>CAJOBZ010000039.1:0-1305000 GCA_905332375.1 Pieris macdunnoughi
ATATTTTGTCAATGGGCAAGTAGGTGATCAGCCTCCAGTGCCAACACACGCCGAGGACTTTTTGGGTTTAAGGCAAGCCGGTTTCGTCACGATGTTTTCCTTCACCATTCGAGCGAATATTAAATGCACTGCCGGGAACCGAACTTACGACCTTAGGGATGAGAGTCGCACGCTGATGCCAATAGGATATTCTTTAATATTACCCATATATCGAAAATAGAACTTGATTTTCATTAATTTTGGTTTATTATTTCCACACACAGAGTTTACAGAGTCGACATTTTGTGACTTCAATACAGAATTACCCGCTGTAAACGATTTTGCAGTTCCCTTTGAGACTAAAGCGTATAATGTTTTTTCTTTTGGAAGCTATGCTGGTCCTTTTTCAAGCCGGTATCGATTGCAATTGCTTATTGCTTAATGGACGCTATATACATGAGGTTTTTTTACATACCAACAGAACGTATATCAAATTTCAATGAATTAAAATTCCTTCATCACTTTTATGACACATTTTAAACGCAATTGTTATAATTTCCATGTCCGGTAGATGGAAAATAATATGTCGACTGTCTTTAATTGGAGAATGTAAAAATTAGATCCCTGTTTTTGGTCTATATACACTGAGCTATTGGTAATATATTTTTCGTAATCTACTCGGAACATAAAAATTACGTAAATTATATAAAATAATTGTACACGTCTTTAGAAAATGTTTATATATATAATAAATAATGCAATTTGATTGGATATTCTCCAGTTTTTTCGAGATTTTTAAAAAAAATGTACAATTAAATGGAATGAAAATAACAACAATATTTAGCAAGATAAGCAAGCGTGGGTATTATACCATAACAAGTAATAATCCTTCGTATATAAAAAATTTCATGCTTGCTGCCTTGCCTTACATATGGAGCACAAACTTCGATTTTCAAAAACAAAACTAAACCCAAAAAACGTTCGTCCCAGCGTGCGATAGAAAAAAGTATTGATGACGGGATCGAAGGGGTAGTTGTAAAAAATTGATGACGATGGCAATAAATAAAATAGGGTGGCAAAAGTTAGAGGAGGCCTTCTCCCGGACAGGGGCCGCATAGAGTGGTAAAAATTTCATTTATATCTATTTTTGTTAAATGTATGTCAATAAGATGTGGATAAATGAAGGCTTTATTATTATTATTTACGTAGAACAAGAATTGAATGAATTGAATTGAGAAATGATTAATTACATTAGAGGATTTTAGTTTAATACAACTAAGAATAGTCTTAAATACTCGTGTAGTGATTTAGCAATTTAATCTAGATTACAGCAATTAATGTGAACTCCAAACAACTTGTGGGAAAATAGAAGATATCGAACCCTGTTTATATTTACAAATATCTATAGAGAACTATAGTTAGATCAAAGTATAGTTTTATTTACTTTCAACCTCCTTGGAAATAAACTAATAAAAGTAGGCAATAAAAGCTCTCTGGAGCATATAATTAAGTTATCCGTGCAACTTCATAGCGCACTGACAAAAAGACTTCAACCTGGCTTGATTCTGCGTACCTTTCTCAATGAAAAATATTATATTTTATCGTTTATTAAATAAGTTAGGGACACTCTACAATTGGAAATGACGTTCATTATAATCAATCTTAAGAACTTAACCGTCAAAAATGTGAACCCTTTATGATACAGGCTTAGACCTAGCATAATATTATATGACAAAGCTTTTATATGGGAAAACCTTTACTTAACCTTTCTTTTATATAGAAAACATCATGACGTCGTAATTTTTATTTATAATCTCTACATATACCAAGGGCGGTACAACCTTTTAGGTCTGGGCAGGTATCTGTTCCGAGATTTCTAATAGACAAGTAGGTGATCAACCTTCTGTGCCTGACACACGCCGTCGAATTTTTGTGTCGAAGGCATGCTGGTTTCCTCACGATGTTTTCCTTTACCATACGTCAATTGGTGCACAGCTGGGGATCGAACCTACGACTTCAGGGATGAGAGTTGCATGTGAAAAACCATTTGGCCAACACTGCACATTTTATAGATTAATTTTATTTGAGTATCTAAAATAAAAATGTGCCATTTCCTTTACAATATATTATACTGTTTATTGTTAAGATAAATTTTATATCCTTATTCAGTAACGCGTAATCGTAAATTCAAAAAGTTCAAAGTTCTCAAAGTATCTTACAAGAAATCTTAATCAAAAGATTCCTGAAAATCTGATCACGGGGTGAATAAAGCAAAAAATTCAATTTCGATACTGATCGAAGCAATTTCCTCTCCCTAATCTACTTATACAGTCTACGTTTATAATTCAATTATATCTTGTGCACTAAATAAGCAAGTTTCCAATATTAATAGCATTTAGTCTGCTTGTACGAGAAACATATAGTTTAGTGGTTTAAATAATACTTTTTTAAGAAGGCGATTTTGAGCCTAAAAAGCCGAAACAATTATTGCTTCAGAGGGAATTCTACCTACGGTTTTATAGCAATTCTAACCATTAAGTCATGGAGAGTTAATAAAGAGGTTTAATAAAGTACGACGACGTTCAAGCTATATTAATTAAAATCCTTTTACATCGTTTTAATGAATTTGTTTGAAAGTTTCGGAACGTTGGCTTTGTCGAGTTGAATTTCGCTGTTTAATTAGTTCTACATGAGACATGTTGATATTTATCATCTGTACTAGCGTAGGTATCTAAGTGATAATGAATATTCCAACTACTGCACACTTAATTTAAATTTATGTATTATAAAATAGATGTTGCAACCATGTTATATTAATTAAAGTAATTATTTTAACAATCCTTTACATTGAAAAATAATTGTAATACATTTTTATTTTTTTTAGCGGGCTAAAAAACTGTCATAAGGTCGAAACTGTGTTAAAAACGCGTTCGTTTCGTACATTTTTAATAAAGCTCGCGTAAACAAAATATATTATGCCCCAATAGTTTGGAAAACGCGAATTCAATTAAAACTTTCCCAGTAGGATGACATTTCGCAAACAGTTCGAGAAAAATCACTTTTCAATTTCAATTGCTCATCGTTATTGGATAGCTATTAGTAACAACTCACTGAGTTATGCCTACGAAACTATATTTTTAAACATAGGTACATCTTAAATAAATATGAGTACATGGGTTTTTATTACCTTTTTTTTTTGAAATTTATTATTTACAGAATAAATCATGAATTACATTAGAAAACCACTGTGGTTTGTTTAAATGTAACCCTATAAAGTATGCCTATAAAAGTAGTTTTTCGACTTACTTTTTATGTTGGTTAACGTTAGGCTTACTGTCCAAGTCCATTTATTAGCCACTTTAGCAAATACCTCAACGTTCTCTCGCCAAAGACGTCATGCTCAACTCTATTATCTCAACAATTTAACGTAAACAATTTAATAATATTTAATATTTAGTATATTATTCAATTATTAATTAATATTAATAACAATTATTATTATTATATTATTCATTCAATTTAATAACTTGGTATGTTTCATAACCTTACCTAAGTAACAATAGGTCTTTGTGAAAAAGCATTGCTAAATTTCTTTGAAAAAATAATTAAAACTCCTTTATTTGTTTAAAAGGTAAATGTCATTATGGTCGCGCAACGCGCGTAAAGAAGTATAACTTCAAAAGCACCAGTACTAATCTAACTCTTCTAATTTAACTTACGTAAATACAACTTGTTATCAAGAGACTACTGGTACCTTAGTTCAAATAGTGTACTTAGACATAGTTTTATAATAAACGCGCCTCTGAGAAGATTATTGTTTCTTGTATATTATTATTTTCCATAACTACTATTTAAAATATCAAGTTCAATCTTGCGTTAACAATACTAATAAGTTCATTGTTATTCATATAAAATAAATCAGTGGCGCTACAACCTCTTTACTCTCTTTACATACACCACTAGATCCATTCAATATAATCTCTTATTCTGAAAAACCACAACAGATTCAATTTACATTTCCACATAAAGATAAAGAAGGGACTTTTATTGATCATTACATACCTATCTAGAAGAATGAACGAAAGTTAATGGCGTTTGACGTCGTTTCGCAAAAATTTATTTCACAGATAATAAAAATTCATTGCCAACGCTTTTATTACACAGAACAGAGTTTATAAATCTAAATAATTTTATCATCGTCACATATACATATCGACGTAGGAAAGCATATTTGCTGTAAGTAGACATATTGCAATTGTTCACCAGAGCCAAAAAACTTAATTAATTTCGGAAAAAAATTAATAGTGTCGAATCTATCCATGATATTGTTACCATTTTTGAAACATATATTTATTTAACTGCCAGTCACCATTTGCAATGTAAACTTTTTATCCAAAGTTACTATAAGTACGTGTTTGGCTAGTTACAGCATACAGTTTTTTAAATCACAAACCTTTAAAACGCTGTAACTAAGGAAGAAAAATGTACGCGCGGAAATATTATCAATTTACAGGCGGTAAATATGCTGTATGCAGTAAATTTATGTATTTGGGTACTTTCAATTGCAATTCAAGATGTAAGATGAGTTTATAATTATGATTAGATCTAGAAATGCAGTGGGTCATTTGGTAATGTAATGTTTGGTTGTAATAACATGTTGTAAATGGTAAAAAAAAACTAAAACTGTAGGTTCCCTAAGCTTGCTGTAAGTAAACGAATGTAAAAATCACACGCCGCAGAAATGCTGTAAGTAGCGTTAAGTTTTTAAATGGGAAGAAGTAAGTATTTGTAAAGTAAAAAATGCAGATTTTCTTTTGCTGTAAGTACAAATTGTCTAAAATGACTGGATTTTGGTCTACATACAGCATTTAATCTTACTAAAAAAATATAAGTACGGGCGTTTTCAACCGCGTATGTAATTTTTTTTCATCGTAGAGACACAGGGTTTTTTTTTCTGATTCTAATGGCAGTAAAAAGTCACTTTAGGTATTTTGTCTACTTACAGCAAATATGCTTTCCTACGTCGATATACAGGCACGAAAAGCCGTTTTTTCTTGTATATTGCCATCAACAAATGTACGTATATGAACTTGAGCTATTAATAAAACCAGATTACATGTCTGGTCTATTACATAGGAGATTCGGGTCTTTAGAGACCAAATCCTGTGTTGAAAAGTGTACGTACACTTCAAGAATAAAATGGTTCAAAGCGTGACCAATCAAGTAAAAAAGCTCATTATCGATTGTCATCATCTTTCAAAGTGTGGTGTGTCGATTCGAATGTGGTCTAATTCTCGGACTGGGAACTGCGATTGGGAGCTTGAAAATGACGGAAATTTAAAAGTTATCGAAGTGATAACTTCTTATGGTAGGGTAAACGTAACGCGTTACGGCAACAGCCTCCAAATCTCCAAACCTAAGTTTTTCAAGTATTATTAAATTTAATCATAAACGGCTTTCTATTTATACACAAAAATGTTCTGCTTTACTGAATGAAAATTTTCATAAAATTCCGTTAATTTGACTTTTGAATTTGATTTGTTTGAGATGTTACTAAATATTTTTTAACTAAATTTTTAGCTTAGCATTTAGTATAGGTTCTACGGTCAAAATTACAATTAAAAATGATTAATAAGCCAGAAGAAGCTGCAACAAGTCATGTAACTGTACTTGATGCAGTCTTTGCAAGATTTCTAGATGGCATTCAATGTAACGTAAAAATATCGTTGCTTATTATTGCTACGAATGGTTCGTTACTTATATAGCATTAAATAATGATACTAATAATTAATATGCACAAAATTCTAATTTACGTTCAAGAATTGTAACTTTACATATTTTATAATTAATAAAAGATTTTATTAATAAATAACCTTTCCTTATATTATAATACTAATGTGCATAAAAAGTAATAACCTAAGCTTTTCTCAAGTTAAACAATTTCAATAGTAAATAGTTCAACTTAGATTAGTTTAAGTTATCACTACTGTCGGGCGTCCCGAGATGCACATATTTTTAATAATATAACGAAATATTTGTCGGTAAGATAGTTTGAATTCGCGGAATCTCACGGATCTTGTTATCAAAATGACAACACCAGCTAATTTGCTTGTGAATGAAAAGTCATATACATATAGTCTTTGTGTTGCTATAACCATAGTTAATTTTGTGAACGGACTTAATCAAATTTACCGTTATTAGTATCTTTATTTATTAATTAAAGTTTAATATTTATGAAAAATATTAAACTTTAATTGGCTTACTGCGTATCAAGAGCTCGATAAAAAATGTCATTGTCAGTATTGTTTGACAACGAACCAACTCTTGATTGTCATCTGTCAAAAAATAATAACTTAAGATTAGACAGCGGTGATTTATTTTTTTTAAAGATTTTATGGCCCGGTAATAAATAAATCAGTGGCGCTACAACGTCTTTGAGGTCTGGGCCTCAGATTTTTGAAACTGTTTCATGATCATTTTTCAATCTAATAGGCAAGTAAGTGAACAGCCTCCTGTGTTTGAGACACGCCGTCGACTTTTTGGGTCTAAGACATGTCGGTTTCCTCACGATGTTTTCCTTCACCGTTCAAGCGGATGTTAGATGCGCCACATAGAAAGAAATTCCATTGGTGCACAGCCGGGGATCGAACCTACAATTTTAGGAATGAGAGTCGAATGCTGAAGCCACTAGGCCAACACTGATCTTACAGTGCCCGGTTATATAATACAAAAATAAAAATAAAATTTTTGAATCAGAACATTTATACCGAACACAATACAATACTTTCATAATCTATATTGCTCAAATTCGATATTCGTAATATCGGTTGATTGAATCCTTTATTGACATTTAATATAACTTGGGACTTGTGGCAAATGTACGAAAATTAAGTTTCGAGACGTGATATTGACATATGACAAATAAACCGATTCTTTTGTTTGGTGATTAGTTAGAAGATGATTATATAACTATTCCTAATTAAATTATAAACAAATCGCTTTCGTGTCTACTACCCTAGTATTTTTCAGTTTGGTAACTGGTATTTCTACGTACTTTTGTTCTCAATGCGTGTACGCATTGAAAACAATTCTTGTTTTCTTCATCCATGTAGAGCCAAAAAACATTTCAGTTATAAGGTTTTTTTTTCTATAATAATATTTTACATAAGCAGATGCTACAGGCTACATATGGGAGTGCATTTATATATATTATTTATTTTATTCTTTATATATATATATATATATATATATTGTTTATTTATTTTATTTTATTTTTTAATTGTCTATTATATAGTGTTTATTTTGCAGTTTGTGCTTATTGTACGAGCCAAGGCTGTACAATTTGTTATTTAGCGTGGGTATTTTCTAAATCATCTGAGTGACGCCCCGAGAGTATAGTCAGAAGTCCCTCTTCGACTGTTGTATTCATTCGTTAAATAGCAATTAACAGTACGCGAGTGATAAATATAGAGTGAAAATAAAAACCTCTATTATTTAAAGCACCCTGATCACCCAGGTGCCACACTTATCAAAAATAACTCAAATAAATTAAAAAAAAATAACTTACCTAACAAAGTCCTCGGCTGCAAAGTAACACACCCAGTATGGATGTATTCAATGAGTTGCCGAAACACGTCTGGTTCAAATTCTTCAATGATCAAGGTTTGGTGTTGCTGAGATGATGGCTGATGTAAAAAAAAACACGTTGACAATATAATAAAGAGAATATTAAAGAAGAAAGTATGTTGCGAGTTAGCGTAGTACAGCTTAAATTCAAAGTTTAATTTTAAAAAGCATGAAGTCAGTGCTTACAAGTTTGAGCCAATATTTGCATAAGCAGTGATGTCATCAACATTGATAGCATTATCAAAGAAACCATGCATTTGTTGTAGTAAAATCCTAACTACAAACGTGTGTATTGTACAAAAACACCAAGAAGATCCAAAATTCACCTAAAACACGTCAATTTTGATTTTACCTCTTGTATCGGTGCCAATTGTTGCGCGAAACTTGTTCTCTGCGGTAACATAATAATTGTTAACATAGATACTAGAATACCACAGATTGAGCAAAGAGCCAAAACAGATTAGAGTTATATAGAAGTAGACGTAGATTTCACATAGTAAAACGTATATAAAATAAAGCTAGTACATAAAGCTATTCATTAGTCAAGGATTTTCTCATAGGCATACGCCAGTGTGCGATCAGAGATCTCAAGCCGGTGTTACGTTTTTATACAAATTATTAAATGGTCAAATACAGAACAGTAACCTTTTATAGAACATTATAACTGTCGTCCCTTATTCAGTCCCAAGGTTTAAAATCAGCAGAATTTTTCAAATTCCGTCTGAAAAATCCATCCTGGGAGTTCAGTTACCTCTCATTCGAATTCTTCGCGGATATAACGGAATAAACGCTACTTAACCAGAACTTTAAAGAGGCTAAGTGCCTATCTGATCATTCCGCTGTTTTGCTAGTTATGTTATGCAAAATTTCTAGTAGTTTTATTTTTTGTAACATTTTTATTTACCATAATTGTCATATGTTGAAGAAGAGATAGCTTGTAACTGTAGATATAGCATTATGTACGATGTGGTGAGTTTTAATAAATAAATAAAGCTAAAAGAATAAGCAAAAGCCGCGCTTGGCGTCTGAATGCATTGCGCGTGGTTGCCACCTCTTTTTACCACTGCGAAAATCAACGTACTATAAAATCCCAGTAACACCATTATTAAATACAAAATGTTAACAAATATACGATTAATAATTTAATACTAAACGTTGTGTTTATTATGACTAAATTGATACACAAAACGCATTGACCCGAAATTGAATTAATGGACCAGTGTGAATCAATGCGGTTGGGTCATTTCAAAATTAATGTATACATTATACGGCTAAATGGGTTCCAAAGACAATGTATTATAACAAATTAGTAGTATAGTAGTAATAAGTTTACGGTAATTTCTCTACGATTTTGAGAGGTTCATACCTGCTGAGCTGCGTTTTGAAGGTTCAGAAGCGGTTCCGAAGATCGTTTTAAGAAAAGCCTGAGTTTGTTCTCTCTCGGAGCCGATTCCTTTTTTCTTTGAGGACTTGGTGCCTGGTAGAGCATTTTTTGAAACACCCTGGAAACATTACAACTATGAATAAAGGCTACGGTGACTATTGACATTGGCCATATACAGAAGGAACAGTATAAAGAAGTTTTTTCTTTTGCAAGAAATAAAAAGGGCTTTTTTATTTTATTTATAAGCAGTACATTATAGAGCTGAAAAATGTGAGTGAAGAGTTCATCTGCAAAAAGGTGTTAGACCATTTTTTCTTCTTGGTATTCGTTTTTTAACCGAATTGTAAATTCGAAAGTTATCAGCATGTTTGTGATATTGTTGGAATTGGAATGTATTTGAGTTATTATTTTGGCTTCCAAGCACGTCTGCTAATTTCGTAAGCGTATATTATGTTTTAAATGAGGTATGTTGCAACTTAGGGAACAGTAAAGTTTCATCAAAGTCCACGCATTCCTTGAGGGACATGTAATATGTGTACCTTATCTGCCAGATTGCGTGTTTAATAGGCTATGATGCAGGAGTCCTTGTTTATAAAAAAATGTGGACCTACGTAAACAATGTTGATTATTTTAAGTAAGAAAATCGCGCTGGCAAATTTAAATTTTCGAAAAGAATCAGTTGAACTTGCTAACTTCGAGATCAATAAAGCAGTCTCAGCTATGAATAGAAGCGTAACGACCTTTTTTAAAGTTTAATGTTTCACGTTTAAACTTATTTTCAACATCTTTCTTTCGAAAAAGTACGCATTTTAAATACTCATAATTACCTTTCATTGAAGTCAAATTAGAAAGTAGTTTTACAAAATTGTTTTTATTCTGTATAAAAAAGTTTAAATATGGAACGGTTTAAAATTAGTCCAACCGTAAATAATTCCTAGCTTTACGCATAACTTTCCGTATCTAACATCTATCTGACTCGATGCATATTCCTTACAGAGTAATACTTTCAAGAGACGTAGATGGCAAGCGCTTTCATGCCTGAAAGTTTTCTTGTAAGGAGGTAAGAAAGAGTTTAAATCCTTCGTACTTTATGCTCTCGATACGACAGATAAAAGTATAATATAATACAAAGTATGTCAGATTAAAACGGAATCGAACGTAGTGTTCTTAATTTAAAACTAAAATTAAAAAAAGAAGTACAGAAATAAGAAAGAAAACAAAAATTATTCATGCACAATACCATTGCAAAAAACTAAAGTGGAAATGGGTAGGCTACGCCGCTCGCACGAACAGTGGCAGCTGGACAAATTACAAGGTAGAAAGGACCACCAGGGAAAAGAAGGAGAGGTTGCCCTTTAGCACGGTGGGCTGAGCTATAAGAAGTTGGTAGGGATAATTGCTAGAAAAATGATCAAGATGGAGAGAGATGGAGCTTTGAAAAAAAATATAACAATTTTAAGTGTGTATATATTATGTAAAAAGGGATGCATATTTCATGGAATAAATGAGGCCTTATTATTAATTAGTATTATAAAACAAAGATCTGTTCAATCTCTTTTGGTGAATGCCGACATATAATTTTCTTATATTATAAAACTTTTCAACCAAGGGTGCATTCTTGTGTTGTAAAGGTTTTGACGTATAAAATAGTGTTCACTTCAAATATATTGTTGGGTGGTAAATATACTGACATGAACATGTTTTATATTTAACTTTTTTGTCAAAGTCTTTTGTAAATTGCATACGCCTTCTCTATGATACAAATAAATTTTATATTATTAATATTCAGTAATTTGTTACTCATAAGCCTTAGATATTATTTGAATAAAATTATGCTAATTCATTTTTTTAAATTTATTTATTCACAAAAATATATACACTATCCTCAAGCCAATATGATAATTTCGACAAAAGAAAATTGTATTAAATACATAAGGTACACAGTATCGCTACTGTGAACTCACTCAAATTTCAAAGTATTGACCCGTCTTACCTGCTTCTAGCTGCCAATACAGCCTTGACGGCGCAAACTGGCTCTCTCGTGTCCCCAACAAGAAACGTGACGTCACATAACTCAGGCATAGACGCCAGAAACTTCATATCTTCGGCCAGACCGGATTTGTTCTCGAACGTACTGAGGTCTGGCTCTGCCTCCATAGCTGCTAAAGCTCCACTTCGCATTGATGCCTTTACAACATTTAAAATTGTTAAAGTCTATACTTAAATAAAATTTATGCCCAACTTAAAGATGTTTTAACGGACAGCGAAGCTGTGGTTATACGCAATGCGCCCAGGATATGGATAAATGGACTAATCTATAATTTAAGTTAAATAAATCAGTGGTGCTTCAAACCAAATTGGGTCTCGGCATCAGATTTCTGAATCTGTTTCATGATCATTTATCAATCTAATAGGCAAGTAGGTGATCAGCCTCCTATGCCTGACACACGCCGTGGACTTCTTCTAAGGCAAGCCGGTTTCTCACAATGGTTTCCTTCACCGTTCAAGCAAATGTTAAATGCACACATAGACAGAATGACCATTGGTGCACAGCCAGGGATCGAACCTAACTCAGGAACGAGAGTCGCACGCACTCGCAGCCACTAGGCAAACTGCTCTATAATTTAAGTAGAAGTTTTGATCAACAGACTCTTTTTTTTTTGTTATAAATCACGATCGCATTCATTCAAAGTTATTCTTAATTTCATTAAAACTTATAATAAGTATCTGTTATCCTAGGAATGCTAAATCTGTCTAGACTTAAATATAAAATAACCGTCCACTGACCTTCAAAATTGTCTAATATTAATTACAAGTAACTGGGTTGTACGTTCGTAGAGTACATTGCTTCAACTTCTACTACAAAAATACTTTAAATACTAATTGTATGGATTTTTAACGGAGGATACGGAGGGAATGCACAGAAAATCGTTTTCAATTTTATAATCTAGTTTCCAAGTTTGTTATTCCGACTGATGATTTCAAGTAAATGATTGAGAGGTACCGAAATTCTATACGGGTCAGCAATCACGTTTCTCTGATGGAATAAGATGGAAATATTATATAATTCTATTTACAGCGACTTGCGGCGGTTACGCTTATCTTTTTTCCCCTATGTTATCACTTTAGGGTGGGATATCAAATAGACAACTGCCAAAAATTTAAATGACTCGATACGTAATGATAAAAGAAAGAAGGAAATAAATAACTGCTACCAAACACACATTACACACACAATAATACAGAACAGTAAAAAAATATAATTTTAAACACACAATTTTAATGATACAGAAAAGATGTATAATTATTCGTTTTAGCTGGTCATTTCATGAAATTTTTTGCCGTTAAGTGATTTATATTGCGATGAAATATATATAAGATTGATGTCCTTTTTAATGTTTCTAATGTGCCTGGTATTCGATTCCCGGTAAATAATTGATTCCGTTTGAGTCACAGAAGGCTACTATCCTATAAACACATTTTGCAGTAGATGAGACATTACATAACATTGCCGTGTATTTAATATTTCATATGTAAAATTGTAATATCTATATTTACATGTACATACAATGAATAGTTGTTCGTTTGTCTCGCTAAAACTCGATAATGATCAAATTAACTCAAGTAAATAACGCGCACGCGATACAAAGATAGTCATGTATAAAAAAGCGTGTATCAATAAAATGTTTATTTACATAAGCAAAAAGTTAAAATCCCTGAAAATCCTCTAACGATATTTTTTTAGTTTTTATTGGTATAAATAACTATTATTACATTTATTTTTTAGATATTATATTATTTTAGATTAATCCAATGATGTCCTAAAATTGTAGTTATCCAAAGCACTCCTACCATAGGAGTGCTTTGGTCTATAACATAAACGAGCACCTAAATCAAATTATATTTTCACAATGTCTAATATAAATTGTGATTTGTTTTCGACAACCCATTATCACGTACTAAGAAGGAAAACGGAAATGAACGAGGAAATGACAAAAAGATGAAAGTAATAGATTATGTTCTTGTCTCTTAAAGTAAAAATTCGATTGAAATATCTGAAAGGAATTATTTAAATAACAATTGTGTTTTAATAAATTTTACTTAAAATCGAGTTTATTACTTCGTCTGTTATAATTAACGTCTGAGTAAAACCTTTTTTAATTTATCAATAAACAAATATATTTCAAATTGAATTGAATAGTTTTTTTTATATTAATTAATTTAAAACTACTCACTTCATCCAAGCTAAAATGTCTTGTTTTCATTAAATCCATATTGAAATGTATTACACGACACGACTTAAACAGGCGAGCTCCAAACTGCGACTGACAGAAAATAAAATAGACGTCTAGCTTCAAATGGGAAAGAGCTGTTGCTTACTGACTAGAAATTGACAATTCGAAATTTGAAATGTGACATTTCTCTTATGAAAATTTATAATAAACTATCTGAATATATCTAGGTATTATTTTCTTATTAAAAAGAGTGGCGGATAGTTTATTGCCAGTTCTTCTTTTCCGTTCTACGCCCTTGTTTTGAGAACTGGCAGTAAAATTACAAACATTTAATGTATATTTCTTTTTTGACGTTCATAAGTGTACATTGTGATACCTACATGAAGAAATGATTTTTGACTTTGACTTTACAGTTTACATATAACATTTTGATTAAAACATCCGACATTACAAAGGTCCTTATAGAGTCAAATTTGCGGTCATTTTGAGTACAGCAATATTTTTTTTTTATTTTACTGATATGGCAACGGAATTATAAACGAACTTTATAGAGTGTTAATCATTATTTAAATTTTATTGAGGGTAATGCATATTTTTTTTCACTCGACGATCGCCACTTTGGATTTAAGTCTTCTCTTTATTACTGCTTTAAAATTGTGTGTGAACAGCCACCGAATTGTTATCGCCGAAGTGTCGCTCCTACCGTTACCCTTCATTGCTTTTTATCTGATTAAATATTTTTAATTATAATACCTTAGTTGTAAATTCACGTCTATATAGGTCAGTTGTCACTTTGACATTAGACAACTGTCTTGTGTTTTAATTAAAGTAAGAAAAGTTGCTGGGGCTAAGATTTTTGTTATATTACATAGTAGTAAACTATTCAAGGGAGAACACCAGTCATGGGGACAACCATGCCTTTTTGGTGGTTATGCCATTAAATTGTAGCTTATGTGAAACGTTGGCACTTTCAACACAGCGCCATCTGTTAGATTTGTGACGGTCAAATAATAAACAAATAATTTGCAATAAAATAATATTGCGGGTATAAATTGAGATCTAAGCTATCCTATCTTTTAAATTAGATCAAACTGCACACGGTGTGCAAATTTGATTGAAATCGGTTAAGTAGTTTAGGAGTCCATAGTGGACAAACAACGTGACGCGTAATTTATATATATTAAGATATATAGCAGTAATAATATAATAACGTATAATTATTTATCATACTTCACTTGTAAAGTCTTGTTCATATTATAATAAAATAAAATAAAATAAAATAAAATATTTATTTGTTTTCTCTCACACAAAAATACAGACACAAAATACAAATTTCAGCATTAACAGGCAAAATCTGTGTGAGAGACTGGCGACTGTACTAGGATACCTGTATTACAGATTGCCAGTCCCTCCGCATCCGGACCGAATGGAATTTAAGTAGGTACATCAATTTGATCGAGAGACTATTACAAATATTACAAATATACTCACATTTAAGTGGGTGTGTGTGATGGTGCATGTATGGTTTAGTGTATGTAAGTGTTAATGTATGTATGTGTTAGTGAATTTATGACTTAGTGTATATATGTCTTAGTGAAGCATATATGAGCATGGGTGATAGTGTACCTATGTACTCGTATACATAACGTGTTAGTGTTAGGTATTAGCTGAGGACTACTAACAACTTCTCAGTCCCCTCGTAGTCTAGATTTTTAAGCCATTTGACTGTGGCTTTTTTACACTCATATTTAGTAAGCGGATATATGTTGATCAACCTGTTTATCTTGTTATATAGGTGACAGCCCATAAAACCAAAAAACCTTCTTGAGAAAGCTGTGGACCAACGGGTATCTGAGGTGCAGACTTTATATTTGCATCGTTTGTTGTCATTCAAAGAAGGATCATAGCGAGTTATGGAGTGTTGTTTGAGCACAGTGTTCAGTATAAATAGTTGACGAACACTCAACACGTCAGATAAAAGATATAGATCTTTGGTAGGGTAAAAAAATGGTTTAGAATAACTTACTTTCAATAACGCACGCTGAGCCCTCTCCAGTTTTATAAGATTAGTTTTACAAGCCCCTCCCCAGACAGTAACACAATAGCTTAAAACGGATTGGCAGAGGGATTGATAAACCATTTTAATTATCGATTTTTCAGCAATATTACGGAGATTCTTAAAGGTGAAGATAAGTTTCCGAGTTCGCGATAGTAGCAGGTCAATGTGGTAGTTAAACTTTAGCGTGCTATCAACAACGACACCTAGATACTTAGTATTGTTGGCAACAAAGATCTTTTGACAGTCACAAGAATCAGTATCAGAACATACATGAGCAGTTAAACCAAGGTTAGTACTAGAACCAGGAGTTTTTATATAGAACGGTATACATTTAGTTTTATTGACATTGATAGTTAGGGCATTCATTCTGAGCCATTTGTTAACAACGTCGAATCCTCTTTGAGCAATGTCGACAGTATCTTTCCAGCTATCACCATGAAACACAAGTGCAGTATCATCTGCAAATGTTATTATTTTACCATTTTGTAACTGGAGGTCACAAAGATCATTGATAAATGCCAGAAACAGTGTCGGACCTAAAACACTACCCTGTGGCACACCATAGCGTATCGGCAAATCGTCACTAACAATGTTGCCCACCTTTACTCTTTGCTGTCTATCACTCAAGTAGCTATCAAATAGTTTAAGCTGCAAACCACGAATACCCAAAGCCTCCAATTTATCCAGCAGAATAGGACCAGCGACCGCGTCAAAAGCTTTTGCAATGTCCAAAAATACAGCTAAAATTTTATTTTTCTTATCTAGTTTTGTAACAATATGATCAGTTAATTGATGAACTGCGTCGCTTGTTGATGAACCCGGTCTGAATCCAAACTGTGAGCTGGAGAGTAGGTTATTACTTTCCAAATAATCGATGAGGCGTTTGTTTATCAATTTCTCAATGATTTTGGATAGCGTAGATAGTTTAGAAATAGGTCGGTAGTTACCGACACAATCTCTATTACCACCTTTATAAACCGGAATTACTTCAGCTAGCTTGAATAGGTCCGGAAAGATCCCTGTAGAAAGAATCAAATTAAATATATATGTAAGTGGAGGGACTAAGATTTCATGATAACGTTTGAGAAAGGCTCCAGAAATATTATCTCTGCCCGCAGCACCGTCCTTCTTCAGTTGCAAGATAAGAGATTGAACTTCAACTACATCAGTAGGTAGCATGACGAATGAGGACAGTGTAGGATTGATTGATGGTTTTTTATAAGAGCTACTAGAATATGCTTTTTCGGCAATCTCTTTCCCGATAGAAACGAAATATTTATTAATGTTGTTGACAGAGACCATCGGGTCCAGTGGAGAGACCAATTCAAGTGCAGTGCTAGTTGTATTGTTGGAGTAGGTTAGTTGTTTGATAGTGTCCCAGAGAACTTTTGTATTAGTCTTAGCAGCTTTAAGTAGGCGGTTTCTCTCATAAGTATTTTTAATATTTTTTAGAAGTGAGTTGCAAAAATTTCTATACCTCTTGTAAGTTAACGTTAATATTTCGTTACTAGGATTTTTTCTTGATTTTTGATGTAGTTTGTCACGATGCTTTACACATCTTAGTAGACCAGCAGTCATCCAAGGCCTCTTGATCCTTTTACGATTTGGGATGGTTAAAGTTTTCGTATTTGCTTTAATTACAGTGTCAAGCGCAGTCAGAAGAAATGCTGTTGCCTCATTGGGATCAGTCATTTTATATACAAGGCTTAGGTTTAAGTTCTTCATAGCATCGTCCAAAGACGGGTAATCAATCTTTTTCAGAGAAGAGTATTTGTCATTCATAGTGCTACGTTCAAGTTTCAGAATTAAAGTGTCGTGATCCGTGACTGAGGTTTCAGCAACATAACAGAAGACGCGATAAGAACATTTTAGTATTACATGGTCAAGACAAGTCCTGCCATGAGTTGGAAATAAGTGGGCTGGCAATAAACCATGAGAAGCCAACATATTCAAATACGTTGAAGAATTAACATCCTTATTGTTATCCAATATATCAATATTGATATCACCTATCAGAACTTTATGAGTACTACTAATCTCAGAAAGAAGTTTGTCAAGAGATACCAAAAACCGTTGAACATCTTTGTAACCAGGTGGTCTATAAACTGCAATTAGTGTTACATTATCCTCAAGGTTAATCAGTAAACAGTTGGCATCACAAAGGTCAGGCTCGGATATAACTAATTTCAAATGTTCTTTGTAAAATACTACAACTCCTTCATTCTGTGTGAAGTTTTTCTCGGTTAGAGCAGAGTTGTATCCCTCAAGAGATGGTAAGTTACGATTATTATGCAGCCAACATTCCGTTAAGATTATTAAGTCCCAATCAGTCCTGGATCTAAACAATAAGGTTTGAAAATCAGAGAAGTTACGATTTATACTACGAATGTTTTGATGGATAATTTTTAGACACTTATTCGGGCAGTTCATAAGTCTCCGGCAGTCCTCTATGTCACAAAGAGAAGATTGTGCAACATCAAGTTTATCGATATCATTTATAATTGCATTAGTTTTATCGAATTTTATTTATTGAGTCCGCAACTATGGTAAGACAAAAGGCACGCGGTACAGCACAACCCTACGAGGATTCCACAATCCCGGGGACAACGCCACACAAATGAGACCAACACAATACACATACACACGGCACGAAGACAGACAGAGATTGTTGTTAACAGTTACATTCTTTCTATGAGTACACTTTGTATATATTGAGTGTAAGTGATGTATAATTTCAGTGAGTGTGTGAGTATAGGTTAAAATAAGTGCAAGAGCAAATACAAATTCAAACGAAAATACATTATAGACTAAGCGAGAACTTAACATGAAAAAATTGACTAAGGTAATTTTATTACTAGCAAGACTAAAGTAAATCAATAGAAATAAATAACAATATACAGTTAATTGGCAATATAGGTTAATGAGAAAGCAGTTACATGCAATGAGTCATGATTCCTTTGCCAGCTGAGATAAGCATTTTTCTGATTGGATTAAAATCGGTCTACCAGTCGGATCCTTACGCAAAAGTATTCTTCCATTTGAATGCCAGCACGAGTAGTTATGTTTCTTGGCAAATTGACGGGTTTCAAACATAAGTTTTCTTTGAGATGGACCTAGATGTTCGTCAATGTAAAGTGGAGTCTTTATTCCTGGCAACCCGATAGTATGAGTATTGAGCTTCTCAGAAACCGGCCTTCCTTTGTTAAAGTTTCGCAGCTTAGTCAATAAATCATTTTTAGCATTAACACTCGTAAATTCAACAACAACAGGTCTTGATACTCCCGGTCTACCCGGCAGCCGATACAAGTCACGTACATCACTCCTATTTATATCGACATCCACAGCTTTGCCGATGACAGAAAGGGTCGAGAGTAAGTTGTCAAACTTTTCATTTTCAGAAATCGGGATATTGCGGATCTCCAGGGATGCATCTCTTGTACGAAACTGTATATCCTGGATATGCGATTCTAAGTTTTTTATGGCATTTTTATTATTTTTTTGGTTAGTTTCAATTTCCTTTACTCTGTCATTGGTCTCCTCCTGAAGCTTGTTTATAAATTCTATTCCTTTTTCTATTTCTGAGTTAGACTTCTTTATTTCCTGGAATTCAGTTTTTATATTGGATAATTCAGAAAATAATTTGTTTAAGGTGTCATTTAGAGTGGACTTCCATTCACATAGGTTTCGTTCTTGATCCTCTCTCCATTCAGAAAGCATTTTCAGGACATCCGCTCTTAAGTCGCTACTTTCGGAACTAGAATGAGCATTCGGGGAAGAGGTCTCCATTCGTTGTCGCTTGGAGCGCGTTGTTATATTGGTGTCACCCTTGGCAATACAGCCCGCACTCGTCATCGGAGACTTCGAAAGATCAGACTCCGATCGGGAACAAGACATCACAGAAGTGTTACGAGGGGGTGAGTGTTGGATATTGGGCATATCTTCAATGAACCCAGAGTTCAATATCGCAAAGCAACAATAGACAATCGCACCAGTTGATCGTAGCAGGTATAACAGCTATGTAGTAACGTAGCAAATCACAAGCGTCGTAGTCTTACTTACGTCATTAGCCGAATGTGATGTAGAATTTCGACTCGCCGGCACTCAACCGTTTGGTGTAATGGCAAACAACAGCGCCCACCACACAGCCCATCCACGAAGAGGCACGGGTTCAAAACCACAAAAATCCAAATAGTTCAATTTAGTATTTTAATTTAAGATTTTAAATTTAAACTTCTCACAAAACTCAACACAGTGGACACGTCCAAGCGCTTCCGCGGTCCGGAGGGGAGAGGATAGGGGAGGAGGATATTAAAGGTTAGGTTTGTCTCTTTGACAATTGACATTTGACAAAATGACAATTTAGGTGTGTTTCGTAATTTGTCCTATATATATGTATCTTTATATATATAATTCTTCTGTGAGTGTGTATGTCACTGAACTTCTCTCAAACGACTGGACCGATTTTGATAAAATTTTTTGTGTGTGTTCAAGGGGATCTGGGAATGGTTTAGATTCACAAATCAGCCCGGCAGATGGCACTGCAGTTGGTACTTTCATACTTTGCTTAATATCCTAATCGCTTTAAATATCATGCAGGACAACGTCTGTGGGGTCCACTAGTATGTGTGATAAATTTTATCAGACAACCTTGCTCTGATAGACGATAGTTGGAGTATGATATATGTAGTATAATGGTACATATACGAATTCTCGACGAGTAACCGTCATATATTTAAGAATCAAATAGAAATAAATAAAATAAAAATACTCATAAAATGGACAAAATAATAATGAAATTGTTTATAAGCGTCACGTGGTGGGCACTCTAGATCGCTCACTAGGTCGCCTCGTATGTAGGCAAATCGTACCCTAATTTTATCATCAACCCTAACTCAGAAATTGGTTCGGGTGAGATCACGATTTCATCCCCACCACCATTGTCCCAATATCTCCACGCTTTATAGTGAATGTACATATCGTGATTCATGGAATCGTTATCATTCTCTTGTTCGTATATAGGAAAGCAACGACCCAAAAACGCATCACTCGTCAGCCAATATTGATTTATACTTAGATGATAATTGAATCATGTCTTAACCGTTAAACCAACGATTATTTTAATAAGCATGAGTTGAATACTAACCATTATGTGACAGCTTTATATATTTTTTTATTTAAAATGAAGGGCGTTGTTTATTACTAGGCCTCTTAAAGCCTTTAGGCATTGAGCTGTTTTCTTTGACGCGGCGTGTTTATCTTTACGTGTCTGGTAGTGAACGCCCACGCCGTCTCGAGGAACGCCTACATGCATTCGTAATATAACTTGATATAAACAAAAAACCAACCTGTTGATGGAAGCCAAGAAACTCCTTATTCACTATTTAAATTTACAATCTCGGCCACGAGAACACAATTAACACTCGAAATCAATACATAATGAATCACAAATAACTCTGAACACTACGTTTATCTAGAAGTTCAAAAACTACTTGTTATTGAAATGATTGAAGTTTTAAATGCATAATACTGTAGCTTGACAAGTTCTTAGAGAAAAAACTATTCGTTGTACACAGAGAGAGGCGTGTGGCGACGCGCATGCGTAGTCTGCAAGGCGCATGCTTGCGGTTATCATCAATATGATATAGTTGAAAGAAGGTCGGTAGCTTCAATGGATGAAGGTGAAATTCATGAATGATTGCATTCAGATGTTTCAGTTAATATAGCCTTGCCAGTCATGCGCTTCTATGTTATAAATACCATTATTTCAATACATTTTTACCAGCCTTATTATTTTTAAAGGCTTTTTGTATTTTAAATAATCTGTGCATATTTAATTTTTGTAGCAGGACTTTGTTATAAAAATGAAAACAAAACTTTCAGATTTTAAAAGAACATATTACACTTACCGCTACTAATATTATATATATATATATATATATATATATTAGCACTTAATAAAGTAACTATAAATTTAAAAACAAAACACTACTGTTTTATAAAAGATACATCTGTTATGTAAAGAAAGAACTACCTAAACAAGAACATTATTACTCACGTTTACGTACTATGTGGTTTCCAAAGTGTTTCGGACAGCTAGTTCTTTATGTCGTCACTAGATGGCGCTGTTTTAAAACATTGAAATAAAAAATTATTACATAATGTCTCATATTTCATAACGTATTATAATTAATTTGTTAATAATTTAAAAAATTTCAAGCCTTTATTAAATTTTGAATTCCTTAAGTAAGTTTAGTATAATTTTCATTGCAGAGACGAATAAGGGTACACATAAGCCATTAATTAGAAGCATCAGAGCGGAATCCTAGCGATTAGTGGTGTAATGGGGAGTAAGACGTTGATGTACGTTTGTGTACTTAGACAAATATTTTAATGGAACATACTCAAGAATCTAGTCTTGAGGCGGCTTAGGTGAAGTATCGTGGATGGAATTCGTATTAACCGTGGCATTTGTATAATTAAACCGGATTACGCTAAGCTTATGGAATATTTTAATTTCTTGGGTTTACATAAATCCACCTCAGATTCGGTATTCAATAAAACCCCTAAAAGTATCACAAATTCTAAATGAATTTTAATCTGCCATGTCATGAGGTATATTGTATTGTGTTACGCTTTTCCTACAGCGAAGGTAATTTAATACATAATTTTTGGCAACAACGTTCCTCTCAATCCTATAAAATATTCAAATTTTATGAGCCCAAGGACACACCTAAGCTTTCGATAACTCGTAAATCGTGATATTGACAACGTTGTCTTGTCGGCATAAACTTGACTTCTTTCAAGATACTAAAAACATAACTATTTAACGTTTCTTAATGCATATCTGTGTGATAAAATATTATTTTAATATAACATCTTCTTTTGTTTATAGATAAAAAGAGTACTTCTATGTATTATAATTGTCTTACATAACTGTGCCTACTCACTCACTAATAATAATAATATCAGATTGGTTGTTTGATTGCGTGAGATTCAATATCAGGAACATCACCTAATAATCAGAATCAGTTTCTTTGATAATTATGTGATCTGCCTTTTTGTTCACATGTCGCCAATATTGGCATCTAGCCTCAGTGTCCTCATAATGATTCTCTTCACATAAATTTAAGCATTTGTATACAGCAGGGACAAATGCATGATGTTAGGGTTAACGAATGAAGATAAACAATATCATCTAAATTACCTAACATCAAGAATGTTATGTCATAGTGGAATCTAGTCAGACTACTTTACTCTGGTCTTTATTTTCGTGATTGTAAAGTATTTAAATATACCATAATTGTCTTTTATATCTCATTTGAGATTGAGTTAATAATAAATCGAATGATTTTTGACATTTCTTCACACTCATAAATAGAAATTAAATTTTCTCAATACATAATATTTGTGTTTTTCGATATCTCTTAATTTCATCAAATCTGTTAAAATCGTCAAATAACCAAAGTCTTCTTACGTACAAGCTTTATGTAAATTGTTACGTACAAGACGAATTCTCAAACTAGACATTTACAATTTGTATTGTAAAATATTCCTGATGTTGTGTATTTATCGAATTGGTAAAGGCAAACTCTTGTTTGAATTGTCTGACGAGTTGTTTGCCTTGTAAACTAGCTTCTTTTTGAGAAAAGAATAAATACAAAAACCTTTTTATAATTTTTTGTAGGGTTAAATTGTATTGAGAGATTTCCTCATACCCCTGGTCTGGTAATTGACGCATTTTAAGGTACTATCTGTCGCGTAGCACCTCCTTGTGATACCAGCTAGTTAAGGTATTTTCAAACCGATGCGACTTAGGAAAAGGATATTCTATTCGGAAAGATCGTACCGTTACCTCAAAAGTCGGCACCATACACGCAAATCCATCCGTGTTGCAGGTGTCCAAAGTGACCCGACTGCTTGTTTGCCTGGTGTCACATAAAAAACCACTTGCTTGCTTTGAACTCACTTCTTCTTTTTACTTTAACATTACTTGAATACATATGATTACTAAATAAATTTTCAAGCTACACATAGCTGTTTGCAGTTTGCCTTGCCGTGGCTCAAGAGCTAGAGGAATGTGACATAAATCTAGACTTAACATTTAGTCAGTTTGGTTTAATTTCTGTTAAAAAATTACTGACAATCAGGTAAATAATGATCATTGCCTCCTTGTCTAAAACTAAAATGAAACGACGAAGTCAAACAGTTAATTGCGTTTTTTAAAGTCAAATTACTTGAATTACAATTACATCTTAACTTCAATTTATATATAAATGTTCTTTATAAATGATGGAAGTAAAAAAGTTTCTAGATGTAGCTCACGAGCAGTAAGCCGTAGCGCTTTTCGTAGCGTTAGTCGTAGCACGCCGTAGCACTAACCTCTACGAAATGGATTATCGGCCAAACCAAGATTAATTACCCTCAACTCTAATGCGGATGGGTACTTTAGTTTTTCGTTAAGAAATATTAGGTGTCGATGCTGATATATTGCTTAATCAAGATAAAATGGCGGTTCAAATATTTTCCTCTAAGTAACTATGTTCGGCCTTTTTCCCAAGGGGCTTGCCCTTTCTGTTGCTAGATAGACTCAACTAGACTTACTTACTAAAAACTAAGAATACTTTGTTCTTTTTCTGAGACCAATATTTTGACCTCTGCAACCAGGTATTCTGGGAACAGCTAGCACTAAGCGAACCTCTTTTATAGATTTTCATCAAACTAAATTATTTAGTTTCTCACAAATAGAAACATAGGAATGTAAAGTACCTAAAAACCTTTATTCGAATTATAATATTATTTTTAAGGCAGTTTTTTCCGCGAACCAAATTCCACTTGACTCCAAAAAGAGAGTTCCAATTATTAAAATGCCGGTAACGCACTTGCGAGCCCTCTGGTAGTGTGAGAGTATTTGGGCGGCGACATCACTTAGCATCAGATGAGCCATATGCACGTTTGCCCTCTGTTACATAAAAAAACATGTGTGTACTTCTTATACTATACTTCTTTGGCGTAGCAAGATAAAAATCTTTTTAAAATTTTTATCTTTCGCCTTATTTTACGTTTTTATAAATAACGACACTAACAATAGAAAAAGTATTTAATACATTGAAAGTTTTATTATATCGCATTATCTAGTTAAATAAAGTTTATTTAAATATAAAAAAAAAATATTTCTACATAATTCAAGAAATGGACATTTTTTATTTTAAAATGTTGACTATGCTAACTTCAGGGTGTCGGGTTTTTATGACGGTGTGCGGGTGGTGGTTTTTGTGACGGTGTGCGGGTGTCGGGTTTTTGTGACGGAGTGCGTGCGCATCGAAAAAATTTACTCTCATCATTTTTCCTGACACGCCAAAAGAAGTATAACTTCAAAAAATATACAAGTATCCGTTTAAAATATTACAAGTATGTTTTCATCAAAAAAATTTAGATGATAACAGAATCCCTAATTACCCTATAAAGTTCTGAAGAAATTTAAGCGCGACTACCAGAAATTTAGTGACGTTGTAAAACCAAACTGCCTACATACACTATAATTAATTACCTACGCTCGCAGTGCAGGCCAGCAAAATTATTCCACAGATAATGCCATGCATTTAGAACTACGGCGACACCTATTGTTCCGGCGATCTCCATGTTGCGGTGATAGGTTAAATACCCCAGAATAATACATGGCTAGTCTTCCAAAGAATGACATAATATTTAGTTATCCTCGAAATTGCCTAGTAATAAACTTTAATGACATCATCTAACGAGCCTGATGTCGCAAGTCACAAAAACAAACTCAAAATTGAAATTAGAATTTCTCTTAAAGTACCGTAGTAAACACGCTAAGCCAATGTGATAGAATACTAATAATATTTTATGTATACATTGTATAAGTGTGTAACGAATTAAGAGCTAAGCCAAATATTGTTCACGTGTTTATTTTCATGTATTTATATTACCTCGCCTTTTTCCCGAAGGAGTAGGCAGAGACCACAGATCTCCACTTGCTACGGTCCTGACATACCTCTCTCGCTTCATCCGCTTTCATGACATTCACCATGCATGCTCGTCGGTATTACATTTAATTTGTCCCTACTGTAGTACCACCTGGATTTGGTACAGCTATGTACATGGCCTAACCAACCCGATTTCACCTTTGCCTTGTATATCGTTCAGATACGCAACTATTAAATGTTCTAGTAATGAACTAAGAAAGACATGATTCGATTAATTCGCGAGACACTTTATTGTATAATTAGTGAAATTATTGAAGAATTTTCTTTGAGGGTACTCATCATTTTCAGTATCATTCCTTATATATATGTACTAGTTTTTGATTATTTGATTACTTACATATGAAAATCATAAGAACAAAAGAGTCAAATTTTATTTTAAACTACAACATTCCATTATGAGTTGAGTGTGCCGCAACCACCTCATACATACGCATTCATTATTTCTTTATTCACTGCCAAGGAGATAGTACTCTTAAAATTAAATGTATTAGTTTTTCTAAACATTTTTTCATATACATTAAACAGTTTTTACAATATTATTAACCTACATAGTAATAATAATAATAACTAAAAATTGATAAGTAGAAAATCAAAACAAAATTTAAAAAGTCTGGTCCCTGTGGCGGTGTGCCTTTAACGCACTTTAAGAGTTGGTAATTAATTTGTAATCAACTTCATATAAAATCAAGTCGAAATATCAACGTAAGCTGTGAGATCTACTACCTATAAATTTAACATAATATATTAAACAGAAACCAGAACACACACATCCAATCCCTGAAAATCAATACAGTTCTATAAACATTGAATAAATTTATTCCGATAAAAGCGAATACTTTTTATTCAACCAATTGAAATAAAGTAGTGAAAATAAAAATATATTGAAACATCTCATTCGTGCTTAATTTCTAGTTTAATTAAAATAATTTCTCTTCGCCAGTGGACATCGTCGACACGAATAAAATTGCTACACAATGATACGTATCTCTGGATAGACCATCATTATTGACATGCTACCCTATTTTTGCTAAGTAGACCTTATGTCAAAGAAGATAATAATTTCGGTATGTAATTATTATTATCGTGTTATATTTTATGATCTTTAACGCATACACGTTCATACACATACATTTTTATTGAACACCTGTTTCATAAAGGCTCATCTGATTTTAAGTGATACCGCCGCCCATGGACACTCAATGCCAGAGGACTGGCGAGTGCGTTGACAGCCTTTTAAGGATTGGTACGCTCTTTTCTTGAAGGACCCTAAGTGGAATTGGTTCGGAAATACATCAGTGGGCAACTGGTTCCAGTTAGAGGTAGTGCGCGGCAAAAACTGTGATACGGGTGGAATTTCGTATTCTGCCTTGACGTCCGATGATGAAACTCAGCTGCAGGTATTAATCCGAGCAACTCCTCTGAACACTCTCCATGGTAAGTGCTGTACATATCACACACACTCAAATTATTGTAAATTTTTCATTTACTGAGAATTGTTATTTTATTGTATCCGTAATAACGCAACCAGGTAATTAAAAACATATTATTATTGGTACATTAATGTATTGGCAGTATAATTTCTCGCTTTACATTTTAAAAATGGTCACATTTTGTAGAAAACATTAGTAATTTTAATTAATCATCTGCTGCCTTGTAAGGCATGGCAGTTTTCTCCGATATATTTAACCTAACCTATTGAGATGGCGATTATGCAGGAGTTATAAGAAACAAGAGTACACCGACACAAATGTATTTCCTTAAAACTGTCATACACCGATGGAATTGAATGTCTGGCGTGATCGGAGTACTATGATTATTAATAGGCGCAGGAGGAGATCCTGCAAAACTCTAAAAATTTTCTAAAACGAACAATTTTTTTTAGATCACTTATTATTAATATACAAGTATTTTTACTTAAATTCTAAACCTTATCTAGTTTTTAATCAGTTATATCTTTGAAAACCGTAATTAATGTTTCGTGATTACTAAGTATCCATTTCAATGTAACTGGACTAGTGGTTTTAATTCACTTTAGATGCCTCGAGATTGAACTAATGAATAAAAATTGCGCTTGCTACGCGATGAATTCAGGAAAATCTCAATTCAAACTTAGAATTTTCAATGCAAATGTTATACTATAGAATGGAATAGAATATTTTTCAGATAGAATAGCGACGCTTTATGTTTTCAACTTTATTTTAATTAAAATTCAGATACGCGAAAAAGCAATAATTGAATGTGTGTACTTCCGTGCTGAGTGATTAACTCAGATGACCTATTATCCGAAGGTTCTGGGTTTATCTTTCAGTGAAATAAATTTACAGATGGAAAGAAAGTATAAATATTTATTTGACTAAACCAACAAAAGAAAATACTGCAAAAACGTTGTTGTAAGTTGCTGTCTCCAACGCTAATTTTCAGTGGGCCAAGATTGTGTCACATACAACACAACAAACATTAAACGAAACATATTTTTTAATTTTTTGACTCTGACTCTGTTAAAGTAACATACAGATTTTATATACTAGTATATTATTTCTTACATCTCAATAAGGTTCTATTAAAAACATTTTAATATATAATCTATTATTTTTATTTAAATAATAACGAATAAAACTCTTATCTTTAAACTCACATGTAATGGCAGGTTTATTATCCTTTTAAGAAACGGAAGCCAAGCATACTTGTGCTACGAGATAGGTACTTAGCTATACAATGCGATTCCATAGTAGTCTGATACCAATAGCTTCGGAGAATCACAATTTGATATTGGTTAGAGAAAATGCTAACTTTACAAAACTAAGCAACATCAGCAAACGGGTATACCGTACAAACACTTCTTTTAAAGTTTTAAACTTATAAAGGATATAACTTTCAGTAAATTTGAATTTTCTAAACTCTTGAGATTTATTTGAATATTGATTGCCATAAGTCAGCCGTCCAACGCATCATCGACTGGTCCTCGACCTCCATTTCAGGACGTTTTTGCACCATCAGCCACCCCTTCTTAGGGCAATGTGCACTCTTTTACAAAAAATTTAAATCAATAAAGTTGATTGCAGAAATAAAGTTTAGTTTACAAAATCATGGCGTTTATGTTTTAAAGTGTTATAAAATAAACTTACTTTAGAGTAAAAATTTTTGGCATTTAAAATAATTGATTACACAATTTAAGTTATAAGTAGAAACCCATATCGAACCACTCAATTTTCATATTATCGTTACAATTGACTTGGCTGAAGCGTATAGACAATTCATTTTTCTTTACTCGTATATGTGTCACGTCCATTTTATCTGCCTCAGTTACGTGGGTGACGGTAATGGGTGTAAGCAGCCTGAATTTTAAGTAATTCGCCATATTACGAATGTATCAAGTTTCAATTTTCTTATATTTTTTACATTGAAAGTACATTTATTTGTGTCGAGTCGAAAACAGTTGTATATAGATTATGTATAATTTATTGTAGCAATACCTACAATCTGCGATTACAAATCACTACACCAGCAGTATTTCCGAACCAATTCGACTTAGGGTCCTGCAAGAAAAGACCGTACCAATTCTTAAAAGGCCGGCAACGCACTCGCGAGCCCTCTGGTGAGCCTCCAGCCCGTTTGCCGTTTGTTCTATAAAAAGACAAAAACTACGGCGAAGCCATACCCAGAGACGCGCAGACAGATGGCAGGAGGCTCACCTGATGATAAGTGATATCGCCGCCCATGGACACTCGCACTGCCAGAAGGCTTGCAAGCGCACTGCCGGCCTTTTAAGAAGTGGTACGCTCTTTCTTGAAGAACCCTAAGTCGAATTGGTTCGGAAATACTTCAGTGGGCAGCAAGTTCCACATAGTGGTGGTGCGCAAAAGAAATTGCCTTAAGAAGCGCTCTGTTGTGAAACGACGGACGTCAAGGTGATACGGATGGTATTTTTTATTCTGCCTTGATGTCCGATGATGAAACTCAACTGCAGGTCCGAAGAACTCCTCTGAACACTCTCCATGGTAAATGCGGCATATACAACTTCTCGCCTTTACCTTAGCCGCTGGGGCTTTCGGGGCGGGCAGTCAGTGGTTAGAACGGTTGAGTTTCCTCCCTTTAGGTTTCTTCCACAAATTTTTAATTCAAGCAATTATCGTTACTTATTGCATCAACTATTCGATATAACATAGTATTGGGCTCAGAATACTCCTTAAAAACTAATAAGAGGTTCTTATTTAAATAAAGAATATGATTTTCATGTAAATACGTGAATGATATAAAAATGTTTCGGATCATCGTAAAACTTTATGCGAATGCTAAAACGTATTTTATATTTGTACTAAAACCTATCTGGGGAGACCAGACGTATTAAACGACTTGATCCACTCGCCTTCATGTCTTACAAATATTCGGTTGGGTGTATTTAGAATAAATTTTGCGCACTCGAAGGTTTCAAGATTTTTCAAGTAAATCTAGCTGCAACTCTAGACAAATATTTCAATTCACTGAAGTGTCTAAGAATCTCGCAGGTATCAAATTAGATGAAACTTCACAAAGCTTCAAGATAACTCGCAATTCACTTTGTTAGAACATGGAACGAACGTAATTCGTCAAGGCTTTCAGGTGCGAAGTACATTTTGCGGATTTGATAAAATAAAATTGTAATCTGATTGCGAAAACAAGGTTTATTTGCGTTTGGAACTTTTGGAGCTTTTGTTTCTAACGAATATGAATTATGTTTATTAACTCGCGAACTGGTTTGATTACAGCTTTAACTCTGGAATTTTATGGTGTTAGGCTGTTTTAAATTATGATTTTTGAATTGACCCATTTTAAAAATTGGGTTATAAAGGCTTTTTATATTTTTTGTTTTTTTTAATATTTATAGTTAATATAGTATAGAAAAATAATGTATTATAGTGTTAACTTGTCACATATTTTGTTAAGTAAGAGGATTAACTCCACGAGAGATCTGAAAATTTACCCTGCAAGCTATATTGTATTGGTAACATACCTGAAGATGTTTTTAGTCACATTTCAGTAGCTTTTTCTCACGTCGAAACCTGGTATTTTTTGTATATACTTGTCATTAGCCAACTCTTAGCCAACACTTGCGATAGTGTCATTTAGTCTTAGCCGCTTACAGGCTTATAAAAAAAAATATAAACGTAATCTTTCAATGACTATGAATAAGAAACTCACCTAAAAAGGTTGTGCGTAAAGTCCTTGCTAACTAAGCCAGCCTAGCTCCTTCAAGAAACACAGAAGTCTCCTGGGCACTTCACAGGCTTCACGGAGCAACCTACCTACTCCGAGGATATCTGTACCTTGGTGACCCACAGTCCCACAGCCACGCATTCCAGGACAACGTGAGTGACTAATTCCGGTGCGCTGAAACAGCCTCTGCACATGGCTGTCGATTGCGCCTAAAACAGAAAGATGTTTATTAAGGAGACAATGACCCGTAATTGTCCCTATCATTAGTTCTGCTGAGGCTTAGAAGTCGCTTTGCCATTAGCGGGTTAACTGCTAGCATCAGATCTTTGGCGTTTGACAAACAAACCTATAAATCTACACTATTTACCTACAAGTAACAGTGTGTCATTTAAATGCGTAAAAATGAATTGTTTGTCTCGCTAAAACTCGAGAATGGCTGGACCAATTTGACAAACGTTATGATATTTGTCAGCAGTAGTAAGTACAGTGAAGGTTTTGACGATGGGAAACAAAAATAATAAGTAAAGAAAAATACTAAAAGTGGAATGAATTTTCCAATAAAAACTGATCCTGGGAAATATTTAATTTCTTTTGTCTTTTTAGAAATAAACTCACACTTAGCTGCAATATGTTTAGATGCCTTCAGAAATTTGTGTTTCATAACTGTATGGGGTCCGATCTCTTTAATTTGTTTTTAAAATGTTGTATTAATTATTGACACAAATATATGTATATTATACAAAGGTCACTATCTAGTATATACAATCTTTTAAGACATTTATTTGAATACAGGAAAACGCTACACAGTTACCGTACATCAAACGATTTAATGTGTTATCGAACGAATCCATGTTGGCAATAACAAAATTAACCATTGACTGCAAAGCCAAAGCGATCAAATAAATTGACTACTATAAATTAATGTTAAAATGAGACATGTACACAGCAGATTACATCAGGACGCATTTCACCGCAATGCACCAATCTGTTCCAATGAACCGTCACTAGTGGGAATAATTGACGAAAATAAAATTATCTTTAAATTATTATTGTTAATAAGTTTTTGTTTAAAATCAATCGATCAAAATCATTTGGTCTATTAAGTGGTTTTACAAAATTTCGTAATTATTTTAATAAACATTTATTTATTTATAAAAAACATAATCCTGTCCTTACCGACTCTAAATCGACAAGAATGCACAACAAATTATACATAAAACAATTGGGAAAAACATAATTACTTTTAAAAAAATACAAACTTTACTTTTGTCAGTTGACTCCGTTGAAAAGGTCCGTTAAACTATGTAATTCGTTAACTAAAGTAATACATCAAACTCAAGCTTGTATTTGTCTGGCACTAAGGGTTATATTGTCGACACTTAGCCTGTATGTAACAATCCATTACATCATGTAAATATTTAAGTCATATACCTAAGAAGGCATGGGCATGGGCTGCACCATACATGTAACCTACCTTTTTATTACACGGCAAGATCAAAACACTGTAACTATCAATTTTGTGTCACTGTCTTTGAATCAATTTTGTGAAAATAGACAGAAATTATTTCAATTACAAAACGTTGAGGAACTCAATTTGTATTTTCTGCTCACTTAATTTCATTTCAACCAAATTAACTCGACGGAACGCATTATTTTAATGGCTCTATAGAACTAAAGACAATAAAGGATTGTTACACTTGAGTGGGCTCATATCATTCAGGTTTATTGAAATGATTACTGAGAGTAAGTATTGAATTTTTTAAATAAATGTATTATTTAAATATTATTCATGCTTTATTTATCATTCAATAGTCCATTTTATATAATATAATGCTTATGTAATAAATACAAAAAAAGAACAATATAAACAATAACTAACCTTAAAATATAATTACTAAAAAAAATTATTAAAAGGAGTCCCTTTAGGCAAGGTTCCCAAGATACTGGCAGCGTTCCTCGTTTGAATAGCAAGACTAATTATTTGCCCGTGGTAGCTGCCAGCTCTTCGGTCTCCTGTGATGTCGACTAACTTTTTTGATATTTCCTTAAAAAGCCTTATAGCGCTAGGACCCCACGGACCAAGGGTCTCGACACCGAATGGAACAAAATTTAATTTAATAGCTAAATTCTTTGATGTAGATTTTAACACAAATATTCAGGTAGTAGGTATTCAGCCTCATGTGTTACCAATCTTAACGTCCATCGTCCACAACTAAGCGTTTTTAGGGCAGTTTTTTGTTCAGCTGCGTACTAAAGTATTCCCAAACCAATGCGACTTAGGGTCCTTCAAAAAAAGAGCGCACCAATTCTCGCAACGGCAACGGACTCATAAGCCCTCTGGCATTAAGAGTGTCCATGGGCGGTGGTATCACTTAACTTGGTTGTATCACTTAATTAGGTGAGCTTCCTGCCCGTTTATACACCGTCGACCGTGAGTTGACGCACTTCATAAAGCTATTTTTCAAACTATATATTATTCATTAGTGTTTAATCGTGTTTTATTTAATTATTACAATTAATTTACAACTGTAAATTATCAACGTCTCGCAAGATTTGAGTTTTTTAAGGCAGTTTAAATGTAAAGACTTAATTAAATAAGGTTTTAAAACCTAAAATCACCGTGGCTAATACATATGTACTCTGCGGGTACAATATATTTTCTGACACATTGCTTTTGGTCGATCTTAGATTCATACGTGATCCACATTGTAATATTCTTCCAAGATTTATCTTGCTCAACGATCCGACCAGAATGTTATATAAATATGAAAATTTTATCAATGTTTTGTTCGTAAGAAAACTAATAATATTTTGTGCGGTTAACACAAATTTCCAAGAATATATGTTGCATTTATTTGCGAGCATAACAAGTATGAATTTAGTTATTTCTGATAATATATATTTTGCACACCATTTCCATTGTTTTTCACGAGTTCCTTATATACCATATACTAAAGGCGTAAATCGAAAAACTTATCACAAACACGCAAACTTTCGCGGCATTAGCTATCCTCTTTTGACGACTCGTAGGAACTTTTAAAAAGTCGCTAAGGTCAATTCTCCGGGGTCGTAACACGCCTAAAAACTTTTCCATTTAACTTCAACGTACACGCATCAAAGTTTGCGATGTGAGGTCTGTAATGATTATCCTTACGCTAATTTACGAGGAAAATGGCCTTAGAGATACGACTGATTAGTCCATACAGGCTCTTTTGAGGCTTAAGGAAGAAAAGTCATATACTAAAGGAACGGATGACGATTTCACCGTACCCCGTGAATATGCCGATTTGGCATAGTACGGACAGCTTCAAGTACTCAATCATCGCTTTCTATGAAAAAGTTTTAGCAGTGAATCTCCTTCACTACTTACACATACTTCGATTCAAACTGTATACTAAGGACTGCTTTAGTGGCAATAATTACTCAAACTGAAAATAAGTCGAGTCAATAACGATCGGAAAACAACATCAAAAGAGGAGGTTTTCAATTCCACAGTATATTTTTTTTTGTGTGTGACTTTGGTGATTATTTTTTTTTGTTGGAATAGAGTTATCCCTAGCGTGGTTCCATGATGAAACCAGGATCAGATGCGGGCATCGCCTATAAATCGAGGGGAACTTGAACCTATCAAAAGAATAACAGACTAATAACAACATTAGAAAAAAAAATAGGAATAGGTTCGTATTCCATCAAAGTAACTTTTTTTTAGATAATATTAAAATACTGAAAACAAATATATGTATACATCAGAATATACCATTTATTATTATTACATGAAAAAAAATACGATTGTAAATGTATTGCATAAATATGTTGAAATAAATAGCAACTGAAAACCACAATAGTTCTTTGGTTTCATAAAATATTAACGTAAAGAACTAAGCGAAACAAGACAGTTCAAGCCACACTACAACCATTTGTTATCTAAACCCTTAGAGACAGAACGGTAAATAACATTAATATAGTTATTATTCTCAACTTTTCATACACAATTTATCATAGCAAATGACGCGGTAACACAATTTATCTTGTACATAATTCATTGAGATCTTAATATAATACATTTATTTCCTATTCTTACTTTAACTTAATACTAATACTATACAAAACTGATTATTGATACTATATTTAAAATGATAACATATTACATCTAAACAAAATAAATTATGAATAATGCAATAAGTTTTTGCCGCGCACATAGTGGTCTATGTAGAACCAGTTGCCCACTGAAGTATTTACAAACCAATTTGACTTAGTGTCCTTCAAGAAAAGAGCGTATCAATTCTTAAAAGGCCGGCTACGCACTGGTGACCCCTCTCGAATTGAGAGTGTCCATGGGCGGCGGTATCACTAAAAATCAGATGAGCCTCCTGCCCGTTTGCCTATTAATTAATAAAAAAGCCTCAAGCAAGCAGCAGGATAGATGCAAAAACCTTTCTGCCGCATGACCTGAAATAATCAAATATGCTTAAATAAATTCTCCTTCATACAAGAAAAGCTTACGCCACACGGATTAATGTCCTGAGTACAAAAATTCGAATCATTTATTTCATGGAAAGGAATAGGTCTGATAAGAGGAAAAATAACCAAATGTCGAGGTACAAATAGCTTCGTTACTTTGATTTACACGTTTTGTGCGAAATACAAGCTATCTCGAATAAATATATTTTTCGGACGGCGCTTTTATGAGAATCGCTCTGTCTGATATACGACAAACTTATGTTTACAGTATCAGTTTGTGCTTTAAATGCTATATATATTAATCTAATGATGTAAATTTATAAGCTAACTGTTTTCTTGAAGGATCCTATGTCGAATTGTTTCGGAAATACTTCAGTGGGCAGCTGGTTCCACATAGTGGTGGTGCGCGGCAAAAACTGCCTTAAGAAATGCTCAGTTGTTGAACGACAAACGTCGAGGTAATACGGATGGTATTTTGTATTCTACCTTGACGTCCGATAATGGTACCAAAATTGGTGCTATATGCTAAGTGTATTAACTATTTATCCACAGTGGAATTTTATAAATAAGATGCCTTTTTAAATAAAAGTCTTTGAACAATAAACACGATGTTTTATTGTTTTACTTTTTTGGGGTTACTTTTTATTAATCGTCGTCAACAAGAAACCAATCTAAATTATTTAATATTCTGTTATATTCTTAGATATTTAATGACCTCTCTTTTCTCTTTTTAAGTGAATTTGACATCTTAATAGGGAATAATTGACTTATACACTAATAATTAACTTTAAACGTTGGTGCATTGTTTAATGTCAATAAAACTAATTTCCAAAAGTAAAGAAAAATTTATATAACATTAAAAACAAAAAGTTTAAACTCGATTTTTCAATACTGCAGTGGCCAGTTGTTACATGATAAATTAATCACGTCACAAGTTCGATAGGTCCCGTGTGAAAAACGGCCAAGTGACGTGTGACTGGGCACAACAGTACAACAGTTTTTAGATTAAAAAATAGAATTTTTTGTTGTTTCCACCGAACATGTATTTTTACGTTTGATGTATCGATGAACATAGAACATTGTTTATTTGTACTTCGAACTTAACTCTTGTTTTTTTGGATAGAAATATATTTCAACAACTGTAATTGTAATTCTTTTGAAGTTAAAATTGCTATAACGAACCATTGACCAAAGAACACGCAATTCAAACATCAATCGACTCCTGTATTGGGTTTAAGCCGGTTAAATAGGCAAGAAAAGTCTATGTAAGATAACAAATAGGTACCTATGATAGACGTTTCAGCTACTGTCTGCATATAACCAATGGCTCAGAGGTCTGGAATCAAATTCCATGGAAACAATTGCCTCTAAGGCTCCCCTTTTTTATGTTACATGAGGAAATTGGGCAGGAGGCTCATATAATGTTATGTGATATGACACTCGCACTGCCAGAAGGCTCGCAAGCGCGTTGCCAACCTTTTAAGCATTGGTACGCTCTTACCCATTAGCTCTATCCCAGTCCAAAACTAGGTTTGTTCCGGTACTTATAGACAACTGCCCGAGAAATACCTGCCAGCCCAGAGTAAAGAGTAGCCCCCAGTGCTGTTGGCTGCATAGCAAACACCACTTTTTGTATTAACGAAAATGATAAAAGTGTATTGGCCGTGTTCTGTTCTAGGGGTCGTGCCACATAAATATGTAAATATCATTAGTAAATGAAATTCATTTTGATTTTCATTAAATATGTCACAAATAACTTTGCAATTTGATGAAATAATTATGATTTTCCACAAAGAAGGTGATATTCATTTGAAGAACTTCTAATTATGAATATAATAGGCCAAATATTCGCGTTATACCTCAGAAGATATTTTCTTCGATATTTTAATAGACCGATCCTAAGTATACTTTGATCTGTGTAAATATATATTGTTTGCATGATGAAAAGAAGACTTTGAACTGGCTTCTGATGCCCACAAGGTTACCTATACATTTCTTCGTGTAGAAGTCTTAAGGTCAAAACTTAATATGGAATTTAAAAAATAATAATAATAGTTATTAATTTGAGAGAGAGTGATTTCAGACTATTGATCGATTAATAAGAGTGGTGAAGACATTTCTTGCCAGTTCTTCTAACCCACTCTACGCCCTTGAATTGCGAACTAGTAGTAAATGTAAATTAAGAATTAATTTAACTTATTTTTTGACGTTCATAAGTGGTACTTGTTTACCTATAAGAAAAAAGTTAGTTTGAGTTTGAAAGAAAGTAAGAAATCAATAAAAAGAATACCTTATATGTACAATTGTACATATTTGATTAGAATAAGGTTCTTGAGTTAACATTTTATATTATACATGTCGGAGAAATATATCGCCACTCCATCGATATGCATATCGTCAAAAGCGGGCTTAGTGGGCGTTATGCAAATTACACGAATAATGATCCGAGTACCATATTTTATTTAGATTGATACCTTTTAACATTACAAATAACACTTTTATCTTAAATTATTAAGAGCAGCGGGTTCAAGGCACCGTGCTCACTTTTAATCACAGTCTACTCAACCACAAATGACATAGACCCAACTCGTTCCAACGTCTCATCACACTGAATACACCGTTCTGAATCAGAACTACCCTGCGTTCCCTGAACGCACTGTTCAAAGTCCAGATGGCGCCTCGACCCCACTCGAGGCATTTACTCGGCTTTTATTCGTTAAGCAATGATTCTAAATTATAACAAAACAAATCTAATCAAAATGAACTATGATTCTTAAAAGTAAAAGAAGGAATCTCAATTATTAACCAAAGCAACAATAAAAATCAACGGTCAATTGACTCGATCGGAACATTTCCTGACATAAATATCATACATTTATTGATCTTCTTCATTTGTTATACTCAAATATTATGTCCTAGGGATTTCCAACGAAACTGTTGTTTCCCATTTTTATACACCTATCTACTTGGCTTAAAAATATCGATGATAGACGCTGATATATGTATTTTCTATAACCCTATTACCCAAACATATTATTGTTTAAACATCAATTCTACTTTACAAAAATAACGGAATTCAGAAAACGTAGGGGAGCAATTTTTCTCATCCCTTCAATATGTTCAGTGGTGTAAACCGAAATTTATCTTCCTTGGGTTCTATTATGTAAACGAGCTTTCAACGCTAAATGTTGTTTATGGTTTCTTCCACAATTTGTACTAAAATACCTTCGGGCCTTATCTACAGTGATATTATAAATCTAAATTATTTGTCTGGCTAAACGCGCTAATCTTAATAACCAGTGGTACTACTAGGGTCAGATTTCAGTATCTTTTTTTTTTTTTTTTGTTTATTCCTTTATTTTACAAAATAATATAATACAATCATAATATGTTACATTAGAAAACCGCTGTGGTTTGTATAAATGTAACCATAGCAGTCTTGTTTAGGAGCGCGACAAATGCATATAAAAGTAGTTTTTTAATTTACTTTTTATGTTGGTTGGCGTTAGGCAATCTAAAATCTGATTGGGTAGACCATTTATTAGCCGCGGTAGCAAATACCTCAACTCTATACAGGGGCAAACGTGCAGAAAGCTTACCTGATGTTAACTTATACCGCTGTCCGTGGACACTCACATTGCAAGGCTCGCAAGTGCGTTGCCGGCCCTTTAAGAAATGGTACGCTCTTTTCTTGAAGGACCCTAAGTGGAATTGCTTCGAAAATACTTCAGTGGGCAGCTGCCACACAGTGGTGGCAAAAACTGCCTTAAGAAACGTTCAGTTGTGGAATGATGGACATCGAGGTGATACGGGTTGTTCGTATTCTGATGATGAAACCCAATCTGTTTCCTTAACGTCTGATGATGAAACCCAATCTGTTTCAAACTGTTCATTTTTAGTTTTTATTGTCTTAAAGGAAAGCGGCACAAGTTTAATCCAGAGTTTAAGCATTATTAAGGCGATCAGTCCTCTGTGCCTGACTCTGAAGGTGATCCTCGCGATGTTTTCCTTCACCATGTCATCTGGTGTTACATATTATATAGAGTTGTGAGGCGCACGCTTGATCCACTAGGCCAACACTGTTCGTAAGTGTTTTCCGTGCCGTGGATAACATAAAATTTTATACTGACTTTTCTCGCGTTTCTTTTGTGCTACTGCCCTGCGATTCTGTAACTCACTTTTCGAACTCACACAGCGGATTTCGCATCGACGGTCGCTCTCAAATCAGTCGTGAAGCAGTCATTTTATGATTTGGCATTCTGAAAAGGTGGGAGCTTGTAGTTTATTGATTATTAGAATGCCAAATCATAAAATGACTGCTTCACGACTGTTTTGAGAGCGACCGCCGATGCGAAAACCGCTGTGTGAGTTCGAAAAGTGAGTTACAGAATCGCAGGGCTGTTATTTCATCATACAATACATATGTCACGTTTCCAATGTAATATATAATTAATTTTTATCCTTATTATGTGTAAATCTAATTTTTAATAATGTTTAAGCTCTGGATTAAACTTGTGCCGCTTTCCTCGTTATATTTTCTTGTTTTCCCAAAAATGAGGAAATTCGCTAAAGTTTAAGGTAATCCAAATTTATCGTTTGAAACTTCTGTGACTTTAAATTAGACTTATTAATTAGGCTAATTAGACTCTGTTTCTATTTATGTTAAAAGTTAGTAAATACTTCTAAAATGTTATGATAAATATACGGATCGAAAATTTTATACGATGGTTTTACATTACGAGGGCGGCACTGAAAATTTCGGGAATCAAGGAAGTGACACAACATTACTGTTTAAAAATGTATTTATTGCTTTTCGAAGTATTCTCCGCGAAATTTGACACAATTTTCATATGATGGAACCAATCATTGAAGCAACCATTCCATTCGGAAGTTGGGGTCTCCAAAATTGCCGTTTTGTAGGCGTCCACAGCTTCTTCAGTTGATGAAAATCTCTGACCACGCAATTTATTCTTTATTTTAGGGAAAGTATAGAAATCATTAGGGCTTAGGTCGGGGCTGTACGGCGGATGGTCTAATAATTATATGTTTTCTTGCTCTAAAAACTCTTTTGTTCTGTGCGCGGTGTGAGAACTCGCATTGTCGTGATGGAGGATAATGCGGCGGTTGTAGTTCTCTTTACGGAGTTCAGAAACGACCTGTGGCAAACAAATGCTAGCATACCATTCTGCATTAACCGTTTCTTTGTCCCTCAAGAGGAATAGTCGCAACATGGCCGGTTTTGGAGACAAACGTGGCCACCATTTTTGTTGCAACACTCCGTGAACGAACAATTTTCGTTGGCTTTAATTCATTTTCGAACACCCAAACTCGTGACTGGTTTTTTGTTTCGGGTTCGTACGCGTATATCCAGGATTCGTCACCTGATACGATGTTGTATACAGCATTTGAGGATCCTGCGTGGAATCTTTCGAGAGTTCTGACGCACCAAGTAACGAAAACCGCTTTTTGCTCTTCACAGAACGAATGCGGTATCCATCGGGAAAACAACTTTTTTACACCTAATTGTTCATGCAAGATTATTTGTATTTCACTCATGCCAATGTCTAAAGTTGCCTGAATTTCGCCGTATATCACATGTCGGTCTAACTCAATCAGCGTACGCACAGCATCAACGTTTTCTTGGGTGACTGCAATTTTTGGACGACCTTGACGGGGATCATCACTGAGCTTGACACGTCCACGTTGAAATTCAGCAAACCAGCGATAAATTGTGGTTTTGGATGGGGCTTCATCACCAAATGCAGAAATCATCCGGTCAACACACTGTTTTTGTGATAAACCACTTCGAAAGTCGTAATAAATCATCGCTCTTGAATTTTCTCGAGTCAATTCCATTTTCTCAACGACTAAACAAGTTTGACAAAACTTTGTGAAAAGACCGAGAATCTTTTAAAAAAAAATGGTATTCGATTTAAAAAAAAGGAGTTTTCAATTAAAAAGATTTAAATATGACAGGAACAGTGGTATTATTCCATTACTTTTAGTGCAGCCTATGTACTAATAAAAATAATAAACTTTGGGTCACTTATGTAAAGACCAATTGGAGGTTCTGTTTTAGTGTCAGCTTCCTTTGTGTGATACATACACACTTGCTAGCTCTGTTTAGTGGAAACTATTTCCGATTATAACATTTTTTTTTTTATTAAGAGTATATAAATTTAATAAAAGTATAAAAATAAATTCATTTTGCCCTGGATTTAATTCAAAAAGATTATTATATGTGTTGTTTGAAAGAATAAAGGAAGCACAATATCTTTTAATTGACACAAATTAAACAAACAAGAGAGAAAATTCCAAATAAAACCGAATGGAAATTGGCCCCGAGGGATGTCGATGGCAATTGAAGTAATTTTGGTTGTTTCGTGATTTTTCTACTCTAAATGTTTTTTGTCTTGGCCTCTTTAATTATTTTCTGTTTACGTATAAACTATTTGTGCCCTGCGGTTGCGCCCTGGTTAATTCGTAGCTTGATTTAATACACCCTTACTCAATACAATGCAAATAATTTTTAAATTCTAAACAGGAATTCTAGGCTTTTCGGGTACGTACCTGGGCACGTACGTACACAGACACATTTCTGTGTTCAATTCAACGTAATAAAAATCCGTCAAGTTATATTATAGTTTAGCCCCTAAATTGTTCGTGCAAAACATTGACTTTTCATAATGCTTCACATTCACTATATTTTATTCTAAATGCTTTATACGATAAATTCAAGTGTATGATATTTGCGAGGTAAATAAATTTTCGTACAAAGCGGTCTTTACTGGACCACAATAATGCGGTCTCAAACATCGGACCTTCCTGTGGTTGCGTTTACGAAAACCATTTTATGTGAAATTCAAATAACAAATATGCTACGTGAAGCTTAAGGAATTTTTTAACGTCATACTAAAATATACAATTACTCTTATAGTTAAATAAAGGAAAGTATTTATTTATTCAAATACAGTCTATGTAGAACCATAATAGTAACTTATCTTATATTCTATGTTCCAAAACAAAAGGTAAGGAATCCTCGAACAAAACTCGATGTTATCTTCTTTTATTATAAACCTGATAGCAGCACTTTACGGGCAAAAAAACGTGCTATTTGGCTATTAAAGTTTTTAGCTTAAGTTACTTAAAAATAATGAGTGTTAAATATAATTGTCTAAAGCAAATACGTAAAATTCAACTCGCGCTCCGATTACGCGATCGGAAATCAACTTTAGTTCTAGTGATAACATTTACTTTGAGGCGAATTTTATTAGCAAATACGTTTTAATGTAATTTTATAACGAACCAAATACATTTTTATGGCTGCAGGTCGGAAGATAGTCTATTGATATTAAAATTCTCCATAGTCCATTCTTGTGTCGATATATTTATACATTTATACAGGTCTAATTCCAGGCTTTCCCCGCCAAAATTCTCCTTGACAGTAAGGCATTTTCCCTTTTGTTTATGCCGTAATTGCTTTGACTGTAAAAAAACATTTCAGGGATTATACAAAAATAAGCTATGTTATTTTTTCTTAATTGTGTTATTAGCATATAAAGGTATCAAAACTTTTATATAATTGCAGGCTAAATGTTTATAAACATGACCGTATTTTTTTATACCTTAGCATCATAAATCCAAATTTGCGTCTGCGACTCGTCATCACACATGCAAGCGGTCACAAATCCCAAAACAAAGTCCAAGCAAGTCGTATCATGTTCAATTCTGCCTTTATTAGTATACCACCAGAACTGCAATTAGAATTTATTAAAATATTCTAATACATTTAGTTTGAGTTTTGATGAATTGACAAATTTAATATTAATGATATTTTTGTATCACGTTTCTTGTATTTCTAATCACTCCTAATAACGTTATTCGATATTCTCAATAACAACAGTAATATGATGTGGGCTCTCTGGACGTCGTGTGTATAATTTATTTCATTATTCCAGGTTATTAAGTTTCATGTTTCTCAATAGAATTGCAAAGCGATAATTTTAACTCATATGAGACACGTGGAAAGAGTGAACTGAAATTCATACTTAACACTACTAAAGGAATATTTTAGATATACATTTTATAAAACCACAAAACCGAGCATCGAAAATTGAATGCTTAATAATAAAAAAAAAAACTAATAAAGTTTGAATAGTGCAACTATTTCAGCTGCGCTCTAGTATAAATCGTTGTAGCGTCATCTAGTGGCAGAGTTATAAGGTGGGAACAAAAGAACTCTTATACAATCAGTTTAACATATACCGTATCTTGCCCGAAAAGTGTTATACGTGAATTCTTATTGTAACTTTATGCATACATTATTTTAAAAAAATATTTCCACGTCATAGCAGATTAAAAATATTGAAATGGATTTGCGTAACAACAAATTCAATAAGATATACACACTTGATTTCCTCCTTGAAGATGACAGGCTCTGGCACTCACAGCCGTCTGAACGTTTACCCACTCCGAAGCGACGTCAAGACACACCGCATAACCATCCAAAATACTATAAATCTAAAAAACACATAAAAAGTACAATCGAACGGCTAATGGCCCATAAAGTCACTTTATTTCGCAATAACATTACATTGATTTGTAAGATGTGCGATATAGGGAACTACTTCTGAATAGGTTTTAATGATGAAATAAAATAAGTCGTTTCTTTATACTTTGTATAGGTACCTACAATATCTCTCAAAGTATTAAAAAAAAAAATTATGAATGCTATTGTTTCTGACCGATTTCCTTGGAAGGAAATGCGAAACAGGATTATGGGTGTACCACCTGCCTATGGTCTTAGACAAGTCTTTGACAGAGTCTGTCAGTATACGTTTTTTATGTAAGAGGAGCCAAACGGGCCCATGGACACTAATATTGCCAGGATCGCAAGTGCATTGCCGGCCTTTTAAGAATTGGTAAGCTGTTGAAGGATCTGAAGTCGAATTGGATCGGAAATACATCAGTGGATAGCTGATGCCAGATAGTGGTGGTGCCTGGCAAAAACTGCCTTAAGAAACGCTCAGTTGTCGAACGACGGATGTCCGGATGGAAGGAACTCAGCTGCAGATATTAATCCGATCACCTCCTCTAAGGACTGTCCATGGAAACGTGGCCACAAACAGCTAGTTTCGGGTGGGATGTCTCCCAATACTTCTTTCATACATTTAATATACCATGATTGTCTCGTCTTGGGTATATTTAAATTATTATGACATGTCTGTTACTAATGTTGCACCTACCTGCCCGTAAGCAACATTTACGTCGGGCAATTTCATGTTTGGGTAAACATTATGCATGTACCATTCAAATGATTTACATTTCAATTTTTCTCGCAATTCTTTCTGCTTTGTTACATCACCGAAATCTTCATGTACACCCCCGATCCTTTGATAATAATATTTTGCATAATCATCCATCCACACCTGAAGAGAAAATTTGTTGGGATGTTTCATAATGTTTTAAAGTTTCTGTTTTCACAAAGATGATTACGATTGTAATAAATACTTATAAATATTACTAGAAAACTCTAAACACGTTAATTTTTGACTTAGTTCGTTCATGTAAACTATATATATAAATTTTTATGCATATTCAGTAAGTCTGAGAATCGGCTACTATCTTTCAAACCCCTAAGTGATAAGGGGTGTCCACCCCAAATTTATTTTTATTTTTTAGAATAATAAATAAATAGTTACTTTTATTGAACTAAAAAAATGTTGCCTAGAAATAATATACATGGCAAAACAAACGTTGGCCGGGTCAGCTAGTATATTTACATCATTATCTTAGATAGACAACAATCAAACAAAAAAGTATATTACCTCGGCTAGCCTCAATGCATTTCGCCTGTGTGATTGCTTCGCAGATTTATACGGAAAAGTCTTCCTAAAAACATGTCCTACATGTGAGCACGGAACTATTTCCAAGGATCCGCCACACATCCAAGTCTTGAACGATAACTCTAAATTCTCAGCACCCCAAATTCTATAGCCTTGGTCGAAATAGCCGATCTTTTTGAAAAAATCTCTGTTGATTGCGAATAACCCTCCAGATATAGTGGGCGTTTTTATTGGTTCTGAGGGTATTTTCCGGCTTTTTAATAAAGGCTGCCAAATGTATTTGAGGTCCCATTCGAATCCGCCAATTTGAAGGTATTTTGAGGTCTGTGGTATAAATTCGAAGGTTGCAGGATCTATGTGACCTACAGCTGGGCTAACTACAGTGGCAGAGTTCTTTTTTATTCGATCCAATAGGGGTTCAATCCAGCCTAAAAATATTTATTATTGTAGATTTAGTTTATTTTTACATTTTAAGAGCATGACGAGAGTGTATAGTGTAACGAGTGTCAATTTGTTTTGATGACTTTTGTACTCAGTTGTAACATTTTATCGAGTTTATGCGACCTATATTTTTTATGTAATAGGAGGCAAACGGGCAGGAGGCTCATCTGATGTTAAGCGCCGCCCATGGACACTCACATTGCCAGAAGGCTCGCAAATGCGTTGCCGGTCTTTTAATAATTAGTACGATCTTTTTGTTCTGATTATTATCTATTAACCTGTAGTGCATTCGCAATGACTGTCAAGAAATACCACTACGGGAGAAGTAGCGTATTTTGTCCCCAAAATCCTTGCTCGTATTAAGCCTTTTCTGCGGCTGGCTCGGATTAATGTCACCTTAGTTAATGTTCTGACGTAGTTCTCTAGGTTCTCCTTTAAATGGTCTGAAAAGGTAAACATTTTTACTACACCAATTTTTTAACATGCAATATACGGTAATCTAGAATGCATCTGTGAATTATAAACACAAATTCAGTACTTAGCTAATTTTGTTTGAACATGCTTCAGTCTAATAAAGTCGAATACTAAAAAGCCGGTCATATGTAATTTTAATCTAATGAATATATTATTAATTATTATTGTCATTGTCTTAAACTACAAAACAATACATACTATTTTATATACGTTATGGTTACGTAAGTATCAATAAAATGATATTATATTTGATATAATAGGTTAAAGAAAAAACTTTTTAACCGGATTAAAGTTATGTATTATTATAAATTTACAATTATTTAACATAATTTTAAATTTACTTAGACTAGAGGACACCGTGAGCTATTTTTGCCAAAACCCTCCATCTTTTAGTCGATACCAACTCCGGGGAAATAAATACAGATAATACAACTTTCTCTACAGCTGTGATACTTTTTGACATCCAACACCTTTTGTCTTCAGTCACCGTGACCACGCACGCTGTAAAGCACGCGAAACGTCGGATAAAATTATGTTAAATAATTGTAAATTTATAATAATACATAACTTTAATCCGGTTAAAAAGTTTTTTCTTTAAATGTGTAAAGGTAATGTTAATCAAAGATAATACTATAATAGGTTAAGACTAATAGGTTAATTATAATGCTTTTAATATAATTGTATAGTCCCTGTGGCGGTGTACCTTTAATACTAAAGTACATGTACCAGGCGCCAATTTAATAGCGCCTGTACACTTGAACTTTACAGCGTGTACTTAAAAGGATACAAAATCAAAGTTGAATAATAGAATCTATCTATATATCTATCTATTTTGTTATTAATTATGTATTACTTATTCGTTTGAATATTCAGAAGTTATACCACCTTTTTGAATTATAAAGACGTTGGTACAATAAATTCAATAGTACACTTACCCATAGTTGAAAAATCGTCAAAGAGAATTATTTCTTTCAGAAGATGGGCGGGGGTCCTTTGTAGGACTGAGTCAATTGTTCGCAAAAGTACGGACCAGGCTTCGTTATAAAAACAAATAACCACGGAGGCTTGAGGTAAATTATTTGAATAATTTTTTTGTTTACACCTGGAAAATTCGGAGGAAAATAAAGAAAAGGAAAACTCGATCAGCCTTTTTTGTTTAGCTTAATATTGGTATCTAGGTGATGTTTTCTTTATTCAGATATCTAGCGCTTTTTAAAGAATATATATTTACCAAATACATTAAAAGACTCCTTAAGCAAACAAAAATTGAATTTAAGTGTAAATCATATGTGATTGTAATCTTTCTTTACATTAAAATTGTTGCCCGCCAGTTGCATCCCTTATAAATTTTAAATGCAATTTGTTTTTCTATAAATGTAACGAAGTGTAAATAATACATTAAAATAACTATTAACTCAAATGAACATGAAGATCCTATGCCTGAATCCGAGTCTTATTGGATATATTTAATCGATTATGAGAGGTAGAGAATAAAGAGTCTTCTATCAGCGCACACTCATCTTAATATTCGTCTGTTTCTTTAAATATCATCTGTGCACTACCAACTACAGTTGCATTTTGATACAACGATTGTTTAGTCAACACTTTATCTTTAGTCATAAAAATGCTGTACCTATATAATGTGATGATCTATTGTAGCTATTTGTAGATTTATATTATTCATCTCGTTAAATGTTTATATGTAATAAACCCTATTATTAATAGGCTATTGAATGTTTTGTCTTAAACACTTGCTGTTTATAGTTCTAAAATCTTAATTGGACACGTCCTTTGTTTACAGTGCTTACAATATTTCATTTCAAACTTGATATATAAAAATATATCTCGGAGCAATGATTACGAGATTTTGTTACAGGACTTATATATCAGCAAGGTCAAATCAGTGCAAAGCCGTTATAATTTGTAATTGATATATTCTTAATATTCCTAGATCTATACATTAATCACTAATTATTATTATTAAAAGCTTTTCATTCATTAGTATTTTAAACTAAGACGATCTATATTATAGTAATAATTGATTTCATCAGCCGTTAAATTTATATTATTATTATATATTTTTTCTAAAATAAATCATTTTTATCTGGCCTATATCGATACGAGCGATACGATTGTCTATAGTATAATCAATTGGAACAAAAATACTCAATAATTTTGACTTATTTCCTGAAATGCGTAATTAAATATCCTTAACACTATCACCTAATCTTATCTCTTGATTTATGATTTTTAAAATCGCATGTCATTTATGCCTTGGAGATTGAACTATAGGCATGTAAATTTAACAAGCTACGTGATAGTATTTTATACTGGGAAGAAAAACCAAGTAGAAAATTGACCAAATCACAAGAAAATAGTTGTTGTAGCAATATCTGGCGAGTACGGAGGATGAAGTTTCTAATTGCAGCTCCTGTAGACTTCGGTTTCTCGTAAAATGTGTGCGCGTTATTACTGTAAAGATTTAAAAGTTTTGACTGCTTGAGTGCTAGTTTCAGGATTATTGAGTAGCACCTCATGGGTACAACGTTAAAAAAGTTTCACTCGAAAATTTCACAACAAAGGTTTTATGTCAATTCAAAGTATTTATTACAACGGCAACATCAAGCCCCCTTATTATATTACTACTTACCATTCGTCTCTATAATCCAGCAAAGTGCGATTGATGGGTATAAGATCACTAACGTATTGGTTGAAGGAGTAATCTTTCCATCCTTGTCTTATCATAATCCGAATATGACCTCGAATATTGTCTTCCAAATCTACAGGAGATCCGTTTGTGCCTTAAATAATACATTGTTTTTATAGACTTTATTGGACTGGAAAAGTTTAATATGAAACAATATGGAACAAGGTTATGCTTTTATTATATCGATGCATAATATAAATATAGTTCTAGGTTAATTTTAAGATTTAAAAAAATTCTCAGAATGTATTAATTTGAATGGATTTTTTTACAGTACATAACAGAGTAAAACATTAATATTATCTTTTTACTAATCTAAGAATCATTGAACATGAACCAAACATATTCAATTCAAAACGACCAACTCCATTATTGGAAATTCCTATTTTAAAATGGTTCCCGCACTTTTATTTTACTCTTTCAATAAGTCTTGTTAAGCAGAGCGTTCAGTGGGATCTAATGATGTGCCCTCTCACCTAGTGGAAACTCGCTATATTTCACTGCTGTAAGTTTTTCTTCCATGGAAAACTTTCGACTCGGCGGACCCACAAGTTGCCATGCTGAAAGTTATTAATGATGATAATTTAAAAATAATATTAAATTGTTTGGTAACAGGCTCTTGCAGCTGCTTTAATCCAGTCCAGTTAAGTTATTACTTAATGAGATAACATAACATATTATTAGCTGAACTACAGTTAAATATATTCTAAAACTTAAAAGTTAACATTGTACAATCAGTCCATGGTAATAAGATAGTTAAATATTGATTATAGAAGCGTATGAAAATACTATGGCTGATTTTTAATAAAACATCTTCGCTCTGAATAGGATTGGTAGATAATTATTTACAAATAAAATATATGAAACATTACAGAATGAAATCATGTTTTAGAATAGCGAAGGACAGAACAAGGCGACCTTTGTCTCGAGATAAGCTAAGTGGTAATAATAGTATAATGTCAAAAATATCTTAGACTAAGTACAGGTTTAAATGCTTATTTTATTATTTTATGCGAAGAGTGCAATGCAAGGAATGTTATTGATGCATTTAAATGAACTTACTAGTAATGTTAGTACATAAGTAGTTCAATTGAGAAATCTTGACGGTATAAATTGTATTTCTCTTTAAAGCGAAAATGTTATAAACTTTTTTACAATAAACACAAAATTATAACCCATGTAGTAAGACAAAAGTTTTTGGTTTTAATAAAAGCAAATATCTTACTTGAGAGTGGATCTGTAAAATTATTTCTCATTGCGTAAGCTTTTCTAAATCGTTTCAATGCTTGCTCATACAGTTTCTGATCTTCCACGTCTGAAACTTCCCGTTGCATTTCCTTAAAAATCGTTAATAATGAAACTGTCCATATTATGAAAATTGATATTAAAATTTTCAAAGCGTACTTCATTGCCATTCTGTAACATCAATTGTTTTGTGACAATGAGGAAAAAGGTACTTTATATACGGATGTACCTATTCACGACTTTACGGTTGATTATTAATATATGTGTTACATTTCGTAGTCCCCTGTATTATACGTAATCGCCTCCTTAATAAATTGACTGTGAAACATTCATTTATCAATTGAAACTGAACAATTAAATTTTTAATGACAGATGAGATTAGCTTATTCAACTAAACAAAAATTTCGCTCTCATACTAAAAGAGATATATATGGACTAAACAATTATAATCACAAATTCAAATATATATAATATTACACTCGGTGTGATAATTTTGAAAGATTGTCTGTAGTTTAGAGATACCTCACAAACTTTACCTAAAACCTTTAAATTCAAAATCATTTATTCATTTTGGTAACACGATGTACACTTATGAACGTCAATAAAGAGATACATCTATGTAATACAAATATAAATACTTTTAATTTTACATTTACTGCCAGTTCTCAATTCAAGGGCGTTGAATGGACGAAAAGAACTGGCAATAAACAGATTATAAAAACATTGTAAATTGAAAGTATTTCACAAGAATAAAAATATACTCGTATTCGAGTACTATAATAAGGATTACCACCTCTTTCTCTTCATCACTATCACCTCTGACGGAGTGAAGGCCTGAATTCTTCCATTGCCTCTCATCTTCACTACTGTTTTCCAATCTTTCCCCGCTATCTCTTGTATTTCATCTTCCCAGGTTTCTGTGTGTCCTTTTTTTTTCTCCCACTGGGCCATTCCATGTAAGGGCCTTTTTGACACACCTGTCATCACAAACGTGAGCAATGTGACCAGCCCATTTCCACTTTAACTTTTTTGAGTGTGCTACGACGTCAGTTATTTTTGTATGGCTTCGTATTGTACTGTTTTTAACCGAAGAATAGAACGCGCTAGAGCCCTTTGGCAAACTGGAATCTTCTATAATAGCGCTTTATAAAAAAAAACAAAAAAAGATATTCACAAGAATAACCCCTCGTAAAATGTTAGCACTACCTAAGAAGTTTCAACGCTCTCACACAAAAGGTAAACAGTGGTTGTAAACATTCACCTTCATTGACACGTTTCACTTATGTAGGACAGGTACAACCTCTTTATGTTTTCATTTAATACATAGTCTGAGACCGTTATAACATATAAATTAACTATAAATGTATATCAGATTCGAAATTTAAAATTCTTAATTTATTTGTCGTCTAGCATGAACAAATATGTGACAGCTGATAAATTTAATATTTAGGTAGTCGACAAAAAAGTGATTTTGTAGATAAAATTTATATTTATTTACATATAAAGCCCACGGGCAGGAGCCCGTTGTTAAGTGACCTCGGCTCACCTGATGGTAAGTGATACCGCCGCCCATAGACACTCTCAATGCTAGAAGGGAATTGGTATTTTGCATTCTGCCTTGACGTCCGATGATGAAACTCTGCTGCAGGTATCAGTCCGAACCACTCTTAAAACTCCATAGTAAATGCTGTTAAAATCAAATTAACCAACAATAATAAAAATATTGTTTATTTATAAAGAAAGTGCTACATTCAGATAAAAAACAGAACCATGAGACATAATAATAAATAATAAAGCGCAAATTCGGCCCCACATGGAGTACTGCTCTCACCTCTGGGCTCCCCAGTACCAGCTCCTTCCACTTGACCGTATACAACGCAGAGCGGTTCGAATCGTCGACGACCAATCCCTCTCCAAACGGCTTGATCCTTTGGCGTTGCGTAGAGATGTGGGGTCACTCTGCATCTTCTACCGCATTTACCATGGAGAGTGTTCAGAGGAGTTGTTCGGATTAATACCTGCAGCTGAGTTTCATCATCGGACGTCGAGACAGAATACGAAATTCCACCCGTATCGCCTCGACGTCCGCCGTTCCACAACTGAGCGTTTTTCAAGGCAGTTTTTGCCGCGCACCACCACTATGTGGAATCAGCTGCCCACTGAAGTATTTCCGAACCAATTCGACTTAGGGTCCTTCAAGAAAAGAGCGTACCAATTCTTAAAAGGCCGGCAACGCACTCGCGAGCCCTCTGGCATTGAGAGTGTCCATGGGCGGCGGTATCACTTAACATCAGGTGAGTCTCCTGCCCGTTTGCCCCCCTGTTCTATAAAAAAAAAAAAAATAAGCACGCAAATGTCATATTAACTTAGTACTTTCAATTATCCCCAAAATAATATAAAAGTGTTCTGAATACAAATTTTACCTAAAAAACTTACAAACTACTTAATCAGAAAATAACCCCAAAAGCCTATCTAAGATAAATTTAATTAAACTTTGCAATACAAACCGCACTTTCGCAAAAATTTCCTCAGGTTGATTACGCGCAATTTCTAACTCAACCCTTACAAATGCCATTTTGATCTTTATAACATTGAAATACGAACTATTTTCCCTTCATTATAAGCACTTTTTAGTGTCACGTTACAGACGAGGACAAAAAAGAATTCAGATTTATTTTACAATCGTATCGTTAAAGTAAATTGCGGTTGGGAAGAAATACTAAAAAACGACAAAATAATTTAAAGAGAAGGATCGAACTTTTTCCTCTTTCTTGTGTTCTTGATTGTCATAAAAGTTTATTTTGAGCAATTATGCTTAAAATAAACTTTTATGCTTAAATTAAGACTAGCATCTTATTTAGCTATAAAGATGCACCCGAATAAGGAGAAGAAACATAATAACATATAGCTGTGATTGATGTTTCTCCGAATAATAAATTATTATAGTAATTTTTCATTGCAACAGATTTAGAAAGTTGTTTTTTTTAGGTTGTAGGTTCGTTGAATACTCGCTCTTACAGTAAAAGAAAATATCATGAGGATATCGGCGCATGGCTAAGGCCCAAACAGTCAACGGCGTGTATCAGGCACAGAAGGCTGATCACCTATATGCCTATTAAAATGGCCACACAACAGCGTCATCAACAGTTCATCTATAATAATTTAAAAATGTACAGAAATTACTTACGACGCGAAAAGGAGAGTTATACGTTTAATATATTATATTTTGTGTCTTGTGGCATAGTAGTTTATTAAGAAATGAATGCGATTTTCTGTTACGAGTAGACAATAGGCGTTTTGGCAGTAATCTAAAACTTAAATTTTAACATTTGGAACTCCCTTTTTAAGGTTTTGATACTCTGACGTTGGAGCTTTCAAGGTCGTCGGGGGTTACTTAAAATATTGTTAAAATGTTATTCATAATCTGCTCCCGTCTTTATTTACTTTTTCCTTTTAATTTTGGACTTAAATTTACTCTTAAAAACACAGTGGTCAACTAATTTATGTAAAGAAAAGTAAAGTAAACATAACACAACGTAACAACCCGTAAATCTAAGCTCAAAACATAAGGGATATAATCACTATATAATATATAGACAAGAATGTGGGATCCAATAATTAACATTCTAAACCTGTAAAACTCTTTGTTCTAATCATCTTTATATGGTAACTCAATCCGTCCAAATTGAGCCTTTCATAATACTATTGTCTGGGTGTTCTCTTAGATAAAGCCAGATTTGAATTGTAAATTGAATTTGCATATGTTATAAATTCACGAACATTTCTCTTGTTTGTGTATAAAATTATTGTTAATAGTTATCCTAATATTCAAACTCTGTATTTGTACACACGTGTATTAGAAGATTGTTGATATTGTTAATCTACGTGATTTATCTCTTATATTTTCTAAATAAACAATAAACGTTAACGTGGAAGTCTCATGCACTGAGGGTTTGAATAAAAAGGTTCGATTTAAGATTAGTTTTTATGGAAATTAATCAATTCAAAAACAGCTTAGCCTAGCATTCGTCGATACGAAGGCTATATATCATCTCACTACGACCGAATGAAACGCGTGAATCTGTGATACAGATATTACATACTGCGTCTGTAAAAATATTAAAAAATATTTTATGTTATTCATAAAACCATTTTTTTGAATAATCGGTGGGGGTAACAGATCCAAGCCACTCAAGTATGTAATATGCTAATTATTAATAAAAACGAATGAGTTGCAGGTTGAGAACAAAGAGACTTTATTAGTTATACAATGTACAGACTACAACTAGCACAGACTGATATCAAGTAGACTATTTTGATACAAGTAAACATATCTTAACAGCACCACTTATCAAAATAATCAAATACTAAGCAGTAATAAAACAACTTTGACAATTTTAAACATTTTGAATTCCTAATAATTTTATAAGATAGTTATGTTTGGCAGCACTCAAACTTTTCGTTAATATATCAGCAGGCATCTCAGATGTTGAAAGATATTCAATTTTAATAAGGCTATTAGAGACTGCTTCACGTATGAAGTGGTAGCGAACATCTATATGTTTAGTTCGTTTGTGAAACAAAGGATTCTCTGTCAACTTTTTGGCTCCCTGGTTATCATTGTAAATTACTACAGTATAGTTACAACCAATAATATCTGATATAAGACTTTTTAAATATATTGCCTCTTTACATGCTTCAGCAATGGCCATGTATTCGGCCTCGGTACTTGACAAAGCTACCGTTTGTTGCTTCCTACATTCATAGGATATCACACAGCCTGACAATTTAAAACAAAATCCTGTGTAGGATTTCCTATCTACAGTATTCGACGCCCAATCAGCATCTACAAAACCTTCTAAATTACAGGTATCTTTAGTAAACTTCAAACCATAAGATTTAGTTTTTTGCAAATATTTTAAAATTCTTTTTACATGATGCCAATGAACTGAACTAAAACAATTATTAAACTGGCTAAGGTAGCTCACACTATATGATATATCTGGACGTGTTAATACTGACAAATACATAAGATTTCCTATAAGCTGTGGATAGGGAAACTGTTTGTCAACACATTCTGCCTTTTCTAATTTCAAATTACATTCCATAGGAGTATCTTTAGTATTACAATCAGTCATATAAAACTTTTTAAGAATTTGTTTTACAAATTGTTCCTGATCAATAGATATACAGTTATTTTCACATTTCACTCTCATGCCTAAACACCTTTTAATTTGACCTAAGTCTTTAATTTTAAATTTAGACATAAGTTTTTTCTTAAGATCATTAGTCATAGTTTTACAATTAGAAAAAATAAAGAAATCATCAACAAATATTGCAATGATAATCTGCTCATTCTTACATTTTTTACTGTATAAACATGGTTCTGATACTGACTTTTTATAATCTAAATCTATCAAAAAATCGTTTATTCTAGCATTCCATGCCCTAGCAGACTGCTTCAAACCATAAACTGCCTTTTTAAGTTTAAGAACACAATTACTCGGACAATTTAAATTAGCAGGTGCTTGCATGTATACATTTTCTGTTAAAAAACCATTTAAAAATGCTGTAACTACATCAAGATGAGTGATTTCAAAATTATATTTTACACTTATTGCAAACAATAATCTAAGTGTAGAGTACCTGAGAACAGGTGAGTAGGTCTCATTAAAATCTACTCCGTGCTGTTGAGTGTAACCTTTCGCCACAAGTCTTGCTCTATACCTGACACTGTTATTGTTTTCTGGCTTTTTCTTGAACACCCATTTGCATTGTACTACTCTATCTGCCTCATCTTGACTGACAATCTCCCAGGCTTGGTTATCCTCAAATGCTTGAAGTTCATCAGACATAGCCTGCTGCCACTTGTCTTTCTCTGGACCGTTGGTAGCTTCATTATAACTTATGTCTTCAGCCCAAGATTCTGATTCATCTGAAACACAAAGATTAGTAAAACCATATCTTTCAGGAGGTTTCCTGATACGCTTTCCCACCAATGGAGGCTCTTCATTTTCAGATAGATCTTCTTTTTCATTTAATGTATGATAAAGTTCTCCTTCAGTTGAAGTTGTGCTTTTTTCTGAATCATATACATAGGTAGGATCATCCTGATTTGTTAATGTATTGTCACTTTCTATCATAGAACTTTCCTCTTCTACTGATTGCTGTTCTTTTATCTGTCCTTCGTTTATTTCTATCTCAGTAGTATCTTGCTCCATTATAATGACATCTCTACTGGTACATATCTTTCTAGTTTCTGGGTTGTATAATCGGTAACCTTTCACATTTTCCGAGTATCCCACTAATATGTATTTAACTGCTTTCTTGTCCCACTTAAATCTTTTATTTTTAGGAACATGCATCATTACAGGGCTCCCAAATATTCTGACATGACTGAGGTCAGGTTTATGTCCTGTCCATACTTCAATCGGTGTCTTTTGGTCCAAACCTGAAGCTGGCGATCTATTTTCAAGTATACTGCCGTGTTAACTGCTTCTGCCCAATAACTTTTATCCAGTTTGGCCTCGAACAATAAACATCTTGAACGTTCAACAATTGTCCTGTTGAATCTCTCGCTGACACCATTCTGCTCCGGAGTATATGGGTTTGTCTTCTGATGGATGATTCCACTATCTTTCAGATAATTTTCCATCATATCTGAGCAAAACTCCCCTCCATTGTCAGTTCTCAATGTTTTTATTCCTGTTCCTTTTTGCTTCTCAACCATTCTTTGAAATTCCTTGAAATACTGTAGAGTCTGATTCTTCTCCTTTAGAAAATATACAAATGCCATCTTGCTAGCATCATCAACAAACAATAGATATATATATATAATATCTTGCCTGTCCAATCGATCGAACCTCCATAGGCCCACACAGATCTGAGTGAACTAAATCTAGCAATTCTGTACTTCTATGGTTTCTTAATTGGAATGGTAAACGACTCTGTTTCCCTTCACAACATACCTGGCAGTTTATTTTCTGAATATCAGCCTTCATATCAAATGATATGCCATCTACAGCACCATTTTTCATCTTCTGCAAATCATTACTGTTAATATGACCTAATCTCCTATGCCACTGTTTTGCATCTGTAATTTGAACTGCTGCGGCCAACACTTTCTCTGACTTAACTGTATTCAACTTATACACACCATTCTTTAAATTTGCTATTCCAATAAGCTCATTCCGTTGATTATGTATATAACACACATCACTTTTGAAAATAACTTTGTTTCCTTTTGCTATTAGCTGGCTTACTGATAATAGGTTTGTGGTCAGGTTAGGTATGTACAAAATGTTGTTCACTTTAATGTCAAACTGAGAATTATTCACAAGCGTAGTTATCTGTGTATTCCCGGCACACACAACTGGCACAGTCATATTATTTGCAACAATAATTTCCTTCATATCGTGTACTTTTCTCACTTCCAATAAATTTTCTCTGCATGATGTCATATGAGTACTAGCCCCTGAGTCAATATACCAATCATTCTTATTAAATTCACTATTAAAAAATGCAGCACTAAATGCGTTTACTTGCTTTTCTTTAACTTCAGGACATTGGTTTTTGAAGTGGCCAATTTTCTTGCACTTATAGCATTTTATAACCTTGATAGGTTGCGTCATATCTGATTGTCTATTAATATGGCCGCTTTTAGTATTGCCACTTTTCAATCTATGTCTTCCTTTCGCAATAAATGCACTTTCCGAACCGGATGTAGTACCAACATAATCATCAGCACACATGTCTATCAATTTTGTTTTTACAATATCTGCACTAACCTCTATTCCAGAATGCTCAATGGCCATTATCATAGGCGCATATTTTTCTGTCAATCCCGCTAACATTAATGCTCCAATCCACTCATCAGTTATACTGAATCCTGTTCCTCGAAGTCGCTGGCCCGTTTCTACAATTTGAGTAACATACTGTGCCATTGACTCACAGTTTTCTAACCGAATGTTAATGAGATTTCGGGTTGGGTGTTAAATACCACCGCACTTTTTTGACGATACTAATTATCTAGGAGTGTCCGGGGGACCTTCATTGGAACACCTCCAAGTGAGTTTTGCTCCGGAAACGCGTCTAAATATTTTTATAAAAAATTTAAAGTTTTGTGTAATGTATTAAAATTTGTAAACAATCCGCCATTTTCTACTTTTCTATTGGTTATAAGTGATGTGACGTTCACTTAAAAAAATCGTGTTTTTAATTTATCGATTGTTAATAATCGTTTTATTTATTTATCGATTATTTCCTCATTTTTGAAATTTAAAGTTATAGAATAATCAACATTGAAATTAACCTAATTTCGTGTTGATAGATTATAGGGTTCCGAATTTTTTTGAAATTATCGATACCTACTCGTCTGTATTTTCTAATTAGTACTTGTATTTCATTGTTTGCAACTTTCTATATTATTTAATTTTTACTAGAATAAAGTGTTTACTTTAATATCCAAAAAGTACCCAAAACCGAATCAGAGCACCCCACTATCCACGTGGTCTTGTCTGTCTTACCCCTAGAGTGTATATAAATAATCGGAGGCGCGGAGGAAGAGATTTTATTCAAGCCTCCGCAACCTCGGCTTTTTGGTCGCCTTCGGCGACCAGCCTCAGCCGCTACAGCTTTCATAATGCCTGTGCTTTGGTACGCAAGGGTGGAGGGGCTGCATTTCCCGTAGCGCCGGAGCTGTCCACAAAAACAAATATTATTTAGATTGGTTAGGTTAGAGTTAGTATATGAATATTTGGTCGCCGAAGGCGACCAGGACGCCGAGAAGCCGAGGCTTGAATAAACAATTACTATTTAGATCGGAGCTGTCCACAAAAAAAATATTATTTAGATTGGTTAGGTTAGAGTTAGTATATGAATATTTGGTCGCCGAAGGCGACCAGGACGCCGAGAAGCCGAGGCTTGAATAAACAATTACTATTTAGATCGGAGCTGTCCACAAAAACAAATATTATTTAGATTGGTTAGGTTCGAGTTAGTATATGAATATTTGGTCGCCGAAGGCGACCAGGACGCCGAGAAGCCGAGACTTGAATAAACAATTACTATTTAGATCGGAGCTGTCCACAAAAACAAATATTATTTAGATTGGTTAGGTTAGAGTTAGTATATGAATATTTGGTCGCCGAAGGCGACCAGTACGCCGAGAAGCCGAGGCTTGAATAAACAATTACTATTTAGATCGGAGCTGTCCACAAAAAAAATATTATTTAGATTGGTTAGGTTAGAGTTAGTATATGAATATTTGGTCGCCGAAGGCGACCAGGACGCCGAGAAGCCGAGGCTTGAATAAACAATTACTATTTAGATCGGAGCTGTCCACAAAAAAAAATATTATTTAGATTGGTTAGGTTAGAGTTAGTATATGAATATTTGGTCGCCGAAGGCGACCAGGACGCCGAGAAGCCGAGGCTTGAATAAACAATTACTATTTAGATCGGAGCTGTCCACAAAAACAAATATTATTTAGATTGGTTAGGTTAGAGTTAGTATATGAATATTTGGTCGCCGAAGGCGACCAGGACGCCGAGAAGCCGAGGCTTGAATAAACAATTACTATTTAGATCGGAGCTGTCCACAAAAACAAATATTATTTAGATTGGTTAGGTTAGAGTTAGTATATGAATATTTGGTCGCCGAAGGCGACCAGGACGCCGAGAAGCCGAGACTTGAATAAACAATTACTATTTAGATCGGAGCTGTCCACAAAAACAAATATTATTTAGATTGGTTAGGTTAGAGTTAGTATATGAATATTTGGTCGCCGAATTTTCAATTATTTTTAATATTAAAATCGAATACAAAAATCGATTTTCACTTTTAAAAAAATCGATTATTTTTCACATCCCTATTAATTTTATAAACTTAATCGGCCATTTTGAATGTGGTTTATGCTAGACTAGCGGTAATTAGTTTTACAGTGCAAAGTTTACTTTATAAATCTTTATAAAAATTTTGACGCGTTTCCGGAGCAAAACTCACTTGGAGGTGTTCCAATGAAGGTCCTCCGAGACTCCTAAATAATTAGTATCGTCAAAAAAGTGCGATGGTATTCAAAACTGTTACCGCCTTAGCATCACTTTCAATATCACTCGCAGACGCCGATGCTGATAGCTGTGTCTTGATTTTATCCGCCATGTTTTCTAGCACCAAAACATTTTGCACCGCAAAACACCAGTCGTCATAGTTTTCACGACCCTTCAACTTTGGGACGTTGGCTATATAATTCACCGACATTATTATAGCAGTATGGATAAAGATAATACTTTAAACTTCCATAATACACTTAAAAAACGGGTCTGGGCCCATAACCTAATAAAAACGAATGAGTTGCAGGTTGAGAACAAAGAGACTTTATTAGTTATACAATGTACAGACTACAAGTAGCACAGACTGATATCAAGTAGACTATTTTGATACAAGTAAACATATCTTAACAATTATCGCATTATTATTAAGTATCGTAATACAGCGAGGAAATGCTGCCAGCGTTAAAGGTACACTGCCACAGGGACCAAACTTTTTAAATTTGTTTTGATTTTCTTTTTAATAATTTTTATTATTACTTTATAGGTTAAGAAAATTGTAAATACTGTATACTTAACTGTCAATTGTAATAAAATAATTATAAAGATTCTTATGATATAATATGCTAATAAATATAAACATAAGAATTTAATAATCTAATATATAAAATTCTCGTGTCGCGGTGTTTGTGGTTGAACTCCTCCGAAAGGGCTCGACCGATTCTCATGAAATTTTGTGTGCATATTGGGTATGTCTGAGAATCGGGCAACATCTATTTTTCATCCCCCTAAATGTTAAGGGTAGTCCACCCCAAAAAATTTTTTTTAATTTTAGATAATTTTTTTATTCTTTATTTTTTTATGATACAGCATTAAAAAATTCATACAACCCCTAATTTTCACCCCTCTACGATCAACCCCTATTTTTATTATAAATAATATACATGGCAAAACGACGTTTGCCGGATCAGCTAGTTTTCATATATAATGTAGATAAAAACTCCTTATCAATGTTTTCAAGCAGTTAATTATTTGAAGTACCATTAAAATGCCTCCAAAATATATTAGGTACTCTAAAGCCAGACAGACTCAGAATCAAATTAGAAGCCCACTGGCACCTAATGGTAAAAGTTAATTTGGTCCGAGTTCAAAAAAGTTTTTTCCCAGCTACTAACGATCTTCCGAGTGAACCTCTTTGTATAATTGAAAGTATAAGCGTATATTTTACTATTGATTTCAGATAACAGCAAAGGCTTGTGTTATGTTGGGTTGTGTACGCTTCAAAAACTCAAAAAGTTCTGCACCGATCGAGCTGAAATTTTAGCATGATATAATAATATATACATAATCCGGATCAAGGATTGTTTTTATCTGTTTTTTTATACTTTTTTTTGTTTTTTTTATTATTATTGCAAAATGAAACTTATATGAAATGTTTTCTTTCTTTTGTTTCTCATTTCTCAACCATTCAATCACAATGTGCCACAACGAAGCGTGGCAGGGAACAGCTAGTATAATATTATAAAATGAATCAAAATGATGTGAAATTTAATACAGTTAAAGACATATTTTCAAAGACGATATTGTTTTTATTTTACGCAATCATTAATAAATTTTAATTAACTGTTATAAACAAATCAAACCTCAATCATTGCTTGGTAACTTTTTACATATTTTCTGTAATTTTCTATAATGTATACAGTAATATATATAATATACTATAATATACTACAGTATTTTAAGAAGAAATTGCTTGACGACTGAGTATTCTTCTAATTTTTTGTTTTCCAAGTTCAGGTGTTCATTAATTCGCTCTGATCACTCACCATTTCCTACAAAGGGACAAAGGCTTGGCAAAACAAGCCACATCTGCCAGTAAATGATGATCGCATTACGTAAATAAAGATGTTGGTTTGTTGCCATCCACAGTAGCGTCTACTAACGACCGTGTCATTAATCATACAATGTCTCTGTAGTGTAAAATATGAGGGAACAGAGCTGCGTATACTAGCTTCAAATTGTGTTGGAAATTTCATAGATAATTTAGATTTGTCATTAAAATTATTTCATGGTTAAATTTAAACTTATGGTGCGAAAGGTAGCAATTATTGTTTATTAAAACACTAAAGAGGTTTATTTAAATGTATTTAAAAAAAATAGGTGGTCAACAAGATTATAATTTCAAAAATGAACTAAGGAAAGATATATAAAGCATATGAAATAAAATATTTCGACGGTCCAGTCCCAGTCTGCGCACGCACATAAGTATTGTCTGTTACTGTTGGAAAAATACGAAATAAAGTTTTACCGTGTTTTATAAGGCTAGATATTTTTTTACGTATTTCAATTTAGCCTATGTTACTCTTGAATATAACATTCTACTTGTATTTTTATCGTTACATTGGCTTCAAGGTTTATTCGTTACAATCACAGAAAAATAAAAATATCCTCTTTATAATATTATTACCGTTCTATTGTTTCGTCGTAACCGCTTCTTTGAATAGTGTATAGTACTAGTTAAACAAAACCTTTTACAAAATCAATTTAGCAAAAACATTTTAAACGATATAATTTTCGAACTTTTAAGTCTTTCCAAAGCACTCAACTATTTTGTCGAACTGAAATTACATAAAACGTTACGATGTGAATCAACCGCGCTATTGTTCGCGACAAAGCTTCTCAAACAAGTTGCAGGAAGCGAGCTTTCCTTGAGGAAATTACTTGCAGTAAACTGGAGTATAAGAAATGTTAAGTTCCCCGAAACGGAAGAGATAAATAATAAAAAAAATCTACTCGCTGCAGCATAAACGGTATACCTACACAGGTTTTATCGTGGATAACTAATGCCCTTGAAAATATTTTAACGCCTTTTTAACAGCCTCAACTCATACACACATCTTTGTGACAGGTTAGTCAATACAATAGCACCTGTGGTAACTGGACACCAGAAGTTACCTACGATTTATTATCTCTATATATATAAAATTCTCGTGTCACAATGTTCGTTCCCATACTCCTACGAAACGGCTCGACCGATTCTTATGAAATTTTTTATACATATTCAGTAAGTCTGAGAATCGGCTATTATCTATATTTCAAACCCCGAAGTGATAAGGATAAGTCCAGTCCACCCCTAAATTTTTATTTTTATTTTTTTAGATAATTTTTTTTGTTTTTGTTTTTTTATGATACAGCATACAAAAATAAATACAACCTCTAATTTTTACCCCTCTACGTTCAACCCCTATTTTTTATTATTATCGATAGTTATTTTTATTGAACTAAAAAAATGTTTCCTAGAAATAATATGACATGGCAAAACAACGTTTGCCGGGTTAGCTAGTATTTGATAAATCAAACATTCGAATTTATTTCACAATTTATGTTTACAGACACTTTTTACTGACATTTTTGTTTAATGATTAACATATTTACCTTTTTTAGTTTAATATTATTTTATTTTGTCCAGGTAAGTCGTAATTAGACATCTTAATTTATTTAATTAATTGTTTATTATTAGCGTGTGTGGTTAATAATATTATCCATATACTCGTATTACCGGATTAATTAACGGACATTTGATACAATTTAAAACCACATCTAAATATTTCCTAATAAACCTCGTTAGTTATTCCGTTTCACGGTATACATCAGTATAAATAATTAACACAATATGAGTAGGAATCTATTATTTGTAATAATAGGTACGAGAGGCTTCCAGAAAATTCTAATTACATGTACAGAAGGAAAATTCCGTGGGTTCCATTCCATTAAAGTAGAATAGTTTTAAAATATAATGTGTTTATTGGATTAATGGAAGCCAATTATCAACATAGAAATACATTGTAATCCCGGTAAGGAATACGCTGTTTCTTGTAGTAAAATAAATACAAATCGTTTGCTCTTTTAAGAATTTTATTACATGAAACAGCGACATCTCTCGGGTGTAAAGCATATTATGCATTCTCTCTTGATGTAATGCACTGACATGTTTATTTCCCTCGCGTATTCATGCTTGTCTTGTCTCTTTGAATTTGCTCCTACATTATTCATACGTATTTTTTCAGTACATTTTTTCTACCTTTCAATAATATTGAATATTTATGTTGATACACGATATTTGATGTGACAAATATATTGACATATTATATTCGAACAATAGCGTCTTCGCGTCTTAGCGTTTCTGCGTAGCATTTATATTTCGTGATAAAATTGATAATGATTTCTTCAAAACTTCAAAGCAATAAACGGACATAGTAGAACTACATACAGTTAATGTTTGAAGATGTTATCATTAGACAGATTATATCAGGGCCGCGCCGCCCATGTGTGCGAAGTGTGCGGTGCACACAGGCGCTGATACAATAAGGGCGCCGCCACCGAAATTATTTATACTACACTACAATATTCTTACGTACGTTTGAAGTTTCATTTTACGCTTTAGGTTTTAGTTTACATTAATTACTCAGAGCTTAGCGAATCAAAAGAAAGGCCGCTGGTGACCGCCGTGAGTTTTTTGAGTGTGTTTATGTCTTATGATTTCAATAATATGCCGACATACCTTGATAAAATCCAAAATGAACTATTTTTTATACTCGGTAACCAAATTCAACATTTTATTTTAAATTTATGTCGAATTAATAAATATTTTTCAATAATACTGGATTGTACTACTGACGTTTCACACGAAGAGCAAATTAGTATGATAATAAGATTTGTCAACTTTAACATGTAAACTAGAAAGTTAAGAATAAGAGAGCATTTCCTAGCTTTCCAATTTATAATAGCACTTTCTGCTCAATCGTAGATACAACTGGCGCTGGAGTAACGTCATTTATAATAGAAAAACTAAACGAAATTAATTTGGACATAAAGAACTTAAGGGGGCAAGGCTATGATAATGGCTCAAATATGCGCGGTAAGAATATTGCGGGATGTACGAGTAAATCTCCGCACTTTTTATGTCCGTGCGCCAGCCATAGTTTAAATTTAATAATAAATGACGCTGCACATCTCATACACGACTGCGTTTTTTAATATTGTGCAAGAACTATATAAATATTTTTCGTCCTCTACTAAAAGATGGGATTTATTACAAAGATATGTCATAAATCTGACCTTAAAAACGGTTAGATAAAAATAACATCATAAATAAACTATGTAACAATTTAATTCACGTTTTATTTTTCACGGCAATTGGCCAGCGGACGTTTTACCTATTTAAGTGGATTAAACTAAAGAAAAATTTTCTTTCAGTCAAAATTAAAAAATACATTGAAACTTGAAGATTCTTAAAAAATAGGCCGAAATATAGAAGGAGTTCCCTCAAAGGCCTGCAACACACCCGCTAAAAATGTCTATGAGATTCAATGACTGCCATTTTTTTCCGTCCCTAAGGCTCGTTTGACCCCTATAGAAAAAGGAGGCGCTTCATGGGTTTCGCACACAGGCGCTGCCGGGGGTCGGCGCGGCCCTGGATTATATAGATCAGCGATTTTTATTTATTTCAATTTCTGAACATGTGGAGCTATCTGAAAAACTTGACGTCTCGAGGCTCTATCGACGCTGCCACGATAATTTATAGTGGAATGCTTTCTTTCCTACGTATCTACAAAATTATTTACGCTTCCAGCTTGAATGGTTTTTTACGATTAAGTAGGTAGTTTATTACGCTTTTTAGGTTTTGAATATATGTACGAACATATAAAATAGTGTTTATCTTTGTACACAGTAATACAATGTTCTAAATATTCAGTTCTATCCCAGCAGTGGCAAGTACAAATGAGCTAAAAGTTGAAAAGCCTCTGGCGTTCCGACTCCAATAGTTTTTGCGTCAACTTATGTTCAGCTATTTGTAACCATTTCCGGTTTTTATTAGTCGAAAGGCTAAATAATACTGTCTACAAGCACTAAAATATATTTAAAAACAGCTTTTTACGGGAACTTAGAATTAATTTTTATAACTGAATGTGCTTTTCAGTAGTGGCTAGCACGTAATAAATGTGTGTTTATCTGTTAAAGTAGTATTTTAACCTAAGCCTCAATTATTTCCTAAAATAAGACTATATCCAAATAATACACACATTAATATGTGTGACCATAGATCAGATAAATGCAATTTCATTACTTTACAGGACAAGCAATTAAATTATTAAGAAATCTTGAAGGCACAATTGAAATATGAAACACTTGATATATGAATGAATGTACTTATCATAGTCTGGATCTATGACCACAGATATAATATACATTAACTATATGTTCAAGGACATCTTAAAGAGGGCTTCTACGACCGGCTCCATCACATTGAATCAAGGCAGATTATACTTAATAGACCCGTACGACGAGTATGACTCATGGCCAGCCATCGACCTCCTCGCCATATTGTAGAGAAGAAGGACCTGACACTACAAGAAATCACATTTATGTGACGAAAAATGTATGCAAGTGCTAGTCTGAAAAGTACAGTGTACACTCAAATACGTTATAAATTAAAAAAAAATACATTTACGTAAGATACGTAAACTAATAACTTTTCCATTATGATAATTTGGAAATGCAAGTCATACGTGGGGTTTTCATAATATGCAAATTTGTGGGTCAAACGAGGCATACGTGAAAAATTACATTTTATATTTGTTAAAATGACATCAGCAAAATTACTAGAAAACGTATTCACATTTACACATAATATTAGACACAATTGCGCAGTGTTGGCCTAATGGCTTCAGCGTGCGACTCTCATACCTGAGGTCGTAGGTTCGACCCCGGCTGTGCAACACTGGACTTTCTTTCTATGTGCGCATTTAACATTCGCTCGAAAGGTGAAGGAAAGGTAAGGAAACAGGCTTGGCTTAGACCCAAAAAGTCGACGGCGTGCGTCAGGCACAGGAGGCTGATCACCTACTTGCCTGTTAGATTAACAAATGCTCATGAAACACCAACCTAAAAAGGTTGTAGTGCCACAGATTTTTTTTATTCGTTTTTATTAGACACAATACTAACTAATATTATTAATAGGAAAGATTTGTTTGTGTAGCGAATAAATTCGAGAAGATCCGATATCGTAAATTATTTTACTAAAAGAATGTTACTTCCTTGAGTAATATTCGTTATGTTTATTCCCAAATATTTTGACATGGGACTAGCCGCTATTTTGTGGTTCATTCATATTTCCTAGCACAAGATCAAATTGATTATAAAAGTTATTTTTTCTTTAAAAATAATGTTTCATTGAGTTAGTGGTTAGCGTGACTGAATAGAATTCGTGTTGGTCCATTAAATATATAAATAAATACCCCGGTCGGGATCGAGCAATAAAATAGATTGCGATTTTTGTTGTCCCGGATAATCTCCATCTAATATATAAAATTCTCGTGTCATAATGTTCGTTCCCATACTCCTCCGAAACGGCTCGACCGATTATTATGAATTTTTTTATGCATATCCAGTAAGTCTGAGAATCGGCTACTATCTATATTTCAAACTCCTAAATGATAAGGGCTGCCCAACTTTTTTTTAGATTTTTTTTTGTTTTATTTTTTATGATACAACATACAAAAATACATACAACCCCTATTTTTTATTATTGTAGATAGTTATTTTTATTGAACACAGAAATTCATGGCAAAACAAACGTTTGCCGTGTCAGCTAGTATTAATATAAATCAACACAGTCGAACTTGTTTATTACAATTCATAATCTTTTGATTGATATTGTGATCACTTTGTTATTGTTAATTAATAGTATTTAAACCATCGTTTCGAACTCTTCTGATAATTTTATTACATATTTCGATACTTCATATAAACTACGTATATTTTTTCAGACTCAGCAAACTTGCCTAATTAGTCTAATATATCATAAGGTCACTAGCTTCAAGCATCTAATAACCTAACCCGTTGCTTACAGCCCCCAGTATATGAATGCTTATTAAAACGTTTAGCTGTACTTAATGTTCCTTTCACTTTAGGAGTGGTAATGTGAAACGAAAAATTCGTAAAGAATTCTTATTTCCTTAGAAATTTGTCGCTCCATAAAGTTCGCCACTAAATCGGACCGGAAGATGAATAGGATATAGTGATATTGCTTGAGAAATTTTATGGACTACATCTAAAATTACTACACTTGGACAGCGATTTATCTAACTTCAGTATCGTTTTGTTCAAGACGATTATTTCTCACATATAAATAAATCTGTCCATATTTTTAAATCTTGCTTTATCTAAGCTAATTAATAGTTCTGTTTTACCTCTTATGCCTACTAGCTTTTCAAACACCCCTCAACAATCTCTATGCAATGTTTAAAACAAACTAATGAATCAAAATCTATGGTGGTATTAATGAAGTACCTATAAACTAACTAATTTTCCAACTAGCAACATTATCTACCATAAATATAATAACACTGCAACAGTGTTTAATTATAAATTTTTAATTATTTTTATTATTACTAAGAAAATTGTAATTATTGTAAATTTGATTGTTATGTTTAGGTTTTAATAAACGATTCAGTATTTTTAATAATTGTCTAAATGCCATTATTGTAACTTGATGTTTTTTTCACAATATTTTTGAAATATAACGTTGAAAAAATGTTAGCCCTATTTTCATTCGAATTTAAAAAATGTTATATGTCAGAATAGTTAAAAGATGTATAAACAATAATAGGTATAACTTTTCAAAGAAACAAAATCTAGACATACGCTGAACTAAAGAAATTGACAAAATTCTATTTAATGTTTATTTATAAGAATAATCAAGTATACAGTATTTACAAATTCCTTACCATAGTAATAATAAAAATAATTAAAAATTAAAAAGTTTGGTCCCTGTGGCAGTGTACCTTTAAGAGAGTACAAAATTCTTGTCATCTCGTTTATTCATTTTAAACGTCTTGTGAGTAATAAAGCCAAAAAAAATTAAGCTATTATTTTACTAAGCAAAGGCATAATTTATAAATAAATGGGCTAATTTTCCATTTAAGCTTACATACATTGTATTTAACACCGTGATCAAGGACGTGGTAATTCCCATCAAAGCGCTCATTCACCGCATAATCGAAGTTATGACGATCAGTATAATTAAAGTTCGTCCCTTCACAAAGTTTCGGGATCGTCTAATCTAGCTACTTAGACTCACTTTATATTCCTCGTCACACTCCAATTAATCCTTAACCAAACCTCTCAATTACGTTATAAGTTACTTAGCTGCACTCCAACATCAGTACTCAGAGTTTTTTAAAAGCTAACACTAAATATAAACAAGTTAGATTGAAATAGAGATTGGAAGCTACAAAGGAATGTTTGTTGAATTAGTTGTCGAAATAACATTCGTAGCTATAAACAAATTCAAATATATTATAATTGAATCAATGAATTTTAAAACAGCTGTAAATTTGATTAGAAATATAATAAAAATTATAAAATATATATTAATAATACTTTAAAGTGGTTTCTATACAATCCTATTAGTCGATGATCTATACTTACGGTCTTATTCATAAAAGTAATCGTCAATCACTTAAATAATGTTTTGTCTTGTTTATTGAAGTTATACTTCTTTAGGCGCGTTATGAAAAATTTATGAGAGTGAAATTTTACGATGCGCGCGCACCGTGACACCAAATTATTAGTATGGGCGCCGAGCGTGCGCGAGCGAGATGGGAATAAGACAATCTACAAGTAAAAAGAAATAGAATATGCGTGACGTTAGCAGCTATGCCAAGAATTTTGAATGACCATAATGACATTTTTAGTACCTTTTAAACACATAAAGGAGTTTTAATTATTTTTTCAAAGAAATTTAGCAATGATTTTTCACAAAGACCTATTGTTACTTAGTTAAAAGCTTATGAAACATACCTAGTTATTAAATTGAATTAATAATATAATAAAATAATAATAATTATTAATATTAATTAATAATTGAATAATACACTAAATATTAAATATTGTTAAATTATTAACGCTAAATATATATTATTAATTACTTAATGTAATAATTGTAATAGAATTATTACTATCATTGAAAAACGTGACGATTTGCTACAAAATTTCTCCCATACGTCGATAAAGAAGTTTCATTCCAACGCCGATAAAGAAGTTTGACATCAAAAAGCAACATGGCGCGTAACCGAAAAATGTGACGCGTAACCAAAAAATGTTACACTAAATTTTTTTCCAACCCCGATAAAGAGTTTCACTTCAATAAAGAAAGCCAAAGAAGTATAACTTCTTACGCGCGTACATAAGTACACGCACCATTTTTTTTTTAAGTATTGAGTTATGAGTGATATGTGTTAGAGATTATGTAATAAGAGAATGCGATGTCATTTGTTTTATTAGAATGGCAATACCAGGCGAAATCATAGACATGACCGTTCGTTCGTTCGTTTCAGTCTTTTGACATCCACTGCTGGACATAGACACATCTTACAGGTTGTAAATTGGCAATGTCTCAAAGTCAATTTGTCAGTAGTGAATCGATCGTTGAGTTCGGTTATGTGCGCACTGCCCTTGTTTGTAAATTAATTAAATGTCGGGCGGCGATAGTGGTTACAATCTGCGACATATGTATGTATCTTTATATGATAAATTAATGAAAATCTAATATTAGCTTATAGACTTAATGAGTCTATAAGCGTCATGCAATTTTTTATATATCTTTTGTCACCCCAAATTTTGCATCATCTGTAATTTTTTTCGTATTATATCTAAACCGTTAAGTTAACTCTTCCGGGCATACGCGCCACATATTTCGAATTTTGTAACCATAAAAAAATTGCTAATCCGTTTAAGCGGCCACTAAAATGTTCAATTCATCCAAGGATTAACAAGTCCAAACAAATAGGGCAAACTTTTTATTTCCCATTCCTTTGTTTTTCATTTGCATTACACGCGTAATGGCAGCTAAATGCCGCTATTAAGCTCTGTTTGGTGTGCCGCTTGTAATTAGCTAATGTGTTCTGTAAACTGTGAAAACGTGTTTTACTTTGTACTTCAGCCAATTAAATTTCAGTTGGACAGGTAGTTCAAAATAGAATTCAGAGTTATAATGGTTTATTAAAGTTTATTTATTACCCTACTTTGACCACATTGATTTTGAGCAGTGTTAGGCTTCAGTGTGTGGTTTTCAGCTGGTAGATTTGATACCTGGCTTTGTACCAATGGACTTTCTCTCTATGTGCGCTTTTAGGTTTCGCTCGTACGGTGAAGGAAATCGTGAGGGAACTGGAATGCCATAGACCCAAAAAGTCGGGGTGTGTTAGACTGGACTTCTTGCCTATTAAGAAAGGGTGCGTGTACTTATGTACGCGCGTAAGAAGTTATACTTCTTTGGCTTTTTTTTTTTTTTAAATATTAAATAATTAACAATTAATATTAAACGTTAATAATGTAATAATATTTAGTATATTATTCAATTATTATGAATATTATGAATAATAATTATTATTTATTATTTTATAATATTATTCATTAATTTTAATAACTAGGTATGTTTCATACCCTTTTAACTAAGTAACAATAGGTCTTTGTGAAAAAGCATTGCTAAATTTCTTTGAAAAAATAATTAAAACCCCTTTATTTGTTTAAAAAGTACTACAAAGGTCATTATGGTCATTCAAAATTCTTGGCATAGCTGCTAACTTCACGCATATTCTATTTCTTTTTACTTGTAGATTGTCTTATTCCCATCTCGCTCGCGCACGCTCGGCGCCCGGCTGGTTTAAAAAGAATTCGTTAGTTGGCAACTTTATACTGATAATTTTGTGTCACGGTGCGAGCGCATCGTAAAATTTCACTCTCATCAATTTTTCATAACGCGAGAAGTATAACTTCAAAAATGATCATGAAACAGATAAATAAACGAGCCCAAGACCTAAAAAGTTGTAGTTCTACAGATTTTTTTTGGGCAGGATTTTTACAATATAAAAGATATCTTTACTAATATTATAAAGAGGAAAGATTAAATTGTTTGTTAGTAATTAATGTACTCTAAAACTACTATTAAAAATTCTTGTACCAATATAAAGCTACGTTATCAGCGAGAAATGAAAAATATTCCTTTTGTTTAGTAACTAGAGATCAATCTTAGTAACTATACGATTAAATTAAAAAAAATATTTTGTGCTTTTCATTTATTTAGGAATGCAAGAAGCTGTTACAATAAATTTCCGCGATTTAAGCCCCGAACACAACTAGTAAGTAATAACAAAGTTATTTAAGTGTTGAACGACCCGACGACGCGGACGTCGTGATGTTTTTGTGACAGTGGCTAATACTTTTGTCTAAAGTTCTTAAAACGACCGGCTCCTATCAGAACATACCAAAGCTCTCTAAGTTCGAAATTACATTACAAAAACGAAACGATTTCTCGTCTTTTGTTTTTCAATTTTACTCTCGAGTCACATCTTGATATCCGAGATCTGGTTGCACTATCTTAATCATCAGCATTTTTTCATAGATATTTCCGTTATCATGGGGAGTGGAGAATAATTGTTCTTATACCTGCGGCTAAATCCCATTGCAAATGCAAAAAAACGTCGCCTGGCAATTCACAACACAGGGCTTTTTAGGGCACTGGCGCGCATTACCTCTTTGTGGAACCAGCTGCCAGTACTTCCATACCGCTACAACTTGGGGGCCTTGAAAGCAAGAGCATAAAATGCCCTGGAAGGTCTGTAAAACACCCGCTAGCACCCGGCGTTGCAGGTGGACATGGGATGCAGTTATCATTTTATTCAAAGTGACCGGAATGCTGCTTTACCTGCCCTAAAAAAAGGCGAAGATAGTAGATGGTCTTTTTAAATGTTTTATTTAACGGCATGTGTGAAATTTTCCAGGAGAAGTAGGTAGAAGCACTGAGATACGTGCAAAGTTTAATGTATTGGAAAAAATAACAATTGCACCAGATATTTAAAAAATCGTTACTTTTTTGTACGTTTAAATAGACCCTATACTTTTAAGTTAAATGTTTTTTTTTTATTTAAGCTGTATAAAAATAACCTAATTATAGCTATGACAATGCTCAGAAACTCCGCGAGCAAAATGCCAAATGGGCGAAGTTTTTACGTTTATTGCCGTCTTAGATTCTAATTAAATTTGATAATTTTGTCTCCATTTTTATAATTCAAATAATTATAATTAGGAACTTTAGTGACGTTGGAATGAGATAAAAATATCGAAATGAAATCTTTAGCTATATTTTATTAGTATAAAAATTTCATTAAAGATATTTGACATTTATTTCTAAATTGTACTTAATCTTCTAATTTCAGCGAGTAATATTTTTTCGAAACTTCAAATTCATTTTAAAAATATTCAATGTATTTATTTAACACTTCATATTACGAAACTAGTGGGTACAATGTGAAACTATAAATAATCAGGGGGCATATTCTTCTGCTTGGAAGAAATTGCTAAATAGTGATTTAATATCTCTGTCCATATCTAACTTCTACTGCGTAGTAATGCTAATATAGCTTGTTTATACTACTTTCATTTATTTGTTCACAAGTTTTGATTTAGTTACAACTAAAACCAATTTCAATTGTTATTGTTATTATGATAATAAGGAATAATAATATTCGTCCCACGTGTAATATTCTAACATACACCGTAGATTTAGTAATATGCATGATATGGTAAACTTTAATAAATAAAGTAAGCTATAGCGGAATATGCTTAAAAGGAACATTAAGAATATCTATAGCGCTAAATCACCTGCACCTTGACCACACCCCACCACATTCTCACGTACATACACTCACTTTCACACCATCACACAACACAGCTGAATTAGGTATTATAAATTTATTTAATTATTTTTATTGTTTGTTTTCCTTTCGTAAATGTTTGAACCTTTTTGTATATATTATGTATACTTGGTACAATTGTTTTTTGTTATAATTTATGTTAGGTATGTAGGTAGGTAGCTGTAGGATTACAAAATAAATATATACATCTAAATAAGTTTTAAATTACTTGGTTCCATAATGATTGAATTAACAAACACTGAGAAATCTTTCTTTATAATATTAGTCATTTAAAAGAACCTATTAAAACACGTATCTAACAAAGAAACAAATGTAAAGGAACATTTTAAAAAGAGGAAGAGACTTCGTACATATCTGAACGACTGCGACACTGTTCGCTCTGAATGAATTTCCGTTTCGAAGGCAAAACTTTTTCTGTACTGGTTTTGTTTTGTCTGAAAGCTTTATATTAACATATCGATTTCTTAATAGGTTTTAAATAAAAAATTACAGAAGTCAATTTCATAATGTCAAGTGAATTTTAGCAGTTATATATTTAAAAAAGCTGTAGGCGCTATGTGGATCCAGCTGCCCACTGAAGTATTTCCGAACCAATTCGACTTAGGGTCCTTCAAGAGAGCGTACCAAGACCGGCATCGCACTTGCGACCCTTCTGGTAATGTGAGTGTCCATGGGCGGCGGTATCCCTCAACATAATGTGAGAGTCCTACTCATTTCCCTTCTGTTACATTAAAAAAAACCTTTTAAGGCCTGGCCATTAGATTTTATTTATCCGTTTCTGATCTAAGTATTTTGTGACTGACACACGCCGTTGACTTTTTAGTTCTAAGGCTTCGGGTTTGTTCATGAAGTTTTCCTTCACAGTACGAGGGCAGATATATAGGCAGTTATATATTATTGTTACAAATATGTCGTTTACTATAAATACTCGTACATTTGACTTAATGAGCTATCGTCTCTCGATGGAGTCCACGATGCTCCTTCACGGCGTTTCATGGTTCGTCTCAACTCCAACTGTGCACGTTGTTTGTATGAAGTCTCTTAGGACCGTGTAGCTGGATTCAGTATCATAACTTACTAGCTACTTGGAGTTTCTCGGGAGCACTTCAAAACTTGCTTGTTGGCGTTTTTCTTAGACCAGTACATACCCAGAATAAGGAGGGGTTGACAAAGATTTAGAAGGTGTGCAAGGCGTTCGATACCTTCGACGTTTCATTTCGTTGGCCATTTACTATTATTTTCTATGTATTTATTTTTTTTACCACATCATACATATAATGTTATATCTACCAGAACATGTAAAATTCTCTCTTTTCTAAGACATATGACAAATGGTAAACATAAATATTACTACCAGTAAAATAGCGGATAAGTTATCAGAAAAGCGATAAAGTTAAGTTATGATTTTCCTCTTTTGAGTTTTGCTTGCTTATAACCTGGTTAAACCCTTTTAGACAAGTCATGAACGGTAAGTCAACAAAACTGCCTGTTGCAGCTTATGTGTCAAAGTGAGTAATGCATAATTATAAAATATTGTATTAAAAATACAAATTGTATAGAAATTCAATAATATGACTACTTGTCAAAACTATTTTAAAGTTGTCGCGGCCTCAAAAGTCAAATTGGTCTTCAGACCTGCTTCAGCTTGCAATTACGATTATTTTAAAAAAAATAGCAGTAGTTTATAAAGTTATATTCATATTCTGCGAGATCTAATGCGTTTTAGTTCATTAAAATGCTAAAGTTCGGAACACGTCCGCGAACGAAATAGAAGACAAGTTTGCGATTGAAGCAGTTTTCGAACTAAGTTGAGTTCAGTCACAGATTGTTAGAACTTGTTCAAGTAACTCTATGGACGTGTTTAATTTCACTCGAATGTGCAAAGAAGTCGCTTATATTTTAAGAGTTAAATTCGGTGGTGGTTGTTGGAGGGATGTTCAGATGAATGACCATGTGCCATTCCACATTATTGGTGGCTATAGAGGACCGTGATTGCAACGGCTGATCGCGTGGTGGGATGCGGACAAGGTTACGCTGTTACCGTGTCCTGCCTCGGGCGATTGCTGGTGGTGTCGTGGGGTTTTAGTGGGTATGCACAGCAGCGAGTCCCACGTAACCCTTCACCACAAGGCAACCGTGCCGCAGGAGGGTATACGTAACGCATAACCCCACGAAAAAGAAATGAACCACCACGGTCGAAGCTAAGTATCAACTGTCTATAATCCGCTAATGAAACTCAAACTCAAAATAACTTTATTTATATAGGTAACCAATAAGTGTATGAACGTCAACAGAAAAGATGTTGAATTGATTCTAAATTTACATTTACTACCAGTTCGCAAGTAGAGCGGGCAAGAAACTCTCGGCCACTCTTTTTAATCGCCAAGTTTTGAGTCATACAAATTGTTAGAACTGGAGACCTTGAAATGAATATTGTTGCACCCTCCCTCGCGAGGGGTTGTTAGGCCCGTTCAGGGCGTTTGCCCCCTTCGGGTGGTGTGAAGCTTTGCTTCCTGCTAATACAGGACGGTCTTTTTAGCCTTTAATGAGGGCTACAGCTCGCGAGGAGACAGAGGGCTCGACTCGCAACGCGCAGCCGATGCCGCTAGTTTGTTGGTGTGAGGTCCGACGAGCGACGCTTGGTGTCGAGTCTGGAGGTGTCTTTAATCGTTTTAAACAAGAACATATAACAGAATATAAGGGGTAGTGAGGTTGGGACGCTGGACTTACAAGAACCCGTTGCTTGACTTATCTATGGGTTCTCAAAACTAAGTCACCTATCTTTCTTTAGATATATAATTCTTCTGTGAGTGTGTATGTCACTGAACTTCTCTCAAACGACTGGACCGATTTTGATGAAATTTTTTGTGTGTGTTCAAGGGGATCTGGGAATGGTTTAGATTCACAAATCAGCCCGGCAGATGGCACTGCAGTCGGTACTTTCATACTTTGCTTAATATCCTAATCGCTTTAAATATCATGCAGGACAACGTCTGTGGGGTCCACTAGTTACCTATAAAGATTAAAGTTTTGTGGACAATCCTTAAAAGGCTGACAACGTACTTGCGTGTCCTTGTGTCACTTAACATCAGGTGAGCCTCCTGCACTTGATATAAAAAATATTAATAATTCTTTCGCCGAGGTCGAAGCAAGGTCCGCACCAGAACCAAGACCATCAATGTTATTCAAATTCATTCATTAATTCCAAAAATTTGATATTGAAATATCTTACAAATATCAGACATAGCTTTACGTTGTAAATGAATTGAATTCAATTTTTTTTAAATAATATTGTAACCTATTATACCTTAGATTGACCTGTTGTGTTTAGCAACTTGAAACAATTATTGTTTTGTTTTTAACCGAACACAAAGAAGAGAACACTTTGAGACGAGACCACATATAAGAACTTTGTAAAATATTATCGATAATAAAAAAAAACTAGTATTATTAAGCGAGTTTCCTGTGTATGAGTCGACTTCAACGCAGTAATGACACATTATGACGACATTTTTGCAATATAGTCATTCGATTCGTATTGATAGGAACCAGGTTCGTTAGCTCAGCGGTTAGAGCACCCATCTGATTTGTAACAGAGGAGGTCGGGGGTTCAAATCCCTCACGAACTGATCTATATTTTTTTTTATTACAGGGGACAAACGGGCAGGAGGCTAACATGATGTTAAGTGTCACCTATAGACATTCCCAATAGCAGAAGACTCAGAATTTTCTTTTAAGAAATCTTGACCTAAGTTGAGCTGTGGATTCAAAAATTGATTTGCAATTAGTTGAAGAATAATCTATCAGCGCTAAACTATTCTTACTGTCTTTTAATGCCTTTGTTTAGCGGTAAAAATTTAGTTTTTTCTTTTAAATATTAAGTATTGATTGTCGTTTGTTTAATGTTAAATTTCAGTCTTCTATATTTTTTTTTCTTTTTGTATATTAATGTAATTAATTATGTTTTCTGTTTCATATATCGACGTAGGAAAGCATATTTGCTGTAAGTAGACAAAATACCTAAAGTGACTTTTTCCTGCCATTAGAATCAGAAAAAAAAGCCGCATCGAATGACCTGGGTCCTGTGTCTCTACGATGAAAAAAAATTACATACGCCGTTGAAAACGCCCGTACTTATATTATTTTTAGCAAGATTAAATGCTGTATGTAGACCAAAATCTAGTCATTTCAGACATTTTGCACTTACAGCAAAAGAAAATCTGCATTTTTTTCTTTACAAATATCTTCTTCCCATTTAAAAACTTAACGCTACTTACAGCATTTCAGCGGCGTGTGATTTTTACATTCGTTTACTTACAGCAAGTTTAGGGAACCTACAGTTTTGTTTTTTTTTACCATTTACGACATTTTATTTCAACCAAACATTACATTACCAAATGACCCACTGCATTTCTAGATCTAATCATAATTATAAACTAATCTTACATCTTGAATTGCAATTAAAAGTACCCAAATACATAAATTTCCTGCATACAGCATATTTACCGCCTGTAAATTGATAATATTTCCGCGCGTACATTTTTCTTCCTTAGTTACAGCGTTTTAAAGGTTTGTGATTTAAAAAACTGTTTGCTGTAACTAGCCAAACACGTACTTATAGTAACTTTGGATAAAAAGTTTACATTGCAAATGGTGACTGGCAGTTAAATAAATATATGTTTCAAAAATGGTAGCAATATCATGGATAGGTCAGACACTATTATTTTTTTTCCGAAATTAATAAAGTTTTTTGGCTCTGGTGAACAATTGCAATATGTCTACTTACAGCAAATGTGCTTTCCTACGTCGATATATTGGTTATCTATATAAGTGTTTTTTTTTATAATATATATGTTAGATTACTAATAAATAAATAAAACTGTCATCGTCTAGCTTACCGTAGTTTTAATCTATTGAACACGATAAACTAAAATTATTAACGATATGTTTAATAATAAAAATCCTATCGCACTACAACCCCGTATAGGTCTTGGTCATAGATTGCATTTGTTTATTTTATTTTTTTCTGCTAATTTCTCATTTCGAGATTTGAGGTGTATGACAGGCCGGTGGGAACTGAAACGGTTTACGCCGTCTGTACAAGTGCTAAATGCGCGCATAAAATAAAATTAAGATGAATAGTCGCATCTATAGTCTTCAAAGTAAATACTAAACTTTTATAAAACCGATCTTTGGCAAGCTTTCATAAAACAGAAAAGCTTTGAAATTTAAGTTATCTTTTTTGTGAAAAGGATAAGCCACTATCCGACAAACTTGGGAAGAAAAGTTTGACTTTTGCTTAATGAATAAAAGGCTTTGGTCGAAACTCAACTTTTTAAACTTTACTTAAGAACTTTTTCTTTTGCATTAATCTTCAGAATCGGACGGGTTCGTACTTAAGCATATATCAAAATCCAGACTAAACGCGAATTTATACTAATTGTATGCGCTTTGATTGGCCTAAAGTTAAATAATAAACAAAACAAGTATAAAATGTAATAACTTTTTCGACCTGTGAAAAAATAATAAAAAAGACAGCTCGTGAGGGATTTGAACCCCCGACCTCCTCTTTTGGTTTGCAATCGGGTGCTCTAACCGCTGAGCTAACGAACCTTGCGTAACAAATTGCAATTGACCAATTATATTGCATCAAATGACGTCATGGGATGGCACAGACGTCGAATTGAAAAACAGGAAAATACGCTTATCAGCTAAGTATTATTATTTATATGTATTCTGCTTCATATTTTAGCCGTAATATAAAAAGTAGGTGTAGGGGTTGCGAAGATGGACTTAAAAAAACCTGTATAAAGAATTGTCGACATCACCTATATAGATAATAGTGATGTCGACAATTCTTAAAAGGCTGACAACGCACTTGCGTGTCCTTGTGTCACTAACATCAGATGAGCCTCCTGCACTTGATATAAAAAATTAATAATTATTATTATTTTGCTGAGATCGAAGCAAGATCACCACACGCCTGAACCGAGACAATCAATGTTATTCAAATTCATTCGAAAAATTTTAATTAAGAACGTTTTCTTTTGCATTAATCTTCAAAATATGGACGGGTTCGTACTTAAGTATATATCAAAATCCGTGGTAATAAGTGACAAGTGGCGTTAAGTTAAGTTAAATAATAAACGAAACAAGTAGAAAATGTGGTTATTGAAAAAAAACAAAAAGGCAGCTCGTGAGGGATTTGAACCCCCGACCTCCTCTATTGGAAATGCAATTGGGTGCTCTAACCGCTGAGCTAACGAACCTCGTATTACAATTTGCAATTGAACGATTATATTGCGTCAAATGATGTCATGGGATGGCGCAGACGTCGAATGTATTAACAGGATAGAGAATATAGTATCAGCTAAGCATTATTATTCATATGTATATACTGTTTTATATTTTAGCCGTAATATAAAGTGTCATCAAAAATAAAAAAAAGTCGGTTGATAATTTTTGAATTAATTTTACCTTGAAGTTTTTTTATTGTTTTACCTCAAAAAATACAATAGTAATCTAAACGTGTTGCCATCAACTCATAGTCATTTATCAAAAGAGCATTTAGTTAATTATTAGTACATTTTGCTCACTCAGGCTTTTTTCAAAATCATGGGAGTTCGCCCCGAGAGTATAGCCAGAGGCAGGCACTCTCTTCAACTGTTACTTTGTGTCATAGCAATTAACATTTCAATGTTTCGCTTATATTCGATTGTTGTACGCGAGTGGTTAATATAGAGTAAATCCTTTTTAAAGCACCCCGATGACTCAGGAACCGTACACTATGATCAAATCAAAAGCTAAAAAATATTTCGTGGAACCTTATTAACTAGTTGGTCATGCTTTATTTTATAGTTTTAATAAATGTATGACAATTATAGTAATTTGTTTTACAAAAGTAACGATTGAATGTACATCATTTATTAAATTACAGTGATAATTAAATAAACGCGTTTTAAACCTGTAACCTTATATGTCAGTACAAATGTATGTTAAACAAAAGAGACAAAGTTTTACATAGTGTGGCTGCTGCTGTTGATAAAAATTAAAACACCAATTATTAAAATATGGGAACCATAAATTCCTATAAAAGTTATAATCCCCCGATTATAATAACAATAATAAAGCCCGTGTAATTTTTAAAAAATTCAAAAAAATTATAATATACAGCTTTGATTTTTTACATTTTATACATTATTTAAATCTTGTTATCCTCTATTAATATCCTATATCTTAGCTTTCTTCAGTACCGTACGGAACCCCTTCACGGGTAAAGGCCTCCTCCAGCTTTTTCTAACTGACTCTGTCTATGGGTTTCTTTATCCATTCGCTTCCTGCTACCGCTTCTATTTCTTCTATCCACTTTCCCCCGATTACTATTCCTATATGATCCACTGAAGAGCAATTAAATATTTTATATCTACTTGACAAAAACATTTTAATCTGAAGGTAATCTAATCACGATTCATATTCTCCCAATTTTGAAAGTTGTTTCTTGAAAAATAATTATAACCCGTAACAAAACATACCCACTTTATGCTTGTGGAAAATACTACAATAAAAAACAAAAGTTGGAATATAAACAATATTTGTGTCCAATTTTTATCCGTACCATACACAAACAACATATAAATAATTAAAAGATAATGATGATATATTTCCTGTTTTTAATTCGACGTCTGCGCATCTCATGACGTCATTTATTATTCGACGACTCATTGGTCTAGTGGTTAGTAGCCCTGACTGCGAATCCATGGGTCCCGGGTTCGATCCCCGGCTGAGACGAACATCGATGTGATGAGCATTTGGTGTTGTGCTTAGGTCTTGGGTGTTTAAATATGTATTTATACGTCTATCTATCTATAATATGTATGTATATCCGTTGCCTAGTACCCATAACACAAGCTTCACCAGCTTAGCATGGGGCTAGGTCAATTGGTGTGAATTGTCTTTAAAAAAAAAAAAAAAAAAAAATTAATGCAATATAATCGTTCAATTGAAAAATGAACTACAAGGTTCGTTAGCTCAGCGGTTAGAGCACCCATCTGATTACAAACAGAGGAGGTCAGGGGTTCAAATCCCTCACGAGCTGTGGTTTTGTTTTATACAAACTAAATTAATATATTATTAAAAAGGTCATTTAATTGTTCCAGTATTAATTGTTCCGTTATTTAAAAAAAGAACTAACTTATTTTTATATCAATGCTGATAGAAAAAAGGTAGATTCTATTATTTAAAACCTGATGTGATAAATTTATATCGTGTGACAATTCAGAGTATTTTAACTTTAAAAACTACATATTTCTCAATGTATTACTTGTAGAATTATTCTTATTAACATGAAATAATAGAGCAGTGTTGGCCTAGTAGCTTTAGCCACTATCATCCCTGAGGTCGTAGGTTCGATCCCCGGCTGTGCACCAATGGTCTTTCTTTCTGTTTAACATTCGTTCGAACGGTGAAGGAAAACATCGTGTGGAAACCGGCATGTCTTAGACCCAAAAAGTCGACGGCGTGTGACAGGAGGCTGATCACCTACTTGCCAATTAGATTGACAAATGATCATGAAAAAGATTTATAAATCTAATACCTAAAAAGGTCGTAGCGCCACTGGTTTATTTCAGAATTAATGATGTATATCAAATAGAGTTTGTGAAGTCTACATCTGTTTCTGCTAACCAAAAACAATTATAATTGTTCCGAGAACCACACCCACGACCTTCGGACTTAAGTTTGTAATACAATAGTCGACGAAAACGAGAATTATTTATATTTTGTAAGTATTCCCGTTGCTATGGTAACGCACAAGATCTCCACCATCTTAAACGATTTTAAAAATATGAATTAAATCTGTTTAGCCGTTTGATCACAATTTTTTTTTGTTTTTTTTCCAAACAACATATTTATTTTATTTATTTATACTTTATTACCTTAATCAAAAACATACACATAACAAAAATAAAAAAAGCAGATTACAAAAGTTATAAGGCAAAGGGCGGCCTTATCGCTAACAAACGATTTCTTCCAGGCAACCCTAAAGTGGAACAATGAAAAAGAAACACCTACAGAGGGTAGAGTACGAATAAAGAAGTTGTGATTTGGGAAAACCATCAATTAACTATAGGTACAAATATATGAAAATAAATATTTGCTAACAACAAATAGAATTTTCTTAGAAATCACTATAAGTTAACCTATAAAGTGAAGTGCCGCAAAAAAAAGTAGAAACCTTCTCAGAAACAGCAGTATGTTTCTTACTTTAATATTGTACTTGATTTAATCTAAAGACGATTACGTTTTATTTAACAAGAACTAGTACTATAAAATAATAATTTCCATACACAAAATAATCATTGTACTTGCAACATAAAGTAGATCGACTCATTTGTTATGATAGGTTATAGTATTATAACAAATTTTGAACAATGCACAAAATTGTTTGATGTCGCCGACAGCTCTAGTTCATAGCTTATCGCGCGCCGCTTCTGCACCTTACACCTAGGAATGTTAAATCACAAAATCATATAATGCTACATATGGTTTTTACATTAAGTTTAATAACGTGAACCTATTAGATAAGTTGAGAGAAATATTCAATCAACACTTCTGAACATCTAAAAAATAAACAATCGAATTTTATTAATCTTAATATGTTATGATTTCGACACAAGTGAAGTTAGCGATACAGAACTAGCACACCAAAGCGCGGCGTTGCTGTTTTACTAGTATGAATGAATTTGCAGATATTGACTCATTCTACCTCCATTTGTCTGTATGGAAATATGGGTTTCTTAAGTATTTACATTTTCCTTGTACTTTTACGTTAATATGCACCGTTCTCCTTTAAATAGAAAAAAAAACCATAGCGTATAAAACGCGTTGTATAGTACGTGTGTAATTTCATAAAAATAAATAAATCAGTGGCGTTACAATCTCTGGACCACAAATTCTGTATATGTTTCATGATCATTTCTCAATTTAATAGGCAAGTACTGTACTGTGCCTGACACACTCCGATGAATTTTGGGGCTAAATTAAACCGGTTTCTTTATGTTGTTTCCCTTCACAGTTCGAGCGAATGTTAAATGCGCACTTAGAAAGAAAGTCTTTTGTGCACAGCCGGGGATCGAACCTACGAACTCAGGGTGATAGTCGCACGCTGAAGCTAAGGATTGAACTGCTCAATTTAAATACGAATAATGTGTAATCGTGATACTGTCTGATTAACACCAGAACTCATACAGTATTAGCACAATGATCCATCTAATATGACTGATCCTATATGACTTCGATGCTGTGTGTTTGCGAAAACAAGCGGTAGGCTCATCGCTTTCATATGCAAATTCTATCCAACGCCATTTTAACCTTTATACATAGGACTCCCAGCCTTACCTATATTTGTACGAATAGTGCGTAATGTATGGAGGACAAGGGGTCTTTTAAGCTGGACAGCTCTTCGTTGTTGTAGGCTAATTCTTGCTAAACCCAGCTTTAACAAAGCTTTGCGGTGCAGCTATGACATTATTATGAGAGGCTCTTGTCTATGCTCATCTATGTGGACTTCAGGTGCATAGAATAGACTTTTTATACAATGTAAACCGAATTTGTCAAAACCTATTTTGAAAATCGAAGTTTGTAATTCTCAATGCCTTTTAATAAAACAGACTTTTTTTATGCTGACGAACTAGAGGATTTGGTTATGTTTATATAACCTAATTTAAGCATAGTATGTAACTTATCTATATGTATTTTTTTTTTCTGTCTATATTAGAAAAGACAACATGTGAGGCGGATATTAGGCTGTGGGAAATAACATATTATCGATATGTTGTTTTAATGTGTTTTAACTTTTGTGACATTCCATACGAAACAGGATGCATCATATCATTAAACAGAAACATTTCAAGCAGAAACAATTTACTATTACTGGCAATCAGGCCTTCCAGATCATAAGTTATACTTTGACTAAAAAATGTTTTCGTCTACTTGGCTGCCCCGTCTACTGTATATAGTTATTCTTTTTCTATGATACTGTTAATAATAATAATATTTATTTGCAAGAACATGTTACAAAAACGTTATGATGGTCTAATTCTGCCACATATAATGGCATGCAAATTTGTCTTAAAATGAATTTTTCATAGAAGTTACATACATTATGAGTCATGTCATAATAGTCAATTCTTATATTATTTTTAGTAATAAAATATCACATTATGTTACATACATTCAATTCTCTAACTTATATTTTATGTGTCTTCTATCTGATTCTATAAGTGTATTCTGTATGTTAATCTATACTAATATTATAAAGAGGAAAGATTTGTAAGGATGTTTGTAACGATATGGCTCAAAAAGTACTGGACCGATTTTAAAAATTCTTTCGCCATTTGAATGCTACATTATCACCGATTAATATAGGCTATTTTAATTGCAAAAAAATAAGGATCCCTACTAAACCTACAATAATGTAATAATGTGTAATTAAAATGCATATAAAATATCTTTTATCGCATGCGCTGCGAAAACTATTAATGATAGAAAAAAATATGTTCCACAATAATAAAAAAATAAATGTTTAAACGTCCAGCCGGGACAGGCTGTGATAATTAAAGCTAGTGATAAATAAATTAAGGAAACGAAGGCAGCAAAACTCACCTTTGTAGACAGTTTTCATTCGATTCCATGGTGCACCAGTGTTTGGTCTGGCGATCATTAATACTTCGTGTTAAATCGGCCAGCTTGGCTTACGAAGATTTTGCACCCTCACTGTGCTTCTGAAAACGATAAATTTGTGAAACTTAATCCACGCTACGCTGTATTCACAATATTGTTAAGCTATGAAATTCCTTATATAATACATGAATTACTAGGAACTGCATAGATATGATCAGTGTGAAAATATAATTATAAATAATGAATTTATATCAGTATAAATGTTAAAAACCTAAGACTAACTCACATTTAGAAGCACTGTGCCTTTAATATGTAATTACTTGAAAGTCTTATAAACTTCCCCTTATCTTGTAGAATATAATCCGTAGTATTGAAGATTCTACTTCGGATGAGCTCTACACTCAGATGAGCTTCCTTCTCGTTTGCCTGTTACATTTAAAAAAATGCTACGCAATGCTCAATTGTTCATCAACACCAGAGTTGGTACAACAATTTGTCAGTTTTTTTTCAATACGTGTATATTGAAAACTATTTAAGGTCAAACGGCACAGTGCCAAATTAATCCGAGGAAAGGCGCAACGTCCATTCGCACACACATTACCCGAAGAATTGTTTTATTCTTAGCTAACATTAACAATATAAGGATAGGTTTATGAAGATTTTTACGGACTGGAACAGGGTAACCATATCTAAAATTAAAATTTATTTAACTTAGTAGTATATCTATAAGTATATGTAAAATAAATCATTTAATGAGTATTAAAATTTATTTGTGGGCGGTTGCAAATGAGAAATGGAATACTAATACTCGTTTGTCTCCCTGTAAATGGATTTCGTCTCGTATGGTTAAAAAAATATATTTGGGCTTGTAAACTTAGAGACTTTGTTTCGTTAAAACCGGATCGGGAGAAAAGTTATCTCATTTAAATATAATTTATAAATAACCGCTCGCCTGTTTAAAAATGCTTAGCAAATGTCACTTGGAGGGACGATTGTTATAATTTCCATAAATTTCGAGCCTTTTATTTGAAAAAAACAAATTTTTTTTTTTTTTTTTTTTTTTTTTTTAATAGAACGGGGGCAAACGGGCAGGAGGCTCACCTGATGTTAAGTGATACCGCCACCCATGGACACTCTCAATGCCAGAGGGCTCACGAGTGCGTTGCCGGCCTTTTAAGAATTGGTACGCTCTTTTCTTGAAGGACCCTAAGTCGAATTGGTTCGGGAATACTTCAGTGGGCAGCTGGTTCCACATAGTGGTGGTGCGCGGCAAAAACTGCCTTGAGAAACGCTCAGTTGTGGAACGTCGGACGTCGAGGTGATACGGGTGGAATTTCGTATTCTGCCTCGACGTCCGATGATGAAACTCAGCTGCAGGTATTAATCCGAACAACTCCTCTGAACACTCTCCATGGTAAATGCGGTAGAAGATGCAGAGTGACCCCACATCTCTACGCAACGCCAAAGGATCAAGCCGCTCGGAGAGGGATTGGTCGTCAACGATTCGAACCGCTCTGCGTTGTATACGGTCAAGTGGAAGGAGCTGGTACTGGGGAGCCCCCGCCCAGAGGTGAGAGCAGTACTCCATGTGGGGCCGAATTTGCGCTTTATATAGTTGCATGCGGTGGCCCGGAGTGAAGTACCGTCTCGCCTTACTGAGCACACCAAGCTTTTTGGAGGCTAATTTAGCCTTTCCCTCCAAGTGACCGCGAAACTGAACGTCACTCGATATGTCAACGCCAAGTATTCCAATGCTGGCTGTGGCTTTAAGAAGAGTGTTTTCGAAAAGAGGAGTAGCGACAAAGGGTGTTTTTTTAGCGGAAAACGCGCAAACTTGTGTCTTCTTGGGGTTAAATTGGACTAGGTTTTGTCTGCCCCAATCTGAGACTCCACGAAGTAGAGTTTCAACTTCAGACACAAGTTTGTTCCGGTACTCATCAACAACTGCCCGAGAAATACCTGCCCGGCCAGTGTAAAAAGTATCCCCAGTACTGTCATCCGCATAGCAATGAATGTTGCTAAGTTTCAACATATCATTGATATGCAGAAGAAATAGGGTCGGGGATAGAACACAGCCTTGTGGGACCCCAGCGTTTACGGGTTTTAGGTCGGAACATGCTCCGTCGATGACGACCTTGATGCTCCGATCGGCCAGAAAGCTGGAGATCCAATTGCGTAATTTCTCGGGAAGCCCATAGGCTGGAAGCTTCGAGAGCAGTGCTCTGTGCCACACCCGATCGAAGGCTTTCGCTATGTCCAAACTAACCGCTAGCGCCTCCCCCTTGGACTCAATTGCCTCTGCCCATCTATGTGTAAGGTATACAAGAAGGTCACCAGCCGAACGACCACGACGAAAGCCGTACTGATAATCGCTAATCAGCTGGTGGCCCTCTAGATACCTCAAGAGCTGGCAATTAACAATGGATTCCATTATTTTGGAGAACAAGGAGGTTATAGCTATTGGGCGATAGTTGGACGGATCAGAGCGATCGCCTTTTTAGGGATCGGATGTATCAAAGCGGTCTTCCAGCACTTCGGGACAGTGCCGAGCGAGTACAGGTACCGGAAAAGGCGCGTTAAGACCGGAGCCAACTCAGGAGCACAAGTACGCAGCACAATTGGGGGGATACCATCCGGCCCGCTCGACTTATGAATGTCCAAGGAAGATAGTGCTTTGCGGACAGCACGTTGCCGGAATGTGATTTCCGGCATCGAAGAATCACACCGCGAAATGGTCGGTGGTGATCTCCCTCGGTCATCCAAAGTCGAGTTAGACGCGAAGAGACAGCCCAAAAGGTCAGCCTTCTCCTTCGCAGTGTGGGCCAGAGAGTCATCCTCCCTGTGCAGTGGCGGAATGGCGGGCTGACAAAAATTCCCTTGGACAGCTTTGGCGAGAGACCAGAAGGCTCGAGTCCCTGATGGGAGTTGGGCCAATCTCTCGCCAAATCTGGCAATGTGCTCTGACTTTGCCTTAGTGATTTCCCGTTTGAAGGACCTGGAGGCTGAGTTATATGCTTTTTTAAGTTCGCTGGTATTGGCATCACGAGATTTCGCCGCTTCCGCCCATGCCTTAAAGCATTCTCGCTTTCGACGCGAGGCCGCCTTGCAAGAACGTTTAAACCAGGGCTGAGACTTGCCACCGATCGGCACCGCAGAAAATGGAATAAAGAGTTCCATGCCCTGCAGAACCACTTCGGCGACAGAGGCGGCGACGGAATCTGGAGCTTCCGGCGAAAAGCACATAGGCCCCCAAGGGTAGGACGCAAAGAAAGACCGCATCCCGTCCCAATCTGCTGACTTATAGTGCCAAATACGGCGACAACCCATAAAGCGGGGCCGTGAAGGGCGCGTAGATGGCACAGTACTCCGGACCACACAATGATCTGATGAACCCAATGGCGGGTCAACAGAGACTTGATAGTTCTCCGGATGAGAAGTCAGCAGAAGGTCCAACAAAGAGGGTTTATGACCATCCACATCTGGTATTCGCGTAATCGCAGGGACCATTTGTGTCAGGTCGTAGGCTAAAGCAAAGTCGTGAAAGGATCTTCCCGCGTGATCGGTGGTTTCAGAGCCGAGCCAATCGGCATGGTGGGCGTTAAAATCGCCAAGTATCACGATTTCAGCGGTAGGAACCCTTTCGAGCAGGGAATCTGTAGCCATTTGGATGTGCTCAATGAGTCGGTCAGTTTCGGTATTTCCGCTATGGGACCTATACAGGCATGCGTAGAATCGCGGATGGTCATCGCAGTCTACGCGCAGCCAGAGGTTAGATAGGTCCCTTCCTTCAAGCGTCCCGAGGCGACGAGAACAGATATCCTCTCTGACGTACACGCAAACTCCAGCCCGCGGCACAAATGAATGTTCCAATTTGTACCCCGGGTAGGATAGGTGGGAAGTATCAGCCGGGGAGGATATCTGAGTCTCGGTAAGAAAGAGCAAGGCCGGCTTCGCAGTCTCTAGATGATAGTGGACAGCGTTGATGTTAGAATTAAGCCCCCTAACATTTGTGAAGTCCACGGCGAGTGTGGACGGGGGTGCCTTTGTATAATTGCTCCGTTTGCCCCGAGGACGATTACTATTTTTGTAGAGCGCAGAATTGCCCTCCCCAGAATACGAAGGGCAGCCTGTGCGTCCACCACCGGGTGCTGAGTGTCCCGGTGGTGGACGCCCAGAGGGGGATTCTCCACCGCGAGCGCGTGTGGTACCCCCTGGGGTAGATTCTGTTTTTTCTGCACCTTCATATTTCTTGTGGGGGGGGGGGATGGGCTCCGGGAATCTCTCTCACCGCACGAAACGCGAGTACAAGAAGGCGAACCTTTTGCATCACTTCACGCCGGTTTTCTGAGAGACAGTGGTACTGCCCCGGTCGTGCCTGCCCATTTGGCTGAAGCCCGAAGGCAACAGCATGGCACTCCCACTAGGAAGGGGTTGACTGATTGCGCTGATGAAATAACCTCTGTCACAGGTTATTTCACCAGTGGGCGATGGGGTCGTCACGTCCCGACGCCTAAACAAATTATGTTATAACTTGAGCTGGGGTATCTGTTTTCATCTCACCGTAAATTCAGATATTATTTATGTAATAGCGTGTAATGGATTCCGATTTTATAAATATAAAACAAATTATTACCTGGTTTTAATCTTTAAATAGAAAAAAAATCAACTTTTATCTTATTTAACAATACATCATCACGAGGCTGACAGTATACTCGCAGGCTCCATTGACTGCGCCATTAATCATACATTGCAAACTATCGAAGAAAGGATGTCGTTCACAAGAACAATATCATTTTAGCAGTAACCATGAAACAAACCAAAAATGTTATAAATAATTATACACCTTCATTTATTTTTGCAAAGAGGCCAGTAATTATAAAATAAACACAGGACAAAACTAATTTAGACAAGGACGCGTTTCGTTTCTTTCTGATAAGTCTACAGTTTCTATTTCAATGACAGACTCAACAAAGACTTTGTTTAACGAATAACAAGCGTCCAAAATGTGTCTTTTAGTTTTAAGTTTTACGGAACTTTCAAAGATTCATTAGATTTTTACCTTCACTGTCAAACATAGTGTAATTATTATTAAAAAAATATAATAGCCCACACTAGGATTCATTGTGTCGTGGCCAGCTAGTCTCTTCCATACATATTTATGATTTTAGGCTAATTATAAATCTATTTGATCAAATTAATAGGGAGATATTTAAAATAATATATACCTTACTTTCCGTTACGAAGCTATATGTCCTAAGTGTAATTTTAAAGGTAGACAGAGGGCTCTCGTATGATTCCTAAAAATAAATAGGGATGTTGTCGTCGGTCAAAATGTAAGGACTGACTTCGCCAGATCCGATATGCAGGCAGACTGTATCTATAATATATTAAATAGGCTGCTTAATATCTACCCGCCCACCGTCCACAATCTAAAAATACGATTGAAATACTGGCTTATCAACACACCTTACGCAGTGTCCCAGCATCTCCAGCTCCTGAGACCTGTATAGACCTGTCTATAATATGTAGTTAAACATTTCATTCATTCACTCATTCACTCACTCACTCACTCACTCCCTCCCTCACTCCCTCACTCACTCAATTACTTCTTTTATATTAAACATTTATCACACAAAATACTTATGATTTATTGATCGAAACTACAATTAAATTTATGAAATAGCTATTTAATCGGATTTTATATTCAATGATTATTTTAACGCTGCACTAAATCTTAAAGAGACAGGGTTTCCTGTGACATTTTAACAGATACAAAGTCAGGAAATAGCTCATTTAAAAACACCAGACCAACGCTAAGCACGGAAGCTCAGCTTAGACAAGCATTTCTTTTCACGCTTTGTACGTCTTTGTTCTTAAGACTTTAACCCCCTTTCGTTCTTTCGAATTGTATTTATGATTTTGCGTAATTGATGAGTTTAGTTTAAAGAGTACAATTTTCATTCATTTATTGAAAATTCATATTTGAAATGCATTTATAATTTACAAAAGTAAATGTTTTTATACGCGTATTGTATAATATGTCCGTAAGTTATAGTTCTCAACCATGCAGTAGGTTATTAGTCCAACTTCTATTAAAATAGTTATCGTTTTGGATTTATAGGCTAGTTTGATATTTCTTTTTCAACAAAGCCAGCCCAAGCTTTACTCAATCCCTTTTGTATGGTTACTGGTCTCTTTTTCAATGTATAGTGTCTCTTTAAACGAATTTCAAGGGACGGAGCATTTTTCTTCGTTACAGAGAGTTTTCGTTGTAGGGGCGGAAAGAGAAAAAACACCAAATTTAACCAATTACAATAATTTATAAATATATAAAAGTTGTTTATATTTATTTATATATATATATAGGTGACAATGGTGCTTTTAGTAACTGAGACCAAAATTTTCTATAGGAAATATAATCTAACTACTTTTGTATGCATTTGTCGCGCTCCTAAACAAGACTGTATAGTTACATCGGCTTTAAATTGATAGTAATATTAGTTACTTAATTTTATGTGTGATAGAATTATAAATAATAATGTAACTCTATTAAACCAAGCCGATGGCACTTAACCAAAGTGAATTTCAATAGCTACTTTTCAAAACACCGACAGAATGCAAGCTTGCATGAATAAAGCGATCTCATTTGGTTTACAGTTCGGATAGAAAGCGCTTGCAGACCAACAGTGAGATTTAGGAGACCGCGTAATTCGTGAATTTTTGAATTCCCTTTTGTATCAAAGGAAATTTTTAAGATTTCAAAATAGCAGTTTAGGTCGACATCAGACGTGTGCTACGAGCTACGAAATAATTGCTACGCTCCGATTTTATTTTATTTTAGGTATGGGGAAGACAAACACAGAGCAGTGTTGGCCTCGTAGCTTCAACGTGCGATCTCTGAGGTCGTAGGTTCTACCCCCGGCTGTGTACCAATGGACTTTCTATATGCGAATTTAAAATTCGGTCGAACGGTGAAGGAAAACATTGTCAAAAAAAGTTACGGCGTGTGACAGCCACAAGAGGATGATCACCTACTTGACTATTAGAGTGACAAATAATCATAAATACGCACAGAAATCTGAGGCCCAACCTGAAATGGTTGTAGCGCCACTGATTTCATAGGTTTGCGTCTGTTTGATTCTTAGTTTTTAAGGCAATTTGCCGAAATGATTTTTATTTCACCAAGAGTCAAAGTCAAACTTTACTAGTGATCAGCCAACACCTTTCAACATATATTACGCCGGCATCTAAACGTTTAATATTGCATGTATTATTTTTGTAATAAATTGCTGTAAGCTATAAGAAACAAACTCTTTTAATCACATAATATGCATTGACTATATTCGATAACATTTCTCGAATTAGTAATAAAGTCTCAGCGCCGATTTTAAACTTTAAATATTTATAAAAAAAGCAAATTCTATTTGTAATATTAAAGATGTCAAGATGTCATCCATCACGGGGAATTCACTCTTCAAAGCGGACTAGCGAATTTCCAGAGACACGCCGCAGGATGGCAACTGATATGGCTCTCACTTTTGTCGTTATTTTAGTCTTCAACTGCTCAAAATTCGTAAAAGGTAAGATAAAGTAAAGATAAACTCTTGCTTTAGTCCGGAGAAATCCATTTTTTAATTATTTGAATGAGTCTTCTTATCTTACATCTACACATCATATATCCTAGAAAATTTATTAAACACATGTTGATCTGAAACATTGTTACGTCTCAAAATTATTGAACATATTATACAGGCTTCGTATAACATACACCATGAACGCTAATTGGGCAATTTTTACATCCGACTATCCGTGCGTGCGTATAATGAGTATTTACGGTATGTTCTTAACACGGTGTAAATTTCCCTGTAAAATTTTTAATAAAACTTAACGGATATAATCTCGAAATACGACAGCTATAAACACTCCGTCGATATGAGTTATGCAATTTGTAAGTCTATATTTTTAAATTAAATTAATATTTTTAATACGGAAAAGCTTTCGCTCCGTTCTTTTTCCAACAGCAAAGAAATGCAACTACCTTACTGTGTTTGCTTATTTTAGATAATTATCTATAAATAATATAGCAAGTGGGTATCTATTATCCAGGCATGACTTTCATAAACCAAGGCTATAAACGAAGGCTTAATCCTGCCCATTTGCCCCTGTTCTATAAAAAAAGGCCGACAATTAATTGGTGTTAAAAAAGTTACGCAAATTCCCTACTATATTTGTTAATTGTAAGAATTGTACTGTGTGAACAAATCTGTCCCTTTCTTACCTTAATATGTTTCTTTAAAACCATTATTTAAAAGGTAAAAGCAAGCATAAAAGCCGACCGCTGGAGATGACATGGAGTTAAAAATGCAAAGCCTCTTTAGTTGAGTAAACAGATCTTTTGTATGGCGGCGTGCGTCGGTCGCGTGAGAAATCACTTATAAATATTCGCTTTGAGTACGCTTTTCGATGCGTCTGTTTGTAAATGAATATTCAAGCTGTAGGGTAAAGCTTTAAAAGACTTTTAAACCAAGTATACCTTTATCGAGAGTTACAAAAGCCTTCTTTAAATGATACGTTTTACAAGTAACTTTAACTGTTTTAAAATTATTATTATTTTTCGATACAAATCCTAAAATTATTTTTCAACGTGAATTAAAAGTTAAAAAAAAAACAGCATATATTGGGAGCAAACCGTTGATTCGAATCTCAATGAGATAAATAAAAAAATCTTTTAAAAAACTCCCTCAACCAACAAAGCGTTATACCTTTACAAGTAATTAAAGGACGTAATAAAGCGAACAGAATAAACTTTTAATAGTATCCGTAAAATTTAACGACGACAAAATATCTAAAAATATTTCCATCAAAGAATTTAATTTCGCAATCATCCGGCCACAGCGCCCTTTATTACGAACTCAGATGAAATTTATAAAGTGGAAACCACTGGAAGATTAGACAAAGAATTGAACTAACGCCAATAAAATTTCATAATGAAATGTTCTTGATATTTTGGGTCTAGAATAAAGGTTTTATTTTGAACATTCTTTTCAGTGGGCTGTATACATTTCTCATTCAAGAAGAAAGTGGAATACTGCATCAGTGTTCAAAATTATTTGAAGTGATTTTTGTTGATTTGTTTGTGTAACATGTACCGATTTCTTAGCAACATTCTTTTTGTATGAGCAAGTGTGGAATATTAGTTAGCCTTTTTAGAAATGAATATTTAATAACTATTTTGTTGATTGTGTGTTGAATACACACAATCTACAATATTATACGCTCCAATGAGCGACCAAGGCAACCTTTAAGAGATCTGATATATTATTAGCCCGAACAGTATTCTTTCGGCAGTAAAATAGCATTGGAAATACTACAACCTCCTATCGAAGACCACATGGGCCGTTTCGCGTCGTTCCACAACTGAGCGTTTTTTAAGGCATTTTTTGCCGCGCATCACCAACTGCCCACTGAAGAATTTCCGAACCAATGCGACTTTGGGTCCTTGAAGTAAAGAGCATAACAATTCTTAAAAAGCCGGCAACGCACTCGCAAGCCCTCTGGCATTGAGAGTGTCCATGGGCGGCGGTATCACTTAACATCAGATGAGCCTCCTGTCCGTTCCCTGTTCTTTACAAAAAAAATGCGACGAAGAACAAATTAAACTACGATCTGCCTACGAAAATCGGTGCAAAACCTAGTCTAGAAATAAAATAACCTTACCGTTAATAGTAACAAATATATCTTGAACGAAACTCCGATACTATATTTTCACAAACACATCTGCTATTATCGAAGTTCATCTCTTGTTTGGAAGCAATTATTGTTTGAAAGTACGGTCACCATTGTACTAAGTTATTATTTCTAAGCATACTCTGGTTTGATTGGAATTCGGTACCAAATCAATTAATAAGTGAAGATTGCTTTTCCTATTATTCAAGACTTCTATGGTTTGTTAATCTGTTTTATATTAGAAGTGTAGAGAATTGTCTAAAAAGAAATATTTAAAAAAGGAATAACTTTTCAGGCTGGTTTAAGATCCTTTCCAGGTCGGAGGAAAATGAACCACACACCACAAATCAAAAGGAAATCTAACTAATTTCACAAATAATAATTATAATATTTAAGTATTATATAAGTAAAATCGTATATATACTTGTCAATTGACCGTTCATTTTTATTGTTGCTTTGGTTAATAATTGAGATTCTTTCTATTTCTTTTAAGAATCATAATTTAATTAAATTCGATTTGTTTTGTTATTATTTAATTGTTTCATATTTCGAATCATTACCAACATGACGCCCACTAAGCCCGCTAATAACGATGTACCTATCGATGGAGTGCCGATCTCTCCGACATACTTATTAAAGTTAAGATTTTTTAATGAAAAGCCATGATTGTCTGATTGTATACCCCTTTTACTCTGTAAAACCAATTTGCAAACTAAATAAGTATTTGTTCAAACATTGTAAGTTAAAATTAGTATCACCACTCCCTGATAAAATACCAAATCTAATTGATATTTAATGATGATTGTACGAAAACTGAACGTTATACTTATTATTGGAAGTTACGTAGTTGCCTTGCTGATGGATTGTACTAATTTAAAATGTATGAGGCTAGAAAATAATATTCCCTGCCGCACTACATCAGATCCTCATTGCCGTGAACCAGAAATCCCTCCGGAGGGTTTGTGAATAAAAATAGCGGAAAAGGAAATACTAAAAACGCTGAATTTCAGGTCAAAGCGGATAATATTAATCCCTAAAGAACGTACTATGAGTTAATATTAAATCGGCGTACCAGTGATTTTGAAAATATATTTAATATTTTAGTGTGTCTCAAATAAATTTTATCTCAGTTTTTATGCTAAAAAATTGAAATCATTTAACTTTGAGAGTGGGCGGTTGAGACATATGACAGCCCAGAATTCGTTCCCTCAATAATTAAATATCTAGGATCTATTTTATCATTTTCAAATGTTAATTATCGGATATTTGTAGGCAAGTAGAATTCTTAATTGATTCGCGTCATTTAATATATATTTTTATATAGTTATTAAAACCTTAACATAACAATGAAATATATAGTATTTACAATATTCTTAAGTTATATAGTAATAATTAAACATTAATAAAAATAACAAAAAATCAAATTTAAAAAGTTTTGTCCCTGTGGCAGTGTACCTTTAACGCTGGCAGCATTTCCTCGCTGTATTACGATACTTATTCTTTGAGCCAGTAAAGTGCCAGCTCTGGGGTACTATCTACCAGGCGCCAACTTAAATCTTTAATTAGCGCCTGTGCATATGAACCCCACAGCCCAAGAGTCTCTACTCCAAAGGGAACAAAATCGAAGTTGGAGGAAAAAAAATTACTTTTAATTTCATATTAAGAATTTATAATTAGTTACTGTCGAACTATAATTACGTAACATATTGTCAAGATACCAAAATAAATTCCCAGCCTGTTTATAAAACAGACTTTTTGTCAAAGGGCACGAGACTAGGTTGACTAAACATTTGTTAATAGAGGCTGGCGTCTTGGCTATTGTTTTCCCATATCGCCCAGTAGTAAAAGCAATTTTCTATCAGATTTCTACCGACTCATAAAACTCATTGTTCTGACAGCGACACGTCGGAACATAAATTTAGGTCCCCCAAGCTATAAAACTTGCTACAAACAAAATTGATTAGCGGGAATCTGCTTATCCTGCTATTTTGAACCCTCATAAATTATGGTGCCTCTGAAGAGTCGAAGTGTTTCCATGGTTTAATTATAATTTCAATATTTGGATGAGGCAAATTAATTTTACAATAACGTTGCAATATCAGATTGTATTAATATCATTTATTATTACGATTTGTCAACGATACCAGAAGCTGTTTGATTTTGATGTGAAGAACGTAAAACGTTTGATAGTAACCTTACGTCGAGGTAAATATTAACAAAAAATAATACGGATAATTGTTTATTTATTTAATAGAACACAAGAACAGGGTGTATTTTAATATAGACTGTAAGTAGTGTTATTGGGCACTTTCTTATGTTAAATATTCTTATAAGTAAAGTAGGTTTTATTGAAATTACTTATTACATAATGATTTAAGGTGTTTTTTTTTTTGTAATATTTATCTTTGTAAACTTATAAATTTTAACATTTATATTAACAGAAAAATTATTTTTGTGCACGCCGTCCGGACCTACAACAAACTGCCAAGCGAAATTAGAGAATTATCACTGTATAAATTCAAAACTCTTGTTAAACATAAATTAATCAATAAAGCTTACTTAATCATATTCGTGTAACCAATTGAATTGTAAGAGATTCCCTGGGTCTTAATCTAATATTAATACAAATCCAATTTCCAAGTATCGTTTTTAGTATTTTTGCGAAGACCATATGAGATTAAAGATTAACAGGGGGAAATCGGGCAAGAGGTTCGCAAAAATCAAAATAAAAATCATTTATTCATATAGGTAACACAATGTGTACACTTATGAACGTCAAAAAATAAATATATATTAAATGCTTCTAATTTTACATGTACTGCCAGTTCACAAATCAAGGGCGTCGGAAGAGAAGAACTGGCAATAAACTCACCACCACTCTTTTTAATCGCCAAGTTTTTTGTTTTCCACAACGTTTGTAAGGAGCTGCAACCATTACACCACGTTCCACATGACATCTTAAGTAATTAATAGTTAATTAATAATAATAAAATAAGTTAAAAACAAAGATTTGTCCTCTATCAGCAGGAAGCATGGTGAAATAGGAGCACGCACTTACATTCTCGTGGGAACAACACGCAAATACATAGTCGAAATAACTAACATCACCGCATACACGAATTCAACTCCAACCAGTCACCACAAGTAGCATCATCTGATGTTAAGTCGCCGCTCATGGACACTCTCAATGCCAGAGGGCTCGTGAGTCCGTTGCTGGCCTTTGGTCCGCTCTTTTCTTGATGGACCCTAAGTCGTATTGGTTCGGAAATACTTCAGTGGGCAGCCGGTTCCACATAGTGGTGGTACGCGGCAAAAACTGCCTTAAAAACGCTCAGTTGTGGAACGGCAGACGTCGAGGTGATACAGGTGTCCCGGTGGAAACTGCGTATTCTGTAGAAGAATAATTTCTGCGGTAGAAGATGCAGAGTGACTCGTATGTGTTTTGTTCTATATATATAGAAAATTTAACATATCTTTAAAATAATAGTGAAGGATCAAGATACATTACTTCAGCTCAAAGTCACACGTAAAAAGTATTTTAGTTTGACATAAGTAATTAAACGTTTAAAATTAAATTAATTGATCGGTAAAATATCGTTGATATTAATCGAGAGATTGTTTATAATTCTATTACGAATCGGAAGCGTCGAATACTTATAAATTTCCTACTAATAAGTTTTACCGACTCCCACGCACTTGTTTAAACGACGATGGATTCCGGGAGAACTCTCGATTCTGGCTTAAAACGATTTCCTAAAAAATACTCTTAACCTAAAGTTGTTCTCTTCGTAATTATATATTAATGTCGTCTGAAAGCAGTCTGAACCCATTTAAATGCTTCCCGTTTTCTTTCATTTAAAATTAACTGCCTAAATTGCCAAAACTCCGTTGCCCAATTCACCAATTCAAATCTACTAAATAAAAGTGTGTAGTGCTCATGCGTTATTCATGCTTCAAACGATTCTATGAGAGACTGCGGGCTGCATCTATTTAGTGAATTAAATCTATTTTCCGTTTCCAAATTATTTATTCAGATCCATTTGAAAGACATCAATATGCTTTTAAATGGGACTTTAATGCCAATACGATATTGATTTCTACCTAATGAGAATTAATCAATAATACGCGTTGTGTTGTATAGGTGCAATCTATTTTGAAACTACTGGTTTGGGCCTAGTAGTGCTTATAAATTTATTTATGGTAATTTTTTAACCCCAGAATCCCAGGTCTGCCTAAGGCTGCTGCCTCGAATTTTGCGGGCAGCGGGGCGGCGGCGGCTGCGGCGCGGGAGCGGGCGATTGCACCTCTCCTTACCCGCCCTCGTGCCGCTGCCACGCCGCTGTTTTCGAGAACCGGTCCATTTTATTTTACGCATAAGATCCTGCCGCTCCCGCGCCGCAACCGCTGCCGCCCCGCTGCCCGCAAAATTCGAGGCAGCAGCCTAACAGGTTAATACCCCGTACGAGAGAATGCTAATATAACGTTTATTAATGTTTTCCAATGCACAGCCGGGGTTTGAACGCACTCATGATTAAGTATAACACAATTAACAGTTAGTTATAGGTGAACCCAATCTCGATAGTATTTATAGATTAACCCTCACATAACTGGAGCACGCGATCGTGACAAATGGGAGTATGCCTTCATCCAATATAAGGTCCTTCGTGAAGAGGAAGATTGGAAATAAGAATTAAAATAAATATAAATTTATATTAAAACAAAACGAAAATTAATTCGACTTAGGGTCCTTCAAGATAAGAGCGTACAAATTCTTAAAAGGCCGGCAACGCACTCGCGAGCCCTCTGGAATTGAGAGTGTCCATGGGCGGCGGTATCACTTAACATCAGGTGAGCCTCCTGCCCGTTTGCCCCCTGTTCTATAAAAAAAAATATTTTTAAAAGTTTAGTCCCTGTGGCAGTGTACCTTTAATGCAGCATTTCCTCGCTGTATTGCGATACTTATTCGCTGAAGCCCTCTATGGACTCATTCAGTTCTTTTACGTGATTTTGATAATCTTTTAAAAACAATTTTAAATATTTGTTTTGTAAAACTTCTTGGAACATCTTTGGCGAAAAAGGTAAGTTAAGAAAATTATAAATACTGTATTTGATTGTTAAGTTTATGTTTTAATAAACGATTATTATTAAAATAATACATGGATATTTTAGACTCAGTTAAGTAACAAAATAATGTGACAGCAATGAATCAAAGGCTTTTATATGGATTTATTTAAATCTTGTGCTTTATTAAGTTTTACTCTATATTTTAGATATAATTATTAGACATGATGTTATTAATGTCTGAAATATATGGCAATAAAACAAATCCTAGTTGTTGAAGGGAGCAAATTTATCTTTACCATACAATACGTAATCAAGCCGTCATTCTACGAAAATCCCTCAAAGTTAATAAAAGATTTTTTCCAATTCTTCCATAATGTAATTAATTCAGTTGGAAAGCTTAAAAAATCCTTAAATCCAAAAGGATTCGAATGGATTCCGTGCAGCGTCGACGTTCATATATTATTCAGTCGGCGTCCAAGGGCGTAAATGAAAAAGTTTTCGTATTCAATGACTATTGGAACACCACCAAAATACTCGTAAACTGGGAAGTTCTCAAGTCAATCCCGCCTTACAAGTTTGACAAGTTTCTTTAGCTCATTCAAGCTCTGAACGCTTGCAGATTGCAAAATATTTCTCAACAAAATGCATACAGGAAATACTCATTATTTTTAATTTAGCTTGGAGAAGCCTTTACGGGTACAAACGTGTTGGTAGATTTTTGTTCGAAAGTGAACGTTATGTTTAGTCATTTTACCTATATTGCTCAATATACTACACCAGGAAAGCGTGGAAAAGTTTTTCCATTTTATCCATATAATTTAAAAAAAATCAATTACATTAAGTATTCGGGAGTATGTAATCATGCTAGACTAGAACAGAGAGAGAACAGTGAGAGACTTAAACAGTCATGATAATTGTTTATAGCTTATTTTTATTTATTAAAAAAACACAGAACTTCCTGTGACGGCGCAACACAAATTGCTCAGAAAATTTCCGTCCACCGAAACGTCGACATTCATTAATTATTATAATACTGAATGAAATAGTGTATTACCCATGGTCTATAATGTTTTTTGTTAATAAACCAATACCAATTTAACATAATATAAGATATATATTATTATTAAGTGAAGATAACACTTCTCGACTTTCAATAAGCCATTTATGTTAGGTTACGTCGTTTTTTTAGACTATCAGTTCTTACTATAATTTATTATAAAAGCCTTTTAACCATGTCACCAACTGTGCCTCCATAACGCACACAGTTTCAAGACATCACTGTAACTTTAAATTCGGGGTTGCAATCCGACTTCAAATTTCAGTGTTCGTACCACACGTCTCATGGTAGCGACATCAGCGCTACTGTTAACGAGATAACTACATTGAACTTGCATACAAAAACGTCTATTGGAAGTTACAGAGCACTCTGTTACTGGGCGCTGGTCATACTTATTGTACTCGATAGCTCAAAACGTTAATTATTAATTTTGTCTCTATACATATTCTACTTCCAATAAATTTGCTAAATTTAATACAGCGTTGCTAAGATTATAGCCTCTAAAGATTCAATCTATCTAGTTACAAAGTCGGGTCGAAATCGGTCCGGCAAGGAAATTCATTTTGTCGCTCTCCGCCGCCCCAATTTGATTACCTCTACGTTCGACAAGCGAACATTGTGAAATATATAGTATTTAATCATTGATTTTCTCGTATAAAAAAGGGTATCTTTACGTGAATGCCTCCACCGATGTTGTAAATACAGCTAAAGTCAATCAGTAAGGAAGCAAATGGATCTTAGCCGTGATTTACTTATTCTACTTTAATTAAAAAAGGGTCAAAACAAGTGATGCACGATTGGGGTTTGAACGCACGACGACGACAAATGCGTTTGTTTCAGCTAGCCTCAGATTATGCCACTATATTAATTAAATTAATTTCTTTCAATATCATTTATTCATTTACACACACACGCTGTACACTTATGAACGTCAATAAAGAAATACATATTAAAAGATAAATGTTTCTAATTTTACATTTACTGCCAGTTCTCAAATCAAGGGCGTAGAACGGACGAGAAGAACTGGCAATAAACTCTCCGCCCCTCTTTTTAATCGCCAAGTTGTTGTTTTACACAATGTATGTAAAGTGACCATCACACCATGTTCCACTAATAAAATCACACAAGAGCCATATAAATACTATGTATGCTAAACCAAAACTCTTTTAAATAAACAAAACACTGCATTGCTTTTGCGTCGCCCTAACAGTGCACGATTCGATTTAAAATAAATAGACCACAGAAAATTGTTTTCATTAGTCTAAAAGCACGTGCGCATTGTTTTTAAAATATGTTTCCTTTCTTGTACCTTTTAGCCTTATTCTATTTTTAAATTAAAACTGTGATGGCGTGACCCTTTCGTCCCACTGAAAGTGTTTTCTGCGTTCGTTTCGCTACTCATATTTATTAGAGAAGTACATCATAGCGTAACCACCCAGACGCTTAGGAAAATATATATAAGTAAAATTATTTTACATTTTTGAACGCCAATTCAATTAAAAATACTCGAAATTCACTGCCACTTCACAGTTAGCATGTCTACCCTGCTCGTTTAGGCCTAAGAGAAGTATCATATGCCTTTATGAATGTCAATTTAATCAAAGTACTCTAAATTGACTGCCACGTCACAAATTGAGGATGTACTCTTCTACCCTTACTAGGGTTTAAAGATAAGTACTATCTTTGAATACCGGTAATACATCTATACTCCGTTCGACATTGCATGTGTCCATGGGCGATAGTTAGTATGTCTTGCCTAGTTTAGTCTTAAGGGAAGTTTGTAGCTACAACATAGGAGAACGATGTTTATTTACTTTACCAAATGAGACATTATTATTTAACCTTAATATAAGCAATAGTAAAATGTATTAACCTGTTTTATTGACACGAGTTTCATCGTTTTTTGAAGGCACGTTTTACATTGGTCATTTATGTTACGGCTTGTCCGAAGTTTATGTTCACCATCGTAAAGCTAACGTAATACATAATAAATGTCTGGGATACACTTATTTAATTGGGTTATACTATAAAAGGCTATATGTGGCTTCAAGCCTTCAAAAGACGATTTTTATCACCAATTGACAGTCCTGAGAGAAATTATCGTTTAATATTTCGTATTCGATTTTACAAGTACACACTCTTTGTAAGCGGGTAAACATATCATACATTACTGCACCTGTCTCACTGATAATTTGAGCCAGGTAATTCGGATCAGCATATAGTGGGTTTGACCCAACCATCTTGAGAGCAGAAAGCCTATTAGGTATATTAGTGCCTTTCAATCCGAAACAAATGTCTGATCGACAAACCCAGAACAGGTTAAGCTATTTAATGAAATACTCCTCTAAGGGCCAGTTTTTTGATCCGTAGTAAAAAATGGTTTTACCATTTGTTACATTAACTATAGTTAAATGAATAACCATTGGTAAAATCGTAAATGCGTTTTTCAATGCCTTTTTTAACTATAGTTAAACTTAACAATTTGTCAATTTGTTGCCAGTGCAATGAGCAATGACATCCCAAAAAATGTGGTTCTTTTTTGTGGGGAACATTTATTTTGTATGACAACACTAGACATATTGAGTGAATGAAATCCATTTTTGCTATCTTCATTCGTTATTTGCGCTTTGAAGAGTTTGAAGTGTCAAATTAATCTAAATAACACGATATAAATAAAGTTGTTTTTCTGTGATTTAATACGGTTTACACTTTTTAGGCTATGTTCAGATGGCAAAAACTTGACGCGCCGCGTTAAGCGTCAACGCGGCGCTCAGAGAAAAAGTCTCTAGACGCAGGTGATCCGCTGACCGCGCTGATATTAATGTAATGTCCGTTTGCTGTTCAGATGAGCGCGCGCTTTCATCGCGATCGCATGTAATTTTATTAATTTTCGTAATTATATTTTGTTCTCGCTTTTAAAATGAGTGAAATTGAAGATATTGACATCGACTTACTAATCGATGAAGTAGAAAAAAGGTCACAAGTTGGAATATACAAATTTGTATAAAAAATATAATATAAATTGTATTTTTTTTCAAAATTGGATAAACCCAATGTACGTTTTCTTTTCTATATATTTTTTATAATATAACCAAAATAATAGCCTCTTCCACGTCCATTTTCTACGTTCTACCGAACTAGACTGACGAGTACTCTCGCAAGCGTTAGCCTCATCATCTGAACGCTCTTCAAATTTGATCGCGCGTTGACGCGCGTTAACGCGCGTTACATGTGAACATAGCCATACGATACTTAAATATATAAATAACGATGTCCGCAAACAGCCAACGGTCAAATAAGTAAGTACAAACATATTTTCGTGTTATTTATTCCGGTTTATCTTGTGTTTCGTAATAGAAAGTAATACATTTATGTTTTGTTAAAGGGACCATACTGCTAACTTCGCCAAAAAGAAACTGCCAAACTGGTGATGCTTCTCAAGGATTACACAGTCGTAACCTGCAAACAACTGATCACTGAGCAATCTACAAAAAGATCAGCTTGAAATCTCTGTGACGTTTTTCAACTCAGATGGGTCTAGACACCAAGTGTTAAATTTAATATACATTTAATGAAGGTGTAGGCACATTTTTATATTTATTCTTGTATAGCTGTGTCCTACAACAAAAGGAAAAAATCTTTTAACCCTTTGGAAACAAGGAAGCGGATTATGATCCACACGGATAAAAAAAATTGAGTTTTTGAAACAAAGACAAATAAGAGAGGATGATTTGTTCAATTATGCTAAGGAAGAGCATCAAAAACATTTGCTGCACCAATGAGAGGCCACCAAAAATTCATACTGCATAAAGAGGAGGTGCACCAAAAGTGATCAGCAGATGGAAGAAAGGCACAATAAATATATGTAGCAGCAAAAGAGTTGCATCAAATTGAGGTGAAATCAAAAGAAACAATTAGAAAATATTTAATTGCTACTTTAGGGTTTCATGTAAATTTTGTAATGTTTTTTTAATAAAAATGGTTTGTATTTAAGTTATAATTAAACAGTTTATTAATCAAGTCAAATGTTTTATTTATAAATTCTTGTAATAAAAGTAGGTAGATGCTAACTCACAAATGTAATAAAAGCCTAAAGAATATCATAGGTCTCTAACTAATGTGTAGCTGTAGTTTTTAGTATAAGTACATACTTGTATGTACTTATAATAATTATAAGTTAATATTATTAGTAATATATAAATAATATTAACTCTAATTCATTATATATTCTATTGCCTATAATATTAACTTATAATAATTATAAGTTAATATTATAGGCAATAAAACACATAATGAATTAGTAATATACTTAATTATATACTGATGCGGTTCTGTAGCTAGTAATGAAGCAAAATAGGTTTGTATGAGCTGCTGACTATATATACTCTTGTTCTTGTATTTTATTTAATTATAATAATTATAAGTTAATATTATAGGCAATAAAACACATAATGAATTAGTAATATATTTAATTATATACTGCTGCGGTTCTGTAGTTAGTAATGAAGCAAAATAGGTTGGTATGAGCTGCTGTCTATATATACTCTTGTTCATTGGCAGTTTAAGATCATTCCCAATTTCAGTAACAATCCAGAGCACTGTTCCCTTCGATAGGGGTAACAGTGACAAAAATCTAATATCCCAGGTTTCTAATGGCGGATGACATTGCCTAAATATTTTTGGTCACTCATTAACACATTCTCATATAATATTATCGTCTTCTTCATCGTCTCATTAATTAAAGTATCTCAATATGTTTAAATTCATCATTAGATAGTAATAAACGTATTTATCATAGTTTGATTTCTGTGACAAACAGCTGTTACTATATAAATTACCAGCGGCCATCTTTTTAACCCTCCGATACTGAGTAGTTAACTGGGTGGTTAATTTTTTGACTAATGGTTAGATATTTTACCATTGGATGCTCTTACCACGGATCAAAAAACGCATTTTGCTGATATTTAACTAATAGTAACGATTTTTTACTAATAGTTGAGTTAACTACGGATCAAAAAACCGGCCCTAAGGCATGTTAATAATCTATATTTTGTATAAGTAAAGTAATATACTTTGATACTTACCATCTGGAGTTGCCTGGACTTATACAGCTACCGGCATGTCGATTTTACCGTAGTGCTCCAGGTCTTAAATTCAAGTTTAACATTTTACATGAAGTGCCATTTTCAAATTTAATTTATGAAGAAAACAGAAATTTGAATTTGTATAGGTTATATTATATAGGCTTTTTTTAGGGTTACCTAGGATAGGGGAACAACGGGACGCCTATAAAGAGCAGTCATCGCAGACTATGGACACCAATTTTAATGGGTGCCTTACCAGCCTTTGAAGCTCTACGTTACTCCTCGGATCTCTATCTATCTCTTTTTTTAAACAATTGGTGGTCGTATCTCCCAGTTATGACCCCCATCGGGAGTCGATTGCACAGTTAGCCAAAGAAAATGTCTAGTAGCAGACAGTAAAAAAAATCCAGCCATCACGGTGATGCGGATGAAATTTTGAGTGATTACGGCTCGTACGGTGATGAAACGAGGCAGGAAAGATCAACCCAAACAACTCTTCAGAACACTTTCCATAGTACAGTTTGTAATGCGTAAAGAGAGAGAATCAAGCCGATCAGTAAAACATTGGAGATTGGCAATTCGATAAGCCCTTAGCTAAATTTGGCCTTTCTGAATAGAATTTTAAAACATCCTCTGTATAATGTTTAAGTGGGCGTTTATATCACAACTAGCAGACCGGCCAAGCGTTGCTGTGGCTATGGTTTTTGTTATATTACATAGTAGCAAACTATGCAAGGGAAACGGTAGGAGAACACCAGGCATGGGGATGCTTTTTTGGTGGTTATGCCATTAAATTGCAGCTTATGTGAAACGTTGGTACTTTCAAAACAGCGCCATCTGTTAGAATTGTGACTATCAAATAATAAACAAATATTTTGCAATACAATAATATTGCGGGTAAAATAAATTGAGATGTAAGCTATCCTATCTTTTAAGCTGGATCAAACTACACACGGTGTGCAAATTTGATTGATATCGGTTCGGTAGTTTAGGAGTCCATAGCGGCCAAACAACGTGACACGTAATTTATATATATTAAGATTATATGTCAAAGGCAAGTTTGCAGCTCAAAATCAGTCATTCATAAAAAAGTTTTATAGAAATAGATTTGAGACAGAATATTTTTAAAGACAACATTCTATTTTCAAAATATTTAATTAAAATAAAACCACAGAATAAAAATCCAACATAATGCTTTATTTTACAAATACTACTACCGCCATCTATCGACAAGATACATTTAGAGTCATTATATACAGAAATTTAACATGAAATACGTTACGTAAATATAAGGCACATTTAATAACATCCTAACTTAATTTTTATACATTTATGCCGTATATCATATTATGTACAGAGTAAAGCTACTTAAAACACTACATTTAATTAGTTATGGCTAACAAACTATACAACGTCAACAATTTCGAAATTACTACAACAATTTTTCTATGAATTACAATTGTGTAATAAAAAAAAATAAAAAAATACATAGATGTGAAAATCAAAATATCTCGTGTATATGAAAAGTCGTATTCAACAACGTACTATAATCCTAAACTTAATGATTTTTGCGTTTGTAAAGTGATATGTTACTCGGTTAAATTTCACACTCAAAAACTAAATTCTAAATAGGACCTAGAGTCGTTAAATAACTGTGAGTTAGGCCATTTTGTATATATCACTGCCATAACATTGCTTATGGCTTTGTTAGGTAATCGGGCTGTAAATTTAGTAGAAAACATTTATATATATATATATCAATAGGACGAATATAGTATAGAACGTAGATGAATACTTTTCAATCAGGTACGAAAAAAATAAACACGGCACTATAAAATAATATATATAATATACTTATTTAAAGATAACAGAATTTATACATTACTGGCAGTATTAAGTATATAAATAAGATATCACAAAGAGGAATGTTTAAGATAAACCACCTTGTTCATAGAAACAAATCAGCACTCTCTCGTCTCTATCACTCAAATTGCCTTTATGCTATGATGAAGAGAGAGATGAGCACAAGCAAAATATATTTCTATGAATAAAGGGTTAAGAGTATTAATTTAATATCAATAGAGAAATTCCGACGAAATATACCCAATTATTCAGACTAATTATTTAAACACTGAAAGTAGCCGTCTCCTTCCTTCGCAGCATTAACATAATTTGACAGAAAGTGACCTACTTAGTTGACTTGAATTTAAAATTCTCATTTCTAAAGATGTGGGAAATTATTCAGAAATTCGAAAATAATCAGATTTGTATTCAGATGAAAAGTGTATGAAGAAATAAAATACAATACTGTACATTGCGACTTTTGCACTTTCATTCGTTACGATATAGTTTTAATAAAAATCCTTAATACGCTGTAATTACGAAATGTTCACTTCGTTCCAAATCACATACAAATTTCAGTTCAACTAATTTCTATAATAAATCTTCGAAACGACAAAACAAAATAAATTCTTTATAAATATAAAATTTCTGTATTCTGGACATTTATCTAGACAGATAAAATCTAATATGTAGTAGATATGTACACGTTACAACTAAGAATACGATATGCAGTCATAAAGGAAGTCCCTAAAAAAATATATTTAGCTTAATAGGCCTAACGGGGTCAAGCACAAAGCACAGAACAAAGTTAAAATGTCTTTATATGAATAGCAACTCGTCATAGGCCTCCGGCTACTCGCCCAGGAGTTCTGGACTGAGTCTGTCCGCGTTGAAGTTCTCCATGTTCCACATTTGTCGCGACTCGCCTTCTTTACATGACTCCATCACAATCTTGTCTTTATTCCTGTTAATCGCCATGCATTTCTCACTCGAGCCGTGTTTTAGTAACTTTGTCTGTAAATGAAATTTGTACGGTATACATGGAGTAGAAAAATGATGACATTTCAAGTGATTACATTTGAACAAAATTCCTATTAGATTTATTTTATATCTGTATGTACGGAACATTTAAAATTTTACACATTAAGTTCAGTAACACTAAAAACGTAATATACATATTTTATTAACTTCATATTTCACGCAAACTTTTGACCAGTGGGTCGGAAACTACAATTTTACTATATTAACATACTATATGTATCAACATTTTAACTGCGGCTTAACCCTCAAGTTTAGCATTCAATCAAAACAAATTTATCTACATGACAGAGACATTAATAACATTACAACAAGTTATGGATAATATGTGTATACGTGTGTATGTGTGTTTGTGTGTGTTTGTGGTATACATGACAACTCCACACTTTATTAAATAAGTCCCAATTTTATAACGTAATAACATTTTCGAATTAAAACGTAAAAGGTCGTTGTACTTTATTAGTTACGCTTGACAACATCGCAATTTGTCGATGTTATATTGGCATGTTAATAAATACCCATTAACTTACGTTGGGGTCGTACAGCCATAATTGGTTGCCCTTGGCACCATGACACGGATAGAGGACAACATCATGTCCCGAATAGTCGAGGCAGGTTTCGTCACGACGTATTTCACCGTTCTTCGAATACATCCAGTACTGAAAATATTTACGACAAAACACCTTTAGCGCCAACGCTTTCAAGCGAATTCGACTTTGATTTGAAAGACAGATTAGAACCCCCATAAAGAAATTAAATTGTAAATTAAAATTCTAATCCCGAAAGCTAGTCAAACCGCAATTGAACGGAAAGCTCATCAATTATGAAAAATGTAATGCATAAATACAATGATATTATTAAAATGGAAGCAGAAAGTTCAAATAATTACATACAAATACTTATAAACTAGATATTAATATTCGTAGCGGCAGTACCAAGAATACTTTATAGGTAAAGTGAGAGTATCTGAAAACGTAAGTAAAATATCACCCCTATAATGGTTTATAAATTTAATACGATGTATTAAAGCTGTTTCGTTCCAATGCACATGCATTATTATCGAATACATGTTAAAACGATAATGAAATTAAGGTTAGAAATAGATGAATTCCATACGATAAAATTACATGATAAAGCAAAAGCAATTTACAGTCTCGGCATTCACAAACCTGATTCCCGTATTCTCCATGACAGGGCCAGAGGTTAACGGGCTTTTTCATATCTTCCGGTCCAGCGGCCGAGTCGAGGCACATATCCGAGCCGGAATTCCCGATCTAATGCCATCCAAAGTTAAAACAAACGTGCCACAACAAGCAAGCGTGCAAATATAGTTATCGTTTGAGAAAATTTTAAATCTAAGTCTCAAACAACAACTAAAAAGGTGAAAGTGGTTCACTAAATCTAAAAATGAATTAATCAAAGAAGCTGGGAGGTGGAGAGAAGAGGCAACTACCCCGTAGATTTTTCACACGTATCCAATTGTGATACCTGGTTGCCACCACCTCGATGGCATGTGTGCAACATTAACACGCCTGGGTCCTCTTGAGTATCATCAAGAACCTCGCCGTCAAGGCAGTAACGGCGGTCGAGCGCTTGATTCCACATCTAGTAATTAGCATTATAAAAACGTTCAAATTCGTGCAAGGTGACAATAAATGGGACATCCAATCGTGCTATAATGCGAGTGCAGACAGATCGAAACAGCCAAAACAAAGATCAAAATGGTACTGCCGCGCGAACTCTAAGATTTTAAAGACCTGGTTTCCTCCTTGCCGATGACACGGATAAATTCCGACTGGTTTATGATGATCTGACTTGCGCGTCGGTGAATCCAAACAAGTCTTTTGGAAGGCGACATTTCGAATCTGCACGAAAATTGGTACACAATTTTGAAAGATCACATTTTACATGCACTCGTACTGGTATTACAAGACTAGAATATTAGTTGCTGCTCATAAATTATATAAAAAGTAAAAAATTAATCAGTGGCACTACAACCTCTTTAGGTCTTGGCCTCAGATTACTGAATCGGTTTCATGATCATTTTTAAATCTAATAGGCAAGTAGGTGCAATCAGCCTCCAGTGCCTGACACACGCCGTCGACTTTTTAGGTCTAAGACATTTCGGTTTCCTTCACCGTTCGAGCGAATGTTAAATGCGCACATAGAAAGAAAGTCCATTGGTGCACAGCCGGGGATCGAACCTACGACCTCAGGTATGAGAGTCACACGCTTAAGCCACTAGGCCAACACTGCTCGAAATTATTACCTTGCATATTTACTGACATGAATTATTTAACATCTAAAACATATACATACCTCTCCATGCGCTACAGATTCGCCGGGAATAAATAGCTCGGGGTATATATTCTTCAAATACCACTCAAACGATTTACATCCGAGATTTTCTCGTAGCGCTAATCGGCTGCTAATGTCACCATAATCACCTTTGTCGTTACCTACTCGTTGATAATAATACTTAGCGTAGTCATCTAGCCATACCTGTGAAACAAAGATTTTTTTATCCTAAAACTTCTAAAACTTGAACATTTTATGAAAATCATTGAAAGTCCTTACCTCGGCCAACCTAACAGAATTCTTCTTGAGCACATTAACGCCCGTTCGCCATTTATACGGCGATCGTTTTCTGAATATATGACCTACGTGCGAGCACGGAACGATTTCCAAAGTTCCGCCGCACATCCAAGTTTTGAAAGATAATTCTAAATTCTCTCCACCCCATATATCGAAACCGCTGTCATAGGTTCCGAGTCGTTCGAAAAACTCTTTGTCAATCGCGAACAGGCCTCCTGCCATGGTCGGGGACCAGACAGGTTCTGCTGTGTGTTTGTGTCTCGATCTCTCTTTGGCGGGCACCGGGTGCCAATTGAACTGGAGATTCCAGTCGAAACCACCGACATTGACAGACGACGAGTCCCTGTAGTGATACTCGAGTGTGTTGTCGTCGATAACGTCAATTACAGGACATACCACAGTTGTCTTGTTCCGAGCAATCCTATCGAGTAAAGGCTCCAACCAACCTGAAAATAGCCATACGGTTTTGTATACGACTAATGGCTCGAAGGACCAATGTCCCGAACATTGGTCCTTCGAGCCATAATTTTAATTGGGATAAATTATAAAGACATTTAAAGAAATAATTATTTATTTAAACTACAATGGACTAAACTAGTGGGGTGAGATGAGATTGGGATTACAGTCGCGCTCTGTACGACGTCTGAATGCAAACTAACTTAAGTGAATATAATAAAATACAATGAAAATGAAAACACTAGCAAATCGTATTGCATGGTGACGTTTAAATTGAAATACCTGTACGGTTGTAAACCGTACAAATACTACACAATGCAATTCGACATAACGGAGAAATGTGATCAAACTTATTATACATTAAAAAATCAGTCAGGTCAGGTATACAAGGTTGTCATATAATTGCCTATTTAAAAAAAAAAGAGTGCGTGTACTTATGTACGCGCGTAAGAAGTTATACTTCTTTGGCTTTCTTTATTTTTTTATATATTAAATAATTAATAATAAATATTTAATGTTAATAATTTAATAATATTTAATATTTAGTACATATATTATTCAATTATTAATTAATATTAATAATTATTATTATTTATTATTTTATTATATTATTCCTTCAATTTAATAACTAGGTATGTTTCATAACCTTTTAACTAAGTAACTATAGGTCTTTGTGAAAAAGCATTGCTAAATTTCTTTAAAAAAATAATTAAAACTCCTTTAATTGTTTAAAACGTACTACAAAGGTCATTATGGTCATTCTGATAATTTTGTGTCACGGTGCGCGCGCATCGTAAAATCTCACTCTCATCAATTTTTCATAATGCGCCTAAAGAAGTATAACTTCAAAAATAATGAGAAAGAACCAGAAGTATGCAGAAAAAACATAAAAATCAAAATTATCATAACAATTCACTGTTGTGGTGAAACCAACGACCTATTCAATTCATCATATTAATCACAAAACTACATACCTTCTGTACATTCACAATGACTGTCCAGGTAGGTAAGGACGGGCGCAGTGACGTATCGGGCGCCGAGCAGTCTCGCCCGAATTAGACCCTCCCGCCTCGTCGCTCGCACTATACGCACTTTGGGCAATGCTGACATATAGTCATCTAGTTGTTGCATTAGGTGTGCTGCAAAATATTAAACATGACATCACTATGTTAAGAGGCGAGGCTTTATCATCCAGCATCTTATAAAACCAACGGAGCTACAGAGGCGGTAATTTTCCAGGAACATTTATGGCTTTCCAACCTTAAGGAAATATTTTACCTCCAACATCAAAGCATACTTTGATACGCGATGAAATGTCCCAATGGTATATCTGATATCAAAGGCATGAATTAATAAAGAGTTCTTTATATAAAACATTTTTCCTTTAAGAAATTGATAATTTCAACAAAACGCCCTCTTAGTCATATTACCAAGCAAATCAAAAAGATGTGAAGACAAGTAATATTATATTGAAATTAAACTGAATAACTGCGTTACGCCTACATATTGGATATTTGTATAAAATTTAATAAGTAAATTTAATTTCTAATAATTTGATAACACGACGATACTTTAAATTTAAATTTTCTCACTAAGTGAATATAATTCTTTGAGAACTATAGTATCTGTAAACCGAAAAATAAATGTTTACATTCAATTTAAATTTGAATACTAACGCATATCGGAGAAATCGTCTACGAGCACGATCTCCTTTATTAAGTGCGGAGGCGAGCGGTCGATGACTGAATGCACGGTCCTTAGAAGCACAGACCAGGCTTCGTTGTGGAAGCATATCACTACAGCCGTCTGCGGCAGGTCCTCTAGATAACGACCCGGTTGCTTACACCTGTGGGAAATTGCATTTATTAGACATCTTGAATTTTAAAATAACTTTATGTTCGAAGTTTAAATTGTGGGTGGAAATAATTTCTAGAATTGTATTCTCAGGAATGGGTGGTTGTCAATTGTCAATTCCACAGATAAAGAGTTGACTTTAAGCTTAATTATCTATGAGATTTATTTTAAACGATGTCATTTTTGTTAATTGGGCTGTCAATTCTCGAATGTGAATCTCGAGGTTGATGCAACATATATTTTTTTGGTAAGTGAATAGGTATTTGTATGAACAGTGTTGGCCTAGTGGCTCTCATCCCTGATTATTTTATAATTATATATTGGATCCAGTCTGTGCACGAATGGACTTTCTGTCTATGTGCGCATTTAACATTCGCTCGAACAGTGAATGAAAATATCGTGAGCAAACCGGCTTGCCTTAGACCCAAAAAGTCGACGAGGGGTGTCAGGCACAGGAGGCTGATTACCTACTCGCCTATTAGATTTAAAAATTATCATGAGACAGATACATAAATCTGAGGCTCAGACCTTTTTGGTTGTAGATTTTTGTTAAATAGGTATTTTACTCGTAACTTAAAAAAAAAACACTGCCTGACGAAATGTATAATTCAAATCGGCATACAACCCAATCAGCAATCCGTTGTTAACAGTTAAAACAGCCTCGTTAAAATCAACAAACCTTTCCATTATATAAATTACATCCCTTACAAATCGACAAAGACATTCATATTCATTTTACGACGTCACATCCACTGAAATCTATCAGCCCACGCTATTTCTTATGAAATTCCACCCACAATCCTACTATTACCCACACATCAAGAGGACTTACCACTCATCCCTCGGGTCGGGTAGTTTCCGCCTAATCGATATCAGGTCACTCACGTACTGATTGAACGCATTCTTTTTCCACCCTTCGGAGACCGCGGTTTTCGCCTCTTCGGTCATATTCTTAGGTAATACAACCGGTTTCCCGAGCTCGCCGGGTGCGTTATCCGATCCTGGCGCGGCAATCACTCCTAACCCTAAGATTTAAAATTTAAGTATTAATAAAAATTTAAGGAATGTTATGTCAGGTTAATTTGCGGTCACAAATGGGGTATATGAAAAACTAACTTATTATTGATATCATATTGAAGATTAGAGTCCCGATAGGTCTGTCTTTTCACTGTCTAATGTTCTTTTGTATTCAATTATAAAATAAAATATATATTATATTACATTTATTACAGTTACTTAACCCATTATTTATAAGGACCTCAATTTGCAGAATGAACACTTCAGTTAAAACAGTGCACTTAGACTCATTTAGTTTTTATGAGCGTGGGGTTACACTTTATTCAAGCAAGATTGTTAAATATATTACATAGTTTATACGAGTTAATAGACACGACTTCGATAACGTGGAATTAATTAACGATAACTGCCCTTCCCTCCTGGACTTTTAACTATATATATATATAAATGATTTTAAAGTTGCTAAATAAACTTTCAATCGAAAAATTATATTTTTATGAGCTTTCCTTCATTCAAAGAAAACCTTTACATTATTATCTATATACTGAAGATTGGTGAATACACATCGAACAACATAGCTATTAAGTTAAACCATTAAGTCTCATGTAAGTTATTATTTTAAAGATTTGCGATTAAACGTCTATAAATCTAAAATAATCTTTACCGTAATACTCTTAAAGGTATATGCAACATCTAAATCGATTGAAACTCAATGCTATTTCGATTATTAAAGTGCTTCTAATCGTCGCATAGACGTGAAAGTAAATAGCTCGGATGTTGTAATTCAACTGATATGTGTGAACGGCGGGCTTGTAGTAAATATAGACATCCCTTCAATGCATGGGAACTGAGCTATAATATTTAATAAACCTATTAGGTAATATGCTAATCACATTCAGTCATATCAAATTATGTAATTTCTATTGTTTTAGCTTTATTAAAAATACAAATTTAAACACAGGTGATGCTCTTTTGTTTTCTATGCATACTAAATTAAGGACGATAAAACAAATTATTTATTTGATTATATGTGCAACAGTGACAACCAGTATGTGAATTAAATAAATTTGTAAGGACATTTTGATTTATAAACCATAATATAGTTTATTTTATAATCCGCACAATGCTCCTAATTTTTTTTTCACGATGGTACATGTAAATTTAAGTACAAATATATTTCAAATTACATCTAATGATGATAAAATACACCTGGAGATGTGTTTAATATTGCGATTTAGTTATGAAGTGAAAGAGTAGCCGATGTGTCGAATTGTTGTGTGGGGCTCAGAACAAAATCAAATTATCGGAAGGGCAGTTATCGAGAAATATTAAAAGAATCTTTATAACATAAAAACATAAGTCAGTTGTCTGCGTAACAATATTTGGATAAATCTTAGTTCAATAATAATGAGATATTCATAAAATATTTGATTTTTCATATATGTATTTTAATCATTACATAAAAGACAGACTGTACCCGCGCTGATATTTTCTAAACCTTAATATAGATAGCAATATCGACTTTAACATTGAAATTTTTTCTTTCGATCCCAAGCGCTATCACACCTTGTAAGAACTATATCAAATTCAGTTAAAAGGAATCAATACTGGACAATAAGTAATCACTATTTTTATCGCTTTCAACCCAAATACCAGCACAGGTAGATCTTGGTTCTTAAAATAGCCAATTCCAATAACAACCTTCAGATACTATTATGTACAATTGTGAAGGGAGATTTTACTTATTTTGTAAATGTTCTACAATTAATTAATAAACATGCATTACCTTCGATGCCAGCGATGCGACCGATCCAATCGACCCGAGTTCGTGCTGTGATGGATAAATGTAAGTTATCATGCAATATCACTATACATAGATATACCATTTTGCACTTAACATATAATTAATTTATTCAAAATAGGTTGGGACTAAAATCCTAAAGTAAAGCATAAAATTACAAAAGTAATCCGCGAGGTCAGATCTGATAATGTTTTATAGTTTAGGAACAAAATTTAAAGATTGTTAACCTTTTCAGTTCTAATTATAAAATTATAATCATTATTTTATATGAACTCATTTTTTTAAGTCTTTTACTTAAAAATCCTTTTTAACTTAAATATCTTGTGAAAATACCTGATGTATATAACGAGATGAGATCTTTAGTTAAGTGCAAACAGGTATAATGGTTTATCCATACTAATAAATATACAAAGGCTTCTTATCACAATTTTATATGCGACAACACTATCCCATCACCATGTATAAAGCTCGCGAAACGTTAGAATAATTTTTGATATTATAATTATTGATAATATATTATCAAAGCTGTATTTATTAGTATGTATACATTCTCAAGCCTCAATTAATAAATATCTTGTTGCGTTTATTTTTAAATCACAATTGAGAACGACAAAACATTAAATATCAATTTGAGGTTGAGCAAAACTTCATTTTGTTAGGTGTCAAGAAAAATCGAGTGGAATTCTCGAAACTTCCATAAACATGCTTATAGGCAATTTAAGCATTAAGATAAAATATAATTTGTGTTTTACTAATGCAATCCGTAATCGCGGTCGTGATCAAAACAATGGCATGCAAAGTGGCTAAGACTTCGTCTAATGATCGTATTAGATTCTCAACTCCTAACTAAGAATACAAAGGGGGTTCTCGAATGGAGCCATTATTTACAAGGGTCATAAAATCCCAACAGGCGATGGAGCGTAACGGGAAAACGTGGCATATAAATTTTAAAATAATTGCATATTTTATTACGGAAAATTCACAGCGAACCACTACGAGGCTGCCACAGTTTTATATCCACATGGGCGAATTCACTTCGATAACGAAATGAAAAAAGAAACATTATTTTCATCGATTTTAATGTGGTTTTCTTGTTCAGGCGTAGCTCGTAAAATCGGAGAGAACGATTATTGGATTTTAAACTGTGGGTATTGTTTAATCATGCAGCGTCTTAATACCAAAGCGCATGCAATTTTTATACTAAAAAACGTACCATCAGAGAGATTATTCCCATATGATTCGCTTTTCCTCTTAGTGGCTGTCGGCTTCGCCATTTTTAACGGTTTGGCTTCAGCTTCGTCGTACTCAATGGGCGCAGCGCCTATAGCATTCCTCGTGGCTCCATTCGTACTCAACAGCGCTACCATGAACCACACCGCTGTCAGTATTAATACAGCCTTCAGGATCAGAGTCCTTCTCCGTAAGAAAAACATGCTGTACTTCATCGTCAATCAATATCCACTTTCTATATTAATTTCTATCTAGGAATACTTTTTGTAGATTTTGAGCAATATCGTTTACTATCTATAATCACATATAGGTGACTAGCATAATGAGATATGTCCAATGATGATTCTCTGATATGATACAAGATATGATGATTTCAGAGCTTAATATACTTTACATGACTTTGGCTTTTAAAACTAAACTATGGCCCTATTTTCGCTAAAAGTTTCTTCCTAGTTCTCAAATTCATCTCTGGCCATTCCTTCGTCTAACGTAGTCCATTTTAGCTTTCATCAAATCTGTAACAAGAATAGAACGTAAGCACAAATGAAATAACTATTTTTTAATTGAGCTGTCAACAAGATGACGCAATAAATAGAATTCGAACAGACCAAAATAAGACTCAAAAAAACACGCCAAGGGTAGATAATGAACAGATGAAAAGCTATCAATGTTTGTATAGTCACCGATTTTTCGTTAAATTCCCGCCCCCGGGTATATCAGTTAATTGAGTGCTTGTGATGATGAAAAATGGACCATTAACCACCACAATACAGGTCATATTCGCGTGAAGAATAAATTTTCATAGGTAGATAGTAATAACGGCTAAAATATGAAATTTCTGATACCATCTGATTGCATCGATGCAGCAATCTTACGCTTTTTGAACACAAAATGCGAAATGATATCAACATTACTATATTGTATTGCAAAACGAAATCTTGCAATGCTTGCTTGTTTTTTCATATAAAATCAAAAGAAAACGGACAATTTGACCAAACTTACGCTTTGTTTATAGGAGGTTGTTGAAATCTGTAACAAAGAAAACATAGTGTTAAAAACATAATTAGTAGCTTTTATTTTTTGTTCTCCAAGTATTATTAACAAAATGAAATATTTAGTAATAATAATAATGTGTTCCAATTAGATAACACTGATTGTTTTTAGTTAGTAAGTAATGATTGGTTTGTTAGTATTAATAAATGTAATATAAGATCGATACTTAAAGAAAATGCGTGGTTGTACAAATTAAACTTTTTTTTATGTACAGGACAGACAAACGGGCAGGAGTCTTACCATATGTTAAGTGATACCCGCCACACATCGACACTCACATTGCCAGGAGGCTCGTAAGTGCGTTGCCGGCCTTTTAAGAAATAGACTCTAAGTAGAATTGGTTCGGATATACCAATTACCGGAAATGTATACCTTCCTACTTCGAGCAGCTTAATAATACAAGGTTCCAACCTAAGAATATTCGAACTGTTATTACGACTTATTTTATACAAAATTTTTAATTAAAATCAGCTATCATCAAAATAAAAAGCCTTTCCATATTTTTAAAACATCTTTCTCGAGTCCAAAACCGCGATCCGCTTTAATTATCGAAGAAAATTGCTTTATAAGCAAAATTCGACAGGTGGACTGGACCTCCTTGAATAATTGCTTGATGTCGTTAAGAAATTAGAATTTTATTAAAATAACCTGATATTGGAAAGTAAGGTTGGTGTTGAAATTAAAACGCGCTTCCTACCTTTTAAAATTGATTATAAATAACTGTTGATTTCGTGAAATATTAGAGTAGTGATCGCCTAGTGGCTTCAGCGTGCGACTGACATCCCTGAGGTCGTAGGTTCGATCCCCGGCTGTTTGCCAATGGACTTTCGATCTATGTGCGCATTTAACATTCTCTCGAACGGTGAAGAAAAACATCGTGAGGAAACCGGCTTGCCTTAGACTCAAAAAGTCAACAGCGTGCGTCAGGCACTAAAGGCTGATCACCTGCTTGCCTATTAGATTACCAAATGATCATGAAACAGATAGAGAAAGCTGAGGCCATTGATTTATTTATTTTATTTTTTATCGTGAAATATTAAATTATAACAAGCGGATGTTTTTACATATTTTAATGAAAATCCCTAACCACTCTATTTAGCATTTGTTTTATTCATTTGTTTGTCATTCTGTTTATGCCTCAGTAAAACAGATGTTAAGTTCCCAAAACCTTATAACACTTTCATCCGCCACACGTTATCAGAGTCATGCTATCGACAAGTTTATTAAACAAAGTATATTTACACCATATTAAAAATGAAAAGCCGAAAAGTTTAGCAATTTTTTTATGAAAATGTCCTTATTTGTATGCCGCTCACAATTTCGTGAAACCACCCTTTTGATATCAAAGTTTTACCACAAAAATTACGTTCCACCTCTGAATTAGGATACTTCATTTGAAAATCTACCGCAGACGCTAATATAAAACAAAACTTCGGGTCTCTTGGTATTATTGTGTTCTGTAAATATTACAGTACTCAGAATTAAACTTTTCTTTATTCAAGTTTGTAAAAGATACTGCAGTACTCAGTACAGTTACAATACTAACTTAAAATTATGAAAAGTAACAGCACTTCCGTTACCAGTAAAAATAATACACAGCGTCTCATTTTAAGTGACTGAATTCTCGTATGACTCAGTACGAAGCTTCAAGAAGAAGCTTTCATGATATCGGCATTCCATATTTTCTAACTGAACGCCTACGTGAGCTGACAATGAGCCTTCGCTGTTGGATCTTATGCTGACTTCTCACTTTGACTACTACGAGGATACTGTTGGAGGAACAATATCAAAGGTCAGTCAAGTTTACCAGTTATAAGACTTAGCCTTTGACAATGCATGTCGTTAACGTGACTTTCTTTAATTTAACAATTATTATTACAGTTTTAGGGTCTGTTTCACAATGTATGGATAAAGTACCAAATAGCTATGCAACACATAAATAATTTGGACGATAAATTGTGCTATTTGACATTCATCGGACTCATAACTTATGATGGACTTTATGTGACGAATAGCGCTATCTGACAGTCGTGAAACGCAACAATAGTGTTTATCCTACTAATGAGTAATAAATAGCTAATTTGGAACTTATGTTGAACTTATCCGTACATTGTGAAACAGACCCCTAATGTAGAAAACTGTAGTATAATAATCTATACAAATATAAAAAGTAGTATTTAAATATAATGGACGTAATACTTTCTAGTTATTTCTATAGTTCCAAAGTTCTTAAATACCAAAGAGATTGCAGGAACGTCTTACTTGTTATCTTTAGTTTCTTTTCACAAGACTTTCGCTCCTACGAGAGCATCTTTTTATAGCAGTTTTTGCATTTATTATCCACGAGGGTACCTGCATATTCCTGCTTTTATTGTATTCTAGATTCGAGAAGGTAAAAAATTATATTACTCGTTAATTTTTAATCACCAATTAGTCATAAAGTCATAATAGTTACATTTTTAATTACAAAAAGTACATTTACGGACTTCACGACCGTCATTATAAGTTCTGTGACCATACGGTAGACACACTCCAGTAACTATTTTATGTAAAAAAAAACGTGTGGCACTTGGGGACTGCCGTGGTAAAGCTATTGCATAATTTTTTTTTAACTTATGCAATTACAATTATTTATTTATGCAGTTTTTTTTTATATTAATTCAAGTTTCTTCTTTGATAAATTAATTCAATCTACCACTCTACCAGACTCAGACTAACTTGCCTATATAGTCTGTCTCACTCTAACGCGCACCGGCTGCACCGATCTCGTCAGAGAGATGTGAATACGCAGTATGCGTTCCGCCTGCTCTAACGCGTAAGGTTTTTTCGTTACGGAATTTCTGAATTCGGTCTCCACGCTCGAGGCCCGCGATAAAAGCTATGCAATAGCTTAAAAATTTTAGGGGAAATAATCAGCCAAACTGTTACAATAAATATTTCGTCGGGAATCGACAAAGTCCTCTGGGAATATTTCTGACAATATAACATGTTAGGGTATTACTTATCGTATCATGTAGCGAATTGTCAACAAATAGTCTAGTATCACAGTAGCAAATGCAGTATAATCTGTCACGTGACCTTATTATATGAAACGTTTCTGAGAAAATGCAATATGATAACGATCACGTCTCCGTCGGAGTTAAAACAGAAAACAATAAAATCTCTTAAGTAATATCAATCTTGAAGACATAGATGACTTGAAGAGTTAACAAGTTTTTGAAGTTATACTTCTTATGGCGCGTTAGGGAAAAATGATGATAGTAAATTTTTACGATGCGCGCGCACACCGTCACAAAAAACCGACACCCTTTAGTTAGCTATAGTCAACATTTTAGTTTTTTCTATTGTTAGTGTAGTTTTTTCTACAAGCGTAGAATAAGGCGAAAGATTAAAATGTTATCTTTTTACGCCAAAGTGTTATAACTTCAAAAACTCGTGAAAAAAAAATGTCTAGTAGACAACCGTCTAGTAGTAAATATATCGAATGTTTAGTTTTTATCATTAGCAGCCACTAGGATAAAAATGCGAGATGAAATCTTGAGCACTGAACTCCAGCGATCTGGCACGGTAGTTCCTTCTCAAACAGACATTAACAGTAATGATGAACATTATCAAATACTAAACATGCTTAATTTTAAATGAGTAAATGTATATTTACATTTTTGACATTAATTTACAACTAATCTAACTAAATAAGAAATTTATTTCTCATTACAAATTTCTACTAGGCTCATTCTGATTTGTATCTCTAATGCCCTTTTGAATTGGTTAAACGCGCGAATATTACGAATTTTAGACGGTAATTGATTAAATAATTGCACACCCTCATACTTAATAGACTTCTTCAAATTATTTGTACGCGGCTTCGGCAAGATAAGCAAACGTGTGATTGATTTTTTTAAATGATAAGCTACTATGAAGAGAATAGACTTCAAACACATTATAAAAGATATCATAATCCATTGCGTATTACCGACTAAAGTGCCGGTATTAAAGCCATCAAATGAAGGTACTAAAGTAATTAAGTTTAATATAAGGGACATTTAAACTTGAGGCTCAACATTAATACGGCCTAATGGTGTTCATTTATTTCGTCGCTCCGAAGGGACGTTCAGTAAATGTTGGGATTTGTGTTACCTATTCTATTAGTTAGACTCATTCCTACGTAGACCCCAATGTAAACAGTATTTTAACTATTTAAGTGGAACAAGTGCTAAAGCCTATTAAATCGTGTGTAATTAATTATTACAATCAGATCGATTAATTATAAAAATCCCCAAATCAGCCATTCATAAATAGGCATGCAAATGTCATATTAATTTTTATAATGTCATATAATAAGAAAATTATCATAATGTCATAATAATAAATCTAATTTATTCTTGATTTGAAATTTTATAAAAAAACAATCACCACAAGGGTTTAACTACTTTGGCCATATAGCCAAAAGAAAACCGAAGTCTCGACAAACTGGGAGGAGCGGATACCAGAAGCCGTCGAGGTCCATCGCCTAACCTCGTTGGTCTGACCAAATTAAGACAATTATGGGTCTCAATATCCCTAAAGCTTTGTGACAAGAAAGAAAGGAAGAAGGACAGAGACAGCAAGACAGGCACGACCTTCATTGAGTAAGACCTTCAGTAAGAAGAAGAAAAAACAAAAGTGCTAGTTTAGTCTACCATTCTATGGACGGCGATACAACTTATTAATATGTACACATCTTTTTTTAGCTCGCACATCCGAGAATTGCAGAAGCCTGCTGCGAGTTCAATGCCCTAACACTAATGACATTTGCAAGTATTAATGCCATACACGTCTACTTGTAATCCATTTTATTTGTCTGTTAATCCACTTAGTTGTTGCAGTCCAGTTAATTCTGCAAAGAAAACAACAAAAGCTAAGGATTTTAAGTTTAATCTTGTCTTTGCGCAATCTTCACTGTGTACACAATGTTATTGTGTCAGTATTCTATAAGAAATACAAAAGATGTTTTTAATATCAAAAGTAGTTAGTAAGTATTAGTAATAAATAAATTTGTTAATGAACCATAATTATTGGTTAGGCTACAGTGTAATTATCAGTGTATCTATATAGTTATAATTATTACCAACAGAGTGATGAATTTTATATAGAAAGGCTAACATTTCGTCATAAATTGTGACGGGTACAGTGTTATCTAAGAGTATTTATTACCTTGTTTCATTTGTTTTATTAAATTGTTTCGTTATTAATATTTAACTACTAAGTTGTTGTCCGAAGCGTTAATTAAGTAACTAACTTCTGACGGTTCGAGAAAACTTTGCACGATACGAATAATTAAATATTAACTACAATATTTACAATCTGGATATATTAATTTAGAACTCGTTATAACTAATAATAATACAAATAAAAACCATCCACGAAAACGTAAATTTTACCAGTACATTCGCGGTCAACACGTATGTCGAGCGCTCCTGGACCTATTGGCTGTTTCTATAGCGGGCCATAGACGGACCGCATGTTGCAGTCAAGACCGACTGCAATATGCGGTTTGCTCAGGAACTGCTCGAGCGGTCCGTGTATTGCGTATATGAATTTAGTATGGAAACTGCAGATCGCCGTGCGGCGACCGCATATTGCAGTCGGTCTTGACTGCAACATGCGGTCCGTCTACAGCCCACTTAAGTTAAAAAGAAATAGGGATGTTGTCGTCGGTCAGACAGTAAGGACTGACTTCACCAGACGCAATATGCAAGCTGACTACATCTGTAATACATTAAATAGGCTGCTGAATATCTACCCACTCGCCGTCCGCAATCTAAAAAAAGGACAAGCTTATGAACAACCTTACGCAGAGATGGATCTAACATGTCACTCACTCATTCACTCTAATACTCACTCATGCACTTACGCACGAATTCTTGAAAGGCAACGCACTTGCGAGCCTTCTGGCATTGTGAGTGTCCATGGGCGGCGGTATCACTTAACATCAGGTGAGCCTCCTGCCCGTTTGCCTCCTATTACATAAAAAAAAAAAAATATTGTTATTCCCATAACAATATATATTTTTTTTTTCTCGATAATATTATTAAATTTAAAATATTTATTTATATCATTTGATCATTCACGTACCTTTGTGGAAATTGTATTCGTTTTTACAACAAACTCCCTAGCGAAATTAGAGAATTATCAATGAATAAATTCAAAACTCTCATTAAACGTAAATTAATCAATAAAGTTTTTAATAACTTGACGATTATTAAATTTGAATGATTCTAATCCTTGGGATTGACTTGCTATAGTTCAAAACTTGGCGATTAAAAAAGTGGCAAAGTGTTTCTTGCCAGTTCGACTTGATTTGCCAACTGGTAGTAAATATAAATTTAGAATCAATTTATGAACGTCAACATATTTTCTGTTGACGTTCATAAGTACTTGGTTACCTATATAAATAAAGTTATTTTGAGTTTGAGTTAACCATCTATTTTTTTTATGGATGCTACTCTTGTCTAACTTCATATAACTTGTATATCATAACGGTACATGAAAAATATCATTACAGAAAAATAAGGTGTGAAAGAATATTCATCCCAAGATTACATAAAGCTTTTAACATACGCTAGCTTAATCGACCGTCATATACTACAGAGAAGTTGCGATGCAAGCAAAAATCCACGTCCAAAAATTATTCGCTCTTTCGCAGGAACGTGGAACTTGCATAATTCATACGATTGGAAAGCAAGCGCGATTCTCTTGATTTTTCCAAAGAAGCAGGATGATGTATGGAAACTTATTCATGGTTATCTGATGCTATGACGAGCGGGGTTGAGATACAGTAGTTTTATATGTAGCTTCAATATTCAATGAATAATTCTTTCCCCACTTAGCAATGCTTCTTAATAAATAGTTTAAAAAAAATGTGGTGTCGTGGGACACCAGGTAGGAACGAAGTTCCTTCGGCTAATGTAGAATCGACACAATTTTGTTGGCATAGCAACGATGTTTATTATGCAGTTAGTAATATTTTACTTTTTATAATACTACTATTATTGTATAATAAAAATGCACCATTACACATATCACGACACATATCTTTCATCTGATCAGTTTATGGTAATTTATATGTTTTTATTAAAATAATATCATAACGAATAAAAAAAGAAAGAGGGAGAAAGAGAAAGGTATTATACACTACTCGCTTGTGTATACCACTGTCGCGCCTGCGCACGTCTCATTTAACGGTTTTATTCCACGGAATTTTTCTTACGGTTTTACTATCACATTTGTTTCAGTTCGGTCGCGCAGCGCCCACTCTCCTCTAAGCCTGCCGTAAGGAACTTCGTTCCAATAAAGCTTCTATAAAATGTTTTTTTTATATAACAAATGGGCTAATCTATTGTTAAGTGATACAGCCGCCCTAGGACACTTGCATTGTCAGAAGGTAAATGCGTTGCCGGCCTAAATTTTTAATAAATAAAACTCAGTTATATTCTCTCGCTGACATAACTGCAATATTGTATACAAAACTATTATAAAAAAGTAAAAGTTTATCAAGCTTTGAACCATTTACAGAAAGAGTAAATTTCTTATGAGATACCATAGAGTATAGATACATATCTCATATAAAGTTATCTGTCGTACTCTGCTTTAACGTGAAGAATTTATGAAAATTCAAGCCAGCGAACTGGAAACGAACGCGGCAATGACGTGTCGGGATCAGAACGCTTAATGAGACCGCAGATGAGCCGCAACGAGTTGAAATTGCCCACATTGACTTCAAACTCACCTATGTAAAAATTTATATTTATTTACAATACAAATATACAGTATTTATAATATTCTTAACCCACGTAGTAATAATAATAATTAAAAATGGATAAATAGAAAATACAAAACAAATTTAAATAGTTTGGTCTCTGTGGCATTTGTATCTTTAATGCTGCCAGCATTACATAAGTAAGTTCACGGGTTCAATTTCGGGATGGTTTTATTATTTTTCTAAATAGGCAGGTGATTAGTATACTGTGAACTTTGTTCATAATTATTAACTAGCCCGGCTAACTTCGTTCCGCCTAAGGCCCTTTTCACATGTATCCGGTCACGGCGCGGTCGCCGTGCCGTGCAACCGTGCTAGCTCTTTCTCATATACACACGGTCGCCGGCTATGGTAGTCGCAGTATTATCGAGAATTTTCGGGAACGACAACGTCTTTTATCATGGAACAAACAAAGATAGCCTTACTCCTAAAAAACTACTTCGAAACTACTATTTAATCCTATACATACTTCTTTCCACGCTTCTTTTGTCTCGTTCCTGTTTTTATAAGACGCGATGGTTTTATCCCATAAAGTAGGACGCACTTCAACTAGCGAGATCAACACATCAACAACGATTTCGACAGACATTCTGCAACAATCGTCCGTTCCCCTATGATTTGCCTGTCGAATGGTATTTGCGCTCGCGTCTATACAAGTCCATACAAGACTATAAAGACGGTTGCCGCTACAAAACCGTGCTTATAGTGGATAAGGACGGCTGACACGCGGTCACGGCACCAGTGAAAGTTCTCTTGTTGGTCATATATTACTACTTTACACGACACGGCGAGCGTACCGTTGCCGTGTGCATATGAAAAGGGCGTAACAGTCTAATAATATCGTGTTAACGTTAATTAAACTTACTTTAGGATTTCATTAAGGTTTAACACAACTTTTTTTGCAAATACAGAAATGTTTTATTGCATTGCGAAAAAAGAATGGCCAGTTATACACATTAGGCCTCTTCTCTCTAGCGCCAATATTGCGATACTGCATGTAAAAGTACTTTCTGATATACAACATTTTTTGATGTGGTAACACATGTCTTCGATCAAGATCAAAACCAGGTTATGCATCTCCTCATTCACTTCAAGATCGGATCGTTTCTTGAACTGACACGAATTCAATGTAAATGTTTTGTCATTTTGTTAACAGATGGCACCACATGGTGTTTGCGTTCGTATAATTAATTTATTCGATAACTTATCCCATATTTTATTACTTATTCTGCTATTCGGAGCGGAGAATAATCCACCAAAAAAGAGGTAACTAACATCGGTCCAGCCAATCTTGAGTTATAAGTGGTGTAACTAACACGACTTTGTTTAATATATTTAGATATTTATAACAATTCTGCCATATATAATAACTACAGATTAAACCGAATACGCAATCTGCATTAGACTGCTATCAATCGCAATTAAAGTAGCAAAGATTTTAGTAGCACAGCTATATCCAAGACAAAATGATTACGTATACAACAAAAGCCATAAATAAAATAAATACTGGATAGGATACGCGAGCCTGCGACAGACATTCTCTTAGCATAAAATATTAAACGCCACATATAAATTCTTCAACCCGTAAATTCACCGTGAACTCACCTCTACTTATTTAATTCAAGACTCTACCGCATTTTCTCAATTGTTTTCTACCAAATTGTACAATGTTTTATTGAAATACATAAACATTCACGCCACATAAGTGTTAACATCTGCGGTTTTATCACAGAGTAGAATATAAATTCTTTGACGCAGTGGATAATGTTTGTTAGACTTTTCCATACCAAAGTATTATTTTTTGAATATAGAATATAAAAAAAAAACTTTTTTACCACTTATTTAATCTTAGGTTAGTAAAGAATTCATAAATCCTGTTTAAACTGTGGAAAAAATATAGTCAACTCAATGTGGAAAATTCAAGATTATGTAAATATATCTATGTAAAGATATTATTCGCGCGTTTAACCAATTCAAAAGGGCATTAAAGATACATACCAGAATGAGCCCAGTAGACAAAAATTAGGGCGACTGATGGCGACGTGTATCTCGTTCGTATACTATATTGAGTTTCTCATGTAAAAAAAATATGTTTTTTGGAATGAGAAATAAAGTTCAAGTAAGAATCTCCACGAGTATTATGAAACGAAGTATGAAAGATGATAGCAGGAGTGTTGGCCTAGTGGCTCTGGTGTGCGACTCTCATCCCTGGGGTTGTAGTAACGATCCCCGCACCAATGGATTTTCCGTTTATGCGCATTCAACACGCACTCGTACGGTGAAGGAAAACATCGTGAGAAAATTGACATGCCTTAGACCCAAGTTTCGCAACGTGGGGCGCACGCACCATAGGGGGCAATGGAAATCGGCGGGATATAACACAACGTGGAGACCTAAGAAGAAGCTAACCAAATTGAAACCTAATATAAAATCTCTGTGAAGCAAACATCAATCGCAAGGATCTCACTAAATTAAGATAATTTGGAGTTTGAATTTCAGTTTTTCATTATGTTTTCAAAATTTACCCACTGTATTTCGTTAACAATTTCCTAATAATTTCTTACTAAAACCTTTCATTTCAGTTTCTTAAGTGAACAATTATATTTTCTAATATTGAAAACGGTTAACGGTGGGAAAAAAAAGGCTGCATTAGACCCAAAACATCGACGGTGTGTTGACGTTAGACACAGAAGGTTGATCACCGATTAGAAATGATGACGGAACAGATACACAAATCTGACGCCCCGACCTAAAAGGTAGTAGCGCCATTGGGATGTTGGTATAAAAGGAAAGTGAATTTTACTCTTCGGTCATTCGTCAGTCCCATTTATGTGAAAGCGGTTTATTTGATCTTCGATCAGTCCCCTAGTTTCCCTCATCGCAGATATCCATTACGCGTTCGCTTTCTAGATTAGCCATTAATAAAGTCACGTTTTACATTTGGTTTCTAGAAAAATATTTTACCGGCTGTCAAGTATAAAAACCTAGAGGCAGTCTATAAACCAATCTACACCCTAATAATTTGTAAGTTTTAAGATTATTTTTGTTGAACCAAACACTAAACGAGGCATCCAAGACAACCAAACTTTGGGAATTGACATGAGTTGTTTTTTTCACTACGCGTCACTATTTGACAGAATGCAATGCAATATCGCTTTTAGCCAGAAGCAATTTTAGCAACGGCTTGTGGCGAGCAAACAATACATTACAAAATATTATTTCTTGCCACTTGTCATCTTGTGTTTTATTATACTAAACCTTATATTTCACAAAATTGTGCTTTTAATAGCATATACCTACATGACTCTATCAAACAAAAATATTTCCAAATCGATATCTCTCAACATCTATCCGTTTGGACATTACAAACAGGTCGTATAGAATATTTGTACCATTGCCGTTAAAAGACGAGAATATAATATATTAAAGAAATATATTTACATAAAAACAGTAAGACTACATTAAGAAATCATAAAACCGGAAAGTACAGCAAAGTCAACATCCTATCCAACAATACCGGAAATTCGGGAATCTCGGCATCTCTATTTTATTTTTCTTACGTTCGGGGAGAATCGTACTTTCACAAAAGTTAGGTAAAGAAATAGCCCTTTATTTTCCGACTTCAGAATCCTTTATTTCTATACAGTGAGTTTTTATTTAAGTAAATAGAACTTTATAACCAAAACAATCCAGTTCAAATAAATTATTAATAAAACGTGGTTCGAAAGACAAAATATATAAGTCAATGATGATGTCAGTTATGGGATAAAAGACACCATTGCAAACGATTAAAACATAAAAAAATAAAAGCATGTCGGGCATAGCAGATCACCTCCATAATTCAGAACAATTAGCATTGAAACAGACCTAGAAATCAAAGACCCATACGGGATTGTAGCACCAATAGATTAATATTAAATTCAAATAAAACTTCTACGGATATAAATGCTAATTAATTTTACTTACTCCACGTAATGTACTCGTTGTACTCGTTTTGAACGCTTTACTTACTACTAGTAAATATATATTAAATTTACTTGTTTGTATGTATAGCAAAAATTGTAAACAAATTAAAATCAATTAATTACTTGAACGTGATAAGAATCACGATGTAATTTTAATTATAGTTGAGATCATCCGCCGTGTCTAATAAGACCTTCGTATAAAGTGGTTGAAAAAGCAAAAATTTACTAAAACTATTTGTAAGGTTGACCTTTATATTAAAATCTACGCGAGGATATTAAATAAAATAGCACTGATATTAAGACCTTAAAGTCGTGATTCCCGCAACATTATTTCGGCTTATAAAGAGCTAAATTTTAAAATCTTTTAAGAGCCGCGGGACAGGAGTAGAGTCAGCTGGGGGAGGCTTATGCCGTAAAAAGGCAAACGGGCACCGATGTTCAATTAATTCAACCAATAATTTGCGTCAAAGTAACGGCTTTTTTAATTTATGAATAAGTTTAAGTACAATATGACAGAGCAGTGTTTGCCTAGTGGCTTCAGCGTGCGACTCTCATCCACGAGGTCGTAGGTTCGATCCTCGGCTGTGCACCAATGGACTTTCTTTATATGTGCGCATTTAACATTTGCTCGAACGGTGAAGGAAAACATCGTGAGGAAACCGACTTGCCTTAGACCCAAAAAGTCGACGGCACGGCGTGCGTCAGGCACAGATGGCTGATCACCTACTTGCCTATTAGATTACCAAATGATCATGAAACAGGTACATAAATCCGAGGCTCAGACTCAAAAAGGTTGTAGGGCCGATGTTTTTTCTTGTAAAGTACAATATAAATTTCGTTTATATTAACACGATTTTTAGGAATACATAAGGGACCCTTTATAAGCATTATAATAATTAAAATAACGATACATTAACCGCTTGCATCCTGCCAAAAGCAGGCTTGTGTTCAAACAACAACCATAAAGTTAAAATAATATTAAAATCGACAAACATTTTATTCACGATCATTTGCCTTTTGTTTATTTCGTTCAATGTATTTTGGCTGCAAGCTTCAACAATTAAGCGTTCATTACTAAAGCTTTAAAATATGAAAAGGTCAGTAAACTATTTTGTGTACAATTCTTATATTTGCACTCGAATCGGTAGTGTTGGCTAATCTAAGCTAATCTGCTTTTTATAGAACAAACGGACGGGAAACTATCTGGTGTTTTATTTTTTTATAAGTAACTATACTAAACTATTTTAACAATAAACTTATAAGGGCAGAAGTGGCTTCAGCGTAGCGACTCTCATCACAGAGGTCGTAGGTTCGATTCGCGGCTGTGCAACAACTTTCTTTCTACGTGCGCATTTTGGATTCGCTCGAACGGTGAAGAAACCATCGTGAGGAAACCGGCTTGCCTTAGACTCAACGATCGACGGCGTGTGTCAGCCACAGGACGCTGATCACCTACTTGCCTTTTAGATTGACATATGATCATGAAACCAGCCTCCTGTGCCTGACACACACTGTCAACTTTTTGGGTCTAAGACATATCGGTTTCTTCGCAATTTTTTTCTACACCGTTCGAGCGAATGTTAAATGCGCACATAGAAAGTCCATTGGTGCACAGCCGGAGATCAAACCGACGACCTCAGGGCTGAGAGTCGCACGCTGAAGCCACTAGGCCAACAATTAATAATATAACTCGATTGAATATAATACATTTCACCTACATGAAGTTTGAATAAATGACCTAACATTTCTCGTTCCTAATCGCAAACGGCTCATAATTACGCCTTAACTCATTACCAATGGATATCCGATAAATCTATAGGGGTCGCATCGAGACCATTTCCCCATTAGTCCCATGCCCCAACACATTAATATCCTTCTAGTAATTATCCCGAGTTCCGGATTCTAATTTTAAATTGTAAGGCTATTTATACAAAAGTACCTACAATAATAATTGTTAGCAAAATGTGGTTTGAACTACGCAACAGTCTTTAATTACCTACAGATATTATAAAGTTACTAGCTGACCCGACAAACATTGTTTTTCCATGTATATTATTTCTAAGAAACATTGTTTTAGTTCAATAAAAATAACTATCTGCTATAATAAAAAATAGGGGTTGATCGTAGAGGGGTGAAAATTAAGGGTTATATGTATTTATATATGTATCATGAAAAAATAAAAAAAAATCCAAATATAAAAATATTTTTTTGGGGTGCACACCCCTCATCACTTAAGGGTTTGAAACATAGATAGTAGCCGATTCTCAGACTTACAGAATATGCATAAAAAAAATTATAAGAATCGGTCCAACCGTTTCGGAGGAGTATGGGAACGAACATTGTGACACGAGAATTTTATATATTAGATATATAGAGATATGTGTATTTTAAGAAAATATATATTATCTTTACATAGTATAAAACAAGTCGTTCGCAGTACGCAATTTTAAACTGGGTCTAAAAAAATATTTACGAAAGCGACAAAATCTCAGGCCGGAAGTTAATCGTGTACTACTTCAGAATGTTTGTATGTGGGCTTGTTAAATACTGATTGAAGTGAGCAATTTACTGTTTAAATATGGCTGATAAGATAAAAAGCGTCTTTTAAATTTCAAGACGGAGACGACTTAGCCAAACAAAGAAGTGTTGGCAAATAATAATTAACCCTTTTTAATAATGTATAAATTTTGTATAAAACACTTTAAAATCCATTTATGTTTAGCTTTTTGTAATTCAAAATTTTTGTTTAATAATTGTTTTGTTTAATATTTGTATTATCTCTTCGTGTATGTTACGTTTGTTACATTGAAAAATTGTATATTGTGGTTCTTTTACCAATGTATCAGTGTGCCGAGCGTTGGCAAACTTTTATCAATAAAAAAATGTAAAAAAAAATCATACTCATACTAAATGTGTCTTCAGAGGAGTTGTTAATACCTGCAGCTAAGTTTCATCATCGGACGTCAAGGCAAAATACCATCCGTATCACCTCGACGTCCGTCCACAACTGAGCGTTTTCTAAGGCAGTTTTTGCCGCGCACCACCACTATGTGGAACCAGCTGCCCACTGAAGTATTTCCGAACCAATTCGACTTAGGGTCCTTCAAGAAAAGAGCGTACCAATTCTTAAAAGGCCGGCAACGAACTTGCGAGCCTTCTGGCAATGTGAGTGTCCATGGGCGGCGGTATCACTTAACATCAGGTGAGCCTCCTGCCCGTTTACCTCCTATTACATTAAAAAAAAAATTAAAACATTCAGGAGTTTTAGTATTTTTTAATTAACTAGTTGTATATAAAACAGTTGACGTCGTACACACAACGGCTAACCACACCCACACAGAATTTAATCAATCTGTACCGGAACCACTGAATCTAAAATCTGGTAACCCCTAACAGCGGGTCAATTGATTGAGTTCATCGGTCCCGTCAGTCACAATAGGTGAATTAATGGCTGAAAGAAATGACACCAAACAGGCCCCATTATTGAAAATGTTTAATGGTGTTTTTCTTGAAAATACTTTTCATTCTCTTCCATTAAGTACGATAATGTGTTTTCTCGAAGAGCCGAAAAGCTTACCTTTTTGTTTGAATCGCCGACGCACCGTAACTGTCGACAAAAGAAAAAATGTTTATAGACCTTTTGTTCGGAATGAATAATTTATAGATAAGAAATCAGAACGTAAATAAAACATATTGTTGACTTCACATAGAAATTAGATGAGCCTGAGTCGCTCGTGGGTTTTTCGACCTTTTTCTTTTGATATCAGAAAATCAAATACGCGTAATTTAATATCATAAGGGATACAAATCCGGCTTAACCCGATCGCTGAGACAGGTGGCCAAAAGTCGTGATGCACGAATCACGGTACAAAGGGCCCTTGAGACATAAATTTCCTGTGTACTATTTTTATGTTATTTCCTTCTTATTTCAATTTCAGTGTTAGATTTAACTTCTAATAAAGAGTGTGAGGAAGCTGTAGTAGGCAACGGGAATTGTTTTGCGCGACGTTAGTAGCAAATAACAACACGCTTTAGTTGTGTTTTTTTTGGGATATTTTTGAAGAAATGCATAATATCCGATCGAAAGATGTTTGTTTCGTACTGGAGTATTCGCTTTTAGGCTGTACCAAAATATGTCTATACTGCAAGCAAATTACGGCAATCCTATCGAACTAAACCAAACACAGAGAGAGAACCATTAATTGGAAACATATAGCACTAACAACGACCGGAGTCTATTGCTGTATCAAGTTCTCACGGGCTGCGATGAGTTGGTAGAGGTTATTTTTCTACTAAAAAAACGTAAGAATTATAAAATTAAGTAAAACTTCTTAGAATTTAATAATAACAAACTCTCGAATTTTAGTGCTTTTTAGTATGCAATGTCAAATAGATTTGAGCGTTGACTAAATTAGTGTTTGTAGGTACTTGGTTTTTCCATATGAATAGACTCCATGCGGAACATTTGTTTTGACGACTGGTTCGACCAATACTTAGACTAAATTCATTGAATAAATATTATAAGGCACTAGTAAGCAACCCAGTCAAATATTCGCGAACCCGCTGCCATGCTTTGTTAATTAAGCTTCGATCAGAACCTTCGCTAGGAGGCGTCTTTGTGGGGCACAATATCGCTAATTAATATTTTGCTCTGAATAGATAGATACGTCGTTGTGATAGGATGTTTATTTTGAATTGCCACCAGAATTTGAATTGCTTTTTCTGAAGCCTCATTCATACGCACATCCTTCAATTATTTTGTCATTATGCCTCGTAAAAAAAACATTTTACACAATTTCTACACAACTATAGAACTTGGCACCACTTAACTTACCCTCTGGCCACCGTCCATGGGCAGTAGTATTACTTAACATCAGATGAGCATCCTGCCCGTTTGTCCTTTAATATAAAAAAAAACTCAACTCCACATTATATTGAATAAATAATTTTTGACGTCACATGATGTCTCAAAAAATCTTTTCATAAATTCGCAAACACGGTTAGGGTTGAGTGGCACTCAATGATTAACGGATTTGGCAACCCTGTCGATGCAATCTCAAGGGTACTTCGGACCGCTCGTTACCTCGTACGGCCATTAGACCAAGAGAGACCGCGGACCCACTTCCAACCCATCGCGTCCCTAAACACTTACACCGGCCTGGGATGCAGAAAGTACTTTATAGGGTTAACTTGAGGATTTCAATTAAATCGATATATTCAGAGTACAGTAAAAATTTAAAAAAAAATTAAAAAGGCAATTCTTAAAAGGCAACGCACTCGCGAGCATTCTGGCATTGAGTGTCCATGGGCAGCGGTATCACTTAACATCAGGTGAGCCTCCTGCCCGTTTGCCTGTGTTCTATAAAAAAATAATGTCACTCGAAAGCGACTGTAGAAAATCAAATTCAAAAATTCAACGCGTTTATTTTAATAAGTGCTAATATACACTATGTGTATGACACACGGGTTCTAGATAAGGTTTTGGCCTCTTGGTAGCTTGTTAGACATATACGTAAAAATATATGTATTAAATCGAATTTTACTTTCAACTTTCCATCTCACAGCTCATCCTTCTTAAGCAATTCGTTTAGGATCTCCGCCATTAAGTTGTGGAATAGGCTGCCCGACTCCATTCGATCGGATACCTCCGTAACTTCTTTTAAAACTCCTCTGCATAAACATTTCTTAACCACGAACAAGGATGTGACTTTTGTAATTCTTTTGTATTGCATCGCAATTCATGAACCCGTGATTAGCTCTTTAGTTTTATTTATTAATTATTTTTTGGTAAGAGTTGGTTCTTGCAATACCATCCTATTTCTTTTTTTAGTTTTTCCCCTTACTAGGGTGGCATGGAAGATATCGCTCGTTAGCGATAAGGACGCCCGTTGCATCCCTTATAATTTTTATGTATTATGTTATTTGTTATACGAAGTTCTAGTAACGAAGTGTAAATAAATAAAAAAAATATTTTTATTAAGTGATACACACGGCGGTGTCAGGGCAAGTTATATAAAATGTTGCCCTATTTCGTTAGCTGAGTGGACGATTGACTCATCGAGCTTTTCATGACTTTACTAGTTAAATAATGCGCCAGTATAAAAAAAAATAAGATTTCTATAATTTTTTTAGAACCAAAATAAAACTGTCTAAGTGTTTGTTTTATAATATTATGTATGTTAGCTGTAAGATTACTTATAATTAAATAAAATTGTTTTAGGAAACAACGATTAAAAATTTACCACTACATATAGAGGCCCAACCATTTCCACATTTCCTATATCCCAGTAATAAGGGCCTCGACGCCTAATTGACTTAACATTAAATTAATAACGGTTCCAGCTAAAGTACGCTTAAGTGTACCGAAATATCATTTCCCCAAACGTTTGCGACGACCGCATCTGTAACAATATTTAATTATAAACCTTTATTGCGGGATAGGCCATATGGTGAACTATTTTAATATCTCAAAGAGTCCATTAAACGAATTGGAATAGGGTATAGTAATATAAACTTCCGCGGCACTGAAATAAACAGCTGTTTCATAAGTGGGGTATTAATAGCTATAGGGACTTATATTGAACCCATATTACTCTTAACGTTGATTTAATAATATTAAATAAAACAGGTGGCCGAATTTACAATTCAATTTAAAAAAAATATATAGAACAGGATATTTTGCTAAATGGACAGAAGGCTCACCGTGGACATGCCGAGTGCGTTGTCGGCCTTTAATGTATTTTATTAGTTAATTTTCAGTACTAAGTAAAATTTAATCCTGTTACTTATACCATACTTGTATTATTTAATTTATTTATTTATTCACACTTCGTTACATTAAAACAAATCACATAATACATAAAAATTATAAGGCATGCAACGGGCGGCCTTATCGCTAACAAACTATCTCTTCCAGGCAGCCCTAATATTCCATTCCTATATAATTCCAGAAAACCCTATTATTTAGACCACCACGAAGTACACTTAAAAGTGCTCAAAACGTCTAGTTATAAAAAAAATTAACAATATTTCGTGTTTTATTTAAATGTCTTATTCACCTAAACCAAAAACAATCTTAGAACACAGAAAATTTCCAATATTAATATCTATAGTTACTTAACAAGATTGTTACGGTGCCTCCATTTCAAGTATTAAACAAGCTACAATCCACTTGTACAATGTCCATATAATCCCCTTTCTTCAGTTCCCAGACAAAGTTTTAATCACGAAATGCAAGTAGCAAAGCGGTGCAAACTTGGCATCCGGTCTCTCAGCCTTTCGCTTTTAATAGTCAGGCAGTATACTTGGCGCGCGATTGTTAGTTATTGAATGCTAAGCACTTACTCGTACCGGGCGTTCTGAGTTTGGCCGTGAGAAAACTTGGATGAGAGCCTTTTGGAATTCACCTGAGGCTAGTTCCATCGTATTAATATCTTAATAAGATACTAGAGAGAAGGTTTCAAAGCAGAACATTGTCTTAATCTAAACTAATCTATATATTTGTCTGTGTTTAATTTAGAGAAAAAATAATCCATAAATCTCCGAAGAAACATTTCACAAACATTTAATAACACCATATGACAATTTTAATCTAGATCTTTAATATTTTTTTTTAAATTCAAAATGTTATTTATTCATGTAACTAAACATAACAATCATATATACAGTATTTACAATTTTCTTAACCAACATAGTAATAATAAAAATGATAATAATAATAATTCAAAATTGTCATTTTATACTTACACAGGTTTATACTTACACAGGTTTATACTTAATAGGGTTCCCAAATCGTACACACTATAATGCAATGTTATAATGAATAAACACATTTTTATTTTGCAAATCGCTCTTCATTTGAAGATTCAAAAACCTTTCATAAAAACGTAAAAACAGTGAGCGTGATACAATCAAAATCGCTCACGTCACGTGATATCCATCTGCAGACTGCCTTCATAGTCGAGTCACGAATGTATCATTACGGGGCTTCCGTGTGATTCCCGCCACTCGAGATAATCTATCGACTGAGATTACCGCGTCCCAATATGTTGCGAATGTTTCTCGATTCATCGACTATCGTTTCATCGCTTTTATTTCTAACAGTTTATCCATAAAGAATCAAACAGGACCATTCAATTTACGACATAATTATTTATGTACAGTGTATATTCGCGGACCCATGAGACTTTTCCAATACAAAGAGTTGTGAGTTGTGTGCTGCGATATTGCGGGCTGCTCGATTGTGAGGAAGTTGCATGGATCTGATTAGCGCCTTTATCCTTTCTATAATATATTTTCATAAGTGCAAGACTAAAATAAAATAAAGACTAATTACAGTACAAATACAAATAAAACATATAAAAAATAAAGTATCAATGCTTAGTTTTTATAACCATAATTATTGTTTATAATAAGAACAGTGTTGGCCTAGTGGCTTCAGTGTGCGACTCTCATCCTTTAGGTCATAGGTTCGATCCCCGGCTGTGCACCAATTGACTAACTGTCTATGATGTGCGCATTTAACATTCGCTCGAACGGTCAAGGAAAACATCGGGAAACCGGCTTGCGTTAGACTCAAAAAGTCGAAGGCGTCTGTCAGGCGCAGGAGGCTGATCATCTACTTGCCTATGAGATTGACTAATGATCATAAAACAGATACAGAAATCTGAGACCTAAAAGCATTGACATAGTTTAAATACGACGTTATATATTACACGTTATCGGATCAAATATCGGGCTGTTCGGGGTATTTGTTGTGTTTCTCCAGGAGTCGGTACGGAATAAGTTTAAGGAATTAAATATTATGACACTATCACTATGGTCAATATATTCTTGAAGTCTTGTTGTATGTCCAAAAAATATAAACGATTTTAAAACAAATGGTGACTTTCACCAGTATAATACGCGAAATAGAACTAATTTGAGTGTACGACCAACCAGGTCCAAAAGATAAACCACTCCTTATATGGAAATTGTATTCGTTTTTACAACAAGCTCCCAAGCGAAATTAGAGAATTATCACTAAATAAATTCAAAGCCCTCGTTAAACGAAAATTAATCAACAAAGCTTTTATAAATTTGAGGACTACTTAAATGATCCTAATCCTTGGGATTGAATTGCTCCAGTTCAAACAATTTGTATGACAATACTTGGCGATTAAAAAGAGTGGCGGAAAGTTTCTTGCAGTTCTTCTTACCCGCTCCACGCCCTTGACTTGCGAACTGGTAGTAAATGTAAATTTACGATTAATTTAACTTGACGATTCAAAAGTGTACTTGGTTACCTACTTGAATAAAGATATTTTGAGTTTGAGTTTGAAAATAATAATTTAAGACAAATACTTAGTTATACTACGGTTTTCATTCAAATTAAATAGGTTATGAAATAAATAATTATAAACACTAACTTTGTATTTCATAGAGCCTAGCTTCCTAAAATCAAAATAGCAATAAGCAATTAATTTAAACATCTTCCAATTAAAATACAATAAGTGAAGAGAACTAAACAAAGACTGCTTATACAATTCAGTTCGTGTTCCCACATTATGCAATCTCCTCTAAGTTTTTGTCAGTAAAAAGTCTGCACTGGTGATAGATTACGACATCCAATGCATTTGCATAATGCAATCAATAACGAAGTACGAGTGTATTTTTGTATATTAAATTATTAAAAATGCCGTTGACATTGGTCGGGATTATGTGGATATATTAGGTCCTTACATATGAAATTGGCGTATTTCGTACTGGCCACTTTAATCACGATGTTCTCTTTGGTAAGGAATTCCAAATTCAAATTTGTACAGCTATTTACTCATGTATTTGTGCTTCGATGACCGTCATTCATTTGTTTTTTTCTGTTTGCGTCACTCATTTTACAAAATGGAAAACTTAAAGTATCGCATTATTTACGAGTACGAGTTCCGACGTGGCACTAGTGCTGCGGAAACGACTCGAAGGGTGAATGATGTGTATGGCGGTCATGTTGCAAAAGAAAACACGGTTCGTTTTTGGTTCCAACGTTTTCGTTCTGGAAATTTCGACCTGCAGAACAAGAGAGTTAGCTGCAGGCTGCGGTGTTAGTGATAAAACTGTTCTAATTCACTTGAAACAAATGTGGAAGATTAAAAAGCTTGAAAGATGGGTACCTCACGAATTGACTGAAGCAAACCGGCAAACGCGCGTCGACTGCTGCGTTATATTACTGAACCGGCACAATAATGAAGGTATTTTAAACCGAATCATTACCTGTGATGAAAAATGGATTCTTTACGATAATCGAAACCACTCCGCGCAATGGTTGGATCCTGGCCAGCCAGCCAAATCCTGCCCCAAGCGAAAATTAACCCCAAAAAAGTAACTTGTAAGCGATTGGTGGACTAGTGCCGGTATTGTTCATTGCAGTTTTCTCAAATCTGGCCAGACTATTACGGCTGATGTCTATTGTCAGCAATTGCAAACCATGATGGAAAAGCTAGCGGCTAAACAACCTAGGCTGGTCAATCGCTCCACGCCACTGCTACTTCACGACAACGCCACACACTGCACAACAGACGGCTACCAAATTAGAAGAGCTTCAATTGGAATGTCTAAGACGTCCTCCGTACTCCCCGGACCTTGCTCCAACAGATTTCCATTTTTTTCGAAATTTGGACAACTTCTTGCAAGGGAAAAAAATTAACTCTGATGGGGCAGTCCAAATCGCCTTCACAGATTTTATTGATTCCCGTCCAACTGGTTTTTTTAGTAAAGGGATCAATGAACTACCTATGAGATGGCAAAAGTGCATAGAAAACAATGGTTCATACTTTGATTAATTAAATATATTATATTTAAAAATATTCGACTTTTTGTTCCTCCCATACAAAACGCCAATTTCATATGTAAGGACCTAATATGATTGTTATTATTTTTCTATCTTCTATCCATTTTGAAGTATACGATTTGATATCAGTGTCTGATATCTAAAACGCTTCGTTTTCTATATATTCGATATAATGATCTGTTGGTAGTGTTCCATTACGTTACTATATTTGTTTTTCCGAGAATTGCGATTTTTGGCATGAGGAGACTGCAATGTATCAAGTGAAATTAAATATTAATAATATCATTAAAGAGCAATATAATTGATAATTTTGCAACATTGATCGAACTTGATAATAAAGAATTTATTAGATTAATGGTGTACAAGGTAATACTATTATGAAAAAAATTCTTATCTGTGAAACAATTCAAGGACACTTCTATAATTGTATATAAGGTCACTTAAAAATAAGTATATATGTTTTATAAATCTGTGATACCTGTCATGTTTTCTTATTGAGAAATAAATAAATAAACTCTATTTAATATACATAACGTACAATTCAAAAAAATACTTTTTTTTTATTTATTTACATTCTTCTATTAATTACTAAAAATATAAGGGATGGCCTTTCGCTTGCGATCTCTCAGGCAACCTAGTTAAGATAACTAAACTATTGAGATTGAGATCTTTCTAAAGCTAAAATTTATTACATATTAATTCTCTTAGCATAGTGATGTAAATAGATTTACAAGTCCATTGATGAGGATAGGATAAGGTTAGAATTTTACAGAAGAGTTTTAAAAGATGAAAGAGGTCATCTAAGTCAGTTTCCACAGCTTAATGCGAGATCGTAAATGAATTCCAAAGGAGTGGGGTGGATTTCCAATAATTTTGATTTAGTTAGGACTAAAATTTGAAGTGATTTTTGAGATAAGAAGGGTTTTCGGATTGAAAAGAATTGAGTATAGTTGAGGATGAGGTACGGATCAAATAGGTCCCCAGCTCCGCGGAATTTAGACACATTCTTTTTCTAAACAAATATGAGTTTATTCTGGAGCTTCGATCTTGTCAAGTATCTCGTTCAATAGAGGAGCGAGTCCGCATATAGATAGGAAGCGAAGAGACTGCGCACTAGTTTTAGTGCGGATGGAGGAAATTAGAAAACGTCTCATCTGTTGCTATTCTTTATATACCCCAGGAAACTTGGCGAAACCCAATTTTAATTATGAGGGCCAACAATGTAGAGCTGAGCCCATTGACTCTTGAAATAAAGAAAGGGTTCCATGATGATAACTTGACTCTTGGCGGATTAATTTGAAGACCAAAGTCACTCAGTTGGTATGTTTTCAAGATCATCATTCATCGCCTGTATTGCAAGAGGAAGCTCATCAGTTAGACTAACGTAGATTTGGAGGTCATCAGCGTAAAGGTGATAATTAGCGGATAGATGTGCACTTTACTATAGCTAATTAATATAGAATTACAAAAGAAATGTGTATCAATAATTTTCTATTAAATAAGTTCACTTTCTTACAAATATCTTGATTAAAAGTATATGAAATGGTTACCTATCAATATAATAATATCAATGGCTCTCACTGAACATGATTTCTGAAAGCACTAGAAACGTACTTTATGTTTAAACACTATAAAGGATAATAAATACGTTAACAAAGTTCTCACGTCAACGAAAGACAATTACTTTGAATTGTAACCACATTCGTACAAAACGATAAATATTCTAAGTGGACAGTAATTCCTCAGAAGACGTCATTCAAACTCGTCCTTTCAGAATAGTTGGTACCAACAGAATAGTGATATTCACGTCAACAAGGAATCATAGCAAATTACCTGCGACTAACATCAATTCACCACAGATACAATAGCTCAAACATACTGCTAATCAGTCCGATAGCAATCTCCTTCGAAAGCTCCTTTGAATTCGTAACAATAATAATATAATATAATTATTTGTCAAATAATTTGTTTTGAGCACTCATATTTCTTAATTGTTAAACTTATTTTAAAGGTTAGACTAGAAGCAAAATTTTTAATTTATAATTTTGCTTATAGTCTATTACCTGATTTAAAAAAAAGATGAATTTAATTATAAATATAATTAAAACAAAATCATCTTTTGAGGGATAAGTTGACTATGGATAATATATAACATGGATACTTTTTACTAAATAAGGCTTACTTTATTTTTTTTTAAATAATTACTAAAAATAAAAAATAAAATTTTGGGGTGGACAGAGAACACCCCTTATCACTTAGGAGTTTCAAAGATAGCCGATTCTCAGATTTACAGAATATGCATTAAAAAATTCATAAGAATCGATCGAGCCGTTTCGAGTATGGGAACGAACATTGTGACACGAGAATTTTATATATTAGTTAATGATTATTTGGCATCTATGCGGTAAATAAATAAAACGTTTATATTACGTTTATATTTTTGTCTCCCACGCAGGCAACCGCTATCAAATTATAGGATTTAATTAGCCACACTAATCAATTTCCGAGTTAAATACGTCTCAAATGAGGTAAAAGAAGGGAGGCAATTAAGCTTGTATAGAGGGTGGCGGTATCGAGCATCGGGGCGGGGCCGGAAGCTGATCGCTTGAGAATAATGAGCTCTTTGTAGCTTTCAGTTTCATTATACATTAGCACTTAATAAGCGTGCTTAGAGAATTTTATAATGTACTTCAGGGACTACTTGATACTAAGTAAAAGTTGTTTTACGTGCTATAAAAGTAGGGAAACGGGATAACAATGTATTTTTGTTGCCTTTTAGTATATTTGTGTCTTTTTATAGCAACTTGGAAGACCAGGGAAGAGAAATGTGGGAAGACCACAAAAGTAATGGGCTGACTGAAAAGTTCTAGGGAGAAATAGATGAAAGAAGGAAAAACCAGATGGAGGACGAAAAACCATACTGACAAAACTAACACCCATTAAATGTAAATTAAAAAAATATATTGTAAAGTGGCTTTATTATTATTATTAAATCTTTTTTTTTAAAGGACTAGGAAAGCGTAGTAAAACGAAGACGAGGCAAAAGTAGTAGTTGCAAAAAATAGAATTTATATTTATATAAACTTTAATTTTAGTCCAAAATCTTGTAAATTGCTTAATTTATTTTTATTATTTCTTATATGATATGTTTTGCCTGTAAGTGCTTGACACATTAAACATTGTATTTTATTTTTCTTTTATCATTGTATCAGTGTGCCGAGCGTTGGCAAGCTTTTATAAATAAATAAATTAGTTTCTATATAAAATACAAATCTTCCTCTGAATGATGTGTATGGGTAATGGGAGTAAAGATTACCTACTTGCGGAAAACAGTATGTAAAAACCAAATACCTATAAAAGGTTTATTTCATATTAAAGTTAAACAATTCGTCCTAGCACGTTATCTGACCTACGTCTAACTACATAACTATTACCTACCAGGGATATAAATAACTATTTCACCTATCCCGTATCAAATAAAATTAGTTCGTACCAATACAAAATACCTTTTAATATATCAGTTGATATATTTCGTAACTGCTGCTTTGAAAAGCAATATAAGCGCGGTCAAAAAACCGCACCTGACTACAGCGCAGACGTTCAATTCTTTCAATTTTCATAAGCATTTGCATGGTTTTGGCGGCGTTTTCCGCCGAGTCAATAAATCAAGCGGTTCTGTCGAGTAAGCGCTTTTCATCTTTTGATCCGTTGCGACGATTTAAACTTACTTCCACCTGGCAGAAATATTTTTATGATAAAAATAATATTCTCTTATAGCATTTTTCTGCAAATGCCAAAATCTTGACTATAGTGTTTGAGTGATGTTTTTTTTTTTTTTATATGATAGGGGGGCAAACGAGCTTGCGAGACGACCAAAAAGGGCACGTAGACTCGCTTTTTAAACATTTGGAGGTCGTATCTCTGTGGGAATTGCTCTCTGGTATTTGGGAGCACCGGCCCAGAGATGCGAGCAGTATTCCATATGAGGTCGTACTTGAGCTTTGTAGAGCTGCATACGTTGCACCTCAGTGAAATACTGCTTAGCCCTACCCAAAACACCCAGCTTTTCTTCCAGATGACTGCGGAATTGGACTTCTTTCGAAATGCCAACCCCAAGGATACTGAGGCTGTGTGACGAACTAAGGAGAGCGCCTTCAAATTGAGGAGACACGACAAAAAGGTCTTTCTTGGCAGAAAACGAACAAAGCTGCGTCTTTGTAGGATTAAACTGAACAAGGTTGTTACTACCCCACACAGAAACCTTCTCCAGAATCGACTCAATTTCGAGAACAAGTATGTTACGGCTCTCATCGACTTCAGATCGAGACATGTTCGGATGGCCGGAATATAATGTGTCGATGGTACTGTCGTCTGCATAGCAATGGATGTTGTCGATATTCAACAGGTCATTGATATGCAGAACGAACAGGGTCGGCGAAAGGACACAACCTTGCGGAACGCCTGCATTGATGGGTCTAGGATTGGAGCACGCTCCGTCAACTAGGACATTTATGCTACGTCCTACAAGAAAATTTGCCAGCCATCGGCATAAGCCATCGGGCAAACCGTATGACGGTAGTTTCGAAAGAAGCGCCCTATGCCAAACCCTATCAAAGGCCTTAGCTATATCCAAGCTGGCGGCCAATGCCTCTCCCTCACTTTCCACAGCTTCGGCCCATCTATGAGTTAGATAGGCAAGAAGATCACCAGCCGAGCGGCCACGGCGAAAGCCATACTGACGATCACTACTTAGCTGGTGCTCCTCCAGATATCGCAAGAGCTGCCTATTGATGATAGACTCCATTACCTTGGAAAATAAAGAAGTGATTGCGATAGGTCTGTTTCTGGTTTTTTATCTATTTCCTTTGACCTTGCACGTGTTGCATGAGTTTTTTTTCATTTAGTTAATATATGAAATATACCTTGAGAGTTATAACAGAGGTGTTACATTTATACTAACACTCATTGGATATGAAAATTTGATTGTAAATAGTATCGAGATAACGTGGCTTTATTTTTATTAATCTGCGCGGTTGTTTCTCGCCTCTAATAGTTTAAAATCAAAGCGCAGTAAAACGAAGAAGAGGCAAAACCTAGTTCCAAATAAAAAATATGAATTATAATTTTTCTAAACTTCACTTTCAACTCTTACTAGTGTTAAATGCACTTTATATACACTGTCTTGTATATACATAAATTTAAGCAAATATCGGGCCAGCCATGTCCGTACATGACCATTTAAAATTTAAAACTCACGAATTTTCCCAAAATACTATAGCTATATTAATTTTAAAATAATCCATATCTACATTGCCTTACAAAACGCAACAGGCAAGAGTCCGATCTTATTAGTCACGTCGAGATTTATTGTAGAACCTGATAGTGTTCTATTAAAATTCTATTTCGATAAGGAAACGATTTACGTACGAATCTACCATGATCTCAATTCGGAAACGAACGGGGATTCTTAGCATGAGTCGTCATCGAAACGTTACTATTACGTTATTAACAATTGAATAATAAGATTAGACGTTTGTCCACCAAAAATTAAATATGGAAGCGAGTTACAAATAATTTTCAGACATTTCTCTAATGCAATTATTCTATACCTGTTAGGAAATCTTATCCGTAAAAAAAACCGTATTGTGTCTGAAGAGTGGGTTAATGGGATAGACTCTTATTAAATTAACATTAAGCCAAGTAAGTATTTTTCAAACTATAATAGTTACTCTTATAACTGTATTCGAAGTCATGAGAATGGAGTCTAGTGATAGTAGAACATTCTGCTCCTCAGCATTATGCTGAGCCAGGGCCAATTACAACCACAGCACACACGCATTACACACTTGAAACGAACTGAATGGGAAAAGAGATTTTTTTTATATACCTCATTATATTTTTTCTTTGATTATTGTTATTTTGCTTATGTGTGTGAGTTTTTGTTAGTAATAAATGTTATATTTATGTCTATGTCTAATTTTATGTTTGTAAATGAAAGCCTGAAGCCTTGTCTCACGCGAAATACTTACCCCTTACTGGTATATATATAATTGATAGGTAAGCACATAGCTAAACATTGCGTGCCCAGAACGTTTGTAGAACGCAGAGGTTAACTCGTATTGAAACCATACTTTACAAACCTTCCGTAAACGTTGCGTTCAGCTCGTACTAGGACCGCAATATATTGGATACACGAACATTTTTCTAGCACGCGTGACATTTTAGAGAATTGCATTTGCAAGGCGAATTTCTTTCCTCCCGGGGCTATTAAACCTCTCGCTACGTGGAATGACAAATTGTTTTATCGTCCGTATCCAAATTGTAATACAACGTTTCCATATACCTCGTTCTATTTAAAACTTGAAATAGGAAGAACTGAATGGCCTATGGTGCTTTACGATGGGCAACATAGCTCACAGGTTTCTATATTCAAAATACATTATCGTAGATTATAGAACGGCTCATCTGAACCCATCAACAGTGTCGCGTCTGAAAGTACAGATTACAGCCAATTAGCTCTCTACAATTACTCTCTACAACTGTTTCTTATAATACTCTTATATTCTTCTTCTTTACTTATAAAACTCTTTAAATTCTGGTCACGCCATGTATCTGGTAACACAAGGTACTTTAAATTCCAGGAGAAGCCATTATTATTCTTTTTTATACAGAACTGGACAGACGGCTGGCCACAATTCCACCTGATATTAAGTGACATATAGCCTATTGGAGGGCACGCCTGTCCAGGTGACGCATATTCAAAAGAGGTTCAAAGAAACACGCAGGAATGTGATTGCCTTACCCCTTGAGGCTAGGACACTAAAAACCGCGAAGAGTCATATAATACTAAACTATGACAGATAAATATCATACTAAACTACATACTTGTGTATGATGTCCGGAAAATTTACTATATTCAACCAGTATACAACATTTATAATAAACACATTACAATTTTCTGAGTTTCATCATCGGACGTCAAGCCAAAATACAAAATACCATCCGTATCACCTCGACGTCCGTCGTTCTACAACTGAGCGTTTTCTAAGGCAGTTTTTGCCGCGCACCACCATTCGCTATGTGGAACCAGCTGCCCACAGAAGTATTTCCGAACCAATTCGACTTAGGGTCCTTCAAGAAAAGAGCGTACCAATTCTTGAAAGGCCGGCAACGCACTTGCGAGCCTTCTGGCATTGTGAGTGTCCATGGGCGGCGGTATCAGTTAACATCAGATGAGCCTCCTGCCCGTTTGCCTCCTATTACATAAAAAAAAAAAACAATACACAAGAAACAGGTAATAACGAAGATAGAGGATATATTATATTTTAAATCCAGTTTAATAGTCCGTTTATACGAGTATTGACGAACTGTTTCACTATAGACCTTGCCAGTTCTAGATCACTGAATTCCACGGAATCATATATCATAACAAACTCTAACATACGATAGCCGTCCCAGTTTGTTAATCATGTGTTATATTATATCAAGGCCATTTGCGAAAATTATTATTAACAAAACTGTTTACTAAGTGTGTTATTAAGTACTACAGTTTAAATTATGGGACATCTATAATTATTGTAAAATAAAATACATTAAATGATTATTCGTAATTAGTAAAATATTATAAATAATCTTTATATAAACAGACTGCTAAATATGCTTATATGTTTCCAAAAATTTCAACTGGAAGCGGTCGCTCGATAGTGACAATTTTTACATATTCGTAATTGAAAAAAAAATAACTTTGTTATGGAACTAACTATTAGGTTTGTTAAGGAAGAGCTGGGAACCATGACACAGGTATTTTTGCATTGTAATGCATTGTGAGAATGAATAAAGACATTTTTCTTTTTATTATTAAACATATTATGCGCTGATTGTATTTATGTCTTCGCATACTTCAACTAAAAACAAAAAATCCATCGTCCTGCCGACGCGACGGATGACATAACCAAGCACTTGACATAATTTGGCGCGTCAACTCTCGCAACAACAAAGCGCCGCAGCCTCACACCAGTTAATATTTTACAGAGCCGTCACAGCGATTCAGGAGTCAATGGGACCGAATTCGTAACTATAACCCTGAATTACAGATCTACAACGGAAGAATACTAATTAGCTGATTATTTAACAAAACAATAAAATGCTAAATAAAAAACGTACGTGTGTACACGTTAGAAGTTATACTTCTTTGGCGTAACAAGATAAAAATCGTTTTAAACATTTTATTCTACGTTTGTGGAAAATACGACACTGACAATAGAAAAAACTAAAATGTCGACTATAGCTAGTTAGCTTGCAAAAAACCGACACCCTGAAGTTTCAGGTGTGTGACGGGGTGTGCGCACATCGTAAAAATTTACTCTCAACATTTTTACCTAACGCGCCAAAAGAAGTATAACTTCAAAAATTCCATTTTAAATTTTTGTTACAGTACTATATTTGTGAGGTTCATCACTAGAATAGACCAACATTTGTTTCATTTGTTTGTGATTGATATTTAGTTTAAATTGAGCTAAAAATCTCTTGCATCATCACAGACACCCTTCATCTCTTTCATCGATATTTTTGTTAAGAGATGACCAGCTTGTGACTGACATTTAGTCAATATTGGGGATAAGGACTATTTCCTTTGCCAAGTAAGTGGCGCAAGTCATACATTGAGCCACAGCCTTGGGTGAAACGAACGACCTCCAAAAAAACCACTTCTTTTACCCATGAAATTTGGAGGACTCCTTAAAAATATCCATAAATAAGGATACACAATGAAGATCTTAAGGGATATAACCACAACTCAGTTACAAAGCCGAGATCCTTACCGCAACACCAAGTTCGGTCCCAAATACGTTACAGCATTAGTAAAGCCAACGGAACGACAAAAGGTAAGCTGCGGCTTATGAAAATGAAAACATATTACGCTAGCTGATTCTATGTGTAATTATTGGTGAGTTACCAATTTAAAAGACGGCGAGACAATGGTGAACCAGCAAATTAAATGAAATCAAAATTCATTTATTTATATTGGCATGTATACATCAACTGATGCCCAAAGTACAATAAACGCAAAAGAGGAAGACAAATTAAAAGGTGGATAAATTCGATTAAGTAAACAGCAGGTAGTAGGTACATGGCAGAAATGGCGGGATTTGGATGTCTAGAAGAGATGATATAAATCTTGATGTAAAGTATCGTAAATAAATAATTATTATTATTATTTTAAAAAATCTTCTATAATTATAAATTGCATATATATATTTTATTTTTACATCTTCTTTTTCATGTGATGTCATGTTTCCTTATTGATAAATAAATAAATATCACAAATAACTTCATCAAATTCGTTAAAAAGGCTATTAATGTACGAGGAAAATTATTGTATCATGATACGTATTCGTAACAACACAGTAGAAATGGCACAATATCTTACAATTTAATTTGTAAATGCACGGGCGTGATTTGGTAAAAGCCTCCATTTCCAGCCTCCAATATTCTGAATAGATATCACGATGCCATCGATCGTGAGACTTGATGTTGAAAATAGTTCACAGATATTTTGTTATTATAACTAGAACAATTCAAATAAAGGTCATATTGTCTCTTAGAATTTTCCTCTCATTGTTTTAATAATATTTTTTGTTCTTCTTTCGAGTATATTTATAAATATTATGTCGTTCGAAAAAGGATTTGAATAAGGTTTAATGGCCTTAAAATATTATTTTATTTGAGGAATACGATGTAAAAAAATTATAGAAATAACATAATTTTAACAAATTTCAAACATCTCGCATTATTTATTTGTTGTAAAATCCCCTCTTTGGCATTCTTGGCTTTTAAGTCCAGACTATAAGTTGTGATAATTGTTTCTACAGAACGTTTAATAGAGTATTGAAGTTTCTTATATGGATAGTATCTGGACGTAAAAACAGAAAACTACCTTACCGTAGACACCATATTGAACTAAAAGTACGATGTGCAAAAGTAATACAGAGAATAAATCATATACAACACATATATAACACTCTAGAAAACACATACCCTTGCACATATTTCACTGTAAGCTTAGCGATTACGGAACTTACAAAAAGCGAGAACACGAAACGACTTTTAGTGGATGTTATTCGCTCATAAAAGTTATGAGGACAAAATAAGAATGGTATATAAAGGCTGCATAAAACTTGTAAAGATACACGTCTAAAGTTCTTGAGATTTGTGAGGGTACAAACAAAAACATAAATCCTTAGGAGAAGCATAAAAACTGAATTTTTATAAGATACATTTTATATAATCTGTAAGAATTTAATCAAGTAACTAATTTAAACCACAATTTAATTATTATCACGGAATGGATAAATGTTGGATGAAGAAGGGTAGACGCCGCAATTTCGCTACACTTATACAGCAAGTATGATCTACCTACATTTCACATTAAAATTCACTATGTAGAAAGTAATGGTGAACGAAAGACACTAGTACCAGAACCAAAATCGACCTATCAAATCGTATTACCTATTTTCGGATTATATCTCAATTGACCAATATTCAATTTAATTTACAACCATCATGATTTAAAAATATAAAATGAAGACAGCGAAGTTGCAAAAAATCTATTTTGCAGGCGTAATCACGAAATAATTTAAAAAGACGAAGTTCATAGAGTCATCTAATATTGAAGTAGCGCGGCTATATTTTTTCATAATAATAGCTCCGTCTCCCGCTGAGGCTGTGTACACAGCGGTAGCTATAATGCAATAACACGTCTAATGAAATTGAAGGCGAGAGTGCCTTGTTCAGTTCACAGCTTGTTCTCTATTGCTGATAAGTATAATTATCAGATATAAAATAAATTAAATAAAGTAAATTTTATATAATATAACCTTTTTAAGTCGGAGCCTCAGATTTCTGTATCCGTTTCATGATAAATTCTCAATTTATTAGGCAAGTAGGTGATCATTCTCCTGTGCTTGACACACGCCGTCGACTTGTTGATTCTAAGGCAAGCCGGTTTCCTCACAATGTTTTCCTTCATCGTTCGAGCGAATGTTAAACGCGCACATAGACAGAAAGTCGTTTGTTGCACAGCCGGGGATCGAACCTACGACCTCAGGGATAAGAGTTGCAAGCTGAAGCCACTAGGCCAACACTGCTCTGCCATCCACTCAACTCAGTATAGGGAAATTTAAAATATAGTGAACGCTATCTGTCTAGTACAGAGGAAACTGTCAATCTTAACTACTGCTCAATAGCATCGCAGTCGTGAGCAAATGTTGCCTTCTCCTCCGGTTAACTAAAAACCATAATATTTTACAATAAGCAAGGAATATGATTCATATAGACACGCGCATTTTCTTGTAAAACAGTATTATATTTGTACATTTTCATACGAGTTCCATCAAACAGCTATCGGGTTCTCAAAGAGGCAGTCAACCCGTCACTTTAATAACATACCTTGATATGATATTTCATCCCTTGAGCTGCAACGCAGCATCTTTGGAACTGAGATTTATGAAACACCTTTGGTATCGCGTTCATTTTCCTTTTCAAATCTTATAGTTTTTATACTAATAAAACTGGCAACTTGCTAATTCTCAATGTCTAATGCTTTGTATCTATTTCAACACAAATTTCTCTAGTCTTTGTTCAACAATATATAGTACATGTACAGCGAAAGTATGCTTATTTCCGTTGTTATATACATAGTTACATCAATATTTATTAAAACGTAGTTTTATTTTGAGACTTATAAGTTGAGGAGATCACGGTCTATTTCCCTTATAAAATAAAATAAGTCAGTGCCTCTACAACCTTTTTAGGTCTGCGCCTCAGATTTATATATCTTTTTCATGATCATTAGTCAATCTAATAGACAAGTAGGTGATCAGCCTCCTGTGCCTGACACACACCGTCGAGTTTCTGGGTCTAAGGCAAGCCGGTTTAGTCACGACGTTTTCCTTCACCGTTCGAGCGAATGTTAAATACGCACATTGAAAGAAAGTCCGTTAGTAGTTCAAGTTGGTGCATAGCCGTGGTTCGTACCTACGACACTGGAATGAGCGTCGCACGCTGAAGGCACTAGGCCAACACTGCTATATCTCTTATACAAAAACTTAAAACGACTACGCAAAATACAGAATAACGTACTAATTGAATTAAAAATTGAATCAGAAAACAAAGCACTTCTATCTATATAGCAATAACGAAGATTGTTTATATTGCGAGTGAAGTTCGTAGCACCTGGGCCTCAAGTCGTAAATATACGCAAACGGGCAAAGTTGGGAACAACGAGGCCTGTAGAGATTGAAAGTGATAGTAACTTCTGTTCAAGAAACGCACCTCATGTCTTTAGAAGATATATTAGACATTTAACATACGTAGATTTACAATTATTTCCTGTAAAATTACATAGTTAGCTTTTTAATATATGATTTTTAATAATTGCGTGATAAAGGTTAATAACTTTGCTTTATATTAATTATGGTATCTAGTAATATATGGTGGGCAAACTGAGTTTTCTTACTAAGACAAAGTGTTCAATAAAAATAATTTAATTAATTAATTTATTCACGCCTTTTTTCTGAAGAGGTAGGCCACCACGGATCTCCACTTCTACACCCCTGACATATCTCTCTCGCTTCATCCACTTTCATGAAATTCACCATGCATTCTCGTCGGTTATGGGTACTTTTAACTTGCCCCTTCTCTAGTACCACTTGGTAGTTGGTCCGACCCAACCCGACTTCTCAATTCTCGACCGGACCAATCAATTCCGGAGAGATAAAAGTTATCTTGAATTAACAGGGCTAAAAAGTCTGAGCAGCTTGCTATATTGCTCAAAAGGATCAATGTAAATGGAAACAAGCCGTACCTTTCACAATTATAAAAATCTCTCAAATATTATAGCCCATAATACCTATTGGTGAAAAATTTACGACTTCTAACTTCTAATATAACACATATGCATTTAATAACTTCGGGTATATTTTACAATTCAATATATTTTCTACAGCAGCACCTGCGTAATAGGTTCAACAAAATGAAATAACATAAATTTTCCTTAAATTCCAAATATTCGCTGACTTGGCCTCCACTTTCTGTCCTTACGTAATTTCATTTCTCAGTCAAAAAGTGTACAATTGGCATATATTTCGATGTTATTTTTTAAATTAAATGGAAATACAGCTATATGATGAGTAAAAAAAGATTTTTTCTATAGAATACGGCTAATATACCATAATCATAGAGCATACTTTTTGCCGATATTGTGCATTCCTGGAAGATTATATTGAACTGACACTATTCCAGGATCTGTGCTGAGCTCAGGGAGCCATCTAGCAATACCAATTTAAATCTAGATTTACAGACAATACGTACATATTAGTATTAAAAATAAATATATACTTTAAATGCTATAAATATAGTGTTACTGACATGACTGATGTATTAATAACTATGCATTAAAAGAATAATAAAAACTAATTTATTGGTACATTAAAATGTTACAAGCAATAAAACACACTTTAAATTTCAGGCTCTTAAAACACACCCTTAAAAAATATACTGCATATGAATAAAAACTGTTTTTTAGGTTTTTCCGTGAATTCCAATATTAGTCTCTATAAAAAAATTGTGAGAGAATATTTTGGGATTCATTTTTATTGATATAGATAGATGAACGCATTAAAAATTACATCCAAAGATGATTTCATAATGATTGGAAAAGTTCACTGGACTGATCAGGGCTCACCAGAGGTACAAGATAAAGTATTATTAGTTCTACTATAATAAAGACATTTCGGGCTGTCCTTTCACGTGTTTTCAACCAATGTTCGGCGTCAACATCGAGGTTCCATTTTTAACAACAACGAATTGAAAATTTTAATCTCAAAATATTACCAAGTTCATTTATTTTTAAATAAGAAAACATGACAGAAACGTCACAAAAACAAGACATGTAAAAAATATATACAAGTTATAATTATAGAAGTGTCCATATATTGTTTCACAGACATATTTTTTTTTATTTATGAAATTTTATAGTAGGTTCATACACGATAAACAAAAAGATGGGATTTGTTAACCAAATTCGACTTAGGGTCCTTCAAGAAAAGAGCTTACCAAGTCTTAAGTATCGGCAACACACTTGCGAGCCTTCTGGAAATGTGAGTGTCCATGGGCGACGGTATCTATATATCCTGCGCGATTGCCTCCTATCCTATTACATAAAAAAAATACAACAACGATTTTGAAAGGCGCTTGAAACCAGTAGGGGAGCACAATACATTTTATGCTGGTAATTCATATTTTAATTAGCCGTCTTATAGATAATGAATTAAATACAACGAAGTCCTGAACGCCATTAGCCTGTAATTACGGATTTTAGTAAGGGAAATTTTCACTGACGTAAGATAAACATTAATTAGGCGAAATAATTACGTCGAAACTGTAATCAGTGGAGAACACTTCCACATTTTGAGGGTAAAATTTGATTTCTGAAGACGAGTAGTTAATATAAAAGCGGTATATATTCGAATATTAATTTAATTTTTAAGGACTTACACATTCTTTATATTTTTTAAACATTAATATATATATAACTATATATATATATATATATAACTAGTTGTCCCCGCGAACTTCGTTTCTCCTTAATGTTTACTTATCAGTACCCAAAATGGAACCATTTTGCTATGCTACCCCAGAGACTGTTCGTTTTTCTGGAATGAAAACTTTTTAAGTTTTTCTGTGAATTTTCCTCTATATAAACCTCAGAGTTCAAGTCATACGTTTTTAATTACCAAATAAAAAATAGGGGTTGATCGTAGAGGGTTGAAAATTAAGGGTTGTCTGTATTTTTGTATCTAAAAAAAAAAAAAAAAAAATAAGGTAACCCTTAACATTTTGCGAGATGAAAAAGATATGTTGTCCGATTCGCAGACCTAACCGCATCCACACGAAATTTCATCAAAATCGGTCGAGCCACTTCGGAGGAGTTTAATTACAAACACCGGGACTCGAGAATTTTATAGCTGCTGAAAACCAATAGGATTTGAAATAACTAATAATAAGAAGTAATTTGAAGAACTACATATTATATGCAGTTGTCGCGCTTCTAAACAAAACTGCTATTGTTACATTTATACAAACCACAGTGGTTTTCAATGTAACATACCATAATTATATTATCTTCTAAATTAATTAAAAAAAGCTACGCAGTTTAGGATAATTGAAGCGCAATCTGATTGGCTACTAAGACTGATTGGAGCACAGCGCGTAGACATTTCAACTGTCGCCTAATGCTCTTTATGAGGCCTCTAATCAAAGGCGAGCTGGAAAAGAGACGATTGAACGTCAATGATAAACGGAAGTGGTTGTTACGCTTCGTCTTCTTTATATTGGCATTAAGTCAGGTATGTATGTCCTTTGGTGTTTATTAGATACACCGTAGTACTTCATAAGCAAATAATCTTAATATATAAAACAAAGTCGAGATTGTCCAAACACTAATAATTCGAAAACGGCTGGACCGGTATCATGGTGTAATTTGTTGTATTTCTCTTAAAAATAAAAGAACAAAAAATATACATGTTTTGTATTTCTTACATAAAATCTAATCTAATAAATCATAAACTTAGTTCAGGTTTTTCGAATTCCTTGACTGTTAGGCGGTAAGAACGAGAAGAAACGAGAGGAAACCGGCACGGAAGAAGTGGTCGGCTAATAAGTACTATTTAGGCGAGAATTGAAATAAAACATTTTTATATAGATACATATCTGAATATCGAATACTATTCTAGTAAACCAATGTGTATTAGTTAAGTAAATAATGTAATTCGCGTCAAAATTTCATGGGAATATGTCGTAGTCGCGTGATTCAAAGAGAGCAAATACTTAAGTTTATTATTAATAAAGTGGCCCTACAACCTATCGCTTCTTAGCCTAAGATTTCCGTATTTGTTTCTTTAACATTTTTGTAATACCAAATTTTTAGGTTTAAGACAAGCCGGTTTCCTCGCGATGTTTTCCTTCACAAATGAGCGTTAAATGTGCTCGTAGAAACATCCATTAGTTTCGGGATTCGAACGTACCACTATTAAAAATTATTATTATAAAATACTGTTAGTCTAATAGCGACGAACAGATAATTGTAAGTGCCGACATTGTAAGGAAACCCGCATATTCAGGCGCGAAATCGACAACGTGTGTCAGAAGGGTGATGAATAAGCAAGACTCATAATGATTTGTGTGCATTTGATGTGAGTAGAAATTTTCATCTCAAAAAAGGAAGCATAATATAATCTTACTACCGTTCAGTGGCGGCTGGATATTTATTTTATTAAATATATAATAGTATTTTTGTCAACATTGATGTCTTCTATAAAACGGTTGTAGATCACTTTGGTTTATCGTCAATAGTTTCCGCAGCGTGCGTAATATAGATATTTATATTGGAATTTTTTGACACCTTGGATTACATTAACGATACTTAGGTAATCACTAACTTTTTATCTATTTTGTAGCCGATGTTCATCAGGCATAATGTAGCCTATTCTTTAATCATAAGGAAAATATTAAAAAGCTTTATATTTCCGACATTCGGGGTATTTCCTAATGATCTACCAAAAATGGGAAGCCGTAAAAATAAGCACTGCGTACCTTTCAGTGCCTACTTAAAATTTAATAAAAAAATTCGTTCTGCTTTCGGTAAATATAATTACAAGGGTTATCAAGGACACAAAGCCTGATTGATGCTAATATTAATAACGTCTTGGTTTCACGTAAGTCGGGGGAATTAGGACTAAATCTAGGCTTTTCGTCTTACAAAGGCCGAGTCTTCATATTGGATATTGTGTACATATAATGGATCTTTGTTCTACTATTCGCTATTCAGTCGTGTTTAAAATAATTTAATTACATAAAAATAATCACCGATGTGCGCGTATATATAACTATTACAAAATTGGTTAGATGCTTAAATGAAAGGTGTCACCTATTTTTTATATCTAAGAAAAAACCCTATACAAAATCGTATACAAAAATACAAATCCTATACAAAACGAGTCATTTACGAGTACAACGAGTATTTTTTCTAAATTTATGACAGCTAGTAACTTCTTTAAGTGTAAAATATTCAATTATATAGACGCGTTTTTCTTTAAATAAAAATTTAACTTAAAAGTACAAAGCTATACCTAGCGCGATGACGCATACACAAATAAACTCGAGAATATGAAGTTTTAATATCTTTAAAGTTTTTAACAGCATAAGAAAAATGTAATTAATGCTATGCTATGTGAACCGACGTTCATATTCTTCTACCATTATCATCGCGTTGACAGGGTGTCAACGCGAAGAACGCATACAAGTGTTTCCACTATACTGAAACGATCCGTAGCTTTGATGAAAGCTCGAGCCAAAAAAAGTAATAGAATTAAAACGGGACATGACAGGACCCGAGAGTATCACTGGAAAAAATAAAGCTGCTCGAATATTGGCTTCCTTTACCGGCTTGGAGCGTGTAACGAGGCAAATGGATGGTAAGTAATGAGGTACTGAGAACGAATAGGATAATTTAAAATTTTCAGTACTTCGCATGCGACTCTTTGAAGTCAGGTAATGTGAAATGCATATCTAAAATTGCACAACAATATATAGTTCTCATTTATTTTTATATTATATATGTATTAACATATTATTTATGAATAATTATTTGTATTTGCGTCAACTTAAGGCAGCTTTTGCCGCGCACCACTATAAGGAACCAGTCATGCCCACTGAAGTATTTCTGATCCAATTCCTTCAAGATTTTTTTTGATACCGCCGCCCATGGACACTGGCACTGCCAGGCTCGCAAGCACGCTGCCGGCCTTTTAAGAATTGGTACCCTCTTTTATTGAAGGAAGTGTATTACATGCAAGTTGGAGCTGTTCTAAGGTGGAGCCGTGACAAATTTCAACCCTTCATGATATCGTGTACCGTTTTGTATATTTCTATAATATTTAATAGCTTTTTAAAGTACTTACAGTAACTGTGTTAATAAACTTCACGTACCTGGAAAAATAAACATTAATAATGAATAACAAGAAATCATGTCATCAAATTATATTATTAACTGCCTATAGCATCGTTAACTGTAACGCAAAATAAACGAAGAAGCAAATACAAGAAACAATTTATAACTTCACATTTTCCTTCGGATTCATTAAAGCGCAACGCGATCTATTTTTATTGCTTTCTCAAAGGGAATAAACACTTTGAAACCCACTAAGAGAATAACAGGATTCTTGCAACATCAATAAACTTGATTGTAGGAACAAGTAACGCTACAACGGCCGTCTCCACTCTTTCTTGGAACGTATAATTTGCATCATTTCATAAAAATTACTAGGCTAGCTTTGTACAATCTTCATTTCGCGATTGTTAGGACTTATGTTTGAATATTGTATTATATATAATACTAGCAGACTCGGCCAAGCGTTGCTGTGGCTAAGATTTTTTGTTATATTACATAGTAGAAAACTATTCAAGGGAGAACACCAGTCATGGGGACAACCATGCCTTTTTGGTGGTTATGCCATTAAATTGTAGCTTGTGTGTAACGTTGGTACTTTCAACACAGCGCCATCTGTTAGATTTGTGACTGTCAAATAATAAACAAATAAATTGCAATAAAATAATATTGCGGGTATAAATTGAGATCTATCCTATCTTTTAAGTTAGATCAAGCTGCACACTATGTGCAAATTTGATTGAAATCGGTTAAGTAGTTTAGGAGTCCATAGCGGATAAACAACGTGACGCGTAATTTATATATACGAGTATGTATTAAGATATAATTCAACAATAGTAGAGTAACAATTTAATACGCGTTTATTGCAATATGAACTTCGTAATATCGATTTTTCATTCGCACAATAAACCACATATTCATTAATATATTTTTGTTTTTCAATAATATTTATATTTCTTGTTATTTCTACTATTTTTTTATGTAATAGGAGGCAAACGGGCAAGAGGCTCACCTCGTTAAACGAAAATTAATCAACAAAGCTTTTTATAAATTTGAGGACTACTTAAATGATCCTAATCCTTGGGATTGAATTGCTCCAGTTCAAACAATTTGTATGACAATACTTGGCGATTAAAAAGAGTGGCGGAAAGTTTCTTGCCAGTTCTTCTTACCCGCTCTACGCCCTTGACTTGCGAACTGGTAGTAAATGTAAATTTACGATTAATTTAACTTGACGATTCAAAAGTGTACTTGGTTACCTACTTGAATAAAGATATTTTGAGTTTGAGTTTGAGTTTGATACTGCCGCCCAGGAACACATTGTCAGAAGGCTCGCAATTGCATTGCCGGCCTTTCAAGAATTGGTACGCTTTTTTCTTGAAGGACCCTTTATTGTGTAGAAATCAAACCAATTAGGCATCAACAATAGCTAATTATAAAACTATTAATCAAATTATAATCGCTGACCAAAATAATATGACGTACATATATCCATGATGTGCAACTACATATATATATTGAATAAATTCCTAGATAAAAATCTCGATAAAGATATACTATACAAATGGGTGGCTAATAAGACTTATTCTGCTTCATCATGTTCACCTCAACATATAAAAGAAATGCAAGATTAGAAAATGTCATATTAACTCCAAAAACAGCCTGAAAATATCGCACACGTATCCAGACAATATGACATGACAAACTTCAAATTAAACCCGTAGGTAATTCCGTCACGTTTCAAATGTATCACGTAAACAAAATAAAAAGAAACCCCTAGTTTACAAATCTAGCAGGATTACAAAGGCGAAATGTATAAAATTACGAATGTTTTGCGGTAGCGTAGGCCGGTTTTTACTGTTTACGAGCCCATTCAATAAGAATTTTATTCACAGTTATATTGAGACGGAAAAATGACACTTAAAAGTTTGGCGTAGGGTATTAAATTGCGCAAATGTAATTTTATTGCCACTTAAAATTTCTTAAATCGCCGTGTACACATAAAAAAAATATTTTTCGCTATCTAGCTATAAAAACTGTAGCTGGTCAAAGTCTAAACACAAAACAAATGATTTATAGCAGATATAGAAAAAAATACAATCATTTATAAAAAGTTTACATACATGCACATTGCACACTTTAACACACTTATAACATCTTTCATCCACTGTTACGCACACACACACACATTCATATACTCATGAACATTCTTTAATATATAAGGTCATACTCGATTTTTTATTTGATTAGATTTAACATTCTAACTACTATTTCTTACAAATCATTAGTTACTCACCTAAATCTTACTTAAAACATACACCACGGAAGAGCTATAGTCTAGTACACCCACAACATCTTCTGAGTGCGGACTTGCGTCAGATAAATTTCGTCACAACTATATTTTGTTATGAATAAAGTTATTATTATTGGCGCTATAATATCACTTACTACGTTAAGTTTAGGGTGTCACTTTGCTATTAAAATTACAACCCAAAATAACAAGATTTTACAACGGTTTAGCGGGATTTAACGCAAATTTATTATTAATAATTACACGAACATTGTTTTGAGTACTTCACCGCAGTCATCGTCAGCGAGCGTCAGAGAACGTTAAAGAACTATTTATGTTAGCGTAAACCTAAGTACGGTGCCAGTTTTTGTAACGGGTGCCCCAATGTTGCGACTTTTCTTCAGGCGCACTCTTCATTTCTTAAGAATAATAGTGCCTAACGTCCTCCATTCCCCCGTCTTCGGCAAGCCTCTGGCCACGGTGATGGTAAGACCCGTAATGGCCTTAACTTGATCGGTCCAGCGAGTACCTCGGCCTCGAAGTCTGGTGCCCTTCCACTCTGCCATTTAAGATGAGAATTTTCTAGGCTTTCTGGATCTCTGCGTGTTACATGTCCAAAAAAACTCGGGATGTAACGAAGTGGCGCGAAAGACGATTCTGGTAAAACTTGAAAGTGTCTTCGTATAGCACGTTTGTTCTTTACTTAGTAACCCTTCCAACACCACATTTTAGAGCATCGATATTTCCGCCGCTTGGCTTGGGACACTTACACTTCACAACACAACAGCTTCACCACAACGAAAATGACACCTCCCTCTTATCACCTAAGTAGACGAGGCGGGGCAAATTACGACAGTGTCAAAGATAACCGAGGAATACTAAACTAATGCCTTCAACCTAATAACAGTGACACTGATACCACAGCGTCAGGATAATTCCCCAGTGTTAATTTTGGTTAGTGGAGACGGAACGTGACAAGTAGGCAAAACCACACGTATTGTACATATACCACTTAACACGACATTGACTTAATAACAGATAGGCTTTATGTGAACGCAATAAAGCTGTATCAGACCACCAGGTTCAATTTGTCTGCAATCGCCCGGTTTCAATCCGAATAGAAATCTATAATGCTCTTTCAAAATAAAATAGTTAGTCGTTTTGCTTTCCAATCCGAATTATTTATAACTTCGTTGCGAAGGGAGCCCAAAAACCTCATACTTATGGAATATCGAACTGAATCAAAATTCTTGATGATTATAATTTATTGATAAATAAATTAAAAAATCTATACCAAGTTATTGTGTTAATTGACAAGTATTTTTAACGTTGTAGATCAATCTTTACACTTTCTTTTATATGTAACGGAAGCTTTTGTTAAAAAAATTGTTAAATTAGAACGAACATAATGCTTTGTAAATACTTAACAAGAATTTTAAACGAAAAAGATGTACAAACTTAATCAATATACCGAAGCCCGGTTTCCTTTGTATCGATTCATTCTCTTTGATGGTCTAAACACTGTAAACAGACAACAATCCAAACTATCCGACGTATAAAGGAGATAAACGAAAAATAGACAAACAAGAATTTGATCGAACAATTCGAAACTATTTAGATAAAACTCATTTAACAATCTTTGATATAAGTTTTCGGATAAATGCTACGCGACAAGAACACACGTAAAATCCGAATTTGCCAGATTCTTGAGCAGATTGCTCGCTAACTTTGCAGGTGTTTCTCGGTGAATTTTCGTTGGAGAAAATTTATCTAGCGACACAGTGCTCATATTGTGAATTCAGAATCTCATATTCCCTAATGCTGTGTTAAGCAAATTGATGCACATTAGTTGAAGTGTCCATTGTTATAAAAATGTATTTCCTCGTACTCGTAACTTTAGCTGTTGTGTTTAAATAAAAATAGAAGGATAGTGGTATATTATTTTATTTATTTATAAAAGCTTGCCAACGCTTGGCACATTAAAGGTCGATTCACACATATCAGTGAGCCCACAGTTCCGGCACAGTACCGCATCAGTGATAATTATTCTTTCAAACATTCTCTATGGATGTATTCACACTTGTCAGTGTCAGTGTCGTCTCAGTACTGTCAGTGTCAGTGCCGGCACCGGCCATCACGGACGTGATCGGCGACAACGATATTTTATCACGGATCACTGACGCCGCGTTATTATTTGTTACATTTTATTTATTGCAGAAGAATATTGAAGCAGCTCTCTGACATTTTAAAATATTTTCTTTAACTAATTCTTTATAATATGATGAATTCTCCTTCCGTCTCTCTTAATTGCCATGCTTCATCACCCATTTTCTTTTTTTCCTTGATGCTGCTCTTCTTCTTCGTCTAAAGCAACAGCTATCATTCTAGCTCCCGTAGTATTGAATAGAGCCATAATCACGTTACTTGACAACGCGACGGACACGTTTTCACTGAAGCTCCGTAAACTGAGTACTGACATGTGAATTGAAGCACTGACGCACCATTGTAGCACGGATACGGAACTGTACACGTATCAATATTCTTCTGCAATAAATAAAATGTAACAAATAATAACGCGGCGTCAGTGATCCGTGATAAAATATCGTTGTCGCCGATCACGTCCGTGATGGCCGGTGCCGGCACTGGCACTGACAGTACTGAGACGACACTGACACCGACAAGTGTGAATACATCCATAGAGAATGTTTGAAAGAATAATTATCACTGATGCGGTACTGTGCCGGAACTGTGGGTTCACTGATATGTGTGAATCGACCTATATACATTGACAGAAGAAAAATAAAATACAGTTTTCAATGTGTCAAACACTTACTGGCAAACATAGCATACAAGAAGTAATAAAATAAAATTTAAATTTAAACAAACACTAAACGAAAATCGCTCTCAAAGTCTGAGGTGAGCAACTATGGATGTCCAGATCCAGCTCGTTTAATAGAATGCTCAATCTGGACATCGGTGAATTTCGGCCAAAACGCGTTCTCCGGAAAGGAGGGATAAATGGAAGGATGGGATGTCTGGGATATCTATTGGGTACACGGAAATGAAATTTTGTTAACAAGTTGGGGCTATCTAGCTGATTGTTTAGTATCTTAAATATATCTCATTTAGCTATAATATATCTCATTTAGCAAATCTCAGTTAGCATAGTTCAGGTTTTTGAGAAATAAAAGATCAGTGTTGGCCTAGCGGCTTCAGCGTGCGACCCTCATTCCCGAGGTCGTAGGTTCGATCCCCGGCTGTGCACCAATGGTCTTTCTTTCTGTGCGCATTTAACATTCGCTCGAACGGTAAATGAAAACATCGTGAGGAAAGTGGCTTGCCTTAGACCCAAAAAGTCGACGGCGTGTGTCAGGCACAGGAGGCTGATTACCTGCTTGCCTATTAGATTGACAAATGATTCATTGCCACTGATTTATTTTAATTTACCAAAACCAATGCCAAAGCTGTAAAAAAAATCTGATCGTATTAGTAAAAGAATTGTTCCTTTTTAGGACAAAGCAAGTGTTTATTTTGCGTCGGAAATTCCCGAGCAATTCAGCTATCCTAACGTATTCTGCGGCTTCGAAGCTAATAATATTTCCCCATGTACATGTGTATAATGTAGTCCCATACGTACATGAATAAGCATTGAGAATACTCAAAAATCATTCATATTATGTCAATTGGAAGAGTCTAGCTGCCCACAACTCAAGGAATCTTGGCTAATGTACTTTCTCTTATCTTATATATTTCTTTGTATTATGTGTAATAAACTTGACTTTTCTTTTCTTGCACAGCCAAATTATCTACATTACTATTAGTATGTCTATAAAACGTCATAATAAATAAATATAATGCATTACTTATGCAAACGCCGTTCTGTTATCGTTTAGTAGAAAATTCTCGCGATAAATATTCCACTTTCTCTTAAAATAATAATCCCATCCACGTATGTTTATGGCATCAGGCCGTTCGATTACCTTCCACCATAAATATTTATGGCCGAATATATGCCACTGTAACTTATAGAATAAATGCAAAAGAAAAAATGAAAAATACGATAGATTTTCACATTTATACCGCTAACATTTTTGTTCCACAAGTAAGCGTTTTTTAAAAGCAGTTTTTGCACGCACCACCACAATGTGGAACCAGTCACCCACTGAAGGATTTCCGCACCAATTCGACTGAGGTCTTTCAAGAAGAGCGTACTAATTCTTAAAAAGGCCGACAACGCACTTGCGAGCCATCTGGCATTGAGAGTGTCCTTGGCGGACGGTATCACGTGATAGATAGAAAATTGAAAAATAGATGAGAGATAGACGTACTAAAGTCAATTCATGAAATTAATTCGAAAGAATCACTTGGGTAATAACCCAATATATAATAATATAATATTAAAAATCCAAACGCATTACAATTGACAACTTCACGTGGTTTATAGCCTGCCTGAAACGCAATTGCGAGTGTGTTATCGGCCTTTAAGTACTCTTAAGACATACATATACGAGTATACGTATGTACGTAGACTCGTATAATATAAGGTACAGAGGAGCTGTTACAGAGTTGTTTTTTTAATTATCAGTTCTTTAAATAAATTATATGACACCTTACGTGTATATAACAGATTTTCAATTGTATATAACAGACAGACATACATATGTAACAGATATTAGGAATATGATAATAAGTGTTGAAATTTATTAGACAATAAAATGTTTGGAATATCATAGTATGGTGGTGATTAAATCTTACAACTAGGAACATACATGGAGTTCTTTTACAAAAAGCTATGTATCAGGAATAGATTTTTCATATTTTTTTGTAATTATTTAATGTATATAACATATACAGTATGAAAGTACGCGCTGTAATATTATTAGGATTGCTTTAAGGACCTATCCGGTCGCCAAACTCCAAAAAAGTACATTGTTTCTTTCCATTTTTCGTCATCGTTTCTTGAAGTGGGGCGAATGGAAAAAATATATGGTGGAGTTGAGTAGTTTATGTATCCATTTTGAAAGGTCGATACACGATTTAAATAAGTTCGCTCGATAGAAAAAAAATCCAAACATAGCCAATTTTTGACACTTTGTATTCATTTTATGACGAAAATCTATATAGAACATCATTTTGAAATTTACACGATATATTTTATCGCAAGCCAAGTAATCCATTTCAAAAAAAATATTGATAAAATTACATTAATTTAATATTTTACATAACTAATTGTTATTACGGGCCGGCGCGCCTCAGTGCTACAGCTCTCCACTGCGCACTGCAGTCCACCCCGAGACACTAACACAGCAATTCGTGCTGGGATAGGGCCTTAATAAGTATGTTCGTAAAAAAGACAGTAAGACAATTATAACGTCAAAATATTTCAGTAAAAACTTTCTTATTTTCAAGCGCCTTCATTATTTTCATTGCATACACGAACTTTATTAAGTTTCCACAAAAACAATAAAAGCAAATACCATGATAAAAGATACACAGCAGAATGAGGTCAGCGCTCAATATGTGGCGCGGCGACCCTAACGTCGGGCCGTCACCATTATGCTAAGTAGATAACGGTGCTGTATCGGCTCACGGTATTTCGGAGTTCGGACCACCTACACCATTTCGTTAAATTTTATCGAAGGACCGAGAAGTGCTATTGATATCCAGTTTCCTATGTACAGTACTATAAAGTCGCTGCAGACAATATTTTGAAAATCGAATTGTTATTGTCATAGCAACGCAGCATGGCAAGAAGGATTTTTGTGTTTCAAAGTCTGAATACATTTAAGTAGATTTTGTCTTAGTGGGAGAGAGATTTCTGGTTGTTGTTACGCTGCGCCAAAGCCTAAACATATTTAAACAATTTTCAATGAACTATCTACCATCAAATTCGATAAACTTATGTATCTCCTGTGTTAAATTGTATATAAGATAACACTAGAACTCTGAATGGTTCGCGAATGTGTCATCAGCTTTTAATGACTCTTAAGACATGTTATACAAGATTAGATCTTCTGTTACAGTTTTGTTTCAAATAATCCGTGTCATACATGCATGTGTGTTTGATAATAATGTGTTTAAAGTTTGTCATTTTAAATAAACCGCTGGCCACCAAATTCATAAACTTATGTATCTCCTATGTTAAATTATATGTAAGATAATACTAGAAAGGCGTGTGCACACAAAAATGATTCCACATCAATTAAAACTATAACCCGCTTCCAATTCCATAAAACCGTCGTAAATAAATAAAAACCACGCCAGTGACTGGCACGAAAAACCTTAAAATACAATATTTATTCAATCCGGCTGAGCGCGGTAGCAGAAAGTTCACGTAAATATTCGTATCGAATCAGCCAAGGTATGTATCGAATAAAGTCGTCTATCGGCAATCGATGACACTCCACTTTACGACCTCGCTACCCAACTAGCTCAGACAGGTAACAACATTCCAGCTGATACGGACACAGAATATATTGCACAGTGGATACACTATTTATTTTAGATACAAATATTGTTTCATACAAAGTATGAAAATTATTATTTACACCTCCATAAAGGAATACGTTACAAGGGTAACGTATTCCTTTTAAAAAATTGACGAAAAACACGGTTTTATTTTACGTATTTTTTTTTGTCTTTTTACCTAGGCTTACCTGATGTAAAGTGATACCGCCGCCCATTGACACTCATATTATCAGAAGGCTCGCAAGTGCGTTGCCGGCCTTTCAAAAATTGGTACGCTCTTTCTTGAAGTCGAATTGATGGTAGGTTACTTTAGTTTATAATCATTATTATTTTACGTAATTGTCTATAACAAATGTATAAACATGTTAGGGGGACGACGATCTCCCTCCAACTAACTTAACTAACTTTTACTGGTATAATTTTTTGTTATACATTGCATATAACTCATGCACACTAGAATAGCATAAAATAATCAAATGGAAAATTAGCCCTAACCATAGCATATGAAAAAAAAATTGTATTGAGAAAAAATAAATAAGTACTTTACACAAAAAATAACAATACTTTTAGGAAAAAAAACCCCTGACGATATTCAAATTTTTGTCAAAAACGTTGCAAATAATTTATATAAAGAAACCTATAATATGCGGCTTTCGTATCCAATATCAGTTCAATACAATTAGCCAGCATATTCTATAGACAAATAGCTCATGATTATCCTTCGGCACTGCTAATTGAAAACCCGTATTCCAGAGGTGAAAATTCCTGTCAAAGGTATTGTCCCGAATCCGGCAGTATTGGCTCTAACGAGGCGTAACATATCGATCATGTGCTAAGCCACAGTATGTCTGTGCTATTATCTGCTTAAGCGTGAATGGCCCACTGACATAAGTGATCTTGAGTTCAAATCCCGGCAGTGTAACAATGAACCTTTCTTTTTAAATAGCAATTAGCTGTAGCTCGTAAAGTAAGTGTACCTATCAGGCAAAGAATCGCGCTGTTCTCCTTCTTGTCTATAATAGACCTAGGGTTGTAGCGCCCCTGCATTGCTATATAATTTAAAATGGGCACATTACTAACACTACAATATCTATTCTTTGGAAATCTGATCTATAAAGTGCATGAAAAGAAAGATCCCTGGGTACAATCTCAGGGTTGCCATCTTCCACTGGGCAAACACAAAACTTGATTAGGAGTGGATGACATCTAGAGGGAACAATGAGCCTATCAAGGTATAATTAAGATAAACAATAGATAAACTTTCACGCTAATCACTCTGATTTTGGGCGTTGAATAACCTTGGAACGATTATTTATGAAAATGCGTGTAATTTTATCGGAAGCACGAAACGATAATATTGATGTTAACATAAATTTGTAAGTTTACAGAAACGGTTTATTACTGTTAGTATGTTGTTATAAACTGAGAATACGTTCTTAATATTAATAATTCATGTTTGCAATCATATTTACACAATTTGTGTAATAAATTCACGAACAAATTTAGTTATGATATTTGATGTCATTTATTTAAATGGGTAATATTTATGTTAAGTTTAACTAATTAAAAAACGTATCGCGATTATACCTGATTAAACAGTACTTATCCGGAGCTTAGTATATTCGGTTAAGTGCCTATCAAATCTTGTACCTAATCCGTTGTTTTGCGGGTATTTTTTTTTGCTTAACAATAAACAAACATTATTATTATATTTATTTTATTTTATTAATGTTTTTACTGTATTTAATTTTTTCGTAACATGTGTTTACCAGAACTGTCATGTATTTTAGAAAAGATAGCTTTTAATATATATGTAAATATAGTAATTAATGTATGATGTGGTAAATAAAAAAATATATAAATAATTATTGCTTTGACATACGAAAGTTATATTTAGCTCTATGTGTCGACTTCTTAACAAACTTGGGTAAATACAAATGTAACTTAAGAATATTTAAAAAAAAATATTTTTAAGGTCCTCTTGATATGTTACAGATACGCATTTAATATGCAGCATATAGTATGTAATTACAAATATTACATTATTATGAAGTTACAGGTACAACTACTTGAACTAAACTAAATTGTTTTTTAACATGCATAATTATTTAATTAACATTCTCTTACAGTTAAGGTAGCCAACTATGTGTATATATATATATATAGTATAAAATTTGTATAATTATATATCTCATCTTAAAGTGTATGTATTATCTATGTGCAATGCTAAGAACTAGACATTTTCTATACAGTACATTTCGTTCCCTAAGGCAGTTTTTGCCGCGCACCACCACTATGTGGAACCAGCTGCCTACTGAAGTATTTCTGAACCAATTCAACTTAGGGTCCTTCAAGAAAAGAGCGTACCAATTATTGAAATTCCGGCAACGCACTTGCGAGCCTTCTGGCAGTGCAAGTGTCCATGGGCGGCGGTATCACTTAACATAACGAGCCTCTAGTCCGTTTGCCTCCTATTACAAAAAAAATACAGAACAAGGAGGAGGCTCAGTCGTAACAAACGTTCAATTAACAGTTATTTTACAAGAAAATTCACAGAGCTAGGTTATATTGAAACCACACACGTATTATAATTGCCTTGTCATTGTAAATTACCGTTCGATTCGCGTAATTTCACGTGACCGCGAGCGAGTGACATTATTGAGTAGCCGGAAAATGGTGTAAATTTGAGCGACAAATTTGGAAACAATTTGGAAATTGTTTGAAATTGTGAAAATAAATTTATGTGAATAAATAATTATACCGACCCTATACTCCCGCCTATATGGGCGGCGTCTATATACCCACACGCAATGAAACTGGTGTTTAAACGACTTGAAACAAGTAGATTATCGATTGAACCTGCTTTAGAATAAAACAAAAAAGGAGACTATTTAAAGGCTGGCCTCGCACTTGCAAGCCCTCTGGCAAAGCGTGTGTCTATAGGCGGCTCTTGCCCGTTTCCCTTTGTTATTTAAAAATATATATATTAGGCAAAGTAGCTAAAAGTATTCTTTGTTATCATTGCTTTGGGTTAACAATTCGCGCGGCTTCACTGGTAGAAGCTGCTGTTCATTTATGGAAGTCATTCCTGAGGCCTTCTGTGACTTTTTAAAAAACCTTCTTTGGCCAAAAGCTCGGTGCAATAAAATAATTAAATCAAGAAACTCTGCCCATCCACAGAGGCATTCCAACCGCTACACACAACGTTAATTCTTTTTTAACTCAATTCTCCACACAAACGAGATAAATTCGCTTAGTTTTTGAACTGTCATTGCAATTGTTTTGTTATTTTATTACAAGGTTAGTGGCTGAAATCTGTTTTGATAAATATAAAATTTTATTATGGACTAGTTTTTTCAACATGTTTTTAGATTGTTTTACAAATCAACAATTTTCAAACTATAAACCAGCTTAATTCCTTTATGTCAAACTTTAAGCCAACTGATCAGGTCCGTATGTGTTGTTACGAAGGTCAAGATAAACTTTAATCACGAACAAAACATATAATTATATATCACTAGCTAGCCTAGCCCCCCGCGAACTTAGTTTCTCCTTAATGTGATTTTACTTAGTCTACCTTTTTAGTACATACCAACATGGAATATTTTGCTATGCTACTACCCCAGAGACTGTTTGGTTTTCTGGAATGAAAACTTTTTAGGATTTTCTGTGAGTTTTTCTCTATATATAAACCTAGCCAGTCGTAAGTTTTAAATTAACAAATAAAAATAGGGGTTGATCGTAGAGGGGTGACAATTAAGGGTTGTATGTATTTTTGTATGCTGTATCATAAAAAAATAATAACAAAAAGTTTTGTCTAAAAAATAAAAATTTAGTGGTAGGACTACCCTTAACATTTAGGCGGATAAAAAATAGATGTTGTCCGATTCTCAGACTTACTGAATAAACTAAAAAAAATCATAAGAATCAGTCAAGCCGTTTCGGAGGAGAACTACATTGTGACACGAGAATTTTATATATTAGATATATTAATGTCTTCGTTATTTGCTCTTTTATTCTTGTGTAAGTGTTGATAACGTATGTAGTAATTTCTCATGCATTATTCCTTCACAACCGTTTACAATTTTTTTTATTAGCGTAGAACTATTTTATACATATATATTTGGAAAATGTTCATAAATCCTTAATTGTTAAATATATTTCCTGTTAATTTAGTAAAAGATCTCCGCAACATCAGCTTGTGCAAATAATTAGTTATTAAATGCATATTTCTGTTAATTTATGCAGCCTGAATTAAAACAACTCTACCGGCAGCTTGTTTCACAAAAAGGTGCCCGGGCAGTATCTCCGTTAAACATCGCTATGCATTTAATAAGACGAGATCAAAAAACGTTCTGTATAGACCATAGCGAAGCCAACAAAGCTAAAATTTTTTTAGGTACTCATAATAGTTAACTTAAAATAGTAAAAAAGGCCTAATTATTTTGAGTCTAGAATGAGGATGACTCTGGCTTACTCATACGATTTTTGCATTTTCTGAGAATATTGACAATGGTAAATATATTTTTTTACCTAGGAAAGTGTGTTGCGAATGTGCACATTTTGAAAAAACTATTTTGACGATAATCGGATGAAATTAGGGTTTTTTCGATATTAATTGAACAACAAGGCCTGAAAAAATAAATATTTTTTATCAACTAAACTACAGCATTTGGGCATAGAAAGGTTGTTTTCACCAAATTTCGGTTATGTGAAAAGTGTGACAGAAGTTTTAGATTTTTTTTCCCGTCAAAAGCGCTTTGCCATTTCTTCTTATAGGACTATTTATAAGCACGGAAGAGTAAACGTTTTACACCCCTAAACCCCCCCCTTTTTTTTTTTTTTTTTTTTTTTTTTCCCCCTTTTACAATTTCAAACTTAACATGAGGTTCAAAATTAACGTTGATTTGAACGTAACGTATAGGCCAATGAAGACGATAATTTAACCCCCTTTTCATTAAAAAATCTCTTTTAGTACAATATTGGCTTATTTTAAGTACAAAATAAGCGCATCAGTGCGGTTTTAGGTATTCGGTAGGTCGGCTTGAATTGGCCAACACAGTAAATGTCAACGAAGCGGTGTGGTTAGCATTGTCGGATCTAGTAGGTCAAGGGGCCTTTACTCTTTAGATTGTCGATGTTCACGGTATCTGTTTTAACGAAATTCCGAGCTAGTCTAATACAAATGCCTAATTAATTCATTATCCTGTCTTCTTTAAATTAAATAAATACGAATTATTGTCCAGATAATTTCTATTAATAAAAATAATAGCAACACTTAAACTTGAATCCGAAACTCGGCTGCACAGAGATTTATTCCATACAAATATTATGAATAGCATCTTTCGACTGTTTTTCTAGATATATATCCTTTTTACATTTATCAATACATACGTTTTAAATATGACGCGATTACATAAGCTAATTGACATATATACATACCACCCTTTGATTTTTTTTAAATTTTCACATTTTTTATTTATTGATAAAAGCTTGCCAACACTGATACATTGGTAAAAGAACTACAAAATACAATTTTAAATGTGACAAGCACTTATACGTCAAACATGACCTACACGAATCATATTAATATTAAACAAAAAAAATTAAAATAACAAAAAACAAAACAAAAATAGATTTTATAGTCTGAGGGGAGCAACTATGGATATTCAGACCTAGCTCGTTTATTTACAAATTTCACGTATATTTCATCTTAGTAAGTTAATATTCTCTGTACTAGAAATCATAATTCTGGGTCTATTTTCTTACAATATTTTCTTTCTATACGTGTTAATATGCACATACAAAAACTAACACACCAATACGCCTTAAAGTTGGGAATCGTATAACCACGCTAATTGCTCACAATAATAATTGACACAATGCACGATAAAACTGTTACAAATTACGACAACGCAGTACTTATAGTTACGTGTATTGCATGGACAATATTGTCACACTCCACTTCCACGCTGGGTAAATATCGCTCTTATTTACTTGCAAATTAGCTGCTAGTTTCCGCCTATAGCACCGAGTGGATTTCGTGTATTCTGGCAAGATTTTTGGCGATCTCTTTAACAATAATCGTTATATTTTAGTCAGTTTACATAAAACACTTAAATCTTTTTCAGTAATTATATAAGTACTATATGAATGAAAAGAAAATATGAATTCCGTTAGGTATAGTATTGTCTTTGATTAACATAACCTTTACACATTTAAAGAAAAAACTTTTTAACCGGATTAAAGTTATGTATTATTAGTATTGTCTTTGATTAACATAACTTTCATTCATTTAATAAAACACTATTTTGACCGGTCAAAATAGTGTTTTATTATGTATTATTATAAATTTACAATTATTTAACATAATTTTATATTTATACATAACTTTAATCCGGTTAAAAAGTTTTTCCGTTAGGTAGTTTTTATGTTTATCGCGTTCCTATACATGGAGCAATAGTAATACAACCAAAAACACATAATAAAACCTTTTTTTACTAAATAATATTAAACAAAAAAACCTACTTTCGAAAGAATCATTTCATATTTTTCAATAGATTTTCAAAGGCTTCTCCATGGGATGCCATCATCAGATCTCGGTTTCCTTATCATGGTACCATTAGATATCTACTATAAAAAAAAAAAAATATCGTTTCATAAACGACGAAGTACACACATAAAAAAATATACGCGGTGGAATCGAGGAACCTCCTCCTTTTTTTAAGTCGGATAATATTTTTATGAGTAATACCGTTTTCCTTTACTAGTCTCGAAAAGTTCATTTGCAAAATACCTCTACGGAATAGTGAAACGTGAAATCGAAAATATTTTTTCCAAATCAATACAGAACGACTTCGCTGTTATTTTCGTCAGCAGCCGAAACTCGCCATATCTAAAACACGATACATCAGCATGTAAGGGCGGTTAAAGACTAGAGTTTTTTACGCGCGTATAAGCTCGTCTTTGGAAGTGCATGTAGGCACGTATAGGCGCGCCTTATGCACACGATCAACTCGTACGAGCGTGGACGCGCTTCTAAGCTCGTATAAGTTCGCAGTGTTCGATAGTGTAGTAGTTAGTAGTGTTTAGTAGTGTATTAAAGTGATCGATTCTCTGTCTTGATGCAACCATCGATGACACCCAGCATCTGTTTCGTGTTCTCAGTGGACGGCGAATAAGTAGCGCAAATAGCAATGTGTCTTCGTCAGAATTCATGTTGATACTGACACGACGCCACTCCCGCCACACCGCCGAAATATGCCAGTTTACGCGCGTCCGGTTTTTTGAAGCGCGTATACTTAAACGACCGTATACGCGCAGAAAAATACGCTAGTCCGAAACCGCCCTAATCCCAACTGCGTGAGTCAACATTGACATAATTAACGCACTCAGATGGCAACATTGATGAAACCTAATGACCCTTTCCTTAGCAAATGGCATTATTATGCCATATGCGGTATCGTCGCCATTGGTGTGGTGCCAAGCGCTAAGGGTTATGCGTTCACAGCTCGAATCCAATTTATAGCTTGGCAATTGCTTCGTAAACATAACGCTATATTAGTAAACTGAAATGAACGCAAATAATAGCTATTAACGTTCTTGATTACTGATACCAGAGCAGTGTTGGCCTAGTGGTATCAGCTTGCGACTATCATCCCTGAGGTCGTAGGTTCGATCCCCGGCTGTGCACCAATGGACTTTCTATGTACGCATTTAACATTCGCTCGAACGGTGAAGGAAAACATCGTGAGGAAACCGGCTTGCCTTAGACCCAAAAAAAGTCGAGGGCGTACGTCAGGCACAGAAGGCTGATCACCTACTTGCCTATTAGATTAACAAATGATCATGAAACAGATACATAAATCTGAGGCCCAGACCTAAAACGGTTATAGCGCCATTGATTTTTTTTTTGATTACTGATACTACCCGAGGTATTGTAAATTCAAAGAAACGATACAATCTCAGTTCAATACTCATAGTGAAACTGGATAGTTTTTATCATTCAACCGCCATATATTTTTTGTTTTTCTATTGAACGAATTAAAAAGTTTGTTTATAAAAAATTAAACCATTTTTTGTCTATAGCTACGGATAATTGTGATAGTGTTACCAGTGGTATAAGCCGACTCGATTATATGAAGACGCTCTTAGGGCTAATGCCGTGCTTTATCTCGCTGAACGGATGTATCAAATACCTATTATTGTATGAACTTTGTGACTTGCCTAGAATAAGAAGACATCAGGTGTAATTCTTGATTTTTACATTTAGAAACGCCAACTGATTGCAATTATAAACTATTTCCCGGGTGACTTCGCGTGCCAGTAAATTGTAAATTAAATAAATATATAGGCGGAGAAGAAGTTTGTGTTAAAACTTTTAGACCAATTAAAGTTTTCACTACGCATACTATATATAAATCTAGATTTTCTGTTGAACTTTAAGCATTATTCGGTGAGATATAATCTCTGCTAACTTGTTGTTATAAATTTTGTTAGGGAAACCCTTTCCGCTACCATACAAAATCTTTTATTAATGTCAAATCCTTTATTTCCTAGAAGTGGTAACATAAGTAAGTTGAATGCATTACAATGAAGGAGTACTTCAAGAAAAGAGCGTACCAATTCTTGAAAGGCCGGAAACGCACTTGCCCTCTAGCAATATGAGCGTCTATGGGCGGTATCACAGTTAACATAAGATGAGCCTCGTTTGCCTCCTATTACATATATAGGTCATAAAAGAATACAATAGTATATCATATTTACACGGTTAAAGATTTATTTAAAACATTCTATTTCAATACCATAGCAATAGCAAGTATTATCATAAGGATGACTGATAAGTTACCTTGATATACCTTTCAAAGTAGATACAACCTCTGGATGAACAGTGATCTGATAGAAATATTCAAATACCTAAATATTATATACAATATTTAACTCTAAGTACCTATATATCTCCTTTGATGAAACTGGAATATACCCTTATCTGAAATGCCTGATTTAAACCATCTTGATATGATTTTTATACCAAAATTCATCATTCATCATAATCCTAAACATGTTTTGTTTTTATAGAACCGGGGGCAAAGGCTGACCTAATGTGTAACCGCCCATGGCTTACAACCCGGCCTTTTCAGAATAAAGAGTCAAAATAAATTATAATACTCAATTATCAAATTCTAACAATATCACATACTAGTAAACCTCATTTTATGACATGTGATTTATTACAACTGGGCTACGAATACGGGCTGGGAATATTAAACCCTCAGTAACTGTACTAAATATCTGACTTTCGATAGAGATTTTGTGCAAACCGCATGTCCCGAACCAAATCCATTACGGCGAGTCGCACATCTGAGAGTGAGATTGCTACTGTGGAACGTGCAACCACAAATTCTTTCGAAACTAACAATATTTAGTAACAGCACTTGTTTTGTTTGTTTTTAAATTTTAGATCCTTCAAATTCAAATATACGCTTCGGTATATTATCAACAATTTTAATTTCATTTATAGACACAATTTTTTTCCTTGCCTCTGCGTAAAGACAATTTAACATTACGACCAAGCCTACTAAAAAGGATATTTAACATAAGTGTAACAGTCTCTATTGAAGAAGACACTCTGTTCTTGTGTACCTACTATTTTTATAAATTTACCACTGTTTAGCACTTACGACAAATACTAAACATTTTTGTTTTTTAATTTAATTTTTTACCAAAATAAAATAATGGTAGCTACCTACCATTACAGATGAATACAATGCGGCAACTATTTACATTTATATATTATATAGACATAGAAAAACACAATACAACATTAAACAGAAATAGATAAAATATTTATAAACATTTCTTTTAGTATAAGAACTAACGTTTCTTTTTTGCTACCAAAAGTTTAAATATGATATTAAAATCAGGTCATTAATTTGTCAGTCTTAGTCTTATTTTTATAGCCACTCCGTATTGGAAGTTATAGCTAAAACTTGTATTAATTAAAAAACCATACAGGGAAAGGTAGATATGAATTTTCGCAGTCGCATTAACGAAAATAATATTAGTCAATAGGTACTTTTTACAAACCCACGTACTAACATTAGTACACTAACATTAGTGTGAAAGCATGTCAATTTAGATAAATAAAAAATGAAAGTGCAGTAACACATTTAAAGGTCACAGAACATCAACCTCACGATGGCACAACCTGCTTACCTATCGCTATATGCAATCACTTTACCTTCAATATTAATATAAATTTCGTAATACCCATATGTGTTGTCATAATGACGATTTCAATTATTATAATTAGGACTTGTTGCAATCTTAATTTGTTTGAATAGAAATGTTAGCCTGACTCTCGATGGCCGTGCATTCGGGCCCCGGCCGTGTTAGAACATTTTAGTTTTCTATAAATATGTGTAATTAATAATTACTCATTCTCGAACGACAACGGCATGTCAATTAAGAAAGGATGATCGCTTTCTTGCCTATTGATGTCAAGATCAATAGTTGTAGCGCCACTTTTTTTTCCCTTACTGAAAACACATTGCTTTATTTGACAGTTATTTTAAAATTCCAACCAGTGTTATATGAGATTGTCGTAGATAAATCTAATATTCATACTTAAAAGGGATGTCAAATTTTACATATTGTAAAACATATGTACGTATAATGAATAAACACATTTTTATTTTATTTATAAATATATTATTATAGATATATAAAAAGCAGTGTTGGCCTAGTGGCTTCAGCGTGCGACTCTCATACCTGAGGTCGTAGGGTCAATCTCAGGTAAGAGAGTCGGCTGTGCACCAATGGACTTTCTATGTACGCATTTAACATTCGCTCGAACGGTGAAGGAAAACATCGTGAGGAAACCGACACCTTAGCCCCAAAAAGGCGACGGCGTGTCAGGCGCAGGAGAATGATCACCTACTTGTCTATTAGATTTAAAAATGATCATGAAACAGATTCAGAAATCTGAGGCTAAGATTCATTAAAACTAAACCAACCATTGATTAATAATATAAAACAATTAAATTATTTCAAAATCAAACACAAAAACAGACATGATATATGGCAACATCTTACTATTTCTTTAAACACGGATATTTTACCAAACCCTTTAAACCGGTTAACCCATATAAATAGCCATGACAACAGTGAGAGCTTATTAACACTTTGAATCATAGCTTTGAGGTCATTAACACCTCACGTCACGTCACGAGTAGTGTCATTTGTAATTAAACACACTTAACCTGTTACTATTTTAACTCCTTTATCATTTAACGAGAGTAAATGGAACGTGTCTATGATCGTATAAAGGTGATAGTCATATGTTTTGAGATATTTGTGTAAAATCAGATTCGACGATGCGTTTTGTCTCATTCATTTGTTTATTTCTTGGCACCAAATTAGCTTCATTATGAAGCTCTCATCTCTCAATTTATAAAACTACAATAAAGAATTAGATTATATATTAAAGCAGAAGATTTTAAACATTATTTCAACAATATCTTAATTTGTATAAAAAAGCATTACCCATTAACGGTAGCAATTTATATATTAATTCCTTTTCGTAAAGTTCAGTGCTTTTTATACGTAAATGTTTTATAAAATAATTTGCCAAATCAATAGTTAAATATATATAGTCTATTATCACAAATAAAAAGGCTATTAAAAAACTTTTACTATTAACAGGAGTTATGAACTATCACTTTGCCTACGAGACAATACAGATCTAGCCACGACCCGAAACCGAAATACTAGAATTCTTATAATTCATGCTTTTCACAAAAGCGCCCAACTTTTGCGGAGTCAGAATTTAGTTAAAATATTATAATTTCCTGGCACATTATGTTCACGGTCCACTCCACTTAATTTTGGAGACGCTCCAAAATGACCTCGTAATTTAAAAATTTTTGCATGGACCAGCTCCTTCTAGAGAACTCCTTTGCATAAGATAAAAATGAAATAATCACAATATTGTCTTATATTTACGTGAGTATATATATTATAGCAACCTATTACACACATGCCTTATTAACAGCCTGACAATGATTAGCCGCATTAAATATATATATATTTTTTATTTTTTTCTTTTTTTTCTTTTTTAAATATTTTGATTTCATTGTTAAACTATAATGACGTCTTTTAATCCATTAACAAACTTTTCCAGATAAAGTGTACCTTAAATAAACCAAAGGTAACTTAAGCGAAGACATTGTAAACAACTTAAAATTATTTTAGGATTGCTATTGCGCATCACAAGCCATTATACCGTTATCTAAACTCGACTCTGCTTGCAGACAGTACCACATAACATATGCCATCGAAAAGAACGACCCACCACTCACCACATAGGTTTTCTATTCACTACGTATGTCTGCACATTTACCTGCAACAAATAAATACTAGATTATAATTTAAGACAAACTATGAATTTCTAAAAACATTTTGTAATTTAACAACAGATTAGTAAGGGAGAAAATTTGTTAGTTTTGTTTTGGGTAAAAAAACACACTTCTGGCAGTGTGAGTGTCCATGGGCGGCGGTGTGCCTCATGCCCGTTTGCCTCCTATTACATAAAAAAAAGTATAGTCAAGTTATATTAAATGAATATCATTATATGATCAAAAATCAAGAATCAGAGAAACAAAGCCATATCCCCAATATACATCATTGTCGTAGAAACATTTCTGCGTCAGTTTTATTTATAATTTACTAGCGGACCCGACAGACGTTGATTATGACGTTGGCTGATTTGTGAATCTAAACCATCCAGGGCTCCACCCAAACGCATACAAAAAAATCATTCAAATCGGGCCAGCCGTTTAAGACGAGTTCAGTGACATACACACACACGAATATTAGAATTATATATATATGTAAGCTATCCTATCTTTTAAGTGAGATCAAACTGCACACGGTGGGCAGATTTGATAGAAATCGGTTAAGTAGTTTAGCTGTCCATAGCGGACAAACAACACACACGTCGTAAAATATATCAGAACCATATACCTAACAGAAGACATGCCGGTTTCTTGCCGCAGTTTACCATCACGGCCACAACTTAATTGCATATAGACACAGAAATACATTTGTACACAGCCGGGATTTAAACGCACGACCAAAGGTTTAATTGCCTAACTTGCAGAGCGTTGATTTGTTGGACAGGATATATTTATCTGCATCCACCCACTGCTCGCGATAATCACTCTGCCGCAATCACGACATTAGTTTTTTGTGAACAGTACTATTAAATTTCTATTTCAACATATGATAAATGGAATAATTTGAACGCGAATGATGCCATCAAGATTATCTCAACTATTGAGGTAGGTTAGGGATGGTTCGCGGTGGTTCTGTTATACCGTCCGTCAACACAATTTTTCATTTCAAATGGTCTTTAAGATACAAACTAAAATAAGTTTAAAATTCCAACTTTTTTCAGTCAATTCCATATTAAACTTTGTATATATATTAAAAAATAAAGTCATAGCAAATTTTCTTGAATAAATTTCATATCATTTTTAGATAGTCAATAGTTTAATTACAATCAGCTACAATCAGAAAAGTAGTTTCTACCGGTGCTAGTAACAAACAGGAAAGTTCATCTTTTAAAAGCAATATTACACATAAATGTAAATAAAATATCATTGAAATTCTTCGTGAATACAATAGAATAAACGCTACTACTCGTAATATAGAGTTTGATATAAGTGGGCTGATCAATTTAAAAAAAAGCCTTTTTAGCCTAATTACCTATTATTGGGTACATAATCCACATCAACCGAATAAGCAAGCATTTTTAAATAATTACTAAGTAAAAACTCAAATTTTTGTGATATTTTTCTTCTCTATTCTGCAAGTAATTTTTTTTTAAATTTAAGTTCACCATAATTGCAATGTATTTAGTATAGATAGATTTTAACTTATATTGTAGAAAATGTGGTATATAATATATAATGTTGTCCGCTTAAAAAATAAATAGAATATCATGGTTACACTCCTTCACTCCAACTAAAACGCGTTTAACTTTGAAACATTTTAATCAGGAATATAAAAATTTTAAAGGTATATTTTCGTAGCTTCTGATCCGGTTTTTCGTAACAGAGTTCCTTATCTTTCATTTAAAGCACAAAATAGTAAAAAACAGTTGCAGACAACAACAATGTCTATTCTATTTCCTGCGAAGTCTTGACGACACTTCTAAGACTTCATGTTATCTAACTAGGTTAATCGTATACTTTAAGTTAATATTTTAAGCGATGTACATAAACCGACGTTTGTGACCGCATATAAATAGTATATCCTTATAGCTATACATATGAGTATGTTACTACAAAGAGCGAATTAAGATAAAAAAAAACATATAATAATTACTATTGTAAAATACAAAATATCTCTTCTATAAATTTATTTGTAGTTAAACGATATTACTGTCGTCTGATTCTTACCCAACTACGATTCAGAATATTATATTATTAGGAAACACAAAAGATTAGAACGTGTAGGTACTTCAGACTTTTAAAATCTACTGAGGTTAGGTTAGTAACAAGTCCGTTCCGCACGAAGTCTCGAAATAAAAGTGAGTCAACGCCGGTGTTGCCACGCTTTATATATGTTTCTGCTACAAGATGGCGTTAGTCCGCTAACAATATTATAATAGATAAATTTTGAGATCAGCAAATACTACATGTTACAACACCCTCGGTAATTGTATGACATCCTGCAGCCCGCAAATGGCATTGGCAGACACATTGACATATTTACTCAGAGAAGCGCCATTTACGCGTGTCTTGCGCACCCTGAATATTATTGCATGTGAGAATAAAATAAATATATCTATTTACGAGTTGTTGTAGTAGCACACTGGCTGAATTAGTTATAGAAATCTTCAGTTTTTTTGTTTTGTTTATAGTTTAATATTAATAAGTTTTATATTGTATTAGTATTACTGTAGAAATAGTAAATCAATAAAATTTATGCACCTGATTCATTGATAATTAACTTTTCTCGTGTCTGAACATCATCCATCCACATCGTTTTATTTTGGGCCCAAACATTACTGCAAGATTCCTCACGATACTCCTTTCCTTAGCCGTTGCACATCAAATATGTGTATTGGGGTACAGCCGGAGTTGGTACCCTCAATACAGGATTGGTACCTAATTATAGGTAACGAAGATTAACTAAACAGGTGGTTTAAATAATTTGCAAGTACAAAAATTATACACAATTGAAACTTTAAACCGGGTCACGTAAGCGCGTGGGAAAGCCATTCTCCAACAACTCATTCCACGATTCCCCGCCATTGTTACAATGTAAACATTATGACATAATTATTACGTACAAAGTATAATAATTGAGAGTGCCATTTTGGAGTGGATAAAATTTTAAATAGTGCTTGCTTTTATTCATCTGTTTTATATGCTTTCAAACTCAAGAACGTTTTTTTTTATAGAACGGGGGGCAAACGGGCAGGAGGCTCACCTGATTTTAAGTGATACCGCCGCCCATGGACACTCTCAATGCCAGAGGGCTTGCGAGTGCGTCGCCGGCTTTTTAACTGGGGACTTTAGAAACGATGATAATTGTGCGCCTAGGAAAACCGAAAACGTATTAGTTAATTGAAAAATAATTTTAATAATCTCCAGATGAATTTGATTTGAATATATTATTAAAAAGTGCAAAACTTGATACCGTCAGGTATTGTTATTGAAAAAAAAAAATGTATTGTCTTACTAAAACAATGTCTAACAGCAGCTTACCTGCTCCTACCGTTGCTGTTACCAGCAACACTGATTTTCAGTCTGACTACATACATACGTTAACAATATAGGGGAAGGTCGGGACCCTTCGTACGGTTTTCACATTTTATTTTTTTATTTTTTTCTTTTTCCATGAATCAATCATCTGCAAGCTTAAATTTACAGTCTAACTATCTGAGATTCTTATAAGAAAATGACAATTGATTTCATCTGATGGTTTAACCATAATTATGATTTAAACTAAATCTGGAAAACGTACGAATCTGCCCCATCAACGGGGCACCTTCGTACAGTGTTGGGGGTACATTCGTACGCTGTGGGGTAGTTCCGTACGTGCGATTAAAGCGACAAATATAAATCAAAATTCATTTATTAGCAATGAAATTAAACACAAAAATAAAGATTTAACTTCTATTAAACAAAAATAAAATACTTTTCTTATAGTGAACAAAAATTACATAGCTTTTCTTAAGAAAAACAAATTTTAATTAGTTAGGTATCTTAATATTTAGAATCACATTTTTTAATCTGTGTATAAATTCGTGGTTTTGGCCGTCGTCGTCATTTTGTTTGTTTTATTACTTCTTACAACATGCGGATAGGGTCGAAACGCTTCTGGTGTCAAAACTGACTACTATTTGATGGATTGGTAAATTATTTAAAGCATCTGGTTCACAGGCATCAAAATCAACCTTAATAAAGATAATAAAAATAGGTATTAATATATATTTACATAGACGATAGAAATGATAGCAACACAGGACAAAGTTAATGCAAATATTAGCAATTAGCACACTAACACAATCTTTCCTACCTACCAGAGGGTTTAGTCAAGATGCCTTATTATTATTTGTATGTAGCAAGTCGAAAACTTAATTTGTATGAAAATGACAGTTCGTGTCGACAAAATATTTTCATAGAAATTTAGTTGTACAATTCGTTCAAATGTGCCCCATCTAGTGCTGTCCGAAAGTACCCCACTAAATGAATAACAACAAAATATAACTTGTTTTAATATTAATAGGAAACCGTCATAAACTAAGTATTGGAGACGTATCTTAAGTATATTTTGCTAGTTACTGATAGAATACTCTACACGAAAACTTATTTTATCTACGGTAACAAGAGACAAAAACATTGATCAAAAAATTACTTACCGAGCGCGAAAACATGTCCATGCCTGTAACTTCACTCTCATCGGTGCGAATTTCGCGAAACTTCGTTGATGTATAGTTGGTACCTCGACTCATGCACACATACAAAAACAAGACTGTACTTTGTTTCGTTAAAGTTTTATTTTGACTTTATGAATGTGCCCCGCGTACGAAGGGTAACGATCTTCCCCTACATACTTTTGGACTGACAGTAACATTTATGTTTAGTCTGTATACTAAACAGTAATGTTACAATTTAAATTAAAATAAAAGTTTAAAAAAAAAACATAAAACAAAATTGCAAACAAATACTTCTTGCCTAATGCATATTTAAGTTCGTATATTATATAGAAGCTTAATATCATACATTTAGTAATTATAAAAACAATAATATTACTACAATTATTGATGTTTGTTACATAATATAGGTAATTGCATCGTTTACACGCTTGAGCACATTTCCTAACATAAGGTCTAAAATTAAAGTTTTATATAAAGGATATCAGGACAGGGATTTTTTCTAAATGGTTCGGCCATTTAGAAAAAAAGGCTTAACAGACAATTTCCTCAACATTTCGAGCAGAAAATGGGAATCGTCGTACTTGACACATGATACTTACTCAATAAGGTGTCTAGAAAATGTTTGGAAGTCTACAAACAAAAATGTTTAGGATTACAATAGTTCATGAAAAGATAAGAATTAGAAATTGAAATTTTGGGAAACTACTAAATGTAATTTAATTATCTGACGTAGTCTTATAATCGTGATGTAAATTCTGGCATATTTTATGAATTCTTTAAAACCGATGTACACGCCCAAACAATAAGAAGTAGTCGGCAATAATGTTTCCCATTTTATGGACAACAATGCTGGCCCGCACCGATCTGGTTTCGTGGGAGGGTTGCAATATTAAAAACATAGAAAGTGAAAATATATCACGGCGCCATAGTACGCTATTACTGGATCGAAGTCCTTCTACTAAAACATCTTCTTTAGCATATTCGGAAAGGGTCTTTGGGAATCTTAAAGAAGAACCCAAACAATTAAACAAAAGGATTTTACTATTTTTGAAATAATAATATCAAGTTTTTTTTTAATTTACAATATCTCTATTTCGAAATCAGTTTACTATTATGTAGGTGAAGAATATTATAAATACTGTTACATACAAAAATTACAGGCAATTTTGGAAAAGTGTCTCTTAAGCTTTTGTTCAACATTATATCTTTGGAGTTCGTATCTCTTATATTTTTCAAGTAATAATATCAGGTTTTTTTACTTTACAATATCTCTATTTGCAAACACTTAAAACACATTGCAATTGACTCTACTTATAGAAAAAAATCCTTGAATGTTTGAGATCAAATATTATCTATTCAGGATTTATAAGCTGAAGTTACAATCAATAAATTTATAAGTAATTAAAATAATTGTATTAAGAGAGGATGTACTGATAATTCTCACGCCGTCGTAATTAAAATTTATTTCCGAGTTCATGATTACAGGTATTAAAATATTCTGAACAAAAATACCAAAAAAATTGCAATCGAAGACTATTGTTCCATTTTCATAGACACAATATGTCAAGGGCGAAATACCAAATTGAAAACTGAAACCCAACAAGGCAATGCGCATTGTGATCTTGCGGTAAATGCGACTTCAGCCCGCGACTTTGTCTGACCTACTTTATATGCCAAAATCTACTTACATGTATCACAAAAAAAACAAATGCAATTCAACACATACTGTATAGAATATATAAAACAAATAATCCGTTGGCCCCGTGCCCCATAAATACAAAATAAAGAACTCCGAAGTTTTAAAAGCAAAACATTTACTTCCCTATTCTTAGGTTGTCTTGATAATCATAGTATTAAAAATAAAATTAGGAGGATAATGTAACATTATTGTATAATTTAGTTTATGTATTAATTTAGTTAACACATAAACTCAAACTCAAACTCAAACCAAAATATCTTATTCAATAGGTAACCAAGTACACTTTGAATCGTCAAGTTAAATTAATCGTAAATTTACATTTACTACCAGTTCGCAAGCAAAAAAGAAATGAATAACAAAGGTTAACGGACTTTTTTCATTGTCCGTTGAGTGAACTGGCAAAAGTTATATTATTTGTTAGTGCCTATAGTAGTTAGCTAATTTCTTGTATTTTTATTGTGTAATTTTGTTTTTCCTAATTAATTTCGTATGTTTGTTTTTTTTTTGTTTCGTCTGTAAATTTTATTCACTTATTGTTCACGTTTAATTTATGTTCGCCTGATGCCCTAACAGGGAGTGTTTTAATTAATATATAAATAAAAATAAAATAAAAAATAAATTATAAAATTCCCAACACCTTAAATACATGCACCGCAACATTAGCATCTTGTTCGAAATTGTAAGCTGACAAGTTAAGTGACGAAGTAAGGAATCATTAAACTGTGAAGAAGCGTCAGCGAGGCTTGCTGACGGTGCGCAATGCGTAAGTAATTGAGCCTAGTTTCCAACTTCTTGCAAGCTAATTTATACATTATCATTCATAACTTTCAAGTATAACTTAAGAAAAATGTAACGTATATATCAAATTTACAATTTATTTATCGACCTAAGGTCTTTCAAGAAAAGAGCGTACCAATACAACTTTTGAAAGATCGGCAAAGCACTCTGGAGCCCTCTGGAATTATGTGTCCGAAAATAATAAGTGACATGTTTTATTTGTCTTTCCACTATAGCAACTTATTTTCTATACTCGTTACTAAACCAAGGATTTTTAAGTTAAAACCGGGTAAATTTGATCTCTCCGACTCGTACCGATCTAGACCGACAATGTTTTACTGTACAGTATAACTGATACTCAGTAAACTGATCTTCTGTTTAACCTAGAACAATATACAAGTGGAAATACTAACTGCAATTCAATACTGATATTTGATTATAGTCAGTGTGTTCTTGAATACATACCATATTTATATATTTTCTTTGGCTAATTCCCCGACTATATTGTCGTTGGAGGTAACGTATTTAATTAATAAAAAATAAACTATATGTGAAGATTTTTAATTGGCCCATAATGTTATATATATACATCTATTTCTGTATTGTGCTGTAAATCTTCTGAATAAATAAATAAATAACTAGTATGATTAAGTATTACTTATTTCTGTTAATAGCACAGCAGGTGGAAAATAATAAACGGCTCAAATATAAAAGTCTTTTATCCAACATTGATTTCGTTCCCTTTAGAGTCGAGACTCTTGGGGTATGTTAGTGGACCGGCGCTAATTAAAGATTATAGTTGGTCACCTATAATACTTGGTAGACATCTGGTGCTTTTCTCGCTCAACGAATACGTATCGCAATACAGCGAGGAAATGCTGCCAAAATTAAAGGTATAAAGGTATGCCGCAGGGACCAAACCTTTTAAATTTGTTTTATTTACAATTTATTATTTTTAATTATTATTATTATCACTATGTAGGTTAAGAATATTATAAATACTGTATACAAAAATATTCAGTTTGTCTCTATTTAATTCCTATAATTTGTTCATGTACCTATCTTGTCTATGACTAGAGCAGAAATCTAAAATAATCGGCACATTACGAAAACTCAAAATTTATTGGAGCCATTCAGTGCTTATTACCCAGTAGTAGAACATGATAGAGTAATGTACCATAAAGCATGCAAACCTCAAAATTATGTACAACTGCAGAACATTTCTATTTAATTTCCAATATTAATTTACTATTACAGTTACCTGTGAATGTCTCAACGGATCGCAGTAATTACACTCCCGCGTCACGTCCACAATAATCTTCTCACATAAATGGGATTATAGTGGCTCCCTGATTGATGTGACGTGCCAGCACCGATGTAATCTGATCTATCTGATGTAGGTTATGAATGGACTCCTTACTTGCATTATAATGCGCAGTATGTTTCCATTCTGTTTTATTGTTTTTTGGTTGCCAGTGCCTATGGCAAAAGTATAAAAGTTTTTATCACATTTCCTAGCTTAAATAGGATAATAATTTTGGCTATATTTTAGTTAGCTGTAGGAGAATGTAAACGAACAGTCAAGATACTTATTATACATGGATATGGAACCCAATGGACACCCATTTTAGTAGTCGCGGTGCCGGTCTTGAGCGGGGAAGTTATTATTATTTTTTAAACAATTGGAGGTTAGAAATACTAGGAGTCAATTGTTCGCTAGTTCCCAAAATGTCTAATGTAGCGGACCGCGAAAGTCTTCCAGCCATCAAGGTGATGAAATTTTGATTTAATATGGCTCATACGGTGATGAAACGAGGCAGGAGGTATCACCCCAATAATATAATGTTTTTAAGAACGTTTTTATTACTTTTAGACTGTATCAAGTTTTGTAAAAAACCTAGAATAGTGCTTGATTAAACCTAAGTAATTCCCTAATTTCGAAACTGATTACAAAAATACCATCTAACGCTGTTTAGCTTTTATCAACAACATGACTCAAGCTCTTCACGTGTTCAAAACTCCAGCTGGCCATGAACTGCCCTGGGTTTATATTTTTAGCAAATTTAAAATAAGATAAGAAACTATTAATATCTCGAATACTATGGACTTTTTATGACGGGACAAATAATAAATAAAATAATTAACTAACGAATAAACCGATAACTAGAGGAATATAAATAAGGAAATTCCTATGTCGTTCTAACAAAAACCACACTGAACTAATTTCCATACATTAGGTAAAAAGTATCAATACATTATTTTAAGGTACTCCTTCTAACTACCTAGTACCTATATTCGACTACTACATTAAATTGTTACGATGTAATAACACAGATGATGCAGTGGTTTGTTTAAACAGTATGTCTAGGAGTAAACTATGTATAAAAAACATTATTCATTAATAGCCAAAAGCTTATATAAAAAATATAATTGATATTATCTTTGTTTACAAAATTTTAAATAACTTGGTAGATTTACCAATGACTTAAGTCAAGTGAATTTCCTCAGAAAGAGAAACACAAGAAAAACATTTCATCAGTCCTTTTTTTACGTTTGGGCAGTGAGAGACCAACGTCGGTTATAATGCTCCGCTAAACAGATCTCTATCTGCAGTAAACCACGCTTTGAGTACATGCGAGGCAGATCTATTTATAACAGTCTCCATGTCTTCAGGCGTAAGATGCTGCAGCCACTGTTGATCCGTTACCAATAATAACAATTGCATTCAATTTTTAAATTTCATATTTGTATTACTTAATTCAGTTTAGTGTCTTTTATTTTTATTGTATAATTTCTTTTCTCTTTGTATTGTAATGATTCCCTCTAAATGTTATGCACACTTGTCATTGATGCACATGCATGTATTGTGTTTTTGTATGTCGTGTGTTCTGTGTAAGTGTTTGTATGTGTTTCGTTTAATAAGAAAACTATCCCATGAACGTCCTACCGTAGAAAAATATAATGTATTGGTATGTCTGTGTACATGTGTGTGTGAAGAATTATGTTTGACTATTTACTTAATAGAAAAGTAAATTTATTCTCATAAATTACTCTAAGAGTTTTTATAACTAATGTTGTTGATATATACAAGATATAACTAGCTATGTTGCAGTGTAACATTATCTATGCATATTTAGTTATAGTTGAATGAATTAGTATGTCTTGCGGCAAGTGTTGTAACTTATAAACAATTTATGCAGGTTCATTTAATTTTACATGTGTGCATATGTAATTTACCTGTCAAAAGTAGTTAGTAATGTATTTAATCACGGACTTAATAAACTCTAAAGCAACCTTTAAGATTAAAAGCAATAAAATCATCACAGGTAACTTGAATCTTCACGGCTTACGTATGATCAAAATTAAAAAGTTTTCCCTACCAATGAGACAGATTTAATGTTTTTTAACGCTCTGTTAAGTCAAGTATTTCTCGATGTTGTATTGCTAATTTTTTATTTGTTATGTTGACAACACAGTTACGTGATATAGTAATAAATAATACTGAATAAGAAAAAAATAAATGTATATAATTATTATTATGTAAGACAACGAAGCTAATAAGAATTATATTATTTCTTGGCGATTAAAAAGAGTGGTGGAGAATTGCCAGTTCTTCTCCGTTCTACGCCCTTGATTTAAAATTAGAAGCATTTAAAATATATTCCTTTTTTACGTTCATAAGTGTTACATATTTCCTTCACAGACTAGTTATTTAGCTTAATGGGACTATCCCGAAACAATACCAAGAAATTGTTTGTATTATTAAAATCCGATTAAACTTAAGTTAAATGAAAAATTTAGTATAAAAATAAGCAAGGATTTGAACCACCATCCCTTGAGAATCGCTTGTATTTAATGATTATACATTCCTTAAAGAATATTTTGTGTTAATATTTGGTATACTGTTATGCATAAATAGCTTTATTACAATATACATAATTACATAGTTATAGAATAACAACAAGATTATTTTCCAAAATTTGTAGTTTTTTTTAAATTTAAATCTTCGTATAAAAATAAAACCCAGCCAAAATGAAACCTGCGACAGTACTCCACGCCAGCCGCGACCCCAAACAATATAGTCGCATATTGGTTACAAAATACAGCAAAACAGCTATTTACGTTAACATCCTCTGAGTACCCGCCCCATATTATTAAGAGCTTAGTCGCACTACGGGTTTTTCGCACAAGAAACACAACACTGCAATTTTTTATGGTACATCAGGCAAACAAGCAGGCGTGTGAGCAGCCCATTGACATTCGCCAATTTCGACTCTTGATATAGCAATTTAGATTAGTAAATATACTTTTTAATAATTAAGTTTAAGTACTTCATCAAGTACCTTTTGATTCATTTGCACGTGTACAGAGAAAACCGGGGTTTCCGGGCATTTTAAATGTTTTTATTGAAACATCATTTGGTGTAAAGTACCTTGTACGTTATCAAAACCTTCTTGTCTGAAAAAATCAGTAAAAATGTTTAAGAAACGTGCTAAGAAAAGGTTTCAAAACACAATTACACACACAATCAACTTGTATTTAAAAAAAACCACAACCGCAGTGCGAGAACAACATTAACTGAATAAGGCAGTTCAAAGCCTCGGTTAACATAATTTGGCAAGGCCATATGCGAGACGCTCCTTATAATACGCCGTTTTCTCCAGGAATATTCTGAGCCAATCGAGTGTATAGTCATTGAATACCGCCATTGTTGAAATCGGATTATAATATTTCTTTTAAAGTATCAAATAACGAAAACGTGATTTTAATTGTGTAGAACAATCATGATTGTTTGTATTAACATATTAATTAATTTAGTACATATATTACTAGGTTTATTAGGTTTTTACAATTGTATATAATGTATATTTGAGTGGTGGAAATAAATATATTTGCAAATGCGACTATCAATTTACTGACTGTATTTTTAATACGGTCTTTAGTTTTTTCTTATTGTACTCGAGTGTATGCAGCATATCGTTATAGTCATAAAATAGTGACGGATCTGACAAATAGTCAACTTTACAGGGCAAACAAGCAAATAAAAGGGCAAGTTTGTTTTGAAAAAAAATAATAACATTAAATTACACAGTTTTCTTGAAAAATCACGTTTCTATCAAATCCGTCACTTTACCGACTGATTAATTTGAAATTTAAAACACATGGTTTTTTTAATGTAGCTGTAATATTAAGTCAATGTAGTATCCAAATATGGTAAAAAGTGGATTTTGGATTTTTTTTAAATCCGACATTGTTTTACGATCATGACGATATATTCGGGTCTATATGTATATACTAAAACGAAGACAGATCACATATAGGTACACAGTAAAATACAGCAATAGCCACACAACAATAAAAAATAGACCATCATAATATCATCTATATATATACTTTATTATCCGTAAAATACACACTTAATATAAAAACTACTTTCATAAAACAACGAAGTCATTCGGCGTGAAAACAAAATTGTGTCGTCAAGTAGCAAGTAAAAATGCAACGTCAGCGCGCGTCGCCCCAATGAATATTAATAACGTTTTCAAAGTCAGACTCGGTCGTAAAATATTCTAAGGATTGGTAAACATTACTAGTCACCGAACCACGACTTGGCAAGATCGATAAGGCAAACACACGTGACACAGTTCTAATGTTTTTGGGTCGATTTATGTTTAATTCAATCAAACGCACGACTTCATTAAATTATGATTACTGGATACCTGTCCTATACAATGTAATAAATCCAACTACCAAGTATTCCTTAACGATACTTGTAATGGTATTTTTGTAAATCAAACTGTTTTTACATGTTGTAAGGACAGAGCAGCTTCGTGAAGGCATTTGAAAACTACAGACACACAAACTTTGATATTAAATAAAGATTTACAGTTTTTTTTTATATTTTTATTTTCTCGAAGGTGACTTCCCCGTCAGCTATGGGTGGACATGGTGGTACGTCCTGGATTTGTTCGAGATAATAAATGCGCGTGTCTATATGAATCATATATCTTGCTTATTGTAAAATATTATGGTTTTTAGTTACCCGGAGGAGAAGGCAACATTTGCTCACGACTGCGATGCTATTGAGCAGTAGTTAAGATTGACAGTTTCCTCTGTACTAGACAGATAGCGTTCACTATATTTTAAATTTCCCTGTACTGAGTTGAGTGGATGGCAGAGCACTGTTGGCCTAGTGGCTTCAGCTTGCGAATCTCATCCCTGAGGTCGTAGGTTCGATCCCCGGCTGTGCACCAATGGACTTTCTTTCTGTGCGCATTTAACATTCGCTCGAACGGTGAAGGAAAACATCGTGAGGAAACCGACATGTCTTAGACCCATAAAGTCGACGGCTTGTGTCAGGCACTGGAGGCTGATCACCTACTCGCCTATTAGATTTAAAAATGATCATGAAACAGACACAGAAATCTGAGGCCCAGACCTAAAGAGGTTGTAGCGCCACTGATTTATTTTTTGATTTTATTTACGACATGGCCTACTCAGCCCGACTTCACCATTCACCGTTGCCTTTTATACTCGTTAACTGCTTCTCAATCATCAGTTCTAACCTAAGCATTCGCTCCCGTATTATCACTACGTCCTATCAAAATACGTACACAAAAAATCGAATCATAGAAGCACAAACGATGTGTATCAGACGGTAAAAATCTAAGAACTAAAATTAATTTTCGACTTGAGAAGTCGCGTTATTAATTTAATCCTCACCGATGCAAGGAGAGGCAGTTATGAAACTCGACGGTTCAACTCTCCCGTGCAAGGGTTTTCATTTTCTTTTATTTCATAGAAAGCAATCAAACTGAATTTTCTCTTGGTATCTACCGGGGAACTCAAATGAACATTTCTTACGTTTTTCTTTTTACCCTTGTGACGTTTTTCGCTTATTATCTCCGTGTTTCGCACTGTAATGTTACTTTTACGTATAATGAGTTCTCTGTTTGAATGCTTATTGATAAAAGTATGCATATAATTGAATAAAACATAGAATTAGATTGAAAAATATTAGATAAACAATCTTTTTCTGGCTTAACCCAACTAGCAGAATACTAGATTAATAGAATATCAATAGTTTATTTAATTAAATACCAATTATAAACATCGCTTCGATAGTAATTAAAACACTTTTTTATTTTTATTACGTGTAAAACTAATTAGAAAATGCAATTACAGTAGTATTAAGAGAATTAAATTCAGATAATAATTTATGTGAAAGTCCATTAGAGACAGATTTTAGTCACTTCACATTAAATATTTTACAAAAAAATATACGAACTTATTCGGGTTTAGGACCTTTTATAAAATGAAGTTTTTTGGCCGCGTTTGTTAGTTGTATAAACGCAAAAATTACCAAATGGATGTTTGTATGATGTTCAATAATAGATAGCGTGAAATGTTTTAGTGTAGAATAAATTTGTTTATATACCAGCCCAAACGGGCAGGAAGCTCATCTGATTTTATGTGATACCCACGCCCATACACCTTACATTACCAGAAGACTCGCAAGTGCATTGCCGACCTTTTAAGAATTGGTATGCCTTTTATTCAAGGGCCCTAAGTACATTGATTCGGAGATACTTCAGTGGGCAGCTGGTTACACATAGGTGGCGGCAAAAACTAGCTAAATAAAAATCGCTCACTTGGGGAACGACGAACGTCGAGGTAACACGGATATTTCGTATACATGCATGCTGCATCCGACCAACTCTTCTGAAGACTCTCTATTTTATGTTAACTCTTACCTCTTCAACAATATAAAATTTTTCTTTTCTTGCCAAAATACACAAAATCCTCGTGGTCTACGAGCGGAAGTTAGTTATATGGCAAACGGAAATCATCAAAATACTGATATCCTAGTACTCTACTTCTCATTTCCGTTTAGCCATAAATCATATTAATGAGTCTCATCATGCCGATTTTATCAAACACTAATTAATTCGCCTCTTTCATAAATTAACATCGGTATACAGCTTTCAAAAGCACTTTCTCTGTTTCAAATGTCAGAGCTATGAATTTAAATTCGTTGTTAATGGCGAACTATATGTTTTCGAATTTGCATAATTTAAAAAATTAGAAATTGATTTAAATTGGTATAAATTGCTCGTTTATGGCCATAAGAGTACGTAAGGAGTGTTATTTGCTTTTATACTAACTAATAGTGATTGTAGAATGGGAAAGGAAGACGTTTAAAGGATGACCAGAGTTATTTATTTATTAAAAAAAGTAAAAATTATAAAAACTTACTCGTAACTGTGGATTGACCTAGCTTGTTAAATCACACAATAACACATTCGACATATGGTCTTCCAAGAAAAGAGCCAGCAACGCACTTGCGAGCTTACTGGCAATATGTGTCCATGGACGGATAACATCAGATGAGCCTCTAACCCGCGTGCCCCTGATCAATAAAAAAAACCAATCACGGTTCTCGGTTCGGTCCAGTTAAATATTATTAAATGAAAAACAATGCATTAATTCCAACCATAATAGCCAAGTTCCGGTAGAATCAAAATCATACACGAAGAATATTTGACCAGATGTGGGTCCGTACTGATCTGTGAACGGCGTTATAGTGAGCATCAACTCTTAAGGTCTAAAGAAATTCACTATACCTATTACATTATGAACTCCATCATCACATACTCCATACTTGAACAGTTCTCATCGCTTGCGCCAGTTATTTAGGAACAATTTAGAAAAAAAAACAAGATTTATCTTTGGGAGCCAACAAACAACTTGCACAGTAAAATAAAACGCCAGGCCAAATCGAGGTGTTAAATCCAAAAGCTAATCACGTACTACACTATCGTCGTTAAAAAAAAATTAAATTAAAAATTAAATTAAATTAAAATCTTCAGATATCTGAGGTCAACATCAAGGGCTGTACTGCCAAAAATTTATTATTGTTACACACATATTCAGACTCTTCCTACTGATTGTGTTGGTATCAATTAATATAAACCCACCAACTTAATTTACAATTTCTAATATACCTTTATGGTAATAATATATGTATATTTTTTTAATTATAATAGATTTTGGAAGTAAGTGTTAATGTGTTTGAAATACTTGCTGCATAAGACCAGCGCCTTTTATCAGTATCTTAATTCCGACAGCCCTTGCGTTTCTGCGTTTTTATGCAAATTCAATGTAGTCCTCCCATCCGTCGCGCTAAAGCCCTGACACCTTGGTAAAGCGCCATACAAAATCTCATTATTGAGATTAGGATCTCCGTTAATTTACAGAGTAAATTCTCTATATACAATATTTGTAACTTATGTATATGGCGCAAGCAATAGTTAGGCATGAATAGCTATTTCCTATAAAGAATAAAAAACATTTAGTGTTACCGATATATGATTGATGCGTGTATTGTATAAGCAATTAATACAGTTACATTACGATTGCATACGCGTTGCATAACTAAAATCACTATCAATTTGCGATTATAACTATTTATTACTAAACAAGAAACATAGGCGTCGAATTTTAAACATCGTATTCTTTATTAGTTTTTAAACAACAATTACAAAGAAATCATAACGGTACGCCTCAACTAGCTACTGTATATATATGTTTGACCTTATCAGTCTCAAGTATTATGTTAATATTAATTAGAAAAAAAATTAGTTATTGGAAAGAATGGTTTAAATTTTTGTAACGAATGAATCCAAAAAATCCTGGTCCGATATCAAAAATTCATTAGAGTCCTAAAGTCCAAACATTTCCATTTTTTTTTTCTTAAATATAATATTTTCCAGTCGTGGAAAACCATTTGTAAGGAAACTTGCATGGTTAACCAGTTGAAGGTATAAAGATGTGAATAAATCATTTTGTTACCGCAAGTTAAACCACGCCAATCACATACTAAAAAGCCGCAATTTTAAATAATGATTTAAGCGGTTACAAATAATTCATCACTATTAAAAGTGGATCTTTATAGGTAACGATTCAGGCTAAGTGATCCCACACAAAACTGCGATGCGATGCGATACTAATTCGCATCGCAGGAACTCGCGATGCGAATTTTTGCGATACGATTTAGTGCGTCAAACCGTTTGGTAGGGCGACCATTCCTTCGAAACCAGCCGTACTGAACGTGTTTTTTAAGAAGCGTAAGATGGATCGCAAAAAGATTATTGCACTGCTGTTATTGTTAAATATAAAAGAAAAAGAAGATTCTGGGTTCATCCACTCATTACGATTATGAACTCTGATGGGAACTATTTTATTCAAAAGTACTATGCGTTGAGAACTGAAGATAAATTTTTTGATTATTTTAGAATGAGCATATCTTCATTTGAAGAGCTTTTGAGTATATTATCACCATGCCTTCAATAACGATCGTACAAGGGAAGAATTCCTGTTATGCCTTTGGAAATGCTGGGACTGACTATCAGGTAAAGTAAAACAAAATGTATTTATTGACATTTTAATTGTTTGTCTCAGAGCGGACTAAAATGGTGTCACCAAGGATGACGTAAAATCGCAGGAATGTGCGATGCGAAGCAGATCGTAAATTCTTGCGTTGCGTTTGTGCGAATTCGCAGATATTTGCGATGCGATGCGAATTCGCAGTTTTGTGTGGGAGCCCTAAGTGATAACATAATTAAACTTTGATGTTTTCATGTTACTGTTACTTTTTATTTTATATAAACTAACATAAATACAAAAAAAATCTTATCTAAATCATTAGCGTATTAAAGTATTGTCTCTGGTCACGTCTGTCAACACTAAACTACAACAATAATAAACACATCGCAAACCCTAATAGAAATGTTCATATTGTTTACAGCTTTAGAATCTTCGTTGTATAATCAAAAATGAATATTAATTAAACTAGTATTGAAGAAGCGAAATCAAAAGGTCGCGCTAATAAATTAATTCTAAATGTCAAATTATGACCCCTAACATCAATCTCAATTCCATGCCTCTATTTATGAAGATAAAATTTGTATCTTTACATCAAAGCAATAAATTACCATTAATCACGGAATTGGAGCATGATGAATAAATATATGATACTAGTGGACCCCACAGACGTTGTCCTGCATTTTTTTTTAGGGTTTTGGTTTTTAAATGAAGGACCCCCCGCGGGGCCCCCTGCCGGGGGGTTTTTTTTTTTTAAACCCCCCCCCCTCCCCCCCCCCCCCCCACATTTTTTTTTTTTTTGGGGGTTTTTTTTTCCCCCACAGAAGAAATATATATATTAATATAGATTCCAACATCCATCGTAAGGAATTTGGTTCGATTAAAAAACTCAGGGTTCAATTTCAAATTAAAATGCTTTGTATGACTATATTCAAGGAACAGTGGTGGATTTACCAGCAGGCTGAACAGGCTGAAGCTTAGGCCGGCAGATTTTCGGGGCGGCAAATTTGGATACCGAATCATTTTTGACACCTCATAGAAATCAAAATGATTTCTACATGACGGTTTTCTGATGTTTTACAGATAGAAGTCTGCGACAAATTTTGCCGATGACTTTCCCGACTAACTTGTCATTATACATTCTGTCTAGCAAACTTGAATATTCTAGAGTAAAACAGCTAGTTCACCGCCCCCAACCAGCAATCGACCTTTGCGTATTCAGCTTACACTTTGAACGAGTAAAAAGAGCGAAATTTCAGAAAATGTCTTTCATCAACCCATACATATGCGGCAAAAACTACACAGCCGTTACCTTGAAGATATGTAAATCTTCCACTGTCTAGATAAAGCCTGCAGAAAAAACATAGAGTTCATTAGGAAGGTAACGTACCGTTAAGGTAGCAAACATGTGCAAGAACAACACCACCACACCAACAAATAATGCTAACTTTACCTTTCGCCTTATTCTACATTTGTAGAAAAAACGGTATTTAATACTACATACATTGAAAGTTTTATTATAACGCATTATCTAGTTGAATGAAGTTTATTTAAATATCACAAAAAAAATATTTGTACATAATTAAAGTAAGGTAGATTTTTAAATGTTGACTATGCTAACTTCAGGGTGTCAGTTTTTTGTGACGGTGTGCGCGGGCATCGTAAGCCAAAAGAAGTATAACTTCAAAAATATCAGTCATGACTTATGGATTTAGACACAACTAGAAAATATCACCTTGATTACCTAAAATTGAGTGTTTCATGAAAATTTTAATGAAAGGTTTTAAACAAGTTTGATGATATTATTACGTCATAGCCGGAGCGATGCAACCCGACCTTTGTCGTACCTTCACATCCGGGTCAACGATGGCATTCTTTGTATATGAATAACTAGTTTCCTCGTAGTGCACATGGACAAAATATCATATCACACTTATGGTCTAAGATCCCGATATACAACGACCTTCACCGAGATGCTTATTTAATGAAACGTATTTTATATTTAATTTAATATGTCAATAAATATAATCCATATGGGTTGCCTAGCAAATTTCAGTCCAGAGTATGTTTAATTAATATTTTAAAAAAAATATTTTTTTAAACATTTCACCGGTATGATTATTAGATAAATTCTATACCAATCGAAAGTATGAAGCCCATAGAATATGCAAACGTTAGGTTGTTTTTAATCAATTAATTATTTATGTGTATATTTTTTATGTGACACTAAAGTATATATACATCTTGAGTAAAAAAGAAGGTTATAGTGATACATATATAATACTACCCTGATTAAAAATTTTGATTGAAAAAAATTTTAAAAATTTACTACATGCAAATTATAAAAAAATATTTTTTTTTAACTATTATTTATTTATTTAATTATAAGTAATCTTACAGCTAACATACATATTATAAAAGAAAAGACTTACATAATATACAGGGCCAAAACAGATTACATAGATAAACAATATATATGAAACAGTAACATAAGTAATTAATAGACAAAAATATATTTAAAAAAAACTAAAGAAAACTGAAATTTAACATTTGAAACAACTATTACTGCTTAAACAAAATCAGTATTCCCGCCTCTTCAAATACTTTCTCACATCTTCTTTGGTGAGGTGAAAAATATCAATATCCTTACTTAGGAGACTGTTTCTACTCAAGCAATATTTTAAGAAAATTTGACATAAACTCTTGTTTCTGACTCTTTAATTATCGCGGTTTCGGTTCTAAAAGAAACAATACAATTACATTGACGAGTTAATTTGGAAGTTAACGTTTCTATCTTTTGAAGATCTATATTGTTTTCACAAAATACGCAAGATCTAGCCCGCTTAATTTAATGAGTTAGTGAAAGGATTTACACAAGCCGTTACATAATACTGCATATGAACTCTTAAAGATGTGCACAGTATTTTAGCGTTTCGCTACTTTCTAATAACATAGCGCTTAAGAGTGTAATTTTAATTCAAAGTGCGCCGAGTCAATAGGTTATTACACCGTACTTCACAATATTCGAGCAGATACTCGCTGTGTTAGGTTAGGGCTAGTGCTAACAGCCATCTAAGAACATCTATACCACCAGGAGGCTAACAAATTATGTCTTTAAGGTACGCTTTTCTCTTAAATGGTTGTAGTTTCAGAAATAGCTAGTTCCAGTAGATGCGTCAGGAAGACTCTTTAAAATGATTCGCGGTGGAACGCCAGACGTGAATTTTTGCACCTTTAAAGTCCCTAAATTACCAATATTGGAAAAAATATACACAATCCACGTGTATATATCATAAATACGGTAATAACTGCGCTTATATTAATGTCGTTACCCGTAATAGAACAGTTGAGAAACCCGAATTTAAAAAAAAATATTATTAAGAAATAAATGTTGACGCCAAATACTTTATCCATTTAAGTACGTCCATCCACATCCAACTAAGTAACTTATTTATTTTAATTTAAACGTAATGGAAATATTAATTAAAAACTTTAAATGTCAAGGTTGTTTCATTCGACTTTTGTCTTTTATAAAACCTACATTCTTCATAACAAAAAAACTTTGTTAAGTTCAAGAGGAATTAAATTGCCGTCGCATTTCTCATAAAATTTACACTAGGACGCCTAGAATTGCAGTGAAATTGAATTATAATAGTTTTTTACGTGTTTATAAACCATTTATTAACACAAAAAAAATTCTTTGTTTTATGCATTCATTTGTGTTTTAACTAAACTTTATTATGTAATAGTATACTATTTTGCTACACGTCAAACGCCATTATTCGATATAAAAGACTGAATAACATAGTGTTTAAATAATTTATTTGTAATAATTTTATTATTTACCTAGATAAATCTTTATTATTATTTCTTAAGAGGTTCAAAAGATGTTAATACAATTAATTAATAAGTAAAAATAATATAAATATAATAATAATAATAAAGGCTCTATGGGTTTTTTGACTAAATATACTACACATATTCTGTGCTAGGGGTACGTAAATCTTTTAAATTAGGCCAAAACAATGCGGTTTATGCCCAAACACTTTACTACTTAAAAACCTTTTAAAACAAATAATATAACTTTCCAAACAGTGCTTGCAACTAAAACCACATCAAAAAAATAACTTATATTAGTGGACCTCAGCAAAGTATAAGAACTGTTACTACAAAGAGGCCTCTCTAGTAGGTCACACAAGCTTTACGATAATTTGAACAAACAAGTTAGCGTGTGTATCCAGATATAAAAAAGTGACCGCTAGATAAGCACACGGCGTTATCAAACTCACGGGCATAAAGAGGAAATCCACGTCACAAAATGTTCGGTAATCGTATAATAATATTTTAATTCATAAGTTTAGTAACCTTCATATCTTACATGTGGAATAATATAATTTTTACTTTAATAAAATTATTTTTACGTTAATTTTTTTACGCAGATATACCATATACCAGTATATGTATATCTGCTAGTTTAAAGGTAATTATTTTGATTGTATGTAGAACTATTGTTTTTCAGCAAGTATGTCCAAGGGGTTGATCGTGTACAGTAGTGCGAGGCGTTTTAACCTTATATAACACTAATGAGTTTTAATGGGGATTGCACGTCTGGTCTCTAACTAGAGATTCTAGTGTGATTCCGAACCTCACATACCCCTGCTACTTTCAGAGTACAGAATGCACAAATTTTACACTACGGGCTGATCACCATAAGTTAACGTTATACATTGACCGATGAAATTATAGCCACCATAAGGTCAAGTAATTGTTTAACGTGTTTATAGGAGTTCTTGCTTTGCATTGGAAGTCACGATGATCATGTAGATAACTTACGACAAACAATAGAATATACCTTAGATTTTTATATTCTTTTTTTGAACATTTTTTTCTTAATATGCAAGAATTTCTTAGCCTTTTCTGCCTGACACGGTATCGGCTCTTCTCCAACGTACAAGCAATTCTTGAATGCTCAGGAAGAAAACTCCAGTGCCAAACCGTGATTTGAAGTCACGACCCGGTTGACACTGAAGCCACTAGGCCAACACTGCTCTACTTGACTTCTTATAGTTATTACAAGACAAAAATTAATAAACAGTAGCTAAACGATTCGATGCAGCGCAGTATTAATTGAGTTTTAAAATGTTTCCTTTCATTAAAGCTCATACTATATTTTTTAATAGAAAAAGCGTTCTGCGAAAAGTTATGCAGTTTTAATTAAATGTTGCATTAAAATGAGCGTGAAGGTAGGTTAAAGTTGCAATGGTAATCTTCATTAAGTAGATTGTATGAATTTAGTTATTTGTATACTGTACGTGCGCGAGTTCGGAATAATATTTAGACAGAAATAATCTTGTATATGTGCTTGTTTTATTATAATAGTAGCATTCTAAAGCGTTTATAAAAAAAAATTAATACACGTGTAACATTACGATCTAGCCTAACTTAAGATGAATAAATAAAAACTAAATTAATTTACTATAAATAATATTTAACATAAAGAAAGAAGAAAGTGTCCAACGTCCAACAGTCTCTATTAGGGAATGACACTCTGTTCTTGTGTTGTGTGTGTGTGTGTTGTATTTTCTATTTTACACTTAAATTATATATTTTTTTCTAAAATAACTAGAAGTCGATAAAATTTGTTAAGTCACGAACCCAGTGTGGCAAACATTTGTGCACCTGTGTCATTGCAACTTTGTAATTGAATAGATATAATTAGCTTGTCTTGGGTTCATATATTCAATAATAACTCAGTTCCTCTAATAATCCACAGTTCTCAACTCAAAACTCCTATTTTCTCTATTTACATCTAATTGTTATTTTTGTATAATTATAGTTCTATTTAAAAAGTACCTTATAATTCTAAATTTAAATATTTTCCCGCTATAACGTTCTAAATTGAAAAACAAATATAAATTTATTAGAGATTGGCTAAGCTTATAAACGAGGTCATACTGAGTAGTAAAAATTATATATCCTACAAAATGCCGCTTCTACGCTATTAAACGAATAACGAAGTTATTAATCAAGTAATTATTTTTAACCTCCGGATGCAGAAAACAGCATTTATATAGATTACATTCATCTTGTACATACCTTATTTATGACGCCAAGTTGAACTCAAACCAATGAAGTGTGTTCCTGCAATTCAAAGAAAACAAATAATTATTTTTTTGTTCTGTGACTTAAACAATACATAGTAGAACATATGATAACAATAACCATTTTATTCAACAAAAATTTTACGAGACTATAGTCGCCCTTGGCCGGATGTACTTTTAGTGAAATAACAAAGAAAGCTATCTTCAAAACTTGTAATGCAAAGCTCGTACATTTGTGGTATGCAGTTCCATTAGCAAACGGCATGGTCTATTGTAGTCGAGACCACAAGTCCCGGTGGCTTAAAACTGCCACAGATTATAATATTCGCTTAGAAAACCTGAGAATAACCTCTAACAATACAACCTTTTCTACGTTATTTAGCTAACCATTGGTGTTTAGATTCTATTTGGGAAATCAAAATAACATTTGTTGATAATATATTTTTATATACCGTTATTAAGAGGTCTATGTTTGAAAGCCTAAACAAACTTGTTACCAATGGTGGTCTTCATACAAATAAATACATTTTTGGAAACATAGGTTTTGCTTTATAGCACTATATATTGTATTTATTTTTAACTGTTTACTTGATTAGGAATTTAAAATTGTACTAGTGTATCCTTTTAGGTACCAAGATTAAACCCCTTAGTTTTTTTGTGTTTTTTGTACTTTTATTTTATTTTTGGCATGAATAAATATACAGTCAAAATCTGTTATAACGACAGGGACTATTCATTTGGTCGTAAAAACCGATAGTCGTAACAGCCGATGACGTTGCTAAGTACCTAATACAATATAATTCAGCCGGGACCTGCTATTTTGGTCAATATATCCGGTATGTTGATCTAAACGATGTCGTCAAAAACGGTGTTGACTGTATTTAAAAAAATAACTATACTGATTTTACAACTAAAGAACATTCTAGATGCATCTGATCAAAATCGTGTAACTTTTCCCTGTTGAGTCTATAGAGATATCACTTTACATAACGTGAGTATGAACACGAGTGCCTACGTGATCTCACGCCCTATGGGATTTATTGCTTCCACGGAAAAAATATAGCTCGCATTACGAAGACGCACTGTTCGCCAGTTATTCACGATGAGCATATCCAATGTGCTAATTTAGAAAATAACTGGCGGTGAACGTTTGTCAATGGCAAATAAATGAGGCAATATTTAACAGCAGAAAGCAGTAAATTAGACCGAATTTTGTTCTATTCTAAAGTGAACAGATTTGATTTTTATAATTCGTTTTTGTTAATGTAATGTTTAACGAAACCTTATTTAGATGATATATGATTTTTTCTTGTAAACTTTTGTCTTTTAACATATTTTAGACGCAATACACACATATACTTAACCGCATATGTGGTATAAATGCTTCGGAGACTTAACGTGACTTGAAACGCAAAGGTGTTGAATTTGATTTTCGGAAAAACAATATGTAGTTAAATTGTATATAGCCTGTTGATTCTTATCTAAAAATTATAAATGTAACAGGTATATATTCACGTCATAGTGGGTTATTAAATAGAGAGCTATTGTATATATCTAATACCATCTCATCAGCGCTTCATTCATGTGTTTATAATCCTACGATTTCTGTTTGGAAAGCATCATCAAAAAAAAAACATGTGTGTACTAACGCGTGTACAGTTAGAAGTTATACTTCTTTGGCGTAACAAGATAAATTTTTTATCTTTCGTCTTATTCTATGTTTGTAGAAAAAACTACACTAACAATAGAAAAAAAAATAATCTCCTTTTCCATAACGAGCCAAAAGAAGTATAACGTCAAAAAGAACTAAAATGTTGACATCGTAAAAATTTACTCTCATGATTTTTCCCTAAAGCGCCAAAAGAAGAATAACCAGATATATATATCCATATCCATAATATGGATACTTGTTAATATCCCAGTCAACCATTGTATCGGAAAACACGTCAGTCTTTCAGAGCTTTACATTCCAATACATTTTCGTCACAAATACTCAACTTTCGGGTCACCGAGTCACGATACACGAGTAATGTGGGTCAAGAGTGGCAAGTCGATAAAATGACCCTCTTTAAGCAGTTTTTTTCTTATATCCTATTAATATTAAAAATGCGATCTCTGTATCACTTATAAGACTTTCACTCAAGACTACTTAAAATAAAATATTATATTTCTAATATAAGGTAAGCATTGTCTGGAACTTTCTTTATAAATAATGCATAAACATTATATTATGATAACTTTACGGTATTAATAAAACGTTTAGTCACGTCTTGACTATCAATGATAAAAGCTTGAACCTTTGAACAAACTTTCAATATCAAATTACAGTACCCACCGCTCGATTCTGGAGCTATCTGTTTTTTTTATCCTTATATGTATGTATAAGCGATAGAATGCCTTTAGAAAATAAGCCACAATTACCTGTTGGAATGTTTGTATAATTCATTTGCTAATATAAATTGCAACTGTAGATGTTTTATTAAATTTTACATCATTACAAAGAAAATAATTTAAATAATTAAAAAAAATGGTTGCCAGCTATGTCATCCACGAGTGTTGCCAGGTGTAAACAGGTTTATTTGTCAATTATTTACAGTCACAAAAGTTAAGTTTTATATTATGGTTTCCAGTTAAAAATTGGCCGCAAGGAGAGGTTGCCATACTTTCAATAAACGATTCTCGCTCGCTTAGTCAATACGTTTCCTCTTGAATTCAACTGCTTTAGACACTTATTTTATCCAATTTGTTATCTGTTTCATTTTGGCATACACATTTAAATACCAATAAAAGTATAAGCCACCGTATACAATTTCCTAAAATGTTATTTCATTTGGCGATAACAAGACCTCAAATTTATACGGTAAGGAGACTTCAAGTCAGTATCCCTAATAAACTAATATATTTAAAACTCGACACACAATGCTCGTACATTCCAGAACCTCTTCCAGGTTCTCTTTCTAACAATGATACCTTATTCTTATCTTTGTTGAATTTCGTAAAATTCATTCAATTTCCGTTATTTAATTTGTTAATGCTCCATACAACCAATATACTCCTATTCGAAATGTCAAAGGTTGTAGCGAAAGCGATGGCTTTCACAATGACTCGGCCATGCTTTAATGTCATAGATGAGCTGGTGAGAGCTCCTTACAGTACTGAGAAGAATCAAACTAATGAATCTCCTTTCCTGCGGAGTGCAATTCGTTTAACGTCAGCAAAAATCTTTTACTGACACTCTCGATTCCAATAAATCTTTAGTTATAAATAAAATTATTTTAACCTAATATTTATCTTAATTTTAATAATGAATTGAGTAGAATGGAATTCGGGTATAAAAGGGTCTGGAGACATTTTTGTTTATGTTATAAACGATGAAACATACATACCAGTCTCATATAAGGTTGAAATATTCATTTATAGTTAACTAAGCTGGAACGAAGCTGTCAACCAAATTCTCGTATACTATACTGACACTTATACCAACTCGACTCCAATAAATATTTAGTTAAATAAGATCTTTACTTATCTCTATAATTGAAGCAATAATTTTTAAAATAAATTTCAGGTATAAAATGATTCTAGAAATGTTTATCTAGTAGACATGGAATCATACATATTCATTATTGATATCTTAAGCTGAATCAATGCTGTCAATAGCTAGACATACAGAATGTTACAAACATAATTTTCAACTAAAACATGTTTCACATAGTTTCACAACAGTTAACACTGTCGTGTTTATATTTAAATAACAAAAAACCACAATGTAACATAACACATAAAGGTAACGTTTTCCTAGTCATAAATGTCGCTCCAAAGTACCGTAGGCAAAATAATCTGATAATCGAATTGACATTAGACATTTACGCAATCTAAAATATCTGCGCTTTAACGAACAAAAGATGGAATACGACTCGCATTGTGTTCATAATAACTCGACCGCAATGAGAACATCCCGCCGTTCGCTATTCGATTACTCAATTGGAGATGATTGCGGACATAAATCTGTGCATGACAATCAATGCGAAATGTCATTGGGCTGGTGACTTTTGGGACTCAAATAATGTTACGTTCAGTATCATGTAATTACAGCGACGTTCGTTGATTAAAAACCAGTTTATATTGTATTTTTTCAATTTAATTGTATTAAAAAAAACAAATCAAACGTACGTATCGCTTTAAGCGGTGTTTAATATTTCGTACGTAAACATAAAACAGACCGTTTACCGTTCTATTTACCGTTTTTTTATAAATATTCCAATGTGTTGTATCTCAGACTTTACAAGTAAATGCATGTTGAGAAATATACATATGCAAACATCATTACATTATAAACATTCACATTGTTGTAATTCATAAAAATAAAGTTACAAGCAAGTTCAAGAAATTCCCATAGAAAAAAAAGCAAGAAATTCATCCGGAGTTTTTGCTATACGCCTTATACCTTTCCTAAATAATCCTGCCACAATATCAATCAGCTGTCCCACTGACGAGGTGGGCGCAGGTCAATGACCGTGCGTTATCCAATAAAGGCGACGCGGAGATGCCACTAATCAAAGACCTCGATAGCGGTGAGATTTTAACAGGTTTCCTAATGCGCTGTGACCGCTGACCGTGTGTTGTATAACGAAGCCAATCATCACGGGAAAGTGAATATCGGAATTCTTTTAAATGGCGAAAGTTATGATGACAGGTAATTTACAGAATTAAATTTTCTAGGTATATACGGAAAATAGTGAGCAGTGTTGGCCTAGTGGCTTAAGTGTGCGACTCCCATCTCTTAGGTCGTAGGTTCGATCCCCGGCTGTGCACCAATGGACTTTCATTCTACGTGCGCATTTAACATTCGCTCTAACGGTGAAGGAAAATATCGTAAGGAAACCGGCTTGCCTTAGACCCAAAAAGTCGACGGCGTGTATCAGGCACAGGAGGCTGATCACCTACTTGCCTATTAGATTGACAAATGATCATGCAACAGATACATATATCTGAGACCCAGGCCTGAAAAGATTGTAGTGCCACTGATTTATTTCTATTTTGTTATATACAGAAAATAGGTGTACCATGGGTATCCAGTTTTAACAGCCAAATGGATGCACATAATATTTAGTTGTATTATTAGTAATCAAAATATGTCTGCATTGTATTAATCTAACGATAATAAGAGTTCAGGTCACATAGACAGGAAGGAAGTTTTATAGTCATAACTCAGTAAGGCGACAACTATCTAACTAGTTATCATAATAAACGTTTTCTAGGATATAACTTTAACTGCTAAGTTGAATAAAAGATATCTTCATCATAATACTGCCTACCGATGTTGTTATAAAATTGAAAGTGAATTAACTATTAACTACGTAGAGTAACATGGGAGGTTACAAAGGGCAATTTGAAGTGGATTTTACGTTTTATAATCCTGAGCACAAGAAAACATCTGATAACGCTGTAAATATTAGCATTTACACAGTAGACGTCGCAAGTATACGTCGTCGTCCATAGAGATTTTAATCACAGGCGCTTGACTGGAATCTTCAAGAAAAGCGGAAACATGGCAGTGCCAAACAAACCTGGTACGGCTTGCAGATAAGGCAAAGAGATCCGAAAAAACTTGGAGCGTGATACGCATGAGAAAAGTACACGTAAGACGTCCTTGACTCAGACTTAAGTTCGTAGCAAATATGAAAACACCGGGCCTCGTAATAACATAAAATAAGACCACGATCAAGCTACGGTCAATGCCATCGACCATGAAGCCCGTGGGCATGAAAACAACGTAACATTTAAGCATTTATTTACGTAATGTTCCAATGCTTTAACTGACATTCATCTTAATGATAAGAATAATACAAAATAAATCCAACAGGTGAATTCGAAAAGAACAACATTTTCTTACGTAGGATATCTTCAAAAATTTATATTAGTAACGAGCTCTAGATATTTTTAACATATTCTTACTTGCAATTGTTTTTTGGACTATAATCATCAGACTATTTGGACACTTATCTTTCAGTACCGTTTAAAAAGTACATCCAATCGCAAATGAAGTAAAGCAGAAATAGACAATCGCCACACAAATCTTCACGAATCACGATAAAAACAGTTATTCATATTTCAATACTTTCAAAAACAATGCTATTTATATAAATGGTCAAGAAGTAACGGTCGGTGACCCGACGAAGCTCCAACCTCAACATACTGACTGTAACGGTCCGGAGGTTTTTGTTAAGAATTGTCGGACATCTTGTATGGCAATTTGTTTCATTCCGACGTCATTCCTAGAAAGGAATCATAGGCTACGTACACACCGGAGGCTGCTAATAGGCGTTAGACAACGTAGCTAATAAAAAAAGCGTGTGTACTTATGTATGTATCACGTTATACCTCTTTGGCATAGCAAGATAAAAATCTTTTAAAAAAAATTATCTTTCGCCTTATTTCTACGTTTGTAGAAAAAACTACATTAACAATAGAATAAAATTTACTGTCATCATTTTTCCCTAACGCGCCAAAAGCAGTATAACTTCAAAAAACTAAAATGTTGACTATAGCTAACTTCAAGGTGTCAGGTTTTTGTGACGGTGTGCGCGTGCATCGTAAAAATTTACTCTCATAATTTTTCCTTAACGCGCCAAAATAAGTATTTCTTCAAAAGTAGTTATTTTAAAACGGACATTATAGAAAGAATTTATTGTACTAGTGGCTTTGGGGGCCGCCCTTAAAGGCCGGCAACACACTTGCAAGGCAATGTGAGTAGAATCACTTAACATCAGGTAAGCCTCCTGCTCGTTTTCCCAATGGTATAAAAAATAAACATTAAGACCCTTCCAGTGCGAATGTACTTGCGCAAATAGTAAATAATAATATAATTTTAAAAGCCGGCAACACACTTGCTTGCCTTCTGGCAATGTGAGTTTAATCACTTAACATCAGGTGAGCCTCCTGCCCGTTTTTCCAATGGTATAAAAAAATAAAAACATTAACAACCTGCCAGTGCGAATGTACTTGCGCAAATAATAGATAATAAATTAATTTTAAAGGCCAGCGACACACTTGCGATCCTTCTGGGATTGTGAGTTTAATCACTTAACATCAGGTGAGCCTCCTGCCCGTTTTCCCAATAGTATAAAAAAATAAACATTAACAACCTGCCAGTGCGAATGTACCCCGAGTTGACCTTTCATGAAGATTCTCGTTAATCAAGGCTTTTTATGAATGCTCTTCCGTCGAGGTTTTATATCTAGCGATCTATTCTAATCAAAGTACGCATTAGAACGCATAACCATTACTTGGCGGGTGCTTTTAACCTCGACCTCTTTCTAGGTGTTTAAATGTTTTTCTTACTTTATTAAAGCAAAATCAGTATTACCCTAGCGGCTAATAATAACGGGTACAAGTAACGTGAACGTGACGTCTAACCCTGGACATAAATAGCTTTTTATTTCTTTTCAGTTGTCTTCTTCATTGCTGAAGGTCGCGTCAATGTACTGCCTACTGCTCTGGTAGTATTTTTTATACGTTACAGGATGCAAAAGGCAGAAGGCTCACTTGATGTCAAGTGATACCGCCGCCCATGGACACTCGCCAGAAGGCTCGCAAGCACGCAGCGGGCCTTTTAAGAAATAGTACGCTCTTTTCTTGGTGGACCCTATTCCCCATTGGTTCGGAAATACTTCAGTGAGCAGCTGGTTCCCTAAGTGGTGGTCCGCGGTTCGGAAGTTTTTGAACGACGGACGTCGAGGTATATATATATATATATATATATATATCTACCTCGATCAGTCTAGCTTCCCTTAGCGCAACTGTTTTATATTTATGTGTGCAAATATTAACGTTTTTTTGTACGGCAAGGTAAGGTATGGGTTTTGGCCTAATTCACTAGCTTATCTTCTTCTGTTATTAAAAATAAAATAAAAAAATCAGCGGGCACCACAACCTTTTTAGGTCTTGGCCTCAGGTTTATGTATCTGTTTCATGATCAATGTCACTAGTAGGCAAGTAGGTGATCAGCCTCCTGTGCCTGACACACGCCGACTTTTTGGGTCTAAGGCAAGCCGGTTTCCTCACGATGTTTTCCTTTACCGTTTAAACGAATGTTAAATGCGCACATAGAAAGAAAGTCCATTTGTGCACAGTCAATGCAATAAAAAAATCCCTTCATTCATTTTTTCTTATCGTAAGCATACTCCAAAGGATTTATTTAAAGAAAACTTAATTGTAAGAACAAATACAGTACAATATAATTACAAATAGTACGAAAGGACCTCCCTCGATAAAATTACTTTAAATTTACATAAAGCGTTTATATTATTAAAACGAATTGACGCTAATTTAAACAAAGATGCAATTTAACATACAATAAGGTGGTTGGGGGTTTCCGTACCAATTTATCAATTGACCAATGTACTAGACCCTACTATGAAACTATTCGTATTGTTAAATGTAATGTTATATGGTTGCGTAGAGATGTGGGATCTTTCTGCAACTTCTATCGCATTCACCATAGAGAGTTTCAGAGGATTATCGGATTAATACCTGCAGCTAAGTTTCATCATCGGACGTCGAGGTAGGAAACGAAATTCCACCCGCATCACCACCATGTGAAACCAGCTGGTCCCCACTGAAGTTTTTCTAAACCAATGCGACATAGGGTATTTCAAGAGCGTGCCAATTCTTAAAAGACCGGCAACGCACTTGCGAGCAATGTGATTGCCCATAGGCGGTACCACTTAACATCAGGCGAGACTCCTGCCCGTTTGTCCCCTGTTATATAAATAAAATAAAGTCCAGTATTTAAACTATGCTCTGTGATTGAAACAATATAAACTCAAACAGATCCTTAAAATACCCTTCATAACAAAATAAAACCAAATATTATTTATTTAAGTATTAATAAAATAAATACGCCTTTCATAGCTTCAAATATCGCCTACAATAATAAACCATCTATTCCCAATTGAATTGTATGCCTATTATCACAATAAATTACACATCACATATTCATTGAATAGAATGAATCATTATTTTGAAATGGTTTTTGATAACATACGTAAGAGAACAATGAAGATGACGGTTTAAAAGACATAACAAAAAACGTGATGCCATTCATAAGCCAAGGGCGTGACTTCGCTTACTTTTCAATCAATTTAGTTTTTTCAAACTTCTTTACTAATTCCGGTACCTCCACGAACTTTTCATATCGTCAATACGATAATGTTAGTTTTTATAAGAAACATTTTCCATATAATTATTATTCATGAGCTTCCCGAGTCCCAAATACGCCCACAGAACTTAAGTTTTCCATACAAAACATTACACTTCTATTGGAGTGACTATTCGATTTAGCAAAAAGTTACACATAAAAAAAAACTAAGATAAGCCATGCTATCCCTCAAATACTGGATCCTAAACTATCTCGGTCTAGAAATGTTTCAAATATGTATTCGGATGAACAGGTCTGAGTAGAAGTACCCTCTCAGGAGCTATGCGTTCCTGGTACTTTTCGTGTAAATATTTGACTGGACATTAAACAAACTCTTGAGTTATGAAATATTTTTTGCACCTACATACTTTCAGCCTTCCAGATATGGCAATTCTTACAGAATCAACCATCTTGCAAGGCCACATTTATCGGACTATGTCTTTGTTTTGTAGAAAGAAGAAAAATTATGGTCGAACTAACTTGGTTTGCTAAACTTATTTTCATTTCAATCGACCACTGTCTCTGAATTGCATATCCAATTCTGCATCGGCCTAAACAAGTATTTTATTAAAATGTATAGATTGAAGGACTTATTCTGGCTGATACTGAGGGCCCTTAATAATAAACCATGATTTCACATATCCGGCCCGTGTGCAGGAAATTCGATTATCTTCATTCGCTAATTAGACAAGGCAATAATTCACTGATAAGGATATAAAGTAATTATCGCTTATTCACGTTTCGTCACAGTGTCTTAAGTAATATAACTGCGCGTAATTCATTAGTATCGCCGTTTATTAGTAAAATGGTTTTGATAAAACTCTTAATACTTGGTAACAACTCAGACTCGTGATTTTAAACAATTTATAAAAGTTTAATATGAATTAATGGAATAATTAATGTGAATACATTAATTATTCCATCAAAAAGGCTATTCTAGCATTTACTTATGTCTGCGAACGAGCGTCTTAGAAATTATTACTATTCATTGTCACATAATGCCTGCTGTAACATCGATGCAACCTACCTGCACTTTTGTAACAAATATGGTACATATTGTTAGAAACTAATATTTTTATTTTATGTAGTGTATTTTCAAATGATTTCATAACACAATGTACATAACTAACTTACTCTAAATTTTCTAGCTCAGTGAATGTAATTATTTGAGAAATAAAGTATCTTTGAACAGAATAATAACTCTAGCAGCTGCAGACAATGCCATCATTCCCATACAAGATCTTGATATTAGCCACTGGAACCTTTGGGAAGAGTGAGTCTTTAGAGCAATCAAGGGTTCTATAGGTTGGAGCACCACCAGACAGACACCATCTTCCTCCACACAACACTTGTATAAGTTATGCACTAGTTTTAATTGCTAGACTAGACCGTACGTTTCTTTTTAAAAATAGCACTAAACCTATCGAACGCAATTAGGTAATTAGTTTTAACTGGTTTTTGAAATAACTGGTTTCATAAAGGTTTTTCCAACCGTCGAATGTTAAAGAAGTAAGAACTGATTCGGTATTTGTTTGATATATCTCAATAAAGTTTAATTCTAAGTTAAAAAACAACAAAAAGCTTAAAAACATAACAATGATATTAGAACATAAAAATGATTAAAACGTATTTTGTTCGTAGAAAATGAAACTAAAATACATAAAAGTCTACGCAAGAAATGAAAATACTTTATTTCGCCTATACATTATGTACGCACTGAAATGCAACATTAAACTAACAATTAAAGTAATAATACCAGAAATACTGTAGTAAAAATAAATATAATAAATTCTGGCTGCAATGAGCCGGCCACTGATTAGCAGAAATCCTTGAAACTATATTTTAGTCTAAGGAAAAATTCAACATTTAATTATTGCGAAGTTTCCTAAAACTATACTCTATTTTAATAGTCTTTAGTATTGCTTATGACAATGAATATGAAATAATATGAAATCAACTTTAATCTGCGATGGGCCTATTTTTCGTTAACGTGTATTTTTTTTGTGAAACTTCTTTAGGAAGCGTTCAAGTATTAAGTCTCGGAAATTTAAAGTTTTAGATTTTTATAAATATGAACAAGACTTAATAATTAGTTCGCCAAAGAAGTTTCACTTCTGAGATGTGTACGCACGCACTTTTTTTTGTGTAAGCGACAATAATCGAATAAATATTTCTTTCTTTTCAACACTAAAGGACCGTCTAAGCACATTCGAATAAACACCAAATATGGCATATCTTATTCTAATTTATATTTTCTAGCTAGCGACTCTGTTGTCGTCGGAGATATTAAATAACTAACGTATATGTACAACTTCAGTAAATGATATTGGTAACCCGGATGATTAAACACTACTACCTATTTCTTTTAACATCTTTTTTTATAATATTTACAGCAAATCCCCGAAAGATGCCTCTTAACCTATTGTTGAACATTATTTATGTTAAGTTCGCCTCTGTTACTTTTACTAACAAAGCATTACATCTAATTCTATTAAAACGAATTTGTTGAATATCCTAACTCCAGAACCAACAAAATCTACAGTCGCAAAGTTTAAAACATAAACATCTTCATTAATTTCAAAAAATAGCAATTTACGAGTACCGCAGCCAGACATAATTGTGAACTTTTTACATTAAATTAACGGGAACAACCTAAAAAAGTTAACTCGGCGCAGAAAGCATGCAAGATAAAGCTGTGTTTTTGTAGGACCGAGGTCACGGTACTAATTAATAATTAATATTTGCTTAATTAATATTTTTCTATTTCGGCATCACTAATTATGTAATTTGATAAGAGTTTAGTATATTAATCACTAGTTATTGTGCGCAACGAGTGGACAAGGAAGACGGAAACATGTGAGGCCTTTAATATTTCTATAAATTGATTAAAATTGCATTACAAGTTAGATAGAATACGGATACCGGAAAGCGACTTGCTGCTTTGCGATAATTGGTTATTGGTTTGAGGATTCAGTTTTCGCACTTAGACTCTCAATAGGTCAGTTGTGCCTAAAGTCATGGCTAACTAAGCCAGCCCAACTCCTTCCAGAGGCACAGAAGTCTCCTGAGCACTTCGCAGGCTTCACGGAGCGACCTCACTGTTCCGTAGATTCTGCACGTTGTTTAGCCACAGCCTCGCATTCCAGGACTACGTGGGTAACTGTTTCCTCTGAAACAACGACTTTGCGACTACTAGTAGTAATAATAAATCCGTCATTCCACAACTGAGCGTTTTTATGGCAGTTTTTGCCGCGCACCACCTTTATGTGGAACCAGCTGCCCTTTGAAGTATTTCCGAACCAATTCGACTTAGGGTCCTTCAAGAAAAGAGCGTACCAATTCTGAAAGGCCGGCAATCCACTCGCTCGACGAGCTCTCTGGCAATGAGAGTGTCCATGAGCTATCACTTAACAAAAAGTAAGCTCGTTTGACCCCTGTTATATAAAAAAAATACGTGTAGAGTGAGCCTAATCGCCAAAAAGGCATAGAGGCCAAAACCTAAATCTTCTCTTATATCCTGTCACGGTAATAAAATCAGAACACTAATTGAAAGATTGGACATTATTGTTCCGTTTTATTTATAGAACAGGTTGCAAACAGAACTCACCTGTCGTTAAGTGATACAGCCCATAGAGACTCACACTGCCAGTACTTGCTTACGTTGCTTCCTTCATCTTTGTTAATATATACGTACATACTTTAATTTTTTTGTATTATTTAAAGATGAATTCTGGTTTAATTTTATTTATATTGTAGTACTAGTGGACAAAGATATAAAGTAGGCGACTGAATTTATAAAGACGGGGAAATTTTAGTTTTTAGATTTGTGTGAATTGTTTTTAAACAATACTAGTAAACACTTTTAGAGCTGCTCTTTTAACTGTCGGAAAATAGGACATTTGCATTTGACCGATTTTGATGCTTTTAGTATGCTTTAGCAAGGAAATGAAACGACCCCGTTGTAACGTTTCATGTTTTGTTCCATATATGGCCTATTTTTGCAGAAGTTATTTTGTAAAGCTACATTTAAAACAAGAAAACGTTTCATAAAATCCACTCCAATCCACTTTACAAAATCACAAATCTTGGATCTTGACAGCGATCATGATAAAGATTTATCTTAACAGCTTGGAGTTGTTTGTTACATTCAGTTTTAATTATTAGAAAAACAAATAATCCTGAATATCATTGCATATGAAACGGATATATTAAGTTGCACACTGCACTGGTGAATTCACAAGAATTGCATTATTTATAATTAGTTATAAAAACGTTTAGTTTAATTTTTATATTAATAAGTTTGCTATTGTATTAGTATTAAGTTACTGTAAAAATAAGAAAATAAATGAATATTTCGCTACAATTTCGGTACCATACCCGCGGGAACTGTCAAATCCCAACATTAATTACACGCCAAATAGATCGCTATCCATTAGTTTGTCTACATTTAAAGCGTGTAGATAGGAACGGATAACTAATGATGTTTTGGGGTCAATATTTCAGTTGTCCCGGGACATGCTATAATGGTCGTAATTGGTCCCAAAACAGCAGCGTAGCGACAGCAGTCACGTCGGTAGAGTTATAGCGTTCGATACGTACGTGGGGTTAGACCCTGTATGTAAAATAAATACAAGTTTAGGCGATTTTTCTTAAATTTTCTAAAATATTTCCTCTATGGAAGACAATTATCCGGACTAGCTTAAGTCTCTTTGTGCGTTTAACGAGTCAAAGAACAAAAAAAAACATGTGTACAATTCACACGTGGTAGAAGTGAAACCTTCAAAAATATGTAAATAAGACTTTTTTCACTATCTAAATACGTCATAGTCTATCTCAATAAGTCTAATACACTACTACACTGTTTTTTAAATTAAATTTTCTATTAAATTTTAATTTTTAATATCAATCTTTAATTTTGATAAAAACTAAATAAATAATTTAAAGTTTATACACTGTATAATGGTTCCCATATCATTTACTACCACGTTAAATCTTATGAATGTATGTATCTGTATATTTTTACTGTTGCTTTTTCGTTTCATCTTAATTAGCCATTTTGCTAAGATAGCCTTAGCGAAATTCTCATATCAAAATCGAGATTTGGACATAAATATAATAAAATAAACATTGCATTACTATTAGAATAAACAAATACAAATAAAGATTGTACTACACATACCATAATGTCTGAACAAGGAACAACATATCACGCTGTCAATTCATTAAAGATTATTTTACTTAGAGACATTTCAATTTGTCTCTTCAAGTTAATAACCCCAAAAGCTATAATTCACTGACACACGACGCTATTTGAAAACATGCCACTTACACGAAAACTTTCCTATGTTTGCGAGGGCATTAAATAGGAGTTAAAGTTCGTCCCTCAAGCCTTCATTTAAATTACAACCCACAATACGCTTCAGGTTAACTTTAAACTGAGAGATTTCAATCAAGTTTTGTAAGTTCATCAACACCTTACAATGAACAACTAGTGTATTGACAACAAGAATCAAACAAATTATTATAACACAACTGAAACATATTTTGTACCCAAGTAAGTAGTAAGCTCCTCTATTTGTTATTTGTGAAAGTTTTTTGTCATTATTTCTTAAACTTTGTACTGTTTAGTATTGTAAACTAATATAGGAGAACATCAGAAAAAAATCAAAATATTTCCGTTCATTTGTAGGATAGAAGCACAAAGCCATAGATGACACCATCGCAAACGCTGCCACCTGCCACGAAACTATGGTTGACTTCGATGGAGATCAAACCAGGAATTTAAATTTCAAACAATGTGCGTTTCACGCAACAATTATTACATTAAATAAAAACTAAATACGACTCTTACAATTATCTTATTCTTCTCTTCCGTTCTACGCCCTTGATTTGAGAACTGGCAGTAAATGTTAAATTAGAAGCATTTAATGTATATTTCTTTTTTGACGTTCATAAGTGTACATTGTGTTACCTACATGAATAAATGATTTTTGACTTTTGACATAAAGCCTTAATTCCAATAAAAATTGTTGCGTTATATTTGTTACTCCATATGCCTCGTATAGATGGACGGGTCATATGCTACGGAGCTCCCATGAAGAATGGAGCAAAATATTGACGAAGCCCTAGAGACGCAAAACGAAGAAGAGGCCGACAACGCAAAAGATGGGAGGACGAACTTCAACTATCAGCAGGCTACAACTTGAGAAGAGCCGCAAAGGATAGAGAACAGTGGAAAGGGATAGAGAACAGTGGAAAGCGTTAGAAGAGGCCTTTGCCAAGACGGCTAAATTATTATTATTCCTCGTATAAATAAAGTAAAAATGCCTTAAATATGTTTACTGGTAAATAAATACGCGTAGTAATAACTAACGATATATTGCTACATAAATTTATAAGCTCGATACAAGAGTCATCAACCCACGATGATTCTACTCTCTGTGTAATGACGCAAACAGCTTGAAATACAATTAGATAATCGCATAAACGCTGTTACTCCGATTAAGCCATGCTGGACATAATCTGCATTTATAAAACAATGCATCATTAATGAACATTAGCCATATATGGTTATTGCATGCGTGTTCCAAAGAGTTAATGGCAACCGGTATTAAAAAGGAAATAAAATATAAGCAATTTTATAAAGGGATTTGTTCTTATATGTTTGTAAGTAAAAATCAGTACGGTAGGTACCGATTTAACGTTTTAATTGCCACTACTAGAAAGCTGAGTTCCAAACACTAAATTTATTTCCAAAAAAAATTTATACAATGTGGCACATTTTATATTGTTATGGAATTCTTAACTTTAGTAAATTATTTAACTGATTTATTAAACATCACATATCATATATATATCATATTATCACAGAGGAAATACGAATTGACCCATAGAGAAGAGTGCATTCCAAAAGATTTTGTTGATCGTTTTCAGTAGACTAACATACACGATATTCTTAATGGGCGGATAGGTAAATACTCACAATTGTTCCATGTGCCTCGTACGAACACGAATTACCTTCATAATTCGACAATGTTTCGGGTTTTATCTAACTCTGACATTTATTATAAGGATGTTGATACTTTCCACCTCACCAAAGAGGATGTGAGAAAATATTTGAAGAGGCGGGAAGACTTTGACTTTGTTTAGCAGTAACAATTTTTCAGTGGCTTTTTGTCTATTTATGTTAATGTTTTATGTTTCATATATATATGTAATCTGTTTTGGCTTTGTATATTATTTAAGTGTTTTGTTTTATAATATGTATGTTAGCTGTTTAATTACTAATAAATAAATACATATCTTCATTTATATGTCTAAGCGAATACCTTAACTTACAAACAAAACATTGCATTATAAAAATGTATAGATAGGAAAACTTAAACCATTTAAATGTAGGTACCAGGATCTCAGAACTGTAGAGGAAGCAGTCAGTACAGTAAACAGAACAAAGTGGACGAGTGGCTATCTAACCGGACCGTTAAGAACAAGAAACGATGTCATACATCAACATCACACGGGGAAGATACCTCACATGCTACAATATTCTGAGAATAAGCCTGCGGTGTACAAGGTATATGCATTGAATTAGTATGTAAATCTGAGTAAAATATAAATAATAATTATATTAAGGTAGATTTAACACAACTTTATTTTACGTTGTTCTCGTAATATTCAAATAGGTGTATTATGTATGCTTAGAAATTTAAAAGAAAGTATAAAGTTCAGTGCTTCTAATATATTGTTAGAAATTTTAAATTCATTGAATAAGCCACAGTCCTTAAAAAATACAGCACCTACTTCATTTTTTTTTTTTTTTAATGTAATCTCGGTGTGGCGAATGGGGTTTTCCCGCGACAAGCGCAAGGGCGTCTCCTACGAGTCCCCGACCTCGGCTTGGGCTGTCGCGGGGTGGTCTATCGCCTGCACGGCAGAACGGAAGCTCGATGGAGTGAGCGAAGTACGTAGTAATGGATCCCGTCTTCCTCGGTGAAGGCGGGTTTTTAGCCTAGTCTGAAGTCGATTTTGCATTGCCGTGTGGGCGGCTTTTATTGGTTGAAGTGTCATTCATTAATAGTATCTAATCTTAAAGAATTTTTTTTTATATCATAAAACCATTCGCAAGCTACAGGTCAGTTCTGTACTGTAGGTATGTATTTAATTTCTAATCTACCATTCAAAATTATTTAATAGACTATTCTGAGTAGCACCATAAAACTTACTAATTTATATTATATAATCAAATAATATTTTAGAAGACTTGGTCTTGACCTACAACCGGCAAATGCATACAATTTAAATTTACTAACCTTACTTCATGACTCACTGCGCACTTGGAAACATAAAATTGGTCATTGGATAAACAACTAATCGTAATTAAATGTACCTGTAACAAAGATAAGATATGTTTAGTATAAAAAATATTAGTACAATTAACTTTTCGCGAGAGTGATTATATAATATAAGTTAAACCATAAAGTAGTTTAAGCCTGGTGGTTCAATGTTCGAGTCTCAAGCGTATCACGGAGTGGTAAACGTTAGAAAACTGGCATGTTTTAGAACGAAAAATCGGCGACGTGTTAAATGTTCACATGTGTTGATGATAAATGTATGGCATCTCATCAGCTATTTTTAGTTTCAATAAGTAATTAGCATAAATTGGTTTTCATTAAAAATGTATGGTTAATTAAAACTACTCGCCATCTTGTTTTGTAAAAGATAAGCCTAAAAGTCGTGAATAAAACGACTTCTTTTCTTTTTCGTATGTTAAACAGACTAGTCAAAAAAGCACAATAATAGAAGTACTCCATATATGTCTGTCTATCTATATATTTTCCGTGATCAACATAGAACGCAATATGCATAAAACAAAACATTGCTCCAACTTAGTGAACTGTTATACTTGTTTGCTTTTTTCGTAGGTATATCACATTAATTTCTTATACTCGTAGTACCTACTAGAAGATCTTTTAAGTAATTTAAAAAAATAAAAATATTCATTAAATTATAGAGATACCTATATCCCTCCTAAGCTACCGATTAAATAATTACTTTATAATTGGTATGACAACAAAAATGACGTCTTCTAACGACTTAACTAAATTTCGAAGCTATTTCAATATCAATCGAATTACGTAAAGCGATCGCAGTATTAAGATCAAAATCGGCTGCACTTACGCGATAAGTTTCCATTTAATATGCCCAATTACCTTATGGGCTTTAAATAATTTTAATTACGGCTAAATATACTAAATACATGTTTTGTAATTATCATGATAAATACATTTATCATAACCCAATGTACAACAGTTTCGCTAATTATGAAATATTAATGACTATAATTGAATCTCCGTATGATATTTCAGTAAATACAGCCTCATTTGTTATAATACAATTAACCAATCTAGTGATTGGAATTTTCAACAGCATTAAAAAAATATAAGGATAAACGCGCTAATTTGTTTATATTACTTGTTATTTTACTGAGTATTAGAGCGACTCAGGGCCATGTGTAATACCCTTTCAGAATCCCTATTAAATGCGCCAAAACTTTTAATATAGCGTCACTTTTCGGTAGAGTATTTTTTTTCCACAGTGGGGTCCGAAGTTAACAAAAAGTTATGATTTGAGAAACTCTTATATCGTGTAACTTAATAAAACACTATTTTGACCGGATTGAAGTTATGTATTATTATAAATTTACAACTATTTACAATTTTATTTATTTTATTTATCGTGTAACTTAATATTATCTTCAATACACTCAATAAACAACTATAAATAGTACGTCTAACGTAAGAACTCATCAGTACCAATCTAGTGGATATTATAAAAAAGATACAGGATGTAGATTTTCTCGAATTTTAATAAGTAAATTGTAATTAGTAAAAAAAGTAAAATTAGATAAAACCGCAAAATAAATTATAACTCTGCAGCGGTTGAAATTAGAGACCTCCCGTAGAACATTTTTTTGCAACTGATGACCTCATCTATCCCCTAGTTACGTTTGATCCACGACTTTTTAATCAATTAGTGCAATCTTTAAATGATTTTTTTCTAGATGATCAGTAACGGACGTATGCCTGATACACTAAGTTCTAAGGCCTGACGTTTTTACGATGTTTTCCGTACGTTGTTAATTACTATATAAAAATAACTACACAATTATCCTTAATGTTAAATGTAAATTATTCTTTACGTTTAATTAGGTAGAAATAACGAATATTGCTTGCTAGACTAATGTATATTATATAAGTTTAGTAACTCATACAACTGTTCCATGTGTATATATATATACAAAAGTCACCAACAAAGTCACAAGTTATAAAATCAATTGCAATATAAATTCAATAAAAAGCTTACATCGATTTCAAAGCAAATATATCAGAAAATTACAATAAGAGCGTGGAAACTAATTTTTCGCTGGTTTTACAACAAGTTACATTGGTTGCATATAATCGAAATGCATGTGATAAGAATGTTATTGTTACTCCGCCGTACGATAAACACAATTTGTAATTCGAGTTTATGTTTTTTGGGATTGTATAGATTTATATATAAGAACGTACATAAACAAATAAATCAATCTAAAATCAGTGCAGTTGCACTTTTTTAACTACTTACGTAATTTTTCAACAGAAAGAGACAATGAAGATTTTTTTAAATTTATTTATTTATTAGTAATCTTACAGCTAACATACATATTATAAAACAAAACACTTAGACAATATACAAGGCAAAAACTAATTATTACATAGATACGCAATATATTAGAAACAGAAAACATAAGTAAATTAATAAAAAATAAAAAAGTATTTTAATTAAACGAGTGCAATTAGGTTTATTTAGATTTTATGAATGTCTAATGATTTGTTATAGCGAAGGAGGGCAAAAGCACTTGCAGAAACGAACACTGCCGCAGCACATAGACAAAAAAAATATTTACAACCGTAAACAGCGAGCAAATCACTTGAAAGAAGTTTTTATTTCAATTAGAATATGCTAACTTATTGAAATTTCTTTTTGAAACCATGCCTTCATATTCGTAATAGCTGTAAAATGAGCTGATAGCAAGCATCACGGTAACATAGCCTTTATATCGAACAATTATACGTTGTATTTGCCAGTGCGTTACCTTTTATAAAGGCCATTAGCTCGTTACTCCTGCATAGTTTGCTAAATGTTCTATGAATAAATAACATTACATGAATGCAATTCTATTGTATATACCATGACACATGTTATTGTAATTGCTTTACGAACTCTTAGTATATACTAACGTGTATACCTTTCCAAATTTGACTAACGAAATAGCGACTTAAACCTATAAACCTGTCATAGTATGTAGTATTTTAATTTTTTCAGTATTACTTATTGAGTAGGTATTCACTCATGAAACATCATAATAATAACCCAAAGTTTTACACATTTCCTTTTCTTTACTTCCCACACTGCTGTTGATTACTTTAATCTCAATAATTTATTGTAAAGTGCCTAAAAAACCATGATTTACCTTCATTCACTGCGAGGAATCTCCTTCTATATTTAATTAAAATAATCTCTCGGAATGACCTCAATAATGAGTCATCTCCAGTGCAAGTCCTACTTAAGTCAACAGTGGCGCTACAACCTATTAGGTCTGGGTCTCAGATTTTAATATATCTGTTTCATTTTCTTTTTTTTTATCTAATAGGCAGGTAGCTTCTAACCAGCCTTCTGTACCTGACACACGCCATCGACTTTTTGGGTTTAAGATGCCGGTTTCTCCACCATATTTTCCTTCACCGTTCAAGTGTGTGTTAAATGCGCATAGACGGAAAGTCCATTGGTGCATAGCCGGGGATCGAAGCACGACCTCAAGAATCAGAGTCATACACTGAAGCCAACACTGCTCTTTTAGAGTAACTGATTAGATATTGATAAATAGCTATATCGTTAACAAGACAATCTAATAATGTGAACCGCATACATTTTTTTATTAGAACGAGCGTATCTAATCAATTAAGTGGCGTCTTCGTAATTTCAATTCATTAGTAGATTGGCCTGCAACAATTGCCGCAACGTGATGATATCATACATATAGATTATTTATACTTGTGACCTTGCTACAGATATAAATTAATCGTTAAAGAAAGTGTTACAATGTCGATGTAATAATTAGGGTTTATTGTAGATATTTTGATAAGGAACAAAATAGGTTTTCAGAAAACAATAGCTGTTGTAGTAATGTGAAATTATTTATATCTGAGGTGGGAATAACGTTTTCATACCCCTAACCCACAGCACGAGGGTATGTGAGACCCAAGTCACTCTAGGTAAACTCTCTGTTACTCAGAGAGCCGGATACCAACTCGGGTGCTCGCTACACTACCGCAATCCTACGTACGCTTTCGCATTCTACACCAAGCGTTTAAAACTAAAATATTAGCATTACAATATTAATAGATTCCCTAAAAGCAAATGCCTGTAAAATTATGAATACATAAGCATTACATTATATGTAACAACCTAAGCTCTTAAATAATTACTATTTCATAAAACGCTTCATGTAATCGAAATACCACTTGAAATTAACAATTAGACAGAAATGTTGTTATAAATAACAGATTCAACTTACAGCAAAAATAATTGCTTCTAAAAATCTCTCCTAAGTATATTTCAAGTTAGTGTATATTTAGTTCTAAACTTCTGAAAGAACGCTACTAGACGGTTGGGCCTCAGATTTCCGTATGTTTTCACAATATCCGTTATATCTATAAACTATCTTTTGCAAGGGGCAACTACAGTCATTTCTTTTTTAATTTTTTAAACTTATATTTTGACTTTCAAAAGTGCCTTTTAAATAGGCCCAATTGAAATAACGATTTGACTTTTTTATGTATTAACACTGTCGTAATAAGCAGTCATAAAATAATAGATATAACATATATATAGAACTATTGAAAAAAATATATAGTTCCTTGTCTTATAATGGAATACGATTTTACCTATATAGTATCAATATATCTATGAATGCCTAAGGTACAAAGCTTACGGTGCACAAGAGGTGAATGCACACGCCTAGTGGTCATACAAACCAGTTTCAAGTGTGAGTCTGCAAAACTCTTCCTTTTTTTGCTTGCGAAGTACGAGAATAAAAATAGTGTATGTAAGGTATTTTAGATAATAATTGTCCTGGTTCTATTTCCAGCAACGCTGCAACTCTTTATGAGCCCTACAACCCTTCACATATAGCATCTGTTTCATTGAGATTTATTACAAAATAATTATACTAAAAATACAATAAATTTTGATGATAAATGAATTATTTTGTGTTTATTGATTGTATTTATGTTTAAATATTTAACTTCAATTGAAATTTTTATCATCAAATACTAGAATTTGATGCATGGTCACGGCTAGGAACTGACGATTGTATCATTTAAGGAAGAGTATAAAATAAAATACTTTTTTTGAAATCTATACAAGTCTGTATATAGAAACACCTTTATTCAGGTCTATTAACATTATTATTAGAAGACATACAGTTGCACAAAATTTATGGAATCACCCATATTAGTTTTCTATTAATAGTAATGATCAATCTTCTGTGCCTGAGAAATCTTCGATTTTGGGTCTAAGCCTTGTTAGATCTTACGATATCTTCACCGTTAACGCAAGTATTCATTGCTCACATACAAAGAAATATCAATTAAAGCACGCGATTAGGCAGCATGACAATGTAGGCACGCATCGCTTCTGGATATATATAGATAAATATATGTTTTTGCAACAAAATGTTAGTTCGTGAATACAATTACTTTCTGAAGTAAACCGCGTATATTTAGAATTTTTTGTCGGAATGTGCGAATTAATAAATAAAATATTTTATCTAGAATATAAATCTCAAGACGTTTTAAAAGTTCCTCAACCTTCAATTTCCTTTGGATAGCGAGTTTAAAAGTTATGTTGACAGCATTCCTTCGATACTCTTTGTTTCTTTATGAGGATAAAAGGCAATACTAAAAATAATAAGTTCTAGACTAGCCAAGTCTATGGACATTAATTGTTCCAGTACTGACAGCAAACTCTTTTTTGTGGTTAGTATGATATCGGTCTCAGCCTATTCGTTCTAATTAAAGCCAGACTATTAAAAAAGAGCAGTTTTAACTTCAGCGTACAACTCTCATCTCTGAGGTCGAAGGTTCGAACCCCTTGCACCAATAGAGTGTCTGTTAATCCATATAACACTTGCTCGTACGGTAAAGGAAAGCATCGTATGGAAACCGGTATGGATTGCCTTATACCCAAAAAGTCGACAGCAAGTGTACGGCTCAAAAGGCTGATCACCTACTGGCCTTTTAGAAAACAACAAATGATAATGAAATATTAAAGAAATCTAAGACCGAGACCTAAAAAGATAGCGCCACTGTTTTTTTTATCTATTTACTAATATGACGTAGATACCTTATTTTAATCTTTATCAAATTGATAACCAAGCAATTAATGAAGAGATTCGTAGAAGAACTAAAGTCAATGGCAATGGGCGAGGCATATTGCCCTAAGAACGCATGGTCGATGGGGCAAAAAAAGTCCGGTCCGCTAAGCGTTGGATGGCCTCCCTCTAGGTGGACAGATGACCTGGACCTGGAGGGAAGGCGTTAGATGCAAAGCTAGGGAAAACGGTCGTACTGGAAATTAAGGGTAGAGGCCTATGTCCAGCAGAGGACGTCAACAGGCTGAAACAAAAGCAATAATTTCCGAAATATTGCAAAAGAAAAAATGACGCGCGAAAAATATATTGCCATTTTAATTTATTGGCGTTCTCAGCTTCACGTATCAGAAGACGTCGAATTTACCATAAGTAATTTAAAATCTTAATACGACATGTAGTTAACATGTAAAAGTGTTGGTAAATATTTCAAGATTATTTGATCAGGTGAGTTTGCAGTTCGTACCTTTGACCGTATCTTGCCCGGGGCTCCGCAGACCGTGGGAAAGTTCAAACTTCTAAGAAATGATTGTTCAGTAACAAAGTGGTACGAGAGAATTACTTGATTGAAGTGGACATCAATGGATGGCCTCGTTAGAGATTTCATGTTTATTGATGATTAATAATTTTACCGATGAATACGCCCCGTGTATTGCACAGAGAAATCAACTCTCTTTTAAAATCTTACAAAATTTTATGTTAACGTTTTTATTATAGATCTAGAATCATCTACATTTCCCTGTATTTGTCAGTTTAAAATTGCTGATTAAATTATCAATAAATTTGTTAAGTTTTGATAGGATTACAAATTAATAATTCGGTGTTTGGTAAGTGTTTTCAAATATCATTATTACTTTTCCACATAACCGCATATAAACTGATCCGCGTTCAACATCTCTATATATATAAAATTCTCGTGTCACATGTTCGATCCCATACTACTCCGACACGGCACGACCGATTCTTATGACATTTTTTAATGCATATTCAGTAAGTCTGCGAATCGGCTACTTTGTATATTTAAACCCCTAAGTGATAAGGTGACCCAAAAAAAAAATTATTTGTTTTTATTTTTTATAATACAACATACAAAAATACAAACAACCCTAAATTTTCACTCCTCTACGATCAACCCTTTTTTTATAGTAGATAGTTAATTTTATTGAACTAAAAAAAAGTTTCCTAGAAATAATATACATGGCAAAACAACGTTTGCCGGTTCAGGTGGTTTTTATATAATATAATGTACTTATTTAAACAGTAATAAACTTTCCTCAAATTCTAATATTCCCCGAGACGAACTGGGCCACAGATCCAAGTTCTTTGTTTCATAATTATGAAATAAATTTTAGTCCTAGAGTTTATTCAAGACATGAAAGGGAACGAGTGTAAATACGTTTAAATAAGCTTCATTTTACGTAAATGGTTCAATGAATGTGTAGCAATCTCTTTCATTAGTTATTTAAATTACTACTGTATATTTAAATCTATGGTCTCTTACTGTAATTGATACACATCTCTGCCCTTAAAATTATAGTTTCATTAAGTAATCGTGTAGGACGATAATATAATATATCTGAGGCCTTATGTTTTCCAAAATATGGTAACCTTTATCAACGGCCAGCTCACAGCGCCCTAAATTTTTTCATACAGAAATCTCCGCAAGACGCATTTCCGGCAGCAGAAATCACTTGGAGGTGTTCCAATCAAGGTGCCCCGAGACTCCTGCATAATCAGTATCATCAGATTCGGGCGACCGATTTTAAGATCGTTACCCATGTCCACACAGGAAGTATAGGTATTAGACCAATAATTGCCGCGACATAACTTTAGTTTATTATGTGTAATTACTTTTGTTTATAAATACACACATCTGCTGTTAAAGTGACTGTTGTATCAACGGCTTAATAACCACCTAATCATGACACCATGTCGGTGTTAAAATTTTCAAAAAAAAAGAAATTTCGATTGCCCGCATATATAATCGAGAACCTCAGTTCCGTTGTAATAGAGCATACATTGGTTTCTTTCGTAAAGGCAATTTCCCTTTTCCGATGCCCTCACATTAATCTACATCGGAAGTTTGCCCGCGATTACGAGTGGCGACGATAATGGCCGAGCAACAATGGTCATTCGTCGACCGCCTCGTTTGGTTTGTTGGCTTAATAAAGAAAATCGTAAAATGCATTTCTGATGAACAACTTGTCAACATTTCGACGAATCAGTACATAAACTTTTGTGGAAAAAGACCAATTCTTATTACGACGTATTTAGCCGGTTTATGCTTTAAAAATGTTGACTGTTTAGTCACTATTCTATTTTATATTTCGCGTAAAATAATTACACAATTAAAACAAGTCCGGGTTTTTCGAACACTTATAACTCGAGAACGGCTAGATAGATTTTCATGATTTTTTGTTGTATTTGGCTCCGTTCCGAATAAGAGAATAACATTGTAAATTGACAGAAAAATACAAAATGTTCATGGGTTAAATATTGGTTTCGAAACGACAAGATATATCCACAATATTCAGATGAATATATATTTTAGATTTTTTATGTAGAATAATGTAATGAAAAACAGGTTTGACAATATACATTATATTGGTTGTCAAATATTTATGCGAGCGTTGAGTAACACGACATTCATTGATTGACGGTACGAAGGTAATGTCTAATAAAAATAAGTTAACAAAAATCTGTATTTACACAGTAGCTATATAATTTTACACGAAAAACCTTTATGGCATACGGAATAAACTGAGATCTACGCAGTAATGAAAATACGGATATATTTAACGTTAGGTTACATTTTAATCCTTACACAAAATTTCAGTGAGCCTTGTATATTAAAAATTACGAAATACATAAAATTGAACACTGTATGCATCAGGATACGTATTATCAGTGGGACTTTGTATTTCAAAATGAAACAGCATGTTATCATATCATATTTCCGATAATTTAACACTAATGATAAAACTAGAATGTTTGTTTAGTTAATTTATTAAAGAGAAACAGTTTAGGTTGCTGCGCTATTTATATAAAACATGAATTTTAGAATTAAGTCATTAATACTTTAAAATTAGCTTGTGATACTGAATACGAATTCTGAATATGTGAGAAGGAAAAATCTTCAAAATTCTATTCACTGAGACATCAATAAACATTAGGATCAAGCCTAACTTTATACTAATAAATAATTTAAATCTAGTCTGGTTTTAAAATATGTAGTTGTAGGTATAGTATTGATGTATACTTATGTTAAATCATCCAATGACGAAAACAAAAAACTGTCACTCCGTCTTTTTTTCTTTTTTACATACGTATTGAAAAAATATATACATTATTCTTAAAATCTTTGTATTTTTAGTTTTTATCCAACAAAAACGAACGTATATAAATCCCTACTTCGTAAATTACGATACTTATGTATATGTAGCAGCGGTGCGAATATTGCCAGGGTAGATACACAAAAAAAGCGGGACAACAATTAAGTTTAAAAATTATTGAAAATAAGCAAATATTTTTCAATTTATCTTTAATAATATTTAAGTATATTTACTTAAATTTGTGGTAAACATAGTTTGTTTTAGCAAATAATATTGTATGTAATGTATGCTAGTTAAGCTTAAACCGATAAGGGGACAGGCCAGGGTAGAGACTTTTTTAGACTATATAATGAGTTTTACAAAAATATGCTTTAAATAGACATTTAATTGTAATGTTATTTAATAAAGGACAGTAAAGTGATGTGATTCATTGCACAAAATAGCAACGTAAAGATTAAAAAACCACTTTTAAATAGATTGCCAACATAGTTTACCTCTTATCGTAGAATTACCCATATATCTATTACTTAACTATATCGTATATATATTGATATTATAATAAATGCTAGAAAGTAGTATTATAACCAATATCAATGTTCTAAACAAGGATACTTCCGCTAATAGTAAAAATTATGATTCAATAAAACTTCGCGATAGAACGGTAAACCAGAAGTAAAATAAATTACTCCGCTATTTGTGTTATATTACAAAAAAAGTTGTTCATTTTTTCGTTCAACATTCGCTCGAACGGTGAAGGAAAACATCGTGTGGAAACCGACATGTCTTAGGCCTAAAAAGTCGACGGGGTGTGTCAAGGACTGGAGGCTGATTACCTACTTGCCTATTAGATTTAAAAATGATCATGAAACAGATTCAGAATTCTGAGGCCTAAAAGAGGTTGTAGCGTCACTGATTTATTTTATTTAAGTGTACATTATGTTACCTACGTAATATGATATATATATGAATAAATGATTTTTGAAAAATTAATTAAAATATAACAAGAACAATGTAGGTATCAAAATATACCGAACAAGCGCAATTTATTTCACAAACTCAGTCTAAAGCTTGCTAATCCGAAGGTTCGAAGACCTAAAAAATATTCTTAAAAAACCTGTAGAATGTGCAATTAGACAACCATTAAAGCCTAACAGACGATAAGAGGCAGGAAACGTTGGCAATAAAAACAAATTCTAGTAAAACTACAGCGCTCGCCGCAAATCGTCTAGTTGCAGACCGAAGAAATTAACGTTAAATTTCAGAGGAGTTTCATCAGACTGTACTATAAATAGTACATATTTTAGTACAGTTATTATTACAGTATTTTAGACTTATCAAAATAAAACTCTCATGAATTCCTTTCGCTCAGTAGTATATTTCCCAAAAGTATAATGACACTCCCAAAATGCCATTGTAATAATTCGTTAGATTATATAAAATAATAATATTTCAGTGGTTGCCTGGAATAGGTCGCTCGAAAGCGATAAGGCCGCCAGTTTCCCTCCTTTTCATTTTTATATTAATTGTATTATATTTCTGTATGCAACGAAGTGTTAATAAATAAATAAAATAAATATATTTTACTCTCTTAATTAATAAACCACACCAGGAATTATTTTTATTCGTTCTTTAAGGTACAAAACATAAATTATATGATTCCACATAAACTCCTGACACTCCTCACTACATGAAAAACTAACTAACAAAAATATCAAATATAGTCTTAAGAACTACATTGATGAAACTATAAAAAAGTATTCGTAATCTTCTTTTGTTTTATATTTACCTACTTCTAGAAACCTAAAGTCGACTTAATAGACACCCTGTACCTCGACACTTGGCACGGCCGTCAATAACAGGTTCCTACTGTCGCATTTTGTCCCTATCACCTAAACATTGTGAACTATTATAATATTATTGCAATGAATGTCGACGCTTCGGTGGACGGAGAAATTGTCAACAATTTATGTTCCACCGTCACATAATTTTTTGTATTTTTTAAATAAATAAATGCAAGCGATAATGCCGCCAGTTGCCCTTCTTTTTATTTAATTATGTTCAATATTTATATTGTAATGCAACGAAGTGTTAATAAATGAATAAAGGTATGCTAGAATTAGACAAAAAATAGTAGCATTGTGTAAATTTATTTAAATCCACCAGTCTATATGTAGTATCTATCCGGCACTGAATTAAAACAAATGGAAAAAGATTAAAATAAGCCTACATCCACAATTTCCCACGTCAATCGTTCCGGGTGGAAACGAAACAATTCTTGCTACGTATACGCGATAAAATACAGTGTTGCGTCGTCTCTATTGTTTTAATTAGACTCTTTATTATAGTTTTAGGATTGTAACCTGGTTGCATCGTAAAAAATCAATTCTGGGTAAAAATATTATAAGTGTAGTAGAACAATGCTATTATTGAAATATCACTTACACCCAACTAAAATTACAACAAGGATTTGATGGAATAATTGGAATTGTATGAAATTTCTGAACATTGTCAAATGTTGAATTTTAACAAAGATGTCAAACTTTTACTAGATGCCGACGTATATTTTGCATAGAAGCTTATTTGCCAATTCATCAGGCTCGGTCCGAGTAGGTACTTTATTATATTCTAGTCTCCTAGTTATAAAATTTTACCTTTATTCCCTAGTAAGTAATACGCAAATGTTGGTCCAATGTGCATACGAAGCGACCTTCAACATACACGCAATTAATTAGGTATTAAATTGTTCGTAACATTAATCTCCGGTGGGAGATTAGAACGTGGGTATTTACGAACTTTGTAACTACCCACGTTTTAGGATGCATTGTATTGTATAATTAAACACAGGCTTTATATCACAAAGCATTGTACAGCTGCTATAGTCAAAACAAAACCTAGCGCCGAGTTGACATTAGAGAAATACGATCGCTATGCATAATTTTGATTGCCCCTTAAACAATGAGCGCCAAAATTAAGCACCATACTTCAAATTAATCTGACGCAAACTTAGGCTATTAAACATCGAATCATAATAAAGCTGTGTGCAAAATTGTGAAGGTAAGTTAAATTTTGCGATATTACGTTCTAAATTTGCGGTAATTTAAATTTCTAATAAAATCTCCTTGTCAAGAGAGAGAGGTCAATAATTATTTATGTCGGCGATTTAAAATAAATTATGGTTATGTTAAGTTTAAAGTATTTTAGAGGCTTCGTTGAAATAATTAGAAGCGTATATTTCAAGTATAAACTTTAGGTACAAACCCAAATGAAGAAGAATGAACTATCGATAGTTAAAGTAGTATTTCATATTTACTGATTAGTAAATAAAACTACTAAATATTGTAGTCACAGAACTAAGTAGGATACAGTTTTTCTAACGTCAAAGCAAAATTGATAAAACATTACTTTTGTGCATTGTAAAATACATCTTAATACAAAGAAATAGAGACGCTATTACAATTTTAAAAAATCACGGATTATTTATTTTTATTCACTGGCAACTCTATAAATATTTAACTTATTACTAAATTATTCCAAAAACGTCACTCCAACTTGAATTTAGTTTCAAGACTGTCAAACCATATTTTTTCAATTGGAAATTTGACATTATCTCATAATAGAATAACTCAAACTAGAATACTCTGAATTGTATTTCAAAACTAATATGAGTCAAATAAGTTTTGACATCTGTCACCTGACGTCAAAACCCAACTCTGTTGACAATTTACCGGGCATTTGCACTTCCTAATAGCTTTCAACACTAAGAGTCCCAACATGGAAAGTAACAACTTTGGAAACTATTTTCAACTTGCTGCATCACTTCCTCGAAAATAAATTTAAATTCCCTGTCATCATTATTCGTCGGAAATGTTACGAGAAATCCTGTCTAAATTATGATTTATTTTTAAACCCACAAACTTTCTATTTAATTCAATTTAATATTTGTCATTAGTCGTGCGTCGGTGCCACGTACGTAGCAACTGTAGTGAAGTAGCACATGACAGGGAACGGTGGAAGTTTCTCATTTCGGAGGCAAAAACACATTATTGGTCGTAGACCCAGCGAAGTAGGTGTGTGACTGCCTTTAGGACGAATTCTAGGGGTAGAAGACGGGGAGTAAATAGGAGAAGATATGCCCATCTCCTACCTCCTATGTAGTGTATACTGCACCGAAGGTTTTTGAGTGTAACATGCCGTTGAGGTCCCGGTAGAACTGTAACTAACGGTTTTAGTGGGTATTGCTCACCCAGTCTCTGAGGGACCCAGTCCAGTCACCCAGTCTCTCAACTTCTGAGGGGATGCGCAAATGCATTTCCACTTCGGATATAAAAATAAAAACAAAAAAAAGTGTGTGACTGCCACACGACAAACAGGTAGAGAGCACTTTACCCACTAAGTTCCACTTCACTTAGGTCAAAACTATGCAAACTCGGTTTTGTATCACGCAGCCCGGACATCCAACGACCAAAATCTAAGCCTTGACTTGTTTAAACTATCGAAATATGGTTAAAATGAGTATTAAAAATACACATAACGCAAAATCACCTGCATCAGAGCATACCCCACATACACACCTTCACGTACATACCCTCACTTTTACACCATCACACATCACAGCCAAATCAGGTATTACTTAGTTAAAGGTATTGAATAGATTTGATTGTTTTTTTTTTCATTTTGTAAATGTTTGAACCTTTTTTTAAATTATTATGCTATATTTTAGTGAAATTGTTTGAATATATATTTTTTTTTAGCTACAGCTACGAAATCAAAAAATAAATTTAATTTAAGTATAAACAGTTACATGTTCAATTAAACACAATATATAACGTGGCTTTAACACATGACTCATTTCTGCATATAATCAAAAAAGTAAATTACAATATTAACTCTTCTTTTTTTATAATTAATTGTCTCTCAACAAAGACATCATTCAATATTACGATCTAGCCTAACTTAAGACTAATAAGTAATTAAAATATAAATAAAATACCTACAGTATCTATAAGGGGAAGATACGTTGTTGTTGTGAACAATTTTTTCCACTTACCACTGTTTAGCACTCAAGACGTGCACTCACACTAATTTACTAATTCTTTTATTTATTCGTGTATAAGTCATTGAAAAATTATAATTTTCTCCGGAATAAATCGCATTTACCACACACAATTTACATTCTATATACACGATACTAACGAGTTGACAAGGCTCACTGTGAAGGCTCCATGTTAGTTTAATAGATAAAAATAAATAAATGTATTATATATGTAAATCAGGTAACGTGTATTTTATTTTAAACATAGTATAGAAAGTCTGAAAATTTATTGTTGTGACATATACGTTGTAATAATAGAATTTCTTTAATTTGTATAAATATCCTTTTAATTTCAGCTACTAACAAATAGCTGAATTTAAAATACCCAACATTCTATGAATTCTTTATTAACAGTATTAGATTATTTCGAACTCAAGCATACTTAATTAAATATTGTTTTTCCACGTCAATACTGCATTCACTTAAGCATATAAAAAGGTATTTCCGATGACGAATCGGTGGCCTTTGAGTTCATTATGTACTTACTATCTACTGTATTATGTACCAACATAAATAAATCCAATCAAGAATAACGAAGTATACGGTATCAACATTTTTTAAAGTTATTTTAACCTGTTGGAAAAATATGTAAATATTTGTATATCGATACAAAAAAAAATCTTAAATTGCGAAAATAATTAAGCAATACTAATTTATATGAATTAATAATTAATTAATGGAAGATACCTGATGTTAGTGGGTATCAAAAATGTATAATCATTAAAAAAAGGCCATAAATTGGAAAGTTATTAATTGTAATAACGAATCTATAGGAAAACTTTAAGGATAAAAAGCAAAAAACTAGTCAGTAATGTATAAATAATGATAAAAAATAAATTCTAATGAGTTTGATATACATCTACAGATATAAAATACATCATATATAATCTGCACTATCTAATCAAAACATTTGGATTACTATCGGAGTATAAATTCGTATTTATGGAATTTCTTAATTCACCGTTACATAAGGGTCAATAAACTAAGCTTAGAAATAAATCAGCCGATCATAATCCTTCAAGTTCAACATCATAAGGACCGGACAAGTGACATTCCGTGTGCAATCATTATTATTCGCAATGTACTGACCTTGAATTAAATGCCGATGGACACAATCCAGAAGGTTTTAAAACTTATTGTTTTAAGCACATGACACTATGAATTCACTTAAATTCGAAAGCTCGCGTACTTGATAAATACGTTCGCAGCGTACGTCCACACGTGACGGCGCGCCGAGTACGACTGGCGAAGCGATGATTCAAAGATACACCCGATTCTCGAGGTACGGAGGACGGCTGCCTTATTACCTTTCTAGTGACAATCACAATCGCTAATTGTACAATTTCTGAGGCTTTACGAATAAAATACGGATAGACTGAGTTTGTTTTTCAATTTTTGTTCTGGCCGCGTCACCAACATTGCATTCCACACATGCCAAATCAAGTAGTCTTTTTCAATATAATTAAGGTGACCAACTATACTAATTAACTGAGTTTTGTACTCTTTTTTCGCAAACCATACTCTTTTCAAATCCTGTAGGTACTATGAAAGTACGAAAGTCGAAGAGTAAATTTATATTTAAATGAAGAAAGATTGAAGAAATGGAACGATGAGAAAATAGAACTTGACAAAAGATGGGTAGAAATCTTTCTGTCTTTTTAAGAGTAAAACATATCCCACAGGAAAATTTGAAAGTTTTAATAGAAATTTCGTTATGTTGTCCAGACACTAATGCTCTGTTGAAAGGGTATTTTCACTAGGGAATGATTATTGGAGCAGTGAGAAGTCGCAACTTTCTGTAAAAACATTATCTGCCGTCTTAACAGTCAAATTTAATATGCAAAATGAAAGTTGTTCGGATGTGGCTACATTATTACACGAACATCTTTATTTAGCAAAAAAAACCACTCCGAAGAAAAATATGTTTTTAAATGAAAATAATGTTTTTATCGATTTCTTATTTCTCTTTCTTCGTTTTTTTTCACCTATGAAATACTTGCAAAGTGAGTACTTTTTGAACAAAAATAGTTGGCCACCTTTATATAATCACAATTTTATCCTGTTCTTGAAATCGCATTTTAGCGTCCTTTTACTAAGAGCTCAATTGTATTACATAGTCTGTGGTATGACCTGCTTGGTTTTATTTCGAAATAACCCTATCGAGGATGGTAAGGTCGTTAGCGATTGGAGGAACGAGATGCGCTCGGCTTCCGTTCGGCTCATTTGATTATTTTCGTACTGGAACTTAAGTAATTGCCACCGCAATGTTATTACGCGTTAAGCACTTCTGTATTTCGTTTTATATTGACGAAAATAGATTATATTTAATAACATTATATTCAGACTTTTCCATACAAAACATTGGATTCTTTTAAAGAACTATAGCGCAAATTTTACAAGTCAACGTTTGCTATGTTTTTTTTTCTATTACATTTTCAAGCTACTCTCCGTCTGTTGTCTGGGAAAACTGTCTGCTCTTAGCTGTAAAACCGTTCTTGTACATATTTTTGTAATAAAGGAATGTTTAATATTAAATTTGCTTTTGCAGTGTCAGACATTATTAACTTCAAAAATGTCTTACAGATGCGTTTTATATTTCAATGTTGTTCTTAACCCAGTTGTTATTAATAAAATAATGGCAATAATGATGGCGACACTTGAGTACACAAATTTAATAAGCATATTACATAAAATACATTAAAAATTCCCTTGTCTTTTACATTCAGCCTTAAACAGGTTGACTAAACAACATTTTAACTTTTATTTCTTCCCATTGCACTTATGCATGCATTTGTTATCTATAGGTCAATTAGGTTCATTAACACTCCTCGCACACAGAATATCAAACGACACTCGTTTGATTGTTTAGGACTTATACCATCGGTATTTTTACACTTATTCAATTACTGTTCAACCAAACTGAATTAGTATCTTTTCTTTTAATTGTTACGAGAATTTTTATGAGAAGATTACAAAGTATATATAATAAAAATTAAACTAATTTTGTTCAACGTAAACAGCGTTTATATCAATATACATACGATATATATTGTAGACAAGGTGTACAGATAAAAGATGCAAAGAATGTTGGAAGACCATAGCTATAGGCTGACGACATAGTTAAGGTATCCGGGGAGAAATGGATGGAGGAATTGCTCAGAGCAAAATGGAAACTTCAGGAGGCCTTTTACTCAAAAGGGGTTAATACTGCAGAACACAAAGAGTAAGAGTAAAATAACAAAACTAACACCCATTTGGTATGGAATTTTTCAACAGTATCGATTTAAAGTGGCTTTATAAAATTTTTGCTATATCATTTTCATACATAAAATACATGTTTCCTGGTTAAAGGTTTACATTATATATAATTTTAATTTATTACCAAGTACAACTGATTAAAAGCTATTTAATTAAATGGTATAAAATACTGAAGAGAGTGTCTCCGTCTGGCTATAATCTCAGGACGTAACTCCAACGATTTAGGTAATGGCTACGCTTATAAAACTAAGTAAGTTGATTGTGCAAAATGTACAGCCTTGGCGTGTACATACAATATAGTTAATGACAGCAGTGATTTAAATATTAACTACAAAAACCTATTAAAAATTATAAAATCGTGTTTCTATGACCTAAATTCAGAAGAAACAAAATTCGCTACAAGCTTTAAGCTAAATCTGTATTTATGGTAAACAATTAAATGTTTGAGTTATTTTCAAATATACAAATATAGATCAGTCTCACGCTGACCACTACTGCGAAACGTCGCGTCATGTAAATAAAAGTTCGGTAATAAAACATAAACAAATAAAAATTTAATTCTAATTACTATGTATATTCGTTCATTACATTCAAGGGATATTTCAAGCATACGTCTAAGACAGCTGATGCCTTATCATTTATCTGCATCAACGTATTTGTATTTAACAAACAACTACAATGTGTTTTCCATTCTGAACTATTATGTACAATTAATAACCTCGAGGGCCTGACTTGGAGGCCTGACTAAAATACATTTGAACAACAAAAGCTTCGATCAATGAAACACACTATTAACTTACATCGAGAATATCGCTGGTGTCAGTCTAACACTAGCTTCAAAAATCCTTATCAATGATTTCTGTAAATGAAGAAGAAATTAAAAAAGAAATGAAAAACAAAAGTTTCGATAAACATTTTCTAGATTGATATTGGACAACCGTATTTCGACATACGAGGCAGAATACGTAATTCCACCCGCATCACCTCAACGTAGGTACATCGTTCTACAACAGAGCGTTTCTTAAGGCAATTTTTGCACCCACTATTTGGAACAAGCTACCAACTGAAGTATTTCCGAACCAATTAGACTTAGGGTCTTTAAACAAAAAAGCGTACCAATTCAATCAATTCAAAATTGCAATGAACTTGCAAGCCTTCTGCCAATGTGTCTATAGTCGGCTTAACATCCGGTGAGACCCTACCCGTTTTCTCTTGTTCTATAAAAAAAACGATGACGTTGCATCTTTCAACCCATCACATCAAACGAACCACCACGCTCTTAAAGAAGTCACGAAATTTATCTAGCATTCGCCACGCAATAAAGGGAAAATTAAAAAACTTTAAGGCTTTTGCATGGTACATTAAATTTTAGACATAAAATTTGTACATTAAACCATATTAAACAAACCTGCTCGTAAACTACACTACCACAGTCAAATATTATTCATGAAATATAAGTATACAAGAAACGCGAAACGAAACAAAACAATTTACGTCAAGTTCCAAAAGAGGGCGGTAAACAATAAAAGTTGGCGAAGAAATAGGCGCTTATACGAAAGGGGTCTAGAGTAATGAATAATATTGATAAATTATTCAGAACGCAATCGCATTACATTCTCTTGCCTACATTTTATTACTCTAAAGTTTCATTTTCGCGGAAGTTCCTTTATTACTTCAAACGTCACCGGAATTAATTGTCAAGTATTAGAACGGGTGACTTATTAATTTTAATTAATTTCTCCGTATATTTGTCACTTGTTTTGAGCCTATCACAAAATGAATTTATATTTATAAAAATTATTATGGTTAAACAAGTATTTACATAATATTATTGTTGTATCTCACTCCGTACTCGTTCCCAATTTTTTTTGACGTTCAAAAGTGCCATTTTAGATGGTCTAATTGAAATAAATGATTTGACTTTGACTTTGACTTTGACTATATTTATTCTCATTTATTATAATTATAATAGTAATGGAACCTTAGCTCGAACGATGAAGGAAAAAATGGTAAGGAAACCATCTTGCCTTAGACCCAAAAAGTCGATGGCGTGTGTCAGGCACAGGAGGCTGATCACCTACTTGCCTATAAGACAAGTGATCATGAAACTGATTCAGAAATCTGAGGCCCACATATAAAAAGGTTGTAGCGCCACTGATTTTTTGAAAATTATAATAATTATATATTTTTGCTTCTCTGAGCTGTTTAAGAATAGGGCTTGGTGTTAAATTTAGATGTTTTGTCACCTTTATTTATTTGCATAGTGACACAAGAGCAATAAAGACAAAACACTTAGTAACACTTAAGGTATGTCATACTTAGGAATATAGATGTACATCACTACCAAATATGAAAACTTTTTTTTTATTGATAGGAATAAAGCCCGGGCAACAATCGAAGGTGGGAAGGTCACAGTGGACTACGTGCGTAATCGCATCGTCGTCTCCCGGGCCTTTTTGCGTTGAGGGTCATCGTCTCGGTTAGACTCCGAAACCCTCTCCGCGTTCTCCTTAAGTGTCACGACGGCCTCACAGAACGTTTTAAAAGTGTTCTACGGGCCGTCGCAGCCTCCACCATAGCTTTTACTATGACTGGAAGCGACAGATCCACGAAGGTGGCGGTTAGGGAGCTGCGTTCAGAGCTCCACGCCAGAACTAAATACCAAAACCTAGCACCGTTAGGTTTGTTTTTGATATACCCATATAACTTGACACGTATTACAGAACTCTCTAGGGATCTTTGCAATCGTGGAAAAATAAAATAATCTTATTATTTTTCAATTTCCTTATACAGTTCTTAGCTTACGCGTATAATTCAATTCAAATCAAATCGTACAAAGGGAGAAGATCAAAACCAATTATGTTTGTAAAAAGAAGTCGGTCCCAATTGACTTTTCTATTTATACAAAAATTATATTCTCTAAACGCTCGACCCGGCTTTGTATCGGCTTATCGGCCTTGTTATTGAAGCAATAGTGGCTATAGCTGTGAAAATAGTGATATTTTTATTTAGCCGTAAACTGTACTGTGAACTTTATAATATATAAAAGTCATTCAGATAGTAGCGTTCTTTATTATTCTTTTCTTTCTATTTCCTTAGTTCTGTACCAAAACTGGATATATTTGTGACAGGTTTGTTAAGACTGAGAGGTGAATGTAAGATATTTTTATTTTTAAGTACTAATTAAATGTATTATTAGTTTAGTATGTAAGTTTATATGTTAGTGCCTATAGTAATTAGGTAATATAGTAATGTTTTCATTGTGAAATTCTTAACTTTGTTTTTCCTAGTTAATTTCTTTTTTTATTTTTTATATCGTGTGTATTTCTATTGGTTATGTTAAATGTATTCTTGTCAATTTCGGGTCACCTGTTACAGGATTACGTTTTCTGTAAATAAATAAAAATATTAAAAATACATATTGTTTATCATCTATCGTGTAGGTAATTAAATAAATAACATCATCGTGTAAGTAATAATATATAATTTAAATTACCTAATTAGATCGATCTCTATGTCCTCAAATAGGTCAAGATATAGTTTAGCAGCACACAGCAGTGTATTTGACAGCGGTGTTTAGGAGCTCATCTTCACGATACAACTTTAAAACTAAACAATTTTCGTCCTCGACTTGGGTATACCAGCTATTCGCAAATGCATGGCAGGCCTACCTGTACCGCGAACCGAAAACCACTTTCAGTTTTCAACGGTAGATAATTTATTTCTATACAAACACACGCATGATAAATGATTATTTTATCTTGTTTCAGGGCTGATACCATTTTATTACACTTCAGCTTCAAGTACCACACTTATACTTAGATTGAAACAATTTAGAGATTTCATTTTGACATTTACGTCCTTATCTCGTTTCATTTTTCCAATAAATGTAATAAAACACTGTTTAAAGGTGGGCTTATATTGTTTGGTTCAACCCTTTATTAACAACATCACTATGCTAGACTGATATCTAATGCGATTTCGCCAGTTGACCCGTGAGTAACATACGCAAAACGTCGGTATATTTGGGATGTGATATATATATTATCAAGTAAAATTGTGTTAACGAATCGCATTTCAAAACATAGTTCTTCTCACATTGAATGATATTATTTTTAATTTTAATGCAGCCGTCAGCTATATAAATACGAATAAAACAAAAAAATATCGTTTCAGAATTTTATAAAAATCGACCGTATACATTTTGTGAATGATTACAAAACAACAAATTATAGCACATTATTTTAAAAAAAGGGGTGAAAATACCTTTCTTAAACATTTTTTTTTAATCATTCATTTTATTTAATAATTAAATATTGCTTTTAAAAATTAATATATTAACACGAATACCAAAGAGCGTACCAATTCTTAAAAGGCCGGCAACGCACTTGCGAGCCCTCTGGCATTGAGAGTGTCCATGGGCGGAGGGGCGGTATCAACAATATAACACTTTCGTTCTATAAAAAAAAATAATGCTACAGAAAGCAATATTGTATAAATTTAATAATTAAATTACGTCACATAATACTCAGTAAGACTCAGAGTCGACACTTAAGGGTAAGCACAACTATCGTATGTCAATTAACAATATGCTTTATTCTTAGATCATAATAACACAATTAATTAATCTAACCTATAGTAAATTCTAAAAAATATAACGGAACCAAATTAATTTTAAACAAGTCACAGTACGTTAGCAGATAGTGATCTTAATGACTACAGAAATTAGAAACATACTACATTATGTCTAATTGAGATTTGATTTGTTACGTTGAATTTGTATTGTAACAAATCAAGTGATATATAAAATACACATAATTAATGATTATTTTTATTGGCAGGACTTGCAAAAACCTTTGACTTGGTTTTTAAGAAAAACCTTCCCTCGATAGACCATATTTTGTGCAGATAGCCTTCAAAATAAATAAAAAGTGAAAAAAATTACAGTACGATGAAAACCCATTAGAAAAGCAGGGGAATATGATCAAAATGAAAGGAAAAATAAATTACGGTCGATCTGAGGTCGGGAAGGGGCAGGGGGGGAGTTTTAAGGGTAAAAAACGGTTTATCTCAATTTCCGGCAAAACTAAAAGTCCTATCGAAGAAAGTTAAATGGCAAAGTTGTAGGTAATAAAAAGATCTAAAACTTTTGTATTCACACATTTTTCACATTTTCAAACCGTTTTTTACCCTTAAAACTCCTTCCAATCTTAACACAACATTTTAATTCTATAGATTTTTCTGAGGCAAACTTTAACTAGACATCAAATTTTGGTCCATTTACGAAACAAAAAATATACGATTAAATAATACACTATTATTCAAAGCTATATATAAACATTTTATAGTTTTATATACAACGCTACAATACTTTCGAAATATATTTTACTTCCTACGTATTTGTATTTTTAAATAGTAGAAGTGATGGATTTTTAACAGACCTAAAAATAGCCCTTCATTATTCAAAAGTATACTGATCAGAACTACGAGTTAAAAGTACACTTAAAACCGCTGCAGTGCGCGGGCATTTCTCGTTATAAAGGCTGTATAGCCTTTAACCGCAGCCTCACGAGTCACGACCTCTCGCAAATAACACCCATTAGTATTTCATTTAGTTCAGTGTGTAACGCCTTTGCGTTCGCAGTATAAAAAATGAGCGGTTTTACTGGAAATGGGTTGGATCTGAGTCAAACTTTTATTTTTATATTCAAAAATATACATTGGAGCGAGTCTCAATGTATGTGTTATTTGAAGGCTTTCAGCATATTCGTACAATTCTATATCTGATTCATCGATTACGTCGGTATTAAACTTGTAATTAAAACCAAAAAAAATATTGTTTCACCAATAATTATACCCAAGAGTGTATGGTTACTGAGCCTGAGGAAGAGATGGGATCACAATCTCAAACACGCATTTCAACTAATTTCGACACACAGATTTATCATTTAGCTACTATATGTAATGAAAAATGGTTTCAAGAAAATTTACTAGATATGCGTGACAATGTTACGGCAATTTATTTAAAATGTTAAAACTGTCCTAAAACTGTAACTTCGTCGTTATTAGTGTTTTATCTCTGTAATTGTTGTTCTAATTTTCATATTTTTTTTATATTATTGCTATGTCACACTGGACTATGAAATGGATAAATATCCAACACTTTTTTAAAGCCACCGGAGGCAAACGAGCAGGTGGGTCACTTAGACTTAAGTGTTTACCGCCTTTTGGTAGTTTTTGCCGTGCACCACCACTATGTGGAACCAGCTGCCCACTGAAGTATTTCCGAACCAATTCGACTTGGGGTCCTTCAATAACAGAGCGTACCAAGTCTTAAAAGGCCGGCAAAGCACTTGTGAGCCTTCTGGCAATATGTGTGTCGGTATCACTTAACATCAGGTGAGCCTATACTGTCCGTTTGCCTCCTATTACATTAAAAAAAGTGCGTTGCCCACCCTTAAGAGTGTTACGCGCTTCTCTTGAAGTCCCCTAAATCGTAACGGTTCAAGAATCAAGTGTATCAAGAAGCGTCTTAAAAAGCGTTTTATCGTGGAACGCCAGACGTCTAGGTGGTACGGGTACAATTGCGCATTCAGTCTTGAAGTCCGATGACGAAAATTAGCTACAAGTACAAATCCGAAGTGTTTGAACACACCCCGTATATATGTTAAATAACTTTCCTAAATTCAAAATAATTTACCAAGTTAAAGTTACCAACATATTCATTACACTACGTTGACTAACGACTTCGTCTTTGACGCCCAGTTGAGCTTAATGTGCTCCGACTTGCATTAATGTTGCACTCATAAAGGTGGATGACACTTGCGACGTCGTGTTACGATTCTCAGAGCTAGTGCGAACTCTCTTAGATAAGATAGAAATAATTAATATCCGTTTCATTAACAACTACATTAAGCTGCGTGCGAATTTCCAGCCTAGGCTTTAAATCCTATCTGTCGTTATGTGCTCATTTAACACTTGCTTGTACGATAAAGGTGGACTTCGTGTATGGAATATTTCTGGTCACCTACATGCATACAAGAAACAAATATTAAAAGAGATACAAACTGTAAATCTAAATCTATTAACATATTCTATTTTTATAAATTTTTAAAGGCAAGGTGCCTATATAGCGTAGGCGACGATTTATACCATAAGTTTGACAGCAATTATAAATAACTTATTATAAGGACAATATCTTAATGTTCTTATTAAAAGACTTTATGAAAATGAATGACATTTGCATGCCTATTTTTATATGGCTGATTGGCGGATTTATATAATTAATCGATCTAAATGCAGACTTTCTTGCAAATAAATTATTTATTTTTAACAAACAATTAATAACAAAATAATGTTGTATTTCGTTTTAATTGTTGGACTGTATATTATCCTATCTGTATGTATGCTATCTATAGGTATGATTTTTAAAAATAAAGTTTAATAAGATCGCTATATGGACGTAACAGTCAGTTATAGTTATGTAGTCAATAGATACGTAATCCCAAGAAACCATACATACAAAATTATTTCAATATAAACATCATACACATGCGATTATTTCACTCAAGCAAAGACACACAACAAGTTGTCAAACAAAGTACACGACTTAGCCAGTTTTCGTCAACTCTCTATTCTATACACTGGCGTCGATCGGCCACAAACTTTACAGCACCTGTTTACGGAACCATTCATTATAAGTTATATCGTTAGTACAACTTACAAGGGACATGTATAAATTGGATGGTTTTATCCAAGAGAGACTTTTTAAATCTTATCAATAATTTAAGCACTGATTATAAGGTCAATGCATTTTTACAAGGTTCATGGTGAAAAATAAACATATTTAAACAAAACCTCTTCACCGAACATAAGCCAAAGACACGAGCGAGCCTATCGACAGTCCAGTCCACGACTGCTTTAAAAAAGTAATTGTAAGTAAAACACCCGTAAAAACTCAATTACATGCCTTTAACTAGATACAAATGCAAAAAATGAAAATATATTGAATGCGTGACAAAGGTCGTAGGTGATCAACATTCTGATCGATTTTTAGGTATGTCAATTCCCTCACCGTATTTGCCGATCGAGATAGTATCAGGGGCGCAAAAGGAAAGAAAATTCTTCCCTGCACAGCTTTCGAAAGCTTTCAAAATTGTACTGCCCTCAATAAAAGAGAAGATATGGAGATCTAGTATATAAAATTCTCGTGTCACAATGTTCGTTCCCTTACTCCTACGAAAGGGCTCGACCGATTTTTATGAAATTTTTTATGCATATTCAGTAAGTCCGAGAATCGGCTACTATCTATCTTTCAAACCCCTAAGTGATAAGGGATGGCCACCCCAAATCCTTTTTATTTTTTAGAATTTTATTTTTTTAATGATTCAACATACAAAAATACATACAACCCCTAATTTTCACCCCTCTACGATATTTTTATTGTTGTAGATAGTTATTTTTATTGAACTACAAAATGTTTCCTAGAAATAATATAATACATGGCAAAACAAACGTTTGCCATGGGTCCGCTACGGGTCAGCTAGTATAAATATATTATGTCAAACTACTTTTATAGTTGAGGGCGCAAGCTTACGGGACGTCCATTTAATTAATGGATATTAGAAAACAATTTCACCAATAATGATAGCATACAACCATCCTATTTGGTAGCATACGAGATTATGTAACTTAATATTAAGATACAACTTCCAGTAAGCAAGTTAGAAACGCAGAGTGCAACCGCGCTGCGCATTGATTTATTCACAATATCATTAAATTCCCAATAGCTATTCGAGAAATTAGTACGATCGTACTGAAATTACACGAATCAGTAATTGCAATAGTTCTATTTCTATAAGAGGAAAATGGTTAAAAGATATTATGTATGAAATAATCATAATTTATTTATTTTAAACAGGCACAGTAACGAAACACATACAAACACGAAATTGAGTCGATTCTGGAGAAGGTTTCTGTGTGGGGTAGTAACAACCTTGTTAAGTTTAATCCTACAAAGACTCAGGTTTGTTCGTTTTCTGCCAAGAAAGATCCTTTTGTCGTGTCTCCTCAATTTGAAGGCGCTCTCCTTAGTTCGTCACACAGCCTCAGTATCCTTGGGGTTGGCATTTCGAAAGAAGTCCAATTCCGCAGTCATCTGGAAGAAAAAGCCAAACTGGCTTCCAAAAAGCTGGGTGTTTTGGGTAGGGCTAAGCAGTATTTCACTGAGGTGCAACGTATGCAGCTCTACAAAGCTCAAGTACGACCTCATATGGAATACTGCTCGCATCTCTGGGCCGGTGCTCCCAAATACCAGCTTCTTCCTTTTAACCAAATTCAGCGAAGGGCTTGTCGAATTGTCAATCTCCAATGTCTTACTGATCGGCTTGATTCTCTCTCGCTACGCAGAGACATTGCGTCTCTTTGCGTTTTTTACAAAGTTTACTACGGAGAGAGTTCGGAAGAATTGTTTGGGTTGATCCCTCCTGCCTCTTTTCAACACCGTACGAGCCGAACGACCTCTAAATTTCACCAGCATCATCTTGATGATTGGAGGTCTTCCACAGTCCGTTTCACAAGGCATTTTCTTTTGCGAACTAGCGAACTGTGGAATCGGCTCCCAGGGGGGGGGGGTCTTCCCTCAGAGATACGACCTCCAAATGTTCAAAAAGCGAGTCTACTCCTCCCTCAAAGGCCGGCAACGCACCCACTAAAAATGGGTGTCTATGGGCTGCGTAGACTGCCCTTTTTGGTCGTCCCGCAAGCTCGTTTGCCCCCCTATTATACAAAAAAAAAAAACACTTACAGAGAACACACGACATACAAAAACACAATACACTTGTGCACAACATTTAGAGGGAAACATACAATGATAAAAGAGAAAATAAATTATTCAATAAAATAAAAAACAATGAACTTGGTTAAGAAATACAAAAGTGCAAATGTTCAACTTTGCAATTATTATTGTAACTAGATTCGACTAATATTCGAAAATAGGTTCGAATTGTCGAACACCAATCCCTTTCTGAGCGGCTTGATCCCTTTGAGTTACATAGAGATGTGCTATCTCTCTGCATCTAGTTGTTCGGATTAATACCAGCAGCTGATATTCACCATCAGACGAAATTCCACCCGTACCATCTCGATGTCCATCGTTCCACAACTGAGCGATTCTTAAGGCAATTGCTGCCGCGTACCACCACTTTGTGGAACCAGCTGCCCACTGAAGTATTTCCGAACCAATTTCACTAAGGGTCCTTCAAGAAAAAAGCGTACCAATTCTTAAAAGGTTGGTAGCGCGCTTGCGAGTCTTCTGGCAGTGCGAGTGACCATGGGCGGCGGTATCACTTAAAATCAGGTGAGCCTCCTGCCCGTTTGTTCTTTTTCTATTAAAAAAACGAGTATTTGGGCACTGGTGCATATTTGTATGACAAGTAATTCACCATACCTACATCCATATAAACATTCCACCTTTGTAGTCCAATGCTACAATATTTTTAGTAGCTAACAATAATTTAGAACCAGGTTGAAACAAAAGCGTAGGAAACAAATAATATTTTCACTCACTTTCAAATACGCATTTTAATATTAATATATATATACATATATATTTAGAAACATCTAAAATATAGAGAAAACCTTTAGTAAATATCATCTTCATTTTCGCTGATCGAAGCGTCAATTTTCCCCCCGTGAAAATTCATGAGAGCAGGGAACATGAAAAGATAATCCGCAGAACACTCAGGCCAGCGTCTTTGGGAGCTTATACCTGTTCTAATGTAAGCACTTAGGCTTAGCCCCCAAAATATTAATATTAATATAGGTGGAGCTATTTAGCACTCAGTTTTTGCGACATCTTTAATAAAAAATATTATTTCTTAAATTTTTTGCGAAGAAAGTAAAAGTTTCAATTTACATAATAATCACGACGTTTTATACAACAAACATCTGATGTTTTTTTTTATTCATATAAGGTTGTTATACAAGGGTGCGTTTTAATTTTAAACTCATTTTTTTTTATATAATCGCCCATAAAGGGCAGTCATCGCCCTCGTCATGGACACCCATTTTTAGTGGTCGCGTTGCCGGCCTTTGAGTGACGAGTACACTTGTAATAATAGTGTTTGTTTTGAAATTATATATTATGAGAGTTTGTTTTTAAAATAGCCATTCTTAATTTATTATGCTACAATCTATCTATTCTAAAACACATACAATTACGGTTAACATAAATTTGAAAATAAAAAATAATACAATTATTACACCTCCAACTACAAATTTTAGTTTTTACTAGTAAAACCTATTTTAAACTACTTGATCGCCTAATACTTATTAACTTAACAATACGGATTAGGTATCCGATAGGCGCTTATAACGCTTTTTTTACTCTTCTTTTCACTAGATAAGTTGATAAACCAGTTGTTTGTTTGCCTGTAAGGCATTTTCAGCCCGAGTACACAAAATCAATTATTTTAAGCTGACATATACAACTCGACTCCTAAAGATATTTATAGCTTAAGTACTGCATTTAATACAAATCCAAAAGAACCAAATCATTCAAAATTTTAACGCCTGCAAAAAAATATAAGCAATGAAATCTCAAAGCTTATTAAAATGTGTTACGAATTGCATGAACGTAACGAACACAATGTTAGTGCAAATACAGATACCGTTCTAACGAAACTTTTCACGTTTAGACTATTTGAAAACTTTAAACTTCACAAAACTCAACAAATTGGAACAGCCTGCAATCTGAATTCCGGTATGCGATTTTGTAGATTAAGGTGGAAGTTCACGGACTTTTAACTGCTTTTTTTCTTCTAACATCAATGGAGAATGGATGTTTAAAAGATCACGCATGGGGTATGAGGAATACATACGGGTTTATAATAATTAATTGCCTTAAGACCAGATAAGCCGGGTCTTAGTTATCAGTACAACACTGCCGCAACAAATTATCACCGCGAATCAAACCCAGTGTCAGATTATTCACCAGCTTGCATTGGCATATACATATGAGGTAGCAAGGCTTCTTCATTCAAGGGATGTTCTTCTTCTTCTGGTTCCACTTTATTGCCAAAAATTGGCTGTTATCAACTAGAATTGCCAAGTATCTTGCGCTAGTCTAAACAGCTCCTCAGCGGATATGATAGCGGTCTACTTCCGTACGTTCCGCAAAACCTACTTCTCTTCTACCAGCCCTTGTCTACGCGACTTTCCGTAATTTAATAGTCTGCATTAACTTCCGTGTCTTCCGAATTCGTTGAAGGACTCTTTCATTCGAGGAAGGAATCTTAATTTAATCAAATTATTAATTTCTATTTTAGTTAAAAATTGTACGTGTTTAGCTCATTTTACTGTTGATATGATCCACGCAAACGCTACACTACTACACTTGGTGTTAGCTTGATAGCTTGAGAAGTGCAATAAATATCAATTTCAGATTATTATCCAATAAGATCCTCAATATTTCAAGTATAAAAACATTTACTTGAGTGGAGTGTTACTTAACTTAACTAAATAACACCGCACTTAAATACATATAAGCATTTGATGCACTTCCTTAGTGATCGAATAGTACTCCGAGTGTCAATAATGTATGCAATTAGTTGGTAAATTGACACGCGCAATGGAAGCCACGAATATGTAATAAGGTAATTAAGGACATGCGCATTAGCACTGTCAACGTGCCCCTTTGTGTGGGATTATAAATACCGTTTACTGCTATTAACCAGAAATTACTTAGTATATTTAACTACGTATATGTTTTAAGCGAAAAAAACTTTATTTTTAGGCCAATTATGTTGTAGAAGTACTCTCAAATACAAGTGGTTTACGAAAGAACGAAAAACCTTTTTACAAGTCAAGTCAAAATCTTTTATTCATATAGGTAACAATGTACAGTGTACACCTATGAACGTCAAAAAACTATATATATATATATGAAATGCTTCTAATTTTTACATTTACTGCCAGTTCTCAAATCAAGAGCGTTGAACGGAAGAGAAGAGCTGGCAATAAACTCTCCACAACTCTTTTTAATCGCCAAGTTTTTTGTTCTACACAACGTTTGTAAGGAGCTGCAACCATTACACCATGTTCCACATGACATCTTAAGTAATAGGTAAAGAATGATAAAATAAATTAAAAACAAATATTTGTCCTCTATCAGCACGAGGCATGGTGAAATAGGAGCACACACTTACATTCTCGTGGGAACAACACGCAAATACATAGTCGGAATAACTAACATCACCGCATACACGAACGACCAGTCACCACAAGTGGCACCCTTTCACGAGTATGACGCATGGCCAGCCATCGGCCCCCTCGCCATATTTTACCCCTCCCGAGTCACCTCTCCGGGTTCCGCAGGTATCAATGGGCGTCCCCAAGGATCGATTCTCGGGCCTTTCTTATTTCTGATTTACATAAATGACCTCCCATTCTTTGTCAACGAAGTTCATGAGATGGTATTGTTTGCTGATGACACTTCACTTCTATTTAAAGTGAATAGGAATAACGTATTATTAGACGATGTAAACAATTCTATCTCTCGTATAGTTAACTGGTTTTAATGTAAATAACTTATTGCTTAATGAGAATAAAACAAAATGTATTAGATTTACAACTACTAGCGTAAAGCGAGATATTGGTAACCTGAAAATTAAGGACAGTGAACTAAACTTTGTTGACAAAACTGTTTTTCTAGGCATAACAATAGATAGTAAACTCCAATGGGGCCCACACATAGAGACTCTTTCGAATAGGCTGAGCTCTGCAGCATATGCAGTAAAGAAAATCCGACAGTTTACTGATGTGGACACGGCTAAAATTGTGTACCATAGCTACTTTCATAGCGTTATGTCGTACGGCATTTTACTGTGGGTGCTGCTGCAGAGGTTCAATCCATATTTGTGCTGCAGAAGCGGGCTGTTCGGGGTATTTGTTGTGTTTCTCCGAGGAGTCGGTACGGAATAAGTTTAAGGAATTAAATTTATGACCTATCTGGTCAATATATTCTTGAAGCCTTGTTGTATGTCCAAAAAAATATAAACGATTTTAAAACAAATGGTGACTTTCACCAGTTATACCGAATGAACTAATTTGAGTGTACACCAACCAGCTCCAAAAGATAAACCACTCCTTATATGGAAATTGTATTCGTTTTTACAACAAGCTCCCAAGCGAAATTAGAGAATTATCACTAAATAAATTCAAAGCCCTCTTAAACGAAAATTAATCAACAAAGCTTTTTATAAATTTGAGGACTACTTAAATGATCCTAATCCTTGGGATTGAATTGCTCCAGTTCAAACAATTTGTATGACAATACTTGGCGATTAAAAAGAGTGGCGGAAAGTTTCTTGCCAGTTCTTCTTACCCGCTCTACGCCCTTGACTTGCCGAACTGGTAGTAAATGTAAATTTACGATTAATTTAACCTTGACGATTCAAAAGTGTACTTGGTTACCTACTTGAATAAAGATATTTTGAGTTTGAGTTTGAGTTTGAGTTTAGAGAGAGAGACAACCTGACGCATGGACGCCACCACAAGCAATGACATTTAAGCGAGCATTTGTCATTTATCGCCTTCAAAATCGTGGTGGAATTTATAAGTAACTGATTTTTAAAATGTACTTAAAGTGTCTTCTGTATTAAAACACCAGGTTTACCTTGGTCTAGTTTTTGGAATCCAAGGGCGTAGAGAGGGCAAGATGAACGGGCAAGATGAACTGGCAAGATGAACTGGCAAGATGAACTGGCAAGAAAGTTTCCGCCACACTTTTTATCAATATTAATATGAAGAAATACAAATATGCAATTTAAAAATTTAATATATTTCTACTTTCCAATTGTTATTATCGGTGACGGAACAACACCGAAGACCGAAGAGTTTTTTTAGTGGTAGGCAATATCTCAGGAACTGCTGGCTTAAATTGAAATTTTCTTGTATTTCAAGGAGGAGTATAATTATTACGCTACAAAAACGTGAATCCCATCTAATTGTATAGCACAGAATATCAAATAAACGAAGAATATTACTTATTCACCAATTGTGTCCGGGGACACAATTGGTGTATTAGTCTGTGCTTTATTAACATGTATTAAAGAAAAGCTGTGTAAAAAGGCTTACTATAAAGTCAACGATTATCTAGTTGATAAAAGGGCCTGGGATTAGTGCTAGACAGGCTACTTCTAATTAATTTGCGATATTTGTTTTAAATAAGTGTTGTTTGATGATTTGCTGTTTTTAAAAGAGTACCGAGAGTTTTTTACGCCGGCTTTTTCTCTCGGCCTACACCCTCTGTCTTCTTTGCCGATGAGTAGGGATGCCTTCAAATTTAATGACGTGGAATAAGTGATACATGTATCTTATGTTCCATAATAAACATATTTTATTTATTTTATTTTATCATGTCCTGTAGGCTGTTACGGTCTACAGTCATCTGCATCTGTTGCTCCAGGTCATGCCTGGACGATGCGAATATAGATGCGAAAGTCACAATTTACATCACATAACCTTACTTCAGATCCTAAATCCAAACATATTAGGGACGTAATGAAGTTATCTATTTGTATATTACTCAGCACTTTTATGCAAGGGCCCGCCATTATCATTGCTCGCTTATCTTAAAGCTCGTTAAGGTGAGCATTTTACGAGGTCTTTTTACAGGGGAGCCCTGATTTTTAAACGTTTCACTGATAACGAAGTTAAAGTACCTAAGTGTTTCGAGTTTAGGATCTGATAAGAGATTAAAGATTTTCATAAAGTTAATATATTTATTAGTTAGTCAAATTATTTTTAATTGAGAGCACGTAACTTCAACAGGAGCAAAGAAATATATTATACATACATTTATATTTAAGTACTCAAACAATGTTGTGATGTAATAAAAACATTAAAAAATGAATTCCCCCAGCCGCGTTTGTCTGTGTAAACGCTTTTTACTCAAAAACTTCCGAACTGATTTTGTACGAGTTTAACCAATATTGGCGAAATCCAGGAAGATGTATAATTTATTATATGCTTAAAAGCCCGGCAACTCTGTTACAAGCCTCCTGGGAGTGTATGTCCTTAGACGATGTTATAGCTTAAAATTTTCCAAATTGCGTCTTCAAAATCCAACCTAGGAGTGCAGGCACTCTCATTCGAAGTCTTCGCCAATATTACTGAACGAACACTACTAATCCTACATACTATACAACTAAGTGAATGATATATTCGATATATCTAATTGGCTGATCAATTTAAAAAGAAGCATTGTAAGTGCCTATCTGATACCTATTCAGCGTAAGCAAATAGTTACTAGTAAAATCGAAAATTGAAAGTGTAATTTTTTTTTTAATTTTTGTAACATTTATGTTCACCATACTTGTCATGACTTTTAGAATAGAGAACATGTAACATATACTGTAAAAATGTGGTGAACAAATACATAAATAAACACTTGGTAAGCCATTTGCCCCTGTTCTATAAAAAAATCTATACAAATTCAAACATAGTTTTACCCAATTAAATTTCATTCAAAAATCAAGGCGGCCTTGAAAATTTAATTACGACACTATAGCAGACACCATCCCTTAGAAGCGTCAAAATGAATTATCGTACTTCATTAAGCTGAAGTGCTGTCTTTAGTGACTAAAAATGTTTCCATTATAACGAAAATGGCTGACACTCGTTCCTTTAGTTGTTCCTTTTCATTCGATAATAATATTTTTATTTTTTAAGATTTAAATATACAATATACACGTCACAGACATAGGCATAACATTTCTAATTGTACGTTAATATCTGATGCAACTCAGCTGAGAATTACGATTGAATTATTTTCAGTAAGCAAGTGAATTACCCTTTTTTACTTCTGTTAAATGTTACATTTATTCCGCGCCGATAATATTACAAATACCTATAATTTTATTTCCGATTCCGACTTCAAATTTGAGTGTACCTCGCGATCCTAAATTATGACAGCAGCGCTACGGATATTGAATGAACTACATTAAAATTTCATATAGAAACGAACGTTCGACGTTACCATTGGCCATTGGGGCACTTCTTTACGAAATATGTAACTCTTAATTTACGAACGACTCCGAAAACGGTTGTCTGAATAAATATATAAATGTTTCGATACAAAGAATTTTGGCTTAGAGCTTAAAAAAAGGCTTGTTCGGTGATATTAATTCTAGATTTTAAACTCCCAGTACGTATAGCAGCAAGTATTGTTACATAATTGTTGTGGACTTTGCACTCCAATCTTGTCAAGATATCAGTATACCACCGCGCGGAGTGTAGTCAAAATATTTTGGAAGAGTAAAGTTTAATTTTACAATTATTTTATATCAATGAAGAATACATATATATTATTTTGAATAACCGCAGCAACCTTCGACCTATTTCATCATTAGAGTAGCTAAGTGATGCCAGCACACACACGTATGCTTTGCTGAGGACTTACACAGATCTTCGAAGATTATGATGCCACAGAAAGATCACCCACCAGAAGAATTCCGCTTTTCTTACGATCGAGCTGTGTGTGTATGTGGGTGGTGTGGATACGGCTGAGAGCCGTGGAGGTCTTCCCTAAGAGAACTTAGACCTAACTTCTAAACTTACTCCTCCCTCAAAGACCAGCACTAACTGGCTGCGGAAACTGCCTTTTATGGATGGCTTGTAGTTTGCCCGCCTAATTAAAAAACTGACACAAAATTACACTGACAGGTTCTCTTTTTGCTTTGATAATAAAAAATGCTTAGGCGCGTATTTTGCCGTATGAGACGATTTACCCCTGACACTGCTCAAACCAACATTCCCATACTATCCCATTAAAACGTACAAATCACATGCCATTTTAGGCGTAAATAGCTTGTAAATTTGGTCGTATTTCCTCTGTACACTCCTATCCAATTTCTACTTAGCAATTTAGCCAACTTTTTACTCAGCACATTTTTCAAACGTATCCTAAAATTTATTGTGTTATTTTGAGGATTACTACGCTTAATTATTTACGTTAAATTACTTTCTTACATTATTCGTTATACTTATGCCGCGTAAAGTCTGTATTGAAATGATTTTATTTACGAGAATACAGTTTAAATCCATTAAAGGTAAAATGTATTCACCACATTTAAAAGTTATTCAGTCTTATGGCGAAACATTAAGTCTTTGTGCAGACACGCAACATCCAAAATCAAAGTACCCGGTGAACCTTCGAAAAACCATAAGACTATTAATAATAATAATCTTTATTCGTTTTTCTCACAAACACTTAGTACATAAACAAGTGACAGTTATATACTATTATAAATAAATAAATGTCTTTCTTCTATTTAGGGAAAATGCTAGTTTGTGTGAGACTGATGCCTGCTAAAGGTAAGAGTACCTGTGTTACAGGTCATCAGGCCTCCACCACTTCGGATCGACAGAAGGTCCTAAAAAGTAGAGAAAAATTAAGTGAGAATAAACAATCATTATTTCATAGGCTGCAACGTTAACACATAAAAATATTTTTAAGAAAACACATATCAGGAAACCACATGGGGTATGTGTGTGGGTGTGTGTCTATGTTAGTGTGTGTACGTGAGTGTGTGTCTGTGTATGTATTATACTAGATTCATACGCTTTTTTGCCGATACATACCGATGCCATACACTTGTAAATACGTCGTCCGTCCGTACTAACCTTATTGAAATAAAATTAAATTAAGGTAAAATATATCAAGTAAAGTTAAAGTTTATAATTTTTATTAAAAAATATATATACAAAAAATAGTCACAAACTTTGAATAATTTTAAAAGTTTTGTTACTAAAATTAAGAATTAAGAGTAATAATTAAATGAAAATAAAATAAATAACTGTTAATATTTAAAATTAACAATGATAACATTGTTGTAATTCTGTATTTTATTAAATTTGGTATCAAAAAATACTACTCCGATAGCAGTTAAAAGCCAACTAAATGATCTTGAAATCTACGTTTATTAAAGTCTCAATGATTCCCCAAGCCATAATATCTAATAATATACCTGGCAAAGATAGTTGACTCGAGTAAAAATTTTGGTCTACTAATCAATCTAACAAGAGTTTTTCGTACTTACTACTAACTGACGTGAGACTGATCGTAAATTATATTATTATTCGTATATTAATTTCATGTAGACTTTTTTTAGTTTATATGTAATATGTATTTTTGCCCTCCTTTTCATTTAATTATGTTCAATTTTTATATTCTAATGCAACAAAGTGTTAATAAATAAATAGTGATTAGCGAAATGAAATACATATATACATAAATAATAATGCTTTGTCCCCAAGCGAATGATAGAGACAACAAACTGAATAAAACGCGGGGATGTCTCGGGCAACATTAGTCCGTGGCTCGTTTGCAACAAACTAGATCATACAAAATGCGCGTTTAGATTATTTTTTTAAAGCGTGAAATTTGAAAAGTATCGGTGAATCGGCAATGAAAATATCGCCGATGCCGATATATCGGCAAATCCAAAGTATCGCCGATATATCGGTACCGGCATCGGTATCGGATGCATCCCTATATTATACTAAAGCGTTGTTTTGTCCCCTTCCGATTGTAAATATAATACGACAATGGTTATTAGGACACTTTGTGTAAAACAGTGTTACGATTTAAATGAACAGGTTTGGTTTTAAAAGACGTTCATAGGCAATCATATAAACTGTAATAAAAGTTACGCAGGCATCAGTTGTCAATAAGATGATGTTTTCTGGTCTTGATAAAATTAGCTTTTAATATCCCCTTTTAGTTTAATTTGCTGTTTAAATTTACATATAATTAGATCGCAGGTGTTCAAAGACTTCGCTTTCCATTGAAGTTAATTAATTTCAATGGCTTCCCATAATATTCTAAGAAACCTCTTGTTTCCCCAAACTAATCAATTTTAATGACTCAATAATTAAACGTTAATTAATCTTAAGTTAAGTAAACCTACCTACCTAACATAGAGTAACTTAATAACCACTTAAAAAATTTGTTTAGTAGGTATTTTAATTGTAATTATAAATTTCATGTTTATTTGGTAATCCTACTGCTAACATAAATTACATATATAACAAAAAACAATTAGACTAAAGATATAGCCAAATATGGGAAACACAATATATACAAAAAGGTTCAAACAATAGTCAATTGTCAAATCATATATTCCAATTAGACCACCTTAAATGGCACTTTTGAACGTTGAATAAAACATAAAGATGATTCTAGTTGCCCCTTGCAGAAGGTAGTTTCGTTTGGAGAAGAATGGGCAAAAAACCCCCAATAGGTTTAACGATATTTTGTATACGTTAGTTAAATAATTATATGTCAAGACAATGTACTCCTAGATTAAAACTACTATACTAAATTAGGCACAAAGTATTAAGCAATGCAGCGGATAGGTCAATTATTGTATTGTTAGTATACATTTTCCTCACATATTTACAAATATTGAAACCGTAGAATATTATTCATTAAAGAGTAATAATAAAACAGTGTGTGAGATAAAAATAAAATACTACAAGTATTATAAAATAAAAAAAAATAAAATGTGTAACATTACATCAGCAACATTTACAAAAGGAAAAAATCAATATTTTTTTTAAAACATTTAACTAGGTAATACCTAATTCGGTGTGATGGTGTGAAAGTGAGGGTATGTAGATGTGTATGTGGGGTGTGTACGTGTACGTGGGGTGTGCTCAAGATGCATATTATTTAGCGCTATAAACTGTAGATAATATTATTAAATTGTATCGTAGCATCTGGCTAGTGAAAGAAAATAATTGAAAACTTTCGGATAGCAACACAGAATATCATTGAATTACTTAGGTTAGTATGATTTATTGTCTTGATACTTCATGCAATTATAATAATAATAATATAGCCTTTAAATTCCGAAACTCTGTCATTTTATATATCTGAACTTTAATATATTTTCACTCCAGTATATCTCGGAGTTCGGTTTGCCTCTTGGCAAAGGCCTCCTCTAACCCTTTCCACTGTTCTCTATCTTTTGCGACTCTTCTCCAGTTGTAGCCTGCTGTTAGTTTCAGTTCGTCCTCCCATCTCTTGCGTGGTTGACCTCTTCTTCGTTTTCCGTCTCTAGGGTAGGTACCATTCCGTCACAATTTTGCTCCATTTTTCATGAGGGCTCCGTAGCATATGACTCGTCCATCTCCATTTCATTTGGTCAATCTTAGTGAGAATGTCTGTCACACCTGTTCTAGCTCTTATGTCTGAGTTTATTTGTTTATCTAATTTTCTTATGCTCACATGCTTCTTTCCATGGCTCTTTGGCATGTGCTAACATATCCTGTGCGGAGATAGTGCCCAAGTTTCGCAGCCATAGGTAAGGCAGGGTAGGATACATGTGTTAAAGACTTTTCTCTTTATTTTTTTGCTGAAATCTGTTGTTTTCATGATCTCCCTCAGTGACCAATATCTTTTCCATCCATTTGCTATTCTTCTTTTGATCTCTTTGGTGGTTATATCAGTTAGAGAGATAATTTGCCCCAGATAAATGTACTCTTCAACGTATTCTAGAGGTTGATTATTAAGTTTTATTTCGTATGGGACTGAATTTGATAGTAGCTTTGTTTTGCTTGTAAACTTCATGCAATTACTCATTTTTATTTCTATTATATGTTTTTTCCGAATAGTTAACAGGTATAATAGCCTAAATATTTAGAAAGTTTCATAATCAATGTGAGAGACAGTGTTAACAGCAATGACTCTGATGAATTTGTGCATATTGATTTTTAGGATTCTGATTTTGATTATTCCGAATAAAGTTGTGTTTTATAATAAATATAGTTTTAGTTTTCCATGCAATGCTAGTCATTTTAAGTATCAATAGTAAAAGACTAAATACGTTACTATCAATGTAAAAAATAATAAAATAAAATCAAGTATCAAGTAACTTTAATCCACAAAATATATCAAACTTTTAGGGATACCCTACTAATTTTTTTTAAATTTGCCGCGCTTTTTCGTTATCTTCTTTCATTAGCCAGACTCTATTGTCGGAGAACGAAGATAATTTAGAAATTATCACGATTCTTATTTGCCTGGAAGAGATCGAATTATTACAGTTTGTTACAAATAATTGAAACATTATTTTTGTTTCGTCATTTATGTATAAAATCGCGAGCCATTAGATAATGATAATGTCTTTAAAATAGCCAGCGGCGCGGCATAATCAAGCCCATAGGGAAACGATTCACATGTCTGCAGAAACCTATTAATCAGAATGTTATACCCGCAATGGCATATTGTAGGTTTTAAGAGATACCTACACAGCGCATGCAATAAAATCCCTTACGACTAGTTATAAATAAAGATTATATTCCAATGGAACTGGATAATGAATTTCCCTTTTTGACTTTGACATTAACGATCCTTTCCCTTTAGTGTTTATCGCATATATAAGGTTGTTTTATTTGAATTCCAAGAATAAAATATATTAGAATTCTAATATAAAGAATTAAAGTCTTATGCATAGACTACACCATAGGTCTTAATTATTCAATATATTTCACCAATTCAAGATATTTTGATAAAATATTTATTTATTTGAAAATAATTAATATAAAGCAAACAAACAACTATTCAAGTGCACAGGCGGTTATTACAGATTTAAGTTGGCGCCTGGTAGATAGTACCGGTGACCCCAGGGCTGGTGCTTTCCTTGCTCAACGAATAAGTATAGCAATACAGCGAGGAATTGTTGAAGGTATACCTACTGCCACAGGGACCAAACTTTAAATTTGTTTTAATTTTCTTTTTATTACCTAATTATTTATATTATTTCTTAAGGTTAGGAAAATTGAAAATAATGTACATTTGATTGTTATGTTGTGTTTAATAAACGATTAACTAACAACTATTTGACACATATAACAATTAACTGACTCTTACTTTCAAATTAATACATTTGTATGATCATTTAAAATAAAAAAAGGTGTCTATAAAACCAGGTTATCAGCCTGTATGTGCCTGACACATCGAATTCTGTGGCTAGTGCGCGCAAGTGTTTTTGTAAAGATACCAAATCGCCACACAAAATTTGAACACACGACCTCAGATTTAACAATAAGTCTAGTTTTCAACAAGCGTTAGTAAACTAGACTTAATTCTTAATTGCCTTAATACAGCAACCATCCCAAATAAGATTCTCCCAGTAGACTGAGTTTTCAACGTTATTTTACAAAATTGATTCCAAAAATAATTACTTTAAGCTCATATTAAAATTATCTGTAGGCATTAAATTATCCTATCGGATGGCTCAGCATTTATTATCATGCCAGTTTTGATTTATAATTCATTTAATAAATCACTGTACGGATATCGTTTACACTAATTGAAATTGTGTGTGGCCAAAATATAATATATTGTGTTAATTACTGAATTATTCAGTTTGTTTTTTTGAAACGGAATTGTATTGAATAAAATATATAAATTAATTGTTATGAACATATTATATTTTATTTATTTAGGTGGATTCTCAATGACATCATGGCGTCTTTACGTCTTTGTAGCATGAAGTGACATTAAAATAGTCATGATTAAAAAAGTGAATACTTGCATTGTTAGTTATAAAAAAATCCAATTTAAAATGAAATTTCTTTTATATAATTTTATTTATATTTGACGCATAACCTATTTAATTTATGGAAACCATAAAATTTTGGGTAATTCAATATTTCACATAAATTTGACTTGTCAAGGTTTCCACAATAAAAACTATATAAAATAAAAATAAATCAGTGGCGCTACAACCTTTTTAGGTCTGGGCCTCAGATTTATGTATATGTTTCATGATCATTTGTCAATTTAATAGGCAAGCAGGTGATCAGCTTCTGTGGCTGACACACGCTGTCGACTTCTTGGGTCTAAAGCAAGCGGTTTCATCACGATGTGTTCCTCTACCGTTCGAGCGAATGTTAAATGCGCACATAGAAAGAAAGTACATTGGTGGACAGCCGGAGATCAAACCTACGACATCAGGAATGAGAGTCCACTATATAATATATACCAAGATTTTAAAAAAATTGGCCTGAAAAAATAATCCGATATATGACACAATGTCCTGTCCACCTAGCTTGTTTATCAGTATGCTCAATCTGGATATCGGTGAATTTTAGCCAAAACGCGTTCTTTAAGGTATTATATAGTAAAAGGTAAGAGCAATCAACCTGATTCTTAAAAATCATAAATATCTCAAACAATATATCAATTAATTTTCAACGATTCTTCAATGACAACATCTTAAAGCGTCATCATCATCTATCCTGGTTTCGTATGTTTGCAACTCTTTTTTCAGATGTCACTGGAGAAAAGTAGATTCCACGAGATTCATCTTTAATTATCTATACTATATTTAAGGACCGATATGGTCGCCAAACTACAATTAAGTACATTGTTTATTTCCACTTTTTGTCTTTGTTTCTTTAAGTAGGGCGAATGGAAAAAATTTATGGTGGAGTTGAGTAGTTTGTGTATCGATTTTAAAAGATGGACCCACTATTTAAATAACTTCGTTTGATAGAAAAAACATCAAAACATAGCCAATTTTGACACTTTGAATTCATTATTCGCTAATTGGAACGTGAAAATCTTTTGAAAATAAATACACATATGCAACAATTACGGTGAACAAAAACACTATATATAGTATATAGAATTAAATGCCTTACTAAGTTTGTCAGACCACTAATATTGAATAAGCTTAAAGTAAACAAAACATTACCAAGTAAAAACAATAAATTAAAATATAAACGACCCCGATTTAATTTTAATTTATATTCATATTCGGTTTGCCGTTCGGATGCACTCCCAAAAAATATTCAATGGTTTCAATTATTGGGATCCATTGATTACTTGTGGTTATCCGGCTTTTGAATTACCTGATATTTATTTAAACTGTTAGGCTTTTGGTTATTAAACTTTTGTAAGCTTTGCTATTTTAATTAATCAAGAGTTATGTGGAAATTGCCGAGATATTAATGTAATCGGGATTTATAATTTGTTTGGCCTCCGATGTCTGCCTCAGTTTTTTAATACTTTATTTATAAGACTCATGGTAGCCAAAATCCATAAGTTCCTGACATCGACACGCTCATTTTCATTCTTAGCCTATCCGTGCTTTGCTATTCCTACTTCAGGAATATAAAAGCATTCTCAAGAGAACATATGTCACAATCTAGTGATATGTTTGACAATCTCTGAAGTGAGAAAATAAATGATTAATCAATGATTTTATAGTTTAAAAAAAAATTCAATATATTGTTGAAGAATGAAATCTTTTTATTTAATTAAAAAACCTTGCTAATTAGCTTTTTTAGAATTTCATTTTACACTTTAGTAGTGTTCAGTCCCGGCACAACTGGGTCTTTATTTGTAAATTTAATAGACATATGGTGTCACGGACTTCTTTGTAGATTCTATAAAACGATGTTCATCACTTTGCTCTATTGTCAATAGTTTCAACAATGTCCGCTATACAGGGATTTTAAATTAATTTTTTCAAATCTTAAGTTACACAATCATCAAAATCATTTATTAATATAGGTAAAACAATGCACAATTATGAACGTCAAAAAAGAAATACATATTAAATGCTGCTAATTTTACATTTACTGCCAGTTATTAATCAAGGGCGTAGAACGGAAGAGAAGAACTGGCAATAAACTCTCCGCTACTCTTTTTAATCGCCAAGTTTTTGTTTTACACAATGTTTGTAAGGAGCTCCAACCATTAAACCATTTTCCACATTAATTAGCCTCCAAAACTAGTTTGATACTAATATGATACAATGAAAAGAAACAAACTATCAAATCTTTCCTCTATATAACCAAAGATGGAATATATGTATATGTAAAATATAAGTTAGTTTTAGAGATACTAAATAACATTACTGTAGATTTTAAGTAAAATATAAGCAAAGTTAAAACACTTAAAAAAGTCTTGAAATATGATGTCGTCAGACCAAAAGCTTATTCATGTAAACTCCAACAAACGAGGCTCAACCAACATTGTCAGAATATTGTATTCTTATCTCGACTTCGCACATAAAACTTGTCTAGCGTCGCTGACATCCTCGACACACTACTTAAGTATTTTAACTGCGTTACTTACGACTTTAATTTTAGATAAGTTATTTTTAGTAGTTCCTATTAATTTAGTGAAACGACTCAAGATGGCTTCTCAACGCACTAAAAATATATTAATATGTACAGTAATCCCCCCTATAAAGCGGTTTCGTATAACGCGATTTCCGTCGCCCATAAAACGCGGTATATTCCCCCTATAACGTGGAAATTTCTCAAGTTCTATTTCTGCAGTGTGAAACTTATAATTATTTGTCAAGTCCATTATTAAGTAGTTTTGCGTACGTTTTCACCTGTTTAAATTGTGTTGTTATAAAATTAAGCTAAATCACTTTAATTAATTCGTGTTCCTAGTTTTTTAATTGTTAAAAAAAGGCTTTACGAGAATACTCCTACTACGCGATTTCCTATAACGGGGTTCGCTTCCGCGTTATAGGGGGGATTACTTTTCTTTGCAGCTAAGCCGAACCAGCACAACTTCTACCTTCAAGAAAAGAGAAATTCTCAGGACTACTGGCATTATAAGTGACCATATTACTATAGAATACCGCGCCTACGGTATAGAATGACCGCCAAACATATACAAACTCTTCCGTTCCTAACAATGTCTCTAACTAAAACTATATACGTCGAATCAAATTATTTTGTTGGACACTTGTGATATCCCCTGAGCCATTCGAATTCGGATTAGTTTGTTGTTGCGACTGTTTGCATTCGACACACAACCTCCATAGTTGCAGAATTATTATATGTATATCATTAGATCGACAATTATACCACGAAAGCTGATTAGATGAATCTTATATACGTTTTTATATAAGATTAAAATAAATATTTATTTTTAAGATTATATGCATATTTCCGTGTGATCAGATATTTAATCTAAGATATTTTTGAAGTTATACTTCTTTAGGCGCGTTATGAAAAATTGATGACAGTGAAATTTTACGATGCGCGCGCACCGTGACACAAAATTATCAGTATGAAGTTGCCCACTAACGAATTCTTTTTAAACCAGCCGGGCGCCGAGCGTGCGCGAGCGAGATAGGAATAAGACAATCTACAAGTAAAAGGAAATAGAATATGCGTGAAGTTAGCAGCTAAGCCAAGAATTTTGAATGACCATAATGAACCTTTTAAAAAAATAAAGGAGTTTTAATTATTTTTTCAAAGAAATTTAGCAATGCTTTTTCACAAAGACCTATTGTTACTTAGTTAAAAGGTTATGAAACATACCTAGTTATTAAATTGAATGAATAATATAATAAAATAATAAATAATAATTATTATTATTATTAATATTAATGAATAATTGAATAATATACATTAAATATTATTAAATTATTAACGTTAAATATTTATTATTAATTATTTAATATTTAAAAAAAATAAAAAAGCCAAAGAAGTATAACTTTTACTCATAATACACGCACCCTTTTTTTATAATAGTGGGCAAACGGGCAGGAGGCCAGGTGTTAAGTGATACGCCTATAGACACTTGCATCACTAGGCTTGCAAGTGAGTTGCCGGAAGAATTTGTACGCTCTTTTCTTGAAAGTTAGTTCAATTGTTTCAGAAATACTTCAGTGGGTAATTGGTTCCACATAGCGCGAGCGCGGCAAAAACTGCCTTAAAAACGCTCAATTGTGGAACGACGGACGTCGAGGTGATACGGGTGAAATTTAGTATTCTGCCTTGACGTCCGGTGATGATTCTGAGATAGCGGTGAGGCATATTTTTGCTATTGCACATGTAGAATTTTCAGTAGATTTACCTTAGAAGGGATAAATGTTTGCTGTTTTAGGGTTAGAGAACATACACTAAGGATATACTTTTTTCATTCTGAGAATAAAATAACAAACTATACGATGTAATATCTTACCTATAGTTGAACTAACTTTCTATATTAAATATATTCTTCAGAAAGAGTATCTTTATCTTCAATAGCATCCACTCTCAATTTTTAAGGCACTGAGATAATAGGTGTAATTTAATAATACGGGAAGAAAATGCAAACAAAGTTAACGCCTTATAAAAATTTATTGTTTAGAAGCATTTTCTATAAAAGGAACAAGAGCGCTCATTGCAGAAAAATTATGGAAAATAATTTCTTATTAGTTACCTCTTGGAAGTTCATTGAAATATTATTGTTAAGTTTCCAAGTACATTGAAAAGTTTGCAAAATGTTTATTCAACGTTGGATAATATTAATTATATAATGAGAAAACAGTGAAAACTGTATTTGTATTATAGTCAGGTATAGTCAATGTTTTGTGCACGCCGTAGATTTTTAATCTATGACATGAGTCTGGTTTTCTTCAGAACAAGTGTAAATTACGGACAAAGAAAGCGGAATCCGTTGGTGGAGAGCCGGATTTGAAAAAAAGCAACATCTGCGGGCTGAAAGTTGCACCTGTAGACTATAAAACTTATGTTAATATAACAGACTGTACGGCGTCTATCTCTACTACCCTTTAATGTACCCAACATTATTTGTCTTAGGTATGATTGGGTACAATAAATTGGAAACCAGACCGCATTGGCCTACTATGTACTGACAGTCTTGAGGGGGGTAGTGTAACCCATGTGTGCTCCAAAAACTTGGTTTCTTTGTAACTAGGGGATATGTGCGACGGCGAAGGCCAAGGTTGTTTGCGATACCAAGTGCCAGAACCAGTCTGTAGCACAGATCCCCGTTATCAAAGACGTTGCATCTACTGAATGCTGTCTCGGACACTATCGGCATATTTATGTGTTAACAGAGTTAATTCACAGTAGCGATATTGTGTATATTATGTGTTTAATATTATATTGTATTTTATTTTTTCTCGAAATTGTCGTATTGGCATAGTCTGTAATATATGTATTTCTGTAATAAAAAATAAATTAAATAAATAAATAATAACTTCATAACTATTCTCAGTGTATATAAACACATACTATATGAATCTATGTACTAAGCACTTTTCTTTGATTATTGTTATTTTGTGTTTTTTTTTAATATAGAACGGGGGCAAACGGGCGAGCTCACCTATGTTAAGTGATACCGCCGCCCATGGACACTCTCAATGCCAGAGGGCTCGCGAGTGCGTTGCCGGCCTTTGTGTGTGTGTGTTTTTGTTAGTAATAAATGTTATGTCTGTGTCTATGTCTAAGCATATATATATTACGATCTAAATAATTTACTGCGACAGTATTTCTGTAGTACATCAATACTTTTTATTTCCACAGCTTTATGATGATAAATCAAAGGCGAATCTTTGAAATATGGCTACGCTATTTTATTAGCGCGGTACGCATTAATTAAACATGCTAATAAAATTCATTACTACGGGCAGTTTCATTCATCAGTTATGCAAATGAGAGGTAAATAAAGAATGAAACGACCAACCAGGGCCCCGTATTTCCTATATTCAATGGCCATTTCTTCCAAAACTTAGGCTTAAATTATAGGAATTACAAAAAACAACAAACTCGGACAAGATAAGACGACGAAAATTATTAAATAATTGAGTTAATCATTGAAATCACTTAAGTAATTTCTTGACACCCACCAACCCTGTCTAAAATCAATTGCCAGAGGTATTTTTAAAGCACTTCGACTTAAGTTCCTTCAAATGTATGTTAACGTTAAAATTTTCCCCCCCCCCCCGGGTCCCCCCCCCCCCCCGATTTTCCCCCCCCGGAATATTGTTGCCCCCCCCCCCCCCCCCCCCCCCCCTTTTCTTTTTTTTTTTGCGGTTGTCCCCCCTCCCCCGGGGGCCCCCCCCCCCCCCCTTCGTTTTGTTTTTTTTTCCCCCCTTTTCCCCCCTTGGGCCCTCCCCCTTTTCCTTTTTTTTTTTTTTTTTTTTTTCCCCCCCCCTTTTCCCCCCCCCTTCCCCCCCCCCCCCCCCCCCCCCCTTCCTTCCCCCCCCTTTTCCCCCCCCCCCCCCCCCCTCCCCCCCCCCCCCCCCCTTTTTTTCCCTTTTTTTTTTTTTTTTTTGGTTTTTTTTTTTTTTTTTTTTTTTTATTTTTTTTTTTTTTTTTTTTCTTTTTTTTTTTTTTTTTTTTCCCCCCCCCTTTCCCCCCCCCCCCCCCCCCCCCCCCCCCCCCCCCCCCCCCCCCCCCCCCCCCCCCGGGGCCCGCGCGGGGGGGCGGCCCCCCCCCCCCCCCCCCCCCCCCCCGGGGGGGGGGGGGGGGGGGGGGGGGGGGGGGGGGGTTTTTAATATACCAATTCCTTAGATGCTGGCGAACCTTCTGGTATCGTACCCACGGACATACCCGGTGAGGGTCCGGCCCGGTTACCACCTGTTCTATAAAAACATCGGTATTGCTTTTAGAGTGTATGTGAGTTACCAGCTTCTTCTTCTAATTATACTAATACATAAAGAGTTTGGTTTAACGCTCCAAACTCAGGAGCTACCTGTTTGAATTAATATTTTTATATTGCTCTGTCATTTTATCGAGAAAGCCTTGAGGCTATACAACACGCTAATACCAATTGAAACGAATGAATAAAAAACATTGCTTGTTGAGACTTTCCGATGCTACACATTTTTGATCTGTATTAAATCTGTCTCAAAAAAAAATTTCCGAAGTTGTTTAATCACATTATAAATACATACTTTATAACAAGATATTTATTATAAAAAAAGGTAAAAGTACCAAATGGATGCGGATAAAACCATAGGAAACAGCCAGTAAAAATATGCTTAAAATTGAAATAGTAGTCTCAGTGCCGACAACACGTACGCTTTATCAAAACGATCAAACATTACTACCCTATCTGACACATGTAATAAATAACAGAATGCTCTGTTATTTATGGTTACCTATTACCATAGATACAAATGATAGACGGATAATGGTTGTGGGGGAAAGGCTTTCAGACGCATTAGTGCATAGGTGAGTAATTATTTTGGGTATGATAAAACACTGTATGAAACTTTGTTTATAAAAGAACAATATGTTAGAATCGATCAACAAAGGCAACATTATTACTACAGGCAATTTAAGTTGAAAGCGTATCATAATTTCTTTCACATTCAATATTCTTATTTGTTCAATTTATAACTTAATCTATTCGGCACGAATAAATGACCTTTAATTGTAAATTTTCGCTTACGTATTCATATTTCATTCCTAATTTTGGGAAGATAACTTAGTAGCTAAAATTCCTCAAAATGAAATAAGCTTGCAAGTAAGCTTTACATGTCGCATTACTAATTAGTATTCATATTTTGTGACAGAACTGACACAGTTATTGGTCCAGATGTCGACATGTAACAAGCACTTCCACACCCATTAATCCAAATAAACGAGAAACAAAGAATTGTAAAACCGAACAGAAAGTAATTAAAACTTTTCCTTGAAATTGAGACGGTCATGTTGCAACTAAACTATTGATCGTATCAGCGGAAACGATACCACGGGAACTATTCCAAACTTGTACAAGTTAAGCTGCAATCTAGTCTTAAAATAACTTATTTATGTCGACTAGCAGATACTTCAATAGGTAATTCGCCCAAACAACGTAATACGAAATCAATAGAATCCATATACGATACATCTTTTATAAAAGTTCCTTACTTTATTGCATATTTGGTTGACTAAATGGGAGTAAAACTCAAATTAATTTTTGTATTAAACAATCAAAATAAATAAACTTATGGAGTCTAACGGGGTTATCTGTGACTGTGGAGGCACAGCTGTAATTAAAATATCGCAAATATCCATATTCTCGTAGCATAATAAATAGTTTTTTTTTCTTGAAAGTACTTTGTCTTTAAGGTGGATTTGCATTGTATATTACTGATTTTTAATAAATAAATCAATTGATTGGATTCTAAGGGCTAAATGGTGAATTCACCAGAAGCTTTCAAATTTTTCCACTCTAATTACGTGATGGCTTTATGTCGTCCGCGTACAGAATTTATAATTAATGAGGACAAAACGTTGATGCCCAAAACGCAAGGGCCATGCAAAAACGCAAGAAGCTTCGTCGTTATTTATTACTTTCGGCAAAGGTTCAACAAGAAAATGCGGAAAATAAGACATCCATGTCATGTCGGCCATTTGAAATTTTGCGGACCGTTGGTTTTTGCTCGTCGCGGTCGTTTTGGTGCATTCTCAAATGTTTTTGAATTGCTATCGGCCTCGAGACATTAGCATAGCCAAACTGTTTTTGTGTTTTATCTCTGCTGCTCAATTAGCAACGGTAAATTCTAAACGGGTGTTAAAAATATTGAAGGAAATTATAACTCTCACACATTACCAACCACAACATATATATATATATTAAATCATTTATCAAGTAAATTGATTTTTCCAACCTGTCTTGACTTCGTGCAGCTGTATCTTTTTATATTTTTAAAATAAATATGGTAAGAGAACCCGTGAATTTACCAATTATTAACAACATACATAATTACAAATCGTACCTCTTTTATTAGTAAAACATAACATCACCTCATCATCAGAAACGAAACAAATAGAGTGACATATTTACGTAAAATATTCTAATAATATGTATATATAAGGGAAAATATAATTATAAAAATTTAAATGCCTGGCCATATAATTATTTAATGAATCAGAATACATTAATTATTGCCCATTGGGTTTCAAAGGCGCAACTAAAGTTTGTACATAAATATTCAAGTCCGTTTGAGACATTGTGTAATAGCACATTTAAGGCCCAAATCGTGTCTACTATACCAAAATGTGTTACTTCAACATATTAAATTGTAAACAGTATTCCTCGCTATTCGGTTTAATTATTAACTGTCCACGAAACGATGAATTGGTAAAGTATTTAATTACAGATTATGACTGTGGCCGTCTAAATAAAAATCAGTGGCGGTACAATCTTTTTAGGTCTGGGTCTCAGATTTCTATATCTGTGCCATGGTCATTTTTTTTGTCAATCTAATAGGCAAGTATGTGATCAGCCTCCTGTGCCTGATACACCGTCGACTTTTTGGGTCTAAGGCAAGCCGGTTTCTTCTCGATGTTTTCCTTCATCGTTAGAGCGAATGTTTAATGCGCACATAGAATGAAATTCCATTGGTGGTGTATCGAATCTACGACCTCAGGGATGAGAGTCGCAAGTTTAAGCCACTAGGCCTACACTGCTCGGTCCGTCTAAATATGTTTTTAATATGATACATATGTCAACGATAAAGTGGGTATTGGTATTCCTTGATTAATAGACATATATATTCCCTCTCTCCCTCCAAAGATCTTGAATACATAAAAAAAAAAGTTTTTATGACATTTTACCATTTAACCAACAATCTTGCTTACGAAAGAATTCCATATATCAAGATGAACAGATACAAAATTTATAAGAATACTTATTCCCGCTCACATCAAAAATTTAATCAACTAGAATATTAAAACCACTCGAAAGTTCATGCTTGTATGTCAAAGTTCATGAAGCGCGACATTGCCACGATCGCTGCTCGGCTTAGTCGCTTAATATGAAACTGTGATATCTACGCTTGAAAAGCACAATGCTTTAAGACTAAGTTATAGTTTTCCACTGATTGAACGTGGTAAGACATTATTTTCGGCTTCATTTTCTTAAAAGCCATTCATATATGAAACTGCTATTATATAAAAAAACGTGTGTGTACTTATGTACACGTGTTATAAGTAACAAGATAAAAATTCTACGTTTGTAGAAAACGCGACACTAACAATAGAAAAAAGATATTTAATACATTGAATGTTTTATTTTAACGCATTACCTAGTAAATAAAGTTTATTTAAATATCACAAAAAAAAAATTTAGGTTGCAACTTATACATATTGATACAATTTACTATTTAATTCACGTCCATTAGTTGGAGTTCAGTAGACATGTGAGTTACAAGAGGCTTATGAGACTAAAGTATGAAACAAATATTCATGTAGAAACATTGTCTAAATATCATACAAATACAGCATCAATAGTTGTATATAAAAAAAAACTAAAATGTTGACTATAGCTAACTTCAGGTTGTCGGTATTTGTGACGTTGTGCGCGCGCATCGTAAAAATTTAATCCCATCATTTTTCCCTAACGCGCCAAAAGAAGTATAACTTCAAAAGAACAAAACCCATTAGGTCTTAAGTAGTAGACTTGTAGGTCTAGGCCTTATAGGCAAGTAGGTGATCAGCCTGTGCCTGACATGTGGTCGACTTGTAGGGGTTATGACATGCCGGTTTCCTCACGATATTTTCCTTCACCGGAATAGACACATAGACAGAAAGTAAAGTACACAGCCGAGATTCGGACCTACGACCACAGGGATGAAAGTCGCACTCTGAAGCCTCGGACGAACTCTGCTCCGCATACAAAGCATTTTATTACATTTGTCAGCCATAAAACGCCGCTAACTCAGCGCAAAACATAAAAGACCGCAAAAAAACCTAACGCAAAATTAATAATCAAACTAACAGTGAATTGCATTTTTTAACTTAATTTCCCAAACGCAATAGTTGCATGGTAATAAACGAGTGGCAATTTGTAGTGTTCCGCTACTGTACAATAAACCACAACGGCACTGAATGTGCTTTACATTCGAGCATCACCGCGAAATTAGCCCGTGCTATCGTCTATCGTTTGTACACAGACCACATTGAATCGAACTAATTAGTTCAAACAAAACCATTTAATATTCACTCCATTTCCAGACTCTTTCAGATCGGTTTCTTTAATGTTCAGAAATGAACTGAAAAGCTAGAATTGAAAACTGCTTATAAAAATATTTAATTGGATTTAGGATTACCTCCTATAGACATTTGTCTTGATTTTTCGAATGTAATGCAAATATATACTGTATAAATAATATCGAATTTCGGCACGCTACGTTGCTATTTTAGGTTAATGTGTAACGGATTTTTCGCGCAGTACAATTATTTGTATATATTTGTTTATTAAAAGAAATCAATCATAAAATTAAAACTCTAATCAAAGAGACTGTATGAGATTTGTAGATCAATTTTCTTAAACAAACTAAGACTTACGTATAGGTACTGATAATAATATGCTCGTATAATTTAAAAATGACAATAATGAAACAAAAAATATTTTTACCACTTACCTTTGAGTCGCTAATCAGTGCCTTTAGTAGATGTACACAATTAACTTTATTTTAAAAGAAAAAGAATCAACACAATAATCACAACAAACAATGTTTAAACTAAACATAACCTATTTCGAACTCACATCAAAATTTGCAATGATTAACTAAAAGAAATTCTATGAAATTAAAACAACATGAAATAAATCACTAAGAACAGCGTAATTTAAGTGTTATTTGAATTTAATTATTTTTAATAAACAATGCGACGCTTCACGCATAGACTCTGCGGTTGTCATGTCAGACTGTCAATTGTCGGTAGCCATTGTTTTTGCACATGCGCATTATGAGATTTCATTCAATATCCGACGTTTTGCGCAGTAAGTTCACGCATATATTCAAGGCGGCTGATTTATTTATCAGTAGTATAGTATGTTTTACTATTTGTAAAAAGTTTTTAATATTACGTTTTTATAAGAATATTTTTGTATGATAAGAAGTACCTACTTAACGCGAAATTCCCGTCCATTATTCCCATATTTGATGTTAAGTAGGTATTCGTGTGGTGACAACAAATTAAGTCGAAAAACGTAAGTCCGAAAAAAACCCATTGAACGAAAATATTTCTTACATATATATAATTGAGTTCTAGAGAAAAGTTGTAGTGCTGCATGATTCCTACGAAAATTCAACGATAGCATATGTCTACTTATATATTATACGAAAACAAGTCCTCCGCCGAGCCTGTATGTCCGCAATATACTCAAAAGCTGCACGGAATTTACTCAGTTAGTATTTACTAGAATGATTTATGGGTATAGGTATATAATTTTTCAAGGTGTAAACCCGGGACGGGTACTATAAAACTTTATGAATTTACATACGACGTAACTTAGCCTGTCGTAACAAAACACATAACACAACCTCCTGCGTTAATAAACCCTCGTTTCGCATAAAGCTAAAACATTTTGCCCTAAAATCATCTAACTTAAACCACTTAAAGCCCTTGTAATCTAATAAAACTGGCTTAAGCCCTGCAGGTAACCAGGAAAGTGACTTATGGTAAAACTTTTTGAACTAGCCCGTTGACGATACTGTCTTAAGTTTTAATTAAATTTTGTGAAGCTCTTTTTTCATCCAGGGAAACATTTATTTAATTAACGAAATATATTGTTAAAGTCTGAAAATATGAAACCAAAGGATTTTCTGCGTTAGAAACAGATTAAATAGTATCCGGTGTTTTTTTTAGAGGTATAGAACTTTAAATTGCAATAAAACAACGATGGATTATTGGAATGACATGATTTTTTTTTATATTTGAAAGATAATCTTGTGGCATTACATTTTAAATATGATTTCTGGCATATGACTGCCACGGCTGGCTCGGATATAGTCCAATCTGGACGTCCAATTTTCCCGTCCGTTGTTCCCGATTTTCATAAGCGAATTTTGTTTAGCGATGAAGCGCACTTCTGGTTGAATGCTACGTCAACAAACAAAACTGCCGCATTTGGAGTGAAGCTAATCCTCAAGTGTATGTCGAAACACCGTTACATCCAGAAAAACTGACTGTTTGGTGCGCTTTATGGGCGGCATTGGTCCGTACTTCTTCAAAAACGATAATGGCCAGAACGTTACAGTCAATGGTGATCGGTATAGAGACATGATTACTAACTTTTTCATTCCTGAATTGAACAGTCATGATGTCCAAGAGCTGTGGTTTCAACAAGACGGCGCAACATGTCACACAGCTCGTGCCACAATCGATTTATTGAAAGACACGTTTGGTGACCGCCTAATTTCACGTTTTGGACCTGTGAATTGACCTCCAAGATCTTGTGATTTAACACCGCTAGACTATGCGGATAAGCCACAAACGCTTGACCATTTGGAAGACAACATTCGCCGTGTTATTGCCGATATACGGCCACAAATGTTGAAAAAGTCATCGAAAATTGGACGTCCAGATTGGACTATATCCGAGCCAGCCGTGGCAGTCATATGCCAGAAATCATATTTAAAATGTAATGCCACAAGATTATCTTTCAAATATAAAAAAAAATCATGTCATTCCAATAATCCATCGTTGTTTTATTGCAATTTAAAGTTCTATACCTCTAAAAAAAACACCCGATAGCTTTATACATGCTACACAAAATTACCAACGCTACTGCAGTTATTTTTATCTTTTACAAACAAACAAATTGGCCGTTAAGCGGAGAGCTTTAACCAATAATAATATATGAAACATAAATTCATTAATTGAAATGAAGATTGAACTAACAAGCAAATATACATTTACGAAATTAAACACATCTCAATTACACGTTGTTCAAGTACCGCGCTGTACTAGGGAACATATTACTAATGCATCTTGTCCTAGATACTATTGGTTTAAGAAGTTTACATAATGTGTTTATAACTGAACATAATATAGTATAATATAACATTATTAATATTGTAGTAATATGTCGGGAGTAATGGCGTTACTGCCATTTGTAAGGTTTTTGACGTATAATGACAGCTGACAGTACCGCTATAATAATAATAATAATTGTTTTTAATATTGATGTTCATATTAAAGTATATAATGCCTACTAGCACGTTTATTTTGATTTTTGGTGTCCTTATCACAAGACTAAGGCAGATAAAAAGAAAAAAAATATATACTTATTGCCAAATATTGGTATTATCAATGAACAATGTCAGAACATCAGTTTATTGAACCCGTTAACTCCATTTTCGTATACTTATTTCTTAATTACTTCTGCTTTATTGCTAATCAAAATAATAGATTACAATTCTACAACCAATTTGATAATCAGATATGGTGACATCCGTTTTCATTTAAGCTGTATTGCAGGCAAAGCGTCATGACAGTTTTGACTCTAAGTATGGATAGATTAGAAATAAGCAGGTAAAGTAATAAAAATATAATGTACTTATCAGAGATAATATAATTAACACGGCTAAAATGTCGCAGGATGTCCAGACAAGTTTTATTACCATACGATATCGTAGTTCATATTATTATTTGATAGAAAAATAAACAATAAACACTTGAGAATACAACAAGGACTGATTGTGACGGTTTTGTTTCGAAACTCACTTCAGATTGGTTTACCCACGGAGTATATTTCCGTAGTAGAGGTAGATCGGAGACAAGACAGCGTGGAATTGCTTAACTATACATAGATTAAACCTAGAGTAAAAATTATTTATATTATTATGTTTAAGAAATATTATTGATTGACGTTTTTATGGCCATGACGAATTAGGGCTAGTCGACAAAAGAGAACTGTCCACTATTTCCTTCGATAAATTACGTAATTTGACAAGGATTTTACTTAGTGGGGGGATAGCATCTGGCGGGTGACAAAGACGAAACGACGGCCTGTTCCATTTGTTTCTGAATGGTCATAACGATTTTAGTCTCGCGACATCATACGCTTTTTTGTCTTAGTTACATTCTTACCCGATCATACATCCCCCCTCCCTCTTACGCCGCATTTCACGTGTCGGAAACTATCATTCCCTATTGCTTTATGTTTCAGTTCTCTGAAATAGTAATCAGAATGCCAGAAAAAGTTACTATTGAATTTATAAATTCTAGACATTTATCTAACACTTAGTACAACGGAAATAAGCTGAAAAAACTTGAAACGCAATTTGTTACAAAGTTAGATTGAAGACGGCGGAAATAAACTGATTTCAATCAGGATATTTTCAGTCAGACGAATTTCCCGATTTCACCATTTGCAAATGTGTATCGGAGATTTGCCGTAAAGTTTTTAATAAATACAATTGATTTACAAATACAACTATTGACGTCTGCTGCGGCTGAGTGATTAACGAATGTGACATTCACCAGATTCAGTTTTGGAGAGGTGTGGAATGCTGTGGTCCTCTCCATGCGCTAGTTGGGAGCTTATAATTATAAAAAAATTACTACTACAATAACACACAGGAAAAAGGTCCATTGATGTTTGCAAGGTTTGAACGCACAATTTATTTTTACTTTATCTGGTATAAGGTGTGATTTTGGATAGTAAACTGCTCTGGAACAAACACCTAGAACACGAACTAAACAAAGCAACGATCGCCTTCTCGATCAATGCAAAAAGATGCTAGGCGTGAAATGGGGCTTATCGCCTAAGATAACCATATGGCTATACACTGCCATAATCAGGCAAATGCTAGCCTATGGAGCCCTGGTTTGGTGGCCAAGACCAGAACTTCAAACAGCAATTACGAAACTTGGACGCTTCCAGAGGCTTGCCTTGTCCGCTGCTAGCGGTTGCATGCGAACAACACCAACTGCAGAAATGGAGATAGCCCTGCAGATTATACCTCTAGACCTACACATACAGCAGGAGACAGCCCTAGCTGCTATCAGGCTTATGGTACTGGATCTATGGGGAAAAAATCACTATAGTATAGGGCGATAGAGTATCAACCTCTTATAGCTGCGCCATGTGATAGAATCACTAACCAACTCATATTTAACAGGAAATACCACATACAATTGAGAGAAGAGGAGCATGATCAGTCAACCCTGAATGAGCTACGTATATATACCGATGGATCAAAAACAGGGTGTGGCTCAGGCGCTGGCATATTCTATCTTGATCTCAACATCAACGTACACCTATCCTTAGGCGCACTCAGCACGATTTTTTAGTGTGAATGTGTCGCTCTAACTGAAGCAGCCAAGGCTGAGCAGCGGTTAGAAATTAATGACTTTTGCATTAAGTTCGTATCCGATAGTGCATCTGTGCTGATGGCGCTCGGTGACAAAAAGACAAACAGTAAATTAATACTGGAGTGTCACGGAGCACTGGAGGATTAAATCTCATCTAAAACCATAGCTAGTTTCAGCGAATAGACGCTCAGAATACACTCTGAAATAAAGTTGCTATTGAGTAGCAATCTAATTACAAATGTAGTCTTCAGAGGTGGTTTTACCAGCAGGCTGAGTAGGCTGGAGCCTAGGGCGGCAGATTTTTCGGGCGGCAAATTTAGGGTCCGAATTTTTTTAGCTACCTAATAGAAATCAAACAGATTTAAAAGTTTTCTAAAGGTTTTCAGATCTGAAATAGATAAATAGTCATTGTAAATTTGGTTTAGCAAAAATCCATATTCTAGAGTAAAACCAGCGAGTTCGCCGCCCTCCAACCAGTAATCCACCTCTGAGCCGTCAGTTAACACATGTCATGTCATATCATGTCCCCTCTTCCCCTTATCCACATATTATACAATATACATGTTAGTCTTACTACTGGTTGGAGACTGCGAACTGAATGGTTTGTGTATAATTTTGTGCTCAAAAATCGAAGCCGAATTGTTTTCAATTCCAACGAAATTTTTGGATTGTAAAAATAATCCAGGACAATTGTAGAGGCGAGGGCGGCAGAAACTTCACAACCTTGAAAATTTGTAAATCTCCCACTAGACCTGACCTGAGAGACAGCTAACGGACCGAGTAAAATGGGTAGTCCTCCAAGTAAAAGACAAAAAAAACTTTATAATTCAAGAGTTGATTGAAAAGGAACTTATTACTCTCATTAGCTATAAAGGCTGTTGGCGACGGGACAATATTTGTCCTGCCGTACCGCAAACACTGTTGGGCTGCAATGAACCCATTATAAATGAGAGTACTCAATTAAAATTGTATGAGGTTTATATTCATTGTAAAAGATATAGGGTAAAAGCCGGATAGTTGCCTCGGACGGATACATCCCCGGTGTTTAAAATTTGGATTTTAGTTGTATTGGGCTTTACTACAATAAGTAGTGACTCCCCTCAGGCCTAATCCACGTGCCATCGGAAAGCCCAAGTATTTTGTCCGTTGAGCAAATCCGGGCGAAGTGACGGGCGTTTAATTATATTGGTAAGTAATTTCTATTGAATATTTTTATTACTGATCGTGGTTTCAGTCAACTTTTGTTTCTTTGCATGCATTAGAGTTTAAATTACACAGTTTATCATGTTTTCTAAATAATTTTTATTTATTTCGCAAATAAGGGCAACGCATCAAAAGGATAGTCCCTCGTGCGGATAGTTGCCCCTAAGTAAAAATTTCTTAACAAGCCGACGGATTTTTTTTTTTCTGTTTTTGATGTTTATTCGAATTTACTTGTCTCTAATTTTGTAAATTAAATAATTCTCTTGTTTTATATTTATTTAGATAACAAAACCTCTCAACATCAACTGGACAAATAGCTTACTTCCTTCGAAAAGTTGAACAAAGTGGGATTAAACTCTTTTTAATGAGAGTAAAATGCTGGACCTCAATGGCTAAAAAGCTTTCTTGAAAAAATCCTGAAACTTGAGACAAGCTGAGGGTTTATCAATTGAAAGAGCTAGGGTCTCACAGAACAGAAGTTGCAAATTATTTCAAACTCAACTATAACTGAAAAATTTGCTGAAGTCGATAAAATATTTAACTGCTTCATCAAAATTGGAAGCTAAAAAGGTGCTAAAAGTTAATCAGTACTTCCGTGAGGAGAATTTTTTTTCTTAATATTTCAAATTGTTAAAAAATCTCAGTAATTTAAAGCTTAATAAATAATAATTACTCTTTTGATATAAATTTATTTTATCCAAAATAAAGCACGAGCAAGTATCCCCGAGGCTTTTCTACGCTAGGCTACTATCCGCCAAGTAGGATTCCTTCTGAGAGGTGATAAGGTATTTATTCAAAACCATTGTTAATTATGTATACTAAAATAGGCTTTTATAGAAGATAAAAACCTATGTTGCGAGATACATACTGAATAATTTTCAGCAAGTTCAAATTTAAAAAATATAAAGCTTTTTCGAAAAGTGGGGCAACTTCCGGCTTTTCCCCTACTATTGTTTAAAAATTCTATAATTTTATTATTCGGCGAATTTTCCTTGGGCAATTCTTGGCAATTTTTATTCTTGAGGCCGTAGGTTCGAACTCTGCCTTTGCACTTTTTATGTGCGCATTTAATACTCGCTGGTACAGTGAAGGATAACATCGTGAGGAAACTGGCCTTAGACCCAATAAGTTGACGGCATGTTCTTTGCCTATTGGAAAGAAAAAGACATGCTATCTGAGGCCAAGAACAAGGGTTGCAGAGCCACAGTTTTTTTAATGTTCCTTGGAACAACACAACTTGAATCATCTCTATTCAAGGTACACTCGTCAATCGCCTACTGGAGTTTCAGTCAAGACAATTCACACCAATTGACCAAGTCCCATGCTAAGCTGGTGAAGCTTGTGTTATGGGTACTAGGCAACGGATATACGTATACATATTATAGATAGATAGACATATAAATACATATTTAAACACCCAAGACCTAAGCACAACACCAAATGCTCATCACATCGATGTTCGTCTCAGCCGGGGATCGAACCCAGGACCCATGGATTCGCAGTCAGGGGTACTAACCACTAGACCAATGAGTAATCATGAGATCAATGAATATAGCTTATAAATTACAACGTCAAACCGTTGACAGCTATTGCTCTGACATATATAATAAATAACATCTGGTGGTATTACGGCCAATAAAATAATCTCAAGACGATAAGGCTTTTTAATTGATAATTAAATAAGTGATCTCTGCCTCTACCTATATAATACATACAAGTCGAAAACTTTTGATAAAGCTTCGAACGCTGCAATTACATAATTAAATTAATAACCTCGTTCCGAAATTTTGTGTGGCACTTTGTTTTAAATTCATTGTGATGTCGACATTGCGTGATGTGAACATTTCTCGGAATATAAATTGGTGAATCATTAAAAATAGTGTTTTTTTATTATCAGATCAAACTGAAATATTAATATGATTTCGCCACCTGGGGAGACCATTTCTTTAATTGACAGTAATTGTTATTTAATTACAAGTGGGGCTGCCTACATAATATTTATATCGCGTAACTTAGTAAATTAATTTAGATAATTACATATGTGATAGAATCGATATTTTTTGTTTATAAACTGAAGATCATTTGAAATCCACTGAATTCAGTTGAAAAGATATCGGAGTTAAAAATAAAAGTATAGAAATTTTTGATAACCTTTTATTGCTCCATTAAAAGGGGCGACTAGAGGTAACAATAATATTATAGGCAGTGTCTAATGGTTTAACAGTTATTAACTAATTTACAAAGGTTGGGCAACGGATTTTGGTGCGTGGGTTGCGATGTATTCAAGAGCTCTCAAGATGTAGTCTGGTACTGGGACTGGGGTTGGGAGATGGGCACCCTGAAACAATATAATTACAGTTAGTATAGTGAACACAAAAAAATCTTCCAGATGAAAACTATAACGTTTATAGTTAAGCTTGAACGGTATTTGACCGGATTTGAAACGGTAGCGTCATTTGGCCTGTAACTAAATCGCAAAATTATGGTAATTGAAATGACTCTTTGAAGTATCAATGTGAAGTGTGAAGTATCAATACAACTATATTACAATTAGAATCCTATTTGATAATCAAGCTATTCCTAAACACATTTGTAACAGCCATACAATGCCACCTACAATATTTTAGCAGTATGTACGAACTGGACAACTCAACTTTGCAATCCACGTGGGCGAATCATCTTTATTGTATAATCAATAGCTTAAGTTACCTTGGATGCGAATTTAAAGATTTATATTTTTTGACGTCATTTAGTATTTCGGCTACTACATGACCTGGGTGTTAAACGCGAACTGTGTACCCTTTATATAAATTTTGTTTTATTAATAATTTCACTATAGTTACACAATACTTACAGTGGGCTGGTATCCGTTCTCGTTAGCGACGTAGTTTACAGCGTATACTTGACCGTCAGGGCCGGTGTATGAGTTTGATCCTTGAGTTTCAATAGCTTCGTTCTCCTGTAGAAACAAAAAATTACATTATTATTCGCTATTTGTGTAAACTGAATTTTGATATCAAAGTTTTGATAATAGTTGTCAAAATAGGTTTTTGTATAATAAACTTAATATTATGAAAATCTCTGTACGTAAAATATTTTTTTCATTTTTCTTAATTTACCTTTAAAAAGACTTGAGAAATTCCTAAAAATGCAAGAAGTGGAAATACTTAAATTAAAAGCTTGGCAAGTGAAATATTTTTTATTTATAGGATTTTTAATATGTAAGGTTTATATGAGATAGATATGCCAACTGAAGGATATGTTTTTATAATAAATTATTTCCTTATCACCTATAAATATTAATGTTAAGAATTAATGTCAAACGAACAGGATTGTCTAAATAACATTCCGATCATCTATAAGGTCACGATGACACGCGGTAATAAAGTGAATTTTTAACCTGACCCGGCCTTCAACAAAATACCAAGGTCAAGTTTTTATATTCATTAACATTTAAATATTTCGGAACATTGCGTAGAGCGAAGATGTGATGTGATTTAAATGTTAACGTTAGGAGATTTGTTAAGTGCTTTTTTGTGCGCGAACGTATCTAAATGTCTTAACGAAAATTTGATTGGGACTTTTGTTTTACTAGATTTATTAGAAGCGCTAAACAATAAAAGCCTTTTTTGACTATTAAATGATTCTTATTTACTCACGCATAAATTGGCGGGTTTTCTAGAATATTTCGTAAAATTACTGGCTTATATCTTTTAACTAATAAGGAGCTTAGTTTTATTAATCAGAAGATAATAGTTACTTATTTTATATTTTTTCCTCTAAATTATAAAATGTATGATATTTAAATCAGCTTATTTTTTTAACGGGTCTCTCCTACAGGACGTCAAACTGTGTCTGACAATATCTCAAAAGGAGCTCATCCAAATAGATCAAAATCCGTCAAAGTTTAATACTCACGAGACCAGCGTTCTTCAGTACTCCACTCTCTTGGGCCTTGATGCCGTTGCTGGTCTCGTAACCGTATTTGTACTGGTCTGGGAAGACATCAGCATCTTGGCTAACGATTTGGGCGTCAGTGTCGATGTTGCGGACGATGTGGGACACATCGGCGGCGGCTAAGGCCACGAAGGCGAGGATGGCTACGAAGGATTTCTGGAAAATAATTTATTTATTAACTTAGTATTCTAGAGTACGTTGTTTAATAACGCTGGGTACTCTCGATTTGGAGAGAATGAATGATGAGAGTTAGCCTAGTGGCTTCAGCGTGCGACTCTCATCCCTAAGGTCGTAGGTTCGATCCCCCGCTGTGCACCAATGGACTTTCTTTCTATGTGCGTATTTAAAATTCGCTCAAACGGTGAAGGAAAACATCGTGAGGAAACCGACATGTCTTAGACCCAAAAAAAAGTCAAGTGTCAAGCACATGAGGCTGACCTACTTGCCTATTGGATAAAAAAATGATCATGAAACAGATTCAGAAATCTGAGGCCCAGACTTAAAGAAGTTCTAGCGCCACTGATTTTTATTATATTCTATAAGAGATTGATAATTTTTTTACAGAAAATGCTGATGAATGTGTGAAATTTATTATGAAAGTTCAATATTTAATGAATTTACAAGATATTTTTGTAAATTTAATAAAATCAAATATTAAAAATAAAAAAAGCTAAAAGTTAGTAAAATTTTTGAGACATATTATTATTTAGTAAAAATTAAAAGTTTATAAGAAATAAAATAATAATTAATTGTTGAAAAATCGATGAAATAAAATGTGGATGCGTTTGCTTACCATGGTATGTGTCAAGTTAACAGGCAATGTCAAACTATGATTGTAAGATAAATGTGCCGCGTTTTATACCCGACCGAGATGATTCGATTATGGCTAAGTATCGTAATTTGCATTATTTTGCAAGAAAGAATTTGATTTTGGATGTTACAAGGTGAACGCGATATTGGTATTTCGGATGCTACCCGCCGCGACTACTGGTCTTAATAATAATTCATATTAAATAAAAATTATAGTTTCTAGGAAAATTGAATATTGTTAATTGGATAGTAAATCGAGAATCGCCATGCTTATAAATAAAGAAAATTCCCCAGGAAATGCGGCCAGTATTAAAGGTACACTGCCACAGGGAATAATTAAATTTGTCAAAATGTTCTATTTATCATAGTTAATTATTATTATTACTCTGTAGGTTAAGAATATTGTGAATACTGTATATTTGTGTATATGAAATAAATATCTATGGCCTATACACGTGCATGACATACATAAAAATAGTTTTATGTATGTCATGCACGTGTATTGGCGATACAGAAGTAAAATTTTGAAAGATACGTAGATTCCCGCCCAGCTTTAACAATTACAATTAATTGAGTATATAGCTTTTTTACTTTTACTCCTATACGATTAATAGTTAAAATAACGACGTAAAATAAATCATAGTAATTTGTGTGAAATATCTACTTTTAATACGAAATCTATGTATGTAGCTTTCGTCTTACATAACAGTATATGGAAACCTTATTCATCACATATACAGTATAGCAATACTGAGAAATATATAATACAGGCCCTGTGGCAGTGATAAAAAAAATTAACTAAAAAATAAATAATAGTTAAAAAAACTAAAAAACACGCTTTTAAAGCACATCAAACTAAAAAGTCAAAAATAATTCCTAATTTAGGCTGAAAATGGTAATGAACAAAAAATACTGGTATTATTGTGAAATGGCACAGAGCGCCCCACGCGTTTTAAAAAACTATTATTTATTTTTTATTTTTTAGTTAAATTTTTTTTATTTATTTTTTTCGGATTATTGCATTGTCATCGATCTTTGACAGGTGCGCAAATTTTGAATAAAATCTGTCCGTTTAAAGTGGGTCAAAATCGAGTCCGAAGGAGTCGGTTACATACATACATACATACATACAGGTGAAGCTAATATAAAGCGTGTAAAAATAGCATTTTTTACAAATGAAGTATCGTTAACTGGCGGGGCAAACAATTCACCTTCATTCATTATTGTTTTACTCAACGTGATCGATTCGAGCTTCCTTTGCCTCAACACGGAATCTAAATTCCCAAAACCTGGGAATCGAACTAAGGGATTCCATTTCAGCTTCTTAGCACGGCACGGCAAATTTAAAAGGATTTTATTATCTGTAGTAATTCATCGACATATCAGGTGTCAAAATAATCCATTTATGGTGGTTTATTTCGCAAGGTGTTCTTCCAAATCGTTTTATCGTATAAAACACTTTTTGACCTTAAAACACCTTGCGAAACACTTTTTGATTTTTATGATCCAAAAAATATATTTACAAATATTATTTATGGTAAATGTATGCGAAATATAAGTTAATTTTTGATTGTTTTATCAAAATTGCTTGACGATAAAGGTTTTTTACTAAGTATACTTCTAATGTTTATAATAAAGATTTTCATATTTTTTCCAAATCTCAAAATAGAATAAAATCTTGATATTTCATTAATAAATGATCCCTCTATAAAGGTACTCCAATCATGAAATGAATCGTTTTTTTAATGGAACAATTTTAACATCACCTGATGTTAAGTGTAATGTGTATTTTAAGTACCGCCGGCCATTTCTCAATTCCAGAGGCCTCGCCAGTGCGTGGACGGCCTTTTAAGAATTGGTTGGCTTTTTTCTTGAAAGACCCTAAGTGGAATTGGTTCGTAATACTTCAGTGGGCAGCTGGATCCATATAGCGTTAAAAACGCTCAGTTGTGGAACGACGAAAATCGACGATCGCTGATTTCGACTCTACTACGCTGCGCAATGAAAGCACCAGTTCCGCGGTACCTGGTATTGTGAACCAGCCATTTGATTAAGTCTTCAACAACCACCTGCATAGCAAAAGGATCCCCTCGAAATCGAACAAAATCATCGTTAGATAAAAAAATCCTGGGTCATACATCTTGTAGATAAACGTTTTTAAGAACAAATAACTTTCAAATTGAAATTATTCAAAATTGGATTTTTGTGTTGACCTTTTATTGTCTATACGATATGTCTTTTTATATATCCTTCAACATATTTTTTATCTCATTAGTTTCATATATCCGTTAAGTTTCCTTGTAGCGATGAATATATTTCAATATTAGAAATAATAATTTGAATAATTATGAATTCCATGAACGTTATAAATTTAATAGCGTTAACAGGTTTAATTTTTAAATTTTTGTGTCTCTAGGTAACACCACAAGGTCGAACTCTTTTTAAATGTCTTCTACTCGTATGTTCACGTGTAGATTTATATTTAATAAATAATAAAATTATTAAAAATTATTTCTTTTATTTCTTACAGCTTATAAAACAAGAAGTTAGATTAGATTAAGTTAGTTCACTTACATACAATTATTAGTTTTGTTAGTTAAGTTTGGATCCTAAATTTACTTGTGTTAGTTTTTCCTTAACCCTATACTATTAAATTATTATTCTTCATTAACACACAATATAAGAGTCTTTCCTAAAACTTCGATTTTGTTCCCTTCGGAGTAGAGACTCTTGGTCCGTGGGGTTCAAGTGCACAGGCGCTTGTTAAAGATTTAAGTTGGCGCCTAGTAGCGCCTAGACCCCAGAGCTGGCACTTTCCTGGCTCAACGAATAAGTATCGCAATACAGCGAGGAAATGCTGCCAGCGTTAAAGGTACGTAAGGTTTGAATTTTCTATTTCAAATTAATTATCACTCAACGATTAAATCATATGGTGCGGTGGAGCCTGCAAATTGATTCGTGCGTAAACTTACCCATTGTATAATAAATTTGACATAATGTAACTATAAGAAATACCGGTTTTGTAGGTCATAAAAGAACGATTCCATGCCAAAGCATTTTTGATAAAGCTTTGTTTCGATATCCCGAACATAATTGCGATTTTAACATTAGTTACTTGCTGTAACAGTAGGTAAAATCAATTCTATCGTTCTTCTTTTTAGAAATAAATTTTAAATAAGTTAAATTATATTGTAGCCGTTTTTAATTGTTATGAAAATATTCATCATGATTGCATGATACAAGTTGCATCATACAATTTTTCCCAAAATAATTTCGGAATATTTTAAAAACGCTCCCTGATATCCATCATTTACTAACGAGCGCGTCGTGCTGAATACAAGTAGTGATTGTATGAAAATTTTGTACGTTAACCATCATTTGGATGCAGACAGGTTCTTGTCATTAGAAAAGCTTTTGATGCAGCAATGCATTCGTTCTGATGATCAGTTACGATGTAATAACTTTTAATATAAATTACGTATCACGTTGTTTGTCCGCTATGGACTCCTTAACTACCGAACCGATATCAATCAAATTTGCACACCGTGTGCAGTTTGATTTTAAAAGAACTTGAACTTAAAAGATAGGATAGCTTACATCTTAATTTATACCCGCAATATTATTTTATTGCAAAGTATTTGTTTATTATTTGATAGTCACAATTCTAACAGATGGCGCTGTGTTGAAAGTACCAACGTTTCAAATAAGCTACAATTTAATGGCATTACCACCAAAAAAGCATGATGGTCCCCATGACTGGTGTTCTCCTAACGTTTCCCTTGAATAGGTTACTACTATGTAATATAACTAAAACCTTAGCCACAGCAACGCTTGGCCGGTCTGCTAGTAACTTTTAATTTTCTAAAATGTTTTCGAATCAATTTGACTTAGGTTCCTTCAAGAAACGAGCGAAATAATTAAAAGGCCCGGAACGCACTTGCGAGCCTTCCGGTAGTGTGTCTCCATGGGCACATTACCAGAATGGGCCCACTATCACTTAACATCACGCCAACCCGTTTGCTGTAAAAAAAACTGTTATAGTTCTAATCAGAGATTTTTGCTCTTTGTGTAAAAAGAGTACTTTCAACACAGCGCCATCTGTTAGAATTGTATCAAATAATAAACAAATATTTGCAATAAAATAATATTGCGGGTATAAATTGAGATGTAAGCTATCCTATCTTTTAAGTTGGATCAAACTTCACACGGTGTGCAAATTTGATTGATATCGGTTCGGTAGTTTAGGAGTCCATAGCGGACAAACAATCTATATAATTTATATATATTAAGATGTATATACATTTATTTACGATTTGGCACTTACCTGAACCTGACATATAAGTATCGTCTTTATTTACAGTCATTGTAGTAAGTACTTAGGTATTCTACTTAATTTCATATTTTTTTTGGCTTTCTTACGAACATACCTAACGACAGATAATTAGAAAATATTAAGAAATCAACTTCGATGTAACTCACACACTGTTTGACTGTAGGTTAATTGTTTCTTTTTTCTATAAAGAATAATTTAATCTTTAGTTGTAAGATTTGTGAATATGTGAGCACCATGTATTTACATAATAATTTAGTTTTCTGCTGCATTGTTTTTATAACGCCATGCGCCTATTATTTTAGTATAGTAGGTTTTTTTATTCTTCACAGAATTATAATTATCAAATCGTTCAATGTTATGCAAGGGCTGGGAACCCTGACACAGGTATTTTTTACTTAAAAGGGTTCCCAAATCTTACACATCGTAATGCATATGAACTTATAACAAATAAACACATTATTTATTTTTTATTTTTTACAATATTTTGTATACTGAATGTACATACAAAATATTGTAAAAACTATTTTAAAAGAGTAAGTATGGAGTCCATTCTTCTCCATATGAAACTACCTTTTAGAAGGGGCAAATGGTCATTTTTTTATATTTTAAACTTGTAATTTTGTGTTTATAAAGTGCTTTTTAAATAGGCCTAATTGAAATAAATGATTAGACTTGCACTTTGAATTTTTTTTACTACGCCACCCAACATTATAATAATTTGTATGTCTAAAAATTTAATAAGTGAGAAATTTCAGATTCGTAATTCCCTAAAAATTCTAAATAAGTTTAACTTGAACACTTCATCAATTTTAAAATATAGGAGTACGAAATAATCTATATATACTGCTCAAAACAATTAGCGGAACAAGATTTTTCTCCTTTCTATTGCTTAAACTAAAATTAGATTTAAATTAACTTGTACGCTATTTTTTACCTTGTTAATTTGTTAATTACAACAATTAATAAAAAATCAATTTGAATTTTTTTATTAAAAAAATTAAAATGTGCATTGTAGACGAAAAACTAATTGGTGATAAAAAAGGTCCATCAAAGAAATATTCTTATATCGTTTGAATATTCGTCTTTAGTGACTTTCAGTAACGTGTGTGGCCTCCATGAGCCCTAATCACGGCTTGACAACGACGCGGTATGCTTCGTATGATCCTCCGAATATCTTCTTGTGGAATTCGCTCCCATTCTTCAATCAACGCTTCAGTGAGCTGCTGCAGTGTTTGAGGTGCAATCGGACGCTTCCGGATGCGCCTGTCAAGCAAGTCCCAAATGTGTTCAATTGGATTTAGGTCAGGGCTCATGGAAGGCCACTCCATTACACGGATTTCCTGCTGTCGTAATCTGACGTGATGGCTGCAGTATGCGGCCTGGCATTATCTTGCATTAAAAGAAAATCTGGGCCCATACCATATGCTGCGGGCCAAACATGATCTTCGAGCACATTTTCAATGTAAGTTTGAGCACACAAGCGCCCGGGAACAACGACGAGATCTGTGCGCTCGTCCAAACTAACTCCGCCCCAAACCATCACAGAGCCACATCCAAAATTGTCATATTCCTGGACTGCTGCTGCACTGTATCGCTCGCCTGGGCGTCTGTAAACACGGAGACGACCATCGCAACGTGTTAGACGGAATCGTGATTCGTCAGTAAAAAGCACTGGCCTCCAATGTCGAAGTTGCCAATTAGCGTGATTTTGCGCGAACTGTCGGCGAGCTTGTCTATGTTGAATTGTTAGACGCACAGCCCGAACTGGTCGGCGTGATCTCAAATTGGCTTCCAACAACCTATTTCTTACCGTCTGGTCGGAAATTTCTACACCAGTAGCCGTCCTTAGTGTATTTTGTAGATCTCTTGCAGTTGTGGTGCGGTTACGTAAAGCACAGTTGACGATGTAGCGATCTTGCAAACGTGTAGTTTTTCTCTTTCGACCTTGACCACGCCTTCGTGAGTATTCTCTCGTCTCACGGTATCGCTTCCAAAGTCTGTAGATAACAGAAGGGGCTACTCCTAGATCATTTCCTACATAACGCATAGTTCGACCCTCTTCAAGCAAAGCGATAGCTCGGGAGACATGCAATTCAGTCAGATCTGGCATTATGACCTAAACTCACGCTTCAATGAATAACAATACTCAAAAGGCTCACTTCAATTTCTATTAATACTCAAAAGATTGAAAAAAACTACTTAAAATGTGTTTTCTGTGATTAGAAAGTAATGAAAATTCAAAGACGTCACTTTGTTTTTAGGTGTTTCTAGACACACTGCCACTTTATTATAGGACTACTAACCAAAACGCCGATGCTCTTTTGTTTTTTATTTTCTTCGACAATGCCTTAACATTATCTAGTGGCCAGTAATAATTAAAACTTTAAGTAAAAAGTTTAGTTCTACTTTAAAGTTTTGTTCCCGTAATTGTTTTGAGCAGTATATATAAAAATGAAACCCGTTTTCCGTTGTCACGACATAACATGAAAACGGCTTGACCGATTTGTCTGATTTTTTTTTGTTGTGTTTGTAATTGTCAGGAGAAGGTTCTTATAAAAGAAAAAAATAAATAAAATGCGCGGAAAATTAGAAAATTTATGAATACTTAACCACCATACAATTCGAACTTTTTGATGTAACTTTATGGCGTTTGACATAACATTGACGAATTGAAGAATGCGTGCTGCAAATATCGTCAAAGAGGATGTAAGAAAAATAAATATCGTTTAAAATAAATGCTTCGATCGGAGTTAGGTATTATATTGATAATATAATAATATGCGAGCCAGAAAAACAAACAAAGAATGTTGTATAACATAAAGCATTAGAATAATAAACACTTTGTTTCTGAAATATTGTTTAATTAATTATACGAATTTGAAATCAATATTCATAGTTAAGACAGGACAACGTCTGTCGGGTCCGCTAGTTAATTATAAAAAAATATAATAAAGCCGTTGTAATTCCTAACAATACAATTAACATATCAAATGGGTGTTTTCAATCAATGTTGTCTTTATTGTTAGCTATTGTTATTTCATGTCTTGGAGTATGGACCCCTTTTGGTTAAAAGCCTCCTACTGAACTTTCCATTTGGATCAGTTTATTGCTTCTTCCATTTCTCACCAGATTTTTTTTGTAATACCGTTAGCCCATCGCTTTTGTGGTTTTCCCACATTTCTTTTCCCTGGAGGTCCCTTCCAAAGCGTGGTTTCGGCGGTCTATCTCCGGTATGTGTCTGGCAATATGGCCGGCACATTTCCATTTAAGTTGAATGGCGTCAATAACGTTAATAAGAGAACTTCAAATAGACCGTAATCTTAGACATAATCACAGCCCAACTTAATAACTATGGCATTCAATTTAAAAATATCTTAATGCGGAAAGCCTTAATAAAAGGATATAAATTACTTCAAGAACTAACTCTCTTACGATCTCTAAACTACTTATGACAGACAGAGATAAAAGATTCGTTAATACATAATCATCATCAACCATTCGGGCAGTGTGTAACAGTAAATTTTATAGAATGTTGACTTCTATGAGACCATACTATATTTATTAGAAGTTATTTCATAAGTAATAATTAGAATCTTCGTAATTAATTCAGCCTGTTTATTTCTAATGCCAACGAGATTATATCATGGTTTTCTTTTATAACAGGAGGCAAACGGGCAGGAGGCTCATCTGATGTTAGTACATGGCCAGAAGGCTCGCAAGTGAGTTGTCAGCTGTTTAAGAATTGGTGCTCTAAGATTAATTTTAAACAGATGTTTAACATTAACCATCCGGTTATTTTTATTATCAGAATTTAAAATTATAAATCAAACGTCAACTTCAGTCTGCTTTTTGATATAATTGGTAGATTGCTTTTTGCAAATCCAAAACACATAAATTAAGTAATAGGTCAAATGTGAGGATTTACACCTAACATGACATTACAACACTTTGACACTGATCATTAATTTATCTAGAAAAATATTTGCGAGATCAGTTGTATATCTATACTAAATTTTGAGATTTTTTAATTAATTATCTTAATTTTACATATACTATTTTAATCAAGTAATAGCAGTGTTGGCCTAGGGGCTTCAGTGACTCTAAAACCTGCGGTTGTAGGTTCGATCCTCTGGCTGTGCACCAATGGACATTCTAACTATGTGCGCATTTAACATTCGCTCGAACGGTGAACGAAAACTCGTGAGGCAGACTCAGGAGGCTTTTAGAAACAGATACAGAAATCTGAGGCCCATATCTAAACAGGGTATAGCGCCACTGATTTATTTTTTTATTTTAATGAAGTGTACGTAACAAATAACAATACCTAACTATTGACTAGCTGTTGTATATTTGTGTATATGAAAAAAAATATACATAAGTGACATGAATGCTGTTTTTAAGTTTAATGTTCTATCTAAAATAATATTAAGAGCTTTTGAATAACGTTACAACTTACATATATATTAAAACTTAATTTTATATAAATTAAATTATTGTTTTGTTTAACTACTTTTGATTATCTCTTGTTATTTTATTTTATTTTTCTAGTACCGATGTATCAGTGTTTCGAGCGTTGGCAAGCAATAAATAAATAATTAAACCGAAATCGATTTCAAGCTCACAATCAAGCTATTGATAAATAGCCAACACTTAAATTGGTAATGACCGTATCTGGAGTATTTTTCTTTGACGGAAAGGATATTATTAACTAAGTATGTGATATTTGAATACATTCAAACAAATAGAACCCCGAAATTATGGTACTAACTTAAAGTAAAAGTGATGAATAAGAACTTGTCTGTGACCTTTGATGTCGTAAAATTAACTCTCAAGTTCAAAGTTATATAAATTGTTGATGTTTCAAACATGTCTAGCTTTTAATCAGTAGTCAAAAATATATGAACACTGTAGTATTTTGGTCGGTGCTCAAAGAGTATAAACTGGGATTTCCACCAATCTTATATGCCATTCTTAAAATTTTATTTTACTTCAGCCTTGCGATTCTGTAACTCACTGTCTGATAAGGAGGGAGATTGTAGTTTATTGTTTATCAGAATGCCAAATCGTAAAATGACTGCTTTACGACTGATTTGAGCGCGACCGCCGCTGTGAAAACCGCTGTGTGAGTTCGAAAAGTGAGTTACAGAATCGCAAGGCTGAATTATTAAATTTTTGCTATATTTCCTCATTAGATCCCTTTAACCAAAATTTATATTTAGATATCGGACTTGTATGCCTCGTAAATTGCCTTAAATTTGACAAAATAAGAATAATAGCCTTTATTCAGATACATTTACATTTAAACATATTTCTATTTTGATCCTCGATTCTCCTTTTCGAGTATTCAGCTACGTATTCTATAATACTATTATTTAACGGTATTATTTACTTTCTGGAATTGGTCATTACTCGGTATTCATTCTAAGACCGACCAACCTGCTTTCCGTGTTAAGGTCTGTGACCAACTTCTCCAGATCATCGCGTGTTGAGGCAAATAAAATCAGATCGTCAAACCTTAAGTGGTTCAATCTTTCGCTGTTTATTAGTCCTTATTTATCCCAACTTAGTTTCCTCACTTCTATAAACCCTCCTTTATCTATAATCCCTCTAAATTTATCCATTTTTATTCTAGTTTTTCAATTGTAATTTATATTCCTGATTGTTTTTATATATGTATTGTTTATCTTCTGACTTTGCAAGGCTTGCCATATTTTTTCATGTTCCAGAGAGTCAAACGCCTTAGTATAATCAACAAAACAAGAAGATTGGGAGATTCTTTGCTTTTTTACAGGATTTGCCTTACTACGAAGATATGGTCTTATGTCGAATATCCGCTCCGGAAACTCGCCTGCTCTATAGGTTGGTTGTCATCTAAGATTTTACTAAGTCTATGTAGAATTATTTTAGCGAACACTTTGTATATATTTTTTATAGAGCTTATGGGCCTGTAATTGTTGATATCACTCCTGTCCTTTTTTATGTATTAGTGTTATTATCGAGTTTATCGATTGTTCCGGTATTGATTCCGTTCTGATTATCTTATTAAAGAGAATGGTGTAAGTAGGTACCAATATTTCCTTTTGGAATAAATCAAGTAAATTTTTCTCCAAGATTAAGAAGTATTACGCCATCGTTAACAAAAATTATCAAACAAAAACCATATATATATAATATTTTACATACGCTCCGCATCCTTGACAAAGAAAGGGTAAAAATAAACTGTAAATTAACGACTTAAGCTCTTCTCTACTTATTAAGGGCTTTACTGTGTTCGAGTTTCGTTTATAATTAGATAATTTTCTCAATCTGTAGAGATTGAGTTTATGTAAGTTAAAATTAAATCCACTATTTCTTAATGTCGTGGCGTTTGAAATCCTGAAGGGTTACTTACACCAATCACCGCATTATAGAAACCAATATTAGAAAAAACTGTCCAAGTACTTCCAATTGGATTTTTTAAGTAATTTTTATTTGACACGTATATAAAACAGAGGTAAACATTGTAAGTTATTGGATATAAGAAAAAATCTTTGGAACTACTGAACCGATTTTCCAAAAGCTTTATTATTCTTAAGTGAAGTGTATTTTGTAAGAAATTGGAGTGTATTTAAGTCATAGTCTTCTATTACTTCTCCTAGCCTCCAATCTAATAATTGCTGTTATTAGCTAAGTAAGGGTTTTTTCCTTTGTTAATATAGTTGCAAGATACGCATTGTCTTTGTTGTTATAGTCTAGTTTGAGCGAATTATTTATTACTTTGGGATTTTAAGGGTAATAATCTTCTTCCCCCATGGTTACTAGCCGGAGCGAAATATTAACGCGAAAATATTACTTCTATACAGTAAAAAATCGAAAATATTACTTCTATACAGAAAATTACCTCGAAACTGCCGTACTATACACTAGCTTCCCTGTCTTATTATTATATACCAAAATAAAACGATGGTTAACTAATTCAGACTTTATTGCAATACTTCAATTTGACATAACAATCTCGACAAATTCCCTAAATCGTGCTTAGAACTTCTTTGCTGCAGCCTGGACAAAAGGTGTGTGGCTGGCGATGTACTCTTGGGCGCGGAGAACATGCTCTGGGACTTTGGGGACGTGGCTTCCCTGTAAAAAAGACATATTATTAATATATATATATATATTAATTAATTGTAATAATCCAGTGAGACCTCAATATGGGTCTTGTTGGTCTCTCAGATTGCAAAATTGCAATTCTTTGAACATTTTATTATAGAAAAGTGTATCTGACATATGTGGACGTTGTTCTGATAAAAAATTGTGTAATGAGATTCAAAAACTTAACTTACTTTAATGATAGTTCTGTACTCTTATGTATATCGAAATTACACTGTAGGTACTCTTCAGCAATCTTGCTTGAGAACAGCCTATATGAGTGATAACATTAAGTAGGACTTACGGTTGGCTGGTATCCAGCTTCGTTGGCGATGTAGTAAAGCTCAACTGGGGTACCGTCAGGGGCTGTGTATTTCACGTTTCCTGTAACTTCGAGGGTAGCGGCTTCCTGCAAAAGAGCACACAGTTATTATGCAACTGGGCAGATCTGCTACACACATAAAACCAGTAAATTCTGTGTATCAGCATTATCTAGTATAGTAGTCCTAAAATTGTTAAAAAGTATGATATAGTATTTGAATTTTTTAGCTTTTTCTGACGTTAACTAAATAGTATAAAGATATATACGACTGATACATACATAGGTTATTATGTAATGTCTTTGCCAGATATATTGTTGTAAATAAAGGCAAGAATGTCACGAATCACTCTACTCATAATTTGGATTAAATAAAGACAATTTTACTCCAAGATTAGGTCGCCCATAACAGACATAATATTTAATATCAATAATTAGGAAGTATTACGCTATCGTTAACGAAAAATAACAAAACAAAACCATAAAGAATATTTTACATACATTAACGCTCCGTAGATTACCATTTAAATATTTGTTTTATCCTTGACAAAGAAAGGTCAACAATTTTAATGAAATAAACTGTAAATTAATGACTTAAGCTCTTCTCTACTTATTAAGGGCTTTACTGTGTTTGAGTTTCGTTTATAATTAGATAACTTTCTCAATCTGTGGAGATTGAGTTTATGTAAGTTAAAATTAAATCCACTATTTCTTAATGTCGTGGTGTTTGAAATCCTGAAGGGTTACTTACACCAATCACTGCATTAGAGAAACCGTTCGTATTAGAAAAAATGTTCTACTTCCAATTGCATTTTTTAAGTAATTTTTATTTGACACTTATATAATACAGACGTAACCGTTGTAAGTTAGTGCATGTATGAAATAATCTGTGGAACTACTGTATCGGTCTTTCACCGCTAGAAAGCTTAATTATTCTTAAGTGAAGTGTATTTTGTAAGAAATTGCAGTGTATTTTCCCTCTGGATTGTGGCTTAACGTAATTGAATAATTGAGTTTTAATCTAAGGGCTTAAAGAATTTAGTGATCAGGTAGTTTATACAGGCCCACACGATAACTGAATTAGAAAATGTTATTTCTTTTAACAAAACTTACGCTGTTGGGGTTCTTGACAACACCTTGGGCTTCCTGGACGATACCGTTGCCGGCTTCGAAGGCGTAATTGAATCCGGTGCCATCAGGTTTGTTGTCAAAGTTGGACTTGACGATGGGGACCTGGTAGTCGGGGGTGACGATGTGAGACACATCAGCGCTGGCGCAAGCCACGGCGACGGCGAGAACGATGAGGAATTTCTGTAGAAAATTTAAAGTTATTTTTATACGGCCGAAAGAATTAAAATTACAAATTAATGTATCAACATAAAAGTTGACATATTAACTTAAAGATCAACTTTTTATATTTAAATTATTCAGATAATTATCAATATTATTGATTTAAAATATTTAATTAAATATAATAAAACTTTAAGCTCTTACCATATTGTTAGTTATGAGAGCTCGTAATGAACAGTGTCTGATTGAATACACAGGACATCTTTTATAGGTAATCCAAAATCAAGAATTGAATTTATTATTATCTGGTTTTATGCGAACTTGTAGCGTCTGGTCATAGAGGATGTTGCACAGATGCACCTACGTCCATCAGTAAAACAGTATTAGGATATTATTCTATGAATATTTATCTTCATTTAAAAAAAATACAATACACTTTTAGGCTAAGATTATATACATAAATGATGTATTATCTAAATGTTATATATATCATTAAGTAAAAAAAAGTTGACATATTTATTAACTTATAGAACAATTTTTTCTTTTTAAATTAAGTATTGATTTGTATTAATAAAATTGATTTAAAATATTTAATTAAATATAATAAAACTTAAAGCTCTTACCATAATGTTAGTTATGAGAGCTCGTAATGAACAGTGTCTGATTGAATACACAGGACACCTTTTATACGTAATCCAAAATCTAGAATCTATTTATTATTATCTTGATATATGCGAAGTTGTAGCGTCTGGTCATAGACGATTTTGCACAGATGCACCTACGTCCTTCAGTAAAACAGTATTAGGATATTACACTATGAATTATTGTATTTGTTATTGTTTATAGAACAGAGGGAAAGGCCAGGAGGCTCACATGATGTTAAGTGATACCGCTCCGCCATGGACACTGTATTATAAATACTGTATTATCTAATTAATGTTGTTTTTAAGATTAAAAAAAATTCAAATCATTAATACTAAAAAAAACAGTGGCGCTACATCCTTTTAAGGTCTGGGCCTCAGATTTCTAAATCTGTTTTTTGATCATTTGTAAATATTTTCTTTATGTTTTTTTGGCAAGCCGGTTTCCTCAATTAGCTTTCTTTCACCGTTCGAGCGAATGTTAAATGCGCACATAGAAAGAAAGTCCAATAGGGAACAGCCGGGGAAGACGACCTCAGGAATTAGAGTTTCACGCTGAAACCACTAGGAAACACCGCTCCTGCCGTGCTAATAATTTAACAAACTACACTATTACTATAACTACACTATACATGGTGTAATGGTCGCAGCTCCTTACAAACATTGTGCAAAACAAAAAACTTGGCGATTAAAAAGGTTGGCGGAGGTTTATTGCCAGTTCTTCTCTTCCGTTCTACGCCCATGATTTGAGGACTGGCAGTAAAAGTAAAATTAAAAGCATTTAATAAATATTTATTTTTCGTAAGTGTACATTGTGCTTTATGAATAAATGATTTTGTTTAATTAGAATATGTTTTATCCTTATGACTGTCGTCTACTTATATACTTAGCAAATAAAAAAAACGATGACATTATTCATAAATAGTTGCTCCCCTCACACTTTGAAATCGATTTTCGTTTAGTTTTTATATAAATTAAATTATTGTTTTGTTTAACTTCTTTTGATTATCTCTTGTTATTTTATTTTATTTTTCTTGTACCGATGTATCAGTGTTTCGAGCGTTGGCAAGCAATAAATAAATAATTAAACCGAAATCGATTTCAAGCTATTGATAAATAGCCAACACTTAAATTGGTAATGACCGTATCTGGAGTATTTTTCTTTGACGGAAAGGATATTATTAACTAAGTATGTGATATTTGAATACATTCAAACAAATAGAACCCCGAAATTATGGTACTAACTTAAAGTAAAAGTGATGAATAAGAACTTGTCTTTGACCTTTGATGTCGTAAAATTAACTCTCAAGTTCAAAGTTGTATAAATTGTTGATGTTTCAAACATGTCTAGCTTTTAATCAGTAGTCAAAAATATATGAACACTAGTATTTTGGTCGGTGCTCAAAGAGTATAAACTGGGATTTCCACCAATCTTATATGCCATTCTTAAAATTTTATTTTACTTCAGCCTTGCGATTCTGTAACTCACTGTCTGATAAGGAGGGAGATTGTAGTTTATTGTTTATCAGAATGCCAAATCGTAAAATGACTGCTTTACGACTGATTTGAGCGCGACCGCCGCTGTGAAAACCGCTGTGTGAGTTCGAAAAGTGAGTTACAGAATCGCAAGGCTGAATAATTAAATTTTTGCTATATTTCCTCATTAGATCCATTTAACCAAAATTTATATTTAGATATCGGACTTGTATGCCTCGTAAATTGCCTTAAATTTGACAAAATAAGAATAATAGCCTTTATTCAGATACATTTACATTTAAACATATTTCTATTTTGATCCTCGATTCTCCTTTTCGAGTATTCAGCTACGTATTCTATAATACTATTATTAAACGGTATTATTTACTTTCTGGAATTGGTCATTACTCGGTATTCATTCTAAGACCGACCAACCTGCTTTCCGTGTTAAGGTCTGTGACCAACTTCTCCAGATCATCGCGTGTTGAGGCAAATAAAATCAGATCGTCAAACTTTAAGTGGTTCAATCTTTCGCTGTTTATTAGTCCTTATTTATCCCAACTTAGTTTCCTCACTACTATAAACCCTCCTTTATCTATAATCCCTCTAAATTTATCCATTTTTATTCTAGTTTTTCAATTTTAATTTATATTCCTGATTGTTTTTATATATGTATTGTTTATCTTCTGACTTTGCAAGGCTTGCCATATTTTTTCATGTTCCAGAGAGTCAAACGCCTTAGAATAATCAACAAAACAAGAAGATTGGGAGATTCTTTGCTTTTTTACAGGATTTGCCTTACTACGAAGATATGGTCTTATGTCGAATATCCGCTCCGGAAACTCGCCTGCTCTATAGGTTGGTTGTCATATAAGATTTTACTAAGTCTATGTAGAATTATTTTAGCGAACACTTTGTATATATTTTTTATAGAGCTTATGGGCCTGTAATTGTTGATATCACTCCTGTCCTTTTTTATGTATTAGTGTTATTATCGAGTTTATCGATTGTTCCGGTATTGATTCCGTTCTGATTATCTTATTAAAGAGAATGGTGTAAGTAGGTACCAATATTTCCTTTTGGAATAAATCAAGTAAATTTTTCTCCAAGATTAAGAAGTATTACGCCATCGTTAACAAAAATTATCAAACAAAAACCATATATATATAATATTTTACATACGCTCCGCATCCTTGACAAAGAAAGGGTAAAAATAAACTGTAAATTAACGACTTAAGCTCTTCTCTACTTATTAAGGGCTTTACTGTGTTCGAGTTTCGTTTATAATTAGATAACTTTCTCAATCTGTGGAGATTGAGTTTATGTAAGTTAAAATTAAATCCACTATTTGTTAATGTCGTGGCGTTTGAAATCCTGAAGGGTTACTTACACCAATCACCGCATTATAGAAACCAATATTAGAAAAAACTGTCCAAGTACTTCCAATTGGATTTTTTAAGTAATTTTTATTTGACACGTATATAAAACAGAGGTAAATATTGTAAGTTATTGGATATAAGAAAAAATCTTTGGAACTACTGAACCGATTTTCCAAAAGCTTTATTATTCTTAAGTGAAGTGTATTTTGTAAGAAATTGGAGTGTATTTAAGTCATAGTCTTCTATTACTTCTCCTAGCCTCCAATCTAATAATTGCTGTTATTAGCTAAGTAAGGGTTTTTTCCTTTGTTAATATAGTTGCAAGATACGCATTGTCTTTGTTGTTATAGTCTAGTTTGAGCGAATTATTTATTACTTTGGGATTTTAAGGGTAATAATCTTCTTCCCCCATGGTTACTAGCCGGAGCGAAATATTAACGCGAAAATATTACTTCTATACAGTAAAAAATCGAAAATATTACTTCTATACAGAAAATTACCTCGAAACTGCCGTACATATACTAGCTTCCCTGTCTTATTATTATATACCAAAATAAAACGATGGTTAACTAATTCAGACTTTATTGCAATACTTCAATTTGACATAACAATCTCGACAAATTCCCTAAATCGTGCTTAGAACTTCTTTGCTGCAGCCTGGACAAAAGGTGTGTGGCTGGCGATGTACTCTTGGGCGCGGAGAACATGCTCTGGGACTTTGGGGACGTGGCTTCCCTGTAAAAAAGACATATTATTAATATATATATATATTAATTAATTGTAATAATCCAGTGAGACCTCAATATGGGTCTTGTTGGTCTCTCAGATTGCAAAATTGCAATTCTTTGAACATTTTATTATAGAAAAGTGTATCCATGGACGTTGTATCTGATAAAAAATTGTGTAATGAGATTCAAAAACTTAACTTACTTTAACGATAGTTCTGTACTCTTATGTATATCGAAATTACACTGTAGGTACTCTTCAGCAATCTTGCTTGAGAACAGCCTATATGAGTGATAACATTAAGTAGGACTTACGGTTGGCTGGTATCCAGCTTCGTTGGCGATGTAGTAAAGCTCAACTGGGGTACCGTCAGGGGCTGTGTATTTCACGTTTCCTGTAACTTCGAGGGTAGCGGCTTCCTGCAAAAGAGCACACAGTTATTATGCAACTGGGCAGATCTGCTACACACATAAAACCAGTAAATTCTGTGTATCAGCATTATCTAGTATAGTAGTCCTAAAATTGTTAAAAAGTATGATATAGTATTTGAATTTTTTAGCTTTTTCTGACGTTAACTAAATAGTATAAAGATATATACGACTGATACATACATAGGTTATTATGTAATGTCTTTGCCAGATATATTGTTGTAAATAAAGGCAAGAATGTCACGAATCACTCTACTCATAATTTGGATTAAATAAAGACAATTTTACTCCAAGATTAGGTCGCCCATCACAGACATAATATTTAATATCAATAATTAGGAAGTATTACGCTATCGTTAACGAAAAATAACAAACCAAAACCATAAAGAATATTTTACATACATTAACGTTCCGTAGATTACCATTTAAATCTTTGTTTTATCCTTGACAAAGAAAGGTCAACAATTTTAATGAAATAAACTGTAAATTAACGACTTAAGCTCTTTTTCTACTTATTAAGGGCTTTACTGTGTTTGAGTTTCGTTTATAATTAGATAACTTTCTCAATCTGTGGAGATTGAGTATGTATGTTAAAATTAAATGCACTATTTCTTAATGTATTGGCGTTTGAAATCCTGAAGGGTTACTTACACCAATCACTGCATTAGAGAAACCGTTATTTATTAGAAAAAATTTTCTACTTCCAATTGCATTTTTTAAGTAATTTTTATTTGACACTTATATAATACAGACGTAACCGTTGTAAGTTAGTGCATGTATGAAATAATCTGGGGAACTACTGAATCGGTCTTTCACCGGTCGAAAGCTTAATTATTCTTAAGTGAAGTGTATTTTGTAAGAAATTGAAGTGTATTTTCCCTCTGAATAGTGGCTTAATGTAATTGAATTATGGAGTTTTAAAATTTAGTGATCAAGTAGTTTATACAGGCTCACACGATAACTGAATTAAAAAATGTTTTTTTTTTTAACAAAACTTACGCTGTTGGGGTTCTTGACAACACCTTGGGCTTCCTGGACGATACCGTTGCCGGCTTCGTAGGCGTAGTTGAATCCGGTGCCATCAGGTTTGCTGTCAAAGTTGGACTTGACGATGGGGACCTGGTAGTCGGGGGTCACGATGTGAGACACATCAGCGCTGGCGCAGGCCACGGCGACGGCGAGAACGATGAGGAATTTCTGTAGAACATTTAAAAATGGGATTTTTTAAATTGTATTTTCAAAAATATTTTTGTACGGCCGAAAGAATTAAAATTACAAATTAATGTATCAACATAAAAGTTGACATATTAACTTAAAGATCAACTTTTTCTATTTAAATTATTTAGATATGTATCAATATTATTGATTTAAAATATTTAATTAAATATAATAAAACTTTAAGCTCTTACCATATTGTTAGTTATGAGAGCTCGTAATGAACAGTGTCTGATTGAATACACAGGACATCTTTTATAGGTAATCCAAAATCAAGAATTGAATTTATTATTATCTGGTTTTATGCGAACTTGTAGCGTCTGGTCATAGAGGATGTTGCACAGATGCACCTACGTCCATCAGTAAATCAGTATCTATTAGGATATTATTCTATGAATATTTATATTCATTTAAAAAAAATTACAATACACTTTTAGGATAAGATTATATACATAAATGATGTATTATCTAAATGTTATATATCATTAATTACGTAAGACTATTAAAAAAAGTCAGTGGCGCTACAACCTTTTTAGGACTGGGCCTCAGATTTCTTAATCTGTTTTATGATCATTTGTCAATGTAATAGGCAAGTAGGTGATCAGCCTTTGTGTCTGACAGAAGCCGTCGACCTTTTTGGCAAGCCGGTTTCCTCACAATGATTTCCGTTACCGTTCGAGCGAATGTTAAATGTGCACATAGAAAGAAAGTCCATTGGTGAACAGCCGGAAATCGAACCTACGACCTCAGGGATTAGAGTCACATGCACACAAATAATTTAACAAAATACACTATTCTTCAGCAGTGCTTAATATAGTTGAAAATATTATTTTATTACATTTTCTGTCACTTCTTAATCAAGGGCGTAGAACGGACAAGAATAATTTCTCAGAAACTGTGCCACACCCTTTTATCGTAAAGTTTTACTGTTTTATATATTTTTAAGAAACTGCAACCACTGCTCTAAGCTCCATATGGCAGATGGAAATACTGCTATTTTCGCTTTATATTAAAGAGAAAAGCCTATCTGTCGGACAACAGTGGAAAACAAATTGCACTGAATCAACTTGCTTTGTTGACTTTACAGACCCACTGTGCTGGGTACGCACATATAAATACTTACTCGTTAGAGTTTTACTTTATTCAAGTGTATATATTTAAGAAAAAAAACCGTTTGTTCAAATAAGTAGAATACGTTTTATAACTATGAATGTCGTCTACTTAGGCAATTTAAAAAAAAAACTGTGTGTGTGTCAGCTCCAACGCACGACTGGAGTTTACTCCTTGAGTACGATTGTCTAAACATACGCAAAAAGAGTTTATTTAGCTGAAAAAAAATGTGACGCCTGGCAGATGTGAAACATCGACATTATTTTGTAAAAGTAATATGCAGAAAAGAACAGATTGTGATAGGAACTAAATATGTCATAATGATAAAATAAAATATTACGATTTTTTTCCAGATAACGATGACTATTTATTGAATAATCATTTATTTTCATTAAATACAAAAATTTACGAATTTACTTCAAATCGTGACTACTTAATTCGTTTAATCAGTGACATCGAAATACACACACCGTACACACTACTGCATGTAGACTGTATATATATATATATACCATCATATAGCGTGGCAACGCGTCGCCACGGCATGCGTCGCCACGCCAGAAATCGGTTTTACGTGCGGCTATGTTCCTTCGTATAGATTCACTCTTAGATTCGCGACTAGAAGCCGCCATTTTGATGTGCACACAGCGTGCCATCGTACATGCCTTTTTCTCTCGGGACCTTGCCGCGAACGTTTTTGCCATGTCATGCTTTTAATAAATAGCCAACAAATAATTTGGTAACGTCCTTATCTGTAGTATTTTTCTTTGACGCAAAGGATATTATTAACTGAGTATGTGATATTTGAATACATTTAAACAAATAGGTAAATGGACCCCGAAATCATTAATTCAAGGTCCATCCTTACTATCTTAAAGTATAGGTGATGTCCGAATAATAAAAACTTGTCTTTGACCTTTGATGTCGTAAAATTAACTTTCAAGTTGAAACTTGTACAATTTGTTGATGTTTGAGACATGTCTAGCTTTTAATCAGCAGTCAAAAAATGTAAGAACACTTTAGTATTCAACAACTTTAGCAACAACCAGTTGCTCAAAAAGTATAATCTGGGATTTCCACCATTCTTACATGATTTTCTTAAATTTATTGAAATTAAAGCAATTTCCTTATTAGATTAATCAAAATTCTTATTAGAAATCGGACTTACATGCCACGTTTACCTTAAATTTACCATAATGATAGATAACTTAATAAAAAATATTTACTACAGTAAAACCTGAATTACCTAAAATAATTTTAATTTAGAACATTAAGCTACTTTAAAAGATAAACCAATTTACTCTGTGATCTTTTCAAAACTCGTTTAGAATGTTCTTAATTTTATAACCTGTATAATCCAGATCTATTTGTCGACTGTGGCTATTGATACTGACCATCTTAAGGGAAGATAATATGTGTAGAATACATGCATATTCTATAGTATTCCATAGTTCTAATAGCCTGATAGATACCCGATACAATATTACACAATATATTATTATTATACAATATTATTGTGACAGTAGAACCTTTAGAGCTTTCATTAATTCGAAATAAGTTAAATTAAATTCTGTTTAAGGTAAAACATACGAAAATTTTTAATCAATTCTTATAAGCAAAAAATTATATTCTATCAACGCAAAACACAATTATAAATTGGTATATGAAAAGGTCATGTATTGAAAATATATTTTTGAAATAGTTGATTTATTTAAACACTTAATTTTGATTTATAAGTCCCTTCCGCAAGTTTTTGACGAAGACTAAATGTTAATTTGATATAAAACTATTTTTATATTTCTTTAACAAAAATATGAATTTAATTAATTTCGCTAGGTCAGTAACGGTTGTTGAATCCTGGGTGTAAACGAAACAGGGTCTTAATTCTCTTCTTTCTATCATCCTATTTCTAACAAGACAAACACTCATTACGGATTTTAACTTTTGAAGTGAAACTTGTTTATCGGGGTTGGAAAAAAATTTAGTGTAAAATTTTTGCGTTACGCGTCACATTTTTCCGTTACGCGCCATGTTGCTTTTTGAAGTCAAACTTCTTTATCGGCGTTAAAATATGACATATAGTATGTTTTTGACTTTGAAGTTTGACAACGGATTTCATTTTCGACTTGAAATTTGTTAATCGCAATTTGCAGCAATTAATTTGTAAATTGTATGCTAGGCAGTGTATCAAAATTTACTGTGTTTAAAGAAATAGTTTCTAATAAGGTCATAAAGAAGTTTCACTTCTTACGTGTGTACACCTAGTACACGCACACATTTTTTTTTACAGGAGGTTCAGCTGATCTTAAGTGATACTACTGCCCTGTGCCACCATGGACACTCAATGCCAGAGGTTTGGCGAGTGCGTTGGCGGCCGTTTCAGAATTAATTCAGTCCACATAGTGGTCTACTTTTTTTAATTAAAAATTAATGCTCCAGTATTTTTGTCTCCTATATTTTCAAAGTTTTTTTTTTATGTTACAACTGTTGGAATTGCGTTTTAATGTGTTTAGTTTATAAAGCTTATTATAACTAGCCGAAGTAATAAATAAAAAGAAAAATAGCACTTCCTGATACGGAAAATGCACCAAAAGTCCATCATTTTTTGGGCTTTGACTTGACGAGACAGGCTCGGAAAGCTGATCTTGCTCCAGTTATTATTGATTTACTGAGCTCTTTTAATATCATTAAATATTTTTTAAACCTATTTTAATACTAGATGGCACTACGCACATCATTTTTCTAATTAAGAAATATTCATTAGCATATTAAGCTAGCTAAGATATTGATACGAATTAATTTGGAGAATGATTTTATTAACTTCTATATCGTATAGTCCTAGCTACCGAAGCTTCCGTCTTTTGTTTAAATTACGCAACTTTGAGTAAAAACAACATTTAGCAACATCATAAATATCCTCGGCTTTCAAATTCGAAGAAAATTATTTGGCTTTTGGGCTAAATTGTTAAAATTCTATTCATATTCTGTAATACGTACATTTCGTATTAGGATAATTCAAGTTGAAAAAGTTGCTGCTTTCAAATTTTGGTGAAAGAAATACTAACAAGAAAAAATACACGAAAATATATTATACTAGAATTTACAATTTCATTTCATTACCCTCATATTCAGAGACGAGCATATTGTGACAATTTTATGTAAAAACTATTTGGATTTTAACATACAGTCATAGTCCTGTTTCTGAATCTCACCTTAAATGAAAAAAATGCAACGAATACTCTTGATACTTAACGCGAGGTATAGATACCGGTAAACATCTTGAACAAACGTCCTTGAAGGAACTGGTAAATCAGTGACGTTTGTGTCCCGCGCTCAAACTTTCCCCCACCCCCTTGTTTAATGCTCAAGAAGTTGCCGGATCTATAATGCAACTGTGGTTTGATTAAGGAACTAATACAGTATTTCAAAGCATAAAACTCTTTAATGTTTCAAGAACTCGGTTTCAAGAAGAAACTTTGAGTAGGTACTATGTACTGAAAGTCTTGCGGGGGGTAGTGTGCAACCAAAGTGTGCTCCAAGAACTCGGTTTCTTTGTACCTATGGGATATGTGCGACGCCGAAGGCCAAGGTTATTTGATATACCAAGGGCAGAACCAGTCTGTTGCACAGATCCCCGTTATAGACGTTGCGCCTACTGAATACTGTCTCCGACACCGACTTTTTATGTTCCCTAGTGAATTCACAGTAGGGATATGGTGTGTTTAATATTTTATACTTTTTTATATTTTTTCTCGACATTATCGTATTGGCACAGTCTGTAAGGATAATGTCTGTATTTCTGTACATAATAAAATAAAAATAAATAAATAAATATTAAAAAGTAATTCACTTATTTAAGATAAGAATGCTTGGAAACATGCCAGTCCTGCTCCATAGGACAATCATAGAGCCTGGACAAAATCAAATTGGTTGCTGATCAAATTTTACATATTTTTGTTATTTTTTATTTTATAATACTACTATGTGCCTATTTCAGTATAGTAGTTCTATTCTAGGAGTACATTGTCTTCACATATAATTATTTAACTAATGTATGCAAAATATTGTAAAACCTATTTATAAGTGTGGAGTTTCTTGCCCATTCTTCTCCACACGAAACTACCTTTTGGAAGGGGCAACTAGAATCCTTTTTGTATTTTGTTTGACGTTCAAAAGTGCCATTTTAGGTGGTCTAATTGGAATAAATGATTTGACTTTGACTTTAAAAGTTATTACTGCAGCAATTGTCCGCACACGAAATTGTGAAATTGTTTCGTTGGAAGGTACTTCTTCAAAACACAATTATGCAATATATCAGTGTGATTATCTAACACTTAACAGTTACATTTAGAATTAATATTTCAATAAAAACAGTGTTGTAAGCGGCCACAGCTTGAGCTACGTAAGACACAAAAAATAGAGATAATTGGCCATCAATCATATCTTGTTGGATGTGCAACTTGATATTTATTTTTTCTAAGTGTTTTTGTTTGAAAGTTATTAACTAGACCGACCTACTTAGCGAAGATTCGCATCAAGTTTTCTTTCTATATGCGAAATAAATTTGTTCGTAGGAAAATATATAGGGAATGTTTTACAACCAAAAATCTACGGTTTTTTTTCCACAAAATTAAGTGAAAACTTACCTTTCTATGTCCTAAATACGCTGTAATTTATTTGATTTGAAATATTTATTTTTTCACCTTATTTTCAATTAATATCTAAAAAGCACCCTAATTTTCAATCGAAAATTCACTTTCTTTCATTAATTTTCTGAGAAGATTTACTATGGTAATCTTATTTTACAATCGAAAATTCATTTCTTTGAGATTTTCTAGAAGATTTACCAGGAGTTTTTGGTTTTTTGAAATAATTAGATATTAATATTTTCACATAAATTTTGAGGTTATGTGAAAAACTTGTAAATACAAAAGTTTTAGATCTGTTTATTATCTGCAACTTTACCATTTCACTTTTCCCGTAGGACTTTTAGTTTTGCCGTAAATCGAGATAAACCGTTTTTTTACCCTTAAAAACTCACCTGCTTCCCCTTCCCGACCTCAGATCGCCCGTAAATTATTTTTTCTTATTATTGTTATAATATTCTCCTCATTTTCCAATGGGTATCATCCTACTATTATTTTTAAAGGGTCTATTTTTAAAGGCCCTGGTCTATTATAGAAACTCTAATTGTATTTGCTACTGATCTAAAGAAGGAAGGGCGAATTTTCTGTTGACTATTTTTCGTAGTATAAGAGGCTCAAGTGGAAGGAATAATTATTAGCAGTATTTTCAATCACGTATATTATGTTTCATTCCGAACATTATCTTCGTCATAAGTATACAATAGTCACCAGAATATCGTACAAATAATAGTTTTATCACAAATAGCAAAGCTGTAATAACTATTTAACATAGAATATAAATTATGTTTAATTTACAATCTGTTTATATTACCACAAAGGTCAATGTTAAAATCCAATGAGATAAAAGGAAAAAAAAACTCGAGTCGTTAATAATATATCAAACAAAATTTAAAGTCTAATGTAACAGGCGAGTCCGTACATAGATATATTACTAAACAAAAGTAATATATCTATGTACGGACTCGCCTGTATACCAGATGCCGATAGCGAATTACATAATATTTCGGCCATACAATACGCAGAGGCGAGAAACTGATCGTTGTTGGTAACACAGAAGGCAAAAGATCAAGTGGCAACCAGATGGACCGATCAAGTGAAAGACTCATCGTTTTCAAAACTAAACAGATTGTCCGCTACAACTGTTTCTTTGCTGACCTCGACGCTCAGACATAAGCTACAGAATGAAGAGAGAAAGAAAAATATATAAATGAACGGTGGGACAATCGCTATAAAGAAACAAACTAATGAAAAAAACCCCCCCCTAAAATGAAAAAATTCGCATTCTTTTTTTTATGTTACAGGAGGCAGACGGGCAGGAGGCTCACCTGATGTTAAGTGATACCGCCCATGGACACTCGCAATGCCAGAAGGCTCGCAAGCGCGCTGCCGGCCCTTTAAGAAATGGTACGCTCTTTTCTTGTAGGACCCTAAGTCGAATTGGTTCGTTATACTTCTTTGGCGTAATAATTTTGTTCGAGCACTTTAGAGGGACGTTTCCCTCTTCAAATTGCATTTTTCTTGTCCGTTTTAATGATCACTTGCAATCGACACGATATAATATGTACTCATCATGATATTTTACAATAAACACTATGTTTTTTTATCACATTGGAACGGGTTTTCTCGTATAGAAATCATTATTTTGGTTTAAATAAACACGACTCTAAAAAACATGACAGACTTGTCGATAAAACAGAGCAAGCGGCCCAGACTGTTTTATCGACGTTTGAACAGATATTAAATTATGGTAAATATGATTAATTTAACATTGTAGATATTTAATATATATAACTTTTGTATACGTGGCGAGATAGCTTTTTTTATTTCAGCGTAGGTGCATTTGTTAATTTTGCAAAAATAACTTCACTGGTACACATCAAGGATTCGAAGGCATAGGAGCATCAAAATTAACAACTTTATACATCGAGTTATACTTATAAACAAAATTTACATAACTATCAAATACCAAACTGATACCAGGTTTCGTATTTTGTTAGTCACAATATAATCTTTATAGATTAATATAAATATAATAAATAAATAAATTAAAGAATTATCACTAAATAAATTCAAAGCCCTCGTTACACGTAAGTTAATCAATAAAGCTTTTATAAAAACGAACATATAAATGATCCTAATCTTTGGGATTGATTTGCTCCAGTTCAAACAATTTGTATGACTCAAAACTTAGCGATTAAAAAGAGGGGCGGAAAGTTTCTTGCCAGTTCTTAATGCCCGCTCTAGCCCTTTACTGACGAACAGGTAGTTAATGTAAATTCACAATTAATTTTACGTCTTTACTGGCGTTCATAAGTGTACTGGTTTACCTATGTGAATAAAGTTATTTTGAGTTTGAGTATATATATGTGTTGTATGTATACTCATAGTTTTTAACTTTAAACTTCTGGAATCTTTTTCCTTTTCCTTGAGAGCCATTAAGAACTTAACCTCAAAGCCTTCCGCGATCGACGAAAATTTCAGTTCTAGGTTAGTGCCTTGAATACCTTTGTCCTTGACTTTCATGAACTTTTCTGAGCTGAGCTTCCTAAGTAAAAACAGAATTTTATCTAACCCCTAATAAACTATAAAGCTGAAATACTTGTAATTCTAATTTAGTGAAGTTTTGACATGGCATGCCAATTACCTCACGATATTTTACTTCACACATAGTAGAACAATTCATTTGTGCACAGTTGTAATTCAAACGCGCGACCTCAGAGTAGTCAAGCCAAGCCAACACTACTTAATATTTTTAACTGAGGAAAATGAATAGCCCATTATCATAACGCAAATGCTGTCTTATTGTTGACTTCGCCTTAAAGAAAACGTACGTTTGCAAAGACGTTGTTGAAATATAATATGCAACATTATATTGTCTTTAATATAATCTCTTTGAATTATACCTTTAATATAACAGTTAAAATGTGTTCATAAATTTTTCTCGTGCGTAAAATAATATTCATGAATACAAAAGAAATTTAATGGATCTTGTCTGGAATAAGAATATGAATGATCCGGTGCTGGTGTTACGTCTTTTGTTCTTTTGATAGCAGTTACTTTAGTCTTTCTTTAAACTTGTCATAACTCTACGTTTAAAATAAGAAAAGTGCGTCCGAACTTAATTGGAGTGCTCGGAATTGGATATTTTTCTTTCGATATGAAACTCTTTTGTTAAATCTTATGTGAGCTTTTTAAGCAAGTATTTTAATAGTGGTACGGCATACTACTTAATAAGCATTAAAATGGCTATAAAAATTGCTTGTTCGCTAATCTATGATAATGTCTTGAAAATCATATTTCTATGTTTACCCGACGCATAATTCCAACCAAACATATTTATACACTTATACTTATAAGACTAAATTATTTGTTCTTCTTCTTCTGGTTCCACTTTATTGCAAAAAATTGGCTGTTAACATTTAGAATTGCCGGGTATCTTGCGCTAGTCTAAAAAGCCTCGGCGGATGTGATGCCGGTCCACTCCAATTCGTTCCACTACCACGACTTCTCCCTTCTACCAGCTCTTGCCCTGAATTTTGCCCATCATCATAAGCTGTAACAAGTCGTATCGATGATGACGCAAAATGTGTCGGAGATATGCGACTTTATTTTAACAGTCTGCTTAAACTTTCTTGTCGTCCCTATTCGTTGATTCGTTTATATTTAATCTATTAAAATACTACTATTCAGGTTACGAAACAATTTTAATATTAGAAACGTATTCAAGATTAAATTGAGCATGTACAAAACATAAGAACTAATTGGTTGCCTTTTAGTAAAAATATATAATAATAATATAGCTTGGCTTAGAAAAAAACTACTAAAGATATTGAGTATTTAAGATATCCATCATATATTATATATGTGCAAATCTAGCGGTTTTGGCAGCGCACGCCAGAATAGCTCGCAGATGGTAGATTTTTTCCTACTTACTTGATATTTTGGACAATTCACACAATATCTTTATAAATTGTGGCTTATGTGTTATTCTGATGTATTAGCTATATTATGGTAAAGTTTCATTGTAGTCCATTTAGTAGTTTTTACGTGAAAGAGTAACAAACATCCATCCATACTGTACCGTCACCGTGACCACGCACGCTGTAAAGCACGCGAAACTTCGGTTAAATTTAAAATTATGAAAAATAATTGTAAATACATAACTTCAATCCGGTTAAAAATTGTTTTATTATATCCATCCATACTTACAAACTTTCGCGTTTATAATATTAGTCGGATATATAAACACTAAAGCTTTGCTGCCTTGAAGAGTTCCATCACCACCAAATAACTGTGATGAGGCACTGGTTTACAGCTCTTGCCTAAGTTAATATAAAAAAAAACCTCAACTGACGCTAAAGTAATAGGAAAAATAAAACACAGCTCACTTAGGGCTAACATTGCATTGTTTCTGGTTAAGAAAATTGTTATACATTACTATAAATTCCACACGAGTGAACCCAAGCTGCATATTCACATGCTCACCAACTTACCAATGTCACAGTCAATAGTTGAAAGAATATAACACTAATTTAATGCGCAATTTTTGAATGAATACATAAGAAAGAAATCATGAGACATCAAAATGTTGCTGATTCAATAAGGTATAAATTGAGTGATATCAATTCGTTCATTAAGTTAGCATTCAAATTCAAATTGGGAAAAATCCCTTTCAATTTGAAGATTTATGATTGGCTATTGAAGCCTATTTCCGGCCAAAGTGATAAAATCAGTATGAAATATTTGTCATTTCTATAACTTGAATATGGCGAATTATTTGAAATAGCAGTCTATTTACCAGTAGTGTTTAACAGTAGTTGTTCGCTAACTGGGAAAACAAAATTCCTTTGTATATGTGAATATATTTTTTTTTTATGTTTTCTACATAATTCCCCGCCTATATAGTCTTCGGAGGTATTAAATAGCTTACGTAAATGGTATTGGTAACCCTACTACCTATTTCTTTTGACAACTTTTTGTATGACCCTTATAGCAAATCCTAAAAAGATGCCTCTTAACCTAATATTGAACATTCTTTCCTTTTAATTCGTCTCTGTTACTTTTATGCCCATAGCTTATATTTATACCTGTCGTATCCGTACATTGGACAGTCGTTCAGAACATGCAACACTGTCTCTTCAGCTGTATCGCCACATATGTGAATATAATTATATCATATAATATGTTCAAGCCGGTTCAATATATAACCAGCGTTTGACGATATATTCCAACTATCGAGCTGTGGAATCTCCTAATGGGACCTTCATTTATAGGACCTTATCCACCTTACATAAGAGATTCCAATTATTTTAATTGACAGCTTACTTCTTCCTCAAAGGCCAAGAACACACCAACGAAAATTGGTGCTATAGTCAGTAATTAAATAATAAAACGGCAAATATAATAACTCTATTCCCTCACTCTTATTATCTTCTTTATGAATAAAATAATTTTGAGTTTGAGTTTAGAGATCCCAATGAAGTGAACTCGCTATTTTAATAAAAATACATGTTGATTTAAGTATAGTAAATTTAAACAAAATTATTAGTTTAGATATAGTTGGTCATACAACTGATCGTCTGTAACATCAGGCCACAACTCCGAAATATAACTCCTTTTATAATACTTTGAGTGTGTTTGCTAATGCAAAATTACTAGGAGCTTCATATTTTATGTAGTGTAGTAGTTTAATAATGACATATTTAGCAGTGGAATAATAAATACAAAATTTGATTTAATTTTTTAGGTAGACAAGTGTGCACTGTGTATGATTTCAATTACTACTTAGTAAAAGTACTGTATGGAGGTTGAGAAGGAACAGGTTACCTCTAAAGACTTACCAGAACTTGAAAGAAGCATTACAAATAATGTTGAGATAAATTTCACAATGTAACGTCATGTGTGTGTGTGACGTGTGTGTGTGAAGTGTGTGTGTGACGTGTGTGTGTGTGCGTGTGTGTGTGTGACGTGAAATATACGATTCACGGAGTGTTAGTTCAGCAATAAATGTAGGTACATCATACATTTTATTTACGTATTCAATTATATATTTTCATCCCGTAGTCATGCTGTCGACACACTGTAACCATAAAAAGAATTTATGGCACTTTTAACTTCTTGAAAGTTGAATGGTAAAAATGTTGAGCAGTACTTCCTTTTTTTTCCTTAAGAACAAATTATTATATATATTGTGTATATTTCTTTGGATATTGATTGATTTCAAAGGTGTTATATTATTTATTAATACATAAATTAAGTTATACTCTTCTAAGTTTTTAAAAGGCGAATATTTATCATTTCATATAAATGGTAAATTGTTTCTGTGATGCATTCATATTTTCTCGCCTTTTTTTATTAATCATCAGCCAAACATGTCCTGCATATTGATTAAAAATAACTAAAGTCCACAGTTAGAAGTGGACGATAACTAAACAAACAGAGATAAGTATTGATAAATAATTCACTTTCTAAAATGTATTTGTCATCTACACTTGTATTGTTATTGAGTCAAAAATGTAATATATTGTGTTAATATGGAATTGATGGTTACAGATAGTAATTTAGATATCTACTACTAACTTTTGTGGCTAAGTTTATAATAGATAAAGTGTTGAAAAATTAATTAATTTTATACGTGGGTTAGCATTCGCCCAATTTTGCCGCGATCTATATCACAAAAGTAGTACCTACGCCCAATCATTAATATTGCATAAAGCTCTTCCCCTGTTTGCACATGCGCAGTAGTAGCTTTTTTCCATACAAAACAAACGACAGACGTGTTTCATTAAAGAAAATTACAAATATCAAACAGCTAAGCAAAACTGAAATAATTAGTATTGATATAACCATTCGTGAATTCTAATGGAAAGTGAAAACCAAAACAAACAGAACACAATGTAAACATGAGTGAGCATAAGATATTGTTTTGTATTTTCTTTCTTATTATTTACTGCTTCTACAATGTTAACATGTGGTTTACGGCTATGAACAATCATGTTGAAGAAACAAAGATCGAGCCGGTCGATAAACAGCCGAAAATAAAACGAAGTTTTTCAGTGAAAATCCCAAGGCACAATACAATTCCATTGTTCATGAAAGACGCATGCAGCGTTTTGGACATCTTCACCAAACCGGATATACACAGGAAACCACATAAAAACAAAATGGACTACGATAATGGTATATCAACAATCGGTATAACCGTGTTTCTTGTGATACTTGTTTTGAACGCAGCTATGGATGCATTTAGAGAAAAATCTGAGATGAAAGAGAAAGAAAACACAGAAGGTAGACGGCAGTCCCTCGCAGAGTTTGCCAATAAAAAGCCATTAAGACGTGAGTCTAGTAGATTCGGTTTTCAATTGTTTCAAATTTCTGAAACAGAAACGAAAACAGAAGAAAATCAAACTCGCAAAACAAGACCATACTTAAGAGGAGATTCGATAAATTCTTATCTAAGTGACAAGAAGACTAAATCAGAAACTGCCCCGGCATCAATTGGTGATACAAATGAACCTAAACTATTAAAACGTCAATCTATCGCTAGACTCATTGGTAAGTAAAAACTCGAATGTTGTTTACGCTTTAGTTTTTGATTTTATAAATTTTAAATATACTGTTTATAAATCTGTGTCGTGCTGGATTATACTAAATTAAGTCTGGGAACGCAAATCGCAAGTAAATTTAGTATAATCATTCGAATGTTTATGTATGTAAACGTATAAACTTTCCTCTTCTTATTGTTTTTTTACAAGGTCTGTCTGACGACTGAATTACGTATTAAGGTAAGATTCCATACATGTTTTTGCCTTTACACCTGCAAATGTTTTTATGCACGCATCACAGTTCTGTTACTGCATAATATTTTTGTTGTATTCATGTTTTAGTATGACCTTACTTTTAAGGGATAAAATACATATTAATTAGATACTTATTTTAGGGATTGATATGTCCAGCCACAGTAAATTATAATATTCTTTTTTAAATAGAAAGAGATAAAATCGACTATCAGTTATTGCACATTTTAAATGATATTCTAAAATTCAAAATTCCTTTAATTATCTCAATACTTACTTAAAATCTTGATAAATCCTCTTTTAAACCGATAAATTGTATCAAGACTAAAATTGTTTGTCAAATCAAATACGATTTATGTCGTATAAAATTTGTTACAACTTCCTTTGTTTTTAGGAGCGCGGCCAATTCCAATGGTACGTCGTTCATCCTTCCCAGTTCTTCCCTTGAACCCCGAAGTCCACGCGCTGATGCACCCCAATCGACAGTCATCATTTGACAGCGACGATGAAGGCGACGGAAAGTGTCGAAGAGTCAGAATTATTCGCCGATACTAACAATTGTATTATTATTTATGAACATATTTCAGATTTAGTCGGTGTCCCACGTTTATAAATTTGTTTAAGAAAATAATTTTAAGCTAAGCTAGAGAATCGTCAGTCTCTTACTTATAAAATGTAAGCCATTCTTTGCCCCGATTAAAATACCCTTCTGTCTCATCAAGGCGTAAGCAACACGACGGAAAAAGCACTTTAGTTAAAAGAGTGAAATTTGTTTAAGTTTTTATGAATAAAGGGGTCTATGTTAAGATCGCGCTCTGACTTACGAAACTAAAGTCAGTTAGAAATTATAACAAAACTGATAAAATTTTATTTCAAACAGATTATCTTTTAATGTGAATTCGGTCGTAGGATATAGGGCTTTCTCAATAAATACATCAAAATATGTTTAAGTTAAGGGAAGCTACTGAAATTCTTGGTTCAAATCTAGGCGACTAATACATTATACCTATTGTAAATAACTCATCTGATCTATTATGCTATACTATTTTAGATCAAAATACGTGTTGAATATTAAAAGTATTGTTCCGCTAATATATTGTTAGATAAAATTCTGTATTCTAGTTAAAACACTATCTACTAATAATGAACTAAACGTGCTATTGAATGAAAACATGGTTGGTGAGGCCTTATCTTTGGAAAGAGGTAAAAGATTGATATATGACAGAAAAAAGATTTAATAACTTTTTGTTTGTATTATATAAATTAAAATTAGTTTTGGTTATATTTAGTTTAGCGTGGAAGCTAAAGTTTATTATCAGCCGTCATTGTAAAGTGTCTAAAACCGTATAATTATACTAGCTACCTTTAATTTCGGTTAGAAATAAAATAAGTTGCACCCCGGTGTTGCCAATCCTTTTTTGTATACATACTTAATGTAATTCTATCTAGTTTTCTATTGGTCTGATGTGATACATAAATTAAAAAGTCGTTTTAAAGTAAGCTTAACTTAATTAAATTATTGTTAAAACTTATATTATTAAAATATTAAAAATAATTTCCTTATAACAGGGTTACTCGTAAATGTATTAAAATTTTCTGAATTTAATAATAAAACTATTTTCTTCAACTATTTCTTTTTAAAATTTATTTTTGACAAATATTATATTCCAGAAACACTAACATCTGAAATAAAGTCATGCAACCGTTTGGTGATCTATATGGAATAGGTGTCTGCTTTTCAGTGCCAAATCAAGATCAAGATCTTCAAGCTCTCTGTATCTATAACACATGTTTTTAATACATCGTCATCGGAAACCTTAGACTGAAATGTCCGCGGATTGTCTTAGACACAAACACGCACTTAATTAAGAAGAATGATAAAGAAAACAGAAATCTGCGGCCAATAAAATAATAATAAAGCCACTTTTATTTAATCAAAGTCAAAGTCAAAAATAATTTATTCATATAGGTTACACAATGTACACTTATGAACGTCAAAAAAGAAATATACATTAAATGCTTCTAATTTTACATTTACTGCCAGAACTCAAGCAACAGCGTAGAACGGAAGAGAAGAAATGGCAATAAACTCCGCCACTCTTTTTAATCGCCAAGTTTTTTGTTTTACACAACGTTTGTAAGGAGCTGCAACCATTACACCATGTTCCACATGACATCTTAAGTAATAAATAATAATAAAATAAATTAATTAATTAAAAATAAAGATTTGTCCTCTATACACTTAGTCTACGTTAGTTATTGGTATTTCTACTTCGTGAGTCCTTTTGGGTACAGGTCTCCTCCAGAACTTCTCATTTGGATCTGTTCTTTTCTTACTCCATCTATATCTCCCCAGAAACCTTTACGATGTCGTCAGGCCAATACCAACTTTATACATTTTACTCTTCACCTGTTTAAATCAGTGTGAGAATAAACAACAAAGATGCACAGATTTTCATTGTTTACGAATGGTGGCGAAATGTCCTCGACCTGTCCCGCTTGGACTCGCGCCAAATTCTTGTCTTCAATACGTTACTATTTTATTGGATTCGTTTTCCATACAGTAAACGATTATTTACTAATTAAATAAATAATTATTATTCCCCGTATCGACGTCCGTTGTTCCACTACTGAGCGTTTTTTAAATCAGTTTTTGCCGCACACCTCTATCTGGAACCAGCTGCCCACCAATGTATTTTCGAATTCGACCAAGGGTCTTTCAAGATAGGCCAATTTTTACAAGGCCAGAAACACACCTGCGAGCCTTGTGGCAATTATCGTAATTAACTTAACATCAGATGAGCCTCGTGCCTGTTTGTCCCCTTTTTTATAACAATAAGTTTTAAACTTATCAATAAATATAAGTACTTATGATAACTAAGGTAAAGGCCGACGTGAAATCATATTATAAAAATCGCCCGCAACTTCGTTTATAATTTAGATAAAACTCTGTTTTTTAAATTAAAAATATGAAACACAAACATACTACTTACCAAACGAAATAATTTTTACAGCAAACGCGCAACATATTATGTTACATAACAAGAAACTTATTCTTATTGATACTTTATTAATTATAAATTATATCCAAAACTTTATAGATGCAAATTACCAGTGAAAGCACTGAACAATATGACAGCTAATTCTAAATTTGAAAAGGCCTTGCCATAGATTTAAAAATAATTCTTGATTACCTCACATATCGCAGTCTCGTACGATCGGGAACAAACGCAACTCGTGCGGGAACAGATCTACCCCAAAGTGATGTGATGCATTCAACCACAATGAGTGCCCAAGTACCAACCGTCCTACATTGGAACTACAGGGGCTTCACAGAATTCCCACTTCAGAAACTGCAAGGAGATGAAACGGACGTCATCGATATATATCTTAAGGAGAATCTGATTTCGCGCATTCCCAGCGATATTTGCAAACTCAGCAACCTAGAAAGCTTGTACTTGAGCGGTAACGATATTACCGAGTTACCGCGGGAGATATCGAAGTTATGTAGCCTTAAGTGCCTGGATATTAGCGGGAATCGATTAAGATTTATCCCAGATGAGATAGCTGAGGCGAGGAATCTTAAATTTCTGATATTAGACGAAAACGAGTTGGAGCATATACCTCTGCGGCTGGCTGAGTTGCGCTCGCTTCGATATCTTTCGGTTTGTGGTAAACGTTTATTATAAGTATTTAATGTTTTGTTATAAATAAAATTAAGAGCTCAATGCAAGTGCGGTCTTTAAAGATGTGTTAGGCTCATTTCTTGAAGGCGCATCGCGGTACCTATGTTATTAAAACACTTCCAATTAAACATCACTTACCTAATAATTAGTGAAGGAATACTGAGTGTTAAGAAAAACATATTCGGTACATATTTTGTAATATTTTCTTTCTTCTTGTCTAATATTTTTTTTACAGTAATTACAATGTTTATTTCAGATTCATCAGTAGATATGAATTATAGATTCTTAATGTATAATAGTTTCTTCGTGTGTTTGAAATACAATGAATGCTTACGAAAAAGCTTTTAAACTGTCCAAAAATAAACTCTATTTTATGGCAAGCTTTTACCTATCTGAAAGAAGGGTAAATAATCAGTTTAGTAAAATATTTAAATAGATACAATTTCAAAAAGCAACACCAGAAATTATTCCGTAAAAACATGCTCTTATACTTTATCTGATTAGAATAAGATAAAGTTGTTAAATTCAATGTATTTTAGTTTAAATTATCTCGTGATAGATGAAAATTTAAAAAAAGATAAATAAAAGAATTGTGTTCCGAAAGCAGTAAAATGCAAAATTCATAAAATCTCCTTGAAAAACCACATTGAAATGTTTTTAGTGCTCGTAAAACGTTAGACAGTTGCGATGTTTACTGGAGCTAACAAACTGGGCATAAATCTTATTTAATGTTTCCTCATTGATTCGCCCCATTTACGTAAGTTACGCAGATATAACGAAATTTGCTATTGTTCTGGGCTTTTGCTGGATAAGCAAAATGCCTTTGCATTCTGTTGGAAATCACTAATTCTTTTAATTATAGATTTATTTAAAGAAAAAACTTTTTAATCGGATTAAAGTTATGTATTATTATAAATTTACAATTATTTAACATAATTTTAAATATATACGGTGACACCGTGACCACGCACGCTGTAAAGCACGCGAAACGTCGGATATATTTAAAATTATGTTAAATAATTGTAAATTTATAATAATACATAACTTTAATGCGGTTAAAAAGTTTTTTCTTTAAATGTGTAAAGGTTATGTCAATCAAAGACAATACTATATAGATTTATTTTCAACACACAAATACAGTATTTACAATATTCTTACTACCTATACTGTTTATACTTGTATATAAGATGTAGAAATGGTATGTTTATTTATTTAACTTGGAAAGCTAAAGGTACAATGGAGTTTAAAATATAAGAAAACTTTATATACATGTATGGATAATCAAATTAGCGACCAATACAAGAAATCTTAAAATAGACGATATTTAAATAATACATTAAAAACCGGACTTAATCTAATTATATCAATTGAACACGATTAACGAAATTCTAAAGGTTATATAGGAAAAATTTATTAATATATTTTAATTACAGATAACAAATTAAAGTGGCTCCCACAAAGACCGGTTTTCAACTACCATCATTGCGAATTTAGGTTCTGGAGAAATACTGACCTGAAAACATTACCGTATTCTCTTTGGTACCACATGTTCAGGGAACAACAAACAAGAAGTCTGAATATTGGGTAATGTATTCTGTATGAAGTTAAAAAAAATCGACATTTTTTCAATGTTCTATAATAAATCCATTGTATATTCCATTATCCATTGTATATATTTGAGTTGTCATATTTTTCCATTTGCCGGGAGGATTTTATTCTTAGATTGATAGTTTTTATGATATTAACTGAAATGCTATAAAAATTCAAAGTCCGCCCTGCCGTCGTGATTAGTCGCTTATAAGCCGATTAAGCCGGTTTAATAAATAGATTTTAGTGCATTTTAAAGTCGGTTAAATTTTTTTCATGAGCGCATTTGTGTAGAGATGTTTTGTTCATGTATGTATTATTTTAAAAACCAGTGTAGACCAGTGCAGATAGCATTCAAAATAAATAAAAAGTGAAAAAAATTACAGTAGGATGAAACCCATTAGAAAAGCAGGGGAATATGATCAAAATGAAAGGAAAATTAAATTACGGTCGATCTGAGGTCGGGAAGGGGTGGGGGGGAGTTTTAAGGGTAAAAAACGGTTTATCTCGATTTCCGGCAAAACTAAAAGTCCTATCAAAGAAAGTTAAATGGCAAAGTTGTAGGTAATAAAAAGATCTAAAACTTTTGTATTCACACATTTTTCACATAACCTTAAAATTTATGTGAAAAATTCAAAAAACCAAGTTTTTTGTTTTTAATTTTTATCTGTTACAAATTTCTTTTTTTTTTAACGAAATTTGGTGAAAACTTACCTTATTATGTCACAAATATACTGTAATTTATTTGATTAAAAATATTTATTTTTTCACCTTATTTTGAATTAATATCGAAAAAACACCCTAATTTTCAATCGAAAATTCTGAGGTCAAAATTTCAGCTTTTTTCAAAAAGTTGGTGTGCTTTCAGTTCGTTGAAATCTCTACTTTCCTATGGTAAATATATATATATTACCATAGTAAATCTTCTCAGAAAATGCAAAACATCGTATGCAGTAACGCCCAGACCCGTCATACCCTTCCCTACTTCTTTATGAAATACGAAAATTTTAGCCCATCTAAAGGCTAAAAATTTTTTTTAGGTCACTCAGGTATATATAAGTTATCTTAAAATAGTAATAAATAGGCATCCAATTATAATTTAAAGAAGATTCATAGCTTTTCTAATGGGTTTCATCCTACTGTAATTTTTTTTGGTTTCAAAAATTATCGGCACTGGTCTAGTGGCGCTACAACCTCTTTAGGTCTTGGCCTCAGATTTCTGAATCTGTTTCATGATCATTTTAAAATCTAATAGGCAAGTAGGAGATCAGCCGCCTCCTGCGCCTGACACACGCCGTCGACTTTTTGGGTCTAAGACTAGCCGGTTTCCTCACGATGTTTTCCTTCACCGTTCGAGCGAATGTTAAATGCGCACATATAAAGAAAGTCTATTGGTGCACAGCCGGGGATCGAACCTACGACCTCAGGTATGAGTGTCGCACGCTGAAGCCACTAGGCCAACACTGCTGCCAATACTACAATACAATACTTGTTTTTAGTTTTCTTTTTATTATTCTTATTTATTTATTTTACAGAATAATTTAATAAAATCATAATATGTTAATTAGAAAACCGCTGTGGTTTTTATAAATGTAACCATAGCAGTTTTGTTTAGGAACGTAAAAAATGCTATATAGTTTTTCGACTTACTTTTATGTTGGTTAACGTTAGGCTATCTGATAACCGACTGGGTAGTCCATTTATTAGCAAATACCTTAACATTCTCTCGTCATATACGTTGTTGTTTGTCTCTTGATGTACAGAGCTGAACTTGCGTTACAGCTCGGGTCAGTACGTCACGCTCGTCACTAAATATTATGTTATATAACATATTTATATTAATTAAATAACATATTTTTACAGCTGTCTAGATACAAATGACGACAAGACGACCGGTCGTATTAAGATATTAAAAAACAAAGCAGCAGTTATTCCTGTTCCCGGCTCCTATCAGATTATTACGAAAAGCCCCGCTCCACCAAGTCTATTTGAACTAAGCAAGAGAAAGTTCTACCAACTAATATGTAGAGCAGTTAACTCAATCAACAATCAATCCTTGAGTTATTTTAATAGAAATAAAACAAATGAAGGTGTGAGTTTTCTAGAAGAATATTTAGAGGGAATTAATATTTCACAAAGCGATATTAATGGAAATTACAAAACGAGGTTAAAAGGAAACGTTGGGGCTCAAAGAATATATGTGCCATCGGATCTTATTGAGGAATATTATTGCTATTTACCAAATTTTATAAAAAGCGACCTCTGCAATGGACCAGTTTCCAGATGTGAAAATGTCATTTGTAAAAAACCTGTATTTGAATTTGTTTTCTTGGAATTTTGTACGCAGTAAGTTACTTTTCGATAAACTTCTTTGCATTTTAATTATCATTAATAGAAACCGATTTATAATCTTCTAACCTTCGTTTTTGTTGCTTTTTTTTTCAGAAAAATAATATTAATTGATAAAACGGAAGACATTACATTAAGTGCTGTGTTTTGTTCGAAGAGATGTGCTGATTTATGGAAGGCAGAGAAAAATGTTTTAGAATGGGAATTATTCAATGAAAATTAAACTATTTGATTGATACACTTTTATTTATCGTTAATAAAAAAAATATTATTACATTACCTTTCCATTTAATAGTGAAAGAAACTACCCAGAACTACTCAAATTCATGTTCAGATCATTGTTAATTTAAAGATTTTTATAATGGGTAAATAGTTGTAACCCATAACCTATTGAGGTAGATCTCCATAACTCATACAGAACAGCATTAGAAAGAAATAATAACTCAATAGTCTTATTTTTTTCACAAATACAATTTTATATTCTGTTACGGTATGGAGTATGAAAAATAAAATATATTTTGAGAAATTTCAAAACTTCGTAAACACATTCTTGTAATAATAATTTAATTTCCAATCATGACAAAATAATTAAAATATACAGATTAGATTTTTTACATTATTTTTAACTTGTTCTCCTATAGGATATAGCTACCTTCAGTGACGTCGATCGGAACCCCTTCATAGGTAAAGTCCTCCTTCAGCTTTTTCCAACTGACTCAGTCTATGACTTTCTTTCTCCATTCGCTTCCTGTTATCGCTTCTTCTTCTTCTATTTGCCTTTTTCTGGGGCGCCCCCTTCTCCTTCTTCCCCCTTCTTGTGTAACACTTTCTTGTAACATAATGAAATTATTCTATTTTACACGATTTCCACGAAACATTATCTATATTTTTTCTGTCATCTTTCTGTCAATAGGTTAGTTGTATGTTTAAAAATTGTTAATAAAGATGTGGACTCCAAGACTTTCCGCAGCGACCCCTTTGGAGAAGGCAAATGAAAAGCCAGAGAACTCCTACGGCTACTTCCATGGACACAACTGCTGTTTACCGAAAGACAAAGTCACCAGCCATGAAATAATATGTGGTCGTTTTAAACGGGTTTTAGTGGATCTTATGACTGTAAACATAAGCGATACTAGGTCTCGACGGATGTACAAGTAAGATTTCTGTTTATGATAACGTTAGATATAAATAAATCCAATACATTTATTTAAAATCAAGTTCCCTGGCTGCGTCTGTATGTACGCGACATACTCGCAAAATACGGAACGGTTTTCACCAATAGATAGTAGTTTCCTGAGGCATTGACTAAAATATAACGCTATTTAGTATTATTGTTGAAGAGATCGAAAAATTCTTATGCAAATCTATGCGAGAAGAAGCTTTTCAAACATATTTACATTAAAATAACCAAGTTATTTCCACTAGGAAGTAATCTGTCGTTTACGATGTTCTTTGTAATGCCGTTTTTATATACTATATTTAAAGCTCTTTCGTAGCGATATCGGAGCTGATGTATAACGATTTTAATTTACATTATATTGATTTTATATATGGCAAATTTAATAATGCCATCGTTTTTAAGAAATACAATTTAACTATTTATTAATATATTCGTGTAAAATATTTATCTATACAGTTATGTAACCTATCATTAGTTAAGTTACATTTTATATATATATATATATATATACTAGCGGACCCCACAGACGTTGTCCTGCGTGATATTTCAAGTGATTAGGATATCAAACAAAGTATAAAAGTACCGACCGCAGCGCCATCTGTCGGGCTTATTTGTGAATCTAAACCATCCATGGCTCCACCCAAACGCATCAAAAATTCAAATCGGTCCAGCCGTTAAAGAGGGGTTCAGTGACATACACACGTTCAGCAGAATTATATATATATATATATATATATATATATATATATACGGTGTCAACTCTTTACAAGGTAACCTAATACACATACATTAATTCGTTATAAAGAGTTTACACTGTATGTGTAAGCTATCCTATCTTTTAAGTTAGATCAAACTGCACACGGTGTGCAAATTTCATTAATATCTGGTAAGTAGTTTAGGAGTCCATAGCGGACAAACAACGTGACGCGTAATTTATATATATTAAGATGAAATTTTTCGATTTGCAGGTCATATTCTGCACTTTGTGCTGTAAAATATCTTCAATTTAAAGAATATCCCTGGACCATTCATCCGTTTAGTAAATTCAGATTATATATGGAGGCTTTTATTGTGTCTTTGATTATGATATCCGATATACTACTCACTGTCCATTTCTCTCGACCTGATCCACGTGAATATGTTAGTATTAGTTAATTTGAAGTAAGCTATTGTTATATAGTTATTACAGTGAGCAGTGTTGGCCCTCATCCCTGAGGTCATAGTTTCTATCCCCGGCTGTGCACCAATGGACTTTATTTAACATTCACTCTAACGGTGAAGGAAAACATCGTGAGGAAACCGGCTTGTCTTAGACCGAAAACTTTGACGGCGTGTCAGGCACAGGAGGCTGATCACCTACTTGCCTATAAGATTAACAAATGATCATGAAATCTGAGGCCCAGACCTAAAAAGGTTGTAGCGCCACTGTTTTTTTATATATGCTTATTAAATAAAAGCCAATTTAGGAACTACTTCAATATGTAATATATTACAAAGTGACATTAATAATACTAAATTGCACTAAATGCAATTGAGAACACATTCCGGATACTGATTTCCGACGAAACAAAAATATTTTCACGGCCCTCCCTTCGCCCTCCACAAAAGTAGCGCACCACCTCGATGACTGGCAATCCTCCAGTCTACTTTTCTAGGCATTTCTTGCGAATAGCAAGCTGTAGAATCGACTCCTAGTGGAGATCTTTCGATCGTTTGATTTCCCACTATTTAAAAAGAGCATACCTCCTGAAAGACCGTAAAAGCTCCTACACATGGACACTCCTCCTATCCATGATCTGCGGTACCTGCCTTGTATGGCTGTCTTGTACGGCGTAGACTTCCCTCTTATCATATAAAGAAATATGTCATATTGGTTACGTTATTTCAACCAACAAAAGCCGGCAGCGTATCCCCTAGGAATATGAGTATCCATAGGCTGCGGTAGCTGTATTTTTTTTATGGCTCTGGTACGGTTTGTGCATTAGCCAGCGTCAAGTATAAGATTTTTTTATAATTCGTGCTTGCCTTTAGAAATTCAACCGTGTCCTCCATGCGGTTTAAGCACTCGCCCGGTACCGCACAACCCTCCCAAAGGCCGATAACAAATGTAAATTAAATTAAAACTTGCCCTCGATCCGGGAATCGAACCCGGTACCCCTCACCTAGCTGCCACTTAATAAGACTGCTAGGCTATGAGGCCCCTGAAGCTGTATTTAATGGCTGTTCCGTAGTCTCGCTCGCTCATCGTAAAACACACATTTATGCACCTACACACACTGACAGATATCTTTTTTCAGGGTCTAGAAGGATACTGCTTACTATGTCTCGATATAACTTACCTATTATGTAAAATGACGAACTTCTTTACGGGCTACATTGTTGGAGATACCTGTCCTGAAGTAATATTAGATGTGAAACGTATTGTTCCCAAATATTTCACTTCTTGGTTCATACCAGACATGAGCTCTGTTTCAAACGTCTTTCTCAAAGCGTTTGGCTATGAAAGTGTTTATTTCGAGCAACTGTTAACATCGTTGAAGATAATACGGGTCCTCAAACTCTTTTATCATGTGAACAATTTGAGTGATGCCTTTAAACTAAAGGTACTATGATCATTTATTTAGTAATAGCGGAAGTAAATTTCACAATATCTTGGATATAAATATAACCTATGTTTTATTATAGTAGTAGTTGGGTTTCATCAGTTTTTCCCAGCTGCCCACTGAAGTATTTCCGAACCAAATCGTTTTAGGGTCCTTCAAGAAAAGAGCATACCAATTCTTAAAAGGCCGGCAGCGCGCTTGCGAGCCTTCTGGCAGTGTAAGTGGCGGCAGTATCACTTAACATAAGGTAAGCCTCCTGCCCGTTTGCCTCCTGTAACTTAAAAAAAAAAGAAAAACATGTAGTTAAATTGATATCGGTACAAGAGTTTCTTATTTTATTTATGACTTACTAAGAGCATAGTAGCTTCAGCGTGTGACTCTCCTCCTTGAGGTCCTAGATTCTCCGCTGTGTACCAATGGACTTTATGCATAAAGTCCATTGTAAAACATCAAGATCAAAGATTAAGGGTTGTAGCACCACTGGATTATTATTAATTACACACTAAAATACAATGCTTTCCTTATATTTGTATAGATATCCCAGACTAGACTTTAATTTTAATTCGAACTTACGTTGCCTGCTTCAGTTAAAACATCTTCGCAAGACTTCGTTTCATTTTTGAGATCCAACTCTCACATTTTCCTTATAAGCGAGGCCATGGTAGTAGGTACATCCTTAATTTCTACGTATTGACTTCAAAGTTTTTTACATTAATAATGTAATTGAACTACATATTCACTTGGACAGCTTCTAAATCTAAACAAGTCACCACAATATCTTCCTACATCATCACTAATCACTTTTGAACTCGGCCAGTACAAGCAAATAGGTCTCCATATTATAACCTTAATCATTACATGTATGTGGTGTGTGTGGCATGTCCAACACCTCTGTGTCAGATTCTTGCTTCGAATCCGCAGACCTAGTCTCTCCATTATATTAGAGAAACATACAGACAAACGAAACATTTCGTAAAGCGATTTTACGATTCGGCCACGACTTACATGCAGACAAACAACAAACGCAAAAATTATAATAAAAATATTATTTTTCTTAAAGCTAGCATGGAACACGGCGATAGAAATTACCCTGCTTATTGTAATTTATTTAATCTGGAATATGTTTATGCAATTTGCTGTTGAATATATGTACGAGGACTCTTATACCCCAGAAAAACCCAAAGATTGTTCTTGGATTACGATGGGAAATCTCTGGAATAAAGAATTAACAACCAGATTCGTATATTCAATGGATAGAGCAGGTTTGTTATGTATTATGAAAAAGAGTCATGTATACAATATGAAATTAAGATTGCAATTGCAAAAAATAGGAAACAAAGAGAGAGAGAGAGAGATGGCATCCCCTTAATTGTGCTGCGCACTTGTGCATTTCCGTAACCTGTACCTGTTTAGTATTGCGATTCGAATGTCACTTTCCGAGCGTTTTGATCCCTTGGCGTTGCGTAGAGATGCGGTCTCTCGGCATCTTCTACCGTATTTACAATGGAGAGTGTTCAGAGGAGTTGTTCGGATTAATAGTGGCAGCTGAGTTTCATCATCGGACGTCGAGGCAAAGTACGATATTCCACATGTATTACCTCGACGTCCGTTATAAAAGGCAGTTTTTGCCGCGCACCACCACTATGTGGAACCAGCTGCCCACTGAAGTATTTCCGACCAATTCGACTTAGGGTCCTTCCAGAAATGAGAGTACCAATTCTTAAAAGGTCAGAAACGCACTGCGAGCCTTCTGGCAATGTGACTGTCCAAGGGCGGTGGTATCACTTAACATCAGGTGACACTCCTCCCCGTTTGCCTCCTGTTATATGTAAAAATTGAGAAACACCCGAAAAACAGGAATATTGGTTTAAAATAATGGCACACAAAAGGACAATTTAAATAAAACTTATACACAACTGCTATACGCGTACATAAGAAAATCATACCCAGGCGCTGTTAAACTTTGTATGATTTCGCGTCACCTAAACACCTCAGTTATATGTGATAAATGCAATCATCCGCAAACCAAAGTAGTTTATTTTCCGATATATTTACATTTAAAATCGAATTGAAAATGTAATTTACAGTTGGTATGCTGAGGGGAAATGCAAATATACACATCCTTGAGAAAGAAGGATGTGTTAAAACGTTTCTCATTGTTGCATGGTTCATTTCTCAGGTATTTATTAGTAAACAATATTTATACATTTGTTTGTATCTGAAACTAATAACGCAATTTTTGACACGTTATGGAACCGGCAGCCTATCATATCCAGGTATTTCCTAACCGTTACAAGCAACGGCGGATCCAGGGGGGGGTCATGACCCCCCCTGAGCAGGACTTAGGTGGACCACTAATTGAACATAATGATTTTATATATAAATTTGTCACCATACAGATTATATGTAACTACATACCTTCAATATTTAATTAATTTAATATAATATAATAACTTTGTATGATGGCAAACGTTTGGGAATGAACGCATCGAAAATTTGAATTTTCCGCGCCACACTTGCGCGCGCTTGTTGCAATGAAACGTCTAGCTAGACCTTACCTCAATCGGAATCGGAACGACTAAACTTCAACATATCATAACATAGTCTTATTTTAAATTGTGACATCAATATGTATACTAATATAGGAAAATTGGATACACTACCCTGTCAGCGAAGCGACAGCAGAAAGGTCTTTCTCTACGTTGCGCAGAATTAAATCGTGGCTAAGATCTTCAATGGTTGAAGATCGCCTAACCGGACTGGCACTTCTCCACGTTCATGAAAACGTACCCGTTGACGTAAATGACGTAATAACGCGTTTCGGGAAAACACGTTAAAGAAAAATTGATTTAGTTATTAAAATATATGTATTTTGTCGGTTTCTATTTTGTTTGATGGAATCCCTTGTCGTAACATCTCTTCACTTTTGCGAAGTTTAGCGTAATACCCCTCGACATACCTCTAGCTGTTATGACAAATCATTCACCACGGTCATGTAATATAAATAGGCTGCCTCATTCCGTACGTGATAGTTAGGCCGAGCTAAGCTCGCCAAAACAGCCCGAGCTGAGCTGTAAAGGCCCTAAAGGCCAACAGCGAGATTTCACTTCAAAAAAAAAAATACGTGAAAGTGTTTCTCTGGTTGTCTTCAAGAGAAGATGGTAATATGTACGTGTATACAGGTTGGTCCAACTAGTGACGTCAATAAATTTTTTTAGATTCCTCACACCTGGGGGATACGAAAATACCCCATGTATGTTCCGCGATTTTTCGTAGTTTCGAGTTATACATTTTTTTGTGTTTTTTGAATGTTTTCTGCCAGCGAGGTTTCAAAAATTCATATCTTTTTGTTGTAGGAATTTTGCAGTTTTTTTCTGTTAAATGATTGTCTTAAATGTTGTTTAAATAAAAAAACTCAGCTTCCTATAATTAGTTAAAGCTACTCAAAAAGGTTTTAAAGTTAGAAGTTTAGTTTTTAGCTGGATTTGTCCAAAAACAACAAAAAAAGATAGGAATTTTTGAAACCTCGCTGGCAGAAAACATTCAAAAAACACAAAAAAATTATAACTCGAAAACTACAAAAAATCGCGAAACATACTCAAAAACAACACACGTATTTTCGTATGCCCCCAGATGTGAGGAATCTAAAAAAAAATTATTGACGTCACTAGTTGGACCAATCTGTATGTACTAAGTTACACAATATTATGTGTTAAGTTTTTCAAGTGTACAATAAAGAATAAATATTTTTAATTGCAATACTTACGTACATTAATAAAATACCTACTTTTTACTTGTATCTATTGTTATCAAAATTAAATTATAAGTTCTTAACTTGAACACGACTAACGTGACCCCCTCGTGGCGCCAAAGCTGGATCCGCCCTTGGTTACAAGCTGGTAACCTTCAAGAGAAGAGCGTACTACCAGTACCTAGCCTACTGTCCCTACTTTTACTGCCTAAAAGCCGGCAACGCACTTGCAAGTCCATGGACGGCGGTTTATATGAGGAATCCTATGTCGCTTTGTATTAAAATTACATAGCAGTAAAGAATATAACTTATGTTAAAATTATTTATTATAAGAAAAAAGGTATAAATATTTAATATCATAAGCGTAAAGCGCGATCAGAAATTAATTAATTGGATAATTAAACTGTAACACCTGCGATAGTTATCTTCATAATTAAAAGGCGCCATCTACTAATACTCTTCATAAATGGAATTAAATTGTTAGGTTTATATGAATATTAGCGTTGTAGCGGTCGTTTTCAGCCTAAACAAAACATTTTGTAGGTATTACTATTACATTGCGGATTTAAATATCTTATTACATTATTTGGGACGGAATCAGCCCGAGCTCAATACTTCATGATGGCGAAACAAGTCGAAATGTACTTGGATCAGAAGAAATTTCCAACGAGAATTAAAAACAAAGTCCTCAGGTTTTACGCGATTGGATTTCAGTCACATTTCTTCGCAGTAAGTTGAGTTTAAATTGATACTTTGAAACTGTATTGACATTCTTTAAGGAAATTTGGTTCCAATCCCTTACATCAGAGCCCTAAGTTACAATAGCGATACTGATGAGTTATTCCGCCTGATCCCAAGGTCGAACCTGCATACAAAAACGTCGGTATCGTTATTGGTGCAAGTTTGAGTACGGGCGCTGGTCCTCTTGGGTGGATACATCTTGAGTGGATAGCACGAACAAGACGTAATACGTTTTTTCTAAGAATAACGTTCAAATTGGACGTGGAACAAAAAGCAGAGGCGATAATATTCTTATGTTTTTTATCATTTTTCTCTACAGACTAATAGTAAAATCGTTTTCTGTGAGTGAGGCAGTTTTTGCCGCGCACCACCACTATGTCCAGCTGCCTACCGATATATTTCCGAACCAATTCGACTTAGGGTCCTTCAGAAAAGAGCGTACCAATTCTTTAAATTCCGGCAACTGGCGAGCCCTCTGGCAATGTGAGTGTACCTACACGGTCGGCGGTATCAATTAACATCTGATGAGCCTTTTGTCCTGTTACATAAATAAAAATAGATTACATACACCGTTTTAAACGTGCGTAATATACATACGTAAAAGTATCGATGTACGACTTGGGGATCACTCGCCTAGCCACTACGATACTGCTCTGAATAGAGTAACCATTCATTGAAACTTAATCGGCTTAATTACACCATATAACAAATTACAATCATCTCTCTTCATCACAGCGTTAATTCAATTTGACAAAACGAGACAAAACACTAGGGACTATAAAATTGTTAGTGTTATCACGAAATAATTAGTCACATCTATATATTGATTCCTCCTTATGTTTTTTAGGAATATCGTATGATGTCCTGTGTGTCTGGTCAACTCCGTGAAGACATAATCATGCACACAGGGAGACAACTAGTACGAGATGTGGCATTCCTGAAGCAGCTACCTGGATCACTGCTGTTTCAAATTGGGAGTAAACTCAGAATTGTTATGTTTATTGCTGGTGATATTATCATGAAAATCAAAACTATAGGTCAGTTTCATATGACTTTTTTTTGATATACTTTAATTTATATTACCATTCGTGTCAATTAGAATAAATAAACGTGTAGCACAAAATCACATAATGGATTAACAGCCTTCTGTGCCTGACACACGACTTTTTGGGTCTAAGGCAAATCGGTTTTCTCACGATGTTTTACTTCACCGTCCGAGCAAATGTTTAAATACGCACTTATAAAGTCCATTGGTGCACAGCCGGGGATTGGACCTACGAACTTAGGGATGAGAGTCGCACGCTGAAACCACTAGGCCAACACTGCTCTGCTTTCACTCCGTATACTTATGTAAAAACGACATTATTTAGTGGTATTTTTATGGATCTTATGTGTGCCAATTTCGATGTGTGAATTTGTTACGGATAAATTTACTTATATGAAAAAAATACTAGTTAGACGGTCACTTTTCCTATTTTCAGAATAAGAGATTTCTATAGAAACTAAGGTTTTAATTTAGGAGTAAAATGTCCAAAAATCCTAACCAAACATGAACTCAACTGGCCAATTTTCATGTTTCAAAACACTGTCTTTGACAAACCGTTTTCATAAAAAAAACTTATACTTTTCAGGAGATTGCCTATACTTTATTCACAAAGGTACTGTAGCGATATATTGCGAGTCAGGCAAGGAAGTGTGTCATTTGGAAGACGGCGATTTCTTTGGAGAAATCGCGCTAGTAATGAGTCACAGACTGCGAACCGCCTCCGCTGTGGCTGTAACGAATTGTGAACTGTTTCGATTGGACAGAGAGGATTTTGAAAGTTACGTTGCCTGCTACCCCACTGTGTATGAGGACATCAAAAAGTTGGCAACTAACAGATATGAGCAGTCCAAAATGTTGGATGACCACCATAAAACAGAGTTGAACATGAAGAAGAGCAGAAAGGTCGAATTGGAATGAAATATTACATTGTTAGTTTTAAGAAGTAGTCTATAGAAACTCGTATTTTTAAGTTGTTTAATTTTTCCAAGATCTTTATCCAAACTTACACTTACCTAACTCTCAACTTTAAGGAATAAAGTGGTTAACGCGGTAATTTCATTAAACAGTACAAAATCTACGTCGAGTGCACGTTTGAAGTCGTTTGTTAATCTGTAATATTCGCGTTAACCAAAAACAATTTAGTATTAGACCCAAACAGGTGAACCCGATGAAAATAAAATTTAATCATTGACACGTAGACTGAACTGGGTTTGTAATAATTTAATAATTACGACTTTTCCCCGAAGGGGTTAAGCAGAGACCACAGATCTCCACTTGCTACCTGACATACCTCTCTCGCTTCATCCATTCTCATTCACCATGCATGCTCGTTGTTTATGGGTACTTGTGAGATATTAAATGAAACACAAATATATTTTACAGCGTTTTATTCCAGCCACCATTTTAAACTAAAAAAATATAAACTATAAATACTGATTCAAGTATTCGCTCAATCGAAAAATATCACAATTTAAAAAGAAGGGAAGATTTCGGAATGCATTATAAAAATTACCATTTTCAAGGAAAATTTTTTGCAAAAATAAACCAGACATTACTTTTATGAGACAATAGACAGTCTAGTTTAAAAACATGCTTAACATAGTAACGTGTCTGTTACTATGGTAACAATATCTTTTCATTGTCAAAATGGACCTTACAAACACGGTGATATATTTAGTGCATGTTTTATAAGATTTGAAAGAGTCTATTTAAAACTATATTTAAGATTATTAGATTTAGTGGATATTCATCTCCCAAAGTAAACCCTTGCTGTAATAAATGCATTCCGATCTATAATTTCTATCGAAAAATTCCAATATCCGGAATGGAATGTTTATTATGCCAGTATTAAAAATATTTTGAATTGTAAATCTGAATTGCACCGATATAAGCTATTATTTTCTCTTACTCTTTTTCTTTTAACTCTTAGTCACAAACTTATGACCAAGTACTCTGAAAGATTAATCAATTGGCAAAATCCCTCTTATAACGTCAACCAGCCTGATTATTCATTACATTCATTTTTATAATCGCACTCTGGCGATCTCTTGAATATCAAATTCCGTTACTAGAACTTCTATTGTTTAATGAACTTAATTTGATGCAATTCAGTTTACGAGTTCTATATCTAGTCGGTCACCGTGAACCGCATTCGAAATAAAAAAATATATGGATTTCTTAGTTCATTTCTCTTTACGACTTTGAATTATATCGAGTTGGTACGAGAATTAGTTTAAACTATAGCAAGGAAAGTTTTGCCGTCCCAAGCAAACCTAGCGACGTCAAATATAGATGAGGCTTAAGCTACGGTTTCCTAGAAAAGCGGTGCCGTTAACTAACGGCCGTCTTTGCGGTGGCCAAGCTGTGGTTTCCTAGAAAGTAGTGCGACCGTATTTTTGAAGTGTTATTCCAATTTCGTTCCACAAATTTTGCTTCAATTGAGCTTGTCTGTACTCTTTAGATTTGATATTGTACAAAGCTTCATGATTTTTAACAAAATCAATTAATTGTTCATCGTTTTCGCTCGTCCAAGTCATTGTATTAATTAAATATGCGCACCGCTACACGCGAAAAACGTTGAACTGTTTATCACCGCTATGACGGCCGTCATGCAAATAACAGCACCGCTATTTGACGTTACGGTGACACTCAAAGTTCTCCAGAAAACCTACTCCGATGTTATTTATAGACAACGTATAGGTGACGTCACCCAAAATTACATTACGGCCGTTAGTTAACGGCACCGCTTTATAGGAAACCGTAGCTTAAGAGAGCGAAGTGAAACGAACCATCATTCATTAAGTCCATTAGCTTACAGTACCTTTTAATTTTGCAATATTTTGTTTTCGTAATCTTATTTAAATTTCTTAGTTTTCGACAGCGGTTTCTACAAGTAGTTTAAGTTGATAAATCTAACATTACAATTCCGACTAGATACAGAACTGAGGTCAAAAAAAGAAGAAAAGGATTCGACAGCTGCACTTCTATGTATAAAAATAATTAGAAATATATCATCCTCTTTCTAGTTCTCTGTTTTAGCGTTATTTTGGAAGAATTATAAGACCGATTCACTTAACTACTTAAATCTTAAACCAGATTCAAACTTTTCTTATATAACTCTTTCGTCGAGTCATCGTGACTGCAAACTTCAGTGCAGAAATTAAAAAAATATAAATAAACGCTTTTTCAGTAAAAGACCAACTACGGACCAAAATATACAATTCTAGCGAACCTAACACACGACCTGTACACGTCTTAAATACAAAAAAAAAACTAACACAAATACAAAAATGTCATCAAACCGGTCCAGACATTTAGGAAGAGTTTAAGGGCGCGTTCAAGTATTACGTCTCGCAATTTTTGGAGTATCGCTCATGTAACGCGCCGTAACGTTTTTATGTACTCAAGTATAGTACTGTACCCAAGTATAATAAAACGTTTCGTGACCACCTAGAGACTCTTTATTCAAAAAAGTTATTAAAAGTTTATTTTAAGTTACCATTATATGGTGTAAAGTACTCGAAAATCGAAAATAATATTAACAATAACGCGTAATTCAATCCCCGCCTTGCATCGTAACGTTTTACAAAACGACCCCCAAAATTTGTTACGTAATACTTGAACGCTCCCTTATTACAAACACACATATTTATATAAAGATGTATCAACATATATACAAATTAGAACTAAAAATTTCATAGCTTGTTCGCTAATTAAAACTTAGATTTTAGTTCTGACTTAAAAATGAACCATTGAACCAAACGAACATTGCGGAACACAATTTTTCTTTCAATTATTAAAAAAATATTTATTACAGTCTTCATCTCTGTGTGAACACAATGTGATAAAAAAAAACAAATAATTATTTGGTTTTTGATAGTCACTTCTATATGAAAACGAATCTAAAATGGCGACATTACGGAGTAGCGACCATACCGGAAGACGAAAATTAAAATTTATCTTAGACAGAAAAAGCAACACACAAATTGATAACAATCTTTGTGTGTGTGGGGTTTTAGAATACCTCTGTTACGATATCTTATCTTTACTAACACGTATTTGTTAAATAGCTATTGTAAAACATGATTTGTAACGATGTAACCATTTTTAGTGGTGTAACGGTACCACGGTGTTTATAATAAGGATTTATTAAAAGAAAGTGCGCGCGTACAAAGTACATATGTCAGAAGTGAAACTTCTTTTGAAAAATAATTTTTAAGTCTTATTCATATTTAATACTTATACAAATCTAATACTTAATAATTTATACATATAGTATTGTCTTTGGTTAACATAACTTTTATTCATTTAATAAAACACTATTTTGACCGGATTGAAGTTATGTATTATTATAAATTTACAACTATTTAACATAATTTTAAATTTATCCGACGTTTCGCGTGCTTTACAGCGTGGTCACCGTGACCACGCACGCTGTAAAGCACGCGAAACGTCGGATAAATTTAAAATTATGTTAAATAGTTGTAAATTTATAATAATACATAACTTCAATCCGGTCAAAATAGTGTTTTATTAAATTTATACATATCTAAAACTTTAGATTTCCGAGACTTAGAGGGAGGGAAAAAGGAATATATGTTAGGAATTTATTGAATTTAATTGTCATTAAAATATAAAAATGTCGAAAATTAATACAAATAATAAATTTATTTCTTCGACAATAAAAACACGAGGCATTTGCATAAATTTTCTTTACAAAATTTTAATTTTAAAAATAGAATTTTTATTACGTAATTCTATTTCTAATTCACTCTCTCTCAATCGGTCTCATTCGCTCTTTCCCTTTTCTTCGACAAAATCGCTGCACATCTTCGTGACGTATCCGTAGAAAAAACCCTCATGCGCCTAAAGAAGTTTCACTTCAACAACTATTTTTAACATTCATGAAATAATTCATTTGATGTGTTGGTTACTTTACAATCGCTTTAGTGTTTTTTTTGCAAAATATTTTTTGCAAATTATTTGACGACTCATTGGTCTAGTGGTTAGTACCCCTGACTGCGAATCCATGGGTCCCGGGTTCGATCCCCGGCTGAGACGAACATCGATGTGATGAGCATTTGGTGTTGTGCTTAGGTCTTGGGTGTTTAAATATTACGTATTTATATGTCTATCTATCTATAATATGTTTGTATATCCGTTGCCTAGTACCCATAACACAAGCTTCACCAGCTTAGCATGGGACTAGGTCAATTGGTGTAAATTGTCTTAAAAAAAAAAAATATAACGTAACGTGTTTAACAAAAATATTGGAAAAAAAAATTATATGTAAAACCCTAATTCTTGGTAATTTTTTAACACATTTTTACGTAATTTCTAACGCCATTTTAGATTAATTTTCATCAGTAAATCGGCCTTTAAGTACATTATAAAGAAATGTAAGCTAGCTTTTCTATAATTGTGCCTACTATGGAACTTTGCACCTAAAAAAATATCTACGCTACTTAACCTACTTATAAAATATTGGAGTGTATTAAAAATACCGATTCGGACCAACGATTAAATACTGTTGTACTTACGTGGTATATACGAACCCAAGGCATGACAATTCAATTTCGTTAAGGCATTTAGGGTTTTTATATCCAAATTTCGAGTCGTTAATCCCACGAGCCGTAGGTTCCAATTGAGGTGCGTTTTCTATCAATAACGATATTTTACAACAATTATGATTTAAAAATATGTTCTCGCGGAATTGGATATAAAAACCGTTTAATCGTTAAAATATTGTTCGATAAAATACAGTTTTGAATTGTATGTAAAAAGTATTGGAAATCATCGCATAAATTTAACATCTTCGTCGTGTGGACCGTTGCTAAAAAAAAACAATTTATATTATTACTGGCTGCTCCTGCGAACTTCGTTTCGCTTAAATAAAACTGGTGTTTAGGTTTTTCCAATATTTTCCTGAGTTCAAGAGATAAATTTAAAAAAATACTCGAATATTGCACTTATTATGCCATTCATTTTTAAACCTTTTTATGAATAAACATTATTCTTATTCGTGTATTATATTTTAAATAATAACTTCCTAGGTGAAATATAATTCTATTACATTTTAAATGTTATGGTATTTATTTTAAAAAGAAGTACGTATCGACCGGTAAAATTTATTACGTGAAAATAGGACTTACTTATGCAAATGAACAGTTAAGAGAACTTACTTATGAGCAAATTAACAGTTAAGAGAACTTATGAATGAGCAAATTAACAGTTAAGAGAACTTATGAATTAGCAAATTAACAGTTAAGAGAACTTATGAATGAGCAAATTAACAGTTAAGAGAACTGACAAATAAGCAAATGAACAGTTAAGAGCACTTACCAATACGCAAATGAACAGTTAAGAGAACTTACCAATACGCAAATGAACAGTTAAGAGAACTTACCAATACGCAAATGAACAGTTAAGAGAACTTACCAATACGCAAACGGGCCGTAACAGCTACGCTAGGAGACACTAGCGACATCTTTAGCGTGCAGTGCTCTGGGACTAGTGTAAAAGAGTACGCAAGGTGATTTCCACCAAGGACTGAATTGGGAGACCTCCTCTTCATTCACAGACACAATCCTGAAATGATAATGGGTTTTGTATGAGTTAATTATATTTAATGTTTTCATATTGTCAAGAATATACCGACTGAATGACGTAAGAGTGTGGTCGTCAATATATGAAAACTAATTTGAAAATTATACTTTTATGAGAAAAAAATAAGGAATAAGCAATTTTGTATAGTACAGGGCACAAACGGGCGGGGGGCTCACCAGATGGTAAGAAATATGAAAACACAATGGCAAAGGTTTAGCGAGTGCGTTGCCGGCCTTTAAAAATTTCTTACGCTCTTTTCTTGAAGAGCCCTAAGTCAAATGGGTTTAATGAACACTCTAAATGACAGAGGGCTCGCGAGCGTGTTACTGGCCTTTTAAAAATCGTACGCTCTTTTCTTGAAAGACTAAGTCGAATCACTTCGGCAATAGTTCATCGAAAATTAACTAATGAAATCAATAACAATATTTTATGTATGATAATCTCCAAGAAGCTAGCAGCAGACTACTACCGATTTCTAATTACCTTATAATTGGCTAGAACATTGAGTTAAACTTTTCTGCACTTTTAAAGGGTAAGCCTGCTGTTTCGATTGCAATTATTATCAATCCGATCAGTATGTACTAACCCCAAATCATTATAAAGGTACCAATGCGCGTCTTCCTTATCAGCGATCCTGATATACGCCACGAGGTTCCTGGGACTGTCTTCGACGCACACAACGGCCGCTGTCAACGCATATTCCGCTTCGGATTTCGGCTTCTTTTTGTGCTTGTCTACCTGTTCCGCCTGAAAAGAGAAATCATGATGTCCTTTTATGATAAAACTTAGCGTTTTAAAAATTACGGTTTTGTTATTTTTAGTAAGAGATTTTTAGTACTCTAAGAGGTGCCTTAACTCCTATGTTGGTTTTTGCAGAAGGAATTTAGAAAATTCTGCTGATTTTAAACCTCGGGATTAAATACGGGCGACAATGTTAAATATTTATAGAAAGAATTGATCTGTATTTATTTTTCTATTTATTATATATATATAATATATATATTTAGCTAAATACTGAAAGAATCTACTTGGTTTCACAATAAATTATTGATTAAAAAACAGACTGAATTTTTTCATTATATTTTGAAAATAATTTAGGGCCAAAAAAATTCCGGTCCTCACAGTGAACATTTTGTCTACAATAGAACAACACTTTTTAACGGATTTGAAGTTATGTTTTATTGTAAACTAGTGGACCCCACAGACGTTGTCCTGATTATTTTTTAAAGCGTTTTTTGATTTCGCAGTTTGAAAGTACCGACTGCAGTGCCATCTTGATTTGTGAAGTTAAACCCTTCCCCGCCCCCCCCCCCCCCCCTGTTTTAGAAGAATTTTATTGTAGATTTACAATTATTTTACATAATTTTAAATTTAACCGACGTGTCTTCAGTCACCGTGACCACGCACGCTGTAAAGCACGCGAAACTTCAAATCCGTTAAAAAGTGTTTTTCTATGTCTAAAAGTTATGTCAATAAAAGACAATACAATTTTGTCTAGAATCCAGATGTTGTGAAAATAACGTAATTTTGCTGGCAAGTACACATTGACTGAATAGTTACATGTATATTGCTCTACGACCCGTAATAATAATGTCTAGTAGCACAAAACCATACCTTATCACTAATAGTGATGTCCCCATCGGACTGGAGACGAATGTGCAGCTGGTGTGGAATCACACAGCTCACATCTTGCGAGTCGCTCTTCACTGGATTACTCTGGGACGGGCTCGGCCTGGAATATACAGTATAAACTCTATATAACGACATTGAAGGGACTGTGTTTTTATGGCGTTATAGAGAGTTGTCGTTAAATGAAGAGAAGAAAAATCTGTATTAGAAAAATAAAGATTATTTCAGACTAGTGTTAGTAATTAAATACTGACTAGTGTCAATAATCTCCAAAAATTGCGTTACGTTCCCTATATAGAGTGTATGTATGGAAGACAAGCTAAACCAACCAAAGCCGATTGATTTCGACGCTTTAGGGAGTTCGTAGTTAAATTGAGGGACATTATAATATAGAGTTTACACTGTATTTCATTACTTAAACTTAAAATACAACGACAAGTATTATAGACAATCGGATAACGAAGCGGCAGCCCAGTTTGTTTGTTTGTTCGGATTAATACCTGAAGCAGAGTTTCATCATCGGGCATCGAGACAGTAAATATCTAATGGTTCCATAACTAAGCGTAAAATATTATGATCTACTACTAGGCACTTGCTTACTAAATCAAAACTATATTTTTTTCAAGTATAAATTAATTAGTTACTTCGCCAACGAAATCCACTTTCAAATAGATATTTTAAAACTAAAATGGAAGGCCATGTTAGAAGATCGGGGTAACAAAAAAAAAGTGCTCACTTATGTCGCCTAAGAAGTTATATCTTTGCATTATTAAAATAGTTTTTGATTGCATGCAAATAATTAACTACAATTAAATAAGACTGGCAAATAAGTCATTTAGTCAATAAAGTTCAGTTTACATTTGAAAAAATTAAATAAACAAATATTTATTATTATTCTTTAATTAAGTGTAACATAAATTCATTATTATTCGAATGTTGTTTTAAAATTATGTCCAATGCCGTGCATCTTCCGTGGCGCAACTTCATTCTGTTAATTTTGTGTACGGTGCGGCACGTCGCATCGTAAAATTTCACTCACATAAATCATTTTCTTAACGCGCCTAAAGAAGTACAACTTCAAAAAAAGTAAACTCACCTATCTGGATGCTTAAATCTGCAGCCAGGTCTTGCGCAGTGCAGCCCATACCTACATGGCTTGACATTCCCGTTGCGTTTTATGGCCTCAGGCTGCAATTGGCCAAACATAATTATTTATAAATTAAAGTTCGTTAGATTGTCGTATTATTCGGACACTTAAATCTAGTTTCTGGAACAATTATGAAAGTGTTTGTCTCTTTCTATCATATGGTGTACGCCGCGATGAAAAGAGACAGTTAAAATATACTTTAAGATGAATGTTCGTTAGTTTTCGTATTATTAGTAGTACGTCTTACACTTAAATATAAAGGGTCTTCAATAGGGACTTCAACTTTACAGTTGATAACGGCTAGGATCTTCTTGAAGCTACATCTTCAAATTGGTTTTTTCAGTCTGTTTTGCCAAATCACCATATGGATATAGCGTTCAACACACGTGCAAATGATAAAATTGTTTTATCAAAATGGGTGTTCTATTCGGGCAACGTTCCGCGCTTCGCCCATTTTACGGGCCCATAATCGTCCTACCGAGAGGACTTTCGCAGTGTGGTGGATAAATTTGAGTCCACTTTCAGTAAACGATCAACCAACACCCGTACGTCGACGAAACGCAAGATCTACCGAAAACATCGCCGCTGTCCGTGAGAGCATGCAGAGAATCCGAGGCAGTCGATTTCGCGTCGCTCACAAAACTCGGCGTTTCCACACCACTTGGCGAATTTTGAGTCGTGACTTGGGCCTGCACCCGTACAAAATTAAGCCACAACACCCCCAGCGGCCCTCAAAGCCAACATAACCCATGCCATCGGTCAAATTCAGCCTGATTTATGCACCAGCGTCATGGAAAATTGGACATTTCGGATGCGCGCCACCCAGAGGAAGCCGGGGCGGGACATTTGAACGATGTTATATTCCACACATAATGGCATCGATAGGCCTTTCAAACCAATAAAAATTGTTGATGATATCTAACACAAATTTTGTTTTATTTAAATTTGAAGATAGGAAGCCCTTAATGAAAGACCCTTTAGTTTCAGGAGCAATTATTTCTAACTGTGTTGGAAACATTTGACAACGCTCAAGACAAGATTGTGGCTTAAGATATGTTTTAGAATATATCCCTTAGACTTCTATGGTCTCCAAACCCATAAAGGACAAACATTTTGTATAGTCTCTACTAAAGCGCTTATATAGAACTGGCTGAGAACTAGAATTATTATTTATTACCTGTACATAAAATTACCGTTTCTTTAGTAGTCCCTTTCGCCCAGAACAATTTCTCTTCGGCTGTCACTGCTCCACAGTTGATCGCCAATATTGGAGGTAACCTAAGAAATTAACGATACATTTATTTTATAGGTATGTTATTTAAAGCTGGCGGCTTCAACACATTTACACTTTGTGCTTGTGTAGTGTCTGTAAATAAGCGCGAGGCGTGATGTCAAACTGAAATACAATCACAAATACATCATGAAAAGACTGTCCGTCTCTCTCGCGCTCGGTCAAGCTTATGAGTATAAAAGAGACAGTTATTGTTTTGCTTTTGCTACTGTTTATGTTGATCTTTACTATACATGTTGATCTTTTTTCAAACATTACCAGGGCAATCTCGTGAAATGGTGCACAATGTTTTTAATTATTTTAAGCATCTTAATAAAAACAGTTTAATGAAAAAAATGTTATATTTCATTTGACATCAGATGCAGAAAGCTGAAAGCTGATTTGATTTTTTTTTTGATTTGTTGAAAGCTGGGTTCACCACCATACTCCTGAATCAAAGCAACAGTCCAAACAATGGAAAATATCTGGATCACCTACTCCGAAAACGGCTAAGGTCGTTTTGTCGACCAACAAAGTCATGGCTAGATTGAGCGTATGTCGAAAAATGAAAAATTATTTACAGGAACTACTCTTTCACGTTCTTGGTCTGGCTTAGAACTTTTGGATCCACCCTCGTATGCACCTAATATTTATATGTATTTGACACATTTTTATTTATTTACAACCCACCCAACCTTACTAAAACCAGAGTAGACTAAAATATATAGCTTGGCAAAAAAATCATATTTTGAAACATACTGTATGTGAAATTGCATTAGTGTGAGTACTGCGAACCCGCCAGCTTTCGATAACCGACCTATAACTGTAACTAACAAACATTTTTAAGTACTCGTCTATCTCTTTTCCTCGCAGCGTAAACACCGTTAGCCAGACAGAGACTAGAGTACTTAAGATCGATTAAGCTTAGGTTTCCTAGAAAAGCGGTGCCGCTAACTAACGGCCGTCATTTTACGGTTGTTAATAACGACCGTCTTTACTTTTTAACATAATGCAAAAAAAGCATCATTTTCGCTCGTCCAAGTCACGTTTCCACTCATTGTATTAATTAAATAGGGCACCGCTACACGCGAAAAACGTTGAACTAATAATTATCACCGCTATGACGGCCGTCATGCACATGACAGTACCGCTATTTGACGTTACGGTGACACTCAACGTTATCTAGGAAACCTACTCCGATGTTATTTATACACAACGTATGGGGGACGTCACCCAACGCTACATTTCGGCTGTTAAATAACGGCACCGCTTTTCTGTGAAACCTAAGCTTTACAAGTTATTTATTATATCCACAAATAAATCTATCTACAACTAATAGAATTATTGTTATGACAAATATTAAAGTGAAGATTTTAATTGTATTTATTTTAGTTAACTTAATAATTACTTGCCTAACCAGCCGCCCGCGCTGTGTGGTGGGCGTAAACTTCGCGCATCGCTCGCACCAGGCGGGCGTAGAACGACGTGCACATAACGACGCGCGTACGAGTTCCAAAAAACCGCACGTGCGCTCGGTGTCTCTCGTCGCATATTGGAGGGCACAAGCCAGCACCACTGATTCGCGTTCTTCCTGAAATATTTTAAAAATATCTGGTATGGTTTCCAACTCGAAGTGAAATAGGCTGGTAGTACTAAACGCCAGGTTCGAACAGGGCGTGTGTGCCCGGTCGAGTGTTTTCAAGTATGTACGCAATTAATACTTGCGATGACAGAAAATATCGTGAAGTTACTTGACCTTAAAATAGACAACATGAGTCGGACACAAAAGCCTCATCATGAACGTAAAGAGAGCTAAAATCTAAGGCCAAAATATATGGAGAAAAATAATTAGGAATGCAAACACGAGAAGATATGAATAAAGAAAAATAAATTAGAAATATAAACACAAGGAGATACGAATAAAGAAAAATAATTAAAAATCAAAACACGACAAAATACTAATAAATAAAAATTATTAGATATTTAAACACCAGAAAATACGAACAAAGAAAATAATAAAAAATTCAAACACTAGAAAATACAAATAAAGAAAAATAATTAGATATTTAAACACGAGAAAATACGAATAAAGAAAAATAATTAGAAATTCAAACACGTCAAAATACAAATAAAGAAAATTATTACCATCGTATAAGAATGATGAATTGTAATGCTGCTTAGACGTTTCCCGAGATAATAAAAAAGTTTTCGGTGTGGACGACACAATAGGAATATAATGATGATGAAAATTTACTAGGAAATAAACTTACTAGAAAAATTGTTATCTTCTGAAAATCTAATATGAAATGAAAAATACTTACTTCCTTATTACACTTAAGACACCTATTCAACTGCTGTCGGGCAATCGCAAATAATTCTGAGATTTCGGACTCCTCTCTCTCACTGTGGTCATTGGATAGCTCTTTGTCTATATTACTTTGAAGTTTCTCCGTGTGACTCATCATTGCTATATTTTAAAAAAAAACTTAAGATTTAACTTTATTTAAACCAATTTTCAAATTAAATTTTTGGTAGTCTAAGTTATTTTTAGAAACTAAACCGGCAAACGTTTGTTTTGCCATGTATATTATTTCTAGGTAACATTTTTTTAGTTCAATAAAAATAACTATCTACAATAATAAAAATAGGGGTTGATCGTAAAGGGGAGAAAAATAGGTAAAATTGTATGCCGTATCATAAAAAAATTAAAACAAACTAATAAAAAAAAATTGGGGTGGACACCCCTTATCACTTAGGGGTTTGAAAGACAGATAGAAGCCGATTCTCAGAATAACTGAATATGCATAAAAATTTCATAAGAATCGGTAAACCGTTTCGGAGCAGTATGTGAACGAACATTGTGACACGAGAATTTTATATATTAGATTAACAGAGGGCAAACGGGCAAGAGGCTCACCTGATGTTAGGTGATAAAATGGACACTCTCAACCCTCTGGGGGTTGGCGAGTGCGTAGCCGATCTTTTAATAATGGGTAAGCTCTTTTCTTGAAAGACCCTATGTTGAAGTGGAAAATACTACACTGACCCATTTCCAAATAGCGCGGCAAAAACTGCCTTAAAACCAGCTCAGTAGGATTCAAATCTGCCCGTACATATATATCTTAATTTAAATTAGTATACGGTCATTGAGATTACCTTTATCTACCCCATTATGTTTCCAATTTTCGTCTATACCATTATGTAGTTCGTGTTCCGTCTCCGAAGGACCAAGGTTGAGAAACTCGAGTTCAGTGTATTTGTAGCCCTCAACTTGACCATTTATTGGTTTTTTAAGTGGTTTTTTAATCGGACTGCCTTATGTGGGGTATTTTCTGAGAGGAGCGCCAGCTCTTTCTCCTTTTTGCGAGTCTCCAAAAGCTCATAATGGATTTGGTGAAGAATAAATCTATTCCAGCTCTAGAATAAAATATTGTGAAGTTATCCTATACGACTTTTGTATTAAGCCGAAAGTGATAAATGGTTAGATCGTTTCTTACCGTTCAATGCATTACTTACCTCCAAAATTTTGTGTTAACCTCAACCAAAAAATTAACATGCGTTTGGACCTTTCAATTTATCGAAACAAATGCAGTCTCACATTAAGAAAATGCAATACACTGACAACTTGCTGGACAAGAGGTGAAATTTGACATTAAGGGTGTAAAGTTATTTCCCTTGGTATTGGAGAAGAAAGAACCTCACTTATTGTAGGTCAGGCTCAAGCGTTATTTACAGCCCCATGCGATTACCTGAATAAGGGCAACGAGATCAATCTTTCTATCAATGCCCTGATCGGGCAATATCAGTCCGAGCGCGGCAGCTTCAGGCACGGTACGAAACGCCCTTAAGAAGTTAGTCGCCTGACACGGCGCCCCTCCAGAGGTGTCAAGCATCCTGAATAGGAAACCTGGAAACGATGGCACTAGAAAGGTCTGGTAAACCATAAGTCCAAATACCACAACCACTCGAAGGACGATGCCCAAATGCTAATAATGCCATAAACGTGGGTTTTGCAGTATTTCAGGTATTTGGGGTCAAATTACTCGAAATAAAAAACATGTTTTCTATTTATGGTATATTTGTAATCTTTGCAACAAATTATTTGGCTATACATGTCAATAGTTCAATACATTATGTTGAATACATATACATCTACATATCATTGAATGAATATTAGAATATTTCTTATACTATACACAAAATATTATGTATTGGATAAAACAAACTGTAGACGCAAATGGGCATTTTCCTTATCGTAAAGCAAGCAAATCGTAAGCGATAAAACTCAACCAAATTCGTCGATAAACAAACAAACAAAAATATGCCCAGTAAAATACAAAACTGGCGTTCAAGTTCGTCTCTCGTCCAGGTCAATTCCCAATACCCGACAACGTTTATAAATGGCTACGCAAATCAAAAATAAACTAAACAACACACCTAATTCGCAAGTGAGACAAAACTCCTTCGCACACGTGTGAGCTATCAGGGTCGACTTCAGAGGCGGCATGTTGTACAGGACCTGGGAAAAAAAAATATCAAAACCTTATAACAATGTCATGTGAGCGATCTTGAACGCTGATATATGCATAGCAGGATTGATTTAAGTTTAAGTGTTCCAATACGGGCAGGAGACGCCAAGCCTACCAGACCCACCAGCAGTAAATACAGTCCCTTTTTAGGAAAGGGGAGAATGAGGGGAGAATCGACACTCCCCTGTTGCTTAGCGTACTTGATAGTCTATTAAGGGTCCTATGTTAAAAATACGACCCAAATAATGTTATGTATCATAATTATTATTTTTGAATAGTCAATAAGTCATCTGTGACTGACGCCGCGTACTTAGGTACAGTCACATAGAAAGGTTTGATGCATATACGTGATTCGAGCGAACAAGGCTCTGTGAGGCAAATGCGTGTATCAACTAGTAATGTTTATTAAAGACGGTCAGACGTAATTCAGGTAAGCAAACAGAAAAATCGAACTATTATACCCAAAATAAGTCTGCAAATTTTAGGCGTTTATATGAATAAAATGAAGTTGTCTTTTAAGTCGGCTTACGGGGACGACACAACAAAAAATTGATGAAATGATTGCATACTTTTATGAATAAAATTGAATTTTTTTTATTTAATTATCACTATTTTGTATGGATACTCAGACAGAGTGAGTCCTCGGACCCTATACGACTCCAATCGAGTGGAAGAGAGATACGGCGCAAGCGTACAATGAGCGTAACGGAACAATGATTCATGCTTTTTGTCGGCCGGCGTTCATCGATTTATTGGACGCTGTCACGTCAAATATTTATTTATTAAATGCACTCACAAAAGCAATAAATTCAAAATAAAATACATTTTTAAAGGTTTTAAGTGTTTGCCGGTTGTCCATGGGCGGCAGTATCACTTTACATTAAGTCCGCCTCCTTAACTGCCTGATATAAAAAAATATGAACGGCAGTAACAAAATTCCTGGTGTAAATTATGGCAAGTTCTCAAATCCTGGTCGAGTCAAAACGCCAATATTTTTGCATAAAGTTTGTTAGCACGTTATTAGAACGCACCTGCAACTATGCCTCATCATCTCAGGAGAAAGCATTTAATTATTATAATAAAAAAAAATAATAATGGCCACTATTAAGGCGTGGTAAGAGTATTAACTATGGTGATATAAAAATACTTTACCTGAATCATCGAATTACAGTAAGAATTGGGCAACGTAGCTTCGATTCCCGGTAGGCCTGTTCTATTTATGTTGTCCAAAATTGCGTTCGGCTCATTTTTATTATACCTTACTTCGACCTGAAATAAGATGTTTATCAATTAGCACAGTTGCATTTTTTATCAGTGGCGCTACAACCTTTTTAGGCTTCAGATTTCTGAATCTGTTTCATGATCATTTGTCAATGTAATTGGCAAGAGAGACGGCCTTATTCCCAACAAGAGATCTCTCTAACCTTAGCAAGGACAAAGAAAAAGGAAATACTAACCCAAAAAAAATATAATAGTGTTTGTAGAGATTATTGACCCCCCCCCCATTATGTTACGCACCGTTACGTTTTACTGTACCCAATAAAAATACGTTTCGTGACCACCCAGCGACTCTTTATACCTAAAAGTTACCATTATGTGGTGTAAAGTACTGGAAAGTCGGAAATAATGTTAACAATAACGCGAATTTCAATCCCCGCCCCGCATCGTAACGTTTTACAAAAGGACCCCCCCCCAAAATTCGTTACGTAATACTTGAACGCTCCCGTAGACCAAATAAACAAAACTACAAAGTAATTTTAATAGTCAGAAAAATAATTCATAACAAAAAATGTCTTATTAAGAAAAGTAACAATTGAATAGATGGATAATTGGATAGGATAATATGTTTAAAATTTTTATGTAAAGAGGAAGAGGTAGAAATCATATGTAATCTGGGAGCGTATTCCACAGCTTAATGGGTATCCTAAATAACTTGACTCAAAAGGATGAACACCTCAATTTTTTTAAAGGGGGCAAAAGAGCAGGAGTCTCATCTGATGTTAAGTGAAACATGGACACTCTCAATTCCATAGGGCTCGCGAGTGCGTTGCCGTTTTTTACACTGTACCCCAATTTTCCTAGACTAATATTACTTTAATTTAAAATAACATTTTGTTTTAATTATGAAATTTAATTAAACCGAGCCTAACACCACCAGCACTATGGCCTGACTTAAAAGGCCGGCAACGCACTTGCGAGCCTTCGTGTGTGTCCATGAGCGGCGATATCACTTAACATCAGGTGAGCGTCCTGCCCATTTGTCTCCTATTACTTAATAAAAAAATAACATTGACAAATTATAACCTAACCTTCCTCAATCGAAAACCGCATGAAAATCTGTGTAATGTGTATATTACCTTCTGATATGAACTTGGAATTGGTCTTATAGAGAGCGTCGAATCGTCTATTGGTTTTGGTTGTTTGATATCTTCCAGATTGTCATCTATGTATGGATACTGAAACGAAACATTGTTCATACATAAAGTAATTATATTTATTAGTTTTTTTTTACCCAGATTGTCTATGCTTGAAAACGAAATGCATTTTCGAGGATTCCTACAAAAAATGTATACGTTTATGTACTATTATTTTTGAGGGCTTTGCTTACTTTTGTTGACAAGAGGAGGGGGGGGATAAATTGCAGTAAAAATGCCCTTACGTAATAAATTGCGGCCCTACGCCCTAATTATTTTTACCTCATTACGTCTCCTCGTACCAGGATTGGGAGCATACCCGATGGGTCCTTTCATTTTCATGGTCTTAAGAATTTCTGGATCAATTGGTCGAGGTTTCCTGAAAAAAATACAACGAATTGCTTAAATAACGTTGAAATTATCAAAGATAAAAAAAAATCGCCACAACCACAGATTATGTTAAGACAAAACAGCAAGAAATGTTAGAGTAACAAGAAACAAGGCGCTAAGCTGACTTTCCTACGTCAAAAATTAATTGGATTTTGACGAACTCGTTTCTGATTCTCACTTCGCGGGTATTTTCAGCTTAAGAAGCTTCGAACCCTGAACAAAACGAGTAAATTGCCTTAAGTAATTCAAGAGCCTAACTCTCTGGTAATCTGAGATTTGAAATGGGGCACAATATAACCCTCCAGCGGTTAGCGCTAGGAGTGGAAAAGGACAACAATAACACGATAAACATATATGCGCCTCTCTCACACCCCTGCTAAAAGACAGGAATTCGTTACAATCGTTTAGAATTTATTTTGTGTATACCTAAAAAATACAAGAAAATATGACATCACAAATTTAACACACATACACATCAATTACATTAGAACATAAGAAAACTATCAAAGGAAAAAATTCAACAAACAACCACAAAAAAAAAGAATAATAATAACAAAAAATTAATAATATCTAAAACTAAAAAGATAAAAAGATAAGGCCTCCTCCGAATGGTGCGTTTATAAATTAAAATTGCTATTCACCTGGAAACCTTTTTGAGGAACTCTTCGGGCAGGTCGTGGAACCACTTGGAGCCACTTGCGAGAGGCGGCAGAGGTATTGATGAGAAACTGAACGTCTCACTGAAACCCACGTACGGCAAACGAACTGGGGTTGCAAATGTTGTTTCTCTGGTGAAAAAATCGTATTTTTTGTTTGATGGTATTGGAAAATAGACCTTATATTAAAGCTATAAAGACTATTGCCAAGAATTGAAAATAAGAACTAAAGTCCGGGGCTAGCTATATATCATATAATTAATATTTTAATGGTATAAATATATTTTTTTATAGCAGTGTTGGCCTAGTGGCTTCAGCGTGCGACTCTCAAACCTGAGGTCGTAGATTCGATACCCGGCTGTGCACCAATGGACTTTTTTTCTATGTGCGCATTTAACATTTCCTCGAACGGTAAAGGAAAACATCGTGAGGAAACCGACATGTCTTAGACCCAAAAAGTCGACGGCGTGTGTCAGGCACTGGAGCCTGATCACCTACTGGCTATTAGATTTGAAAATGATCATGAAACAGAATCTGAGGCCAAGGCCTAAAGAGGTTGTAGCGCCACTGATTTATTTTAAATACAGTTTTTTAATCTGTATAAGAAATAAAACAAAGAAATTTCTTAACAGATTTTTTTTATAATTTTATCACCATCAAATTAATTTACATTGTAAATATCGTGAAAAAGAGAAACATTTACAATAACAAATTACAATTAAACTAAAATTGTACTTAGAAATAAGAATCAATTATTAATAAATTTCACTCTAATGACGTCAACAAAAGCTAAAAGTATTTTTTATTTATTTTTAAATTGTCTTGTCTTGAAGATTTTGGAAATTTTTACCTAAGACTCACCTTGAGAAGTTATTGAACACAGGTTCATTATTATGCTTAGAAGAGAACAGATGCACGTGTCCCGATTGATCTCCGAAGACGAATGCTTGGCTGGTGCTTGAGACGTCCATGACAGTGCATAGAGAGCCTTGGGTATCAACCTGTAATTGGTTTTCCAGCTGATTAGGATATGGGCATCCAACAATGAGTCACAAAGTATTCGCTTCGATTTCGCTGGGTTTTTTACAATTGGTTTAACGAGTTAGTTTCCATCGAATACGACGATGTGTAGAGAGGAACGGAGATTACTTCGAAAAACAATAAAAATATTGGCAACTTTCTACATTAAGCCGTTTTTCATTTTCTAAACATTTTCAGTGTTACCTAGGTATAGAAGAATATAACCAGCTAAATATGTGTTTATTTTATTATAATATGAGAAGCGCCTGCACATCTAGGTGGGTACATCACTGACCAATATTTCAGGAAAGATACGTTGATTAATAAATTCACTTTTAAATCCTTTAATTTCATTTCAAAGCGTTAACCATAGATACATTATTACCTAATTAATTTGACTCTGCATGATAAATATCTTACTTGAAAAACAGATTGCTTTCCAGATTCACTTTTATTGTTAACATTGAGCAATGCCACGTGTCCAGCACTGGCCATTGCGAGCGCTCGACCGGAAACCGATGGCAGGAAGTGGAGTAATAAAGGCGGAGATGCCACCGGAAGTGACCACGCCCCACCTGCTTTTAACTGACGTACGTCCCACACTAAAACGTACTGTTCGGCTACGGCCATTGTGCTTCTGTAAAGAGTATTTTATTAAAAATAAAATTATTCCGGTAATCTCTTCCAGGCAACCCTAGTAACAAAACAAAAATACTAAGAGTAAGTGCATTACGAAATTAACAAAAATAAACTTACAAGTAACAACGACAAAATATACAATTATTAAAAAAATAAAACTGAAAGCGTATCTTAATTTTAATAGATCGCAATTCAAAATGCAAAAAAAAACAAGAATGCATAAATTGCTAAAGTCACGATTGAGCAGGATAGGGTATGGTTAAAAGGTTTATGTAGAAGAACTCAGAGGTAGCTATCATATGGAATCTGAGAGCGTATTCCACAACTTTATGGCGGAGATCCTAAACTCACCTCAAAAGTATGATCTATTAGGTAGAATTTCCAAAATGTGCGTAACATAAAAGGAATAGGTCCATATATGTATTACGAATTGTCATAAAAATCAATATTAAAACTTACGTTTGTGCAAATCCAGATGTGATAAGCAAGTTACCCTGCATATCCAAGTCAGACAGGCAGGCACTGTGCGCTTTGAACGTGTGTTCGGACACCACCGGACTTCTAATATCACGCATCGAGACAGTCCCATTCGCACTCCCACACGCAACTAGCGAACCACCCCCACTTCGTAACACCGCACAGCCATCTTCAGTTATTGGCTATAATGAAGAACATTTTGTGTTTTATCTGTGGTAATTTATTACAGTGTTACGTCTGTATAACTGGGACTGAATTTACGTGCGTCCAATACGCGTTAGAGCGGGACAGAACGCATACTGCGTCTTACATCGGTCTGGCATGATCAGTGACGTAGCGCAAGTACGTTAGAGTGGGACAGAACGCATACTGCGTATTCACATCTCTCTGACGAGATCGGTGTCGTAGCGTTAACGCGGCCGGTGCAGCCGGTACGCGTTAGAGTGAGACAGACTATATATGTGTGTTAGCCTGAGTCTGGTAGTGTTAGACTGAATTAATATCAAAGAAAAAACTTGACTTAATATCAAAGAAAAAAAAAACGTGTGGCACTCGGGGACTGCCGCGGTAAAGCTATTGCATAGCATTTTTTAATCAACTTATGCAGTTATAATTATTTATTTATTTTTTATTTATCCAGTATTTGTTTTTCTTTGATGTTAATCCAAGTTTTTTCTTTGATATTATTTCAATCTACCACTCTACCAGACTCATACTAAGACGCCTATATAGTCTGTCTCACTCTAAGGCGTACCGGCTGCACCGGCCCCGCTCACGCTACGTCACCGTTCTCGTCAGAGAGATGGGAATGCGCAGTATGGTTCTATCCCACTCTAACGCGTAAGGTTTTTTCGTTACGGAATTCCTTGATTCGGTCGCCGCGCTCAAAGCCCGCGATAAAATCTATGCAATAGCTTAATACTAAATGTAATAAAAAAATTATAATTGCATAAGTTGATAAAAAATGCTATGCTTAACCGCGGCAGTCCCCGAGTGCCACACGTTGTCTTTTTACGTGTTAATTATCATACTTAATTAAACAGATATATTATATTCCAATCTATATCAGTCTACGACGGAATTAAATTCATTCGACTATTCTGTGACCATTTTGTGTCTTCACACATGCCACTTGAGTTGTGTACAAAGTATTGTATAACAATTTAAGAGGGATGTTTTATATGAATTACTGCTAATAAAACTTTATTCTGCTAAAAAATAATTTACTCGTATAATAAACATTCACCCAATAACTCACATTAGTTTTATAGTAATGTTATAAAATATCCAAAACTTTGGTATTTGTTAGTAAATAGCTTTTGAAATTGTTGGTAAAATAACTTTTATAACACCTAAATGAGAGATTTTAATAAGTAAAGTAACTTACAATGATAGATTCTTTCATATTTGTGACATCAAAATCAATAATTGTGTCCTGGTGGCCGCCCATCAAAATATTTGTTGGACTTGATTGAAAAAGGCATTGCATCTCTTTTAAATTTTCTGATCTGTAATAATTGGATATTTAAAATATAAAAATGTCTATTATGCTGAATGTTAAAGTTATTATAGAAAAGGGACACATGGCATCACCATTCAACATCTGTATCACAAAGTGCAAAGTTGTTTATGCCATTTGGTTAGAGTAGCTTTGCTCCATTATATTATCCAAGCATGAATAATTGCTAGCAGCATAATAATTTATTATATTTTATTCTATAATAAATATTTCCAAGATTTATCAATTTTAAGCCAGCAGTGCAGTACATCACATTAAACCAATAAACCCAAAAAAACTTTTCACATATATATATATATATATAATTAAAATATTTATTCAATGTGTGATTTCCTGAAAATAATTTTCAGGAATAGATTTAAAAACTACAAATATTAAGCATAGAAAAGTATTTTGACATGATGCTGTCAGGCTTTTACCATAATTAGCTTTGATAATAAAAAAACAAAACTTACGTGTGTGTATGCTTCACAAGACCTCTTCGAATTTGATGCCTTAATTGTGTTTTTGACAAAATAAATAGTCCTTGATCAAGGGTGATGATATCACGTATTTCTTCTGTCATATGAACCCTAAAAGCTGTGTATCTACTCATTTGTGGGCCATGGTATGAAGTAATATGTCCCTGGAATGACAAATGGATCAATAGGCATTATATGTTTATGTATCTGTTTCAGTGATTTCTTTTTGGTTAAATAGGTAATCAGGCTTATGTTCCTTCTATATTAGGGAAATTATTGCTGTGTTTTTAAACACCATATAAATAAATTAAGTTAATACATATACAAAGCTATTACATATATTGATTTATTGTTCTTTTATAATATCATGACATATTACTGCAATCTAATGTTTTATTCTATAAGATAATGGTGCTGCGTAGAATTGTATTGAGCCACAAATCTATAAATTAATCTCTTATTTGGTTTCAAAGTTGGATGTTAGTAACAATTTTATTTGAACAGCCTAAATAATTTTAATAGTATAATAAACTTACTCTTGTGTTTCCCACCCAAATTAACTCTTCAAATTTATCAAATGTCACAGCTGATATGCTTCCTTCTCCTCTATCATCAAGTACTGTGGACCTGACTTCATATTCAGCGTCTGGGTTTTGAACCATGTAAGGTTTATAGTCCGCAATATATTGTTCTGAGATAAAATTGCAATAATATTAGATATGATACATGTGAAATCATTCTATAAAATATAAAATAAAGGCGAATGATTAAGGCTTACTGCCTTTTTTCCCCTAAATATATTTTTTACTATTTTAGTAAAGTTACTAATGTCTTATTTTAATGATTTATTAAATATATTACATATAGTATAAATTTAAAACCATTACAGAGTGTCGGTTAAAAGGTTTGTAAGCAATCGTTTTGTTTACTAACACTTTTTGAAGAAAAATACCATGAAGGCGAAAGAGGTTTTTTAGGCATATTACAATAATTAACATTAGAATCTAATACTTAACTAATAGACGAACATTACTATTTATAAGAGAAAGCAAATAATTCTGCAATTTTATACTTACCATTCATTTCTGCTGGCATACCTAAGTCGGAGTAATGGTATGCCATTTTTTTTTAATTTCCCTGCTCCCAGGTACCTGACCTGTATATATTTTTAAATAAATTGAAGCTAATACGATAACGGGCATGTGTTCTGGACGTATTTTTTTATGATCTTCAGAAAAAAATTAAAAACTGAAACATTATTAAACACAACAAACCAAAATCTGAATCGCATTCGCAATCAATTTTTTGTTCTTGATGGGTCAACGACATTGCCAAATGCCACTTTATTTATGTTCGAAGCTGTCACGTTTGACATTGACAATTTGTAAATAATACAGATTAAACAATAGCATAATTCTAGTTGAAAAAATTGCTGAATCGCTTGTAATAACTTTAGCCGAGATTTTGCAAAGCAAATTACATAAAAAAAAGATGCAAAAAAACATGCCCAAATCTTGGATCATAATAAAAAAGGGTGCGTGTACTTATGTACGCGCGTAAGAAGTTATACTTCTTTGGCATTATTAAAAATAGGTTTTGATTGCAAGGAAATAATTAATTACAATTAAATATTCAAAGACTGGAAAAGGAGTCATTATAGTCAATAAAGTTCAGTTTACATTTGAAAAATTAAATAAATAAATATTTATTATTATTCTCTTACATTAAGTGTAACATAAATACTATTATTATTCAAATGTTGTTTTTAAATTATGTGCAATGCCGTAGCATCTTCCGTGGGCAACTTCATACTGATAATTTTGTGTCACGGTGCGCGCGCATCGTAAAATTTTACTCTCATAAATTTTTAATAACGCGCCTAAAGAAGTATAACTTCAAAAATAAAGAAAGCCAAAGAAGTATAACTTCTTACGCGCGTACATAAGTACACGCACCCTTTTTTTTTTTAAATATTAAATAATTAATATTTAACGTTAGTAATTTAATAATATTTAATATTTAGTATATTATTCAATTATTAATTAATAATAATAATTATTTATAATTTTATAATATTATTCAATCAATTTAATAACCTTTTAACTAAGTAACAATAGGTCTTTATGAAGCATTGCTAAGTTTCTTTGAAAAAATAATTAAAACTCCTTTATTTGTTTAAAAGGTACTACAAAGGTCATTTTTACTTGTAGATTGTCTTATTCCCATCTCGCTCGCGCACGCTCGGCGCCCGGCTGGTTTAAAAATAATTCGTTAGTGGGCAATTTTATACTGATAATTTTGTGTCACGGTGCGCGCGCATCGTAAAATTTCACTCTCATCAATTTTTCATAACGCGCCTAAAGAAGTATAACTTCAAAAATGCCATAAGAAAAAAAAAGTTAGGTAGACTGATACTGTTTGATTTCAGTTTCAAGTTTATAGTAATACTGATGCACCTTGCAATGATTAGATATCAGTGATGGCTCAATTTTAATACTTATTTTAAAATGTTGGCATTTCAAGACTTAAAACCTGAAACCTCCTGCTTAGATTTAATTTTTTTGTGTTATCACTGCAAGCATATAAATATTGTCGTTTTAGGATTTTAATGCATAATGAAAGAAACAAATATAGTTACAAATTTGAAATTCTGGGTTAAGACCCAAATCATATTATTTTATTTTTCATGTTACATAAATAAATAAGAGGCTTCGAAATAGTTTATTATTATACTGTTGCTGTAGGTAAGAAGTGCTGATAGTAGCTCTTAGTAAACTCTGTCATTAAATCTGGTGTAGCTTCAGGTAAAGAAGTTATTAATCTTGCTGGACTACCAGAATATCTTGCAAATGATGGTACTACAGTTTCAGCAGGCAATACAGAGTTGTCTTCAATCATGCAACAGTCTTTTAGAACACATCTCCGACCCTGGAAAATATAATTTTATTAAATTATTTAATAATGTATAATTAAAACTTAGTTATCTGATATAACTTGTTGTTTGTGTCAAATCTCCTTAGAAATAAAATGTTTTCTTTCTAACATAATACATTTAGTATTGTTTTAAATAGTGTAGTTACGAATGAAAACTTAAAGGATAATCAAAAATAATAATAAAATTTACTTACTATAACCACATTTTTACCAATGTAGACATAAGAACCAACAACAGCAGCATTGACAACTGTATTTTCACCAACAAAAACATGGTCACCCATTTGTAAAGGGAAGAAAGCTACTCTGAAATAAAATATGGTATATAACAAATTTTAAACTAATAAAACAAATGTATTTTTTTGTAATTAAAAACATCTAAGTAACAATGAAACAAATTTATAATAAGTTGCAGTACAAATTATTGCAAGGTGTGGTGTAGACAAATAAGCGTATGACCTCTCTTTTCTAGCAGCAGAATGTATACAATACTTTATAAATAGTACATACAGAAGTACATCACTAAAACTTTGATTCATAAATGCTACAAGTCCGAAGTAATATTTTAGTACTAACCCTTTACTGAATTTCTTAAATGGTGGTCGAAGAACAGAGCCCTTACTTATAATACAAAATCTTCCAGTTTTTACGTTTGCTAAATCACCACGTATTATTGCATCGCTTTGTACAATAACTTTTCCATGTAGGACAATATTTTGTGAGCCACAAAGAACAGTTTGTCGACTTACTTTGTTTCCAGATGCCTGTAAAAGCATCATGTATAATTAACTGGAACAATTGCAACTATAAAATTTATTTTATAGTACTTTATGAATTAGTTATATTTTTTTACTTACAGTTTCAACGTATTCAGATTTATTATAGTAGGTATCTTGCAGCTCCATATTTTATGTACCATTAACAATGAAATGTGTATATTAAATTTTTCTCCTGGCTATCCCGTAATAAAAAACTGTAAATAAATATGAAATAACTGTACTTAAATCTGAAAAACTGATAAGAATTACGAAGGAAAACTCTGTTTACAGTACAGATGCACAGAAGACTGATAGTGATGAATCATAGATGATCACAGATCACTTATAAGTAAATGTCATATGAATAAAAAAATATATTTTACAGATTGCGAGAAATAATATAATACTTTATGACTTGTAACAACAAATCTTGTATAATATATTATAGAGCATAGGAAAAAATAACAAAAGCATTTCGCTATAAAGCTGCCTTTAACAACTAAAATGTAATCGTATGATCGTCGATGGGAGCTTAGGTAGGTATAATATACATATTAAAATTATTCTCCCTAGAACCAACTTCAAATATTCCTAAATATATACAAAAACCCCTTAACTTTTTTATTGAACATTCGGATGGAGAGGTAATTTTAACTATAAATGAAAAATACATTTAAATGTGTATTTGACACAATAATTAATATTTATTAATGCTTTTTGTGCTTTTTCTCATTTTCTTTTCACACATAATTTTTGAGAAATGTCAGCGTATCTACGTTACCTAACTAACGTTGGTTTATCAGCAAAATATTGCCGCTTTTTATAGGCAAGCTCATGGTCGCACTTGGCCGAGTACTCGGTCGGTACTAATCATAATCTATGGTATTTATCAAAGGTCTAAGGTGATTTGTAGTCTGTAGATGATAGCGATTGGCGCCAAAATCGATTTGTGATCAAGAAGTAAAAATATCAGTCTTGCCTTTAAAAAATACTAGCATATTTTTGTTACTAATTTTCACAACTACAGAAATTCAACTGTTATAAAAATGGATCGCTACATAACAAGAGAGAGAAAAATAAATCCAAACCAGCCAGGTTACATTAATTTTATAATAAAGTTATAATTATATATATATGTACCTAATATAAAATAATATGTAGATAAATTAAGAATGAAATCAATACAATGATAATATTTTTATTGCTATATTACCCGTTGATCGTAAAAATGAAAAAAAAATGCTAATCTAATTGTTTTCAGTAATCTTAAAACTGTTATTATTTTTTTATGTAACAGGAGGCAAATGGGCACGGGGCTCATCTGATGTTAAGTGAAACTGCCGCCCATGGACACTCACATTGCCAGAAGGCTCGCAAGTGCGTTGCCGGCCTATTCCGTAAGTCCGGCAACACACTTAAGTTAGCCTCTAAGAAACTTGGTGTGCTCTGCAAGACTTCACTCCGGGCTACCACTTGCAACTCTATAAAGAGCAAATTCGGCCCCACATCGAATACCGTTCTCACCTCTGGGCGGGAGCTCCCCAGTACCAGCTCCTTCCACTTGCTCGTATTCAACGAAGAGCGATTCGAATCGTCGACGACCCATTAGTCTAGTCGACAAGTTGAAAATGGTACAAAATAAAGATACTGCTCTTAAAATTATGTGCGATAGCTCATTGGATCCGGAATGACGCCTAGAAAAATGTGCCAAAAGCGTGTATTAGTACATAAAAAATTGCAAATATTATAAACAATTAAAGAGTTTAAAAAAATGGAATTTAGTTTTTTGCCAATATTTCATAAACTATTAATATTTAAGAAATTTCCATTAGTTAGTGCAAAAATTGTGTTTCATGTTCACACGAAATGTATAAAGATATCTACGATGCCAATATAGACGCTTGAAATCTCCGTTTCAGAGCATCTCACGGGAAATCAAATGATTGAGTTTTCACCAACTAGTGCAGGAAATAATATTACTATGTAAGTAGCTTCGCATTGAGGTAGATCCTATCTCGCGGGAGATACCTAATAACTCGATTGTGTTTTTAAAATAAAATATTTAAAAATAAATGTAAATAATTGTCTTATTTAAGACTAATAGAATGATCCAAGACCATTACTTTGATTGCGTATCCTTTGAAGTAGAGACTCCTGGGCCGTAGGTTGCCAATTATAGATATGGGTTCATTCAACATACAACATAAATAGGCAACATCTGGACGGGCGTACCCTCCAATTGGTTGCAACTCCTAACCCCACTTAACATCAGGTGGGATCCGGTCAAATGTCTGTCCGGTTCGGTATAAAAAATAAGTTGACGCTTGGTAGAATGTACCAGTGACCCAAAAGCTGGTATTTTCCTTAACGCATAGGAACCGTAATACAGCGAGATATTGCTGCGTTAAAGGTGCCACGGGGAACAAACTTTTGAAATTTATTTGAGTGTTTTGTGTATTTTTAATATTATGTACAGCTTAGGTTGTTTTAAGAGGGCATAAGTTTAAGTTTTTGCAATTATTAATGAATGCACACTTGAAATGTAAAATTTTGTGATAGTATTGACATAACTTTCACACATTTGATAATAAAACAATTTTTTACCGGATTGTATTTACAATTATTTTTCATAATTTTAATAGTCCAAGATCCCAGAGCGATAAGACACAACTTATTTTCTAAAGCATAGCATTATGAAAAATAATTGTAAATACATAACTTCAATCCTAAAAGACCATTTTAGGTATTTTCGTTTTTAATATAATCAATCAGCTTATAAAATAAATAAGATTAAAAAAAAATCAGGATTAGGAATGACTAAAGCAACTAATGTTCTGGCCTCGGTCCTCAAGTAGATCTTTTAAAGAAACAAACTACTTATAGGATAAAAACGTAAACATACCGGATATTTGTTAAGTACGCAACCCAATACGAAATATATTGCATAAATCGTTGTTCAGCTGTTTACTAGAGTGTTGGTGTTTAAATAGGAATCAACCAATTCCTGGATATCAGTACACTGGAGGCAATCATATGCAAAATATGGAGATCCCAGGGAACAGTGCATTTAATGTGAGTAATACTAGAAAATGCTATCGAAAATTAAAATTTACTACTTATATTACAAGTCAATAAAGTGTTATACTGAGAAATACATATATAAAACTACTTTAACTATAAACGCAAATATATATAAACAGATTTTCGAGTGCTTTTCAGTGCCGTAAGTGTGTGTAAATAATGTATTCGTATTCTTAGCCCACAAAGAATAGGGAAGGTATTTGTAGTAGTAGAAGTATATTCAGTATCTCCAGAGGCAGGTAAACGATATTGTGTCGATATTAGTGTCTTAGGGTAAATTCACATTCGAGGCTAAAATTTGCGTTTATAAATTCCTGTTCTTTTAGCTAGTGTTACGAAGGTTTATAGATGTGTCATGCCATAGGCCATATGGCAAATTTATTTTATATACTTCGTTTCAGATGAATCAAAATCCAGGTGTTATTTCTGGAATAGATCCCAGATATCATGCATCTTATGCTAACAGCGGTACTAATATTGCCTCGGGTATAAAATGAAATAATTTCTCTATATTGTTATTTATTTACTAAAGTTTTATACATTAAAATACATACTCTGAGAAGCTTTATGTTATGTAAAAGTTTTCCTTTTTTGCAAATAGCTTTTGATTATTAATTAACATTTATTAAGTATTTTTTATAATAATTTTTAAATAAGCCCAAGATAGCTGTGATTATTTTAGTGCAAAGATAAATATTTTTAAAGCAGGCCTCTGTGTACTACCAGAAATTGTACTTATAAATTTTTTTTAAATGTTGAAATGGGTGGGATAGGCCTTATCGTACATACCTGGACCAAATCCAGGACGTACTAGAGAAGGGAAGTTATAATTAACCATAACCGCCGAGCTTGCATGGTGAATATCATGAAAGTGGATGAGGCGAGAGAGGTAATGTCTGACGCAACTGGAGTTCCTTGGTATTTGCCTACGCCTTCGGGAAAAGGGCCATTAATAAATAAATAAATCAAGTCCATGACAACCAAGATATACATATACTTATTACTATACTTTCTATGATATTATATTCATTCTTTCTTATTTATATAGTATTTCAAATGCGCATTTTCTTCCGTCTAAATATTACTTTTATGGAAGTTATAATTTTTTTATATTAAAAATATAGGGATGCGTTGTCCGGATTTAGCTATATATCAACCCAGGCCTCAAAACAACTTGCCCCAAGATAGCCTACCATTCCAGCATAAGATTAATATTGGTGAGATTTTAATTCTTATTTATATTAGTTTTCTATAATTATAAAAAAATAAAGACTCGACTCTTCCGAGGTAAAAAATAGTTAAGTTTAAAAATTTCGTTTATGTTTTTTTAATAATTATTATGTACAGCTTAAGTTTAGATTCTATTGATTTAATATAAGTTTTATTTGTATTGATAATAGTAATAATAATTTTAACGCTTTGGGAGCTACGATATAGACATATGTTTCTTCATAAGTAGCCAAAGGCTTTTCACACTCCTCACAAAATAGACTCTTATTTAAAAAAATATATTTGGATTAATTGTATAACATCGTAAAGCCCAGAAATCAGCTTTTTGTATCTTTTTCTTACATCTCTTTTGCTTGGGAGCTGAGATTTAAAAAAAAAATACCTATTTTTCTCTGAGAGAATAAGCTTCAGTTAAGTATGGTTTTAGTTGAAATCGTAACAAAATATGTCACCGTCCGTTTTTGATGTAACATTTAAGAAATACAACTTATTTCATAAATAAATAAATGAGACACGAAATGTATAAAAAAAAATCTGCGATGCCAATATAGATGCATGAAATCTCCGTTCCAGAGCATCTCACAAGAAATCAAATGATTGAGTTTTCACCAACTAGTGCAGGAAATAATATTACTATGTAAGTAGCTTTGTATTGAGGTAGATCCTATCTCGCGGGAACTTTGTGGAACCAGCTGCCCACTGAAGTATTTCCGAACCAATTCGACTTAGGGTCCTTCAAGGAAAGAGCGTACCAATTCTTAAAAGAGAGCCCTCTGGCATTGCGAGTGTCCATGGGCGGCAGTATCACTTAACATAAGAAAAAAAATACGCGGACTATTCTGGTCTTTAAGATATACGGTAAAACATATTGGGCATTTACACGTGTTTTAAAACGAGATATTGAAATAATACTGTTTACTATGTGCATGTTTGTGATATATGTGTATTATTATTGTAATATGTTTTAACAGGAATCAACAAATTCCTGGATATCAGTACACTGGGGGCAATTTTACGCAAAATGTGGACAACCTAGGAAATAGTGAATTAAATGTTAGTAATAAAATTAAACTTATTGTCGACACATGAAACATCTCAACTTAGGGAAACCGAGAGATGATATAAAAAATTACGAAATTGTTAATTACCATTATTATTATGTCCATTTGGAATATTGTTAATACCTACTGTATATTTGTGTGTGAATGTGAATAAACCGATAATGTCACAGCGCTAGACTACGAAATTCGAACGAACGGATACATTGGTAGTAGTTACATATAGGTGACTTTAATAAAATACAATAAACTGTAATATGTATAAACGCAAATATATTATTATTATTATTACATAATAACTCGAAGTCATAGGCTCATTGCTGAAAAGCGCTCGTAACAAAGACAATAATATTAGTATTATATGGGACCATTGACTACAATATATTTTTGATTTCTTTATAGATGATCAGTATTCTGTGACTGATGTCCAATGTATGTTAATATATTTTAATTCCTTTATCGAGAAAGACCAAACTACTAATGTAAGGTACAGAGCAGATTTATTATAATTTAATACATTTCTATGCCTTAAAAAACGTTATACTTTTAGATGAAACAAAACACGGGTGTTATTTCGGGAATAGATTCCAGATATCTAGCATCTTATGCTGATAACAGCGCTTCTTATATTTCCTCAGGTAAGTTAGTAATTAATAATATTGTTGTCATCATATATTCAGATTTATTTATTTGTACCAAATTTGAAATTATCGTCATTTTACTATTATTGGCTGATAGATGTCACTACACACTACCTCACTACACACAAGCGAAAAAGTCAAAAGTAAGCATTCGTTTCCCAAGTAGACCAGTGCAGATAGCCTTCAAAATAAATAAAAAGTGAAAAAAATTACAGTAGGATGAAACCCATTAGAAAAGCAGGGGAATATGATCAAAATGAAAGGAAAAAATAAATTACGGTCGATCTGAGGTCGGGAAGGGGGGAGTTTTAAGGGTAAAAAACGGTTTATCTCGATTTCCGGCAAAACTAAAAGTCCTATCGAAAAAAGTTAAATGGCAAAGTTGTAGGTAATAAAAAGATCTAAAACTTTTGTATTCACACATTTTTCACATAACCTCAAAATTTATGTGAAAAATTCAAAAAACCAAGTTTTTGGTTTTTAATTTTTATCTTTTACAAATTTCTTTTTTTTTAACGAAATTTGGTGAAAACTTACCTTATTATGTCCCAAATATACTGTAATTTATTTGATTAAAAATATTTATTTTTTCACCTTTTTTTGAATTAATATCGAAAAAACACCCTAATTTTCAATCGAAAATTCTGACGTCAAAATTTCAGCTTTTTTCAAAAAGTTGGTGTGCTTTCAGTTCGTTGAAATCTCTACTTTCCTATGGTAAAAAAAAATATATATATATATATATGAATCTTCTTTAAATTATAATTAGATGCCTATTTATTACTATTTTAAGATAACTTATATATACCTGAGTGACCTAAAAAAAATTTTTAGCCTTTAGATAGGCTAAAATTTTCGTATTTCATAGAGAAGTAGGGAAGGGTATGACGGGTCTGGGCGTTACTGCATACGATGTTTTGCATTTTCTGAGAAGATTTACTATGGTAATATATATATATTTTTTTACCATAGGAAAGTAGAGATTTCAACGAACTGAAAGCATACCAACTTTTTGAAAAAAGCTGAAATTTTGACGTCAGAATTTTCGATTGAAAATTAGGTGTTTTTTTCGATATTAATTCAAAAACAGGTGAAAAAATAAATATTTTTAATCAAATAAATTACAGTATATTTGGGATATAATAAGGTTAGTTTTCCCCAAATTTTTTAAAAAAAAAAATATTTTTTAAAAAAAAAAAAAAAAAAAAAAATTTTTTTTTTTTTTTTTTTTTTTTTTTTTTTTTTTTTTTGGGAAAAATTTTTTTTTTTTTTTTTTTTTTTTTTTTTTTTTTTTCCCCCCCCCTTTTTTTTTTTTTTTTTTCCGGGGTTTTTTTTTTTTTTTTCCCCCCCCCCCCCCCCCCCCCCCCCCCCCCCCCCCCCCCCCCCCCCCCCCCCCCCCCCCCCTTTTTTTTTTTTTTTTTTTTTTTTTTTTTTTTTTTTTTTTTTTTTTTTTTTTTTTTTTTTTTTTTTTTTTTTTTTTTTTTTTTTTTTTTTTTTTTTTTTTTTTTTTTTTTTTTTTTTTTTTTTTTGTTCTAAAATATATCAACTAATACAATCATAAGCGTCGAAAGAAGTTAAATTAATTGTAAATTTACATTTACTACCAGTTCACAAGTCAAGGGCGTAGAGCGGGCAAAAAATCTTGCCAAAAACCCCCTTTTTTTCCCTCCCCAAATTTTCTCCCAAAAATTTTTTTTCTTTTCCCCTCCCTTCCTTTTTCTCTTTACCCTTTCACAAATTTCGTTAAAAACGAAAGAAATTTTTAAAAGATTCCAAAAATTAAACGTTATTACTATTAAGCTTAAGAAGGCTTTTCTTGAACACTAACATATATACATACATATTGTTAAAGAAAATTGTAATCGATATTTTATATTATTGTCAAATTGTTCTAAATATGTCCCACACTATAAAGGCACTTTAAAAAATTTTTCCCCCCCCCCCTACTTACTTCACAACATATATACATAATATTGTTAAAGAAAAGAAGCATATTTTAGGAAAAAGAAATGCAATTGGATTTGGCAAATATACCAATAGATGCATTTGGTGAATATGAAAATCGCAGATTTATCGGCGCGCAAAAGATAGATAAATCTTTTCACAAGTCTGGTGTGTAAAATTATATTGAGACGTTTTCGTTTTAATTTGAGGGTATTTCAAAATATTAATTATAGGGACGCGTTATCCAGAGTTGGCTAAGTATCAACCCAGGCCTCAACAGAAGGAAAACATATTTCCCAAAGAAAGCCTACCCCAGCATAAAACTAATATTGGTAAGAGAATTAGATTGGTTTTATTATAAAATTTTATTAACCAAACATTAGAACATTTCAATGTTAGGCGACCAGACTCTTCCGAAAAAATAATGAGTAAGCATTAAAAACTCTTTGCATAGATACAATAATCATTTATTCGTAAGGTAATATTTTAGTGTGATATTCAGGAACGAGTGTTGACTAAATTTGAAAAAAAAATGTATATTTACAAAAACTATATTTATATCAAAAACCAATACATTTTTCATGTACAGTGTAAATTCTATATAACGTCAGTCGTTAAAACGAAAAACTATCTATAACGTAAAAATTTGTTAAATTAGTTTGGTTTAACACAAAACCATACATTAATTCACACTTTATAACAAACATTCTCTATTACGAAGAAATACTTTCATATTTAGACATCAACAACATAGTTAAGTGTAACTATTTTTATAAGCAGCTTACAAAACTAACCTTTTGAGGTGCCAAAATTTCTAAGAAAGACACCTGAGGCCACAGCCGTCTCACCTTTGTAATTGTTATTTGCATTAACAGGTGTTATTATAAGATTACATTGCCTATAGGAAATTTTGGTCTCAGTTACTAAACGCACCATCGTCACCTTACTATTGTATACAGGGTGGTCAAAAAATTCGACTCATGGCCATGTGTAATACCTTTTCAGAATCTCCATTAAATGCGCCTAAACTTGTTATACAGGGTCACTTCTTGGTAGAGTATTTTTTTTCACAGTGAGGTCCGAAATAATAAAAAGTTATGATTTGAAAATTTTTTATATCGTATAACTTAATATTATCTTCAATATACTCAATAAACAACTATAAATAGTATGTCTAACGCAAGGACTCATCAGTACCAATCTATTGGATATTATGAAAAAGATACAGAATGTAGATTTTTTCGAATTTTAATAGGTATTAGTAAAAAAAACAATTTTCTTATAAAAACGCAAAATAAATTATATCTCTGCAGGGGTTGAGCTTCAGGACCTCCCGTAGAACAATTTTTTGCAGCTGATGAGCTCATCTATCATCTATTTGCTTTTGATTCACGCCTTTTTGGCCATTATATACAGGATATATAAATTCCTTCTCTTCCGTATAACGAAAACTCTCTATAACAAAATAAAAATACTCAATCCCTTGAAATTCGTTATAAAGGGTTTACGCTGTACTTGATATACGTTGAGTTACGTACTTACGCTAATAGTACGGAGGTAGCAACGTTTTCGAGAAAGAATTCCAGGTCAGCTGATTTTGTGATATGTCTTCCTTCTTGCACTTCCGGTTAGAGTCTGGGCAGTCTGGCTGGCGGTACGGTTGCGTTCATTATGCGCATCCTATCTGTCAGGTAATAATCCTGATTTTAAAAGCATTTTAAGAAGCGTAATTTTTGATTTTTCCTTTTTAAATACGTCTACCTGATACTTTTTTATTGCCAGACATTTTTCACGTTGCTAACTATTGCCAGACGCGATTTTAAGTTTTATTTTTATAAAAATTTCAAAGCATTTTAGAATGTCTGTAATTTAATATTATGTTATTTAAATATAAGAAAAATGAAAATGAATTTGCCAGACATTAATTCGATTGTTAAGTCTTGAATTAAAATGATAAAGTATTGAGTATGATGAAGCATTGCATTTTAAGAAGCGTAATTTTGATTTTTCCTTTTAAATACGTCTACCTGACTACTTTTTTTATTTCCAGACATTTTGCACGTTGCTAACTATGTGCCAGGCGCGATTTTAAGTTTTATTTTTATAAAAATTTCAAAGCATTTTAGAATGTCTGTAATTTTAATATTATGTTATTTAAATTAAGAAAAATGAAAATGAATTTGCCAGACATTAATTCGATTGTAAAGCCTTGAATTAAAATGATAAAGTATTGCAGTATGATGAAGCATTGCATTTTAAGAAGCGTAATTTTGATTTTTCCTTTTTAAATACGTCTACCTGACATACTTTATTTTATTGCCAGACATTTTTCACGTTGCTAACTATGTGCCAGAGCGATTTTAAGTTTTATTTTTATAAAAATTTCAAAGCATTTTAGAATGTCTGTAATTTTTATTAGTTATTTAAATATAAGAAAAACTGAAAATGAATTTGCCAGACATTAATTCGATTGTTAAGTCTTGAATTAAAATGATAAAGTATTGCAGTATGATGAAGCATTGCATTTAAGAAGCGTAATTTTTGATTTTTCCTTTTTAAATACGTCTACCTGACATACTTTTTTATGCCACATTTTTCACGTTGCTAACTATGTGCCAGACCGATTTTAAGTTTTATTTTTATAAAAATTTCAAAGCATTTTAGAATGTCTGTAATTTTAATTTTGTTATTTAATAAGAAAAACTGAAAATGAATTTGCCAGACATTAATCGATTGTTAAGCCTTGAATTAAAATGTAAAAGTCATGAAAAGTATTGCAGTATAATGCTTGTAGTACGAGCATAAAAGGAATATAAAATTTGATTAAAATTAATAATCACACTTTATTTAAATTGTCCAATTACTAAATGTAAGTTATGAATAATTAATATTAAGTTTTACAAGTTGTTTTAGCCTATAGTGACGTCACAAAAAAGAGGCATCTTCATAACCATCATCATCTCGTCGCTATCTTTGTCGGTGTCATTCATATCATCTTCTTGGGAACTTTCGTTATCTTCTAAATCATCTGCAACAGAAAAAAATAAACAGTGTAATTTTTCTTGTTCGTTATTAAACATTTAGTTATTATTGATAAATGTTCCATTTAACACTACTTTGAACTAATATCTGCAATGAGGATGGTAATTGATCTCCCAAAAACCAAACAAAATCATATTTGTCACCGTTAATGGTCCACCCAAAAGCCATTGGAGATAAAGATGTTGGATGTTTTGAGTGAGCATTTCTCCAAATTTTCGTCACGTAACGAACCCTCAATAAATGCTGTTCCAATTCCACTTACAGGGTGGCAAACTGATGAGTCAAAGTTTCGAAATTTTTTGTCAAAGTTCTCATCTGATTTTTTGACTTAAACGTACTTGAAAATAAATGAAATCGAACATCATTAACAATCGAACAATTTTTAACTCCATACATTTGACAAATAAATTTCTCAGGGTTACAAACGTAGTTTCAAGTACTTCTTTATCATCCGAAATTATATTATCAAAAGCTAACTGGTATTCCTCAGAATTTTCTAATATTTTAAAAGGCTTAACTTTGCCTTTTCTAAAAAAAGCTGGCGTGTAATCACATCCGGTGATTGCGTGGAAGCATGGTAAAGCTTTGCATAAAGAGTCACCAAAATTCGGTACAATTCTTGATGTTTATGTAAGCTGATGATTTCCAAACCCATTTTATCCAAATTTTCAAAGATTTTTCAGGTGATCATATTTCCCAGAAGTATATTAAAATATCAGAATCAGAACAGCGTATAACAACTTCTGCGTCAAAATCGATTTGGCAAATATGAAAAATTATCTAGAATCAGCTTCTTCGTGTTCTTCACACGATAATGATTCTTCAATAGTTTTTATTCAAGACTTAACAATCGAATTAATGTCTGGCAAATTCATTTTCAGTTTTTCTTATATTTAAATAAATAATATTAAAATTACAGACATTCTAAAATGCTTTGAAATTTTTATAAAAATAAAACTTAAAATCGCGTCTGGCACATAGTTAGCAACGTGAAAAATGTCTGGCAATAAAATAAAGTATGTCAGGTAGACGTTTTAAAAAGGAAAATCAAAAATTACGCTTCTTAAAATGCATGCTTCATCATACTGCATCTTATCATTTAATTCAAGGCTTAACAATCGAATTAATGTCTGGCAAATTCATTTTCAGTTTTTCTATAATTAATACATAATATTAAAATTACAGACATTCTAAAATGCTTTGAAATTTTTATAAAAATAAAACTAAAACGCGCCTGGCACATAGTTAGCAACGTGAAAAATGTCTGGAAATAAAAAAGTATGTCAGGTAGACGTATTTAAAAAGGAAAAATCAAAAATTACGCTTTTTAAAGTGCAATGCTTCATCATACTGCAATACTTTATGATTTTAATTCAAGGCTTAACAATCGAATTAATGTCTGGCAAATTCATTTTCAGTTTTTCTTATATTTAAATAACATAATATTAAAATTACAGACATTCTAAAATGCTTTGAAATTTTTATAAAAATAAAACTTAAAATCGCGCCTGGCACATAGTTAGCAACGTGAAAAATTCTGGCAATAAAAAAGTATGTCAGGTAGACTATTAAAAGGAAAAATCAAAAATTACGCTTCTTAAAATGCAATGCTTCATCATACTGCAATACTTTATCATTTTAATTCAAGACTTAACAATCGAATTAATGTCTGGCAAATTCATTTCAGTTTTTCTTATATTTAAATAACATAATATTAAAATTACAGACATTCTAAAATGCTTTGAAATTTTTATAAAAATAAAACTTAAAATCGCGTCTGGCACATAGTTAGCAACGTGAAAAATGTCTGGCAATAAAATAAAGTATGTCAGGTAGACGTATTTAAAAAGGAAAAATCAAAAATTACGCTTCTTAAAATGCAATGCTTCATCATACTGCAATACTTTATCATTTTAATTCAAGGCTTAACAATCGAATTAATGTCTGGCAAATTCATTTTCAGTTTTTCTTTAATTAAATAACATAATATTAAAATTACAGACATTCTAAAATGCTTTGAAATTTTTATAAAAATAAAACTAAAATCGCGCCTGGCACAAGTTAGCAACGTGCAAAATGTCTGGAAATAAAAAAGTATGTCAGGTAGACGTATTTAAAAAGGAAAAATCAAAATTACGCTTCTTAAAATTCAATGCTTCATCATACTGCAATACTTATCATTTTGATTCAAGGCTTAATAATCGAATTAATGTCTGGCAAATTCATTTTCAGTTTTTCTTTATTTAAATAACATATATTAAATCAGACATTCTAAAATGCTTTGAAATTTTTATAAAAATAAAACTTAAAATCGCGCCTGGCACATAGTTAGCAACGTGAAAAATGTCTGGCAATAAAAAAAGTATTCAGGTAGACGTTTTAAAAAGGAAAAATCAAAAATTACGCTCCTTAAAATCTGTTATCATCTGAATACTTATCATTTTAATTCAAGACTTAAAATCGAATTAATGTCTGGCAAATTCATTTTCAGTTTTTCTTATATTTAAATAATAATATTAAAATTACAGACATTCAAAATGCTTTGAAATTTTTATAAAAATAAAATAAATCGCCTGGCACATAGTTAGCAACGTGAAAAATGTCTGGCAATAAAAAAGTATTCAGTAGACGTATTAAAAAGGAAAAATCAAAAATTACGCTTCTTAAAATGCAATGCTTATCATACTGCAATACTTTATCATTTTAATTCAAGACTTAACAATCGAATAATGTCTGGCAAATTCATTTTCAGTTTTTCTTTTTAAATAATAATATTAAAATTAAACATTCTAAAATGCTTTGAAATTTTTATAAAAATAAAACTTAAAATCGCGCCTGGCACATAGTTACAACGTGCAAAATGTCTGGAAATAAAAAAGTATGTCAGTAGACGTATTTAAAAAGGAAAATCAAAAATTACCTTTTAAAATGCAATCTTCATCATACTGCAATACTATCATTAATTCAAGGCTTAACAATCGAATAATGTCTGGCAAATTCATTTTCAGTTTTTCTTATAATTAAATAACATAATATTAAAATTACAGACATTCTAAAATGCTTTGAAATTTTTATAAAAATAAAACAAAATCGCGTCTGGCACATAGTTAGCAACGTGAAAAATGTCTGGCAATAAAAAAGTATGTCAGTAGACGTTTTAAAAAGGAAAAATCAAAAATTACGCTTCTTAAAATGCAATGCTTCATCATACTGCAATACTTTATCATTTTAATTCAAGACTTAACAATCGAATTAATGTCTGGCAAATTCATTTTCAGTTTTTCTTTATTTAAATAACATAATATTAAAATTACAGACATTCAAAATGCTTTGAAATTTTTATAAAATAAAATTAAAATCGCGCCTGGCACATAGTTAGCAACGTGCAAAATGTCTGGAAATAAAAAAGTATGTCAGGTAACGTATTTAAAAAGGAAATCAAATTGCTTCTTAAAATGCAATGCTTCATCATCTGCAATACTATCATTTAATTCAAGGCTTAACAATCGAATTAATGTCTGGCAAATTCATTTTCAGTTTTTCTTTATTAAATAACATATATTAAAATTACAGACATTCTAAAATGCTTTGAAATTTTTATAAAATAAAACTAAAATCGTCTGGCACATAGTTAGCAACGTGAAAAATGTCTGGCAATAAAAAAGTATTCAGGTAGACGTTTTAAAAGGAAATCAAAAATTACGCTTCTTAAAATGCTTTTAAAATCCAGGATTATTACCTGACAGATAGGATCGCCTAATGACCAACCTACAGCCAGATCACAACGAAGGAAGAAGGAAGAATATCACATATAATTCTTTCTTTTCAAACGTTGCTACCTCCCGTACTATAAGGCCTGTGTTTCTCCCATCACATCGTAAATGTATCATCCAATACAAATATATGATACAGTGTTTTCATCTAGTATCGTTAATAAGTAAATAAAATTTGAAGTAACATTATACAGATTTTTTTCCAAATAAAATCTTTATTTGTTTATTTAACCGTGAATAAACTTTATTTCTCAATTGGTTGAAATTTTAGAAGCTGTCTGTTAAACAGTAATTATGTTAAATCTTTGAATACTCTTGAAGCTGTTGAACTGAACTTGAAACAAAACCCTCTTGTACTCAAAAGTTATTTTAAACCGACTTCAATAAGGAAATTATTAGTCATGAATGATTGTAATGTGTGTATTGTTGGAATTAGGTCATATTTGAGTATGTATTTAGGCTTTCAAGTTTTACATTTCGTAAGTTTGTTTGTCCACAAAATTCTCGGGAAATAAATGTCATATCAGAAAGCTGATTAAAATCTGGCATACTCCAACTTAGAGAATGCATAAAAAATGGTATATACTACAAACTAATGAACAGATTTTGACGACGCATTTCTGAAGGGGACATGACGTATAATAAAGGGAGGTTCTTAGTAGAGTTGACAGGTTTTTAAAGGTGGTTTAATTTTTTAAATTATTGTTGATGTACTGTACGGTGCACATATAAAAAGTAATAAATTTATATATTATATGACTAAATTATTACATCAATCATAGTAGAAAAGCTAATTAATTTTAAATAAAGTATTTGTAATATTTAGTAAAATAATAATTAAAAATTGATAAACAGAAAACTAAAATATGGATGAAACAATGTACTTTTTTGGAGTTTGGCGACCAGATGGGTCCTTAAGTCGATGAATCGAGCATACTTCGATAAAATTTAGCAAAGAAATGAAAGACTTCTCGTGTAAAATTGCGAGTTTTTCTATATTAAAATCGAAAAATGGCAACACATTTGCGCTTAATCTTTTAATCCTCTTAACACATACCTAACGAGCTCATTACTCAACTTTTTTAAGTGAAGGTAATAAGTTACGACCTTTTACCGTGTCTGCAGAATATTATGAGAAATATTTGTACTAATAACTGAGTTATTTGAAACATTACTTTATTTTTACTAAAACACTATGAATGTCTACAATCTCTACCCACTAGGGCCTTCGGTCCAGTCAGAGTTTGGACTAATCCTTTAGATCGGAGGAAGAGAAGCACCTTCCTTTCTCCATATTTTTATTACCATGATTAAAACTTATATTTTAAAATTTTAATTTAACATCATTAATATCAAGGTGTGATCTGCTTGTCTGGAAGATTACCGAAGGTATTTAAAACAGTAATTTAACTAAATTGAACCATTTTTAAACTCTCAACAGACAGAAACTATTTATGATTGACAATTTTGTGGACAAACATATTTAGATACTTTAGTATAGGGACATATCTATCTTATATTCAAAACTCTCCAATTCCAACAAAAGGTGCAGGTCAAACTGATAGTTACGTATTTTTTAAATAGGTTGTTATTTTTTAAGTATTTTTTTAAGTGACTCATGGACATAGTGGCACGTAGTAGTGGAATTATTTTTCGTTATTTTTTTCCTCCTCAGTAAAATGTAATTATAATTTCTGAGATCTAATGTAACTAGATTATGTTTTATTGTAGACTATATAAAAATGATCGATGCAGTTACAGTTGCTTGATGGGAAAGACAAAAACGTAACTCAAGTAACTCTAACTTTAATTTTGAATTACATTATAGTCAACACTAAAGCGCCAGAGCCTTCCACGTCATCAGCAAGTTCGACGCAAATTCAAGTTCAAAGTAAATCTCGCTTTGAGTTACAAAAGGTAATATCAAGATTAATTAAAACCTTATTTATTGTTAGTATGTTTTTTACACTATACTAGCGTACCTGACGGACGTTGCCCTGAATGATATTTCAAGCGATTAGGATATTAAACAAAGTATGATGCTGATTTGTGAATCTAAGCCATCCAGGGTGCCACCCTAACGCATACAAAAAATTCATTCAAATCAGTCCAGTCGTTTAAGAGCAGTTCAGTGATACACGTACAGCAGAGTTATATATATAAAGACTAGTTGACCCGGCGAACTTCGTACAGTCTATCAACGAATGTCGTGTTACAGATATAACTTAATTTGATTTTATGAAAATAATACAATTAATACAAAATACATATTAAGTGCACTTAATAGTGAATAGTTCAATTTACAATACTCAACGTTAAAATTTGAATTGATTTGTTGTATACAGAAAATATTTACGCACGTACGTAACAACCAATAAATAATCAATTCTTTTTCATTACTGACATTATTCTACATTAATAAAATCTAAATGCGCCAATAAGAATATTGTGGATATATCTTGTCGATTCAAAACCTTTATTTTAAATAAGTTTTTTAATTTGACGGGACATTTTGGTCTTTGACAGACTACCCATGAAAATTTTGTATTGGATTTTTCTTCCGCCAATTTTCCAATATTTTCATGGTTTGGAGACGGAGACAAATACAACAAATGACCATGAAAATTGGTCCAGCCGATTTTATTTTAAAATTTATATCCATAAACACGAAAGAAGATCATACATTTGTGCATCTGTATATTTCACATTTTGTTTAGTTTTTTTTATATTCCACATTGGACAACTAACTTGATTTTAATATTTCTTAGGAGTCGTCATTACTTCTTTGGAAGAGAATAGCTGTCAAATGTTAATACAATAATTAGCACTCGTAGCAAATACGACTCGTTTTATACAGGAACAAAAACTCACAAATACCAGCTTCTTCCTTTTGACGAAATTCAGCGAAGGGCTTGTCGAATTGTCAATCTCCAATGTATTACTGATCGGCTTGATTCTCTCTCTCTACGCAGAGACATTGCGTCTCTTTGCGTTTTCTATAAAGTGTACTACGGTGAGTGTTCTGAATTGTTTTTGGGTTGATCCCTCCTACCTCGTTTCAAAACCGTACGAGCCGTATCAATTCAAAATTCCATCAACATCACCTTGATGCTAGAGGTCTTTCACAGTTCGTTCGTTCGTTGGTTTCACAAGGCATTTTCTTTTGATAACTAGCGAACTGTGAATTGTGAAATCGACTTCAACTATTCAAAGTTAGAGTGTACTCCGCGCTCAAAGGCTGGCAACGCACCTACTAAAAACGGATGGACACCCGGTTGGGATGCGATGACTGCCCTTTTTGGGTTTCCTTCCCGTAGGCTCGTTTGCATTATATAAAAAAGGGCAGTCTATGCCTAGCACATGTCGATTTGTAGTTCTTTATTTTTATTTAAAATCACATAGAAAATATGTTTTTCCATTTTTCCAGAACTGAGTATCGTACGAGCCAGACATATAAAGCTACTTTATTAAATCAGTCAACTAAACAATATTGCACCTTATGAACTATTTCATACATTTATCTTTATTTAATAGCCAATATAACAGGTGTGTTAATTCTAAGACCTTTCACGTAGGCAACCTAATTAGCTGCTTAACTTGCGTGAAATCTGTTTCAATTAAGCTTTATGTGCCATAATTTAAATTTAATGAGGGCACATTGAAATCTTAATTAAATCTTTACGTTGTACGTATTCTACACCCATCTACTCAGAGTCAATCAGTTACAGTTAACGTTTACTTATGAAGCTAAAAATGTTTTATATGCCTTAAATTAGTCGCTAATTAATCATGCATTGAAATTCGTGTAGACATAATTGGAATACTCTGATTACAATTTAATCTTGTTATTATGAGTAGACCATTCTAATGCTAGTGAATGCTATACAGCAATAAGCAAATTAAATTTTAATATATTAGAACGTTCCACGTTTATAAAATGTAATAACAATTTCTGTGATCTAATGAATCTGTGAGGTGCAGCAGTGTTGGCCTAGTGGATTCAGTATGCGGCTCTCACTCGTGAGGTCGTAGGTTCGATCACCGGCAGTACACCAATGGACTTGATTTCTATGTGTGCCTTTAACATTCGCTCGAACGTGAAACACCTACTTACCTTAGTACGTGAGGGTGTGTATGTGAGGTGTTCTCTAGATGCAGGCGATTTTGCAATAACGATGTAAGAATTTAGAGGTTTTTGAAATCTGCTTTAATAATAGTACAATCTCGGCCTAAGATTCGTTCATTTATTGTTAATCTTTGACCTGAGTAATATAGAAAGTCTATGCATTTTCCTTTGTTGAAAGTACTTCACTTCAAATAAAGGGACTTCATTGGAGTCAGTCAGCTCCGATGCAATATCCGGTCGAGTGCCGTTTTGTCTTTAACGTCGATTATCGATCATTGTTTTCACAATAGAGTCTGAAATTCTCAAGTATCTGAATACCTGAATAGTCTATAGGATATTATATTTTCTCATTATTATAATCAGATGAATAATTTATCAACAACTGTAATACTTATCAAAAAGAGAACTGCATTGATTTTTGGAAAGGTAAGCTGCTTATACTGTTAGTGGATGGGATTAAGTATTTATACAATTGTTTACGTATAAATTAAAATAAAGCTTAGTAGTTAAGTGTAACTTAATTGGTTGTGAATTAAATTCCGTGCTCCAAAGTAATGTAAATACCTAAAAATATCATTAAAAAGTGTTGATTGTGTCGTTGAAAGCAAAGCTCGGACCCATTCATAACAATTATTATTGGTAAGTATTTAGACAAATATAAGATTAGCAATAGTTTCAGATAAATTAATTTAAAAAGTAATTAATTTATAGCCGCGCAACAGAGCCACATATAACAAAAAAAGTGCGTGCGTACAAAATGCACGTCAGAAATGAAACTTCTTTGGCAAACTAATTTATACAAATCTTAAACTTAAGGTTTCCGAGACTTAGAGGTAGGGAAATAGGAATATATGTTAGGAATTTAATGAATTTAATTGTCAAAATATAAAAAGTGTAGAAAATTTATACAAATTATAAATTTAATTTTAATAATATACATACGTGGCACTTTAATTTACAATTCGTCATTTGAGATTTCAATATATTATTTTGCGTAAATATAAAATACAAATATTTCATAAATTCTCTTTACGAAATTTTATTTTTAAAAATAGAATTTCTATAACGTAATTTGCCTTTCTCTACTCTCTCTCAATCGCTCTCCCCGTTTTCTTAAAACGCTGCACATCTTCGTGACGCTAATATTATTATTACTTTCACAACGTTTAAACATAATGGTCTTAAAATGAGAAACTGATGACGTATCGTGTCTATGATAGCAAAGGTGGTGAACAAATTCGTCTTTTTACTTTACAAGATTACATAAGCTTTTTAAGAAATGTATGTAATATAAATGTATATAGTGTTTCAAATGCATTCCAATTAATTTTCGTAATTAGAGGCATGTAATTAGGACTAACGTCGCGTCCATTGTTTTCCCGTTTCCCGCAACTGTACAAATTTCATGAGCGTATCATTATTTATTTGGGGATAAAGGGATTATCAATATATTGCAATAGTAAATTGTAATATTAAACAATTTAAATGAAAGTTTTTAATAAAAACGGGATAAGTCAAAAATAATGTAGATAACAATGAAAATTTGTAATTGTTCTAGCGTTATAATGCAATAACATCACATATACGAGTACATAATAGCTTTCCCGTAAAAACAGCAGTACCAAATTGCATACTACAATAAGATTACGTTAATTAATAGGGACTTCAAGGAAGAACTTTCTGCTCAAAATAGGTCGTTCCTAACTAGGTGGTCCAGTCATTATATTTATTGTGTAATCTGGTATTATATAAATATATATAATTGTTATTCGTTAGGATTCCTATTACTCATTTATTGCATCCAGTAATTATTGCAAAGACTCCTTCCAGTGAAACCCAATAGCGTTGAGGTAATCCGATCGCTCTAAACATATGATCTTGTAGCGCTCTGTTTGTCAACTAAGATATCTTGCTACAGCTATCTATTATATTTATTATATATATATATATATATATATATTGCTAAGCGCAAAACTCGTTGGCAACAGGAGCAATTAGAGTAAATTTTTTTTTATTAATTCCTTGAACTCTGAGAAATGTTTAAAAGTATTTAAAAAATGGGTTTTATTTAGTACTCAGGTTTTATTCCAGCAAAGCGAACAGTGTCTATGGGATAGCAAGATGTTAGCATGTAGCTACTAAAAAGGGTAGGCTAAAAAGAATTATATTAAGGCGAACCGAAGTTCTAATACGAACTAACTAACTATAAGTTTAAAAAAATCTTGTGATAACTTCCACGGTCTTTTTGTTGCTGGAACTAGTAATAACTAACTCAATACATATTTTGTTTCTGATAGAAACGTACTTTGTCTTTATATATCTTTTAGATGTCGGATCTACCATTATTACTTACAGGAACTTTATAAACAAGGCCCAAGGATATTTTCCGGTCCTCTCGAAATGGTTCTGAAATGGCATAAAAGTTTACAAGACATAGGAGTAGTAATCCTTTATGAAATCGTAGGTATGTATCTTTTTTTTTTAAAAGACAATTCACACCAATTGTCCTACGGATATACATACATATTATAGATAGATAGACATATAAATACATATTTAAACACCCAAGACCTAAGCACAACACCAAATGCTCATCACATCGATGTTCGTCTCAGACGGGGATCGAACCCGGGACCCATGGTTTCGCAGTCAGGGGTACTAACCACTAGACCAATGAGTCGTCAAAATGTCATGTATCTTATAAGACCGTATTATGGTTAAGATACTTTTTAAGGAGTTATCGCTTTGCCGTTTTTCTGGTAGTGATTTAGATTTGTATGAATTAAAAACGAAACAAATATCGATGGCAGTAGCCTATTTATTTTCTGATCTTTTCGCAGATGAGTTGAGAGATAGATAAGATCAGTATAGAAAATATATACAGGCTCCAAGCAATTTATAGGAAACTTACATCTATATAAATAAAAATGTATCGTAAAATATGTTTTATAAAACTTTTTATTGATACCTTGATAATATTATTGAAAAATTTAGTTTTATTTAGTACTTAGGTTTCATTCCGGAAAAGCGAACAGTGTGTATGGGATAGCAAGAATTTAAATAAACGTTTCGATTTAATAAAAACTATCACGTTTGTAGTAAATTAAAGCCTTTCACAGTCTAGAAACAAACATTTTCTACCATCTTAGGTTAATAAATTTCCACCATCCAATATTTTCGATCTAATACAGCTTAAAAGGTTCGAGAAAAGCCTTTTTTAAAAGGCTGGTAACTGTTATTCAATTCAAAATCAAATGATATTTGCTTATTTTATAAAAATTCTGTAACAGAGTATAATTGAATTTCCCAGCCAAGTGTGTGAATGTGAGAGCTGGCGAGTCGTGTGCCAAGAATTTAGTTTTGAGAGATGAAAATGGTCCGGCGATGCAGGTCGTCTATTATGAGATAGACTTTCTTATGCCTGAGATTAAGCCGCCTTGTACTGTTCGGTAAATATAATTTTTATTTTATTAAATTTTTAATTAATATAGGTTATTACAACTTGCTATAATCTTACCAGTTTATAGCATATTTTCTCAGTTACTACGGCTACACTGTCGTCTTTTTTTATCACAGGGCAATCACAATTTGACAGAAAGAGACAAAGGAGTACTTTATTTATTTTGTCCCTTATCTTCTTTATCTTTTAACCACATGGTAATTCAATTAAAATAAAATATCGCAATACAGCGAGGAAATGCTGCCAGCGTTAAAGGTACTGCCACAGGGACCAAACTTTTTAAATGTGTTAATTTTCTTTTTATTAATTTTTATTATGACTATGTACGTTAAGAAAATTGTAAATTCTGTATATTTGATTGCTATGTTTACTAATAAACAATTTAAAGAAGTAAAAAATAAAAAAACAAAATTGAAATAAAATTTTCCTTGTTCGCAAAATGGTAATATTCAACTTGGAAAGCACTAAACCAAACAGACATAAAAAGGTACACTAAAATGCTGACAGAATTTAGATTTTCGACCATCAGCATTTAAAATTGCCAATTTCCATACGAAACAGTTTTTAAATTTGGCAAAGCATTTGGTTCATGTTTCAGCAAATTCACCTCATAACTGTTTTCGCTCGCTGTAAATTGCATACAGACTGCAATTTGTAATAAACTAAGAAACCCTATTATCCATTTTCAAGTCAGTTTAACTGCTGCTTTAACTAAAGACCATCTCTCCATAGCTTGAATACAATTTGAGATACATTTTGTGTTTTTATATTGTATTGAGTGTACTAGAACGTCGTAGCTTATAGTTAGATATATTGTTTTAGTTATAATTATTACATTCACACACCAAATCACTTTCTGGATATTTTTAGCTAATATCAAAGGATTAAAATTTCCTAAAAGTATTGAGATATTCAGTGTGCTGAATAATAATGTTAGCGCGCTTAAAAAGCTGGAAATTTAAGGAATCGAATATAAAAAACGTTTACCTTACTGGAACTCCAAGTTGACTTTAAAGTAACAAATTTAAATGTGCATGAAAACATTTTAATTGTTTTCCATTCCATTATACGCCGCAAGGTGAAAGCGTGTTAAAATGTAAGAAGTTCCCGCAGACCGGTCGATTTATATAACAGTTTTTTTTTTAATAAATAAATATTATAAAATCAACTTAATATTGATATCTCTTATTATATTTCAAATACACAAATATACAGTTATTTCTTAACCTACATAGTAATAATAATAAAAATTAATACAAATAGAAAATAGAAAATTAAAACAAATTTAAAAAGTTTTGTCCCCATGACAGTGTTCCTTAAAGGAACACTGTCGCTGGCAGCATTTCCTCGCTGTATTGTGATACTTATTCGTTAAGCAAGGAAAGCACCTGCTCTGGGGTCACCAGTACTATCTACCAGGCGGCAACATAAATCTTTAATTAATTTGTGTATATGGAATCTGATGCTAAAGGAAATACGCTTTTCAGTGTAATTGGTCGAATGTTAGCTGGCACAAATCGTCTACAAGCGTACAGCGTGCGACTGGCAACAAGTGATGATGTTGCGACCATGCCGCGTCGCACCGCAATTGCAGCGCACCACGTTTCTAAGCTTTGCAAGGAATATGGATTGAAAAATTAAAAATATTCTTAAATGTTTCTTTTAATATGCTAAATATAAACGATTTGTTGTTTTGTTCTTTAATTAAAATATTAATGCGATGTCATGTGTCATGACATCGTTTTACAAATAAAAGCAAAAAAATAAAACTAGATGCTCAAAATTAGGCGAGGAGAACATTCACATGAACAACTGACTCCGTGGCTTAGTGTTTAATGTACATAGTGTTGCTATTTCTATGAAATGTTACTTATTACGTTATGGTAGATACTAAACATTTAAAAAAAATATCAATGAAACAAAGATAAAACTTAGTCCCATCCTAGTGTTTTACTGGACTGTGTGTGTTAATGAAATAAGGATTGATTATTCTAAAATAATTACACTAACAACTTCAGACTTGGTGCCTTTTATAGACACAATTTATGCCTCTTTAGCTCGCTAGTACATGCAAGATAGAAATAAAATGTTTTCCCTAAAAGTATATGAGTTTTTTAAATATAATTTTGTCTGATACAATTTATGTTGAAAGCTGGTGGACCTTTAAGCAAATAATGCACCCCCGAGTATAGTTACGCTAACAAGGCAACGGATTGGCACCTGTGCCTGTTTGAATTGTTCCCTATTGTCACTCTTATGTTTCACTTCTTCGCAAAAACATACAGAGATAGATAATAAGGCTTTGGACTTGTTCTTTTTAAATGTTGAATTGTCCCTAGTTTATATAAGAAGAACATTTCAATAGGTATTCTGTGTTAATGTGAATTAAGCATCTTAACTATTAATTACTTAAGATGTCATGTGGAACATGGTGCAGGTTGCAGCTCCTTTCAAACATTGTGTGAAACAAAAAACTTGGCGATTAAAAAGAGTGGTGGAGAGTTTATTGCCAGTTCTTTTCCGTTCTACGCTCTTGATTTGGAAATTGGTAGTAAATGTAAAATTAGAAGCATTTAATATGTATTTCTTTTTGGCGTTCATAAAAGTACATTGTGTTAACTAAATGAATAAATGATTTTGATTTGATTTGAATTGAGAGAGTCATGAACCTATGGAGCATGGGGCATATACACTTTTGAATCTGTTTTCCGAACCAGACATTGTACTTAATTTCATTACATACACTAATTCTTTGCAAATTAAAATACATTTTGGACTTCTGGGTACAACCACACAACAAGGTCTGGACCTCAGATTTTTGTATCTGTTTCATGAACATATATTTCTCTTAAAAAGCAAGTAGGTGATTAGTGCCACACACGCCGTCATTAGTCGGGTCTAAGGTATGCCAGTTCTCTAGGGATATTTTCCTTCTCGTACGTAATATTGACATGTATTTAACTTTGGTTTAATTTTCTTAAAATACTTTTGTTATTGTAAAAACCAATTCATTGTAATTATTTTATGAAGGCGTACCTCGCCTCACGCTTACAGATAATATACAAACTTAAATAAAGTTATATAATCATAAAATGTCTTTGGGTAATATAAAAATGAATCTGTTTATAACAGTAATAATTTATATTAGTGACTATAAAGCTAGGCCTGAATTTGTGAATTCATACATTTTACGATCTTAGTGGCAGTAAAGACAAAGCCCGCAGGTGGAGATACCGTTAAACAATAGAAATTCAAATGAGAAAGGGGACATTTTAATATCCACCATACAGGGATAAGAATTATCATTCATATGTTCTTGAATTTCCCACATTCCTTATTGGAATACGAGTAAAAGCACTTACATAGATTTATGTTATGCAAACTTTATGGATATACTACAGCTCAATTGTCAACGATTAAATAACACCCAACAAATAATGCGATAAGATTTTTTTCTAGTAATATTTATTTATTTACATTTGCATTTCATGCAACGAAGTGTAAATAATATGTACAATTAAAATAATTAAATTAAAAGCAGGGAAACTGGCGGCCTTATCCCGTTGTGCAAAACTACAACAGATATACAATTTTATAAAGAATGGAACAAAACATAGCGATTAAAACATATGCAGATATTAATAAGGATACATGTTACATGTATAAAGTTAGGGATACTATGTGGATATACAGGGCCGGATTTAGAGGTCTGGAGGCCTCGGGGCAACAAATGAGTGCAGGCCCGCTGGCCCCAAATTATTTTCCAAATAAATTAAAAAAAAATCAGTCGAGATTTTCAATCAAAAATTTACTGTGAAACCATGTAGATTATTTTAGTATTTAGCAAACATATAAAATATATCAAAAGAAAAGTTGTTTATTAGTGTTTACTAAACGGAATTTAAAACATTTTTTTTCGAAGTCTCTATTGTAGAAGCCTCGGGCCTGCAGTCCCGATTTCCCTTCCCTAAATCTGGAAGATAGGGAAGGAGCTAAGCGGGACAGGAAGTGAATTCCATAACCTCACTGCAGAAACCTTATAGGATTCGCCAAGAAAGAAGAGTCATATGATGGAATTTCATAATACATATCTCAACAGTATTAATATTTTAGCTTTTGTGCTTTATATCTATTTTATGAACGGAAAGAACTTCTACAGTTTTTCATTTTTATGTAAGTACTTAAGTACTTGTTTTTAACCATTAAAATACTTTAACAGTTCGCTTCTAACAAAGTTGTTTCATTTATTTGAAAATGCCACCGCTGAACTTAACTCTTAATTAACCTTAATATAGATTTTGCTGCTTAAAGGAAACTTAAATATTTAATCTAAGATGACTATGAAGTCAAAAGCTATATCTTTCATGTGATATTTAAAGCTGTCTTTATTCAAATATGAACACTGAGATTAGGATTTAATATAATAAATAATAGAAGCGTTTTTTTAGATTTCCAAAAAACATTATTTATCCGCTTAGTTGAGGTCTCGTTCACTTTAATGAATGTGGTATTTATGAATGAGACATAATCTATGACAAATTGAAATTTATAATATTAAACTTTATAGTTGTTTTCACACTTCTGTCTAAGACCGACTAAGTCTATCGTCCAACATTAATTTGAAAGTTTACAAACTTTATAAAGAAGTCAATCTAAGTTTAGAGATTGTTCGAGGCGAAAATATTAAACAAAATTCATTTTCTCTACTTAATGGAATTAGTATTTAGAAGCCCTTCTTCTAGGTTTTTAAATAAGTACAAAATTTGATATTTAAAATAGTGCTTTGAGTTATATATATATATATATATATACTATCTATCTATCTTTAAGAGAGATTATATCTCTTAAAGTTTCTTTCAAATGCTGGATCAATATTAATAATGATTTAAAAAATCAAGGAATTCTATCAAAAACAAACGAAGGAGATAAAATCATGGTTGTTACTCAAATTAATAAATCTCCAAATACATATTACGATAATCCTAGACCTTGTCTCAAACAGAAATTATTAGTTAACAAATCCGTCTACAAGAAAATTCTTAAAACACAATAATTCTTTCGTAGAATAAAATATGACCCGCTATTCTGAAGTATTATTTCCAACACAAAAGAATCCTTCAATAATGGCGGACATTTTCTTATTCTTAAGTGACATATTGCATCTACAAATTTTCCTGGAATTTTCCTCTTAGTTGAAATTCAGTGAAATCCAAGCGTAACAGAGGTAGTGTTCTTTAGTGGTGAATGCGGGAAAATTGTGCTCTTTTCACGGTCGAACGTTTTCCTGGTTATATTTTCTTGTTATGTAAAATGTGAGATTTTACTTTTATTGTTTGTTTTGTAGGGATTTGATGATATGAAACCCATGCAGAAATGTTAATTGAATTGATTTTTTATCTATGTAGAGTAACACAGACAGATTTTTTTAACACCATAAGTAAGTCTTAGAATAACAATAAAACGCGCTTCTCATCTATTAAACTGCAATACAGTTTTACTTACTGTCATCTTATCCACTTTCTCCAGTGGAATCTCGAAAAAAAAAACCATATGTTGTCATTGGAGAACCGTAGAAAAGTAAGTGATTTATCGTTTGCATTTAAGATAATTAAGAATTATGTTAATTTCCTAAACCTAAATTTAACTTTCGTGTATCCTCTAAATACACCAGCCCTGCGATTCTGTAACTCACTTTTCGAACTCACACAGCGGTTTTCGGATCGGCGGTCGCACTAAAATCAGTCGTGAAGCAGTCTTTTTATGATTTGGCATTCTGGTAAACAATAAACTACAAGCTCCCACCTTTTCAGATGCAGCAGAATATAGCTTCGGCTGTTTTTTGCCGCCCCCCCTGCTTCACGACTATTTCAGAGAAAAGTGAGTTACAGAATCGCAGGGCTGCTATCATGATCACGTGACTTAATCAAGTCAGCGTTGACAACTACCAAAGTGTCGCTAGTCTCTCGGCACTTCGATATATTCGCAATTAGTTACCACTTATTTGTTTTAACTTCAAAGGTAATTCTAATTATAAAGTGGAGACGTTAACTTCGTTCACACGTTTTTGTTATCGAAAGTTTCGTTATTGTGATTGAATTTGATCCTGTCAAAATTATTTTTGTTAAGCATAATACAAACAAGAAATTTAAAATAAAACCTCGGAAATCCACTGAAATGTAGCCCTCATACTATTAACAAATTATTTCCCCCTAACGAAAACATCAATGGCAACTGACATACAACATCTGCTACTGTCAAATGTCAACGTTATTTGAGTTTTAGATACTCACCGGTCTGTATTGTATAAGGTCCCACGCAATCTTTTCCAGCAGGTATCTATTACTATATACTATTGCAGGGGAGTGTTGGCCTAGTGGCATCAGCGTGCGACTCTCATCCCTAAGGTCGTAGGTTCGATTCCGGCTGTACTCCAATGGACTTTCTTTCTATGTGCGAACGGTTAAGGAAAACATCGTGAGGCAAAAGTCGACGGCGTGTTTCACCCACTTGGCTCTTAGACTGACAAATGATCACTAAAAATATACAGAAGTCTGAGGCCTAGACCTACTTAATACTATTATTTGAATGTAATAAACAAAATTTAGGGAATTTATCAAAAGCATCGACCACAATGTGAACGTACTAGATGTAATTAAAGTGAACGGAGTGACCCTTGCGGTTGTCCCTTCGCGCGTACAATCACTGTAACAGCCAGTGCAACTTGTAATTATACACTTAAGACAGATTTGAGAACGGCCACGTTGCGGCAAATAACTTGTTACATTAGGATCCAAGTTAAATGGAGTCTTTGTTAACTTAAAATCTTTGGGTTAAGGATTTTGAGGGATCACCTAACTTTTAATCATGAAACTTAATCACGCTTACAGTCGTAAGATTAAATAATTGAATATCTAAATAAGTTCACCTTTAAACGCTGTCCGTTGCATCTTTGAATCAGTCGTTTAGTATTTAATTTACTCTAAGATATTATGCAATATATAATATATATATATTGTTAAAGAACAAACGGGCAGGAAACTCACATGATGTTAAGTGAAATGCACATTATTCCAGAGGGCTCACGAGTGCGTTTTGATTTGAATTGGTGAGCTCTTCTTGAAGGACTCTAAGTCGAATTGGTTCGGAAATACTTCAGTGAGCAGCTAGTTCTACATTCTGGTGCGCGGCAAAAATTGCCTTAATAATCGCTTTGTTGTCGAACGACGGACGTCGAAGTGATACGGGTGGAATTTCGTATTCTGCCTCGACGTCCGATGATGAAACTATTATATATTTATTATAATTATTCATTAGAACTTACTCTCTTATTAGAAATAATTAAATGGACCTCTCTTAAATCGTTATTTTACTGATTTAAATAAGGGCAAACTCAAAATCGAGCTTTCGTGGAAAAATAAAAAAAGGATTTTTGAATAGAAAAGTTAAGGGCTTCGTGGATGTAGCACTACCATGCATCGTTCCATGTTCGTATAAAATACATGAAAAATGAGATTCGATACTAGCAAGATACTGTCCTATTGTAAGCACAAAAGGAAACGGAGAAATAATGATTTTAGTGTTTGTAAATAAGGGATAATATGTATATTAAATTACTTGTCTATAAGTCGTAGATACATTTTATTCCTTATTATCAAAAATATTCAAGAGCGTTGCATACTATTATTAAACTGCACATAAATTCAATTTCAATCCTAGAATCCCAATGTAATTAAATCTGATAATCACTTTAATACGATTGTTATCAGACCGTGTCAGAATTATGAAATATTTCAGATTAATCTCCACTCCAACAAAGTACTGTTTGTGAAATATTTAACGTGAAATTGAAATCGTGACCCGCGTTTATTTTATTCGATAGTTCGAGCTTTAAGGCTGTACCAGAAATTTGTTATAATGCTGTAAGTTTCTATAATACTAGAAGTTAAATTATACGACTCTTATTTCGCTTAAGGTAAGCGTTCGGTTTCTAAACCTGACATGTGATTAAAGTGTAAAGATAATATATCTTGATGCAATTGGTATATTAGAACCAAAAATCAAAGAGGTCTTCATAATATATACTTATATTAATATTATTATAAACAGATAAGATATAATGGTTTGTTTGTTTGTTGTCAAATTACGATAGCGCACACAAGGTGTGAAAAAGAGCAATAAAAATTACTAAATCGTGTATGCTACGGAAACTATTGACAATAGAGCAAATTGATGTACTACAGTTTTATAGAACACATCAATATTAACAAGAAAGGCCACAACACCACCTTTTTGATTTAAAAGTCAATTTACCGAGAGTCTCTCTGTTCAATCTCATGTTTGTCGTGGCCAGCAAGAAAGCGTCTTGAGCAATCTATCTGTTTCCACTGGTTTCGGTCCAACCCGTCTCTTATGACAGTATACAGTTTTGAGGATGATGAGTCTTTCACTTGATCGGTCCATCTGGTTGGTGGACGGCCACGTGATCTTTTGCCTTCTGTGTTATCAACCACGATAAGTTTCTTCGAGTTCTCATCGCCTCTGCGCATTGAGACCTAGAATCTACTTGTGTTATGAATTAAAAAAGTCAAAAGTCAAAAATCATTTATTTACTTTACAAAAATACATTAAATGCTTCTAATTTTACATTTACTGCCAGTTATCAAATCAAGAACGTAGGAGAAGAACTAGCAATAAACTCTCCACAACTCTTTTTTTTTTTTTATAGGCAGATACACAAAACATATATTAAATTCAAGTACTTGCACGTCCGTAAATACTGTCATCTTAGGGACGGAAGCTTAAACGGTCATAATTTAATACACCATAATATAAGCAAAACACGACGTCGCTTATAAAATGCCCTGATCCAAGGATCGGAGAAATGGCGGACAACGGACTGATTTATTATAGCCTGTAACATTACAATCGAAGAGCGTATTTATGTCCACGGCGTATTCAAATGTGAAGGATTGTGCCGGAATAATATTGTATAAAATGCTCGGCTGCTTACAATTTATGGCGTCATTATGCCAAGGTGGACATTTACGAACGTAGGTTTTCAGCGTATTTTGTGTGACTTTGAAAGCGGTGCTTTCGAGAATGTTCAGTTGGTGTTTGAGTGTGTCCATAATAGCGATGAACACTCGTGCATGTGGCCTGAAGTGTACCTACTTAACTAGCAGCCCTCAACTTATGGGATGTTCTATCTCGTTATAAATCACAACCCATTTCTATCTTTGTTAATTAAGTTGATTCCTCACAAACAAGAGTAATTAATTTATATTCACATAGAAACGCTCAAGGAAAAAACATATATATCTTAAAAGTCTGTTCTGACGTCTGTTTTCTTCTTTTCTTTGTGTCCTATCTTTATGTTGCCACATACATTAAAATCTTATAGAAAATACTACACAATATCGTAGGTACATTTTTAGTGCGTATCTACGATTCGCTACAAACTAAACTCTTAACAACAAAACAGGACTTCATACAACTGAGAAAGAAAGAAAAAACTTAATTTTACACAATAACAGGATATTTAGGTAAAATAAAGTGCACTAGCCGCTACTTTAGGATTCCCTGCGTTGTGGGGCTGCCCTTTGACATATTAACTGTACTTAATGATTTCTACAAAACACAAATTTATAATTAAACTATTTTTGCACAATAACAATATATTCTGTATCAGTATAGGACAGGTTGACAAGATATTGTTTGAAATTTGAATGAGAGTTTTGAAATGTTAGTGAAAATTTTGTTCTTAAGAAAGTGGTTAAAGATAAAAGGGCCTCGGAAGGAGAAAAACCGTTTGGCGAAGAAAGTGCGTTTGTTGGATTGCATTGTGTTAGATGTGGTGTGGTGGGTGTTTGTTTACAAAAAAGTCTGCATATTGCTATTATGTATAATTGTCTAATAGTTAAAAGTTTTGTTGAACAATTTTGAAATTGAGTAGGGAAAAGGTTTCCTATATATCTTAAGAATGGCACGTTGGGTATGCCCAATTTTCAGCATAGAAGACAATTGCGTATTTCACCATGCCTCCTGCTGATAGAGGACAAATCTTTATTTTTAATTTATTTTATTATTAATAATTACTTATTATGTCATGTGGAACATGGTGTAATGGTTGCAGCTCCTTACAAACATTGTGTAAAATAAACAACTTGGCAATTCACAAGAGTGGTGGAGAGTTTTTTGCCAGTTCTTCTCTTCCGTTCTACGCCCTTGATTTGAGAACTGGCAGTAAATGTAAAATTAGAAGCATTTAATGTATATTTCTTTTTTGACGTTCATAAGTGTAGATTGTGTTACCCGAATAAATGATTTTGACTTGACTTGACTTGATAACTACTAATAAAAATTAGGCGTAGTTGTACTACGCTTCTACGCCGTAGCGCAAGCCGTTCCTATGCTACGAAAAATTCAATTAGAGCGAGACTGGAATCATTGACACTTGAGCACTAAAATAAAATTATTCCGCACTTAATAGCTCTTGAATGTCAATTTCATCACAGGCGTCGGGAACACGTCGCAAATCTTCCATAACTCGGCGCCAATCAGGCGTGAAATCACGCTATTTCCGATGAGTGAATCTATTATGTATTCTATTTGGTTCAGAGATTTAACCCGTTTAAGATATTATGTATTTATATATGATGATACTTATGAAATAGTTAAATACAAACCATAAAAAGGAATGGTTTGTTTTTACCAAAAAACACCGAACTAAACTGAACCTGTCTATTTAGGGTTTTAAAATGTTTTCTACTAAATCTGTAAAATCAAGCCCTTTTTTTATGTTACAGGAGGCAAATGGGCAGGAGACTCACCCGATGTTAAGTGATACCGGAGGCCATGGAGCGCGCAAGCGCGCTGCCGGCCTTTTAAGAATTGGTACGCTATTTTCTTGAAGGAGCCTAAGTCGAATTGATTCGGAAATTCTTCAGTGAGCAGCTGGTTCCATACAGTATGCCACCTTTAAAGTATCATCTTTTTTTATTGCTACGTCGGGAAAAGACGCACTGAAAAGATGATTTATACCAGCGAGTTTAATCAAATATAAAAGTTTACCTTCGTGCCGAACAATCTTAGAGATAATGTGGGTACCTGATAATTCACTTAGAATGCTTCTGTGAAATAAGTGTCGAAATCTAGCTATTCTAAAGCTAGCTATTCCCTTATATTTAGAAATAACAATTATTATTCAATTGCATGTCCTTAAATTAAGTCACTAAATGGATTCAGTCAGAGAAATTTTATCGCTAGAAATAAATGTATTTTTCTTGAAACAGTCTCATTTTCTTCAAGACAAGGAAATTCCCTAACCAGTTATACAACTTTGCTATTAAAATACAAGCTCCTTACCTCCTACCTCCTCTATTACCTTGACATAATGGCACCTGCTGATTGGACGGATTTTTTCCAGGAAAATGTGATTTTTACTATTTTCCAATGATTGAACGATTTTTACATTAGATACGCTTGTGCGGGTACAAAACGTTTTGGGATGCGTGAATGTGGGGTGTATTATGCATTTTCAAATCTGGTTAATTAAATAATACGTACCTACATCATAAATCTTGTAAAAGTATAGTTAATATTTGATGAGCAATACGAATTTAAACATAAATACTATAATAAAACCTTTAAAAAATACATATGCAATCGAATTCATTAATCAATCATAATATATCCCTCCGTGGATTAGTCATTTACTCAAGACATAATGGCGTTTGAATTAGATTACATTATTTTTTCTATAGACATATATTAGGCAAGGACCTGAAGGAGAAAACTGAAGCTAAGAAAAAAGAAAAACTTTATTATACATAATAAAAAAGGTTGTTTAGTTAAAAAGATAGTGCACTACTCACTAGCCCCCACACTAGGATTTACTGGTCTCTTTGCTTTGACATGTTAACGGTACTTGATATTTAATAATTTCTACATTACACTTGCATTTTATAATTAAACTATGTTTGCAATAAGAATATTTTCCGTTTTTGCTTAGTACTGGTGGAGAAACTGTTGTTTAAGATTATTAGTGTATGTAGGTTTAAATCGATGATACAATTTTTGTGCTAAAGATGAATGGGCATCAGAAGTAGAAAAATCGTGGCACGAAGAAAGCGTTTTTGGGTAGCTTATTATAGGCGTTCTGCAAAAACGTCTGCATATTGCTATACTAACTATAAAAAGTGAGCAGTGTTGACCTAGTGGCTTCAGCGAGCGACTCTCATCCCTGAGGTCGTAGATTCAATCCTCAGCTGTGCGCCAATGGACTTTTTCTATGTGCGCATTTAATATTCGCTCGAACGTTGAAGGAAAACATAGTGAGGAAACCATCTTGCCTTACACTCAAAAACTCGACAGCGTGCGTTAGGCACAGGAGGCTGATCACTTACTTGCCTATTAGATTAACTAATGCTCAGACCTATAAAGGTTGTAGCGCAACTGATTTATTTAACTATAAAAAGTAATTCCTTTACGATACAAACAGTATAGATATTTAATCCTCAATTGTTTTCTGTGATGAGTCGTATAAATAGTGCCCCATTGGAACCGTTACATTAAACACAATGATCCGATGCTCATTCAGGCTATAGCAATGCTATTGGATGAGTAAATACGCTGGCTCGTTTGTTACACTCGATATTAGACCGATAAATGAAAACGTTATTTTATTTATTGTCCATATATGTGCTGTATCATTTCTCTGAGAAATCTATCCTATATTGTGTTGTTTTCTGCTTAGTTTTAGTTGAATATTTGGTTTATCTAACTAAAAGCGTGTTTAAGGAACGTTTTGCTACGCACTACCAGTATTTGAATTTCGCTGTCCATCGAAGTATTATATCGTAACTAATTCAACTTTGGGTCCTAAAAAATAAATTAATAATTTATAATAAAATAAAGGTAAAATTTGACGATCTCGTGAATGATAGAATTTATTAGGCCATGATAATGAAGAAAGTTTTAAGAATAATGTTGCTACGTAGATTTGTAAATCTTTAGCCTATTTATGTTCAGATTTTTTTACGTTATTATATAATATTATGTTGAACTATAACTATATGTGTCAGATTCATATTTGATGTCTATGAACTCAGATTAAATGTAATTTGTTAATATATTGTCAAACCCTGTTATTCATTTATGCAAAAAATAAAGAGTATGTTACATTTGTAGTCAAGTCTGGCTACTTATGATTTGAAATACACAAAATATTCTGTATTAGATATAAGATGCATTTCTACGGTTTAATATATTATTTCTTATTAAGTACATTACAACATGAACATGAGACAATATACTAATACAATAATCTATTACGCTTATTAATGAACTGTATATTTCCATAGTAAAAAACTACAACAACAGCCAAGAAACAGAAGGCTTATTAGACAAAAATACAACACAATTTACGTTACACAACACAAAAAAGAAATCAAGATAATAAAATAATCTTAATATTTAATCCTTTTACTTGATTGAATTATTCACGCAATTACTTATGCTAGTGTAACAAGAGTGGCGTTGAGATTAAAAGGCGATCCAATTTCGTTAACCCACTATCAAAAGTCAACTTACGCATTACTTAATTAAATGGCCATTTATGTTCGCGGTAAATACTTATTTTGCGTTAACAAATTCAAACATAATATAGTTATTGTTACGGCCATATTCGTTAATTTCCTTTAAGATGTTGACATGGGAGAAATATGTGGATCTTACAATAGATAAATATTTAAAGTATAAATTTGAGATATCACACATTTTTATTTTAGTTTAGTTAGTATTTCTAGTGTCACATGTAACTTTGTTGCTTTGTAAATTTTTATGAATTTGTACTTTACCCTAAGTTGGTGATTGTTTTTTTTATTTTTCATACTAGTAATAAGGCCTATTTTTTGTTGTTTGCTAGTTTGCTATCCTTTAACAACTCTTTCCATAGCTTATCATTTAAATAAATCAAACATACCACTATACGCACAGCTCGTCGAGCGGGTTTGATTATCTTTCCGAAGCTACGCACGAATTATTCGAATCTGTAAACTATGAGGGTGTGCAATTATTTAATGGATTACATTCGTAAAGGTACTGTTTTTAATACATTTAAAAGGGTATTAAAATCAGCACAGAAGGTTAAAATTACAAAATTAAAGCTGTTGTCCGATGGTGGTGTTCAATTCTCATGAAAAAAATTGTCATTTATATGTTAATGAGAATGAAGTACTTAAAACATTTAAATTTTGACCCCTAGTATGCGCAGTAATGTAGACGGTTTTTTATACCTTTTTGACTGCTGGGATTGTATAAAATATTTTAGGACATAAAACAAATGTTTAATATCTTAGTTGCAACTAGCCTGGTTGGTATGGTGGCCAGGGGCCACCGGATGGTGTAGATCGTTTAAAAGAATGTAGAAATGCAGCTACCGTTGGGGCATCAAGCAACTGTTATAGTGACAAAAATAATATAAAAAACTACTATATATTTGTATTTTAAATATAGAAATTAAAATTATATATCGTAAATCGTTAATTTTAATAATATCTAAACATAACAATCAAATATACAGTATTTACAATTTTCTTAACCTAGTTGGTAGTAATAAAAATTAATAAAAAGAAAATTAAAATTAAAACAAATTTGGTTGGTGTGGCTGTGTACCTTTAACGCTGACAGCTTTTCCTCGCTGTATTACGATACTTTCGTTGAACACGAAAATCACCAGCTCTGGGGTCATCAGTACTATCTACCAAGCGCCAACATATACCATTAGTATTCGTAATTTTACTTAATTTGTTTTGAGATTATTATTTTCTTCCTATAAATAATATCTGTGTATGTTTTATCTCGAATAGAACAGTGAAAGAGATACAAGGAAACACGGTAGATTTCTCAGCAGATGATATGAAGTTGTTCCAGACCTACTAATCATAACCTAATACCCTATCCAAGGACTTCAATTTAAATTTCATCTTTCTTAAAGCCCATGTCTAAAGGACGGAAAGAGACAAAGGCTATTTTCTATTAGATAAAAGGGGACTTAATTAACGTTTTTCCTGTTTTGCTTTTGATTTAGTCTATAATTTCTTTGAAATTTTCCTTAATTGTTTCACCTTTATACTTGGTCAAATCATTGCTTTGTTTATCCGAAACCTTACAACGTATATTTTGTTCGTTTCCTTGAAAATCAGAATTATGAGAAAGATTTATAAGTTTTCTAAATTTTACCAAATATACATTTACGTAATGAATTGCACAATTAGTTACTCACTGTCTTACGGTACCATAAGGTATTGTACCACTACATAAGGTGTTTATTCATTTGACAACAATTCATTATACCCTTTTAAGCAAAAAAAATACGTGTGTCAGGGTTCCCAGCTCTTCCATAACAAACTTAATAATAAATAACATTAAAAAAATATTTATATGTTGAGATGACAAAGCTCTTCCGATGGGAGTATGGTCAGAATAGCATGTAAAAGAGCCCTATGTCCTCGCTCTTGTTACTAAAAAAATGTTTTACCGGCCGCTCCCAATATGTTTATATATAATATTTACTAAGCTTATATTTGAATATTATATTATTATAATTACATGGGTTAATATGGGTTCATTCTAAACAGACGTGCCCTACAATGGCCCATCTCATTTAACATCAAGTAGGTTTGTGTCAATACGTCTGTCCAGTTCTATATAAAACATAACATTAATACATATTTTTTCATTTATTTATAAATATACTCTGAGCTTTAAACGAAAAGTTAGACTAGAATGATATACTTCTTCAGTACATATAAATAATCTACACACATTATTCCATAATAAAAATAATAATAACTAAGCCTTATTTATTTCTTGAAATATTTATCCCATTACAATAGATACTTAAAATTTGTATACAAAAGTATATGTATTTTTTTCAAGGACCTCTTATTGAGTATAATCCTCCTCCAACTGCCCCATCCCACTCTATCTTGAGCATTTTTCTTCCAATCTTACCAACTTAATCTTTTCTTTCTCTTTCTTTTCCCTAGTGGTCATTTCCACCTCGATATTTGTCCATCTGCCATTGTTCATGCGAGCGGTGTGGCTATAAAAAATATTATTTTAAAAATAGTAGTCAAAAAAGTATTTATTATGTTAGCAGTTAGCCAGTCATGATGACATTATAGAATGTACGATAGAGCTAAATAAAAACAACAATCAAAAGATCTATAAACATTTCTTCAAGAATAAATATAGTATATAATATATATCGTCATATATATAGTAGCTTGTAATGACATCTGTCCCAACACATTACTACGAAGATGATGATGATGATTTGGAGGGCGAACAAAACATACAATGGAGCAATTTATTATTTCTACCGTTTAATCCAACATTTAAGGCCATAGTACTGGTTGTTGTTATCTTAAAAACAATATTGGTGAGTAATCATTCCGATTCTTTTAAAATGTGGCCTCAATATCAAACAGCTGCGTTCAACAATCTGAATTTCAGAAAGTAATCGCAGTTGTTTAGAGTCAGCCTGTCTATCTGAATAATTTATTTATTAATATAGAACCACCTATTACACAATTACTAATAGAAGTGTAAATTTAACGACGCAGTAAGGCCCAGACCCTTCCCCTCTTTTCTATGAAATACGAAAAAAAATTTCGTAGGTCACTCAGGTATACTCGTATAAGTTTAATCTTACGCATATAATTTAAAGAAGATTCTACAACTTTCTCAAAATATTGTAGATGTCTTATTTAATATTAATATTATTAACTTATTTGTTTGTTGATTATAGCAGTATATTCCGATTTGCAATTTTTGCAAAAAAATTTGTAAAAGAAAAATAAAAAACCAAAAACTTTTTGTTGTGCTTTTTTGAATTTTTCACATAAATTTTGAGGTTATGTGAAAAATGTGTGAATACAAAAGTTTTAGATCTTTTTATTACCTACAACTTTGCCATTTTACTTTTTTCCATACGAGTTTTAGTTTAGCTGGAAATCAAGAAAAAAAGTTTTTTACTCTTCAAAACTCACCCCCTTCTATGCTACGTTTTTTTTTATTCCTGTTTTATGTCCATTTACTTTATTATATCTATTTTAATCTCCTTAGTCTGTTCATAAGCTAGGTTATGTTCCACTGTAGATCATTAGTGGTGTAATCCCGTCCGATATAAAACAAGACTTTCACTATGGTATTAAGACATTTCTTAAAGATACACATCAGAATGAGCTTAGTTGGCTGTCTGATGGTGACGTGCTCCTTCGTATTTAAGTTTCTCATACAAAATTGCAATGAGAAATAAAGTTCTTTAAACATTTCTTAAATACTTTATCAAGACAATCACAGTCAAACAAACGCCTTACCGCTTCGAGTATATTATATACTGTATTCTCCAAAGCAGTGTTGGCCTAGTGGCTTCAGCATGCGACTCTCATACTTGAGGTCGTAGGTTCGATCCCCAACTGTGCACCAATGGATTTTATTTCTATGTGCGCAAATGGAGGCTGATCACCTACTTGCCTATTAGATTTAAAAATGATCATGAAACAGATTCAAAAAACTGAGGCCAAGACCTAAACAGGTTGTAGCGCCACTGATTTATTTATTTAAATTCCGCTATCGTTTTGGATCACCATCAAAATAACATAGAACATCATTTATGGAGTCGAAAGTGTGTGCACTAAATAGTGATTTATAGATTCTGCTGTGTAATATTTGCCGTGGCCAAATCGACTTGTAGATAATATAATATAACTCGAAATAATTCGATCCAGGTAATTATCAATTTGCTTACTAATGTAGGGATAAATTGCATAATTTAACTAAAATAAACGCGTTTGTGCATTCATAGCGGTTGGTATATAGCACAAGAAGAAGCACGATGGATAGTGTAGGAGATATAGCCAAAAACGTGTTTTAACCCCTTTTTCCAAAATGGCGGCCGGGGGACAAGGGCGCCAACCCCACAAACTTGGGTTTAAGCTTGTATTGACCCCCCCTACATGTCCCATAAATATAATTGCGTCCTCTATCAAATGTTCAGCCCATGTAACATTTCAATTTTAGCTAGACTAATACTAGTGGGTTAGTTTCTATGGTTACCCACTATTACTGGGATAACAGCCATATAGAAGCATGGTGATGGGCTTAGTTGTAGATTTATAACGAGGCCTCCTTTCCCTATAATACCTTACTCTGTCACAAATATTTATTGAATAATTAGGAAGTTAAATTATGCAAATTCGAAAGATTTCTTCTAAGCAGTTATTTTCAGGGGCCGATACAAGCTGCATATCCAATTGTTTATTGTTGGGACACTATGGAATATGATACAAGTTTAAGCCTGATAAAATTTGCTTATTTATATCTATGTGATCCTATATATAGCATTGATACTTTGCTTCATATCCTTCATAGGTTAGTAAACACCGTTTATATTTTCTTCAGAAGATTATTTTTGGTGCTCATTGCCTACGATGTTGATTTAATAAGTCTAAATAATATTTAGGCATTTGGTACACTAAAAACTTATAAAATTGTTGATTTTTTAGATGGAAGGAATTGAAACTAGAGTTTAAAATAGTTTCGCCCATTGACATTTTGCAACCCTTAAAAAAAGAAAAGGAATTTCAACTCATGATTTAGAATTACGTTTATTTTTTTAATCACCATATAATTTTTATCTTAAGTAATTTGAATTTCAACAAAAAACAAAAGAAAGTATGAGTTTCACTTTTTTTAATTTGGTAACCGCGTTTGGCCCACGTGGAAGTTTTTTGACAGCATATAATGTTCATAATAATTATCTTAAGTGATTGAAACATTGATTAAAGAGTACCGAGAGTTTTTTACGCCGGCTTTTCCTCTCGGCCTACACCCTCTGTCTTCTTTGCCGATGAGTAGGGATGCCTACAAATTCAAATTTAATGACGTGGTATAAGTGATACATGTATCTTAAGTTCCATAATAAACATATTTTATTTTTGAAGTTATACTTCTTTAGGCGCGTTATGAAAAATTTATGAGAGTGAAATTTTACGATGCGCGCGCACCGTGACACAAAATTAGGAGTGTGATTATAGCGTGCGCGAGCGAGATAGGAATAAGACAATCTACAAGTAAAAAGAAATAGAATATGCGTGAAGTTCGTATGCCAAGAATTTTGAATGACCATAATGACATTTGTCATTTACCTTTTAAACAAATAAAGGAGTTTTAATTATTTTTTCAAAGAAATTTAGCAATGCTTTTTGAATTATATATAATCAGAAGTGATTTAAATTGAATATTTAAACCAATACTAATTAATATTTGTGAAAAAACTGTGCTCATCAACCTTCCTAAGTGCTTCATTACAATTGAGGTTAACTATCAGTTTGTATTATTATTATCGAGTAATGTTTTGATTAAAAAAATTACCACATTGTTTAATCAAAACATGTAGTTTTTCTCTAGCAAATATAAGGACAAGAGACAAAAAACAATTGATGAATCAGTGTAAGTGCACTAAATTGAATACAAAAAAAGAGTTGTCATCTTATCGCTGTGAAACATCAAAAACTGGAGGTGGAACAAAGCCAAACTATTTTTAATAATGCCAAAGAAGTATAACTTCTTACGCGCGTACATAAGTACACGCACCCTTTTTTTTTATTTTAACAATATCGACAATCCTGATTTGAACCAATTTGTATCCGTAGGCAGTCAAAATTTCTCTCTTTTTGAATAGATGTGAAAATATATTATAATTCTATCAGATACAGTTATTGCAACACCCAAATGTTTTAAATTTTTAGGCAAATAAGAGATGAAGCAGTGAAGCGAGAATATTTGCCAAAATCGGGAGTACTGATACTTTTAGATGTGATATCACTTATACCATTCTTTAGTCTAATTCAAGACGTACCCTGTGCTCCTGTTGAATTTCGACCAAATGTTTATTCCTTTTCGGAATTTGTCATGTAAGAACTTTTGAATTGCTTTTTGGATTTGGAACCGAACCTTCGGAGATGACATGACGCTTATGTCGAGAGAGAAACTATTAATTTAGTTTAATGTTAATATTTTTTACATGACTTTAAAAACAAGCAAATTATAGGTTTTTAAGGTAGGAGTCCACATTTTTTATGGGATTTTTTGCAATTCGTGCCGGTGACGCCAAATGAAATGGACTCTGGGAGCTCGGTCGACCCGCGTCGTCCGTCATTTATCTTCTATAATTTCTTCTTTTAGATGATTTAGCACGACGAAAATCTGATTGAAAATGGCTTTAGCAATCCGTTTCTTGCCTCCGATATTTACGATGCTATAATGTGGACGCCGACTTTTATTAGTGTTAGCTTAGCTTAAAATATAAATGATATATTCCAAATGCAGGCAAACTTTTGGCTTGGCAGCAAATGCAATTTTAATACATTCCTTAGTGTTTTAATTATGCACTTATTTTGGATTGGTTTAAAATATACAGTGGCACTACGACTTTTTTTTATCTGTTTCATGATCATTTGTTAATCTAATAGTCAAGTAGGTGATCAGCCTCCTGTGCTGACACACGACGTCGACTTTTTGGGTCTAAGGCAAGCCGGTTTCCTAACGATGTTTTCCTTCACCGTTCGAACGAATGTTAAATGCGCACATATAAAGAAAGTCCATTGGAGCATGGCCGGAGATCAACACCTACGACGTCAAGATAAGGAAACACTGCTCTAAAATCGAATATTTCTAATACAGTTAAAAGCTTCTTGTGTGGTCTCGTGTAAAGACAACTTTCATATTATATCTTTAAACTTGTATTACATTCAAATCCAAAAAAAATTAAATGTCTATCTACATTAAATAATAATGATTCATGTGCACTTTTTATTATTATTACTATTTTTTTTTCATGTATTCTTTATTAGTTTAGTTTGTTTTTTGTTCCTGTTTAGTTTCTTTTTCTAAACAACTAAATGTAATACGTGTATTTTTGCACTTCTTGCCTATCTTATGTAATTTAATACTTTTTTTTTCTCACAGTGGTTGCCTGGAAGAGATCGCTTGAAAGCGATAAGGCCGCCAGTTGCTTTTTTTTTATTTAATTATGTCAATTGTACTATATTAATGTATATGCAACGAAGTGTTAATAAATAAATAAATAAATACACACTAAACTTACATTAGAGACAGTCGTAAGTCTTCTTATTTAAATGTTTAACTTTCAAAATTGAATTTTCAGAATATACAGAATAGCGGAATCGTTTTCTTTACTAAGTTCTCATGAACTCTGGCAGATTGTTATTGGTTACACGTTAATGTTCACTATAAGTGTCAACTGTATAACGTGTTTTTTTATTCTATTGACTATGGTTGGAAATTGCCCAAGATGTAATGAATTTCTCTATGATTGGAGGAAGTTTGTATATAAAAAGGTACAATTAAATTCAAATAATTATACAGTATGAAACTTTCTACCTACGTAATTGTTGAGATTAGAATGAGAGAATGGATTATCTCTACACATGTGCAAATTTATCACATACTCAAATTCAAATTCAAAAATCATTTAATCGTATAGGTAACACATTGTATACTTATGATCGTCGAAAAAAGAAATGTATATGAAATGCTTCTAACTTTACATTTAGTGCCAGTTCTCAAATCAAGGGCGTAGAACGGAAGAGAAGAACTGGCAATAAACTCGCCGCCACTCTTTAATCGCCATGTTTTTTTTACACAACGTTTGTAAGAAGCTGCAACCATTACACCATGTTCCACATGACATCTTAAGTAATTAATAATAATAACATAAATTAAAAACGAAGACTTGTCCTATCAGCAGGAGGCATGGTGAAATAGGAGCACGCACTTACATTCTCGTGGGAACAACACGCCAACACTTAGTCGAAATAACTAACATCACCGCATACACGAATTCAAGTACGACCAGTCACCACAAATAGCACCCGTTCACGAGTATGACGCATGGCCAGCCACTATTTAAGATAAAAGACAAAACCCCGTATCCGAGCCCACTATACAATTGATCATAGTTTTAAAACAACTACTGGTTGACCTTCTGATACTGGACACAAGTCATCTATTTTTATGTTAATGTTTGCCAATTTCATTCAACATGCAGCCAACTCAAGTTTTCGTATGCAATATGTAAAATCCAATAGTTTTTGTAAGCGATAACGCGACCTTTTATCATGAATAATATCGCGCAGTGTGGATACGTTTGATACTAAATTAATACATACAAAAGTCAGAGAAATATTGTCACCCCATCGATATGGACATCGTCTTTTAGCGTTAGGTTTAATCACGTGGTTAAAGTGCGACCACAAAAGACACGAAAATCTTTTTTTAAATTATCGTACAGTATTTAATTTAGAAGTATTACTTTTAACACTTAATAGCTTAATTCATTGTACGTTTAAAAAAAAATTCCTGGTGTTAGCGGGGTATTCAACCCTCGAACTACGGTTAGAATAGCACAATGCAAACTACACTTAATGAAAAAGTTTAGTTATTAAAGTTCACATACACTATACATATCTACATATGTTACAAGCTATTTATTATAAAGTACATGACAATTATGGTTTACAAAAATAGAACACTGCCAATTTTAGAGTGTACTAGTAATTTTTTGCCTAAGCAAAAAAAAAATTAAGTTATGGATGTTTTCCCTTTAACGATTTTGTTACAGTTGAATGAAACGGATGAATCATATTCCACATACATATACGGAGGATCATTTATATACAGTTTCTTTATCAACAACCAGCTGGATGAGACCAAACCCTCAACCATCAAGGAGTATATTTTTATGGATATCTTGATGTTACTAGGCTATTTTTTATTAACATTTGTCGTTATCCCTAAAATGGTATCAGAGTCTATGTTAAGCCTTCGACGAATGGGCTCATATTATCCAAAAGTAGAAAGAATTATTGACGAGACCAGAAGGCGAAATATATCCCCGAAGGCTCACCAGGACGTCAAGGATTTCTATTCCTTAATGTGGAAGAAGAGGAGCGGAATTACCAGCGTGCCTGAAGTGATTTCTGAATTACCGAGATATTTACGACTCGACATACGCCAAGATTTAGTTTGGCCGGTGTTCCACCATAGTCCTACATTTAGAAGGACATCGGATTCCTATAAACGCTGGCTTTGTGAGGTAATCCGTATGGACTACAAGTTGCCGGGAGAGAAGTTTTTTGCAGGCCCTAATTGTTACAACCATCTGTACTACCTTAAATCTGGAAAGATACAACTTATTTCTTTGGATGATGGCGTGACGCCTTTAATAACATTGACTAGCGGTACTTTGTTGGGTGATATAAGTTTTTATTTGGTCCCACCGAAAAGGAAAGTAATTGTACAATGCGTAACATATTGCGAGGTATTATATATCACACGGGCTGACATTTTGAATTCCCTCCACAAACATCCCCACGATCGGCGTCTCATTTTGCAACTGGCTAAAGATAGAATAAAACATGCGCGGACCTTATACACTTGTAAACAACATGTTAGAGGCTTAGACAGATCAGAAGACGAGGGTATAGCGTGGGTGAAAAAACGCTGGAGCGAAATTTCCGAAGCTTACCGTAACTGCAAAATATTATACGATAAAGAAGGTTTTCGGTGCCAGCTTACAGCCGAAGAAACAGTTTATCATTGTCCGAAATACATCGGGCAGCTTGTTCTGTCGAGTGATGAGCAAATTCAAACAAAGTCTTCATTCGTTTCCACAAAATTTCCGTGGATTTTTGTTCCCCAATCGGAGTTCGTTTTATTGTGGCATCGCATTGTTGTTGGCACGGTTTTCATGGTTTTAATTCTCTATCCCCCTTATCTATCGACGAAGAACCCGCCTGTGTGGTTCGGTTTATTTCAGTTCTGGACTGATGTTGTTTACATTTGCGATATTTGCGTGATGTTGTTAACCGCGATAGATGGACAAGAGAATATCGGGGACGATTACACAATTATTATATTTTCTCGATGCAAAACAATAAAGTTTATGCTTGATGTGCTTTCTACTATTTGGATTGAAACATTTGCGTCTGTAAGCGGATTTCACCAGCTCTATAATCCTCTGCAGTTTAATCGACTAATTAAGATATATGTTCTATTTTCTAAATGGGATTTGAAGAAGGACCCATTATTCGATGTGAATTATAAAATGGCTCTAGTTGTGAGCTCCTTTGCGTATATAACGAGTTATATTTTATACGTTTTCGATCGGAAGAATCCAAAATTGAACACGGCATATTTTTTCGGAGAATTATTTTTGAAGTGCAACACAACTGTCCCCAAACTTGAATGCGATATTGAGTTGCCGAATGCCTTTATTATATTTTTGGCTTGGTTATTGGAGTTCATATTTTACGAGTATCTTCCTGGATCTTTGATAGATATATATGTAATAGTCATTATTAGTTATTTGGTATTTTTGATTGTTATTTATATCAAAACTAATACGGTAGCGATGTTCTATTTGAGATATCGGGAGTTAGTGAACTATCAGTACTTCGTTAGTAGTATAAAGAATCATTACCGACATTATAAAATACACCCGGGCTTGCTCATACGACTGAATCAGTATTTGATATGCCATTGGAAGTATTTTAATGGCATGGACGTGTTGCATCCTAATTTGTTGAAGAATGAACCGTACGATATTTATTGGAAATTACACGGAGAGGTTGCCGAGAAGTTAATTAAGGCGGCACCTGCATTTGCGTATGCCGAGCCAGCGTTTATAAAGGAGCTGGCGTATAAAGCAAAATTTCTTTTACTCCCAAAGAATTGCACCATTTCCGTGTTTGGCGTACAAACTAAAACTGTTACATGGCTTGTTCAGGTAGATTGACATTGATTATAGTATAATAAGATATATTCAGTTGACAAATGAATCTTTAACCAACTATATCCATGATTAATTAGTTAAAAAAATACACTGTAAAGTAATAAATCAGTCAAAGAATTAAATTTTTTTGCTAATTATTTATTCACTACTTGTACTTTACCCTCTGTAGGTATTTAATTTTCTCAATTTAGTTGCCTAGAAGACATCGCTTGTTAGTGATAAGGCCTGTTGCCTTATTTTTATATGTTTAAGGTATTACAGTCAAAATCTGTTATAACGACATCGAAGGGACTACTCGTATTTGGTCGTAAAAACCGATAGTTGTAACAGCCGATGACGTTGTTGTTAAGTACATAGAATTCAGCCAGGACCTTTAATTTTGGTATATAACCGGTATGTTGTTCTAAACGATGTCGTTGAAAGCGGTTTTGACTGTATATTAATTTATTTATTTACGTTTAATATATAAATACTAGGGTTACATGACGTCGGAATATCACGATCTTAAAGGCGAAGTGTACAAGAAGGAATACAGACCCGGCGATTTTGTGACGTCTTGTGCGGTATTTTTGGGGAAACCATCGCTTAGGACATTGAGAACAACTACAGAATGCGAAGTACTATGTTTAATTAATATTTGTATTTACATACGCTATGAGTGAAGGAAAACATCCTAAGGGAACCATGCCTTAGCGTAAGATTTAGTGCCCTCCCTCACCGGGACGCCATGGCGACGTGGCCAGCGACGTTACCATGGCTACGACTGGCGTCTTTGCGTCGCCAGACTGAGTCGCCAAATCGCGTCGCCAATGCATTCAGTTCTGTCTCGACTCAAAAATCATAATCAAAAATAAATTTTAATTAAATGATCACTAAAATTATAATAAAATAATAATTATTATTTTATTTAATCATTTTAAATCAAATTTAAAAATCATTTTTCACCTAAATATTAATGATTAGGAGCCTTACTAACAATTTCTTTCAGGATAACTAAGTAAAAAACATAATTAAAAGACCGAAAAAGCAAAAAAAGCTATACCTATAGCTAAGCTAAGCTAAGGTATGCTAATTCGGCAACTGGTTGTCGACTGAGTGAGTGACGGAGCATACAAAGTCGTGCAAATAACTGGCGGCGTCGCCAGGTACCCAGCGTCGCCATTCGCCGCATGTGAGTGGTCGACTCTGTCTCCGGTGGCTACTTGGCGACGTCGCCAGTCGGTCGCCAAGTGAGTTAGCCGGCATACATCCCAATGGGAACTAGTTGGCGACGTCGCCATGGCGTCCCGGTGTGGTATGGCACTCAGAGAAGAGACTTATTTTGAACTATGACTCTTGTATGCCAAAATACAATGCACTTTTGACGTACGAGTCCGATTTACCGCTTCAGTATTATTTCTGAAACATAGTCCCAAAAAGTCGACACCGTGTGGCAGCCGTCTAATAACCTACTTGCCTACATGAATTAAAATGATCACGGAACAGATACATAAATCTGAAGCCCAGATCTTAAAGGTTGTAACGCCACTATTTTTTGTTATCTTTATTATGGTGTCTCTCTCGTAGATTATTGGGAACAAAAATCTTAATGATTAATAATTATCTTTTTTAGATTCTCTACTTAAAAGTGATCGACTTTTTTCACATTTTGAAAAACTATCCTAATGAGCACGATCATTTTGAGTTTTGTATTGAGAGATATATGTCGAAGTATGATCAAATGGTTCAAGATTATGTCAAGAAGTATAAAGATGTAATAATTTTATTCATATAATGTTAAACTAAGAACGATTTCAATTGGAACAAAACTAAGGCTGATACGACCCTGGTATACCAGTATAACAGACGTAAAAGTCTAATAAACACGTCCATATATTAGTATCAACAATTTTTAATGCACAGAACATACGTACATTAAATTAATGGTTAAATTGGACAGAATTTTGTTGATATCCTAGTATTGGCGCTATTTGTAAACTTTAAACGACTTCAAACAATTTGATTGAGATTGACCTGCATGTAAGATGATATTGGCTATATTTGAGTATGTTTGTTTGTCTGTCAACGAATTTCTATAAAACTAAAAGATCGTCTTCCAACTTACAGTCCTAGTTTCATCGAAATTGAAATCGAGTGAATACCATAAAATCTAAGGGCGGATTTTATGGTTTTCACGAATTACTGGAGACACGTATATTTCCTAAGTAACTAATATTGTATTAGCAAAAAAATTTTTTTCAAATCACAAAGTTTTTAATTTTTTTATAGTATCGCATGAAATTGCTCAATCAAAGTTCTGTCACTTCATTAAAACGATGTTCGCTATGGAAGATAAAATTAAAGAAAACACGTAACATTTGGTTTGATCCGGAGTCGAGGTATTTTGAAATTACATTTTTATATTTTGACATTGACAGGAACTATTTTAAATAATTCATTATACGAAATGTAAGAATAATAAATACAACATTTATTTATTAAGTTCAATACCACAGCACTAGCTACTGCTCCTGTTACTGCCAGAAGTGTTCCTAACTACTTATTGCTGCAATTTCTCTGCTATCTCTGCTCTCAGTGGCAGGGCTGGTAACTTATTTACATGCTCACGCTGCACACTTCCCTGCCCGAGGCTGCCCGAGAGTTACCTGAGTGTAAATGTGGCATAAAGAATGAAGACTATTGTTAAATATACGTATATATAAATAATCCTACTTGTTGATAATATTTTTTGCTATTAGCTATAGCTATTAGTTAATACTCGTATAATCTTTAGGAATTTAAATATTCATAAACTTTTTACAGATTTATACAAACTTGGATGGTATTTCGTGTCATTGTTGCTGTGATTTCAATTGTTTCGGCGTCATTACAAGGTGTATAAAAGTTCTTATTTATTTATAAATCAGCTATAATAGAGCGAGACGTTAGTTCTGTAATATATCTGTTTCATCGATCCTTTACAAGTTATATTCGGAAATCTCACTAAGCCAAAAAATCTATATTTTTATTTTTTTCCATGATAGATGAACTATGTATCACATTTTTTTTTAAATTGATTCAATCAAAGTGTTCTTAGACTTAAGTTAATGTTACACGAATTAAAGTAGTCAAATGAGTATTTAATTTATCGCCAATATTGCAAAAATATTTAAAGACATTAACGCCCAGCCACTTCTGTGAAATTTCTTAATGTGATAGTTTGACAAGGACGAAAAATCAACCAGTAGTTCATATGTTTCAAGAAAGTATTTTTAAAGATGAATTACAATGTGTGTCAAGCAACAGGAAATTTTATTACGTACGTATTTATCTCCGGTCTGGGTTCCGATTGACCGTACTGCAGGTAGCGTAGGTAGGAAGGATAACATGAAAGAAATAATGTATAAAAAGTAAAAAATCTAAGCTGTATATTTATTAATTTTTTTGTTTTGTCATGATTGAAAATTAATAGGGCTATTTATTTATTTATTTCAATTTTTAGGAGGAGTTGGTGCTTGTATAAGGCCTCCATTGATTATAATAGGTCATGTTTGCGATTGTATTGGCTATGCAGATATTTCCATTAAATTATTTGTGAGTTACTTTGCATTTTTTTGTATTACGCTTATTTATTAATGTTTTATATTATGATTAAATACTTTTTGCACACGAATTAAATAATAATATTAACCATAAACTTTAAAGTTAAGATAACCATGGTGCAACTGGTGGCTTTACCGCTAATAAATAATAATTAAAAAAAACATATGTGCAACTCACATGAGGTAGAAGTGAAAAAATTTTGGTTTCAAGATAATTAAACGAATATAATTTATTTAAAGTGAAAACTTCTTTAGCGACGTTGTACACTTTTTTGGAATGGGTAAAAAATAGTATTGTCTTTGATTGACATAACCTTTACACATTTAAATAAAAAACTTTTTAACCGGATTAAAGTTATGTTTTATTATAAATCTATAATATTTATAAGATTTATAAGATTTATAATAATACATAACTTTAATCCGGTTAAAAAGTTTTTTCTTTAAATGGGTAAAAAATGTTAAACTCGCGTCAGGACACGTGACCTGATTCGTTAGACGGCTGGAGAGTACACAGCAGGCGCGGCGTATTTAATGTAATATAAATTGTCATGTTTGTGTACGATAGCGCAATAAATAAATATTGTTTTCTACCACATATACACAATACTATACAATTATAGTACTTTTATACTGATAATTAAAGCTATTCGTGCAAAATTATTCCCTAACCATTCCAAAATATCAAAACTGTACAACGTTAATATTCAAGTTTTCACTTTTGCCGGCACTCCCGGAATGCAACCCGTAGTTTTTTTAATGTTTAATATCAATTATAAATTTTGATAAAAACTACAATGATTAAAAAGTTTTTATAATATGTAAATAAAATTGATAAATTTCATCAAAATTTATAATTTAATTAAATTAGTCTTTTATTTGATTTTTTGCACATCTATGTTTTTTTAATTCAGGAAATGATCAATTACACACACAGTAATTTAAAGTTTATACACTGTATAATGCTTCCTATCTCATTTTCTCCCACGTTAAATCTTATTAATTTATGTGTATGTCTCTTTTGACTGGCGATTTCTCGTTTCGTCGATTTGAAAGTCACACCAGTCACCACAACGATGCTAAACCAGTTTTATTAACATTAAACAGTTTTCATGCAGTGTCTTTGCGTCTATAGGCCTCATACTTATTAGTTCAGCCGCCTTTTTAACGTAAGCGTTTGACCACAATATCACATGATTTCGAGCGAAGATATCGTCTTATCCTACCTATCTAAAAGCTAAATTAAACGTGCTCATAAACTCCATAGAAAACATTGTAAAGAGCTCCCACTCCTTTGCTTTGAGACCCGATACGAATCTTTGCAACGTACCGAATAATCTTATATGAAAAGAAATTACTGAATTTTCTTCTTCCAGCTAGCATTCTATAACCAAAAGGGCTTATTAATTACCGATCCGAAAGAACGTTGTAAGCATTACTTGAGTAGGGGATTCCTTCTTGACGTTGTCGGCTGTGTGCCTGTCAAAACAATCCTTTCTGCAAATATTGGGAAAAATGACGCGGTTTTAATAAATACAGTATCGAAGTTTGCCCATTTTTACATTATCATGGGCTATTTTAACTATTTGGCGGACTTGCCTAATAGAAACATCACTTTTTATATGGTGAGTATTTGAAATCAATTTAATAATAATATTACAATTATGTGCATTTAAAAATCAATATTTTTTCACTATTGTATTTGTATTTTATTGTTGTGTTTTTTAATATAGGATCGCGTGCATAAGTTTTCTAGTCTAGATATAAGTTGCGAAATGATTTCACGTTTTATACTTTAGCTTGAACTTTTTCATACCTTAAATTCATTAACAAACATTAACCAGGGACGCTACAACCTTTTGGGTCTAAGATTCGGATTTGTGTATATGTTTTGTCATTATACGTTTTTTCTGATAGACAAGTAGGTTGTCAGCCTTCTGTGCCTGACATACCGTCGACTTTTTTGAGTCTAAAGCATACCTTAAGCAGGAAGTCCATTGTTGCACAACTTGGGATCAAATCTACTTCACAGTTTGCAACCATTGTAATGGTTTAATAAAGGAGTGTGGACAATTTGAAATATATTTTTTAAAATAAAAGACTCATTCATATTTCAGATTTTAAAGATGCAGATAATGACAGTACTGGTGATACTTGGCACCAGTAATTACTTTGTAAGTAGATGTATATGTTTCGAATGGGATGATACAGGATATATATTGAATATGACTCGCCGTGACCACTGTTGGCTTCCTAACTATCTTTCCTTGGACGAGTATCCAACTATGCATCAGTTAAAAATTGTAAGTCTTATTTTTATATATTATTCAGCATGTGCTCAGATGAGACCATAATAGGAGCAAGCTTTGTGAGCTATTGACGAACATTCTAAATAAAGGGTATTTATCAGCTGAAAGTCTTCTATTATTTTATTACTAACGAGACGTCTTAAATATAAAATTTCAAACTTAAAAAAACAAACAAAATCTGAACTATTCACGAACCCACTTAAACACTAATCAAAATCGGTCCACCCATTGATTGCATTACGGCTTTGTCGGGAAAGATTCGATCGTCTTAGTTGGCATTGTGAATATCGCCACGATAAGCTAATAGCAACTCTAAATAAACACATCAACTTCAAAACGTCTAATTGTCAAATTATCAATCATGCTTAACCTTAGATAACATTACGTTTAGCTGTCACCTGCGTCTTGTACCATTTTAACAAATGAATGTATCAGTCAAAAAATGTATCAGTCAAAACATCAGTCTTGGCTAGACTGATGTTTTGACTGATACATTTTTAGTTTTTCTGTTTGATTGATGATCTCTTTGTTTTTTTGAGAGCAATATAGCGCTGGTCTCACTTAAAATGACATTTTTGTGTTCGATAGTCAATTTATCAAAGACAACTGAACTTACGTGAGTGAAATCGCTGGTCACTATTGAGGAATCGTAAAGAGCTTTGGCTCGTAATAGAATATGTTATAAATGTGGAGTGAAACAACAATATTTCTTAGATCAATTAATTACAATAGCCTCAAAAATCGAGAAAGATAACAAAAGTCCTAATTTAATAATAATAGAGTGGCGCTGCAATACCATAACCTGGTCTCAGGTTGCATCAGTTTCTTTGGCCATTTTTATTTCATAGAGTACTAGGTCTCTGGCCTTCAGGCTTCAACAGACACGTTTGAGATTTGCCGGTTTCCTCGCGATGCTTCCGCATACGAGCGACCGTTAGATGTTCACATAGACAATAATTCACTGGTGTACAGTCGGGGATCGAACCTACGACCTCAGAGATGAGAGTCGAACGCTGTAGCATGTGGCTTCACACACTGCTTAAATAGACTACATATTCCCAAATTAAACGAAGTTAAAATTTATTTTAAAGGTGCTTGCGCAGAGCTTTAATCTGGCACAGAGTGGTCTCATGAGATTTAACCTTGGAAAGTTTCATATAGACCGCGAATATCTCGGTGTGGGAATTACTTTATGTATTCTTGGAATAATGTTCTGGTAATTGCTTAAATAGCTTAATTTCTAAAAAAATGTTTGCTCTGCTCTCTTAGGTTTGTAGGTTGTATTTTACTATGTATTATAAAACATATTTTCCACATTAAGATTACGATATATGTATATGTCCACCATTTAATTGCATATTAAAGCACCAAATCATTGTGGAACTCTGTGCCTTCTTAAGTTAAACTTTTAACTGAAGTTTCATCATCACCGTCATCATAGACGAAATTATCACCTATTGAAAAAAATTATTTAATTCTGACACAATAAAGCTGGGCTAGTAGCTAGTTTAAAGTTAACTGTTCGATTGTTCGTATAGTTTGTGTAGACATTCGTTTGTTCCTATTGGTGGTGTAGACATTCGATTGTTTGTATAGTTTGTGTAGACTATTCGATAATTCGTATAGTTTGTGACAACAAATCAATTGTTTGTATAGTTTGTGTTGAGTATTCGTTTCTTGATCTTATTTATAAACGAACCATAATACCAGCCTTAATTCAATAAAAAAGGTTCTATCAAGAGACGAGGGTAATAAAACAATATTCAATATTGCTTAAGGTTTATAGTATGTTACTTTTAATCTCATGTGTTATGTGTTATATGAAGAATATTATCTATATTCTTTGTTATCTAGAATAAATGTTGTAAACTGACGCTAAATTAAAACATTATTTACTCATTACACGAAGTTGCACCATCTAGTGCTTAATATTAAATAGTTCTGCAGTATATGAATACATAATTATCCCTTTGTCGATAGTTGGATCCACAAAATAGGGTCGGTTTTCTCATAGTTTCTAAGAATTTTATATTAAGGCACTATAAAGTTCTGTATAAAACCCATTTACTTGTAGTTGCGCCTTAAAATTAGCGTGTATTAATAATTAAAAAATTCCATATTTACAAAAGATACACACATAAAATTGTTATAGGCTTCCTCCAACTGACACTATCTCTCTCTTTCTTGAGCATTTGTCTGCCAATTCCCCACCAACTTTTTTAAGCTTGTAAGCCGACCGATTAATATGTAGTAGACAATTATTAATTCAATACTATTTATTCAAACAAATTGGAAATATTTGTCTCCTCGATCATCTAGATCGGTCTACGGACCGAGGAGTTATGCTGTAACATCTATTACAGCTGGAAATTTAACTTCTTGCTTCAGTTTTTATGTATTATCGGTTATGCTGTAACAGCTGGAAATTTAACTTTCTGCTTCAGTATTTTTTTATTATCGGTCACATGCATAAGGCTAAACATAAAGAAATCTAAGAATCAAGAAGCAACCCTTCATGGTTATTTTTTGAAAAAAGAACAACCTTATCACTTTAAGATGTTGTTGTTGTGTTGGAGAATCGTCGAAAATTAATTGATGTATCGTTTGCAATCAAGTTGATTGCCCCAAATTTTTTATCAAAATTTAAATTTCGTGTACCCTCTATTCCATTTGTTCCTCCTTTCCGAATATCTAGTTTTGGTCAAAGGTTACCGATGTCCAGATTGAGCTTTCTGATAATAAATAAGTCTAGATATCCATAGTTGTATGATTTTTTTTGTGTATGTCATGTTTGCCTATAAATGTTTGTCACATTAAAAATTGTATAATGTGGTTCTTTTACCAATGTATCAGTGTGCCGCGCGTTGGCAATCTTATATCAATAAAAAAAATCAAACGCATATATGAAACTTCGTGGGATGCGGCTTGTAAAAATGAATAAAGTATATCATAATTATTTCAGGTATGTAATGTGTTATTCGCTTACATTATTGGTGTTAAACTTCCGTGGTAATACAATTTTCCAACATGGAGTGAGTCAGTTGAGAAGATTCTTGCAGGCCGAGCGTGTAGACAAGAAGTTAATCGAAAAAGCGATCACTCACTTTCGATATTGGTGGTTTAGGTAATAATGAAACTAGAATAGTAATGAAATAACACTTTCATATTACAAACACCCTTACAGAACTTAAATCTAAGGGTGCGTCTACATCCACCCGCACGCAGTTCGCTCGCAACCTAAGCGCGGGCGACGCGCTAGCGGCTAGCGTCTTCCATCCGCCCACGTCAGTAAATGGACCTGGAAGCGCGAGAATTGAGTGCGCGCACGCCTTATACGAGTCTTGCATGAGTTGCGTTAAAGAGGCGCACCGAACCATTGCCGTGACTGCATGCGCGCAGCTCGCAAACGGCTCGCGAGCTGCACATTCGCGGCACATTCGCCAGATATGGACGCACCCTAAGGTAGCTTGGTGTATCTCTTAGTTTTATTATAATGTTAATAAAATATGTGTCGCATAAACTCACTTGACTTAATGTCCTGAAACCCCTAGATGAATAATTGCTGATAGAACCGCCCCAGAGGGCGTCCACAGTGAGTCTCCATCGCTTTCGGTCATGAGCCTCGTATTTCACCTCGCTCTTTCCGGCTCTCTTTGCCTCATCTGCAACTGTACGGCGCCACGTTTGCCTGGGACGGAGACGCTTGGGAATATGATTGGGATCCCTTCGGAGTGTATAGCCTATTCATTTCCATTTGCGTCAATTGATCTGCTGGCTAATCGGGGTTTCTCGACAGCGCTCCCAATGTTGCTCGTTAGAGATCTTTCCCGGCCAGTAGATGCCCAGGATACGGTGTAGACAGCGGTTGAGGAAGACTTGGAGTCGTTGCAAGATGTCTAGAAGGGATGCTGACACATCCCTGCAAGCATTGTACCCGGCCTCCCCCAGCTCTATAAAACAGGATGAATTGGCCGATGTGACAGGCCCTTGCTGTGCCAAGGTCCATTCCACATCATTCGTGGCCGTAGAGGACCGTAATATTAACGGCTGATCGTTGGCTGGATGCGGACAAGGCTACGCTGTTACCGTGTCCTGCCCCGGGCGATTGCTGGTGGGGTTTTAGTGGGCGGTGCAAGATGTCTTTGGTGACCTTCCACATTTCACAGCCATAGAGAAGCAAAGATTTGACGTTGGAATATTTGATACATGAAAATTTATACATTAGTTAGCAAAATAGTAGAAAATAAAAGTAATATATAAAGAAAATTGGAAAACGCTTTCTCGCTTAGGACGCGTATTGTGTGAGTCAGTGAATTTGTCTTAAATTTTACATAATTATTTTTCTATACATTTTTATTATTTGTTTCAGAACAAAAGGAATGAACATGCAAAGTCTTATGAATGAACGCATAGGTGTTGTTTTTAGACAAGAACTGAACTATTATTTTTTTAAAAGGTATATAATAAATTTAAATACACCATTATTAATACTAATATAAAACAACAGTTTTTACTACACACTCTACGCATATCTTTCATGAGTTTGATTCCGGATAACTCAATTCAAATTCAAAATTATTTTATTCATGTAGGTAACTAAGTACACTTATAAACGTCAACAGAAAATATGTTAAATTGATTCTTTCATTAGGATCATTTAAATATTCGTCAAAATTATAAAAAACCTTTATTGATTAATTTACGTTTAACGAGAGTTTTGAATTTATTCAGTGATAATTCTCTAATTTCGTTGGGTTGATTTGATAAATATATATAACTATAACAAACCCAAGCTATTTAAAATTAGGCGTACTCAATATGGGTCTATTGTTAAGAAAGGAATGTGGTGAAAGGTGAAATGCAATACAGAAGGCTGACAGATCAAATGTGACGCCAATAGGGTTTTAGCAACTGCATTATTATTTATTTATAATTAGAACAATCGAAGCCACTGACACTTTGCTACATGGCGGTGAGAGTCTTCAAAGACAGCTTGTAAGCGCAGCAGCTCAGTGGTTCTTCCTACCTGGGGAAATAATAGTGCGGGAGATGGATTTAAGTCCCTGGATATACATAGTGCATAGAGGAAGTATTCTTATTAAGCAGAATGACGAGGAATTGGCCAAGTTAACCAAGGTATCTTACTTTGCTTTATCTTAGCGCTTCTTTGATTTGCATATATTTTGATTTTTACCATAGCGTAACCACAGAGAGTGTTCAGAAGAGTTTTTCGAATTAATATTTGCTGAGTTTTGTCATTGGACGTTAAGGCAGAATACAAAATACCATAGGGTCATATGCACCCCCGATCTCCGTCGTTCCACAACTGAGCGTTTCTTAAGGCAGTTTTTGCCGCGCACCACCACTATGTGGAAACATCTGCTTACTGAAGTATTTTCTAACCAATTCGACTTGTACCATTTGTTGTGTTGTGACATTTATGTTCACTATAATTTTCAGGTATTTTAGAAAGATTATATATTATGATGTGGTGAACTTTAATAAATAAATAACACAACTTTAATTTGCTTTAGGGATCCATATTTGGCCAATTGGATGGTACTAAACCAAGGCCCGTACGCATAACAGCGTATGCTGATGGCTACGCGGATCTGTTGCAAATCTCCATAAAGGATTTCCAGGATGTTGTTGAAGACGAGGTAATTCATTTCAACGAATTAAATACATTTATCTAAACGTTTTGAGCGCATGCTAGCAATCGCAATCGGCACCAAATAGAACCCTACTAGCTAGAACATTCAAGAATGAACCCTTTTTTATATATAGAATATACTCTTACTTGAAATAGAATCTCTAAGTTGTACTGAAATAACTTTTATTTAATAAGCTTTACAGGTCATGGCTAAGAGCCACTTTAAGACGAGGTTAGAAAAAGATGTTAAAATGGAAACATTTTAATTTCTATAAAACTCCGTTAAGAATTTAAAGAAAATTGTTAAAGATTTTTTTTACATTTTAGACAAGGGATCGGATGAAACACAACCCTATGACGAAGCACGATTTCATGCCATTGAAGAATACAGTACCAGAAAATCCTTACAATACTCTATCATTTATACTCCGCGGGCGCAAAACTATAAAAATGCCAGTAAAGTTGTTATTAATACCTCTAAACATTTGATCTTCAGAGCAGTGTTGGCCTAGTGGCTTCAGCGTGCGACTCTCATACCTGAGGTCGCAGGTTCGATCCCCGGCTGCGCACCAATGGACTTTCTCTCTATGTGCCCATATAACATTTAACATTTGCTCGAACGGTGAAGGAAAACATCGTGAGGAAACCGACATGTCTTGGACCAAAAAGTCGACGGCGTGTGTCAGGCACTGGAGGCTGATCACATACTTGCCTATTAGATTTTAAAATGATCATGAAACAGATTCAAAAATCTGAGGCCAAGACCTAAAGAGGTTGTAGCGCCACTGATTTTTTTAAAATTTAATCTGAGCTTTTCTTTATACGCTGTTGTTTCCACAGCAAAATATAAGCGTGTTGTCTGTCTTTATTTAATATTACATTAAATTTCACAAACTTTAATGCAAAATATATGTATAAACCGTTACTATATTATGTTCACTTTGTGTAGGGTCATATACTATAATATATATATATATATTATATATATAATATTTCGTGTTTAAATACTCCCATACCTCGCACGAGTGTAGCTTCTGTGTCTGCCCTGGGATACTGCATATATCCATATATACTGGTCCGTAGCTACAGCCGTAAGCGGTGTTGGTGGATAGGCGCTAAGTACTCACCATCAATATGTTTGAAGCGACATATACACTATAATGTTCTAATGCAAGAAAATAAATCATATTATGTCTTCCATCGCATTAAGTACGGTGTAACACAGATGGCACTTTGCACACACGTGATTAGACAGATTATTTTTATACTTATAGACACATATGTTATTCATAAATGTTTTTTTAGTGGATGAATACTCCCATTCGAGCAAAAGCAGGAACATGGTACGCACGCTGGCTGTACCTGTGTTGGTTCTTTTGTCCTTTCATCACCGTTTTTATAGTATTACTAGCGAAAGCTGTACCAGACGAATACGAACTAAATATATATTGGGTTCTATTTATCTTGGATTTACTTCACATAGCGTATTTGATTACTGAATTTTATACGGTAAGTTATGCGTATTCAACTTCAGTCAACCTAATCTCTCTTCCTCTCTTAGTCTTGGCTAAAGTATTGTATCGTCTCTTTCTGTCATATTGTGTTTATACTGTGATGAAAAGGGAAAGATGAATACGATAGTTCAATGTATATGTATGTTTTTGTTTGTTAGCCGATCATGACGAATTGGTAATAGTCACCCCACTGTATAGTAGTCCTATAGAAATAACATTTAATTTTCAGCCTCTTAGGAGGAGAATCTTCAGGGGCACAGGGTCAAATAAGTGTATCAATATTTAACTTATTAATTTCTCTTGTTAGAATAATATAGATACGCATTAAATATGTATATTTGCGTGTACTCAGTTAGAATATTGACTATAACAGCTGTTGACTAGCTAACACTTGGATTAATGATTTTGTTGGAAGAGTAAATTGTCGCTGGTCATAAACGTCACGTTTATAATGAATACACCATCTTGCCAGTTCTTCTTGGCCGCTCTACGCCCTTGACTTGCGCACTGGTAGTAAATGTAAATGGAGAAACAATTTTACATTTTTCTGTTGATGTTCATAAGTGTACTTGGTCATCTATATGAATAAAAATAATTTGAGTTTGAATTTAACAAAATATTTGTTGCGTTCATAATTAAATTTGTTTTAGTTTGAACTACTCGTCTTAAACAATAAATGCGTTGAGCGAATCCAAAAATGGCATATGTTTAAACACTGGGGATATTACCTGGATATTCTGTCGTTAACCATACCTATATTAACCCATCTAACTGGACAATGGAACTACCGCCTTGCAAGATTATTGAGGCTTAGATTGTTTTATTACTACCATCATCATTTCTGTAAAGGATTTAAGGTAATATTAGGCGGGCTGAAAAGTTCGTAGCCTAACATAAAAAAACTTTTTTTCGATAGAATTTTATTCGGTCATACAATTATTCGATACCAATTGGCTATAGGTTTTGTCGCTTACCTCTTCATCAGCGCAAAACCACTGACCAGCGAGCATTCCATTGAGGTCTGAGGTCGCTGTTTTTATTATGGTACACTGTTTTATCGGTCACTAAGAAGTGTTTACTGTCACCCATGTACATAAACATAAATTGTTGTAATTTTTAAGTTAAAAAAAATAAGTTAAATTCTGTATATCCCGTTTACTACGTATCGCCCAGGATTTTAAATAGTTCAGTTGCTAAAATATGTTTTGCAATATTCATTAAATAAACAACTTAAGAAATATATTATTATGGCAGAACAAAAACTATCTACGTAAGATCCCTTGAAAATTGTGAATTGTAATTGTAGTGTTATTGAACAAAATTACTATGATACCTTTTCCTGTTCAAAAAGCATTACAACTTAGATATATGTTATAACTAGCAGACTCGGCCAAGCGTTGCTGTGGCTAAGATTTTTGTTATATTACATAGTAGTAAACTATTCAAGGGGAACGGTAGGAGAACACCAGTCATGGGGACCACCATGCTTTTTTGCTGGTTATGGCATTAAATTGCAGCTTATGTGAAATGTTGGTCCTTTCAACACAGCGCCATCTGTTAGAATTGTGACTATCAAATAATAAATAAATATTTTGCAATAAAATAATATTGCGGGTATAAATTGAGATGTAAGCTATCCTATCTTTTAAGTTAGATCAAACTGCACACGGTGTGCAAATTTGATTGATATCGGTTAAATAGTTTAGGAGTCCATAGCGGACAAAAAACGTGACGCGTAATTTATATTCACACATTTTATATTTTTTACCACCAATTTTTATTTCGGAAAAAAATTAATATTCTTTCTATATTCTACCATTTTTAAAATATATTTATTTAATCATACCATTTCAATTAAATTTTATCAAAGTTATTAGTACTGTTTGGCTAGTTACAGCAAACAGTTTTTTAAATCACAAACCTTTAAAACGCTGTAACTAAGGAAGAAAAATGTACGCCGGAAATATTTCAATTTAAGGCGGTAAATATGCTGTATGCAGAAATTTATGTATTTGGGTACTTTTAATTCATTCAAGATGTAAGATTAGTTTATAATTATGATTAGATCTAGAAATGCAGTGGGTCATTTGGTAATGTAATGTTTGGTTGAAATAAAATGTCGTAAATGGTAAAAAAAAACCAAAACTGTAGGTTCCTAAACTTGCTGTAAGTAAACATGTAAAATCACACCCCTGAAATGCTTAATAGCGTTAAGTTTTTAAATGGGAAGAAGTAAGTATTTCTAGAAAAAATGCAGTTTTCTTTTGCTGTAAGTGCAAAATGTCTGAAATGACTAGATTTTGGTCTACATCAGCTTTATCTTGCTAAAAATAATATAAGTACGGGTTCCATGTAATTTTTTTTCATCGAAACCGCTCTTTTTTTTTCTTACAGAAAGTCACTTTAGGTATTTTGTCTACTTACAGCAAATTGCTTTCCTACGTCGATATTAAGATAAGATAAATCGAAAATTTAATTCAATTAATTTAAGGGTTTTTAGTTGATTTTTAACGGTTTTTAACATGATGTATACGATTTAAGCTTTTCCATCTGATAAATGATACCGCCACCCATGGACACTCTCAATGCCAGAGACCTAGAGTGCGTTGCCGGCCTTTTAAGAATTGAAACGCTCTTTTGTTGAAGGATCCTAAGTCATATTTTTATTATATGGTACGGGAATCTTGTTTAATACCAGATCTTTGTGAAATTTCTCGTTTAAAATGAAATTCATATTTCAGAGTCAAATAGCGCCAGTTTTATTAAAGTTTGCGATCGTTTTTTTAACCATTCACGGCATGACTTGTGGCTGGATTTACGTGGCTTGTCAACGTATGTTTTCATGTTGCTTTCATATATTTCTTTAAAATTAATATACGAAGACTGAATTGTTTCATACCGTTTACTATTAAATTTGATCTACGAACGGATATTTTGTATAGCACAGGTGGCAAACGGGAAGGACAACACCTGATGTTAAGGAATACCGCCCATGGACACTCTAAGTCAGATGTGGAAATCGTCAGTGGGCAGCAGATTCCACATAGTGAGGCTGCCTTAAAAAACGCTCAGTTTTAGAACGACGGACGTCGTGGTGATACGGATGGAATTTCGTATTCTGCCTCGACGTCCGATGATGAAACTCAGCTGCATTAATACGAATTATTGTGTGTTATATGTGGGTCATTTAGATATCCCAAGTTAAACTTTTAATTAATACCAACTAGAAACACTGTTTCGCCAGGATTTTAAGCCATAATCTCCATCTGAGTTAATCACTACATATTGTGTAGCTAACAAACAATTGATATTTCTAAAAATCTTTCAGATGAAAAGTTTCCCCTACGCGTAGAAAAACTTCCTCGATACATAAAGGCAACCATAGATTATGATGAATGGGTAAATCCACAGGATAGAAAAGGAGGTTAGACAGTACAAAAGAATATTTGACACGTTCTTTTGTTAAATAAGAGTTATGTGTATTAATCATATTTCAGTGGAAAATGTCTATTGCAGTTTTGGATAGAGTTTTAGCCAACGGGTTGAAGCTAGTACCTAAGAATTCCCCTCTGCTGTTATTTACTTACATTAATAATAATTCCGAGAAAACTGGTTATACTATGTATTTTATATTATCAATTCCGCACTTTTGTAAGCAACTCGTTGTACTAATGTCGCCTAAGTCAATGTTGAAGAAGCTTTGGCGAGCTGAAGGTATCCGTCAGGTTTTAGTGGGTAGGGTTGTAGATATTATGTCTGAGTCCCACATAATCCCTGCTGGAGTAAAATTCAGCAGGGATATGCGTAAAAGCATTTCCTGACGTTAAAAACAAAATAAAAAAAAAATGTTGAAGAAGCAATATAAACTACTGGCACATGCTTCTGATCTGCTAGACAAAATCAACTGGTTTCTAATCTATTCATATAGGTTTATAATTGCTTTAATTTTTTTTTTTAAGAAATCACGTTTGACGTAACTCACTCACACTTGTATGTTATTTTTTTTTTAAAGAAAATCTATAGTTGCACATAATAATTTCGTTATCTGCAGCATTGTTTTTTAGACTAGCCTATTTTATTTTAGAATAGTATTTTTTTTTATTCTAGGTAGGTCTTCACATATAATTATGAAATCAATGTATACAACATATTGTAAAAGCTATTTTAAAAGAGTAAGTATGGAGTTTCTTGCCCATTCTTCGCCATATGAAACTACCTTTTGGAAGGGGCAACTAGAATCAATCAATTTTTTTTTTAATTTTTAACTTGTAATATTAATATTATATTGACTCTCAAAAATGCCTAATTAAAATAAATGATTTGACTTTGATTTTAAGCAATATGCCTATAGGGAAAAGATGCTTTAGCCCGTTAAAGCTAGACTATAATTTTAATAGAATACATGTGCTAACTAATTAAAATGTTGTAAAACTCATCATTTTGACAAAACCTGAAACCCGGAAAGGTGTTCAAAGAGGTCATCATTTTTTTATAACACCTTTTATATAACCCGTTTGCCCCCTGCAAACGGGTAGGACGCTAGTGATAACTTAACATCAGGTGACACCCATGACACCTCCCTCATAGACACACTACGAGAAGGCTCGTAAGAGCGTTGCGACCTTTTAAGAATAAGTTCACACTTTTCTAAATGGACCGTAATTTCTTCGGAAATGCTTCAGTGGGCAGCTGGTTCCTGGTAAAACTGTTTTAAGAAACCACATCAAAAAGGCTTTCTCGGAGTATCGATGAACACTGTAGGTATTTTATGTGACAGGGCTTAGCTTTAAAGAACAAAAATGATAAATACAATTTCAATAATTAACGAAAATCATTTAGGTTGTCCTCGTCTTACGAAGAACTTTCTTATCGATGGCAAACTGAAATTTGGTTTAATTGTGCCCAAAAGTTGGATGGATGACTATATTGTTGCTATAACATATATTCTTGTGATTTATTCACATACGGAAATCGATCTTGTGAGTATTTATTTATAGGCAAGCCAACACATAACAGAAAATCAGGAAAGAAACAACTATATATAGTATGGAATAGGCAAGATTATTTAGCTTTATTGAAGTTATTCTTCTTTAGGCGCGTTATGAAAAATTGATGAGAGTGAAATTTGTCGATGCGCGCGCACCTGAGACACAAAGTTGTCAGTGTGATTATAGCGTGCGCGAGCGAGATGGGAATAAGACAATCTACAAGTAAAAAGAAATAGAATATGCGTGAAGTTAGCAGCTATGCCAAAAATTTTGAATGACCATAATGACATTTACCTTTTAAACAAATAAAGGGGTTTTAATTATTTTTTCAAAGAAATCTAGCAATGCTTTTTCACAAAGACCTATTGTTACTTAGTTAAAAGGTTATGAAACATACCAAGTTATTGAATTGAATGAATAATAAAATAAAATAATAACAATAATTAATAATTGAATAATATACTAAATATTAAATATTATTAAAATGTTTATTAATTATTAATTAATTATATAAAAAAATAAAGAAAGCCAAAGAAGTATAACTTCTTACACGCGTACATAAGTACACGCACCCTTTTTTTAAATATAAATGGACACTCTCACCGCTCTTTTCTAGAAGAACCCTAAGTCGAATTGGTTTGAAAATACATCAGTGGGCACCTGGTTTCAGGCAGTGGTGGGGCGTGGCAGAAACTGCCTTAATTTATCGTTTAGAAATTTTGATTTTGGCGCGTTCTCTGAACTATACAAAGAGGAAAAAGTACTAGAAAACCAACACTGCTTATCAAAATCTATCTCTAATATTATATATAAACATACGACTTATAAATTGAAGTATAGAATAAATAGGAATGCGCGCCGTCTCTGAACAATACAAAGAGGAAAACGTACTACAAAACCAACACTGCTTTTCACAATCTATCTCTAATTTTTTAAACATACGACTTATAAATTGAAGTATAGAATAAATAGGAATGCGCGCCGTCTCTGAACAATACAAAGAGGAAAACGTACTACAAAACCAACACTGCTTTTCACAATCTATCTCTAATATTATATATAAACATACGACTTATAAATTGAAGTATAGAATAAATAGGAATGTTCTCTAAACTATACAATGAAGAAAAAGTACTAAAACCAACACTGCCTCTATCATATGACTTAACATAATCTCGATTGTAGGTGGTACCTTTAACACTGAATGAAACATATTACAAAATCTTTTTATACTTTATAATTCACCCGATGGAGATGTGGATACTGAGTTGTGCCATAAGCGCTGTGTTTACGAAATTACGTGAACTGTACAGCTATGACTATGACGTGCAAAGTTTAATATTATATCTGGAACATAGCGGATTATGTCCAGTACTACTCGACTCCGTAAAGAAGTATACCAAGCAGTTATGGCAAAGACAGAGAGGTATAATCATACAATATTTATTAATTGTATTAATCAAAACTATTTCCAGTGAAAATTACTTAAAATTCTGAATACAATCATTTGTGTTATGAACGCTGCTTTTAGAAGGTTAGTACGAATTTTTAGTACCCGCTGTAAACTTAATCGTATGACATACAAATACTGGATACATATATATTGAATATTTTTATTGAAATGAAATATATCTCTTAAACTGAATATATTAACAAATATAATATAGTTATTACTGGAATAAAGACTGTATGTTCTTACCCTCCTGTATTTCATACTTTTTCCCCAAAACAAATATATATATATATATATATTTAAAGGAAAACTTCAATTTTCTTGGTCCCAATCCATAACTACGTTCCTCTGCTAAGGAGTCACTCCAGTTACCTTCACATAGGAACAACTTTTTCAATTCCTCCTTCAACAATACTGCCATTCGATTGTGCAATGATCTCCCTGTTTTGACTTGTCCGAGTAAATATATGATTAATAAACAACATTATTCTATCGATAAATTTATTTAATTTTACCTTTGTAAAGAAGTACATTATTTGTCTCTTTTCTCCTGTTTTGTGTTATTTTAATGTACATATTTACATAAACTGTTATTATTATTATATGCTTATAAAACGAACTACAAAGGGATGAATATCATGTATAAACAAAACAAGGAAGGAAAATAATGCTTTTGATGTCTCGACTATAACATTCCTTCTTATAAATTGAATATACCTTTGGAAATTTAATATTATTATAGACATCGCGAGCTAAATACACAATTACTAATAACAATTTATATTTAATTTGAATCACACAATTGTGCACTTTGCTTGAAGTTAGGCATTGAGATATTTTTGGCCAAAATCTTCGAAGTCCAGATTAAGCATTCTGTTTTTTCTCCTTCATCAAGGAAATGTATACGTAAATTTAAAATTCAAGCTTTTGTGAATAAAAATATTTCAAAAAGATTGACCACAAGAAACAGATATTATTAATAGTCCAAAATGCTTTGTAGGAATTAAACATTTATTGCTTTGACTTAGGTCCGTTTTAAAATAATAATATACCTACTAATAAAAATAATAATTCAGATTCTTTATACTTAAACCAATTTATATTTCTATTATCTCGTTAGTTTTAGATATCTGTGTGCCCATTTTAGGCAAAGGCCTCCTCCAAATCCCGTCATTCCTGTCTGCACTGTGTCACTCCCTCCAAGTACCTGATGTCCTTAATCTGGTCTATCCACCTTCTAAATTGTCTTCTTCTTTTGCGTATACCTTGGGCACCAGTTTTCTTGCTCCATATTTCTGTTTCTTTTGCCATTTTATAATATATTTGACTCTCATAAAATAAAGTATTAAAATATACAATTTGATTTAAATACAAGGTAATTGGCTGCCGGAATTAGCGCATCAGGCGCCGCAGTGCCTTCGAGAAGACCTGTTAAGCGCCCTCTACATGCATCACCTCGAAGCTCCGCCCCTTTTCCGTGACCTCCCTGAATATTTGCGACGGCAACTCGTTACAAAGCTACAGAGAGTGGTTATATTTCCTGGTAAGATTTTGTTATGTATTATGTATAATGTATCATAATTGTTTCCTATCCTAAGCCTCTTTGGTTAATATTTAATGATTTCAGTACTACGTTGATAAAAAATTTAAAAAAACCAGTGGGGCTACAATTTCATATGCAAGTAGGTGATCAGCCTCCTGTGCCTAACACACGCCATCGACTTTTTGGCTCTAAAGCAAGACGGTTTTCTCACGATGTTTTCCTTCACCGTTCGAGCGAATGTTAAATGCGCACATAGAAAAAGCGTCCATTGGTGCACAGTACACCACTTGTCGATAATGCAACAGATATAGTCATCTGTGGCCAAGGTTCTTGTTGCTTTTATTATCTAATACCTTCGTTTAATGTATAGGAAATCAAGTGAAATACAAAATAAATTAACTAACTTTTATTACTTTTTTAAAGGAAAATTCATTGTTAAGGAAGGTGATATATTTGCCTGCATGTACTTTATCCACGAGGGAGAGGTTGAGAAATGGTACACTGATAAGAGGTAATGATTCAGCATTAATATAATTGAATTCCAAAGTTGTCCCTTTATTCAGAATTTGGTAAGATTATAGAACCAGTTTCATTACACTGGTACCGCCTTTGCGAAGCAATCTTTGTGTAATTTTTGCTAATAAACGCGTTTACAAAATTATTCCGATCTCTTTGCACAACTTCTCGATTTTAGCTACTGAGACCTTCAAGACCGTCTAAGTCGGAGGAAGCGCAACACTTCTACAACACAAAAAACAAATTAAACAAAGATTTGTCCTCTATCAGCAGTAGGCATGGTGAAATAGGAGCACGCACGAGAATGTAAATTCTCGTGGGAACAACCCGCATTATCATCATCATCAATGGCTACACAGCCCCTTGTAGGCCTTAGCCTCCTCAAGTATATTTCGCCATCGCAATCTATTTCGTGCTTCTTGCGTCGAACTTCGAAAACCTATTGTTTCGAGGTCATTGACATTTCCATCCATCAACGCAGTTTCGGTCTACCGGGTTTTCTCTTGACACCAGGTTGTGAGTTCAGTAAGGACCTTGGGGTTCTGTCCCATGTCCCAACCGCTTATTGCATTTTATGAATTGGACAATATTGGCGACGTCAAGGATATTATTAAGTTATTCGTTGTAGCGAATAAGCCCAACACCGTAGTGGCAAACAAACTAATACAACCAAAGAAAATTCAGCAAACAGTAAATACCTTTGTGTAGATGACGTGTGGTCGGATTATACTTTATGTTTGGTTATAGACCGCAAAATTAAACAGGTGCTTAATAGCCTCCATATATGTTAATATTAACAATCTACCTTTGTGATATATCGTATAGATTGAACTCAGTAGCTCTCCCTTTTTTTATGTAATAGGAGGCAAACGGTAGGAGGCTCACCTGATGTTATGTGATACCGCCGCCCATGGACACTCACAAAGCCAGAAGGCTTGCAAGTGCATTGCCGGCCTTATTATTCCTATTATATAATATCCTATAAGTCTTGCTTTGACCTCTTGTACATTTCAGTGGTGAAAAGAAAATGCTTTCATTATTATCAACGAATGGATACTTTGGATTGATACCCGGACTTTTCCCTAACACGCCGTACCAGTTTTCTTATTTATCGCGAACGGTACGCTTTCAATTGTTTCCACAATTTTTAAAGGGAAAACAATTGTCTTTTTTTTATAATGTATTTCGTGTATTGTTATGCAAATCACTTAGTTGTTAGTTGTTGTATTGTTACTGTTGTTTTATTTTTGCGTCATATTTGATAAATGGAAAAACTGTGTGTTATTTATAATTGCATTATTTTTATGCAACAGGGGCAAACGGGCAGGAAATTTTCACCGTCAAATTGACACCGTTGCCCATCGACACACATTGCCAGAGAGCTCGCAAGTGCGTTGCCAGCCTTTTACGAACTAGTACGCTCTTTTCTTGAAAGACACTAAGTCGGAAATACTTCAGTGGGCAAGTGGTTCCACATAGTGGTGGTGCATGGCAAAAACTGCCTCAAAACACGCTCAGTTGTGGAACGACGGGTGGAATACCGATAAATTAGAATATTACTGAGTTAGTTTTAAAAAGTTCAGCAGATTTCCAAACACGTATATTTAGTCCATATTTATATAAAGGCAAATTTGAAACAGACGAATTAACGAATAATATTAACAGGTGGTCGACTTCGTGTTTCTTAGGCATAGAGATTGGCAAGACCTGCTGCAGGGATACCCCAAAATCAAGTACGATCTGTACACAGCCGCAAAGCAGTTGAAGAAGGATTTACAGAAAACGATGATTTAGTAAACGTTAAAATGACATTTAATGACAACTTATTAAAATAATGATTTCATTTGAGATATTTTTTTAAAAACTGCTTAACTTAGTAACATTATTTTTGGTTGTCCATTTATTATATTTCTCGTGTATGCACACTACAAGAAAATATGACATCACAAATGTTACTCACATACACATCAATTATATTAGAACATAAGCAAACTAGTTAGGGAAACAATTAAACAAGCAACCACAAAATAAAATACAAAAACAAACAAATAATAACTAAATATTAAATTAAAACTCATTAAGAGAATGATAAATAAAGTAACGTTAAGGTGAGAGCCTAGTCAAATGTAGTCTGAGTTGCCAATGCGATTTTTTTTTTTAAAATGATTGGTACAAAATTAACACACCTAAAAGCGCGTATCACAACAAGAACTATACCTTTAATTGAAATCCTGAATTATAAACGAAACGTATTTGGACGCAGGCGACGTGGTATTCCAAAAAATTACGAGATAATTTGGATTCGCGATTACCCCGATTAAATTTTGGCCGCGAATTTCCAGGATATTAAGTAACGCTTGAAGAGTTTCTAAGTTTATTAAATTAATACACTCGTTTCCGGTTCGTAAATTCGAAATTTAAATATCCAAAATAATGTTACCTAATCGGCTTTTTATTAAGGTTGAACAAGCGAATTCGTTAAGTTCAACAATTTTGGGGTGAAATAATATTTTTACTTGGAGGGAGGGAAATTAATAGGTGTTCTTGTTTATTGGATCGCTTTCTCGATTTAAACGCTGCTTTGTAATTTTGTCTCAACTTTGGAACGGGATCTTAATTATATTGTAATAATAGGTCTATAATTAAACTAATTAAAATACTTCAAAAATCCCCAATTCGACATTTTTTAATCGACTTTAAATTTATAAGTCAGATATTTGTGCTGCAACTTTATTTTAATTTTAATGCGCTTTAAAATATTGTTTATTTAGGCTTTTGAAATTTTGTTTTTTTCCTTAAAGTAGTTGCCTGAAACCTTATAAGGGTCTAATGGTTTATTTTTAGTATATAATCAATGTGTGAATTAATATTTGCATACTGAAAACATCAACTTCTCTCCATTTTAATTAGTAGTATTTATTTTTTAACTACTCTGTCTTTAATTAGGGTTGTGAATTAGATTAGCAGATTAAAATGGGTGGGGAGAGTGAGAAGAAAAACAAAAGACGACACGATGGCGCGTTCCGTTTGATTGTGATTGGTTCATAGCATCTATAGTTGGCCTTTTAAATAAATCAATACGCATGGACACGCAACATGATGCGTCATGATATTACTCGCGCTTGTACCATTACGCAACGCACCTTTTTGTATTTCGTCTCTAGTTCGACATTCACAGGCCATCTTTTCTAATCTAATTAAAACAGTGATTGGCTACTTAGAAAACTATATACTAGTAATAAAAATAGGCATTGTATTTAATACTTTTATACTTTGTAATACAATGATATACGTATTCAAAGATAGTAACGGGTTGCCTCATTGCTTTTATATTGTCTTTCTGGCGAAGTATTCACATATTTAGAATAATAAAAATGTCTTCAAGTTTCTCAACGATATTATATTTTCTATCCTTCAAATGACAGTATAATCGTCTCATGATCTCATTAAGTCACTTTGTGGAACCTGTAAAGACATTTCTTGAAAACTCAGGACGATGCAATATGTGATACGAAATCGCAAAGAGTTTCGTTACGACAAATCCGCTACAATTTTTCAATTGTCTCGTGCCCCTTAGAGCAATTCCATTTCGTGAATTTTTCATCCTATTATGGAAGCAATAAAAGTCTTAGATATTTCATCTCCGCGGTTTATAGCCGATGAAGCTAATAAAAGGTATCTCCAATTATTACTTTTCTTTGAAAGTCTATTTGTTTTGGCTTAATGTTTCTTTCTCGCTTCACATTCAATTGTATTAACTTTTATATAATACAGCTTCACTGTTTTTATTATGAGGCTAAGGTATTTTATTGACACGAAGAAATAACGTTTAATAGAAGTGAGTATGTATTTTATAGTTTTTTTTATATAGGACCAACCACGTGATCCGGCAGATCAGTGGCCGAGAAGCTAAGCAGCAGGGGATTTATTTATTTATACAATGTGTATGCCTAAAAAAATACAAGAAAATATGACATTACAAATTTAACACACATACACATCAATTATATTAGAACATAAGTTATCTAAAAAATAAAAAAAATATATAATATTAAAACTAAAAAGATGAAATAAAAACAACAATAATAACCTAAACTAAATGAAGACTTAAACCTCATTAAGAGACTGTGGCAGACTGTTGTGAAACACAGCAATATTTTCCTCGATGTTAGTAATCAAGTTGTAAGAGCGAGACAGCCTATTCACTGGACCATTCAAAGTAACAGATAGGATTGTCAAATCTGCCCTTTCCTGTGGGGACTTTATTTACTTAAATAAGATCTGGTGGGCTTGGCGTCTCCCGCCGGGCCCGGGCGATGACTACTCCGGAAATATCCTCATTATATGTAGGGGCGAGTCGGAACCCGCTGGCCGCCGTGACCTCTTGTGCTATTCACCTTGCTGACAATTCTGTGGTCGAATTTTTACAGCAGCGATCTGTGTTCGAGCAACGTGTCGCATATCCCTTCCCGGGATACCCTCATGCCAGTCTCGAGCCCCAGATCGCACCTGGCTGTTCGTATGTCGGATAGTTAAGCAGGACAGGTAAATGACCCCGTTTGGTCGTTTATTTCCTCACAGACGCACGCGGGGATTGTCTTCAGTTTGAATCTGTGTGACCAAAAGCCCCCAGGATCTGCGCCATGTGGGGTGCGAAGCTCCTTGTCTTCAGTTTTTTTTTTTTTTTTTGACAATTCACACCAATTGACCGAGTCCCATACTAAGCTGGTGAAGCTTGTGTTATGGGTACTAGGCAACGGATATACATACATATTATAGATAGATAGACATATAAATATATATTTAAACACCCAAGACCTAAGCACAACACCAAATGCTCATCACATCGATGTTCGTCTCAGCCGGGGATCGAACCCGGGACCCTTGGATTCGCAGTCATGGGTACTAACCACTAGACCAATGAGTCGTCAACAGTTGTTTGTATGCTACGTTTGCATATTTGAAAAACATTTGTGACTGAGGCTGTTTCGCCCCCCCATAACACTCTTTTCAGTTGTCTTGTGTCTTATCAGACATCCCAAGTAGGAATCCGATACGCGTCGTACCTTACCTTACCTTACGTCGCGATTTACCAAAAAGTTGTGAAATTTCAAATGTACCAAAACAATGCACTTCAATCTCGAATATTCTGTCATGTGTTTTATATCGAAATGAATATGAAAATTACAATACTTTAATTGACTCTTCCAACGCTGATTGGACATTTTAATATTTGATGCATAAAATTCATATATCGCTACTAATTCATTTAAACGTATATACGATACATACTGACTAGGTGGTGTATTTTTGACTAAGAAATAAATAAATCGTCGTGGTCTAGTCTCGTCATTTGAGTTAACCATATACAGGCACAATTATATAAATATCGGACATAACTATCTTCGCATCTAATAGACGCAGGATTTAATGCGGTAAAAACTATATACTTACATAGTAGTTTAAATGACAAAAATTAAAAAGAACAAAACCCCGGGACTTTTTTTTTTTTTTTTTTTTTTTTTTTTTTTTTTTTTTTTTTTTTTTTTTTTTTTTTTCCCCCCCCCCCCTTTTTTTTTTTTTTTTTTTTTTTTTTTTTTTTTTTTCCCCCCCCTTGGGTTTTTTTTTTTTTTTTTTTTTTTTTTTTTTTTATGGCAAATCTTCCGAAGTATTTAAAAAACATAGTTTTCACCTACTGAACAAGCGTTGCCATATTTAGGAGAATTGTATAAAATATAAAGTGGCAATCAAAAACGAAATTTTTTATGATATTTGCAAAACGTTTTATTAAACTGTTTTCTCGTAATGAAAAGCACGATTCGCTCTTGGCCAGTTTTCCTGTTTAATATCGAGTCTCAATCCGTTATGATTGCACCTAGTTGCTTGTGTGAGATGAACGTGAAATGGAGCATACGTTTTTCATGTTAAGTCGGCATTTATAACTAATATTTTCTTTGGAAAACTAGCAAATAACGTGAAAACTATAATATCTCAAAAATTATTTTGCTTTATCTAGAACTTGGGGTAATACATTAGTATGCTTATGTGGTCACGCAGAATAGGTTCGCGAATGCGTTGCCGACTTTAAGCTATTGAAATGTGCAATACTTATTGGTCAAACTTTTTTAAAATTTTATTTCATTATAGATAAGATTTAAATGTACCGTCGCCAAAATAATGGCTTCGCAAAAATTTTACATCTTTAATATTTTTGTTCACACATCGATGGATTAATAAAAAAACCGAACAAGAACGGATAACTGGAAACATAATAGAGCAACGATGGTATAAGCTATCTCATTCAGGGAACAAAAGATTTTATATCACATTTAAATGGATTTATCTCAACACAAAATTTTTTATCTGTATGGGCGTTACCTGACACAGACAGATTTCTATATACCTTTGTTCCAAGATTCCTTCACTCAAAATACTTTATTGCACAAACTAATAAGACGATTAGGGCTAACTAAAAATCATGTTAATATACTAGTGGCACCATCTTTGTGTCAGCCTACGACCCTTTCTGCCCATAGTGTTAAGTTATTCACGAAACTTCATAGTTAATTGTTTTGTAGTTGTGTACTATTAATACGTGAACCAGTTATAGATTGAGAGTTAATCCGTATTTATAATAACATATGGATCTCAGACTTGGGTGCCCACTAAAGCGCAGCATAAAAGCTACAGGTGTGTCAAAGATCGATAGCACGATGGGGAAGAAAAGAATAGACCAAATAAAGAATATTATTATTACTAAGAAGAACAACTAAGGTAGCAGGTGTTAGAGTAAAAATAAATAAACTTAAATGGAAATGGACAGGACACATGGAAAGAGGAACCGAAAAGTGGAGCAAGAATAAAACTGGTGCCCAACAATAATCGAAATGAGGAAGACAACTTAGAAGGTGGATAGACCAAATTAAGGAAACAGCAGGTGGTACATGGCAGAGTGCAGGAACGGCGGAAATTGGAGCCCCCTATGCCAGAAAGCGGCACTAAAAAGAATGAGATAGAAATATAAATGGCTATTATAATTTTAACTATATTTTTCTAGCATGTCAGTGAAATATACTTTAAGTTCAAACATAACATTTTAAAACAACTATTAAGCTTACTTAACAATACACAGCAAGACAAAGCTTCGTACTAAGCATTAACTTGATTGAGTTAAATGGACTCCGGCTTACTTGGTTCAAGGCAATATAAAACGTGTTTCAATGCAGCAAAGTTTATATTTCGCTGAATTCGTATAAATGGCGAACTATGAAGTTTTCGCAAACATTCTTAAAAGGAAGACTCACATATCGCGCTTGTAATGTATTGACAGTAGACCAACAGTAGGTAGCCTAGCGGTTTGATCGTCTAAATCCTTGAGGTTGGAACCTTGGCTGTGCGCAATGCTATGCCATTTTCCAAATACGATGAAAGTAATATTTTGCTACAACCTTTTTAGGTCTGGTCCTCTGATTTCTGTATCTGTTTCATCATAAATTGTCAATCTAATAGGAAAGTAGATGATTGGCCGCCTGTGCTTTACACGCCGTCGACTTTTTGGGTCTAAGGCCAGCCGTTTTCCTAACGATGATTTCTTTACCGTTCGAACGAATGTTAATGCGCACATTTGGTCCACAGTCGGGGATCGAACCTACCTCAGAGATGAGTTTCGTACGTTGAAGCCACAAGGCCAACAGTGCTCTTCAACTTTTACAAAAAATGTTTATGACTAATAATGTAATAAATAAATATATTTATAAAAAATATAGAAATTTCTGTGACGGTAGAACACAAAATTGTTCACACTTCATCCAACGAAGCGTCGACATTCATTAAAATACTCAAATACTATATTAATTACTTTAATTAATTAGTATTTTCTTTTAATTAAACAATAAGAAATAGAAAATAGAAGGAATGATAATTGGTTAACAAAAGTAGGGAACTATAATCCAAATAATCCACGTTATAAATATGGATTTTGGATAGCAGTGCATATTCTTGTGTGCCTGATACACAGCGGTGTCTGAATAAACAGTTTCCTCGAGATGTTCCCTTTGCCTAGCTAATTAATTGTGAATTGAATAAAGGTTTTAACATACAAACCCAGGTTTCAGAATCATTTTAATATGCGGTTAATACACGCTTGGCAGAAACAATAAATGAACAAAATGAAACAGCTCCCATTTTCTCACGAATCGATTAAAGGTCTTCGAGTAACGGAGGTAATGACATTTATTCAAGCGTACTCGGAGAAATCGAATGGAGTAATGGTTTTGTTGCACTACATTAACTCTATGATACGAACTAGGGTCAATTTGATAAGGTTGGATTAAACAAACATAGTTTAAGTTATTATAAATTAAAAAGATCGGTGAAAAGCGGCGTGTAACAGTTTTAAATTCCAGCGAAAGCCAACAAAATGTGTTTGTTTTGTAAAACTGGGATCAACTAGCTGCGAACTTCATTTCGCCTTAATATTATATGTGTTACTTAGTCTACCTTTTTACTAGCTACATACCAACATATGGAACATTTTGCTATGCTACCCCAGAGATACTTTATTTTTCCATAATAAAAACCTAAGTACTAAATAAAAATATTTTTTCTACTTTTCCAAGTTTTTACTTAGGAATAAATTTAAAAAAACTACTCGTATTGGTCCAGTCTTGGAGTTTAGAAGAGGAGAGGAGGTCTGGCGCTTAGCAAAATATTTTTCGATACATTTTTATTTATATAGGTAAGTGGACAGCCTTCTGTGACTGGCACATCGAATTCTAGGTCTAAGATATGCCCGTTTTCACAAGGTTTGCTTTCACCATAAGTGCAAATGTTAATTGCTAACATAGAAATATAATTAGTGCACAGCCGGAATTCGAAAGCGTGGCCCCAGGGTTGAGAGTCGGTTGCTGGAGCCACTAAGCCAACACTGCTCTATACTAGCCACTAGTAAAAATAAAAGACTTCCTGAATTCGACTCCCGAAACAAAAAAAAATATAGATTCAAACAATACACTTTGACGTTATTCTATTAATAATCAGATTGGTTTAAATATGGTTTGGACATGAGCAAGAGTTCGACATAAGTCGTTCCTTGTTGAGAAATGCACGGAAAAGTTTTTAATGGAACCCTTCATGTATCGACAAGCAATCTGCAGATTGATAGAACAGACCGGTCCAACTTTAACTAGCAAGGAACTAAACATTCCTGGATGAAATAAACTTTTGCTTCCCACATTAATATTAGGAAAATATAGCAAAAGCTTTCCACATTCTTTTCAAAATAAAACTTGTCCTAGTTATTTAAATTATGTAATAAATTCGTATTTGTGTTTTAAAAAGGTTCGTTTAAAATAAAACTTTAAATTTTAAAATTGAAAATAAAACAAAAAGTTAAGAATTAAAGGTTACATAAGTATATATATATATATATAGTATAAGACATAATTTTTGAACAATTTACGAACCAATTCTACTTAGGTACTTCAAGACTCCCGAGCCTCTGGCATTGAGTGTCCATGGGCGGCGGTATCACTTAACATCAGCTGAGCCTCCTGCGTTTGCCCCCTGTTCTATAAAAAAAATTATGAAGCAATATGTTAATTCATTTTTTATCTTTATATCTTTGCATGTAATTACCGTTTTGAATCGATTGTTTTCACCGAATGACTTGAGAATGTTATAATGCTTGGTCTGTAGTAGCTATGTAAAGCTCACTGTGAAGTTCCCACATTGTTTTGATTAACCTATTCTGGCTTATGTATGTTATGGCCTCCACAACCATCTGGAATGGTTGTATTTTATGAAATGCCCATCTACAACTGCTATAACTTTTCAATTTTTAAATGATTTCATTTTGGGTCATTTATAAAAAATATTGTTTGGGAAAATACGTTCTTGTCTAAGGCCCACAAAATTAGTATTCCTAATCATGATATGACTAGCTAAAATTGGCTGTGTCCATATAAAGTATGGATCTGGATAATTTTATCAATGTCGTAAAATTTAGCGAATTTTTTAACCACTGTTTTAAATGTCTTGATTCTTTTTAAAGTGAAAAAGGGTTTCTCAAGTAAAATTTGTTATATACTGCGGTATTAAATAGATATACTATATCTTTATAAAATATATTATATATTGCATCAGTTCAATGTTTGTTGCTATCCGATGATGCGAAACATCTGTACGTTCTCCTATCTACAACAGCAAATAAATCAATGTAATCGATTTAAATGGAATTTATATATACACCAGTGTTAGCCTAGTAACTCCAGTGTGCGAATCCCATCCCTCCATTCGTTCACCTATAGACTTAATATCTAAGAAACGAAATCAATCTAAGACCAAGATCCATATAAGGTTCTAGCGGCACTCGATCGTTATTATTATAGAGTTATAATAACACTTCCTTGCTTGTATATGTTTAGCGTTATGCAACTACCAAATTATGCTGTTATATTACAAACTAACGGTTTAAATTTTCTTAGTGAGAATGTAATTTTGTGTATATGTCGCCAAGAGTACATATTTGTCTTCACAATAGAAGTATTTTGTTTAGCAACATTGAAGGGCACTTATCAAGTTATGTGAATAATGAAACCTTTATTACCGTTAAAGTGGTTTTGTTTATATAAATTTCTAATCTATTCGTGATAATGTTATCTGAAGAAAAACTATTTCGTCTTCAAAGAACTTCAAAGTGTTTGAACAAACGCTCCGTCATCTTTCATTTGTCGGTCGGTTTTGATAGATTATATAATAATAATAAATTTAAGTAACCACTTTTACTTTTATTAAAATAATAAGTCACCTTATTTTAATAAAAATATCTAAACAAGCATATGAATATTTCTTCGTAATAACATTTGTATAGATAAAAATGTTAATAAATTAAGTAAAAATTCACTTACATTTGTACGATATTTTTGTTTCAATAAAAGAACGTCTGAGCCGAAGTGTCTTTGTACGAATTTCAATAGCCATAATGTTTGAGGCAATTCACTCTTTGATGTTATATGACTTCTATTGCCGCTTTGTTTTTATATTGAAGATGTCTGCTTTACAAAAACCGCAAGAAAATTTAGTATTTATTTGGACTGAAATTCGACGCAAGTTGGAAACAATTTGTCATTATTACATGTATTTCAAAAAAATAAACTTTGCTTATTTAATTTCTAATTAACTAAATTAAATTAATATAAGTATTTAATAGATTTTATTTACACCTGTATACTAAAGTGTATTAATAAATATTGTAGGTACACAACAAATAGTAACTTAAACAGTTTATGCTACCCTATTCCAGATCCTATCCCGTGGGTTCCATAGTTTCAATGCTCGTCGACACCAAAGTCTTAAATATTTAACAGATCCGGAGAAATAAAAAAGGAAATCTCACTTGTGCCTCTTTTATAGGCTGAAATACGATCTGTATTAAATTAAATTATTTACGAAACCTTTTGTTCGACACAGAACCTTAGACATGAAAACATATATTTATAACGCGTCTATAATAACGATGAATTAATCCTAGTGAAATTTAAATAAAAATATATTTGCCATTTAGAGATCATAGAAAAAAAAAAATTGGTCAATTGTACAATATTTTTATATATGTCGAAGAGATCATAGAATTGGTATATTGCAAATAAGCCATTGTCCTGGAGTTACTCCGGCAGCAAAACCTAGTCCAATTTAACCCCAAGAACACATATGCGTTTTTTGGTACACTTTTATTGAAGGACTCTTCCTAAAGTCGAATTGGTTTGGAAATACTTGGTCTCCCAATTCCCCTCCCCCCGAGTGGGCCCCCAGCTGGTTCCACTTGACTGTATAGTCAGGAGGTTCGTCGGCGAACAAATGCCTCTCGGCGGCTTCTTTTTTCGTAGAATTGGGATCCGCTTCAGTTGTGGAACGAGCAGCTGATACGGGTGGAATTTCGTATTCTGCCTGGACGTCCTGATAATGAAACTCAGCTGCAGGTATTAATCGTATTGGTAAAAGATAAATTGAAAATATCATCTTCTCAATACTATTCAATCCAGGAATAAAGCTAAATACATTGAATATCGTGTTCCTTCTGAGCTATGAAAGTGATATGAAATGTAGGGAAAATGTTATTTCAATGTTCTTATTCAGAATTCAGTCACGTATTGATCGTATGCAAAAGTAGAGATTTCGGATGTTGATAACGTGTCGAAAGTATGAAGCCTTTAGAGGGCGATGTATTTAGAAGTATATTTGTTTGGAATCAGATTTCTTTTGAATATAATTTGTTACATCAGTCGACGAAAGACAATCTTAAATTCTATGATAGTCAAGAAATTGTAGACAACGATCGTTATTTAAAAATTATATATATATATATATTTAAACTCATATTTAAATTTTTTTATAAAATATAAACTTATATTTAAATGATATATTTATATATATATAATAATAAATATATTATATTTGAGGATTTGAACGGATGATTAAACATTGTATTACATCTTTAGTTTATTTAGTTCCTATATTTTATAGTATTGGTATTTATTTATTTAAGTATTTGTATTTTTGTAATATATGTTCTTGTTTTATATAGGATTTTCAAAAATCGCAATTTCTGCATAATTTTGTACCTTAAAACTGCTTTATTGGTAGATTTAGACAGTATAATCCTCCTTCAAAGGCCGGCAACGCACCCACTAAAATGGGTATCTATGCGCTGCGATGACCACCTTTTTTGGGCGTCGCGAACTACTACTGGTTAATTACATTTAGTGAATACAAACTATTTTTTTTTGCAAATTCATTACAGTGCCCCAATATAACGTTTATATAATATATAGAAGATTAAACCCGAGATAATTATAGTTTTGAAGTAATTATTTAATAATAGGCGTCGAGTTATTGTGGTAACAATTACAGATTAACAATGCACTTCAGAGAATGGAGTTCCCTCGGGACTAAGGTTTAATTTTAATTGCGTATTTTCAGCTTAGTGAAGTCGTTAACCTTTTAACGTCTTAAGCGATAATTGAAAGGATTTTAATAGCATTTTAAATAGGATTTACGAGAGTTTTTTACTTTATATATTATGTGGATCCCGCACTATGTGGAACCAGCTGCCCACTGAAGTATTTCCGAACCAATTCGACTTAGGGTCCTTTAAGATAAGAGCGTACCATCTTAAAGGGCAGCGCGCTGATTCTGGCAGTGAGTGTCCATGGGCGGCGGTATCACTTAACATCAGGTGAGCCTCCTGCCCGTCTGCCTCCTGTAACATAAAAAAATTTTTAGTTTGTCTTATAGAGATCTAAAAATACATACAATACAAACTTAAATTTAAAGATTAAAAAGAAAAAAAAACTATTAAAAGAGTGGCAGAGAGTTTCTTGCCAGTTCTGTTGACGTTCATAAGTGTACTTGTGTATGAATAAAGTTATTTTGAGTTTGAATATATAATACTTAAAAGTAACACAGTGGATTTAAGTAATTAATAATAATTTAATAAGATTTAAAATTGAAAGCGAAGTTTTTGTTTAGATCATGGTGTCACGCAGTACACGAATCTTTTTAATTAAATATATTATGCATTTTATTCTAAAAGTTTTGTTTCCGATTTTCTGTAAAACAGAAACAAAAAATACCAACCAAGAAAATCTATTATCAATGCTACAAAATTTATAAATTGGCGAGTCGAACAAACCACAAGACAGCTTAAAAACTATTTTGACTTTGACGTTGTTAATTTATAAGTTCTGTGACATATGGCAATGGCAACTGACAGTAACGCCATTGCTCCGACATACTTATTATCTATAGATAATAATAACTAATATTAAAAAAGAAACACGTTTTTATTCGTTAAAGAAATTAAGGTATAAATCAAATACAAATAAATAAATTGTATTACTTTTCACATAAAGGTAAGTATGGAGACGGCCTTGACTGACTTGCTAAAAAAATTTGAAAGTCTCAGGCCACTTACATTATAATTTTTCTATTGCCATTGTGGTGTAAATAATATTGTTATATACAAAATACCATAAATACTAGATTGTAATCTTATGAGTAGTACTCCTGTAAACACAATGTCATAGATTACAATTATACGTGATCAATGTCATAATCTATATATAGTCCTATACTTCCACAGACTATTAACAACATGTTAAAAACGTATGAGACATTTTCCATTTCCAAAGCTGACGCTCTATCACCAATCACGCTTTAATGAGGAAAACGAACCTGCCAAATACACTTGATTGGCTCCCTGCAAAGAATTTATGATTGCGTCCATTCGTTTCATTAAAAATTTTAATTGCATACGTTCGATTTTACGTTTTCTAATATTTGATACAGTTTTATCACTAAAATGTTATGTTTTAACAAAAATACACAGATTTGTGACTTCAAAGCGATACACAGTTTATAACAGAGCCGCTTCTGTTCTTTAATATTGTGGAACATTTTTTTGTTCTATCATCAATAGTTTTCGCAGCGCATGCGATGAAAGATATTTTATAGGCATCTTTTTACACCATGGGTAACATTATTGTAGTTTTATTAGGGATCATTTTTACCTATTTGCAATTAAAATAGCCTATATTAATCAGTGTTAATGGAGCATTCAAATGGTGAAAGTATTTTTAAGATCGGTCCAGTACTTTTTGAGCCAATTCGTTACAAACATACTTACATACAAATATTTCCCTTTTTATAATATTATATTATAGATTGGATTGTTTAGTGCGTTTGCCAAGTCAAACTATTTATTTAAAACATAAAAGATTTTTAATTTTGGCTCAACCTGGCGGATGATGCGCTACTCTTAGGGAAAAGTGTGACATTTGTGTAAGTGTGGTACTTGACCTATAACCCCTAGATGTGGTGTGGTGGTGTGTGGTCAGACTCCATCGCATCCCACTTGAACCTCGTATTTCACCTTGCTCCAAGTATATCCAGCTCTCTTTGCTTCATCTGCAACTGTACGACCCCAGGTTTGCTTGGGATGGCCATGCTTCCGCTTTCCTTACGGTTTCCAATCAAATGTCTGCTTGTGCATATAATTGGTATCTCATCCATTTACACTTGCGTCGCTCGATCTGCTGGCTAAGCGGGGTTTTTAGGTTGATTGACGTTGCTGGTTAGAGAACTTAAGGAATTTACTTTTTAAGGAATTTATTTAATTAAGTTTGTTTCTTACTTAAAAGGGTTCCCAAATATTACACATTGTAATGCATATGAACTTAAAATAAATAATCACATTTTTTTTATTTGTATTCCAAAAGCACCACCATTCCAATTCCACTTTCTAAACAGTTAAAAAGCTACTTTTCATAGCGCTACGAAATTTCATTGAAGTAAATATAGAATTTAATCAGCAGTCTAGAGCGGGGTGCTTTACAAATCTTACTCCAATCTCTAAATTAGTTAGATAAAAAGCACAGTTGAGTTACGTGACCCTCAACGACGCGGGTTAATTAATTTTTAATCAGAGTCTTAGTCTTGGGCGAGATTGAGTTTGTTCCGTGAGATTTTATGAAACTTCATCTTGCGCGAAATGCCTTTATTCACTGAAAGACCTTTGATCGTCGGGTTATTGTTATAGTTAGGTTCTCGGTTGATTAAATTGTATCGACCTGAGACAATTTAATTTAACAGTTTAAACGGATTGATAAGGGCATTGCCGAAATAGAATTCTTGATGAAGTAATCTACGAAAACGCTTCGATTCGCCAAAAAGGAATTTAAGAAATAATGCAATTTGTTTCTCCTTATTCTGTGATCAAAAATCTACTCTTATTTACAAAACATTTGTAAGTTAAATAACAGTATTTTAAAACAAAATAATCTTCAATCGAAGCCACACACAATATGATTGGAAAGAGACGAACCAAGAGTAATCTAATAAGACAATTTTTATTGTCTTTGGTATCGCGAGTCTATCATAAATAATGCTGATAGGCATTGTTGAGTTAATCTTTTTATGTCTGGGCCTTAGATTTCTGTACCTGTTTTATGATGATTTTTCAAACTGATAGGCACATGCCGTCGCCTTTTTGGGTTGGCAAACCGGTTTCCTTACGTTGTTTTCCATCATAACTCGAGCAAATGTTAAATGCACACATAGAATGGATATAATGAAACTCCATTGGTGCACAGCCGGGGATCGAACCTACGCCCTCAGAGATGAGAGTCTCACGTTGAACCCACTAGGCAAACACTGCGCTGCAACAAATTTATAGTGGTATGTATACTATGCATTTTGCTTATATTGGAAATCCTAAATCAGAAAATACATTTTCTAGACATAATTTCACAATTCCACCCGAGGCGAATCCATGATATTTCCGATTTCAATAATCCTATTCAAATGTCTATTTACCGTGAAAATTATTATACGTACATTGTATTATGATTTTAAATAATTTCTATGATTCAGAGTCTAATTTCAACCTCAATGTTATTTTAGTTAATTTACGCAAATATAATCTTATTCTCGGTGCGCTTTTATCCCTACCTAGAAGGCGCCTAAATTATCCCAATTTTAAATTTAGGTACAAATAAAGTTTGTTTATATTTTTTGGTTTGCGTATATTTAATACATCGTGTTTGTTTTGGAAAATTGTTGGTCATGGTTGATGTCATATAAATTCCTTTAAAAATAGAACCGACTCTTAAATCACTAAAAACTATCAGATAACAATATTTCTTATTTTATATAACAGAGGCAAGGCCCATCTGACGTTAAGTGCCGCCATAGACACTCGCATTGCGTTGCCGGCCTTTTAAAAAATGCTCTTTTCTTATTTCTATTGATTGGTCTTGTCCAAAAGAATTGAATGTAATAATAATTTATTTATTTATATACAGGTATGAAGATATTTTCCATCAGGCATCAGGCTATATTTGGAAGTCGGTCCCAAAATAAATGAGTATATATTGTAGTGATTCGGTCCACGGACGTGAACACATTTACATGTCGTGATAATTTCCTCCTTCAGAATTTGAAGTTAAAGTTAAGTTTTTCAAAAAATAATTGAATTCGCCTTATTTGAGTAAAATTCACAGCAGTACGGTAATCCACAATTGCAAGAGATGTGTATGTATTTATGTGAAAGAGCTGGCAAATCTCACAGAATATTTATTTTTTCCTCTGAAAGTACCAAATATTCTTTATACAAAACCTCTTAATGGAATTAAACAGTATAGGAATAATTTGTGGAGAGAAAATTGTAGTCGTAAACCGGGTGCAGCGATGCATTTTCCAATTAGTTGTACATACCATTATCTGTTCGTAAATCACAAAATTCATATAGTTTTCGATTAAACTAAGACTGATTAATCGGGTTTTAGTTTGGATAGAAAGTTATTGTCGTTTAATAGACTAATAGATCAAATTCTAGTCCATCCCCAAAGACTAATTCATCAATTTTCCGCACTTTGCAATAAGCCTACAACAGCCGCGAATTTGTAGCGTAAATACGCACTACATAATCAGCGATACGTTTTATCTCTTTTCCACACAGCGGAAAAACTAAAAGATGAAGGTTGATTCATATTAATTAGTCGAATTTAGTTTATTTTATTTATTAAAGTACACTATATATGTAATACAATTTTCTACATTGTAAGTTATCTGTTATACTAAAATATATAAATTGACGGTGAACATAACATTTAAAATAAAGAGAAGGAAAAAAATAAGCAAAAAGAATAGATTTTAACTTATTAATTTCTTATTTTAAAATACTAAATCAATAAAATTTATTTTAGTGATAACAATCCAAAATAAATAACATAAATGATTAGGGTTGCAACGTGCGACCTTATCGCTCACAGTCGACTTGCCTATTAGAAAAAAACAAATGACAACGAAATAGATACGCTGAGGTCTTAAACAGTTGTAACGCCACTGTTTTTAGTCTAACTGCAAGCTTCAATAGCAATGTTGAATTAATCACGAAACATTTAACTAAAAAGTATTTTATTAACTAAAAAGGATTTTTAACATAAGAAAGTGTCCAATAACACTACTTACAGTCTCTATTAAAGGGAAGACACTCTGTTCTTGTGTTCTATTTTCTCACTAACTGTTTAGCACTTAATACTTTCGTGCACAAATCATCTAACAACGAAATCCATTTTCGATGTAGTTTCTCTAATACATCAAATAAACAATAAAGCTCCCACCTTTTCAGAATGCCAAATCATAAAATGACTGCTTCACGACTGGTTTGAGAGCGACCGCCGATGCGAAAACCGCTGTATGAGTTCGAAAAGTGAGTTACAGAATCGAAGGGCTGCGCAGATGAAATTGCGTTATACTCGCAGACTCTTGCAGTTACTATTGCATGGAAGTAATCTGTGCAATCTTAGTTCGTATTATGTGAGGTGTCTATAGCTAAAGCAAGGGAAATAATGAAGTTAAAGTATTCAACAATAAAGACTTCTGATTAACATTTTTAATATTTTTTCGTAGAATATAGACCATAGAGCATATAATATAGAATAAAGAGCATTAATGTTTGTGCGTTAGTTGCGTAAATTGGCCACTTATACTTGTTTGAACACTTGAACATGGAAAAGGGAAAATTTTACACAATAATAAGTGCCTCAGCATCATTAGATACAACAACACTTAGACTCCTCTACCGTCGTTATCTGAGGAAGTAAATTGGAAGGGGTCTATTTGATATTCACGGTAATCCAAGTGGAAAGTTGAAGTCTTAATATAAAATGAATATTAGCTAGTCTGTGATAGTTTTTAAGTCTGTTTAACGCATAATCTGTTCGCATTTAGTTCAATTCACTAAATTATTTCTATTAATATGTTATCTGTTACGGACCCATTCAATATCCTATCTAAAATCGAGTATTCAAATAACTGGGGCCTTAGTCAAGATGCCTTAACAGTAGTGTATGTAGAAAGTGCGAAAACTAAATTTGTATGGAAATGACAGTTCGTGTCGAAAAGCCTTTTCATAATGCCAAACATTAAGTTGTTTGACTTTCTACATACACTACTGTTATGGCATCTTGACTAAGTCCCCAGAGCTGAATAAATTATCAGCATTAGATTTATTATTGCTAAAGTGGAAGAGAAAATGTATGTTTAATATTGACCGCGATTTCATGCAGACTTCTTTGTGTTTACGTTCTTTATAACAATAAATTCTTTTGCTTTCAGTTTAGTTAATATTTCTCATCACATCGTAAACGTCAAATTCTAACCCCGCTTTCCAGTTTAAATGGCGTAATTATGGCAACATTTCAATAGTCCTCATTACTTAAGCTGAGCTAATAATTATCTATATCCTGAGCAAGTCGTTTGTTAACGTAAGGGGTTTAATTTTATTGCATTCTGGTAACACCTGATAAAACAACCGCTTGTTATAATTCTAAAAATATTACATTATTTTATAATATAATTTAAATGTAGGTAATATTATTGATATTTGGTTAACAGATTGTGAAAAAGCATAGATTAATAATGTAAATTGTCACTAATGTCATTGAAGACGCTCGCGCTTTTTTATGCATTGTGCATATCGTGTAACCTACAATAAGTTAGGTTATGAAATGCGCTATAAACAGACTAAATCTGAAGAAAGAAAGCTACCTAGTACCTACCGATATTTACTTCTTTTATTTAAATTTTTACTTGAACCGAATAGAATATTATTATGATTATAATGAAAGGACCTAAATAGTGTATTTATAGTTTATGAAGAGCTTATGTTCTGAAGCGTAAATCAGATACCTATAAGTACAGCTCATACATCATCCCGAACGGCGGAAGCCCAGAAACTCATATTTTTACCGTTAACAGGGCCCTTCAGCAAAATTAATGACCCGTGAACACTACAGCTAATCGACGACTCGAGTGGCTGCGGACTATAAAGATAACCATTGTCATCCGAAAGTATCGCGTTTTGCTTGAAGATGAACGGCCAATTTATATTATATTACTTTTAGAAATTAGTATCACTAATCTTAGACTTAGAATATTATTGTGAAGAAATAATTGCTGTACAGACATATTTGTGCGGGTAGTAACCGATTAGTCTATAATTTGAAAGTTACCACTAATTATATTTTTGTCCTACTGGTTTATTTACCCGAGAATGGAGCCTTGGACCACGGATATATGCAATGTTCTACTTTAAAGCATAAATTATAATAGGCTTCACTTACACTTTTTCAACTGAAATGATTTATGCGATATACTTCACGTAATAACTTTACTGTGCAAGTTAACTATTAAACAGTCATAATAATATTGTCCAGCTATTTCGAAATTGCAGCACTCTGTAACGTACATAATATGGATGAGACGCATAATGAAGCGAGGATTCTTCAGTTGAAACATGCTCATATGAAATACGAGGATTTTTTTTATCTTGTAATATTTCTAAGAGGAATCGCAATAGTTTTTAAAAAGGAGGTTCAATCATTTTGATTTCTTAGAATTTGGTGATATTATTAACGCTGTCTAAGTTTCTCGGAATATCGCGAAAGCAATACCGCGATGATGTTTGTTTAATTTTTTAGGAGTATTTTTTTATTTTTTTACTCCTCGCTAAGTCCCTTACTAAGTCCCCTCGGACATGGTAATTTATATTTTAACAAATATTTGTCTGTATTTCCTCGTATTTTTGTTTTTTTATTACTATTATGTAGTGTACGCTTGCTATTTTAATTAGTGTTTTTTTTATGTATAATGAAATGTTTTGGGTCTCTTGTTATTTGTGTTTTGTCCACTGTTTGTGTATTCCTATTAATAGAAGATATAAATATAATGATCTCATCTGTCACTGAAACCTCCATATGTATAAAAACGGTTTGGTTATCAAGAAATCTGAGGCCTAGAGGTTGTACCGGGAATGTTTTTTCAAATCACTTTTATTATAAAAAATAATAGTGTAGACAGTAGTCTACAGTGCCAATCACAATATCTAGAACGAGGCAAACTTTTTCTGGCTGGACTATTAAGAAGACACAAAAAGACGTGTCGAAGCCCCTGAGATATGTATACCGTCGCATGCTTCGCATCAGCTGGATCCAAAGAGTGACGAATGAAAGAGCCCTTCAACGAATCTGGATGACACGAAAGTTTATGGAGACTGATAATTGCGTCACCATCATACGACTTGGTACAGCTTATAATGATGAACAAAATTCAAGACAAGACACGGGCTGGTAGAAGCAAGAAGTCGGGGTTGCGTACGGGAGTGGACCGGCATCACATCGTGTCTGTGAAGTTAACTTAACTTACCAGCAAAGGACAAAAAAATAGGATTCTCTCAGCACACACAATAGTTCTATAGCTCCTGATCGTTTTTAGAAAGAGACGTTGCAGTCCAGATTTTTTTTTTAAAGTGTAGAATGCTATAAAGAGTGTGTTCTTCTGGTGAGTGCTCTGCTCTGTTCACAGACACTATCACCACTATCACACTATCCGCCGAGGATTTTTTTAGACTTGAGCACAACGCCCGGCAATTCAACAGCCAATCTTTAGCAATAAAGTGGCACCAGAAGAAGAACAAACTTTTTCTGACTAAATTTAACGTATACAAATATTCAACTTAAAATTTCTGAATAGCTGTTTTAATTACCAAAATGAATTCGTCATTCAGACGAAATAAATAGCGGAGATTTATTTCAAGAGATGTAATCTATTCAGTGACCAGTATTGAATAGGCGCCAGCGTTGAATGTAAGACAAAGTTTCAGTAATAAACAAAGGTAACTGAAATCAACTCGTTATCTGTTACTAGTTGTTTCACTTCTCTACAATATTATTTATTTGTGTAAATATGTTAATTAGTTGGGTATAATGTATTACTTAGTAAGAAGAAATTATTTTCCATATTTATTTGGCGACCAGGTAATGTGCTAAGCTCAAGATGGAACACGATAAGGGACGTCAAGTAAGTCCTCCAATATTGAATCTAGTACAAGGCAGACATATACCAAATTAACATTTAAATTATTTTTACCGATTTTTAATAAATACAGATTTCATGGCATCGCTGACCGGGGTTATATTGAAGTCCAATTTTATTTGTTTAATTATTACGAACTCAAACATTGAATATGATAAATATCGTGATAGAAATGCAAAACAAAAGTGATAACAGAAGTTACTTGAAATCTAAAACTTTTAATTCAAATTTAAATAGAAAAAAACATTGGCTATTAATCAGCGCTAAGGGTCAGAAACGAGACCTGGCGCGCCGCGCGAACTAGTTACGCGTTTGTAGTCAAACTTAACGCAGTTAAGCCAAGCGAAATAGGCGACTTGAACAAAATTAAGCCGCGAATCTGGCGCCACCAAACGGACAATTATGTAATAGAAACACATTAATGATTTGATTACACACATAAAATTTTACAATAATTCACTACGCTATCAATCAATTTATATTTTTAACATTACATTCACATAATTATAAGATAAAAAAGACCTACCCCACAAATGATGCAGATCTTAACGGGATATGGGGCATTTGCCGATTTTTGAAATCAGATCCGACATATACGTGCGATTTACAAATAAGTCAGACAGTAATGTATCTCATTCTAGAATATCCAGTATTTGGAGCCTTCAGATGCGACCTGGAGCCGAAATATTAAAAAGCTTCAGATGTTATACGTAATGTTCTCCTTACAGTTCTACACTCTCTCATTTATGTTTCAGTTTTAATTATTGTTTTCATTATCTGCCTTCACAGATTATTAAAAATGTTCTCTGAAATCCTTTAAAAACAATAGAAACCAAAGCGAACTTGACAAGAACCAGTTTCTGAATACGATTACATAAATTAGGCTTGGACTTCGACCGCAATACATCAGGCATAAAGCCAAGCTTGAGGGAATTGTAAAATCAAGCCTCGTTGGTGTAGTTTGAATTGCTACAGACGCATTGAGTTTGTATTGGCATATTGTATTAGACGTGGCGTCTCTCAGACTTGACGTGAGTTCAAACCCAGATTCATTGTTATTTTCATTTATTTATTTTACAGAATAATATTATGTATATAATGAAATGTTACATTAGAAAACCAGTGTGGTTTGTATATATGTAACCATAGCAGTTTTGTTTAGGAGCGTGACAAATGCATATAAAAATAGTTTTTACACTTTCTACATAAGTTAGGCTGTCTAATAACTGGTAGTTCATTTAATAGCCGTGGTTGAAAATACCTTAACATCCTCTCTCTATAGACGTTGTTTGCTCTCGATGTACAGAGCCGAATATGCGTTACAGCTCGGGTCTGTACGTCATGCTTAACTCATTTTTATATATTAGGTCCTTACATATGAAATTGGCGTTTTGTATGGGAGGAACAAAAAGTCGAATATTTTTAAATATAATATATTTAATTAATCAAAGTATGAACCATTGTTTTCTATGAACTTTTGCCATTTCATAGGTAGTTCATTGATCCCTTTACTATGAAAACCAGTCGGACGGGAATCAATAAAATCTGTTAAGGAGATTTGGACTGCCCCATCAGAGTTAAATTTTTTCCCTTGCAAGAAGTTGTCCAAATTTCGAAAAAAATGGTAATCTGTTGGAGCAAGGTCCCGGGAGTACGGAGGATGTCTTAGACATTCCAATTGAAGCTCTTCTAATTTGGTAGCCGTCTGTTGTGCAGTGTGTGGTCTAGCGTTGTCGTGAAGTAGCAGTGGCGTGGAGCGATTGACCAGCCTAGGTTGTTTAGCCGCTAGCTTTTCCATCATGGTTTGCAATTGCTGACAATAGTCAGCCGTAAAAAAAGTTCTCAACTATAAACATTATTTTACTGTTATGGGCAGTATTTAGCAATGTTTAAAAATTTACCTCTCTTCATATTTATAGTCGACCACATTTCTCGAGACAACGTGTTTGAGGATTCGCAGTGATTCTCTTTCTTTGCAAAAAAAAATTGTTGGGGGAGGAGGGGGGGGGTGGGGGTGGGGGGGGGGGGGGGGGGGGGGGGGAACTGAAAGGGCGAGGCCTCCTCGATAGGTTACTGTGGTCGCCAGTGAGAGAAGAGGCCTCCTCCAAAGTAAATCGCGCTTAATATATTATAATAATAATAATAAGCTATATTTCATTAAAGTAACCAAACCGCATTGTTGTCGGTCCTGTGCTATGGAGTGCCAGTTTTTGCCAGCTGATCTTTTCAGATCATCTTCCCAGCGGTCTAAGGGTCTCCCCTTCCGCCTCTTGCCTGGTGGTCCTTTCCATTCGGTTACTCGTTTGGTCCACTTTCTGTTAGACATTCTTGCCACATGGCCAGCCCAATGCCATTTCAGTTTTCGGGCAAAAGTTAAAGCGTTTGTAACTTTAGTGACGGCTCTTATCTTTGTGTGTCTTATTTTGTCCATTCTCTTTATGTTCAACATGCTTCGCTCTAAACCTCTTTGACATACATTGATTTTATTCACAGCTTGTGTAGAGAATTTCCAGGTCTGGCTTCCATAAGTTAAGCTGGGTAGTAGACATGAGTTCATAACTTTAGCTTTGAGAGTTATTGGTAAGTTACTCTTAAATATTTCTTTTAGGCTCCAATATTTATTCCAGGTTTGTTGGACCCTTCTCTCTATTTCTATAATGTTACTGTTTTCCTCGAAACTTATTCTTTTTCCCAGGTAGGTATAATTTTCTACATATTCTAAAGGGTTACCATTGATAGTTATAGGTATTTTTCGTGTATTACTCATTATCTTTGTCTTCGTTAGATTCATCTCCAATCCAACTTCCGTACTCACCTGTTGTAGAGATTCTATCATGAATTGCATCTCGTTGACTGTCTCTGACAGAAGGATCAGGTCGTCAGCGAACCTCAGGTGACTTAGGTAGGTGCCTTTTATATAGAGTCCTGTTTTACTCCAATCTAATTTGTTCATGATGTTTTCGAGTATTGCTATGAAAATAGTGGGTGAGAGCGGGTCCCCTTGTCTTACCCCTCTTTCTATATGGAAGGCGGGGCCTAAAGTTTCTAGCTTTATTCTTCCTTTGTTGTTATTGTATATGCTTTTAATCACCTTTATGTATTTATCTGGCACCTCTTGTTCTTTTAAGCTTTCCCATATACTTTTGTGTGTGACTGAATCGAAAGCTTTTTGATAATCAACAAAAGTTATGTAAAGAGGTCTCTGAAATTCTTGATATTTCTCCATAACTAACTCTATGGTGTGTATGTGGTCGATAGTAGAGTACCCTTTTCTGAAACCTGCCTGTTCTACAGGTTGTTTTGCCTCTATTATTGGGCTTAGTCTATTATTTATAATGGATGCGAAAAGTTTGTATATATTTGGTAACAAACTGAAGAGTAATAAAACATATTAAATTAATAGGCATGTTCCATATTTTAAATAATGAAGCAATTAAAAAGCCATTCAATTCTGTTCGTCTAAAATATGAAGATTAAGATGAGCACTTAATCCTTCTAAATGTAAAAACATTTGAGGCATAATACCTTTGTAATTGCGTTTGGATTGTTCTGTTGGTATTTTGTGTCTAATCTTCTAATGTGAGTGATTCTGTTTGATTAAACGGGTTTTGGTTCGTGACAGAAAGCTGGCATAGTGGATTGTATGTGCGACTCTCATCCCTGAAGTCGTTCATTCGAATCACGTTTGTGATTTTTTTCGTGCGCATTTAGCTACAAGCTACGGCGAAAAAAATCTAAATTCATTTATTCAGTTGAATCACATGATCACTTTGAATTGTTAACTCTACCGCATGTTCGGAAACGCGACCAGCACACAAGAGACAGACAAGAACCGCGGGCTAGTTTTTTTGACCGTCTTAAGTTATTTACAATGCTTATATTAGTTACAGTTAAATTAAATAACAGGAGCAAATTATTTTTAATTCCAAGCTTCCTTATAGGTAATCCGATATTTTATAAAGAGCTTTCCTAGAGAGCTTCTGTTTTATAATTTTCTTAAATTTATTATTTGACAAGTTTACCACATCACTTGGTAGTGTATTATAGAAGCGTACAGTTTGATCTATGAATGATTTATAATCTTTATGGATCCTAGTTGTGGGAACAGCGAGTTTGTTCTTATTTCTAGTGTTATAAATATCATTGTCACATTTTTTTTCAAACAAGTGTATGTTTTTATGTGCATACAACCGTAAACCGGCATGCCTTAGACCCAAAAGTCGACAGCGTATCAGGCACAGAAGACTGATTTCCTACTGGCCTATTAAGAAAAATGTGAGCCGTCACGGGACGCCTGGCAGATGTGAAACATCGACATTATTTTGTAAAAGTAATATGCAGAAAAGAACAGATTGTGATAGGAACTAAATCATATATCTTCATAATGATAAAATAAAATATTACGATTTTTTTTCCAGATAACGATGAATAAACATTTATTTACGAATTTATTTCAAATCGTGACTACTTAATTCGTTTAATCAGTGACTTCGAAATACACACACCGTACACACTGGCACCACCATATTGATGTTTCACACCAAAAAATAATTAAATCAATTATGTGCGCATATTTGAATCACGAGGAGAAATATTTACGAATCCCTACTTTGTTCAATGACACCTAATATACATTACTGAAGATATAGTAAAAATTACATTTTTGCAGACGACTTCGTATTTGAGATTTGTCTTGAACTTGACAGCAGTGATGTTTAACTGAATTTTTAACGGCATCAAATTTTAATTATCAAAGGAATTCCTTAAATAGACTACAAAGTCTTTTAACAAAATAATAAAATATTTTGCCGCTGCCTATCTTACAAGAGCATTCCTGAAAATATTTCTTACAAACTTAATAACTCTTTCGTCAGTATACCAAGTAGGGTTTTATATTATGGGCTTCAGAAAGTATACATTAAAAAAAATTACAAACTTCAAACACCTTTTTGTAAATGTCCAGAAATGAGTGGATTCCCATCTTAAATATACTGAAACTTTGACTGTTTCCTTAATATATTACAAATATTTATATAAATTATATTTGCTGTTTTGCCTATCTTATCTTGTGTTATGTGTGAGGCTCATCTGATGTTAAATGCTACCGCCCATGGACACAATACACACTAGCGGCCAGGCCGCAGTGCGGCGGCCAGCGAGATCGAAGCGACGCATCTGCGGTCCGTTGTTGGTCGCAAATTTAAAATATGTTTTCCTTTGTTTTATCGCTTCTTACTTCTACTTCTTGAGAGATACACAAACACTGCTATTTCCTCAACGTCCATTTTGAAGCGCGCTGTATTTACACTGACCAATGTAGCTGCGGTTTTGGCCGCGATCCTTGCGGCCTTATTATTATAATTGGTAAACGCTTATTGTAATTTTTATAATCTATTAATTGATGTGTGTGTGTAAATTAATTAATGTCATATTTTTAAGTATTGTATTCTATAAATAAATATAAACTTATGTTATATAACCGTTTCACTTGTACCGATTCTTTTGCCTCAAAAGTCAAAAGATATAGAAATAGACACAACAAAACCTTATAAATTCAGTCTCGAGACTTCGACTTCGAGACCACATATACAATTTTTAACATTAGACTTATCGCTAAACTAGAGTTTGAATTTTATTTACACACACACACTTTAAACAACAATTTATTCGCGAAATCGACAAAGTTGTTTTGTCGTAGTTAAGAACTCACACAAAGAGTTCGTATAACTAAAAGTTTTAAGTGATGGCGGTGTCATAAGCCCAGTTGCTAAACTAACTTAATAACGAAACCACAGACGATAATTCTGATAACAACTGCGCGATTTTTATTAAACAATGTGGCTCGGTGAACGTTGTATTATAAGAAAGGAATCATATTATTATTCATTTCTTAATCTTTAGCTTGATAGTGATTTAGAGATATTCACATGTTCGATCCGTCACCAATAATTATAACAAAGTAGAAATGTTTTACATTTTTCAATTGTATTTTCTCTTTAATCATTGTAATTTTTTCCCTTAAATGTTGTCCACACTTGTCATTGACGCGTATGCATGTATTGAGTTTTTGTGTGTCGTGAGTTCTCTGTAAGTGATTGTATGTGTTTCCTTAGTGTGCTATTTTAAGATAAAAAAAATATTAGTATATCAGTTTTTGTTCGTATTTTCCTTTATTGGTTGTTGTATATGTGATGTATATTTAGTGAATGATTTGCGTGTTTTTTTAAACAAAGATGCTCCTCGCTAGCTCTCTGTATCTTTTCAACAACTTAACGGATTTTAATGCGTCAATAAACAGCGTCACCAATGGGATCTCTTTGAATATATAATAAGTAATATTTTTTTTACTAATTGTATCTGCAATAACAATCAGTTAATATCATGATTAACCAAACTTAATACTAATCCTTAAAACTAACCTAATTTACTAAAAAATATATTTACCGTAAAGTGTTCAATATCACTACATACAGTATCTATTATGGGGAAGACACTCTCATGAATAATAATAAATATCAAAATATATTACTATGTTATTATTGTATTTTAAAGAAAACCCCATGTCTTCCCTATAACCTCGCTAGCGATTCACAGTTGCATTTTGCAAAATAAGATTTTAAAATAATGAAAGGTTCTTATCTTGATTTTAACATCGCGGGCGGTAACCTGAGGAAATTGCCATAACTTTGCCCATTATACGCTAAAGGCCTATTCAGTTCATAAATATGAAATTGTCATCATTCGACCCCGTTGTACTCTTAAAAGGGTAGTCTTGAGAATAAATATATATAAAATGATAATTTTATTTGAAGGTGTAAGAACTCATCCATAAAATGATCCACTTTCCTCTTCCCTTTATTTTATCTGAGGCCAAGGAAAAATTTATAAAAATATTAACATAACTGGTGACTAGTACTTAATCAATCTATTAATAGTATACGTCATTATTCAATAAATGATTTCATATGCTATTTATTTTAGACTATAATTTAACTTTTAGAAGGCGAAAAGGCTTTTATTTAAATTAAATCCATTTTACAATTAAAACCTTAAATTATGTATTTACAGTTAGTCAAAAAGTTTATATGTATCTAACATAACTGTAATATACTAGAAATGTACATGCAATGCTATGTCAAGCTAAATAATGTTTTGTCATATTTATTTATTTGGAGCGGCCTATCTCGGCTTTGCACGGCTGGACTTTGTATTTTGGAATTAAAATACATGTTGATAGAATTTTCAAAATTGGTCAAAGTTTTTGAGTCTTTTCATTACATACAAAATACATTATTTTATCTTTATAGAAGTAACACAAGGATAAACTCTATATATATATAATTCTCGTTTCTCGTTCCCATACTCCTCCGAAACGGCTCGACCGATTCTTATGAAATTTTTTATGCATATTCAGTAAGTCTGAGAATCGGCTACTATGTATATTTCTAACCCCTAAGTAATAAGGGGTGTCCATCACAATATTTTTTTTGTTGATATTTTTTGTTATGTGGCGTTAAAAATACATAGAACCCTTAATTTTCATCCCTCTACGATCAACTCATATTTTTTATTATAGTAGATAGTTATTTTTAATTAACGAAAAAAAAATTTCCTAGAAAAAATATACATGGCAAAACAACGCTTGCCGGGTCAGCTAGTGTAATTATATAAATAATTAACATTATCTCCGCTCTTCGTGTACCTTGAATTTCTATTTAAACCAAGATTGTATAAGTGCTTAAATATTTATAAAAGAGATTAAACGAAGACGAAATCCGCCTGTTAAAGCCACCTGAAGCGCGAACCGCAGGCAGGACTCGTAAAATATTTAAATAACAACTTTATTCAGAAATACATTAAGTTTCGTGTTTGAAGTCATAAATTCTTTATATACTTTGCTTAGATAGTAAAATCTTGACTACCCAAATACTTTCCAAACCGATATATTATTCGAATTCATGTTTTTAAGAATCAGTTGGGCAGTCTTTTGTGTGTATAAAAAAAACAGCCTAAATTTCAAATAATGTAAGTTACTTATAATTTTAATTACACACTTTTTATATCTGCTATCACAAGCAATAATTTAAGCAAATACTACCCCAATACTATTAGGCAGAAGAAATAATAAATAAATTATTAATTTGTTTAATCAATTTATGGTAACAATAATAATAAATTACACCAACGCCGAACTTTACACGAGTATAGAGTTTAAATTAATATTTTATTTATTTAAATGACTTGACTTGACTTGTCCTATAACCCCTTGATGGGATAGAAGGGGTCCAGAAAGAATCTCCATCGCGTTCGGTCTTTCATTTGTGAATGAAAGGAAAAAATCGACACGTTAGGTGTAATATAAAAACTTAACCTTTAACATATTGTACAAGAGAACATATATTTTTGTAGAAATATTATCATTTATACATATTGACTCCTATTAATTACTGTACGGCACATTTTCCGTATTTTCACTAAACATTTACTTTATAGGCAAATAGCCTGCTGCGACTGACACATATCGTCAATTGTTTAGGCGAAAATATGTTCGTTTAACCACGATTTTAGGTGATATAATAAATTTGATTAGTAATCATAACACAAATATACAGTATTTACAATTTTATTAACCTACATCGTAATAATAAAATTTTATAAAAAGAAAAAAAAAACAAATTTAAGAAGTTTGGTCCCTGTGGGAGTGTACCATTAGCGCTGGCAGCATTTCCTCGCTGTATTCTCGGCAACGATACTTATTCGTTGAGCGAGGAAAGCACCAGCTATGGGGTCATCGCTATTAATTAGCGCCTGTGCACTTGAACCCCAAGGCCCAAGATTCTCTACTCCAAAGGGAACAAAAACGAAGTTAGATAAAAGACTCTAAAAATTTGGAGCTGTTTTAAGGAACCGTGATTCGACAAATTTACTCATTCATTTTATGTAATAATAGTTATAAATATAGCTATTGGAATACTCAAAGTCAAATGAAATAAAGAATGAATATTTTCTATAGATATTTTAACAATATTTCTATTTTGTTGTACCGGTATTTCCTGAACGGAGTGAAATGGAGCGTGGACCGATACGAACATTTGACGTTAGCCGATATGTTGAACTAGAGTTTGCGTTTATCGTTATAAACGAGTTTATAACATGGCTTTGCAAAGTATTATTAACTTTGTATATTTATTTATTTAATTTAAATTTAACATACATATACATATACGAAACAGGTTACATACGCTATTAGGCTTATCGCTAGAATGTAAAATTAAAAAAGAAAATAAACTTTAATTTTAAAAAATATTATTAAAAGGTAAAAGCTAATCTAAGGGTAATAATTAATATATACAAGTAGCTAATTACGAGGCAGAAGAGAAATGATCAAAAAGAAAATTCTTAAATAAGTTAAAAGACAGCTCGTCTGATATCAAGAGGTAACTTTACTTTGTATATTTAATAAGAGTGATATATAAAGTATAAAGATATTTTATAAGATGAAAGTAATTAATGTAAATTAAACCGTCTTCAATTACCTGTCATCTGAATTTACAATTTATTATATACCTACTAGCTGACCCGGCAAACGTTTGCTTTGCCATTTATATTATATTATTTCTAGAAAACATTTTTTTTAGTTCAATAAAAATAACTATGTATCTACTATATTAAAAAATAGGGTTTGATCATAGAGCGGTGACAATTAAGGGTTGTATGAATTATTGTATGCTGTATCAAAAAAAATTTTTTTTTTAAATAAAAAATTGGGGTGGACACCCCTTATTACTTACGGGTTTGAAAGATAGATAGTAGCCGATTCTCAGACTTACTGAATATGCATAAAAAAATTCATAAGAATCGGTCGAGCCGTTTCGGAGGAGTATGGGAACGAACATTGTGACACGAAAATTTTATATATCTACTAGCTGACCGGGCAAACGTCGTTTTGCCATGTATATCATTTTTAATAAAAAAATAGGGGTTGATCGTAGAGGGGCGAAAATTGGGGGTTGTATGTATTTTTTAATGCTGTATCATAAAAAAATAAAGAATATTTTTTTTATCTGAAATTAAAAAAAAATAATTTAGGGGTGGACTACCCTTAACATTTAGGGGGATGAAAAATAGATGTTGTCCGATTCTCAGACATACCCAATATGCACACAAAAATTCATGAGAATCGGTCGAGCCGTTTCGGAGGAGTTTAACCACAAAAACCGCGACACGAGAATTTTATATATTAGATATATAAAATTCTCGATAAGATAGAGATTTAGTACAAAGCGCAAAAAACTCTTGTGTGCTTTTGTTTTTGCTTAGTGGCGTGTATTTATTTCATTTATGCATACAGGAATAATAGGTGCCATATGTCTAATTCCTACCAATCCCTAGACTACATCTGGGGGACAGGAATGTTGGGATTTGGAGGAGGCCATTGCCAAAAAAGGTCATACAGATACCTAATAACAATGAGATGATCTAAATGTGTTTAAGTGTAAAAGTATCTGAAATAAAAGCTATTATTATTGTTATATACAAACAAGATTTCTTAAATATTCATGCGTGATTCATGCCTGAGGTCGTAGGTTCGGACCCGACTGGGCACCAATGGCTTTCTGTCTTTATACCCATTGCATACTCGCTCGGTGAAAGAAAACATCGTCAGGAAACCGGTACTTAGACCTAAAAAGTCAAGCTTGTGTCAGGGTCAGAAGCCTGATCACATTCCTATTAAGAAAAAAAGGACGAAACAGATACATAAATCCGAGCCCAGACCTAAAAAAAAGATAGCGCCACTGGTTTTTACTCTTCGAAAAATGTGTGGGCACTTAAAAAAAATGTCATCGTATTTTAAGTCTAAATTTTTAAATAATTCCAGCATTACATACATACAATCTTATAACCTCTTTTTTGAGGTAAAAAAGCGTTTGTGTTTATGTATATTTGTGACAAAAGGCAAAATTTATAAATAAAATCATTTTGTTTAGTTTTTCTTATTTATGTATTTTCGCCTTGCGATATTTATCTAAGAAGTTCTACGAATAATATGTTTGCAAATGGCCCCGTATTTCGATATGATTTGTATTCTGATGGAGAAATATGGTCTAAGTTGTTGCAATACAACGTACAAGAAATAGAAAATAACGGGTTTATTCTAATGAATATTTTTCTTCTAACATAATTATTATTCGTGAATGTCAGTTTTATTTATTAAAAATGCAATTTTAAGACATTATGGTGGCTTACATCATTAGATACAATCAAATGTATGTTTGCCGTAGATAGTATCTCCAATTATATTGTGCATATAGTAATACATAACAAATTTTAAAAGTTTGGTTTTTGGGGCAACGCTTTAACGCTGGCAGCATTTCCTCGCTGTATTGCGATACTTATTCATTGAGCGAGGAAAGCACCAGCTCTGGGGCCACCGGTACTATCTACTGCCAACTGAAATCTTTAATTAGCACCTGCGGACTCGAACCCCATAAAAATATAATATATAGAATATAAATATGATTTATATTTCGCTGTGCACTTTGAGGTTGCAAAGAACATACTCAACTTCTGGCGTGCAACAGACTATTTCGCTTACACGAGATAACTCTTCTAAAATAGTCCTAAACTTTTCTTTACTTATCAAGTAGTTTTTATTTTTATTTATTTATTTTACAGCATAATGTTAATCGTGTTATGTTACACGAAGGCAAGCTATCTAATTACTGACTGGGTATTCCATTTATTAGCCGCGGTAGTAAATACTTCAACGTTCTCTCGATTAGTTCAACTAAGTAATAATAATAATCTATAAAACTATCTATCTTCGAAAACAATCCTGTTTTTTTATGTTCTGTTTTCTTCCTTTAAAGCGAATGAATACAAACTAAACATTTGATACATTTCGCTGAATAAACAGAATAAACAATATAAAAACAAAACTTTTTGCGGAAGGTAAATATTTTTTTCTTTTCTCAGTGTATTGTTTTATTTCTATTATAACGAATTAGTGAATAAGTAAATAAAATACAAAACTAGGGTTTACCACGAAGGCTTGTCTTTTCAGCGGAGTAAATAAATTTATTAAATAAAATAAGCAATAGACCGAACTAAGACTAATTTTTGTGCGGTATTTTTCATTATATTTTTCTTCACCGTAAAAATAATGGAATTAGTTCTTCTGTGTCCTTTTCAGTGACATTAAGTCAATAAATAAACTATAACTACACCATAAGCTTATATCTTGCGCTCCTTCGACGGAATTATTGTTATGAATTCTTAACACGACAGTCGAAGTTTCCTCATCCGGTTCCGCTCAAAGCAATTCCTTTCTCATTGTACCCAAAATTCAAATAATCTGAGAGCCTCAAAAGCAATCTCTGTTGTCATATCTTTTAATACTGTTAGCTGTTAAGGAGCTGTTGACATCTTATAGTAAAACAAACTCTGTCTTTGTCTGTTAAATTATGGTTACGCTGTGATAAAAAAGGCAGGTGAATACTTTAGTTCCAGTACAACATTGATTTGTTTTTATGAATGAGGGGTTAGTCAATATAGGATTTTATTACAATGAAAAGGTGAAACCTGTGTGCTTATATATGACCTTTAAAAAAATCAGTGGCGATACAACCTTTTTAGGCCTGGGCCTCAGATTTCTGTATCTGTTTCATCATCTTTGTTAATCTAATAGGCAAGTTGGTGATCAGCTTCCTGTGCCTGACACGTCGTCGACGTTTCTTCACGTTGCTTTCCTTCATCCTTCGAGCGATTGTTGAATGCGCACATAGACAGTCCATTGGTACACAGCCGGGGATCGAACCTACAACCTCAGGGATGATATACGCTGAATCCACTGGGCCTACATGACCTTTAATTCTCCCAAAATAGATGCTTTTAACATTTCGGTGTAGCAGTTTCGCAGAAAAGTTGCTTTGTAAACAGATCTAGCAAATTAAAAACCAGTCAATAACTGTCGTTCCCGTTGTTGGAAATTAATTTCATACTTACAATAAAACCGCAATCGTTTGAACTCGAGTTGGAATCGAACGGTAATCAATATAACAGTGTCCAACTACTGTTTGCACTGATCTCCGGAATATGCAATTTAATTGCAATCGACTGAGCATGGCGGTAACTTGATTTGGAAGTTATCGAAAAATGCCAATTTAATGAGAAATTTTGCAGTTATGGTTCTCCCAATGATGTGATTGGTATCTGGACTTCATTCAAACATTTTATTGTTATTGGATTTATATTTGACCATAGTTTAACTCAATTCATTATCTATTAATACTAGTTATTTTTTAAAGTAAACAAAACCGTATTCTTAATTTAAAAAAAATATTGGAACAAATACTTGACAAAACCAAACGCTTTTGTATTATAATAAAGATATATTATACATATATACACAATACACATATATTAACTTGCAAAAGATACGCTTTTAGCAATTTAAAACTTTTATTGTTTCGAGAGGAATCTTAAATTTAAAACTAAAATAATGTATTAATATGGATATTTAACATAAGAATAATCCAATAGCACTTCTTACAGTCTCTATTAAGGGGACCTCTGTTCTTGTGTACTATCCAATGTTTAGCACTTAAAACGAACTTTTTTTTTCATACATGTTTCCTTACACCATGGAAAATTAAGATCTAACCTAACTTAAGACTTATAAGTAATTTTAGTCCAACCTAATTTACTGAAAAGGATTTTTAACATAAGAAAGTGAGTCTCTATTAAAGGGAAGATACTCTGTTCTTGTGTTCTACTTTTTCACTCACTGTTTGGCACTTTGTATGAACCAGAAACGAAAATCTATATTTGCAATACTATAAGAGGACTTTAATTATTTTTCTATTTGTAACTCCAAAACTACTGGATCGATTTCTTAGGCCATATTATATAAAAAATATCCAGCCAGTATGGATATAGGTATGTGATAAAGAAAATTGCATTAGTTAAACCTTTTTATTGGAACGTACACGATTTCGGGAGATAAAAATAACAAATTCTATTGTAAGAAAAATATCAGGGGTGGAAACCGATAGGAAGCATCAATCAAAGCCTCATGACAGATTCACAGGAAACATATTATGAAGGAAACTTCGTCTAATTTTTCTTATTGCACTGATAGTTCGTATTTATATTATACTAGTGGACCCCACAGACGTTGTCCTGCATGATATTTAAAGCGATAAGGATATTAAGCAAAGTATGAAAGTACCGACTGCAGTGCCATTGCCGCGCTGATTTAAGAATCTAAACCATTCCCAGATCCGCTTGAACACACACAAAAATTTCATCAAAATCGGACCGTCGTTGAGAGAAGTTCAGTGACATACACACTACAGAAGACTCAGGATATAGCCTACTGACCCCACAGACGTTGTCGCTGATATTTAAAGCGATTAGACATTAAGCAATTATGAAGGAAACTGCGTGTAATCTTCTTGCACACAAATTTCTAAATTGGTCTAGTCTAGGAGTAGTTTCCCGAAATATTTATATTAAGATAGTAAATATTTTTATCATTTCATTGAAATTTTAACTTATGATTTAATACTTATTTCGTGTGAGAGACAAACGCATGTTTAATTTATCATAATCGGCATGTTGTTAACCGTCCGTGACCAAAGATCATCGATTTTTTATGAGACATACAGTTTTAGATCCAAAAAGCCAAAAGGCGAAAATAATTTCTCTTTGCTTCCTATACAAGCAAGTGTGCACATAAATATAGTTAAAAGCAGAGTTGGAACACACCACTTCGGGGTTCACAAATATTATAAAATTAGAAGGGAATATGTGTATTACAAATAATGGGAAAATCTAATTGAATAAAAAGCTAAGATAAACCAGCTACAACCATTAACTCGGCAGCGTTGGCTCATTAGTGTTGGAACTTACACAATTTAAGTTTCGTTTTTATACGTGTTCTGTACTAATTCAGAGGGCACGGCAGTGCGACCGCCAAGTCGAGTAAAAAAGCGTCACAGCCATGCTATTCTTTTCTCGAAGCAGTTTAGGTCACTTTCGACTCCCCATAACTTCGTTGTGGATAAAATTAGACGCCTGAATTTTCAGTTACCAAGCAGGGATTGTATATTTATTTATTATTATTTATTAACACTTCGTTGCATACAGAAATATTAACTTGGAAAAAGGGACCTTCTGTAGCTCTAAGTAGGGACTGAATAAATGAACTGACTTGGCATTACATGGATCTCACAACTTTTAACGGTAAAAGAACTGCATTGTGAGACTTTCTTTTCACATGTTTTTGATGGCAGACTATAGTATTAAACGTATCTTGATCAAGATGTATCTTCACATCTTGTTGCAATTACAATCATTTATTTCAAGTAATATTCAATTTTGTTCCTAAGAACGTAACAATTAATACGGACAGTTACTGATGTGCCATCACAATAGGTTAGTTTCCATTCCACCAGACCTTTCAGCGCGAAAGTGAAAAAACATTTCGTGACTTGCGACCACACTATTGTTGAAGTTATACTTCTTTAGGCGCGTTATGAAAAATTGATGAGAGTGAAATTTTACGATGCGCGCGCACCGTGACCCAAAATTAATAGAATGAACATTGGACATAATTTAAAAACAATCGAATAATAATAGAATTTATGTTACACTTATTGTAAGAGAATAATAATAAATATTTATTTATTTAATTTTTCAAATGTAAACTGAACTTTATTGACTATAATGACTCCTTTTCCATTCTTTGATTATTTAATTGTAATTAATTATTTCCATGCAATCAAAAACTATTTTTAATAATGCCAAAGAAGTATAACTTCTTACGCGCGTACATCGGAACTCGCACCCTTTTTTATGTTATTATGAATACCTATTACATATTTTTAATAAGAATTTAAAAAATTACAGTTTCTAATACGTCGCAAAATAATAACACAATTTACCTATGAAACTTTCGTATAAGATTTCTTAATTTTTATTCAGATAAATTTTTACAGAACATTTTCCTAATACCTTCGTAAAAATACCTCTGTCTAGCGTAACAAAGTATACTTGGACGACGGGACGATAGGACATAGGGTGGTGTGAGTTGTGGAAGCTAATTTGATACATTTTGAGACCCGATCCAGATGAACTGTGAAGAACTGACGCAAAAATGTGTGTATTAAGATATAATTATTTATTTCGTCATTCCACAGCTAACAAAACATATATATAAAAACTAACAATTACACTAATAATAATATAACCAAAGATATTACACAATATTTAAAAAAAGGATCAAACATTTACTAAAAAGAAAAACCAATAAAAAATATTCATTACATTTAACTAAGTAATACCTAATTTGGTTGTGATGTGTGATGGTGTATGCTGTATGTACGTGAAGGTGTGTATGTGGGGTTATGCTCATGAAGCAGATGGTTTTGTGCTATGGATATTCTTAATACTCCTTAAACATATTCCGCGATAGCTTAAACAAGTCAAGGCTTTAATATACAGGCGCGATACAAACTGAGTTTTTTTAGTTATTAATAGAGAGACATGACTCGACATTAGCTAAATTTTAATTAATTTAATATTAAATTATTTTATAATTAAATAAAAACATTTATCGCATCAATTTATTAAGGTACAAATTACCTAGGTTTATTTTGCAATACCGCAAATAAAATCCAAGCAACTCATGTATAATTAAACGCGAGGGTCCAAAAATTCCACGACGGAAATTACAATTAACATATAAACGCCAGGTCCCTTTTAGCTAAATTACAAAAGACGATAACGAGGTCTTGTCAAAGTCCGGCCAATTCCATAAAGTGAATGAATAATATAAACACTAAAACCTCCATAGACCAGAGGACACACTATACTAATTTAGCTTCGTCAAGTATTCGTAAACGATACAATGTCGATTTTTCTTTCTGCACGAATTCTATTAGAACGTGCTATCGATTAAGATCATTAAGATTTAGATTTATTATCGTTTTTGTTCTTACACTAATGTTTAAAGAACTTTATTTCTCATTACAAAGTATTTTTATTTACATGAGAAACTTTATATAATATACGAACACGTCGCCATCAGCCGTACCAATTTTAGTGTACTAGGCTCATTCTGATATGTATCTCTAATGCCCTTTTGAATTGGTTAAACGCGCTAATATTACGAATTTTAGACGGTAATTGATTAAATAATTGCACACACTCATACTTAAGACTTCTTGAAATAATTTGTACGCGACTTCGGCAAGATACGCAAACTCGCTCGACGAGTATTGCGTGTATTGGTGTTTTTGATTTTTTTTAATGATAAGCTACTATGGAGAGAGTTATTTAATTTTTGAAGTGAAACTTCTTTATCGGGGTTGGAAAAAAATTTAGTGTAACATTTTTGGGTTACGCGTCACATTTTTCCGTTACGCGCCATGTTGCTTTTTGAAGTCAAACTTCTTTATCGGCGTTAAAATATGACATATAGTATGTTTTTGACTTTGAAGTTTGACAACGGATTACATTTTCGACTTGAAATTTTCTAATCGCAATTTGCAGCAATTAATTTGTAAATTGTATGCTAGGCAGAGTATCAAAATTTACTGTGTTTAAAGAAATAGTTATTTAACTAAATTATATTTTAAATTAACTATTATATTTTATATAACTATTAATTAAAAATTATAATATATAATAACGATAACAATGATAGTAATAATTCTATTACAATTAATGAAATTCTGTAATAATCTTAGTAGTAATAAGGTAAAATGAAATAATTGTATTTGTATTCATGTCTATGATAATAAAAGCCTTTTGTTAAACTTTATTTAACCAATTTCATTAAGTTGCATATAGTAGATCATTTTTCGAAAAATAAGGTCATAAAGAAGTTTCACTTCTTACGTGTGTACACCTAGTACACGCACACATTTTTTTCTATTTTTTTAAATTAAGATACAGGTGCTATAATCATATAGTTGTGTAATTGTTATAATTTTGGTAGATTTTTATTAGTCTGTTAAAACTTCTTAAGTTTAACAAACAAAAATTATATTTACCATTCTATTACTGAAGCTATTTCATTACGTTTTTGTGCGGGTCGATAAAGATCGTTCCTGAAATGGTTTCCCGGGGAAACAATAATTGTTTCGTGTTGTCAGATCTACTTGTCTTAAAACAATTAAATATCTGCCCCATGAATCCTTTATAAGGCTCTATAACAATAATTAAATATTCGATAAATATAATAACAACAATTCATAAATCCTAAACTATACTGAACATTCCCAATTTGAAGTAGGTCGAACGTTTAAAATACGTTCTAATAGATTTAGAGACGGTTTAAGAAGAATATTGGGCGTCGGATCCCGAGGGATTACGGGAATATAGGAATCAATCTTGTATATCCGATTGAGGCTTGCTCCATTGTAGTCCAAACAAATCGCTTCGTATTTCTTGTGAACGGTCCATTTCAGAATTGTAAATTGTTTTCAGAGCTTTTAAACTTTTGTTTTTTTATACGACGGTCATACAAACTTAAACAACGTTTAAATAAAACTTCTTTAACAGATATAAACGCGAATTTATTATATCAGTTATATTTTGTTACTTTGTGTTAGAAATCCATCAGTTTTGTTGATCTTAAATGTGAAAAGCACTCTGAATTAACCAACCTTAAATTTTGTTGCTGCGTCGGTAATCAAACCCGGAAAGTTCCGTGTTTGGAGGCGATATCTTATGGTATCTTGTTTTTCTTAATCCATCATAAGATAACAGAACAAAGATGAAAGGAATTAACTAAACTTTATTTCTATTATGAAAATTATTATCCGAACAGCCTGCTAATATCAAGGAAATTGTAATTAAAATTACAACGTAACTTGGAAAATGTAAAGATTTAACACTACACATAAAATTTTATTGACACAGCCGACACGTCAGCCTCATAAAATGTTAATAACCAAACTAATAAGGCTAATGGAAAGAAAAGGGAACAAAAACTTCCTAAACAGGTGTTTAAGGGTAATCCATCAGCCTTTTCTTGCTTCGACAGGGACAAATTAAATTTGTAAGCGTTTTAGGAGTTACTTTGTTTCATAAGTCCTTTTAGAAACTATAATAAATACATATAAGTTAAAATAAGTAAATAATAAGTATCCCTTACAAACAAAGTTTGACTTACTAAACAAAGTACTCTGTAAAGAAAATCAATGGCGCTACAACCTGATTAGGTCTGGGCCTCAGATTTATGTATCTGTTTCATGATCATTTGGTTATCTAATAGGCAAGTAGGTGATCAGCCCTCTGTGCCTGACGCACGCCGTTGACATTTAGGGTCTAAGGCAACCTGGTTTCCTCACGTTCACCGTTCGAGCGAATGTTGAATGCGCACATAGAAAGAAAGTCCATTGGTGCACATCAAACCTACGATCTCAGGGATCATCGCACGCTGAAGCCACTAGGCCAACACTGCTAAGTAAGTACTACTTTTACCCTCAGTTAAATTTGATTTTCGCTGTAATGAAAAGAGATCTAAGATGAAAAGACTGCAATGAGACTAGAGTTTAAATAAATGATAATAATAATTAAAAACGGATAAATAGAAAACTTGAACAAATTTAAAAAGTTTGGTGACTGTATTGCGATACTTATTCAATCAATCAAATCAAATCAATAAAAAAAACATTTATTCATGTAGGTAACACAATGTACACTTATGAACATCAAAAAAGAAATATACATTAAATACTTCTAATTTTAAATTTACCGCCAAGTTCTCAAATCAAGGGCGTAGAACGGAAGAGAAGAACTGGCAATAAACTCTCCGCTACTCTTTTTAATCGCCACGTTTTTTGTTTTACACAACGTTTGTAAGGAGCTGCAACCATTACACCATGTTCCATATGACATCTTGAGTTATAAATAATAATAAAATAAACTAAAAACAAAGATTTGTCTCCTATCAGCAGGAGGCATGGTGAAATAGGAGCACGCACTTATATTCTCGTGGGAACAACACGCAAATAGTCGTTCATATTCGTTGAGCGGCGGTTTTATTTCTAACTGGATTCTTTTATAACAATTATTAACATTTATCATCTTGGCAATACTTAGCTGAGGGCCTAGCACCTCTTATTGTAAGCCTGTTAACAACCTACTTCTGGTATGCCACCTGTTGCTATAACAGAACACATTTCAAATCCTTGATCAAACATTAATTTAATTTGTTACAACATTGTGTCAACTAATTCGGTTTCGATTCAGGGAAAGTTTGTCACCAAACGCTGCATTGAAAAGTTTTATTAAGTTTACCCAGAGCTGCTAGAGGCAGGTAGGAGAGTATTGGGCGCGATATTTTGCTATTCCGAACTAGTTTGAATAACTTTCACGACAAATTGGAGGATTTGATCCTTGATTTGTTTAGTTTACTTTCGGTATTCAAAGTGTGTTTGGTAAGGAGTTATGAATAGACTAGTTTTATACCGGAATATATAAGTATCGAATAATTTTGAATGTTTTCTTTAAGTTTTTCTTTAAACCTACCTAATACGCAATATTGAATGTTGATATTAATATAAAACGGAGGGAAGTAATCAATACGTGTATTTTTTTTATATACATAATTCGAATCTGTATATATAACTTTTTGCCCTAAATGTACAAGTCATCTACTCTATAAATTTCTTTTGAAAACCTATACAGCTTTTACTAAATGGAAGACGATCTTATATATGACGAAACATTTCTTACATTTATTTCGTCGGGGGAAAGGGTGTCAAGTACACGGTGGTGTGCATTGATGCTGGATGCATGCTTAAAAAATGCTGTGTTTGCTAGCGTACGCCTTGCGAGTGTGTGGCTTGGCTATATTGCGCGCACCCGAAAGTCCGATTCACAGGCGTCCCAGTCGCCTCCCTGGATACTGTACAGATCTGTTAACGGGTTACACACAATAACATCCTCCTCGGGGTCTGTACTGCTGACTGTGACGGGCGAAGGCGAGTCATCGGCGCCTCAAAACCGATCAAGCAACAAGTGTGACTCGAAAGAGCCACCTCAAACCGTAAACCTGTGGTCATGTCTCACGGGGACCGGGGGTCTGGACTTTATCACCTGGGCCGCGAGGAAGAAAACCTCTATAATAAATTACCCCTATACTACGGTGGGAAACGCGCCAAGGTATGTGTATGCCCCTACATGAGGTGTATATGGCTGATGGGATAACTCAGTCTCTAGCGTCCAACTTCAACGAAACTGGCAAACGTTGTCGTACTGTGCCTTCTTCTGGGAAAAAGGGCGTCACCCTGGAAGCGACCTGTTTATTCGACCCTACTCGTGGGAACATAATGCAAAGAACACCACCTAAATCTTCGTCAATCAACGACGTCACTAAGCAATACCCAGGCGGCCCCTCGTATTCTGGGGGGGGGGAATTTTGCCACACCAAGCGGAATCAACCACAGAAAAGAAGCAAAAAATTCTGACTCAGCAGCTTTTTCACCCTGCACTTTTTAATAGAACTCGTTCATCTTCACTCAGTGATGTCTCCCAAGTCCAACAAGAACATATGATACCTGTTAAACAGGCACCTACACAGGAACAAAATTCATACAAACCTAGTGTGCCCTGGCAACGAGTACCAAATCAAAAAGAAATCGGTCTCCCGAAGAAAAAGACTCAAGGAGTCATCACGCCAAAAAGACACAGCGACGGGAGGCAATCATTAACAAACGCCGAGGAATAAATACTCCTGAACAAAATACCTCATCGAATATAGAGACAAACAACAGCTTTGCTTTGTTAGACGTGGAACTAGGAGAAGCTACAGCCAAGAGAACACCTAAACCACCACCAATAATTTTGTATGGTGTTGATGACCTTGAAAAAACTCACCCAACTCATCGAAGAAGTTATTGAAAGGAATGATTACACCTATAAAATCGTATCCAAAAACCAGCTAATAATCTCGTCTAACACGGTTGACAAATATAAGATTCTGATCGAGCACATAAGAAGTAAAGGGCTTATAGGTCACACATTTACACGCAAAGACCAAAAATGCATGAGGATTGTTATTAAACATCTTCACTTCAGCACACCTAAAGATGCCATTATAGAAGCAGTAGAAAAAACTGGAAACAAAGTACAAGGAGAAATAGTTACTGCCCGGAAACAAGGAACCAAAGAGCCACTAAATACATTTTTTGTCAATGTGGCTCCACATGAAAATAATAAATTTGTCAAAGAAATTAAAGTCATATACAACCAGAAAGTCACGATAGAAGACCCAATAAGAAAAATGACAGTGGTACAATGCAAAAGGTGCCAACAATATGGGCACAGCAAAAATAACTGTATGAGGCCTTACAGATGCGTAAAGTGTGCTGGGGCACATAAAACTACTACGTGCACAATAAATGATAGCACTCCAGCAGTATGCGCACTATGCTCAGGAAGCCACCCTGCTAGCTACAAAGGATGCCAGGTGTATAGGGAAGTCCTAGCAAGAAAGAAAATTGGAAACAAGGTCCAGCCATATCTAAAATCAAGAACCACTCTGGAAGTGCGGACTAAGAACTCTGAAAATAATGAGCCCCCTAATGACATGGATGTGATAGTCATTGAGCCTGATAATCACTCCAAGACTACCCAACTGAAACATCGGCTACCAAGCGTAAAAAGAATCCCTGGGACCCTATAGTGAAGCTCCCAAAAATTCAACCAAATCTGTAGCATACCATACAGAGACACAAAAATCATACACGAGAGATAACACTGACCAAACGGAACGACAGATACACAGGAAAGACAAAGTTGACCATATAGATTCACAGAGAACAAATACAGAAAACCACGTTGACCATGAGTCACAAAGAACATACCTGAGAAAAATAGAACTCGGGCAAGAAAATAGATTCAGTCTAGAAGCACTTATAGTGAAACAGACTGAAAGAATCGATCAACTCATTTCACAACTGAGCACAATGATGAACCTCATCATGACAATCATCAGTAGGCTTCCACAATGATGTCGTTACGTATCGCTACCTGGAATATCAATGGCCTAACGCCAAATAAAAAAGAATTAGAAATAATGTTAAAACATAACAAAATCGACATTGGTTTAATATCTGAAACCCACCTAAATGACCGTAAGAATATTAAGATAGACAACTATGACGTATATTATACTAACCATCCCGATACCACATCACACGGAGGATCAGCAGTAATTGTAAAGAGTAACATCGGACACCACCTCCATAGCGAGTTTCGGGAAGACTGGATGCAAGCCACTACCATCACTATAAATGCAAGCATGGGCCCCATCAATGTAAGCGCTGTATATTGTCCACCAAAGCATAAACCGAAACAACACATGTTTGACCGCTATTTTAAAAGCTTGGGAAACAGATACATAAGTGGTGGGGACTGGAACTGTAAACACACTCATTGGGGATCAAGATTGACAAACAGCAAAGGACGTGAGTTGAAAAAATGTGTCGATAAACACAAACTTATTACACTGGGAACAGGTAAACCAACTTATTGGCCAACAGATGTCAACAGAATACCCGACCTAGTGGACTTTTTTGTGGTGAAGGGACTGTCTGATGTGTATTTTGACGTGGCATCATCGTCTGATGGTGGGTCTGACCACACCCCTATCATAGCAACATTTAGCGTTTCCGCTATACATAGAGCACAGAGACTGGCGCTATATAATCATAAAACAGACTGGGACGCATTTGCTGAATACTTAGAAGATGAAGTTGAACTAAAGGTTAGGCTCAAAACAGAAGAAGATATAGATGAGACAACATTCTACATCACGAATCTCATACAAGTAGCTGCGTGGCGTGCCACCCCGACACTGAGCTCTTCCAATCAATTAGGTAACATACCACTGGAAATACGCAACAAACTGGAAGAAAAACGAAGACAAAGAAGGCGATTACACACCAGCAGATCAGATGTAGACAGGTCGGAATTCAATAGAATATCTAGAGAACTAAAAGAGTTAATTAAAGAAAATCAAAACACAACCTTCCAAGAAAAACTCTGTACACTCTCGGCTCATAAGAAGGATAATTACTCACTCTGGAAAATAACTAAGAACTTTAAAAGACCACATAACCATATACCACCTATAAGGATATCTACGAACGATCCGTGGGCTAGGAGCGGCAGTGAAAAGCTGAACTTTTCGCTAGACACCTAAGCGAAGTCTTCAAACCAAACCAATCATCCATGACTGAGTTTGAAGAGGAAGTGGATAGAATGATCAACAGTGACCAGCAGTTATCACTACCGCTAAAACTTGTCACTCCACAAGAATTAATGCGCACAATAAGCTATCTGGAAAACAAAAAGGCTCCTGGTTTCGACCTAATAACGGGTGAAATCCTTAAAAAACTACCTAGAAAAGCAATAGTACTTTTAACAATGTTATTCAATGCCATTTTTAGAATACAGTACTACCCAAAGCTATGGAAGATATCACAAATAATTATGATTGTAAAGCCAGGGAAACCCCCAACAGAACCTAGCTCATACAGGCCTATAAGTCTTCTCCCAACAATATCTAAGGTTTTTGAAAAAACTCTTCTGCGGAGACTAAAACCAGTCCTGGACCAAAACAGAATTATACCCGATCACCAATTTGGTTTCCGGGAAAAACATGCTACTGTAGAACAAGTACACCGAGTGGTTCACAAAATAAGACAATCGCTAGAGAAAAAGAATATTGTTCAGCAGTATTCATAGATATTCAGCAGGCATTCGATAGAGTTTGGCACAAAGGATTGTTGTACAAGCTGAAAACCCTCCTACCAAACTCATTCTATATGATCCTAAAATCTTATCTAGATCAAAAGAAGATTCCAAGTAAAGTATGAGGAGGAACTTTCAAGGCTCTATTACATCACTGCCTCAGTTCCACAAGGATCAGTGCTTGGCCCAGTCCTTTATTCAATATATACGGCAGACTTGCCTGAAACAGAAAATGTCGTAACAGCAACATACGCAGATGACACTGCATGCCTTGCAAGCGATGTAAACGCGAATAACGCTTCACTGAAACTACAGGAACAGCTCAATAAGGTGAACGTGTGGCTGCAGAGGTGGAGAATCAAGCCTAGCATAACTAAATCAATACAAGTAACATTTACACTGCGAAAGGGCGACTGTCCACCTGTGCATATAGAAGACAAACCGTTACCAAGCAAAAACAGCGTGAAATATCTCGGACTACATCTGGACAGAAGACTGACCTGGGCTAATCATATAAAAGCCAAGAAAACAGAAGCCACCTTGAAATTCAAAGAGCTATCATGGCTTCTAGGCCAGCAATCTAGGCTGACCCTGAGTAACAAATTGCTTGTGTACAAGGCCATCATACAACCAGTGTGGACATATGGAATAGAACTCTGGGGGCTGTGCAAGCAATTCTAACATCGAAATCCTCCAAAGATTTCAAAACATTGCACTGAGAACTATTTCATGTGCACACTGGTTTGTGAGAAACACGGAAATACACGAATATCTGGAGATGCCAACCGTAAAGGAAGTAATCCGCAAAAACAGTAGTAGATACAGGGAAAGGTTAACCAAACATACAAATGAGCTGGCTAAGAATCTGCTAACCCCAGGAGATGATGTAACTCGCCTAAAAAGATGGCAAATACTAGACCTAGACCAGAGAAACTGACCTACAATAAAAAATCCAGTTTCTACCAACACTTACGGTGCCTTTCAATGGAATCGCACCCAACCAAAATTAACCTCAGAAAATATCTGATTATGGCTGATAGCCGATTGCAGATGAACAAGAACAAAAAAAAAAAAAAAAAAAACATTTATTTCGTCAAAAAATTAAACCTTCATTTTAAACAATAAATCGATCTAATTGCACCAAAGTTCACTATTCATCGCAGCGTAAGACAGTTTGACAGAAACAGACGAAAAAGGTTTAAAGGCCGGCAACGCACTCGTACATGTATTCTCTTCGTTGGACTCGCTAGTAATAGACGAGGAATTAGGCTAATCCTTTGTAGGAGGATTTACTAAATAACTTTTGGTTAGCTTTTGTGGATGACAGTCCGTTCTTAATGATTTATGTGGTCGTAAATGTTTACTTCGATCTGTATTATTCTGAACTGAGACTCCAGGTTATAATGGACGTCAAACATTTGCTAACTTACTCTGTATAATTTATACTATTAAAAACTTGTATTGTAACAATTTAAAATAAAGAACTTTTGTTCATGTAACATGCTACAAAGATGCAAGGAACGAAGGAGGTATTAAATAGCGACTTCTTCCTTGCGTCTTTTTCCCTTTGTGTAACATTATTGGTTAGCTTATAAGATCGTCGAAAACACAAACAAAAAAAATATACTTATGTCGAATATATCCAGGTTGTGGCTGTTAAAAACCTATTTTACATGACATGTATTAGTTTTATTAATGTCTTTGGCCTTTAACAATAGGAAGTATTGTTCGCTTCGTTATAAATGATTTCTGTGTATATTATTTTTCATGTTTTAGGCTTTCAAACGTAATATTTCGTAGATCGTAAATATTTTTATTTCAAATTAAATAATGGTTCGAAAATTATCATTTTCGATATGTGTTGACATGTGTTTTTGTGTGATTACAAATGTATTAAGTGATTAATTATTTTTTACAATATTCAGTAACTATATTAAACTATGATAGACGACGTAATGACTAGCATGCCTACCCAGCAGCTCTCTCATCTGCTCATAATTCATTTTGGGAGTAAGAGCTTACTTATGGTCGTGTGTGCTTTTGAAGCGCTAACTCCATTACCTTCGCTGGTGTTGACAACATGGCCAATAGCACAATACGTTATATGAACAAAGCGGATCATTCAACTTTTGCGACTTTGAATATCACAATCTAATTCAACCACAAATAATTACAATAATGTATTTAAACAGTTACTTAGTACGTTAGGACTAAGGTGCGTTGCATACACGATTGATGCATTTCATGCCATTGCACTTAAAAATTGTCAGTACTAGTCTCTTGTCAGTACGACCCTTGGAAGAGTTGAAACAGGCGCGGAGACCAATCACCAGGGTCGATGGTGCTATGACGCAACATTGTATCCATAAATATATTTTATTGGAGAAAATAAACAACAACAGAATTCACACAATTTTATTGTTTTGTTACAACGTCAGCCTTGCTTTTATAAATATTTATACACTATTTACAGGTCTTAAACAAGTATAAATTCCGTAAAAAGGTTCAATAAATTATAACCAGATACATGAGATTCTGTATGATACAATGACATCTAGAAAATATATTATAGTTTGCATCCAAATACACCGGACAATACTCACAATAACGATCATAACATTCTCAAGTGATCGGTTGAGCTACATTCGCTCTTGTCGTATTGTCATTGACGCGATAATCCCAAACTGTTTGCTAACTGTGAACAACGCGCTACAACCTCGTCTTGAAGAAGACTGAACGACATTGCTATCAATATGAGCCCAAACACCAGATATGCACAGCACGCAATCATTTGTATATATTCGCTTTTTGAATACTCTACGTTTGGTTTTGAAATTAGAAAGCTCGTAGGAACGAAATCACCGAAGCCTATAGTAGCTAAAGCTATGAAACAGAAGTAGGCGGCGTCTAGGAAACTCCAGTTCTCCCAAGTTGAGAAGATCGCTGCGCCAATGAAAATGTAGCCCAATAGGAGGAAGAGAACTATACTGACGGGAATGTGGCAGTGTTCTATGTGAATATGCTGGATACTCATAGTGTTGCTGCTAGGAACAGCGCAGCTCTTCTGTTTGTTCTCTTGATTCCAGATTAAAGGCACTCGGGATGGTGTATCGTGGGGACAGATTCTGTAAATAATAAAAGTATTAAATTAAAAAGTGTTAATACACAATAGTGTTATAAATTATAAATCCTTATGGTATTAAAGTCCTTCTCAATTAGACATTCCTTGATAATTAATACAGATTATTTAACTTTTCATTGTCATCTTCACATACGTCATATATTTAATTAAGTCGGCTATTAACATGCAATTAATAGACCTCACACACAAACAAAAAATAATTCAGATTTCTGTATTTGTTTCGTAATCATTTCTTAAAGGAAATTAAGTGATCAATCTTCTGTGCCTGACACACACCGTCGACTGTTTTGGGTCTTTCACGATGTTTTTCTTCACCGCACGAGCGAGTGTTAAATGCGTAAATAGACTGAAAGTCCATTGGGTGCACAGCTGTAAATATGTGAATCGAAACTGCGACCCCAGGGATGAGAGTCGCACGTAGAAACCAAACCAACATTACATTTATTATTTTCTGATTACTCATTATCGTAAATTCTTTTAGTACTATTAATCGAAACCTTTTCACATGTAAAGGCCTGCTTGAAAAATAATTTAAGAGTTACTTACGATTCATCAGCATCTTCAGAGTCTTCAAGATCTTCCTGGCTTCTGTGATGAACTTCTCTGCATTCTTCAGCAATCAGTTGGTCAATAACTGGCCCTCGAGGTCGTTGAATTATTCTTCCCCTGGGGAGACCTCTGTTAGGGCTATGTACTGTGGCCATACATTTTGTGTTTCCTATAGTCTTCTTTCTGTCTAAGGTTTGCGTTTGTAACGAGGATGAAGTATGTGGTTCTGTAAATTTGCGGTGAGTTATGTATTATTATAAATTTACAACTATTTAACATAATTTTAAATTTATCCGACGTTTCGCGTGCTTTACAGCGTGCGTGGTCACGGTGACGGTGAGCGGTGGTTAAAATCTCAAAAAGAAACACAATCCGCGAAAATAGAGGACACCGTAAGCCATTTTTGCCAAAACCCTCCATCTTTTAGTCGATACCAACTCCGGGGAAATAAATACAGATAATGCAACTTTCTCTGCAGCTGTGATACTTTTTGACATTCAACATCTTTTGTCTTCAGTCACCGTGACCACGCACGCTGTAAAGCACGCGAAACGTCGGATAAATTTAAAATTATGTTAAATAGTTGTAAATTTATAATAATACATAACTTCAATCCGGTCAAAATAGTGTTTTATTAAATGAATAAAAGTTATGTTAATCAAAGACAATACTAAGAGAAATTTAATTATGGGCTATATTAAATGATTAAATATTGTTAAACAAAGTTTGGTCAACTACTAGACTGCAAAAACCACGATTTAGATTGTTTAAGAACCAAATGCTGTATAATTTATTTTAGTACAAATAAATTAGGAAACTGATTTCGACTATTTTTGTCTTGTTAAAACGTAGACTAAAGATAGTTTCCAGTTTGTTTCTATGGTTACAACGTTTTTCCTTTACAAAAATTGTCAATGGTGACCCACTCATTATAGTTAGGGAGGCGAGGTAGCTAAATGGCGTAATTCAACGGCGCCGTCGAGACCTATCAAAATCGAAAGATAAAATAATTTCGAAATGAAAATCTCGTATGGTAAAATCCATTTTAGCCGTGGGTTTGGCGTGTACGGTTTTTCAAAAATGTTAAAAAAACAGTTACTTGGGCATTCTCGAGCACGTCAGATATTCATATTACGTATGCCCCAAGTGCCTCTGATAAAAACGGTATACTAATCTGCCGGTTTGCGTGGTGGGGGTAGATATATAAAGAAGTCAAAAATGCAAAAAAAAATAAATTTACTCGAGCGCGTCAGATTTTCGGAAGGGGTGTTAAGTAGTGTTTAGTAGTTATTATACTATATTATTGGTGTATTCTATTTTACGATTCATAGCACGACTAATCAAAGGTTTAAGCCTACTTACTTGCCCTGTTCTATGAAAATATATAAAGATAAATCAGTGGCACTACAATCTTTTTAAGTCTGTGCCTAGGATTTCTGTATCTATTTCATGATTTAGGGGATTAGCCATCTTGTGCCTGACACACGCCGTCGACTTTCTGGGTCTAAGGCAAGCCGGTTTCCTCACGATGTTTTCTTTCACCATTCGAGCGAATGTTAAATGCACATAGACAGTCCATTGGTCCACAGCCGGGGATCGAACCTTAGGGCTGAGAGTTGCACGCTGAAGCCACTACACCAATACTGTTCATACATATAGAAAATTTACACAATTCATTAAGTTACCATCGATAAAAGTACTCCGCTTCATTCGACCTAAAGTTGCTGATCTAGGACTTGCCGGCGCCTTTTCAAATACTTGCGAGTACTGGCCTTTTTCCCCAGCCCTAACCATTACAGTCCCAGGAGATCGGTTGGTTCTTGGTGGAAACGACGTGTATTGGTTGTTCTCTATTGGCTGAGGAAGCAATCTTTGTTGCTCGTGCAGTTGAAAATGATTCTCCATCTGTAATTCAAGTGAGTACTGAGGCTGGTATGAATAAAGTAAGAAAGAAAAAGCTTGTGCTTTAATTGTTAAGTTCAGATTTATCTTGGTCAAAATAGCCTGATTTGTTGCGAGAACAGTGGAATTGCTTCACTAGAAACTAGCACTTTATGAAAGTAATTTCACATTAGTTAATATAAATTATAATGATATCACTACAAAAATACAGATTCAGTTGTGATATATAGCAGGTTGAAATTGACAAAAATTATTACAAAATGGAAAAGAAAAAGAGGAAGATAAAGCAAAGGATGGGCAGACGATATGAAGTGAATAGGAGGCACAACTTGGACAAGAAGAGGAGAAAGGGATGGAAGCAGCTGGAAGAGGCCTATGAGTCACAGGACACGCTGATGACCAAAAATGGGTCGTGGGATGTATTAGATTGAGTTAGGTTATGTAACTTAAATAAGTGTTAATATATTATACTGGGTGTCAGCAATAAAGGCTTAATAATTATAATGATACCACCACCAAAATACAGATTCAGTTGTGTGTATAACCTAAAAAAAGTTCTGGGTTTGATTACCAAGGAATCAGTAGTTTCCCCTAGATGGGCTGAATTGATAAATGCTCTAAAAGAATGTAACAAAAGATACACACAACGAAACAAGTTGTTAGCTTCAACGCAAAACGCGTTTCAACGTTTTTACTCGCGAACAGTCCGCAATTTGTACCTCTTCTTTCCGCCATGTATTAGGCACTTTATCTTTTGTAGCTCGAAGCCAAGCTAATCGAGCGAGTCTTGCCAATGAAGCGCCGAGTCCAGCCAAACAGGCCAACGCCAAGGGTACTCCTGCTGCTGCATATGCAACTGTAGCTGCTCTCCCTGCAGCAGTTCGTGGTGAAACGTTCCCATATCCTAAATATATTAAATAGTGTATAAGAGAACATATTCCTAATAAAATGCCTTCTTTGTGTAATTATCATAAAAATCTGTAAGGAGTTATTTTATTACATACAAAAATTACTTTTGATACATTTTTAATTCATTCAGAAATATTCTAACACAATTAAAGAGACAAACTTTATTATACATAATAGAAGAACATTTAGTTAAAAATAAAGTGCACTAGCCCCCACACAAGGATTCCCCGTGTCGGGGGCAGCTAGCCTCTTCCGTTTAACTACTTGACAATAATTTCTACATAAAACTTATAATTTTATAATTAACTATTATTCCACAATAAAAATATTTTCCGTTTCAGCATAGGAGAAGTTGGGTAGTTGTTGTGAATGTTTAAAGTTTTGAATCGTTAGTGAAAATTTGGTTTTGAAGAAAGTGGATAAAGAAAGAGCGTTGGGCGACATAAGTGCGTGTTTTATGAATGAAACTCAAAATAACTTTATTTATATCGGTAACCAAATACACTTATGAACGTCAACAGAAAAGATGTTAAATTGATTCTGTCATATAAATTGTTTGAACTGGGGCAAAAAATATTTAAATAATTGTTATTATAAATAGTATTTATAATCTTTTTTATTGATTTTATACGTTTAGCGAGAGTTTTGAATTTATTTAGTGTTAATTCTCTAATTTCGCTTGGGAGTAAAAATGAATACAATTTCATTATAAGGAGTGGTTTATCTTCTGGAGACTGGTTGGTCGTACGCTTAGATTATCGTATAGCGTTGTGTCGTATAGAGTGGTGTGGTCGGTGTTATGTTAATTTTATACTATATAGTTATAACTATAGATACATTCACATCTATGTCTTCATACTAATACACAAACTATAAAGTCTTCTACACACTTGACTTTTAGCAAATGATTGCTTGTTGAAACTAATTAAATAACCACTGACTCCTTCAAGTTAATGCATTATGATAAAAGACATACCTATTGTAGTTATTAACGTGATGCAATATATGAGAGATCCAGAAAATGTCCATTTAGTATCAAGCACCAGTTCTGGAGACCGCACGTCTGCTTGCCTCGCGGCCGCTACTATGGAAGACTCAAACTTGCGAAGCTGTTCGTGGACCAATCTCGTCCAATTCCTCTCATATAATACATTTAGGCGTTCTGCAACAAAAAAGGTCCTTATTTATTTAATGAATACTTAGAATATTGTGTGCCTATGGATATTAATAGCCCTTGGATTTCTAAAGATGGCTTTTGACTTTTCACAAATAAATTTTTATATGTTGGCGATTAATGCACGCCTATTTAGTGAAGACATGCTGTCTTGCAGTGTTGGCGAAGTGGTTCCAACGTACGACTCTTATCGCTGAGGTCGTTGGTTCGATTGCCGGCTATGCACCAATGGGCTTTTTGTCTAAGTGCGCATATGACACTCGCTCGTACGGTGAAGGAAGACATCGTGAGGAAACCGGGCATGCCTCACCAACCCAAAAAAAGTTAACGACGTGCATCAAGAATAGATTGATCACCTTCTTGCCTATTAGAAAAGATTGCGGAACAGATACAGACCCAGACAAATGGAGAATGTCTGATCTCCTATATATATGGATATACTTATAGTAAATTTAATCAAACTTAAGTCTTAAATCAATACCTATTATAAAATTGTAGCCGATAACTATAATTTAATAGTTTGATACATTATAATAAATATTATAATAAAATAATGAGGGTATAGACGACTCATTGGTCTAGTGGTTAGTACCCCTGACTGCGAATCCATGGGTCCCGGGTTCGATCCCCGGCTGAGACGAACATCGATGTGATGAGCATTTAGTGTTGTGCTTAGGTCTTGGGTGTTTAAATGTATGTATATCCGTTGCATGGGACTAGGTCAATTGGTGTGAATTGTCTTTAAAAAAAATTTCACAAAAAAAACAGGTAATTTAGAAATTTAAAGATGACAAAATCAAGTAAATGTGTTTTTTGTTTTTAAATTTATTTTAGGTAGCCAAACGCTTAATGGTATAATAAAAGTAGTATAGCGAATGTATAGAAAATGTTAGCAAGAACGACAAGTCAGGAAAATAGAGTATTTAAAATAGATTTGGATATATATGTGACATTTATATGTACGAATATTAATATGAGATGAGAATGAGAAGAGAATCAACGATTCAAGAAACCGAAGTGGCACCGTACAGTTGCAGATGAGACAAAGAGAGCCGGAAAGACTCGGAGCGAGGTAAAATACGAGGGTCAAGACCAAATGCGAATGAAGACTCACTGTGGACGCCCTCTGCCCCATGTAGGGGTTATGGGACATAAAGTATATTAATATAAATAGCTATATTGTATTTAATCAAATGTTATTTACGCTTTATGACAAATAAATTTCGTTCAATCAAAATAGGCTTATAAATAATTCATTCATTACGTATATATTGGTAGGTTTTCGGTTCACGTGTAATTACATTATAAAACTTTAATAATGTTTCAAAACAATGGCAATTTTAATTAAATTACTGAATTAATTAAGTGACGCATGAAAATATATTATGGAAGAATATCGTCAATGAAATAATAGTTGAATATTATAAGAATTAATCGAGAATTTAGAGAGATTAAAGGAACTAGATTATATGCGATTCGGAATTACAACGAAGAATGATGCGTCGTTGCCATTTTTATCAGGCTAATATTTTAATAATATGTTCTATCTTAAATATAACGGGTGCAGTTTTTCATTTCATTTTATTATTATTTATTTAACTATTTAAATCCCTGTCTATGGTAGGGAGCAAGAGGATTTCGGGATTTACTAAAGCATTAATATACAGGGGGATAGCTTGTACTCGTACCCCACAAATAGGTCCATATATAAGGCCCTGTGAAGGAGACAGGATCAGATTGTAAAAAAAAATTGACCATCAAGAAATCTCCCCGAGCGCATCAGATTAAGGTAGGGTGAGTTAATTACATCCTAAAAAGTGTATATTCCACTAATCTGACAATTTGAGAGTGACGGAAAAAAAGGGAGGGCAACAAAGTTGTAAAAAAACGTCATCTCGACATTCTCGAGCGTAGCTAATTTTTTTTTATTTTGAAGGAAATAATTCAAGAATAATGAAAATATTAATCTGACGATTTCCGCAAGCCGAAATAACAAAAATTCGTCGATAAAGTTAAATGCGTGCAGCTGCGTGATGCCTACATTTCCTTAAACCGATCGGAAATATACTAAACGGCGTTCTAAATATTTCCCTCAAAATTACATTTCCTGTAATTTGAACCGATTCGGACCGATAGATTTTGAGAAATTTTGAAAAATCTTAAAAAATAAGTTTTTTTTTAAAGTGGTTTCTTTATCGATCAACTTCAAAAATCCGCCTTTGAGCTTGAAAAACCACGTTGATCGCCACAAGCTGGTCAAAAGCGGTTGATTCGTTCGAGAGATATCGTCAACGAAAGAAACCCGAAAAAGTGATTTATTCGGGATTACTCCGAAATTTGTGGTTCGATCAATTAAAATTGCAAAATTACTTATGAGGATGATAAAACTGCGTCGAATACCGCCAACCACGTGAAAATTGCTTGATCCATTCAAAAGTTATTGCGGTTTGAAAATTCCAAAAATAGTGTTCTATGAAACTTCTATCAGACTTTCGAGCTGGGAGAGCTCAAATGCATAGAAATGTTATTTCTTTGAACTCAGCGAGCTCAAAATATCAATTTTAAGCACCCAGGAATGGAATTAGCGGGAAGTTGCAGGGATGGCCCTTTAGGTGAACCGTTTTTCTAAATTTTTTTGTCAGATCAGGCGAATCCCTCTAGATAATCGTCAGATTATGAGACAGTACGTTTAGAACATAAAGATGAACCACAATATCTTAATCTGCGCTTGAGTATTTCAAAATTGCGATTTTTTTGCAAATTACGAAAATGGCTGTGGGTTTGCGTCCCATCGAAATCGTCAGATTAGTAAATGAGAGCTTTTTTGGTGCACTTAACACTCCCTTAGAAAATCTGACGCGCTCGATATTTTTTTTTTTCATTTTCAACCCTTAAATACAACCACCCGCATCATGCAAACGATCAGATTAACATACGTACATTATTAAAAATACGTAGGGCATAGATGCTATCAATATCTGACCGCTCGAGGATGTCCATGCAACAGTTTTTTTACATATTTAACTATCTATAGCCGCTTCCCCCACCGATGAAAAGGAATTTATCATATAACATTTTTTTCTTCTTATTATCTAAGCTTTGCATCCCAATAGGTCTCTACGACGCTCGAGTAAATCCCCATTTAGCATCGTGGGCTCCCCTACCACTAGGCTTGCAAAATACATTGCATCGTGGATATCAAAAGGCGGCAAACATAAATTTTTCGTTACATAAAAAATTCTAAACATATTATGATAATTTATAGAGAGCTTTTAGAAAAATTTAAACAAGCCGATATATCAATTAAAACATTATTGTCTAATCTCTTCAGAATATAGGATAAATTCTAAAAGTAGAATTTAACATTTCAAGTTAAGAGGCCATTATAACTTCGATGGAGCTCCGTCGAAATTAATGAGGTCCGCAATCAGACGTTTAGTTAATCAGAACTGAAAAGAACCATTTAACTTTTAAGTATTTAGCTTTTATTTAAACAAAAGAATGTGGAAGTTCGCACGTTTCTTTTCGGATGAGGCAAACAAAAGGCGGCGAGGACATCGACCGTGCTGTATCTGCGGTTTACTGATGTCTTCGAGTCTAATAGAATTTAAATACCTTTCGTAAGATTTCTGAAACAGTGCAGATCACTACATTTCGATGTCCATGAATCTATTAGCAAAATTAATACTAATAGTTAACACTAATAAACTACCTAGTAATAAGAATTAAAAACTAATAGGTAATAGAAAAATAAATACATTTAAAAAGTTAGGTCCCTGTGGCAAACCTTTAACGCTGGCAGCATTTCCTCGCTGTGTTCAACGAATGAGTATCGCACTAAACAATACATGTTCAATAGTGTTATAGATATAACAAAATAATAGCAAAGATTAGCTAATGATGTATGTGTAGCAGTTTATTGCAGTCGATATAAATTGATAATAAAGATAATATTTTTTAGAAGTAAATGTGAAGTTAATTTGTTTAGGTCGGAAACACAAATCAGTTTGTGCTACACGCTATATAGTTTTATGCTTTTATAACGTCAGTTACAGTTTATGATAGACATAGATAAACAAAATGTTGTGATATTAATTTGTTGTTGGCGTGATGGAAAAATATTAAAGGATAATGTAGAACTACAACCAGGTCGCCAGTATTAAAATACCTCGTGGCCTTTGCGAGTGAAATGGTCTTGTTCTTAGGAAATGAATTGTCTAATCGTTGACACCGGTAGCAAACATCATTACACAAATCATTACATCAAACATAAATAGTTGTTGATATATTTTTAAATTAAAAGTGACATCCACTTTTCATACTCAGAGTTCAGTTAGTAGTTATTATAACAATTATAAATACGATTGACAATTAAAAATAAATAGACATAGACATAACATTTATTACAAACAAAATCACACACACATAAACACATATAATAACAATAATCAAAGAAAGAAAAAAAATATAATGAGAGATAACTATTTTTTCCCCTTTTCCCTTTCGGTTCGTTTCAATGCGTATGTGCTGTGGTTGTAATTGGCCCTGGCTCAGCATGCTGAGGAGCAGACTGTTCCACAGCGCTGGTTATTCTGCCAGAGACCACAGCAGCTGTATCTAAAACCAGCAATAATCTAAACAAGTCCGTATCTTGCTAGTTTTTATTTTTATGGCACACACATTTTACGTCTGTTGTATTGATTATTTTTTATCCATTTGTAACAAAATAAGTCGATCAAACTTGCATTGTAAGCCTAACATAGTTTCTTTATGTTTTCCTTTAACGAGCTATGTTAATTGCGCTCAGAGAAAGAAAAGATTTGAACGTACGGAGTTTACAACACTGCACAGTTCGTATTTCGGCCTCAGCTTGAGGCTAAATTTGACTGATGCAATTTCAGTTGTAGCTGGATTAACGATAGCCCAAGGGACCAAGTCTACAGTGCGATTTCTCTAACCTAGTTTCGTTTTTATTAAGTTTTAGGTTAGTTTATACTAAATCATATCACCTTAATTGTTATCTTAATATAGCAGTAAACAGTTAACATAAAAATAATACGTTAAACTATAAATTCGGGTTTTTGAAGTCGCTTAAAAATAAAAATAGATCGATAATAATAATGGTAAAACACAATTTTTACGTCAAATAATTAGCTAAGGTTTCAGATTATTTTATAATTCTTGTACGTTATCATCATATTTATTTAATCAAGTTAATTTATTATCAAAATAATATATTTATAGCTTTTGTATTTAAACTGATCAATAAGGATGACATTTAATATTCAATGAATCCCATGATTACAATTTTGTATTAAAAATACTTTTTTATAAATGAACGTAAACAATAATATCACATTATATCTATTGTATTTGAAAAGGAAAACAATATTTATGTACAATGTCGTTAAAAAGCTCTTAATTAAGCTTAACTTGCGGGCGACAGTACAAGAAAAGTTTAATTTAGTCTTAATGACTTAAAACGCTATTTAAAAAAACATACTTGATTCCGAATTTCATCTATATTTCATCGGAAGAATTAGTGTTTGAGCAGTGTTGGCCCAGTAGCTTCAGTGTGTGGCTTTCCTAACGTCTTAGGTTTGAATCCCGGCACTTTTGGACTGGACTGGAATTTGTATCTATGTACATTTAACAGTAACAGGTGAAGGAAAATATCGAACGGAAATCAGCACGCATTAGAACCAAAAGTTGACGGCGTATGTCACTGAAGGCTGATCACCTACTTGATTATTATAAAAAAAATCGCGAAATAGATACAGAAATTAGAAAGCAAGAATTGTAGCACCACTGATTTTTTTAAACTGCCTTTCTAATGGAAAAAACAAAGCAGTCAGTTGAGCATTACTTAAAGCATTTATTTGAAATTCGTGTTACGATGTTTAACATTGAACTATTTTAAAAACAAAACCTTTGAATCTCTATTAAACATTAATAAATGTGACCTCGATCCAATTACGAAACAGAGTCAATAAAAGGAATGCCATAAAATATATAGATAACTGCATTGTAAAATTAATTTTTAATTTATTATACCGTCAATTCATCTTATCCGTAAATTTAGCTGTTTAAAGAAGCAATATTGTATTACGTGTTGGTACGGGGAAAACTACCTTATAGCGCTCAGACGACGGACGATTTGAAATTTGGAAAATTCTTATTGTAAACCTGCCCGAAGCCTTCGAAATGCCAAGGAGACTTCTATGTTTCTGGAAGGAGCTAAGGCTGGCTTAGTTAGCCAGGAATTTACTCACAACGGACCGAGTACGAGTCTAAGTGCGGAAACTGCGATCACAAACCAGCCTTGCGATTCTGTAACTAACTTTTCGCAAGGCAGCTCTCGGTTGGTGGGAAAACCTTGGGATTGAATAAGGGACAACAATGTTAATGTTCAAACTCAAACTCAAAATATCTTTATTCATATAGGTAAACAAGTACACTTATGAACGTCAAAAAAAAGTTTAATTAATTGTAAATTTACATTTACTACCAGTTCGCAAGTCAAAGGCGTAGAGCGGGCAAGAAGAACTGGCAAGAAACTTTCCGGCACTCTTTTTAATCTACAAGTTTCGAGTCATACAAATTGTTTGAACTGGAGCAAATCAATCTCAAGGATTAGGATCATTTAAGTATTCCTCAAATGTATAAAAAGCTTTATTGATTAATTTACGTTTAACGAGGGCTTTGAATTTATTTAGTAATAATTCTCTAATTTCGCTTGGGAGTTTGTTGTAAAAACGAATACAATTTCCATATAAGGAGGTTCTATAAGGGGTTACTGTTACAATTTGTATAAGAACATAACACCGGCTAGAGACTCCAGTCTATTATAGCCAGCATGTTAAAAAAGATAAGCTTTAATTGTGTTGTCTAAAAACGTGTCTTGCCATACATGAAATCCCATAACAACACGATCAAGTGATGAGCCCGAATGATATGACAATATTAGCTCTCGGTTCATGCTTATATCGTCTGCGAAATCACGAACGCAATACCGCTAGTCCGTGCCTACACGTGAGTTTTTCCAACTGCCGAATAGATCGTATCTATATTGAATTACCAAGTTTTACGTCGGCAGATAACTGGAAACGTGTTCCGGAATAAGTCTAAAGGGTTATTGGAAAATGTTTAGTTTTTTTTAAATATAATCAAAAATGTGAACTGAGTTATATGAGCGCTAAGTGATTTTAGAATATTTTATCTTGTTATATTAAAAGGCGTTAACACCTTTTTAGGTCTGGGCCTTAGATTTCTGTATCTATTTCATGATATGTCAATCTAATAGGCAAGCAGGTGATCAGCTTACTATGACACACGCCCTCGACTTTTTGGGTCTAAGCCTTAGACTCTAAGGTAAGCCGGTTTCCTCCCGATGTTTTCCTTCACCGTTTGACCGAATGTAAAATGTGCACATAGAAAGAAAGTCCATTGGTGTACAGCAGGGGATTATTTTGTAATAATAACTAATAACTCTTTATAGGCAAGGCTTCTGAGATACTTCGAAGTTTTTTGGTGTAAGACCTACATAGGGTTTTTCCTTCAGTGTAGCAAGTTCACACACATGCAGGATAGAACTTACAAAACTGCTCTAAGCATACACAATTCGAATAGTAAAGTTTTTTGAGAAACATGTTTATCACATTTTAAATTGTCCTAAATCATATAAAGTCCTGTTTTATGTAAAGGATATTTTAAATTTATATTTTATTGAAAAACCAATACTCGGCTTAATATAGCGTGATGAAATTGGATTTAAAATGACTAATTAATGGAGTAAAAATCTCATTGGGTATTCACGAATGTAACCACGTTGCATAAAATTAAAATGACATTTATCTGAATTTTTCAATCATTCATACACCTATTTAATGAATGAATTAATAATTTATGATTTTTTTAATCAAATTAATTGTCAATTCTTTACCTTCTCTTGTTTAACTATGTTCCAGCATTCTTCAGTTTAATTATATTAATTTAATATTTGACTAAAATACCGCATTCTCTTTTAGATATCGTTAGACAACAAAATGACCTCGTAACCAAACCTTTGACTTAGTAGAAAACCAGTATCCTTTTTTTTAGGGGGCAAACTAGCCTACGGGACTCCCAAAAAGGGAAGTCATCGGCCATGGGCACTCATTTTAGTGGGTGCGTTGCCGGCGTTCAAGAGGAGTATTACTCAAATTCAAAATAACTCTTATTCATATAGGTAACAAGTACACATACGAACGTCATCGGAATAGATGTTCCATTGATTCTTAATTTACATTTACTACCAGTTCGAAAGTCAAGGGCTTGCACTCTTTCTATAAACAATTGGAGGTTGTATCTCACAGGTCGCTAGGTCGCGTCTTGTCTTTTCGTTCTAGTCTTTTAGTTCTTTTTTGTGTTGTACTCTTGTGAAGAGCCGATGCCTATAACTGCTATCCTATTGACTATCATGTAAGTTTAGTCACGTATCACTTTATACTTATAATCCGCTTACAGTGCCTACATCACTCTTTCGTCCTTATGTTTTACTATAAATTGAATCGTCACCTCTATCAGCATTTCCTTTGTCACCTTAGTCAGAATATTATTTGAACCTACCATTTAATAATAATTAGATTAGTTAACTCGAGACATCGAATTCAAAGAGCAGCGAACGATAAATTGTTTCGTTCAATGGACCGCAATGAAATTCACATATTAGGTTTGATTACAAAGTCAACTGTATCTGATACAGATGAGACTGAACTCAATGATTTTAGAACATGAGTGATGAAACTAATTGCAATAAAAGCATGATATGATTTAAACAAATCCGAATTATGGGGAAATATGTTTTACAGTATAATGCCTGATACACGCTGTGCACGCTAGCCTCTTAAATTAAAGTTTAAAGGTTAAGCCTTGAGTTAAGTTCGTTGGAGGTTGTTGGAGAGATGTTCAAATAAATGAAACTTTTTGTTTGAAGCTGTCAAATGGCTTTCATCGTTTAAAACATGAGCTTATAACTAACGTACAATTAGGGGTAGTCGGGTTGCGACGCTGGTTAAAAAACTAACTTTCCTTATTCAAGGGTTCTTAAACTTAAGTGACACTTCTGTTACCTATAAAGAATATAAGTGTTGTCGAATTGGACCAAAAACTAAAGGGCTCATTTTGGCTTCAAGTGTGCGATGATTGCTAACCTTTGGTTTGCGCTTCTAATTATTAACTAAAATATATATGTAACATTATTCTTGCAATATTTTATTTACTTATACGTAATACATAAATAAAATAAACATGTAAATATTACTTAATTTATATTGTATGTGATCGTAAAGATTCTAATATGTTAGTGATGAATTTACGACAAAAAATGTTCTGAACATAATATCAATGCTGTAATATTGTAAGCAATTTCTTCCCCGTTTTATTAACTTGAATCCTTTGTATCCCACATGGTAAGGCGGGATTAATATATCGACAACAGTATCTCATAACAAGAAAACGGTTCAGATAACCTTTGTAAACACCAAACAAAATGGTATTTTGTACAGTAATGGACGTTAGTGTAAGTTAGATAGGAAACTGAAAAATCCTTCTTTTAATTATTAATAATATCTACTGTCTACTTAGTGACATTGATTTGTAAAGGCGGTAATGTTTTCAAATAGTCCAAAAGGTAATATTGTAATATATAATGACTTCTTTGAAATAAGACATACCAATTCAAGTAATCTAATAACTGAGCTATTATGAAAAAAAAAAAACGGTCCGTGTACTTATGTACGCGCGTAAGAAGTTATACTTCTTTGGCAATATTAAAAATAGTTTGGCTTTGTTCCACCTCCAGTTTTTGATGTTTCACAGCGATAAGATGAAAACTCTTTTTTTGTATTCAATTTAGTGCAGTTACACTGATTCATCAATTGTTTTTTGTCTCTTTTCCTTATATTTGCTAGATAAAATCAGAAAAATTACATGTTTTGATAAAACAATGTGGTTAATTTTTTAATCAAAACATTACTCGATAATAATAATAATACATACGGATAGTTAACCTCAATTGTATTGAAGCACTTAGGAAGGTTGATGAGCACAGTTTTTTCACAAATATTAATTAGTATTGGTTTAAATATTCAATTTAAATCACTTCTGATTATAATTCAAAAAGCATCGCTAAATTTCTTTGAAAAAAATAATTAAAACTCCTTTATTTGTTTAAAAGGTAAATGACAAATGTCATTATGGTCATTCAAAATTGTTGGCATACGAACTTCACGCATATTCTATTTCTTTTTACTTGTAGATTGTCTTATTCCTATCTCGCTCGCGCACGCTATAATCACACTCCTAATTTTGTGTCACGTGCGCATTGTAAAATTTCACTTTCTATAGCTATTTTTAATAAGATTATTGAATACTAAACAAACGGTTTGTGCTATATATGTGCGTAAAACCGGTTGAATTTAGCTTCAGAAGCTAATGCTGGCTTTGAATGTAATATATCTAACACAACATTTACGACATCATGTATTCATTGTGTATGGAAAAGAATGAAAACTAAAATATAATAATATCCTGATATTTAAATATTTATTTATTGATACGAAACAGAAAACATAAGTCAATAAATGTACTAATAAATAAGAAAACAAAACTGAAATTCAACATTAAACAAGGCAATTTTTTTAAAGAAAAAGAAAACATTAAAATCAAAGTCACTTAACAGTCTTTCAACATCTTTGGCCATAAATACCGAGGAATTAAACGGATTAATTCAACTGTAATTGGCATTTGCCGTTGTGCTTTTGGCGATCATTCGCCGGTCACGCAAAGCCTCACTCTGTCCCTGTTTCGATCAAACTTTATTCCATTTTCCTCTATTGTTGCCGTTATTTTCGCGGTTTATCACGAACAAGCTTCAAAGTTTTCAGTTTATTTTTAGAAGTGTTTTGCCTCTGAAAGAGGAAACGATCCTATTGTTGGAAAAACGGATACTAGTTTGTATTCTAGGTGGTAGAGGGTCTACGTCAAATATTTGGGTATTCGTGTTGACAATATTTGCGTGTTTTATAAAATCAATATAATATATGAAGACTGGATATCATTGGAAAAAGATATATTTTTCCACTTTGTGGAAACAGTGGCTCACTGGAGTATTTCCAAACCAATTCGACTTTCTTCAAAAAAACAGCGTACCAATTCTTAAAACGCCGGTAACGCACTTGCAAGCCCTTTGGCAATGTGAGCGTCTATGGGCGGCGGTATTAGTAAACATCAGATGAGCCTTCTGCCCGATTGCCTCCTGTTACATAAAAATGAGCATACTGATTTTTGCATTAACTACTTACTTGTTCCGGTACAGAGAAGTTATATATGTTAATATATTTATTAATGTGCCGGCTCGTTAGCTTGAGAAATATTTATACCCTGGGTTTGATCCCAGCAAAAGGACGTTATACAATATCACTACTAATAATAAAACAAAAACGTAAAAGAACAAAATATTGTTGCGTTTTGTGATGTTAAAAATCCAAATTACTTACAATTTTTATCATGTTAAATTTCAAAGAGATTCAAAATATAATACACTATATTCTATAAGAACCTTAGACACACGTACATGTTCCTTCTAAGTAGTCCAAAAAATAAATTTAATCAAGTGTAAGGGGCAAAGCTGATTAAAATTCCTTTTCGCATCAAACGCACACTTTTTCTCAATTAAAAGTTTGACGTGTACCAAACAAGCGTTACTTTATTTTTGATCTCAAATATCCTGTTTGGACTGTTGCGCCTTTTACCTCAAAGTTAATTAATTGTTGACTGGATGAAGGCAGCACGTACATAAAAGATTCTGATAATTATTGGGTAATTGCGTGGAACAATATTACAACTTATCAGTAATCATAACAATCAAATATGCAGTAATAATAAAAATAATTTAAAATTAATAAAAAGAAAATTTCAACAAATTTAAAAAGTTTGGTCCCTGTGGCAGTGTACCTTTAACGCTGGCAGCATTTCCTCGCTGTATACTTATTCGTTGAGCGAGGAAAGTTCCAGCTCTGGGGTCACCGGTACTATCTACTAGGGCCAATTTAAGGACCTATATGGTCGCCAAACTCCAAAAAAGGACATTGTTTCTTTCCATTTTTCATCATCATTTCTTTAATTAGGGATAATGGATAAAATATATGTTGGAATTGATTAGTTTAAGTTTCCATTTATAAAAGATCGATACACGATTTAAATAACTTGGCTTGATAGAAAAAAAATCCAAACATAGCCAATTTTTGTATATAGAACATGCAAGCAAGCCAAGTCATCCATTTCAGAAAAAAAAATTGATAAAATTACATTAATTTAAAGTTTTACATAACTAATTGTTATTACGGACCGGCGCGCCTCAGTGCTCCAGCTCTCAACTGCGCCCTGCATTTCACCCGAGCAATTCGTGCTGGTATAGGGCCTTAACTTATTACTACATCTGTATATTCCATTTAATATGTAATAAATAAAATATTATTGAAAATTGCGCAATTTAGTCGTGTTTTCCCTGGGGTCGTTTATTTGAAGCCATTTTGTTTTTATATAGTTAAGACAAGTTATAAATGAAAACATCGTTACTAAAGATGTCGTAGACAGTGTCAGGCACAGAGATCACCTGCTTGTCTAGAAATTCATGACACATACAGGTTTTGGCCCAGTTCCATAAATGTATACATAATAATGACCGAGTTACAATAAAATTGAAATGATAAACAATAGGGATATGGATTTATTTTCTTAAACACAATAAATAAATTGTTTTGTGAAGCAAGAAGCGATAAAAATACCTTTACACCATTACAGTGTATTTGTAAAGGACAGGATAAGCTTACAAAGGTGTTTGGGGAACTTCGGGATTCACTGCAAACAATTTCAGCAAATCGACAAATATTTGACATAGATTATTACATTTCTCTAAAGCAGTAATTTTATTCTGTAATTTAACTTCAAGAACAGATATACAAACAAATAAATCCACCCCTGACTATAGGTTAATATTAAAATAAAATATTTTCATACAACAATATTCTTCTCTTCCTAAAAGCCTCCAAAGGTATTTCGCAGACAATAGAAAGAGATGCTTCTATTGTCTGCCTTAGCTTATTGAACTCAGAAATAGCATTTATCCATAATAAATCTAAACCATTCCACGAAAATTATTAAGAATATATGTCAGAGATTATGTAATAAGAGAACACGATGTCATTTGTTTTATTAGAATGGCAACATCACGCAATATCATAGACATCTTACAGGTAGTACTCTTCGAATGGCTGAGCTTCATTAAACAGTACATGAGACACCTAAAATTGTGTACCATACTACTTTCATAGCTTATGCGTACGATTTTACTGTGGGTCTGCTCAGAGGTTAATCCATATTTGTCTCAGAAGCGGCTTTCGGGGTATTTGTTGTGTTTCTAGGAGCGGTACGGATAAGTTTAGGAATTAAATATTTGACACTATCTGGTAATATATTCTTGAAGCCTTGTTGTATGTCCAAAAAATATAAACGATTTTAAAACAAGCTTTCCCAGTATTCGCGAAATAAACTATTTGAGTGTCACCACCAGCTCCAAAAATAAACCACTCCTTATATGGAAATTGTATTCGTTTTTACAACACTCCCCATTGAGAATTATCACTAAATAAATTCAAACCCCTACGAAAATTAATCAACAAAGCTTTTATAAATTTGAGGACTACTTAAATGATCCTAATCCTTGGGATTGATTGCTCCAGTTCAAACAATTTGTATGACAATACTTGGCGATTAAAAAGAGTGGCGAAAGTTTCTTGCCAGTTCTTCTTACCCGCTCTACGCCCTTGACTTGCGAACTGGTAGTAAATGTAAATTTACGATTAATTTAACTTGACGATTCAAAAGTGTACTTGGTTACCTACTTGAATAAAGATATTTTGAGTTTGAGTTTGAGTTTGAGTCAATTGTCAATGTGTCAAAGTCAAATTGTCAGTAGTGCGTTGAATCAGTTGTTTTTTTAAATTAAATAAAAATGTAATGATAGCAACTTGGCAAATATTAATCGTTTCGTATCTGTGACATTTTTATTGCACAGTTAAAATTATTTTAACCCCTATATATCATAATCATAAATTATAAATGCGTCGAAGTCGAAAGCTCAAATTAAAAGTAATTTATTAATTACTTATAATTTACGGATAAATCTTTAAAATACAATAACTTTCTCTAGACTTCAGATAACCATAAAACTTGTCTTTATATTACTCAAAACAAAGTCTAAATTCTAATACCGCAGCAAGAGCAGTGTTGCAGAGCCAATTAACAACGTGTGCGATAGAATGTTGATTACCTACCTCTTTATAAAAAATAATAGAAAAACAACCGTCAAAACTTATATAGAGTAAAGTCACGCAGATTCTAGTGAATTATTATAATAGGTATGTCATACAAGAACGTTTCTAGCTATACGTAATGAAAAATTGACAAGATCTGTGTTAGAAAAATTGGGCGAAGAACAAACAGTATTGGTCTGCGAAAGTTCAATCGACACGAATATTTGCACCACCGACTGACATTCAGTTAGTCGAGTTATCGGCTCACTGAAGCGATAAGGCTGGTTGATTCTGGAAAACCTGTTAGCAAATACAGCCTTATGTGAACTTTCCAATTTCTCTGTGGTTTCCTCAAACGAGAGATTAGTACGGTTTTGTAGACTTAATCAAGTATAAAAATATTGCGCATAATAAAATATTGAGCATAATTTTAAGCAAATTATTTTTCGAAGAGCCTTTATACTATTTAAACATCTCTACAACCTGTTTTGTGTTTTTGATCTTATTTTTGGCTTGTCACGTCCTATAAAGCTACTAAACCGGAAACTCTATTTTGGCCCCGAAATGAAACAGGCACACGCATGAAAAACAAATGTAACACGCATATTCTGGCGTCCTAACCTGCCTTGCGATTCTGTAACTCACTTTACGAACTCACACAGCGGTTTTCTCAACTAAACAATAAACTACAAGCTCCCACCTTATCAGAATGCCAAATCATAAAATGACTGTTTCACGACTGATTTGAGAGCGACCGCCGATGAGAAAACCGCTGTGTGAGTATGAAAAGTGAGTTACAGAATCGCAAGGCAGCTTCCAAGTGCAACGTAATTTCCATGTGGTGGAAAGAGAACATACTCTAAATTCGCAGTACTTCCACAAAATATAAAAAGTGCAGACAGCATGGCAATATTTAAATTAAGACTAAAAGACCATCTCTTGAGTGATCCCAGTTATCTACGTAAATGAAATTCCACCCAAGTTCTACTTCGCTAATTCATCCTTGACGCTCTTCAATGACCCACGACGTGATAAATTGTATCTTTAGTATATAAGTTCTCATGTAAGTGACTATTGTCTGTTATGAGAATAAATGTCTTTAAACCTAAATTTTACTACTCGTTTGAAGTTTTATTAATAAAAAGTGTCCATATAATATTTCTAGACTTATTTTTACATACAACATTTTTAGTTTGTCAGTAGGTTCCCCTGTAAAAGGTGACCGATGACATCGAAATAGTAGGCGATAACTTCTTGGCAACCAGCCAGCTAATTAGTCATGTAAATGGAAACTACATATAGCGTGACACGACAAAGCCATATAGATATGGAAGATTAGAGTTTTGCACCTTTTTATATTGCAAGCATAATATGTCATGGAAAAAATATTATTAAAAAATAATAATTTAAATAAATAAACCTTCCAATAAAGTACTTTAGGACAGCACTAGGTAAATTAACATGTTAAAATTTAGAAATACTGATTTTAATAATATTTTTAAATATAATTTATTTTAGCCTTTTTTATTTATATAATGCTATCTATTAATAACTTTGTTATAAGACATTTAAGTTAAAATAAATTTAAATATTGTGTTATAACATGTGGGTGTTAAAAACCTTTGCAATTTAATATTATTATTATATATTGTTATATGGATATATAAATAAAAATATATTCAACATGTAACTAATTAGTATAGCTTATATTAAACGTGAATAAATTCCTTCCACTTAAATTTGCAGTTATATTTATAAGAACGAGCATAACAAATATTATTTAAAAAATTGTACAGTGCATTCCAGGAATTTGGTATCCTGGTTCTAATGCAAATAGTAATAACAGCCTTCAACGAATCGTTCAGGAGTCATATGTCTGAGTGTAAACAGCTTTTAGATTGCAATTAAGATTGCTTTTCAATACTTAATAAGTTAGGAATTTCATTTTTTATTTATTTATTTATTGTGTCGATATTTACATATGTTCAGGAGCAGTGTTGGCCTAGTGGCTTCAGCGTGCGACTCTCATACCTGAGGTCATAGGTTCGATTCCCAGCTGTGCACCAATGGACTTTCTTTCTATGTGCACATTTAACATTTGCTCGAACGGTGAAGGAAAACATCGTGAGGAAACCGACATCTCTTAGACCCAAAAAGTCGACGGCGTGCGTCAGACACTGGAGGCTAATCACCTACTTGCCTATTAGATTTAAAAAATGATCATGAAACAGATTCAGAAATCTGAGGCCAAGGTCTAAAGAGGTTGTAGCGCCGCTGATTTATTTATTTTATTTACATATGTTCGTGTAAGGATTTTTATTGTATATTAGATAATATTAATTTTGTCTAAAGATTACTTTCTTTATGACGTCACAACAAACCTTCTTCGTTTGAATAATTACTTAATTACTGTTCAATTATCCTTCTCAAATTAAGAAATAAATCTTCTACAACGAGCTACGAAGTTCTACGAGTGCTACTTGTGTAAAGTTTTGTTGTTTTAACTTAAATTAACCCCAATGGTTCTCCCATTAGGGTTTAGAGTAATCTCTAAATCTGAGTGTGTTGGACCATCATCCTAAGACAAGTGTTATTTCTCCATAAACAAACTTGGAAATAAAAAGACACGGAGGTCGTAAACCTTTTTCTAGCCTACGAGCGGACACCTGGATCATCATTGTTTATTTTTATTCTCTAGGGTTTTCGATGGGAAAACGGCTTGATTGTGTGTATTCACTATTCATAAAGTGATAATTTGATAACAATGGAAGTTATTTTGAACCCCATTGGGAAATACTGTTCTTTAGGTTTATTATATAGTCTGATTTAAGGCAGGCAGGTCGTGAAGTAGTGAAATAGGCTTTAATTTTAACGCTCCACTTTCACTACGTAATATTTCTATATATAAAAACATAATTTTTCATTAAGAAAATTTTATTAATGATTATCGATATCCAGATAGGTAGGTCTGAGGTAAAGATGTTTTATTGTTTTATTAATTAAAGAAAGGTAATAGATTTGTATAGCATTTAAAAAATATCAAGATTATTCCAATTTCAAATTTGTAATAGGCTAATAATTGTTTTTTTTATTACCGGATATCGAACTCTATATAATATTTGAGATATAATGATAGCACGTTACGTCGTCATCCGATGTGTATTTATTATAAAACTCATTCTTGTTTTTTTTATACATGTGTCTTTACTAAGACATTATCGAACATTACGATGTAGCTTAACTTAATACTAATAAGTATTCTTACCTTATTTACAATGCAGGGATTTAACAAAAGAAAGTGTCCAATAACACTACTTACAGTCTCTATTTAGGGGAAGACACTCTGTTCTTGTGTTCTATTAAAAAACTCATTCCTCGAAAGTGAAGGAAAATGTATATATTATATATAATATAATCCGTTGATTAATTTCGACAAACATCCAACTTTTATTCATTAATATCTATGAAATGAGTTAAATTACAGTTGACGAAACTTGAAAAAGTTTTTTATTACATCTCACCTAATCAAAACCTCTCGAAACTTGCGACACTCCAAGTTATTATTTTAACGACTTGTCATCGCTGAAAACTTTGGAAATTTCTCTTTGATTTTCTTTTTGACTTTCTTTTTTACAGGAAATTAATTATATTTAGCAATACAATTAATTAATTATTATTGGTAAAGTTTGACTGGTTTAATTTATTTATTTAAAGGTTCACCACAATGGACCCCATATAACACACACACATCATAAACAAATGAAAAAGCTAAGAATAGTGACATAAACAAACTATAAATAATACCTTTAATATTATATGCAAAATGTATTTATAGAAATATTTATACAAAAGAACACATATCATAGATCTAGTCAAAGGCGTTTCGAAAATATCAAGCTTTGAGCAGTCTATTTTTTGATAATATATGAATTAGTCTTAAGTTTAGATAGCACAAACATACTTCAGTTTGAGTTTCCCGTATTACCTTTTTGCTATTACTACAGCAGTCAAAATACAGTATTTTAAGAAACCGCAAACGTTTTCTAAAGGATCCACTTATCCACTACAAGCATTTGATACTCATATCAAATAAGTCGCTTCCTGGTACGGTGTTGAGAAAACTGTTTAAACGTATCTTCGTTGAACAAGGTTGCAGGCTAAGATTTGTTTGCAACGCTCCGTAGACACTTTTGTCCCATCAAACTCGACAAGAAACGAGAGATTTCTTGAATTGAGTCGCTGTGTATAATGAAACTTCTAGCAGTCCTTGTCATGTGCACCTTCCTACCAGTTACTGGCTTCAGTTGCTGCAGCTCCTCCTCTACTCTGTCACTCTAGCCGTACATACTGGCCTACGATATTGCGTAATATTTCGTGGGTTGTTGATCAGTTGATAGTTAGCCTAATTCAAAATAATAATTGCTTTGCCAGTTAAAGAAGGCGTTTAGAAGAACAAAAAGAAATTGAATACTTACTTGAAATTTTGAAAAATGTTTTTGTTATATTTATTATATTATGTTTTAAGTAGATAAAAAAAATGAGCACATATTCAATTGAAGTATTTCTCTACGTAATTAAGCACATTTGTCCTAACAAATTTGGCATGAATGTGAGCCGACCTAGTATTTTTACACAGTGAATAGCGTGTCTTTTATACGCGACTTCAATTTCCTTCACTTTGTTAAGTCAATACATTTTGAAATACTGACATTTAACTTGAAGCTTTTAGCTTCTAGCAGGATATTAACACAATTTTTTAAAAGAATTGACCTAGTTGTATACAATGAGTTGTAAATAAATGAACATATTATGTTGACAAAATATACTTACAGTTTAAAACATGGCTGATAATGTACGCATTACAACAAATTTGCAATATTCTGCCACATTCAAAGCTTGCGACCTAGCAGTAGGACCGTAAAATGCGTATGCGCATGCTTCATATCGCTCTCTGCTACTCTATGCATCGGCTCCTTTAATGCGACCGTTTTTATCATATATATCAAAGGAGATAATACATTTTAACATCTTTCCTCCATTTTTTTATAGAAAGCGCAAAAGCGAAGGCTCATCTGATGTTAAGTGATACATCGCGAGTGCGTTGCCAGCCTTTTAAGAATTGGGGAGCTCTTTTCTTGAAATACCCTAGGGAAGAGTGGAAGAAGTTGTGGGGCCGCTCTAACACGACCTTCAGAAATGAAGTGTATTCATTTCAGTATTCTACTGTGGGGTGCTGCTGCAGAGGTTCAATCCATATTTGTGCTGCAGAAGCGGGCTGTTCGGGGTATTTGTTGTGTTTCTCCGAGGGAGTCGGTACGGAATAAGTTTAAGGAATTAAATATTATGACACTATCTGGTCAATATATTCTTGAAGCCTTGTAGTAAAAAATATAAACGATTTTAAAACAAATGGTGACTTTCACCAGTATAATATGCGATATAGAACTAATTTGGGTGTAAGACCAACCAGGCTCCAAAAGATAAACCACTCCTTATATGGAAATTGTATTCGTTTTTACAACAAACTCCCAAGCGAAATTAGAGTATTATCACTAAATAAATTCAAAGCCCTCGTTAAACGAAAATTAATCAACAAAGCTTTTTATAAATTTGAGGACTACTTAAATGATCCTAATCCTTGGGATTGAATTGCTCCAGTTCAAACAATTTGTATGACAATACTTGGCGATTAAAAAGAGTGGCGGAAAGTTTCTTGCCAGTTCTTCTTACCCGCTCTACGCCCTTGACTTGCGAACTGGTAGTAAATGTAAATTTACGATTAATTTAACTTGACGATTCAAAAGTGTACTTGGTTACCCACTTGAATAAAGATATTTTGAGTTTGAGTTTGAGTTTGAGTTTGAAGAGTGCGACAGAAGAAGAAGACAAACATAAAAAAATAAATACTCAAAGTAGCGAACTTTGTACCATTCTACAGAAAGAAAAATCCAGACAATTATAGTAAATGATATTGAAGTCTAACTAGTTAGAAAAGAAATTCCGTATCGCGGAAACAAAAGTTATTTCAGTTATTGCCTGAAATTCGGTAACTTTACGTACACGCAAATACGAGTTATTGTTTAGGAATTTGGTTTTTCTATGTAACAGAATAGATGACAGCATAGATATTCGTAATTTATATCTATTGAGTTGTGTTATATTTTAGCAGTTTACTCAAAAATTGCTGTGTTACGCATTCAAAAGTATATTTAAAAATTAACATTTACAAATATAATGACATCATGAGTACCCCACATACACACACACCGTCACTAACAACCCCTCACTTTCACACCACACACAGCACAGCCGTATATGCCATACAATTATGTATTACGTATTTATTATTTTTAACTGAATTTTTCCTTTCGTAAATATTTAAACTTCTTTGGACATATTTTTAATTCTTTTATTTCGTTAAAATACAATTGAGGTCATATCTTAATAAGGAACTATATATTTCCTTTTGTAAATAAACTGTCTTTTTGAGATATATAATTATTACTAGCGGACCCTACAGACGTTGTCCTGCATGATATTTCAAGCGATTAGGATATTAAACAAAGCATGAAAGTACCGACTGCAGCGCCATATGCCCGAGCTGATTTGTGAATCTAAACCATCCAGGGCTCTACCCAAACGCATACAAAATATCATTCTAATCGGTCCAGCCGTTTAAGAGGAGTTCAGTTCATACACACGTACAGTAGAATTATATATAAGTTAGCTATCCTATCTTTTAAGTTAGATAAAACTGCACACGGTGTGCAAATTTGATTGAAATTGGTTAAACAGTTTAGGAGTCCATAGCGCACAAACGTGACGCGTAATTTATATATATTAAGATGTAATAAAATAATAAATAATATAATATATTTTAGTTATTATATTTTAAGGTTTGTTATTGTTTTTTGTTACAGTAATTTAAAAATGGTTTTGACTCAATATATTGTAGGTTATTTACTTATTAAGATGTTAATTTAAAAAAATATATATAAACAGATTATTTATACAGCTTCGGACTTCCAATTATATTTCCCGGTGTACTTAAAATTTTCAATTTACGTTAAAACATAAATTTACTGATTGGTCTTCCTTGTTTGCTGACCCTTCCAATAAGCTATTAATTTTGTGACATTCCGGTGTTTCCGGAAACCGGTGCTAATTACATTTTCCGCAAGTGAGAGCGTACGTTCAAATTTGGAACGTCGAATTATTCAACTACATATTGGAATTGCCATATTGATTTACGTGTAGGCCTAATACGAATCCATACGACAATAAAAATTATACCTGCTATCACAGCTTATCATGGGCGTCTATTTATTGATTTGGTACATTTGAGATAACATTAAGGAGGCAACGGGCGGCCTTATCGCTAACAGCGATCACTTCCAGGTTACCCTAGTAAGAAAAAAGAAATACTAAGGGTAAAGTGCAAGAAGGGAATAACTTAATTATATTTTTTTTAGAGATAACAATGTAGACACAATAACAAAAACAAAATAGATAAACCTTGGGATCATGAATCACGATGCTAGGTTCGAAAATACATTAACATATACAGTCAAAACCTATTATAATGACACAGAAGGGACTACTCATATTTGGTCGTAAAAACCGATAGTCGTAACAGCCGATGACGTTGTTATTAAGTACCTAATACTTTTACCCGCCGGGACCGTTGATTTTGGTCAATATAACTGGTATGTTGTTCTAACCGATGTCGTCGTAAACGGTTTTAACTAAATCAAGAAAGTGTTTTTAGCCCATACAATTTATTAAAATTATTTGCGGTGCTGAACCACCAGCGATTTATTAACATAGCGAAATTCAATGTTAATTAATTTATAATATTATCATTAACTTCTAGAAAGCCATACATTTATTAACAAAACACGCCGCAAAACTCCCAACTTTGGTTTTGTTCCTTTTGTAATAGTGTAGTAGGCTCTTTGGCTATGGAGCTCAAGTGCGTTAATTATTATAGATTTAGGTTGGCGCCTATTAGATAATACCGGTGACCCAACATCAGGGATCCTCGCTCAACACACAGGTATCGCAATACACACATTCACAAGGACCGAACTTTTTAAATTCCTTTTGGCGTTTTATTTATTTAATTTTAATTATTAATTTATATACATCTTAGGTTAATATTCTATTGATTATTTAACATAAATTCACTGCCATTTATTAATTACTTTATGTTGTAACGTTTCATAAAACAATTATTTGAGTGGATATACTAATTTAAGCATTAAATATCTCTAGATAACTCACATACTGCAATTTGCAACGTTTTGAATAATCATTATAAATTAATAACCAATAATTAAAATATTTGTACAACTAACGAACTATAAAATTAATATAATTGGGAAATTCATACAAAATATTAATCAAATTAGCTACGTATAATTTAATATTAATCAGAATGCTAATTTGAAATCTTCGGTAACTGAAATCTGAAATTATATCGTTCAAAATTTAAAAATATTTAGTCGAAATTTTTATACAGCCTTTTTACGTTATTTTGCGTCCTACTAATTAATTAAATTCTGTGGTTATTAATCATCTCTAAAACATATTTATCTCTTTTTAGATGGATGTTATATTATGTGAATTATATCAAATGTTATGTTCCCATTTTATTATTATTTATTACTTAAGATGCCATGTGGAACGTGGTGTAATGGTTGCATCTCCTTACAAACGTTGTGTAAAACAAAAAACTTGGCGATTAAAAAGATTGCCGGAGAGTTTATTGCCAGTTCTTCTCTTCCGTTCTACGCCCTTGATTTGAGAACAGGCAGTAAATGTAAAATTAGAAGCATTTCATATTTTTTTGACGTTCAATGTTCTTCGTGACGTTTTCGTAACGTTTCGTCGATTTTGAATTGAATTGAATTGAAAAGTTTTGATAAACGTGACGACAAGATTTGGTGTCTCAAAAGATCTTTCGCTCTTTCCTTAAAGGAATCTAAGTCTATGGTTCGGAAATACTTTAGTTAGTTTGGTTCGGTTGAGTTGTCCGGGGTATAATTAATTGAAAAAACTTTTTAATTAATTGAAGGAATTGCAAAAATGTAATTGTGTTGAAAAGAGGAAATTAAATGTTATGGCGCTAATTGTAGTTTCACCTTAAAACCGGGAAAAAAGAGAGCGCGCCCCCCCAAAAAGGGGGGAGCAGGGGGGAAAGGGGGAGAAAGGGGGAAAAAAACCCCCCCCCCCCCCCCCCCAGGGGGAGGGAGAAAAAAGAGAGAGGGGGGGGGGGGGGGAAAAAAAACCCCCCCCCCCCCCCCCCCCCAAACCCCCCAAAATTTTTCAAAAGGGGGGTGCAAAGGGGGAACCAAAAAAAACCCCCCCCCCCCCCCCCCCCCCCCCCGCGCCGGGCGGGGGGGGGGGGGGGGGCCCCCCCCCCCCCCCGGCCCCCGCCCGGCGCCCCCCCCGCCCCCCCCCCCCCCCCCCCCCCCCCCCCCCCCCCCCCCCCCACCCCCCCCCCGGGCCCCCGCGCCCCCCCCCCCCCCCCCCCCCCCCCCCCCCCCCCCCCCCCCCCCCCCCCCCCCCCCCCCCCCCCCCCCCCCCCCCCCCCCAAACCCCCCCCCCCGCCCGGGGGGGGGGGGCGGGGGGGCGGGGGGGGCCCCCCCCCCCCCCCCCGGGCCCCCCCCCCCCCCCCCCCCCCCCCCCCCCCCCCCCATATTTTTATATTTTTTTTTTTTTTTTTTTTTTTTTTTTTTTTTTTTGTGTTTTTGTTTTTTTGGTTGTCTTCCTCCCTTTTTTTCCCCCCCCCCCCCCCCCCCCCCCCCCCCCCCCCCCCCCCCCCCATTAAAAAAAAAAAAAAAAAAAAAAAAAAAATTGTAGTTTCTGTTTTCGGGTAAGAATATGTTATGTCAAATAATATATTTGTATGTTTAAAATCTAAACGAATTTTGGTAGTTGTTCTAAAAGTAACTCACGAAAATATAAGGTAAACTCCAAATCACGGGCGAGCGGCACCCGTCAACAAAATGTTATAAAGTTTTAATTAAAATTGGCCATACAGGTAGCGTTGGAATCTGAAAATTAGTTGTCGATATTTAAATTATAAACTATGGTTTTAGTATTACTAATGGAATCCACTAACGCTTTGTAATATTACATTTTTACTTGAAACATATTAAAAAAGAATCATACGACTCGATTCTTTAGATGTATATGGCGAGTACTAAATGCTTAACGTGTTTGCATTGAACTAAATTTAATTAAAAAAAATTGCGTGCGAACAAAGTATACATGTCAGAAGTGAAACTTCTTTGGCAAACTAATTCTTCTTGTTCATATTTATACAAATCTACAACTTTAGATTTCCGAGACTTAGAGGGAGGGAAAAATGAAGATTAGTTAGGAATTTAATGAATTTAATTGTCATTAAAATATTAAGTGACGAAAATTAATACAAATAATAAATTTAATGTTTTAAATTTATTTCTTCGATAGTAAAAACACGTGGCATTTTAATTTACGATTCGTCATTTGAGATTTCAATAATGGACCAGTCAGTCAAGACAATTAATTCATAATAATTCCAAAAGTTTTCAAATTTTGATGTAAGGTCGGGAGTGGTATTAAAACAAACTATAAAATTTTGCAACCTGCTCTGCGGTCCGGAACATTGTTAAAAATAAGTTTTGGTCGTGAAAAAAATTCCAAAAGTTCTGCAAACTTGGGGAAGTTTTCGATATAATATTTCATATCACGTATAAAATTTGCAACCAACCTAAGTGTACGGAACATTTTTTGTTATTAAAAATTAATGTTTTTCTTTATTAAACTGAAGGAAAACGTTCCAAAAGTTCTGCAAATTTGACATATATATCGAAAATAAAATAAATAACAAAAAATGTTCCGTACACTTAGGTTGGTTGCAAATTTTATACGTGATATGAAATATTATATCGAAAACTTCCCCAAGTTTGCAGAACTTTTGGAATTTTTTTCACGACCATACAGCAAAAATTAATTTAATTGCAATTTTAACAATGTTCCGGACTGCGGACAAGGTTGCAAAATGAGATTTATTGTCGTCCCAATGTACCATTCACTTGACCGAAGTTTGAAAACTTTTGGAATTATTATCAAATTTTCGATTTCGAATGTCTATAATGACTGGCCTATAAATTATTTTGCACACAATATTTCATAAATTCTTTTTACGAAATTTTAATTTTAAACATAGAATTTTTCTAAGGGTCAATCACTTTCTCCCTTTTCTTCGACAAAAACGCTGCAAATCTTCGTGACGTTCCGTAAAAATTTTACCCTCATGCGCCTAATGAAGTTTCACTTCACAAAATAAAAGTAGACTGTATTCGAGTACTTTATAATCAGGATTACATTAAGTTTATGTTATTATATTTAATATTAGCACACGACCTCCCACGAAGTGAAGGCTCCTTCTTTCATTTGTCTCTCATTTTCGCTATTTTCCAATATGTATCTCTTTTGTTTCATCCAGGTTTCTGGTGGGCGCCCTCTCTTTTTTCTTCCCACTAGGCCTTTTCAAGTAAGGGTCTCTTTGATCCATCTGTCATTACAAACGCGGGCAATGTGACCGGCCCATTTCCACTTTTTAAAGGTCTCTTCTTATAGACTGTGTTCAGATAAGGGAACTAGCCTGGATGCAGGTACGCAATGCAAGACTTTACCATATTAATATAATGGCCATGTTTAATCAAACAAAAACGTATAATTTAATTGATTTATCTATCGTAATTATCAATTTCCATGATGATGGATTTCCGACTGGATGCACGAAGTGTAATCACGCTCATACAAAATGAAAGCATAATTATTATAATTAAAAGTGCACATATGTTCAATTCATTATCAGCCAGGACCAGAGTATTTGGGGTGTAATATACATAGTTCGATTTTTTTTCCATTCTTTTCTGTTAACTGTAGCAACTAATTCTTGTCTATTATAACACGATGAGCAGTGTTGGCCTACTGCATCGTTTCTAAGCGGGGTCGAGTTTATATTAAAAGGGGTTCGGAGTCTGTTAAAAAATAATAAACACGAACTACATATAGGTACAAAAGATCGTTAAAAATGGCGCGCTATGTACATTGCACATATTATTATATAGCTTAAATAGAAATAAAGCTTTTTATAAATTTGAAGAATATTTAAATGATCCTAATCCTTGGGATTGATTTGTTCCAGTTCAAACAATTCGTATGACTCAAAACTTAGCGATTAAAAAGAGTGGCGGAAAGTTACTTGCCAGTTCTTCTTGCCCGCTCTACGCCCTTGACTTGCGAACTGGTAGTAAATGTAAATTTACAATTAATTTAACTTCTTTTCTGATGTTCATAAATGTACTTGTTTACCTATATGAGTAAGTTATTTTGAGTTTATTATTATTTTACAGTGACGGGGTCGCAAGACTGTTTTACTTAATTAATAATAGTTAAATAAATTAAAAACAAAGAATGGTCGTCTATAAGCAGGAGGCATGGTAAAAATGGAGCACACACTTACATTCTCGTGGGAACAACACGCACGTAGCTCGTACGATGATGAAACCGACGTGTTTTATATCCAAAACAATCGACGGTGTGTATAAGGCACAGTTGACCACTTACTTGCCTATTAGAAATTACCATGTAACGAATACAGAGAGAGGCACAGACCCAAAAGGTTGTACCGCCATTGGTATAACATTCAGTACACAATATAGTGTAGTACTTTTGTTTTCTATTAAGTTAATTTGAATTGTAAATATGTATAATTGTAATTAATCATACTAAATTAGTAAAGTGGCCCTCGTTTGTCACGATAAAGAACGCGAACGAAATTCAAGATTATGTACGTACGCCATATAATTTATCATTAAAAATCAAAATAACGACTAAATTAATATAAGATTTTATACGAATAAAATCTTCTCAAAATTCTACATACATTTAGAAAACAGGTTTCATAAGTTCTATAAAAAGAAAAATAAATAATTTATTTTTATAAAACAGGCGGCAAACAGGCAGGAGGCTCCCCTGATGTTAAGTGATACCGCCGCCCATGGAAACTCTCAATGCGAGTGCGTTGCCGACCTTTTAAGAATTGGTACGCTTTTGAAGAGAGCCTCTTGCCCGTTGGCCCCTTGCAATATAGAAAAAAAGCAGTAGACAGTAGTAACAAAACGTTTTCAGAATATGCTTAATTTTAATTATTATAATCCTATCAGATCTTGTTTCGGCCACGATCATGGTTTATTTAGTTCTCTTGCATGACAGTTTCCTCGAGATCCCTTGACCGATTGGAGCGAATTTTGTAATGTAATTTCGCCTATAGAGAAGGCAAGGTTGAGAGGTGCTTCTCTTACCACTGGGCGTATATTACTTATTTTTTGTAATAAATGACTATAAATTACTTTTTATAGAAAACCCCTTTACGCTTATCCAAAAGAACCTTAAAAGTTGTTAACGCTGTACTTCATGAACACGAAAAGAAACAATTTAGATAGAGATCTTTATACAATTACTAGTGGAGCCCACAGACGTTGTCCTGCATGATATTTAAAGCGATTAGGATATTAAGCAAAGTATGAAAGTACCGACTGCAGTGCCATCTGCGTGGCGGATTGTGAAGCTAACCATTCCCAGATCCCTTGAACACACAGATAAAATTTCATAAAATCGGAGTTATAGAGAGTTGAGTCACATTCACAAAAAATATAAATAAAGATTTTAGGATTATCGTCAATTATCACAAAAGCATAAACAAAAGGCATGTCTTCGGATTACGCACTATACATTGGATGAAACTTTTTTAACGGATTACGAATTGATTATTCACATAACGTATAAATAAATATTAATTTAATTAAATTCTATATAATTGTTATAAAACTGATCTAAAGAATTTGAACATAAGGACGCGTAAATCTTAGTTGTTCATAGGACTCATTCTGTTGTTAACAAATTCACGTTGAACATCCGCCCAAATGGACTTGGACTTAAGACATATTTAAATGTACCACAGATGAAAAAATGTGTCTGTCCTGTGCCTAATTGGGGACGCCTCTTAATACGCCTATATTATATATATGTAGCCGCTGGAATTAGCATGTTTTTTCTATACTTAACTAACTAACTTTGAGGACCGGCTGGAAATGTATTTAAATACCAATACAATGTCACCTACGAGTCTCTATAGAATAATTACAAAATATAATTAATTATCTTATAGTTACATACTTGTGTTCTCTTAATAAAATAGATATATTCCTCTTATAACTCCTTGTATTTTCTACATCCCATTTCAAAAATACTACGTGCCCGACTCTCCAATAAGCTTGTGTTTAGGATACTTAGGACCCTCCGTAACCCAGAGTTAATCCATATAATGAAGTTCGTAAACATGATGGAGATGTATTATGGTGATATGCGTAAATATTCGGGCTTGGAAATTACTATTTTAGCTTATTAAATGTACAATTTGTGCGTATTTATATAGAACCTGCTTAAGGAAAATACAATATTTATTCCGATGATAACAGGTAAATTCACATTTTTTATTGATAAAAGCTTGCCACCGCTTGGTAAAAGGACCACAATATACAATTTTTCAATGTAACAAACATGACATTCAAATTCAAAAATCATTTATTCACGTAGGTAACACAATGTACACTTGTGATTCGTCATTAAAGAAATACATATTAATGCTTCTAATTTTACATTTACTGCCAGTTCTCAAATCAAGGGCGTAGAACGGAAGAGAAGAACTGGCAATAAACACTCCGCCACTCTTTTTAATCGCCATGTTTTTTTTTACACAACGTTTGTAAGGAGCTGCAACCATTACACCATGTTCCACATGACATCTTAAGTAATTAATAATAATAACATAAATTAAAAACAAAGACTTGTCCTCTATCAGCAGGAGGCATGGTGAAATAGGAGCACGCACTTACATTCTCGTGGGAACAACACGCAAACACATAGTCGAAATAATTAACATCACCGCATACACGAATTCAAAGACCAGTCTCCACAAGTAGCACCCGTTCACGAGTATGACGCATGGCCAGCCATCGGCCCCCTCGCCATATTTTAGGGAGAGAGACAACCCGACGCATGGACACCGCCACAAGTAATGAACATTTAAGCGAGCATGACGATCCTTGAAATGTGGACTTGGCTACATAAGAAAATAATAATAATACTGAAATAATTTGATACCACATGGATCACGGTTTGTTCCCACTTTACATTAATACAGTCGTGGATGTTGACGATCGCCCCGGAGTCTGGAAATGCAGCCGAGAGATTCACCGAGACATACACGAAGAGATAATACAAGTATTAAACAAAACAATTAAAATTAATAAAACTAAACGAAAATCGATTTTAAAGTGATAGGGGAGCAAAGAGAGAGAAAGGAGGGGCAAATGGAATGATGGGATGCCTGGGGGGCTATCTAGAGGGTAAACGAGATTTAAATTTTGATAAAAGGTTGGGGCAATCAACCTGATTGTTAAATAGCTTAAATGCAAACGATACATCAATTAATTTTCCAATTTTCCAATGACAACATCTTAAAGTGGCCTGGTTTCGTATGATGACAACTTTTTTTTGAGATACTACTGGAGATATGTAGATGCCACAGTAATCTTTATTATAATCTCTCGAGTAGTCAGCCTCCATACAACTGTACCGTATTCTAGTGTGCTCCGCACAAGACCATTGTATAATACAATTTTTGTTTTGATATCATCAAGTTGATATTACTCTTTGTAGTCTTACGTAAACAGGTATTGAAGTAACTCTTACTCAGGTACTCATTAACGCAATCTCTTCTTCCACTTCGCTGCACTGCAAATTAACTCATTGAAAACCCGTTCGCTATACAGGTTGCTTACAAGGCACTAATGATAAATGTAAACAAAATATAATATTTTCGAATGATGTAATTTATATTTAGTTGTATCAGTTTAGTTATTATTGCAAGGCTACTGCAATAAGTTGAATGAGTCATTTCAGATATTTGGATTCAATTCGTTTTTATGAAGTATTTGAATTTTTGTAGAATTTTAACAAATTTTTTTACACGATGTTAACCACGATTTAAAAACATTCGAGATTTTTTAATCCCGGTATCTGTCAAAATATATGTAAAAATGAATAAGTTAGTACGGTAGCACGCACCAATTCTACCCATATCACCTCGACGTCTGTCGAGCACAACTGAGCGTTTGTTAGGCAGTTTTTTTCGAGCACCACCACTATGTCGAACCAGCTACCCACTGAAGTATTTCCGAACCAATTCGACGTAGGGTCCTTCAATAAACGAGCTTCTGGCAATGTGAGTGTCCATGGGCCGCAGTATCCCTTAACATCAGGTGAGCCTCCTACCCGTTTGCCCCTGTTCTATAAAAATAAACCTCCGAAAGAATTACCAAGAACCGAACCCCTGTCCTTCAGTGTAACGTCTGAGTCACGAAGATTTTTCTAAGTGTTTTCCTATTTGTACTAATGAACGTAGAATAAATTAGAAGAAGCGTGTGTGTAATGGGTGTTCAGTTTCTACGACAGGTATAATACTAAACAAATACTAGGAATTAACAAAAGCAAACTTCAAAGAAATAATGTCGAACAAAAGCTTAAGAGATTTATATAGTATAATTACTTGTTAACATAAATAAGTTGTACTTATTTTTGTTACAAATGCTATTTTGCTAACGATAATATCTCTACGCACCTAAGTTAATACCTCCCACTACAATAATTAGCCAAAGAAAATATAAACAATAAAAATTGTGTTTGGGTTTATTTAGTAAACCTGAATTTCCTGGTTTTACTTTTAATTTTTTTAATACCTGTAGCTCAATATGTTTAAATGTGTATTCCGTTTATGTATTGTGTAGTATAGTTATTATAACTGTAGGAAAACTGGAAATTAAATAAGTAACCACACTGTATATTTTGTCTCACAAACTTTGCTGAAAGACTTGGTGATTAAGATGTTCAGTATTTCGGTGTTTAAAATAGCTCCGCAAAGTAAATGTTGACTTATAAAATATATTTACTTAACTATAATGTAATATGTATTGTACAACTTATAAGGTATACAAATTACAAGAAAAAAATTCATAAAAATGTTTTTTAATTAGTTTCTAATTTTCCAGGTTGTTTTAATGAATTACCTCTGTAACAATTAAAATAAAAACCAATCGTTTCAAAACATTCGGTTTACCCATGCCAAGTAGAAAACAATAAAAGAAAACTGTGTGTTTTGAGAAAATATCGAAAAAAATATCGTAATCTACAATTAAGAACAATGTTTAGTGTTTATTTTGAACATGTATTAATGCAGCCAAAAACGAATATATTTCAGTCACAAAGACCAGATAATATTGAAAATCTCCGCTGCATAACAATCACTTTATCACAGTTCATAGAAAATTCTTCGATAGAACTAAACCTCTATACAATCCAGTTGATTGTAAACTGGACAATATACATTGTTGCTTTTACATCACGTTATAGAAGGTTCGACACACGGGCGCGTCAATGTGCGACGTGCAAGTGCAAAACATGTCCTGCCATTGTTTGTTCAACGTCAACGTTTCCTGTAGAAAATGAATGAAACTGGGGCGGTCATTGTAGTTTGCGTTGAGTGCAAATAACATTAAAACCTGTGTTATAACTAGGTGATTGCACTGAACACTTTTGTCGTGGAAAATGGCTGGCGTTTTTAGTATCACAATGAATTGTTAGAAAATTGTTTCTGTGTAGCTTAAGGTACAGTAAAGGCAAAAGAGGAAGACAATTTAGAAGGTGGATTAACCATAGATACAAAAGTGTGTATAGCTGTCGGCCTAATGCCGCTTGCGTTGAAGACCTCAGGGTTTAGGGTGAGATTCAAAAAAGAGACTTAGCGCGAACTATAAACTCCTGGATTGAGGAAACAGCAGTTGGTACATGGCAGAAAGTGGCAAATTGTAGACAGAAATTGGGGGATTTGGAAGAGGCCTTTGCTAAAAACGGCCACACAAGTCTAGAATGAATACGGTGATAGAAATATAAATGTATTTAAATGTATGTATCTAAGGCTTTTAATATTTTATTATTATTATTGTGTATCTTTAGGAATTGAGGGTTGGTCTTTTTACTCTTATTATATTTATTGCTACTTACTTTCATTACAAATTATCTATTTATATAGAGAATTTTTTTGGTACGTACAATTAATGTCTATAAAATAAATAAATATAGCCTTTATTGACAATCTTCAAAGTTACATTATATCTTATTTCTACTTAGTTATTAACGAAATTTAGTTAAAGTAAATACTGTCATATTATTTCTATTAGACACCGGTTTCATGATCGTCTTGATTTTCAGCATAAGCCTCCCCAAGTGTTCTCCACAAAGATCTATCTCTTGCTTTCCTCAATCCTCATCCATGTCGCTCCTGACACCTTTTTAATATCATCTTTCCATCTACGATGTTGTCTACCTTTACTTCTCGTTTTATGTCTAGGGCACCATTCCATTACTTCTTTGGTCCATTTTCCGTGTTACTTCTTATCAAATGCCCAGCCCATTTCCATTTTAGTTGTTTGATTCGGTATTTTATTTTATACAAATGTCTATATAGTACTAATAAATCAGGTTCATATGATTCATTAGGTAATGGAATACTTTAAGAGCATAAGATTCACGCATCCTCCGAGTCTGTCTTGTAAGTCAAATTATTCATAGAATTAGATCAAAGGACCTTTGATAAGCCAGACGTAAATATCTTCAATGAGATTCTGTATCGTGGTAACAAATCTGAATTTCAGCCGGAATTGCATAACAAATGGAATTGGAAATGGCGATCGAACCCGCAACGGATATTATACAGCTATTTTGAATTTCTACTCAAACGCGAATTGTTAGACTTTTTGGTGCAATGCCGTACCCGATTTTTGTTAACATTTAAACAGGTTTTGTTCCGGATTCCATCCGTTTTAAATCTAGCATCCGGATTCTTTATTCAAACCAGTTGATTGAGTTGTGGATTTTATTAAGAGCTTCAAAGCTCCTCAGATGTATCTTTTGAATTCAGAACACGAATATCAAGGAAACAAATTCCAAAATAAATTCTCCATTATTAAATTTTTCTAACACAGTGTCTGTCTCATATGTATATTTTGAATTTAGAACGCGAATATCAGGGAACCAAATTTTAAAATAAATTCTTCATTATTTAATTTTTCTAACTGAGTGTCTGTCTCAGATGTACATTTTAAGTTTAGAACACACTTTGCATAATGTTTTAATTTAGTTATTTAAAATGAAGCAAACGGTAACAAGTTCAAAATTAAATAGTCAAAGTCTTTTCCTTCTTTCGTTTATCTATTTGGTATATATTCTATATGGAAAAATCTAGTTAGCAAATTTAGAATATCATTTTGAAATATATCTCGCCGTATAATAGAATCATAAAGTTAAAATAAAAGAACATATTTCACACTAAAATTACGGTTTACGATAAATAACTGTAATTATGGCTAGTTATTTCTAGCAACAGCTTAATCAAAGTTACCCCTTGATTTGCATAATAACTGGCTTTTAATCGTTTTGGGCCACGCATTTGTGCCTGGAACCAGGCGTTGGCAGTTGAATTTCCGAATTGATATTAATATTATTGAGAGAAAAATATAAGTAATCCCGTAAGAATCACATTATCTCTGTTTCGGTGATCTAACTAAGACATTGCCATTCCAAGTATCACCTTAACTTTGTAAATCAATAAATATAATAATACTAGCAGACCCGGCCAAGCGTCGCTGGGCTAATGTTTTCGTTAAATATTACATAGTAGTTCAAGGGAAACGGTAGGAGAACACCAGTCATGGGGACCACCACGTTTTTTTTGGTGGTTATACCATTAAATTGTAGCTTATGTGAAACGTTGGTTCTTTCATCACAGCGCCATCTGTTAGAATTATGACTGTCAAATAATAAACAAACAATTTGCAGTAAAATAATATTGCGGGTATAAATTGAGATGTAAGATATCCTATCTTTTAAGTTAGTTCAAACTGCACACGGTGTACAAATTTGATTGACCACAGTTAAGTAGTTTAGAAGTCCATAGCGGACAAACAACGTGACGCGTGATTTATATATATTAAGATTGTAATGAATGTCGACGCTTCGGTGGACGAAGAAATTGTAACCAATTTTTGTTCCAACGTCACACCTTTTTAGTGTTAGAGGTACACAAATGTACACCGAAAATAATATTCACTGTCTTTATTGTCGGCACTGTATTAAATGGTGGTTTTAGGGCGACTGCCTGTACCACATGACAAATGGAATTACGAAATTACGATACAGACATAATTACACCTTTACACCTTTTCGTATTTTTTTTTCATTAAATAAAGAAATAAATAAAATGAAGTATTTCCGGACCGATATGACTTTGGCACTCTAAGAAGAACAGTTACGTACCACTCCATTAAATGTCTGCAAATGACTTGCAAGGTGTTGCATGTCCACCTTGTGTTTGCTCCTTGTCCCTTTAAAAATTAACTATTGTGTCGCTGAAAATCGAACTGAGAACCTCCGATATACGCCATCTCTTTTACCACAGGCGTCGTATAACTATACATTTATTACTTGTTAATCTATGAATTGTATTTTCCCGCTTCCAAGAACAACATATTAAAGTGTGTCACTGTATGAAGACAGTTAATTATTTAGTTTCGCTCCAACAATACGTGACAAAAGTTGACCTGTTTTTACTTCGCCGTAGCAAGCAACTGTAGTTTGTATTGTAAAATGACCAAAATGTTTGTGACAATTCATTCCCGATGTTATCTTTGGTTTCTAGTATATTTTAAAAAAACGTATTCCAGCTTCTCGGCAATATATTATGCCATTATGTATATGTACTTTATGTGCCAGGTCACACTAACAACGATTGCTGAAAAGCACTTGAAACATAAGTTTATGTAAATAAAGTAATAAATTAACCTTTCTTTTTTTTAATTCACGAACAAAAAGTTGTATATTTCAAGCAAACAGTGTATATAGAGTATTGGAAAAAAGGAAATAAGCAACATAAATAAGAATTTTGTAACGATGACTTAGCAATTGGCTCCTTTAACATATGTTTTTTCTTAATATTAGAATTGCGCAAATATTACAACACTTACTGTGTACATAAAGCTATTTCAAGCAATATCTCTATATGTCAACTAGTTCTAACTTCAAATTGACTGCTTTGATAGCTCCTAAAACTATGTAAGTTGGTTCTAGTATACCTCACACACAGCATAATGGATATCGACCATCACGTATCCATCCATTCATTAGATCAGATATAGCCATCAGATGAGATGCAGAATAGACATATTTTTATGCGGGTTTTTCATATAAGAAATTGATTTGCGTTTATATCTCGGCTCTGGGAATAAAACGCGACATTTTTTATACTACCAGACTAATGAGACTATGATATAAAAGAATGCTACTTCTCCAAGAGAACAAAATAAATCTAACGGATTATAAACGTCAGCAAATTAATTAGTCTAAATAAAAATTAATCCGCTGGGGCGAGGTAATTAAAAGAGATCACTTGGCTGGTATTTAATTTATATTCTTTAGTACATTTCTAGTAAGTTGTTTCTCTAATTTTATTTTCCTTTTTTTCTTAAATCACTCGACATTTTACTCATAATATACCGAATCGGTTTAATACTAAACTATTAGAGAAACGCCGGTTCGGTTGTTTATAGTGATAATATATGTTGTTATATATGTTCGTAAAGAATAATTATTCTAATAAAAAAACCGAAAATGAAATCCCACGATAACGTCAACTTTTAAAAACATTTTGGCAGTTAAATTACCCACACATGCTACTTCATAGTTTTGTTACTAACTGCCGTACTGAAAATTGTTTTGCTATAGTTATTAGGCATTTATTTAAAGAAGTTCATTGACCTGTCAATAATAAATAAAAAAATATAATGTTTTGCAAAGAAAGTGGTACAATCAGATTAATTAATTATAAAAAAAACCGCACAAACAGCCATATAAAAATAGGCATACAAATGTCATATTAATGATTATAATGTCATAATAATACGAATAGTTAATTTATTTTAAATTGTTGTCAAAACTTATGGTCTAAATACTCTCCCACACTCTAAAGGCACCTTGCCTTTAAAAAGTTAAATTTAAAAATCATTTATTGATATAGGTACCAAAATGTACACTTATGAACGTCAAAATATATATATATATATATATATATAATGCTTATAATTTTACATTTACTGCCAGTTCTCAAATCAGGAAGACAAGAACTGGCAATAAACTCTCTGCCACTATAAGATATTTAAATATTAACTTAATAACGTCTCTGTGTATGTACCGCAATAAATTAACTGTGGTGATAATAACAAAAACATTTCTATATTATCTGAGGATGATTTCAATAGACCGCATAAAAAAATTAATTCAAAAGCATTAACCGTACAACCTTTTATAATGCGGGTCAGAAAGGGTCATAAATCAGTAATCCAAAAAGTAATTTCCGGCAAGTAACTAAATATGATGTTTTTTGTTTCTAAATTACCTTATTAAGCTTTCAGAATCCACTCTGGATTTAAGCTTTAAGAATGTTTTAAAATTAACGAGACTAAAGCAAAGTTAGTAAAAAATTCCTGTTTACGTAAGCCTATAATGAACGTCTAGGTTAATTTGTTTCACTTGAAAAAATACTTATTTTATTTTATTTATGCACTCAAACACGTGAGGACAATCAGATACTTATGAAAACATGTTAGAAAAGGGATTTATACGTGTGTAAATGACATTAGAACTTAAGAACTAGCAGCGCTAACCAGATCCATGCATTTTCTCACAATCGAGTGGCCCAAATCGCAGCACACAACTCCAGAAGGGACTTTTTGTATGGAAGAAGTCGCATGGGTCCGCCAAGCTTTCGCGACAATACATCGTAAATATATAAATAGCGATTAGGTAAAAATATAACAAGGCAAAATAAACAATAATAATAGCAAAAAATTAAAACTACAAGGTTGCTATAACGACTCGGCTAAAGGTATCTAAGGAATTGCTGACAATTCGCACGATACAATTTTAACAATTTCAATTTAAACGACTTAACGGACCGAAATGAAGCTTGCATGTATCTCTTCATTCATTTTTAATAAACTGTTCGACACATGTATTTAGTTAATTATATGCCGATAAAGTTTCTTTTCACGTTTAAGAGAACTTTATAATAATAACTAGCAAACTCGGCGAACTCCGTTTCGCCACCAGATGGCGTCGTTTTATGTAACATTTCGTTTGGTGATCCCGCTTTTCTGTTGAATTTTTTCCTGAATTTTCTTTGCTATAAACCTAGCCCGAGACCTTTCCAACGAATGCAAAACCGTGGAAATCGGTTCGTGCGTTCTGGAGTTATAGCGTTAGGAAGGAAAACCCGACTTATTTTTATATAGTAGACTAGTGGGGGTCCACTAGTCTACTAGATCCTACAGACATTGTCCTGCATGATATTTATAGCGATTAGGATATTAAGCAAAGTATAAAAGTACCGACTGCAGTGCCATCTGCCGGGCTGATTTGTGAATCTAAACCATTCCCAGATCCCCTTGAACACACACAAAAAATTTCATCAAAATCGGTCCAGTCGTTTGAGAGAAGTTCAGTGACATACACACTCACAGAAGAATTATATATATAAAGATAATGTATTTATTTAAACTCAAACTCAAACTCAAATCAAACTCAAAATATCTTTATTCAAGTAGGTAACCAAGTACACTTTTGAATCGTCAAGTTAAATTAATCTAAATTTACATTTATACAGTTCCAAGTCAAGGGCGTAGACGGGTAAGAAGAACTGGCAAGAAATTTCCCCACTCTTTTTAATCGCAAGTATTGTCATACAAATTGTTTGAATGAGAACAATCAAAATTAGGATCATTTAAGTAGTCCTCAAATTTATAAAAAGCTTTGTTGATTAATTTTCGTTTAACGAGGGCTTTGAATTTATTTAGTGATAATTCTTAATTTCGCTGGGAGCTTGTTGTAAAAACGAATACAATTTCCATATAAGGAGTGGTTTATCTTTGGGAGCCTGGTTGGTCGTACACTCAAATTAGTTCTATTTCCTATATGGTGAAAGTCACCATGTTTTAAAATATATTTTGGAATACAAGGCTTCAAGAATATATTGACAGATAGTGTCATAATATTTAATTCCTTAAACTTATTCCTACCGACTCCCTCAGAAACACAACAAATACCCCAACAGCCCGCTTCTAGCACAAATATGGATTGAACCTCTGCAGCAGACATTCAAAGTCTATATGGTTAATGGTTATTAATGTGTTAGTTGCAATTTTGCCTAATATTATAGTAGTGGGATAGCTTTAAGGTAAATCATTAAAAAAAAAATTATGAAATCCCAACACACACACACACATCACCACATCAAAACCACACGCACAGTATTTTAGACTTGGTTAGACTAGGTTGTAAATGTTTAATCTAATTAAAACGTATCTCGAAATACCAGCCAGCCATCAACCCGTCGGCAAGTTCAGATAACCAGGGTGCTATCGTCAAAGGTGGCGTTTTGGACGCCAAGGCTCACTTTAGGTCGCCAGCTGAGTAAGTAACAATGAAAACATTCTACAAATTGGTGTTGCATTTTTCATGAGTCGGAATATCGGATCGCATGAATTAATTATTCAGATTGGTTTCATTTAAATAATGGTTCGAGATATCAATGATCTATTGTTTTAAGTTACATTGATTCTAAAAATTTGTATTTTTTCGCTTTCGAGAAAACGCTGATTATATTTTTTACTTCACTTTTCTTTCTCTCTTCTCTGTGTTAGACTGAAATCCAAAATGTTTGCCATACAGGCACATTTGAGGCTATGCCTCGACTGAATCTCCTCTTATTCTTTAGGTGGGAATAATGTGTATCATAATATTGTCCTTGATTTACGCGAGTACCTATTCAATTGAAATTTTAACTGTTCAATTGATTTATTGATTAGCTTAGAGTTGTTTCTACGTGTGTTATGAACACTTCGTACATAATGTACATAGATACACAGTGAATGAAACGATGTAAGCCAGTGTGAGCTGTCATTAGTAGGAATTTTCAATGTCCTTTATCTAAGGTTAGGTTTAAAATTATATGAATATATACTGTTTTGTAATAAACGAACAATTGGCAATTATGTTGACAAAGAGTTCAATGTTCTATCGAAAATCGAAGTCTATTATTATAGTGTAATCGATTTATACGTTAGTTACTTGTTCGGGGCTGTCTTCTCATTATCCATAAGGTTATTGTTATGTAGGAGTCAAATTTAGGATAGCATAAGGCCATCGAGTAGATTGATATGGTTTCAAATTTACTAATATTGTAAAGAAAATTCATGAATTTCTGATTCATGAATGAAAAAAAAATATTAGCTAAAAAAATTCATCTATCCTAGTATGAATATTAGAATAGTTGCTCCCCTCACACTTCAAAATCGATTGTCCTTTAGTTTTTCTAATTAAATTTTATGGTCCAATTTTTTGGTTCAGTTTTCCTATAAGTGCTTGTCACATTAAATATTGTTGTTCGATATTGTGCCGAGCGTTGGAAAACTTTTATAAATCAATCAATAGAAAGATTTTACGCTATAACAAACAACAAAGTAGCCAAAATTTGACGTTCGATAGGTAGTCAAACACTTAGTTTGAATCACCGCACTCATGGATGGATTTTATTCTATATGTGGTATTAACCCAATCGTTTCCGACGTGTCTTGGACCAACATATTAACAAATATGAACTGAAAAATTGAATATATAGATTACTTACAGTACCACATACTTTTCTTGGCCGGTAAGAGCGTCGCTGTCATGGATTGCCAGTAAATAAAAATTAACAATTTTAAGGGGAATAATTTGAAGTTATGCAGGCTAACTTAATAATTTATTGAAAAAGTTCTTTATAAAACAATGTATCTAGTTTCTAGAAAAAACAATTCCAGGCTTAAATAAATTTGACACAAACTTAGGATCAACTGGTTTTGTTACCTTTACTATTAATATAATATATTTTAAGATACCTAGCAATCAGAACGGTTCGATAATTAAAACTTTGCTATTGTAATTAATAATGCAATTATAAAAATAGATAGTAAAATTATTTATTGTACGCACCAAAATGGCGACGGTAGTACCAATTTCACCCGCCGGCCAAGAAAAGTATGTGGCACTCTATGTGTCTGTCATACCACCCATTAAAAAAAATATTGGTTTTAATAAGGAATTTATTTATATTTCCCGTTATAAAAATATTACTCGATACTACTCGACCATATTGATTTTGTTATCTATTTCACATTATTCTTGGAAATAATGTCTACAATCCTTTAACGACTTTCTTATATTTATGTCGTAAAATCTAGTTAATTTCCTTCATTATGGTAAAATATTCATAGAAGTGTCGTTATATAATTCAATATGACAGGATTCTAAGCTCAACAATCTATTTCCGATCGGAATTCAATCTGTTAAAGGACGTTCGAGTGCTTGCCTAACATCGATTCGCTCAGGAAATTTGACTTTACCTGTTGAAGTTCAACATCATTGACATACGAATACAATATTTTATGAATATTCTTTCATACAAAGAAGAAACTCAAATATTGTAATTGGGTAAAACTATATCTTGAGTTGGCTTATCATTCCGAAGACGAAATATAATTAGGAAGTTGATTTCAGGTTTTTTAATGTATTCTTAGTTTATTTATAATTTGTTTTAATAATGAAACAAACGGTAGATTTTTTTTAAATATTCAGAAAATGAACAGCATTACGGACAGCTAATTCAAAAACTACTAGAACGATATCAAAAAACGAAACGATTACACCGTTAGAATGCCACATTATTCTTAGGCTATATTTATTAAACAAAAAATGCCTAAATGTAGTTGAGACAGGCCACAAAATTACTGTTGCTACTTATAAGGAAAAGGGGTTTAAGAAAAACCAATAATAATACATACATACAATAATAAAATAAACCGTCTTCATATACAAGTATGTAAGCATAACAAAAAACTACGCCCGTTTTAAAAACATAATAAATCCCCGCTATTTATAAACATAATCCATCTGAATCTTTAATATCATTAAACGCGGGGACGTATTTAAAAATCGACATCAAAAATAACGATACTTTTAAAAAGTTTCCACGCAATCTACGGTAATGATACTACGGTATGAAAGAGCTTTTTGCTTTATTTAAATCGTTGGCAGACTGAATACCTCATTCAATACAAACTGCATAATAAAAATATTAAAAACAAACGTCAAGGGTTTGGCAAACAAGCGATAACGAGAATTGTAAAGAGAAAGTCACAATGTAGCGTTTATAGAAGGAACAATTAATTATTAAACAAGAAATAAGGGGTTTGATTTAAGTTATAAAATGTTATGTACCTTAGACAATATAATTTTTGAAACTTCTACTCATAAAACTGAATTCTATCACTCCTCTTTTACTGTGCAAAGTATCTTGCTATGGAATTCCCTACCAATTGATATCAGACGAGCTCAGTCTTTAAATTTATTCAAAAAGCTTCTACCTCGTGATTAGCTACTACTTATATATGTATATTAATTATTGTGAATCAGTTAACCTTTTGATTGGCTTTAAAATTTTTGTTTATTTTATTTATTGTTGTTTTTTCTTTAGATTTTACTTTATTTTATTTATAGTTACGTGTTATTTTAAGTTATTTTTTTGTTAAGTATTTATGCACTTCTTGTACTCTGCCTTCTGTAGGTGTTTCTTTTTTATAGTTCCACATTAGGGTAGCCTGGAAGAACGATTTTTTGTTAGCGATAAGGCCGCCTGTTGCGTTTAAACATTTTTTGCTATTTTTATATTTTTGTATATGTATGTTTTTGTATAAGGTAATAAAGGATAAATAAATCAACCAATGGATATTATGAAGATACACCATAGATAATTTTATTTCATTTATAGACCTACAGATGTCTTAATTTGTTCTCAAAATTACAGTTTAGCTTGTTATGTTACCTAACATTAGTAAAGTTACATATATATTTTAGTTAGTAATTAGAAGCGTAAACAAAATGTATGCAATTACTTGAAATACTTGAAGCCAAAAGGAGCTGTTTAGTTTATACCACACTCATAAATTATTATTTAACATTCTCGTTCCCCTAATGTTATCTTTGTTATAAGCTCATTTTAAAGAATTAAAACTAGTTGTTAAACAGCTTCAAACAATTTTATTATTATATATACCTATCTGAACATCCATACGACAACCGCCACCGAACTTGCTAAACTTATTTCTTAAGATACCTTATTATATATTTATGGAAAACCGTTTTTAAAAACAGTATTTTAACCCCAGAAATCTCATACAAGGCCGTTTCATTCAGGTTTATTTTTTGTACATAGCCCAAGGAAATTATGCCGTGAAACCAGCCACTGTAAAGTTTACCGCTTTTCGTGTCAATTGCCAACTTGGCGATATCTCATTTCATCTTAGCCGTGGTTTGAGCACCTTCGTAAATTTGAAAAGTTCGCGACAACTTTGCAAGATCTTATGTAACCTATGTATTTGCGTACATTAGATTTAATGTACTTTTGCATAACTTGTAATCTGCTATTGCTATTAATAACAATAAAAAACATGGTTTAGACTTTTGGATTTAGATTTCTACATCTGTTTTATTAATCATATTTATTTATATGTTTAATTTTAGAGTCTATTAATACCACGTTTACTTATAGAATTGAAAAACTGGTTACTAAGTTACTAAATCATATAGGCGTTAGTCAATATGGGCCAATGGATAAATTCCCAGTAAGTTCTTAAGATTCTTAGGGACCTACTAAAAACTTAAGAACAGCAGAAATGGCTCTGCCTAGGAGTACAAACACGTAACTTTATTTCTATTGTAGCGACATCTATTAGTATTAGTATGATGACATCTCAAACGCGCTAACTTCATTATTCCAATCGCAAACCACAACTCCATCTTGGCTTCTGGGGCCTTGGGGCCAGTCAGTGGTTAGACTGGTAGAGAATTCTATCTTTAGGTTAGGAGAACAGTTTTCAAAATCACAGATAAATTCAACACTTCTCAACCCTTTAATTTTATTTACTTTCTTAGTTCTAATAATAAGGTGTCGATTGTACGCTGAGAATTATTTTCTGGAAATTCGTAATACCGTATTTAGTAATTAAAGCTTCGTAACATTATATATCTATTAGGTTGTAAATAGTACAAGTATATGTAAATAATATATTCATAAATTGCATTTTTTAATTTCAGCTTCATAGTAAAATAGGCTTTGAGTTAATAAGTATTTATGTCCGCAATCAATAGTATCAGAGCAGGAATATCGCGTTTTTTTGGTTAAGGTCTGCAGAAATATTCTAAATAAATTATACAAATTTTTAATTATTGCAATTCTCTTACAAAGTGCCGATTCCAATAATTCATCTATAAAACCCCTTTTCGATGTAGTTCTTTCAATGTATGTTGTGAAGTGTTTTAAAGTCGGAATCGAAACCATTATTAAATTTACAGGGTAAGCTCGCTGGTTTGTAAAATAAAACTTTTTATATATATTTCACACTAATTATAACGTTGAGTTCGCATACAACTTCAAACTTAACATAACTTTGTAATATTCATCATCGAACATTATGTTATTGTATTAATATCCTGATTGAAAGGTAATGAAATAAAATGAAAAACTATTTAACATTTCCAGGGCGTCCAACATGATGTGCCTTCTTTCTTCTGCAGAAAAACCAAAAAAGAAGTGTTTTGCAACCAAACCAATATTTAGAGTGTAAACCGTGTACTGTTTAAACAATTACTTGCAAGATATGAGACCTGCAACAGATATATTTTTCAAGCAACTTTTCAAACGCTTTGTTGTAGTCCATTTCCAACTTCGTTTTTTAATCCTAATCTGACTTAAAAGCCGTTTCGTTTATCTCTGTCTTGACATCCTTTGTCCTCAAACCATTGTTCAGTATTTCAGATTGCATCCACTATTTTAAAGTGACATATAAATATTAAAAGTACTCAAAGCACAGAAATGAACCACGTTCAGAACTCAAAGACCGAAGTTTTACAATTGGACGTCTTTTTGTGTTCAAGCATAATCAGTCCCTGGACTGTATTGTGGAATCAGTCTCAGTATTAAACATTTAGTAGATTTTTAATACGACTAAAAGTAAAAACGTTATTCTTTATAAAAGCTAAATAGTCTCCTCCGTAGAGGTATATATTCCTATCCTACGGTTGGATGTGCTGCTTTTCCCGTAGGCGTTTGAATACATACCAGAATATGGTTTTATCTGTGTTACTTTATGATGTTCCTACAAAAATCTTTAGAAACTGTCTTTAGAGCATAACATCGCAAACAACGGACTCAAGTGAGGGTCTAAAGCCGAACTATAACTTTTATAAATAATAATAATATGCTGTAAACAAAGCCCAACTGTTGCGCCAACTGAATGCTGTCTCCGACACTATCGACATATTTTATTATATTTAATTTATTCCGACATTATCATATCTAGTACTAGAGTCTGGCTAATGAAAGAAGATAACGAAGAAGCGCGGCAAATTAAAAAAAATAGTATGGTATTCCTGAAAGTTTGCTATATTTTGTGGATTAAACTTACTTGATACTTGATTTTATTTTATTATTTTTACATTGAAAGTAACTGTGTTTCTACGAAATTAAATACTATACGTATTTCGTATTTTACTATAGATACTTAAAAGCATTAGCATTGCATGGAAAACTAAAACTATATTTATTATAAAACACAACATTATTCGGAATAATCAAATCCTGCGAAAGAAACGAAATATTCTATCAAATAAAACAAAGTTTAGGCTATTATACCTGTTAACTATTCGGAATAAATATATTATATAAATAAAAATGAGTAATTGAATGAAGTATCAAGACAATAAATCATACGAGCCTAAGAAATTCAATGACATTCTGTGTTGCCATCCGAAAGTTTTCAAATAATTCAATTATCTTCTTTCATTAGCCAGACTCGATAAGGATAGTGTATGTATGTTTGTGAATAAATTTAATTAGAATTTGAAATATCTGTTTAGGAAATTCATAAACAGCATTAGTCATAAGTCATTTAATTGTCCGCAGTTTGACATGACATGCTAAGCTCAGCACAATTAATCTCCCTCGATTGGTCATTAGAATATTACTAGTAAATTTATGGGCAACTAGTTCCCGCGAAGCCACACAAAACTACTAGATATATGAATGTATTGTTTCCTCTAGTATACGTATAGTATCATTTAAAAACTATACAAAATTTTGAGACAATGATATCTTACTGTATTGATAACATGTCTACGAAGAGCTACGTTTTATCTACGATTAGTGCTACGGGTAGCTACGAGTTGCTACATAAATCGAAACTAAGTGTTATTAATAAATTTAATATCTCGAGATTTTCTGTTATTTAAAACATTTCAATTTACTTCTTAAAATATAAATAGAATCATAGTGAAACATGAAAAAAATATTATGAATTAATTATTGACAAAAATCTTTCATTGTAATCTTACTGTATTTTCGTAGATTTATTATTATTTTTGATTATTTTGCTTCCTTTAGTTTAAAATAAATAATATGACATCTTGACGTTATAGAATTTTAAAATTTTCTGAAAGTTGATTAACTTATTTTTTAAACTGGTTTATAAACAACAATTGGACCATATTCATTGGAGCTACAACTTTGGCACTCAAAATAGCTATTCAATTACATGTATTGAACCTCGAAAATTCCAGAGCTTGTAACGGATATTCAATGTTTGAAATTTCGAGTTTCATAAAATTCCGTATGAAAAAAACGAGTATGAAACATAAAAAATTAACGTGCCACTTTCATTGTATGAAACATTGAACTATGACACCAGTAATCCCACACGTTATGCAAAAGTACTGATTTGTATGAAACAAATAGGCAGGATTCTCATACACAGTGAGTGGAGTATGAGGCTCAAGACTGAACGCTCCATCGCGTTCAGTCTTGAGCCTCAGCCAACTAGCTCCAAGTCTGTCCGGCTCTCTTTGCTTCAACTGCAACTGTACGACGCCACATTTGCCTGAGACGGCCACGCTTCCACTTTCCTTGCGGGTTCCAATCAAGCGCCTGCTTGGGGATATAATTGGAATCTCGTCGGAGTGTATGGCCTATCCATTTCCATTTGCATCTGCTGGCTAAACGGGGTTTCGGGTGGCAGCGCTCCCTAAGTAGCTCGTGAGAGACCTTCTCGGGCCAGTAGATTTCCAGAATACGGCGAAGACAGGGGTTGACGTAAACTTCGAGACTTCTCATGTTATGATTAGCCATTCAGGCCATGGACACAGTGCTAGAAGGCACGTGTGATTGCCAACCTCTTAAGGATAAATTTTATAAAGAAACAAAAATGTTCCATAAACTTTCGCCCATCAAACATCTGTATAGTGTAAACTATAGCTTATGTTAAGATTTCATAGTTTTCCGATATACTTTTTGATAAATTATATTCATAAAAAGGGAATCAATTATTTTGTTATCTACTAGTACGTTCCCTTTAACTCTTAAAGGGTATAAATAATCACTATTTTGTGTTGATAAAACTATACAAGATAAATATTCAAAAACTAAAACTAAGAATTTCCGATATTTATAAGAGAAAACATCAAAGACCATGTACGGGAGTCAATTTATTCAACAGGATCTTAAATTTCTTCTTTATTGAAACGTGATCATAAAATTGCGTGAAATGGCCGAAGATAGAACGAGTCTCTAAGTTTTTTCTTAGGGACCGTACTTATCCGAAATAACCTTTTAAACCTTGTATTTGTTTGTATCCACGGTCTACCCTATTCCTTAGTAAATGTAAAAGAGAATTTTTACAATTAAACTTGTGAATTAAAGATACTTTAATATAGATAACAAGGATAACACTGGTTGTCTTTATAGAACAAAGAAGTGTCGGGAGGTTCATCTGGTATATAAAACCGCCATGGACATTCACAAGCAAAATGGTTAATTTCTTAAAGGCAGGCAAAGGATTCCAAGGACGGTTAAATACTAGGAGTATTTAACGTTTAGTTGTGACAGAAATCAATGGAAAGATGCGTACTGAAAATAAGAAAAATACATTTAATTAAAAGCGAAAAAATAAGACGAAAAACAAAAGTTCCTTAGTAGATGCCTTGCATTATGCCCAAGAAAAGGAGTGGACCTTGAGACTAAAATAATCAAAATTATTGTTATACTCGTACCACCGTTAATATTTTGTTAGTGTCATATTATAATGTTTACGCTGTGGTGAAAGAATAATTAATCGATTTTGCGTTGGAAGTTAAATAAAACGTTTTTTGAAGCGATCGCTTTTAGAATTTAAAGACGATATTACAATCCAGATTTTTATAACCATTAACCATATTAATAATTTTTTTAACACGTAAGATTTTATATGAATTATTCTAAAGACAATAGGAAAAAGATAAAACATTTAATAGGTATTTGAAACTATGTATGATTTAGCCCGTTTTTATAATGGAAAATAGTGTAGTAAAATTAGATCTTATAGCGACTGCTTACTTTTCAAGTGGGTTATAAAATCAAAAGAAAATCCCCCTCGCACTGATTAAACGACAGTCATTATCCTGTTACAGGAAAATTAAGGAAGTTGTCGGATTTTATGGCAACATTCAATTCACGTTAGACGAAAGTTGTGTAATGGATTGTGACAGATAAATAGATTTGCTAAATATAGTATAATAGAGATGATGGCCTATGACGATGGATTTAGCGTGCGACTCTTATCTTTGAGGTCGTAGGTTTAAACCCCGGCTTGGCAATGGACTTTCTTTCTATGTGAGCACTTAACGTTCGCTCGAACGGTGTAGGAAAACATCGTGAGGATGCCGGCTTGCCTTAGACCCAAACAGTCGACGTGTGTCAGGCACAGGAGGCTGATTTGACTTGACTATTAGATTTACAAATGATCATGAAACAGATACAGAAATCTGAGACCTAGACCCAAAAAGGTCGTAGTGTCATTTATATAGTACCTTTTTAACACTACTAAAACTTTAATAAAATACATGTAGTAATAATTGATTGCTCATACTTCTAATTTTAATTGGGCACTAATAACATGTTGAAAAAAAAATCTATTTTAAATTGTTGTCAGTTGATGTACAAATCAATGTAATCAAAACTAATATTTCAAGATTTTGCAATATTGAACGAACGCGATAACTTCAGGAACTAATGGAATACATTTTATTTTTGTCCAATCATGAAAGAAGACTAACGCTACGAACTAACTATATGTACGTTATATACATTATAACACATAAAAGCGTTTTAATACAAACGATAACGCCTCGTTATACTAGCAATATAAACTGTTCACACATTCTCGCCTGCATAATTTATAAGGGCTAGTGGCCGGTGGCCACATTTGTGCGATAAAACCTTTCCGGCATATGTTTTATATCTGAACTATGCGAGGAATTTAACTGCGTTAATGCTAGCCGACGGCTTATACGAGTATAAGAATACAAATTCAAATCTATAAGGAAAAACATTTCAAGAAATAGCTTTTTTAGTAAAAGTCTGTATATTAAATAATTATAATCCATATATCTGGTTAAGGAGAATTAAGAATATCCCATACCCCACATACACACCTTCACGTACATACCCTCACTTTTACACCATCACAGAACAAAGCCAAATTAGGTACCTCTTAGTTAAATGTATTGAATAATTTTTGTTTTGTTCCCTTTTGTAAATGTTTGAACCTTTTTGTAGGTAAATATTATGTATTCCATATATAATTTTTGTTAGCCGTAATAAATAAATAAATATTGATGTGTCTGCGTGTTTATGTGTGTATCAGAGTGTATATGTAACTATATATTTAATATTCTGTTTTGTATATCATTTAACTATACCTATTTTATTAAATATTTTATTGCGCATTTATTCTTTGTTATAAGTATTATATTAATTATTGCAAGCAATTTATGTACCACTATACTATTAACACTTATTTAATGATAAGGCATTTTATGAAATGTATAATATTGTATTAATATAAAGATTTCTACACTCACTGTGAGGATTAAAAAGGCGAAAATTAATGCGTAGGTGCTGCAAGTTTTAGAATATATATCATGAAATATATGATAATATGAAAATATAAAATAACATTAAAATAATAACGGTAATGGAATTTGTATCTTTGTGTCTTCATATTATCATAACCTGTCGTTGTCAGAAAATAATAGGTACGTAAGGAATTTCATTCCAATAATAGATAGCACTTACATTTCTTCTTGATTTACGAACACAATAAAGCACTTAGTATTTGTGCCGAATTTCTTTTCTAGGTTATTGAATCGGGCTTTTTCGTATATTTTAGTAAATTATTCATATAAGAGTATTTTTTCGAAAAAAATAATGTTTTATCACACACCGTTTGTTAAGAAGACAAAATCTGGCTTGTATATCGAGTACGAGCATTTAACTATTATAAAGTTTTAAGGCTTTATTTTAATTGTAAACGAGCAAGAACTTAATGGATACCACCGCCCATGGACAATACATGCCAGAGGGCTCGCGAGTGCGTTGCCGGCCTTTTAATAATTTGTACGCTTCTTAAATTTCCCTTTTGTTGGGCACGGTTTAAAAGTTATATTTATATCGAAATTTATTCCGTTTATTATTGTCAAAATCATTAAGAAAACATACTTTTATAATGTATTATTGAATATAGCAATACTACTTATGAACAGCAATACGTCGATATGAGATTTTCAAGAATTCATCGAGAATGGCTGTACGGATTTGGCTATGTATAGTCTAGAAATATTTGTGGAAGTTCAAAAAAGGTTTAAACGCTGTAACATAAGTAAAGAATAATACTAAAAACGACAGTTGAATTTTCCAATACAAACTATTCATGGGAAATATTTGATGCCATTTTACAAAAAAATTGTCACTTGGTTATGATATATTTATAGATGCCTTCAGAATTGTGTTTCTTATGAGGTCCGATCTCTTTGGTCTGTTTTGAAATTTTTATATTAAGTTGTAACACAAAAAGGTGATACGAAGATCACTTAGTATGAAAGGCTATGAAAGCTCAGACCTACATATTAATACCAAATGTAAATAAGATTCTTTACACCCTCATTATATCAAGGCACCAAACAAACTCCTATCCAAATACCCACTTTGCCTTTAAAAGCAATGCTAACGACTTCCCGATACAAGCGTTGGGAGTAATCACTCAATATCAGCCAATCAATCAACATTGAAAAATTGGAAGAAACGACGGAACGTTTCATTGCTTTTGTAGGTTCTGAAATTGAACGGGTATTCAATGTCTGTCTCGTAATATCCAGTTACTAAACTTCGTAGTGTATATTATTGTGACAAGTCGTTAGATCTTAATATCATAATCAAATAACCTGCTATCTATGTCATGCTGTTTTTTAAAACGCCATACCAAACGAGCAGGAGGCTCACCTGATGTTATAGTGATACTCACGGACACTCGCTACAGGTCTCGCGAGTGCGTTGCCGGCCTTTTAAGTATTGGTACTGGTTAAGTATTGGTTAAGTCGACTGCCTTAAAAAACGCAGTTCGCTAGTTTACACTTCCAGCCATCAAGGTGATGCTGATGAAAATTTGAATGCTGATGAATGAATGTTTATTGGACAGATATAGAAATCTTAGCCAATCGTTCACTTTATTCAAAAATTATGTATTTAGGCTCGCTCTTGAATAATTTGAGTCAAACAAAGAAAAGATTTAATATAAACATATTAATAAATACTTTTGGACGTTACATACTACGAGCGCTGTTCACAGTATTCATACTTTTTTACACTAGGCCAGGTGCTTTTAAACAGAACAGGAAACAAACAAAACAGGTGAAATTTATGCATTAAAAGGATTGCATGTACGTTTGAGAAAGAACCTAAATAGTTACCTAAAATTCACTATAAAACCCTTTTCAACACAAAACGTTCATACAATTTTATTACAACCCTGACGAAATTATTTCGATTGAAAGTTCGCAATGCACAGTCCTGGACCTTTTCTAAATCGAAAGATGTAATCTTGTTTTTTAATACTAGTTGAACCTTGGACAGGTACTGTGCTTTGTAAGGCATAGTCCGAGAGCCCAAGCATTCAAGAAAGTTTCAGTTTTATCTGTTGAAGCTTTATATTGTAAAAGACGAGAAAAGCAACGTTTTGTTAGCTTTCTAGATGGTTCATATTTATTTTAGATGCGACTCAATATAGCACAAAAACAAGACTTATTGTCCATTTTTTGGTGTAAAGGAGTCCTTTATAGTTCGTCTTTTTGAATATACTTTTTAGAAGCCACGGAACTATTCTATCAATCTAACTATCTTCACTTAGATCTCTCAGGTTACTGATACCAAATATGCGATAAATCATTTTATAATCAGAGAGTATAATTTATAAAAAAAACATTTAGCCGCTAAAAACCTCATCTTGGTAATAAAAAAATAAAATGTATAAAGGCAATAAAACTTTATTCTCACACTGTTATACTAGTATATCCTAATAAGTTGATTTTTGTAGTGTATTTGTTTTGATCCTCGTTCCTATCATAACTATTTTTTTTATTAAAAAAAATAAAACGATCTTATCAAAGATTATTAATTTTTTCAAATATCATAGTACATTGTCTTTTGACCCAGCCGACATCTATTTAACCGTTTTAAAATTTATTTTATATTCCAAAATATTCAAGACGGTGAGATACAACTACTAAGATTTATTTTAGCGACATCTACAGTCTGCGCCTACAAATCATATTCAGCCACTGGAGCATTCGGGCTGGACCGTGAGTATTTAGACTGGTCGAGGAGCTTTCCTTTAGGTTGGAGGACCAGCAAACCATTTTTATAGCCTCCTTTCTTCTTAGCCATCGTCAATACCGTCAGACAGCCGCGGGTTTGTTTCTGTGCGGGACTCGCTACGCCACTTTCATTTAGCTCTTAGACTATACGATCGTAATACATCCGACTCAAATCAACCGTGCCAACGTGACTTGTGAAAGATATTTACTGCAGATTACTTTTTCTTTAGTTCGTTTGAACGACACTCAAATGTTTATGACGCCCTGTGCAATGCAAACGGAAATAAATCTGGAATTTAATTTAGCGTAAATTATCGCGTATCTTTAATACGTTTATATAAAATCTTGCTTTGTTTGACTCAAATTATTCACGCGCGAGCGTAATTAATTAATTTTTGAATAAAGTGAACAATTGGCTAAGATTTCTATCTCTGTCCAATATACAGTATTTGATCAGCATCACCTTGATTCCTGGAAGCGAACTGTGGAATCGACTCCCGATGGCGGTCTTCCCTAGAAGATACGACCTCAAATTGAAGAAATATTTAACATACTTAAATTTGGCCGACGCAACACATCTACTAAAGTGTGGTCACTGTGACTGGAATACAAAAATATTTAAATATATAAAATAGCTCAGACGGCTGGACCGAATGTTAGCATTATTTGTATTTGGGATGGATCCCCCAGATAGCAGAGTAATCGACTAAAAGATCGGATAAGTACCAAATAACAATAAATTAAATAATTAATTTTACGAATACAAACAGCATGTAGTGCCATCTCTTGACGAAACAAGTCTGTATTTGCAAAAAACGTTGTATCAATATTATTACCCTAATGAAATCCTAAGGTTAACTCCGCGGAACGAAGTTTGCCTGGTCGGCTAGTCCAATATAAAAACATCTGAAGGTGATTAAGACACTTTTGATAATAAAAAATAGTGTTTATTAATCATATTTTACTATAATCATATAGTATAGAGGCCCTGTTCTGGAAGACAATAGTTTAAAAGAACCGAATGTTGTTTTAAAGGTTGCAATTGTTATAATATTGATCCGAAATAGAGGGTAAATTTGTATTGTAGAATTCATCTGGTAAATGTGTAGAATATTATATACTTATTGAGGTACATAATAGATGTTTTACATAGAAAAATATTATATAAGTAAAAGCACATTATTCCAAGGCTTCAGCGTTGGTTTGGGTTTTAAAATGTCAATGACCTTTGTCGGAGCATTTCCATTTGTGAAAGTCACCGAGTTTATCCTTTGGACAAAATAAGTTCTCGTTTAAATTAAGAAGCTTCGTAAGTGTCACAAAAATGAAATAACATTTTTAGAAGACATTTTGTATTTCATTGTTAAGATCCAAAATGAAAATATTATAGTAGATGACATTTTTATAAGCATTCAAATTTCCAAATAAATCCTTTTATTATTACTAGCTGAACCGACAAACCGTTGTTTTGCCATGTATATTATTTCTAAGAAACATTGTTTAATTTCAATAAAAATAACTATCTGCTATAATAAAAAATAGGGGTTGATCGTAGAGGAGTGAAAATTAAGGGTTGTATGTATTTATATTTGTATCATAAAAAAATTTAAAAATATCAAAAATAAAAATTGGGGTGGACACCCCTCATCACATAAGGGTTTGAAACATAGATAGTAGCCGATTCTCAAACATACTGAATATGCATAAAAAAATTATAAGAATCGGTTCAACCGTTTCGGAGGAGGATGGGAACGAACATTGTGACACGAGAATTTTATATATTAGATATTTATTCTTTAATTGAATTTAGTACTTCCAATGGTAGCTAAGAAAAAGGTGTTCAACTTATATATCTTACCATGTGTCAGATGCGGCTGCCAGACTTGGGCATTATCTCAGAAACATCTTTTAAAGTTGAGAACATGCCAAAGACGAATGTAAAGAAGCATGGTTGGTGTAACACTGATCACCAAAACCGACATCTGATGTATTAGATTAAGTTAGATTACGTAACTTAAACATGTGTTTAAATATATAATAATGGGTGTCAGCAATAAAGGCTTAATAATAATAACTATAATCAATTTCTGAGGTTTCAATGCGAAATACAAGCGACAAATTTTTTTTTTTAAAGTTTAGTTATTTTTTTAAGTTGCTTTGAACCAACGTTAGTTTCTTCTACATTCTTAATTTTTTTAGACTGAAGATTAGATAAGGTTTAGAAAACTCTTAAATCATGACATTGTCAACAAATATAGTTAATTATGTTAACAAATTTAAATATACTTACTTTTAATTGACTAAATTACAAGTTCAAATTACATTTTACTGTAGTGTAATTAAGAAAAGCGTTCAGGATATTTTACTATACTAGATAAAGTTGTGAACTACCCTTCATGACGTGAATAGTGCGTCCAAATTCTAAACATTTATCAGGGCCTGTTGCGGGCAGATCTGTAGCTATTAATCCAGAGCCCAATTCATCTCGATAAACAATAAAATGAATGAAAAAGGTGCTACTAATAGTTGGTCGGAGTTTATCTTTGTTCTGTTTGGTATATTTATACCTAAGTATATATATATATATATAAATATATAATAAGAGGCAAACAGGAGGCTCATCTGATGTTAAGTGATACCGCCGCCCATGGACACTCACATTGCCAGAAGGCTCGCAAGTTCGTTGCCGGCTTTTTAAGAAATGGTACGCTCTTTTCTATAGTTTGCAATGTAGTTTACCATTCACAAATATGTTTATTTTGACGGTACTTATACATAAGTGTTTTCGGGACGATTCGGGAGAACGAAATACTAAAAATTACATAATTTCGGATAGCCTTTAAATTCAACCCGTTTCATTTCGCATTCTCAGATTTACGACGCGTGTCGTGTTTGTGACTGTGTGTTAGTGTGTGTTATAATTTAAATTATTTACCCATCGACACAGACCACTATACTACTCTTCACTGTATGTTTATTTTAGAAATATCCTCATTCGTTCCAAAAACATAAATATTTTAAGTCAATGGGAATGAACAACTGTCGAAGTAGACATGGGGAGTAATTGGCCATGACAAAAATAGTCTGGAATTGTTTAAGAAAAACACCTTTTGTATGGCAATCAAGGTTTAATTTACCAAAAACATTCAAAGTTACTAGAGTTTTTCAAAATCGACTTAATATACTACTTTTGGAAAGAAATATATTAATCTTTTAATGATTATTTGCGTGAAACATTATAAGTAATATTAATTTGATAACGTAATTATATATTTTAATAATGTGTTGATGTAGTGATAAATTAATTTAAGAAATAACTATGATATGTGCGGACTTCTACCATATGTTTATTTATTTCGTAATCCTACAGCTAACAAAAATTATATATAATAACAAACAACTTCACTGAAAATATAGCCAGAGATGGAATACATAATATATAACAGAAAAGGTTCAAAAATTTACAAAAGGAAACAAACAATAAAAATTATTCAATACATTAACTAAGTGGTACCTAATTTGGCTGTGTTGTGTGCTGGTGTAAAAGTGAGGGTAAGTATGTGAAGGCACACATTTGCACATACACAATGTGCAAATAAATTAATGTTATTATTTTTACTACACATTCTGTAGATCGTGAAATTTTACACAAATGCATGATAATAATATAAAAATAAAAAATATGTTTATTATGGAGTGTAAGATACAGGTATCACTTATTCCACGTTATTAAATTTGAAAATCCCTACTCATCGGCAAAGAAGACAGAGGGTGTACTCCGAAAGAAAGAGGCGGCGAAAAAACTCGGTACTCTTTTAAAATAGCAAATCATCATACAAACTGACTATGTCACATGTCATACAACACTCATTTTAAAACAAATATCGCAAATTAATTAATTAGAATGATGGATCATCGATATTGACCATTTTAACTGCCGTGATCTTTTAATTTTAAGTAGCATTTTAAGTCAAGTAGTTCTTGCTCAATTAGCTAATTCGTGACCATAATGGTACCTGACAAATTAACGTTGAATTTCTTTGAAGTCTCTTAATAATCTTATTAAATGTGCTCTGAACAGAATACTTCGTTAATCATTATCCCATTTTTAATATTACTTAACTTGCAATTTATTAAAGCTGTCTCAAAATGTAAGCTTAAGTAATTAATGATGTAACGAGATGGTTTGGGGGCCTTGTCCGTGACGCCACTGATTGATTCAGCTATCCTCTTTATTAATTACGCCTTCGAATTACGAAACTTTTGCTACAATTGTCTCATAGTCACAGATAAGAAGTAATATGATATTTGACATGCATTATTTTAGACAATTGACACCTAGTCGGGCTTTTCATTATTAGATTAAATTTACGTTAATGCCAGTCAAATTTTCGTAAAGATAATATAAACAGCTTAAAAGCTACTCGGAACAGGTATCAGTGGAGGAAGGAAGGTCTACAGGAGATCGGAATGTATAGACTATTTTTGAAGTTATAGAACAGGGCAAATGGGTCGGAGGCTCATCTGTTGATGAACTCTCATTCTCATTCTCACTGATGAAATGCCAGAGAGCTGGCAAGTGCGTTGCCGGTCTTTTAGGAATTGTTATTTTCGCAATAGAATAAGCTGAAATGCTATGGAACAGGTAACATCTACTTGTGGTATTTTCTTGAAGATAAGGCGATATTAACTAATTATAAACGGTGAGGAATTGAATCTGGATGATACAACTGTATTTCTCGGAATCACCATGGATTCAAAACTTCAGTGGTCCCCTCATATTAACGGATTGGCGAAGAGAAAATTCGCTCACTAACTGATGTCGATACAGCTAGACTTGTTTATTTTAGTTACTTTCATAGCTTAATGACTTATGGCTTATTATTATGGGGTCATGCTGCTGATGTCGAAACTATTTTCATCCTGCAGAAGAGGGCTATTCGTGCAATCTATAATTTAAAATGTAGGGAATCTCTTAGAGATAAATTCAAGGAAATTAATATACTTACCTTTCCCTCGCAATATATTTATGAAAATATTATGTATGTATACAAAAATAGTGATAAGTTTACTAGAATAGAACATACGCACAATGTTAATACACGGAACAAACGCAGGCTGCAATTTCCCCGTACTAGACTATCTAAAGTTAGTAATTCTTTTTTTGGGGAAAGGGATACTCTTCTTTAATAAAATCCCAGAGGCTCTTTTATCACTGCCTTTCAATAAATTTAAGAAATGTATTAAAGAAAAGCTGTGTAAAAAGGCTTACTATAAAGTCAACGATTATCTAGTTGATAAAAGGGCCTGGGACTAGTGCTAGACAGGCTACTTCTAATCAATTTGCGATATTTGTTTTAAATAAGTGTTGTTTGATGATTTGCTGTTTTAAAAGAGTACCGAGAGTTTTTTACGCCGGCGTTTTCTCTCGGCCTACACCCTCTGTCTTCTTTGCCGATGAATAGGGATGCCTTCAAATTTAATGACGTGGAATAAGTGATACATGTATCTTATGTTCCATAATAAACATATTTTATTTTATTTTTTTTTATTTTTTATTTTCATATTTGACACCATAGAACCTGTACATTGTTATAGTTATGATTTTAAATGGAATTTCCTTAGATATAAAAAAAATAATTTGATTTGTTTTTATTAAAATTATACCTGAATCAGTAAGTTACTTGCTTTAAATTATCTCACACAAAATTATCGAACACAGAGTTAGGGTTTAAACTTGTAAATCAAACATGCCTGTTGCAGTTAGCTTTTATTTTAAAATCACACTTTATTCAGATAGGCTATCGTAACAACTGAACCGGTTTTATTGGATTTCAGGGTGACTTGAATAAACATTTTGCACATATTTGTCAGATGACCGAAAACGCATCACCAGCCCGGAAAGTAAAAATTGATAAATTCGAATTCCATATTGAAATCTTTTACACACAAAGATAAAATAAATAAAATAATAATTTATCTTTATAAATAATTTATCTGTATTTGTAATTAAACTCATACAGGACATATTTTGATGAACTTTTTTTGGGTAAATGACAGTCTATCAGGTCCGCTAGTTTATTATTTATACCTACTAATTATTCACACTCTTGTCGTGTTCGAGCTTAGTCTGCCCAGATGATAATAACGATATCTTGATATAAACGTTAAGACGGTGGGCAGTGTCTGCATCGGACAGAAACTTTTCACATTTAATTTGCGCGTAAATAATTTCGCGATCTATTTAGTTTCAAAAACGAGCCTTAGTATTAACTGACTTAAACATTCAATTGCAGTTCAGACAGACATTAATTCAAAACCGATTGCATCTAAAGAGATTTAGACATTTCACGTCAGTAATTGCTACCAACTGAATATTCTAGTAGCCCTTTGTAATGCGTGTCACGAATATTCTACATAGGGACTCGTTAAATTGTTTTCCAGTATCAAACTTATAACATATTCGATCGTTAATCTCCAGTTATATTTTTCTGTATAATTTTTCGGGGGGGGGGGGGGGGGGGGCCCCCCCCCCCTTTGGTGGTACCCCCCCCCCCGCCCCCCCCCCCCCCCGGGGGGGGGGGGGGGGGGGGGGGCCCCTTTTTTTTTTTTTCCCTCTCTTTTTTTTCCCCCCCCCCCTTTGGGGGGGGGGGGGGGGGGGGGGGGGGGGGGGGGGGGGGGGGGGGGGGGGGGGGGGGGGCGGGCCCCCCCCCCCCCGGGGGGGGGGGGGGGGGGGGGGGGGGGGGGGGGGGGGGGGGGGGGGCCCCCCCCCCCCCCCCCCCCCCCCCCCGCCCCCCCCCCCCCCCCCCCCCCCCCCCCCCCCCCCCCCCCCCCCCCCCCCCCCCGGGGGGGGGGGGGGGAAATATGATTGCCATGATTAGTTTAGAGCTGCAGTTGCTCAACCACAAGTTTATTGACTTTGTATTTGCGTGTTTTTCCCACGAGAATGTCAGTGCGTGCTTCTATTTCACCATGCCTACTGTTGATAGAGGACAAATCTTTGTTTTTAATTTATGCATATGGTGTAATGGTTGCAGCTCCTTACATTGTGTAAAACAAAAAACTTGACGAGTAAAAAGAGTGGCGGAGTGTTGATTGCCAGTTCTTCTCTTCCGTTCCGTGCTACTGTAAATTTAAAATTAGAATTATATATATATATATAATTAAATGTTTGACGTTCATAAGTGTACATTGTGTTACATACACACAAATATTGTATATTTATTTTTTGACATGACCGTATTAGTTTAGTACTAGTAATAACTCAGCATATCTGTACATTAAGGGTAAAAAAGTCTTGCACTCTGAATGTTCTTTATAATACGATACCTAAGCGTCGGTTTCAGACACCCAATACTGAGATTGGGATGCCAATTGCCTAAGTGTTGGAATGTCGAGTGTTCTTGAAATGACGAGGCGATGATGACGTATTTCCTGACAGCACTTAGTGAAGATATCTTTGTAGGCTTTTTAGTACACTCGGGAACCTTTTTTCATTATGTGCTGTGGTAAGGCCTTGCTATTCTCAAAATTGAGCCTGTGTGCCTATGATATGTGTGTAGAATTAATACTTGCTTATATGGCGAAGGAAAATATCTTTATATATAAAATAAGGCAGAGTCACATATTCTTATGCATACGTTGGCATGCGTAGAAAAATGCCTACTAAAACTTGTACATTAGAAAGGTAAATAAGTATGACTTCATAGTTGTTAATTTATTTAAAACTAGCTGCCCCCGCGAACTTCTATTCGCCTTAATATGGTGTTTGCCTACATTTTTAATAGCTTCATATCAATATATGGAAAATTTTACTATGCTACCCCATAGAGCAGTGTTTTCCAACGTGGGGCCTGAAGGCCGAACTGTAGTTCGATGGGGCAATTCAAAAATGGACTCGACGTTTTTCATTATGTTTTGAAAATTACTTAATGTGTTTCTATATTAAAATTATGTATGTTTCTTGGAGGGGCATCATGGCACAAAAAAGGTTGGGAAACTTTGCCATAAAGACATTTTATTTTCTTTCCGGAATATTTAAACCTCGTAGTAGGAAATGATTTTTTTTAATGTTCCTTTTTTTATCTCCAAAAAACCTTCTTCAGAGTTCAAGGAATAAATAAGCAAAAAACGTGTGTGTACTTATGTACACGCGTTAGAAGTTATACTTCTTTGTCGTAACAAGATAAAAATCTTTAAAAGAAATTATTCTACGTTTGTAGAAAAAACTAAATTGTTGTCTATAGCTAACTTCAGGGTGTCGGTTTTTTGTGACGGTTTGCATCGTAAATATTTACCCTCATCATTTTTCCCTAACGCGCCAAAAGAAGTACAACTTCAAAAATACCCAAATTGGCCCAGCCGTGTTCGAGTTTTGCGCTTAGCATCATATTTTGCGATTATTTTTTTTAAATATAAATGTTTCGACAGCACAGTTCCAATATATCTGATTTAATAACTAGCTTAGAAATTATAAATAGATAATATAACACTTAAGCACAGACCAATTGGTATATATAAATGTGTCAGGACGACGGTGTTGGTAATTTTCGGGAGTCTTTAAATTAATTCCATAACGTTAATTTAAAGGAAATGTAGCACGGGTCCAACTTCAACATTAAAACGCAAACCGAGTCTGAAGACCTCTTACTTAGGCAACGTTCGTTCAAAGAGCCTAATTGGGACTATTTATATGAAATACAAATTCAGCCGAATAAATGCCGTAGGTACTTGAGATTTCTAAAATACCCTTATATGTTCTTGTTTCATATAATCGTACAATACACCTCGTAGAGCCATTCATTAAATTATTGGCGGTTTTATTCGTGTAGGCATGGCTATTATACTGTAACCACACGGCAATATTCCTGCAGTCTGTGGTCATCAGTTACTTAAACACTAGTAACAAGTTATAATTTGTATCGCTCACACGTACCCATTTCGCTGTTAATATAGAATATATTATTGCCAGGATGTGATCTCTTAATAAATCCCGTTGCCATGCAATTGTTTTGAGAATTATTATTTTTAATTCTTGCATGTGCAATCTAGTGTAATCAATTATTTTAACCAACATAGTAACAAAAAAAAAATTTATAAATACAAAATTAAAACAAACTTAAAAATGTTGGTCCCTGTGGCAGTGTAACTTTAACTCTGGCAGCATTTCCGCACTGTATTGCGATACTTATCCGTTAAGTGAGGAAAGCACCAGCTCTGGGGTCACGGGTACCATCCACCAGGCGCCAAGTTTAATCTTTAATTAGAGTATGTGCACTTAACCCTAACCCAACGGCACACAAAGTTGAAGAAAAGACTCGTATATTTAAGCCGTTTATTATTCTCGCCTTCTTTACGGCCGCGCCAGCTTTGTGCTTGTCTGAGAGAGGTGAGACGAAGCTAAAGTAGCATCTTTTACCAAATCCCGTCCCATCCTCCAAGGGATCAAAGACATCCCATCCCGACCGGTTGCCATAGTCTCTGGCGATACCTGTGGCTCTAAAATAGCTGGAACATTGAAGGCAAGAGAGCGGCGTACGATGTCGGTGAGTGCAGCGTGCTGAGATAATATATATATATTGAATCTAATCTTTCCTAACATCCTTATGGTTTGAACCATAATTTTACTAGCTACTACTACTAGCCGCGCGTAATATATACATGATAAACCCCGAAGTGTTGAAATTATTAAAGAACTGAACAACTCACGTTTCTATAACCCAATTATGTAAAGAGAACTTGTGTAAATCCTTACTAAGACTTCAGACAGCAAACATTAACGTGTAATAATATATGCCTTTTGTATGTTATTGTATAGGACGATAAATTATTTTAAAATTCACGATAGTTTTTCAATAGATTTGAAAAAACTCGACGAAAAAACTAATTACCTTATATATAATATGATAAACAAAGGTTTAGATTTTCAAATATAACATAAACGTAAACAGGAAGAAACAGATAAATAAAGGTATATTATTCGGCAGAATTATAATTTAAATCCCCATAAACGCACAGGTAATCAACTTATCGGATGTTATTTCGTCATCCGATCTCAAGGGGCGCGTCGGATCTCCATCCTAAAACATTATACTTTCCTTTTTGTGTTAGAAATTTATCTTCAATTTTTTATTTATACATTAAAGTATATTAATAAATAGAAAAGGAATAATTTACGTAATGATTTAGTTGTTTGTATAATTATCGTTTGAATAACTTTTATGATACATGATAATTGGCAAGGACTTCGCTATAGGGCGACTTTTTGCGGCCTTTTAGCAGTTATACCAACTTTGGAAAGGACCCTTGGTTATATTGGTGTGGGAAGCTCACATATTTGGTTTCGCATAGTTTAAGCCGAAAAGTTCCTTTCAATTCTTTTGTCGTAGACACTATCCATTACAATACGAAACCCTAATATTCAACCTTGTCGGCTCAAAAAGCTTAAGGATTGTTTAATGTTTATACTAAGTCAAAACTTGTCAGCGAATAATTTGTAGCCAAGACGAATGCTGTCAAAACAGGTTAAATATTGATCGAAAACAGGCGAATACCATCCATCATTATTGTTTTCAGCGCTCGAAACCAATAAATCGGTAAGTCGATTGCTTCATAAATCTAGCCTTAAATTTATTATACATGAATAAAATAACATTATTTGATACATTATATTATTTTAAAACATGTTACCTCCTTGAACTTTGTGTGGTCTTATATGGTTCAGAAGTGTAATAAAAAAATAAAGATAAATATATAGTAAAAATAGACCCAGCAAATGTTTGTTTTGCCATGTATATTATTTAAGGAAACATAAATATGGTACAAAAATGTTATGGTGGTACAATCTAAAGTTCGCATATTCTGCCACACATAATGGCGTGCAAATTTGTCTTAAAGGGTAGAAAGTTACAATTACATTATTTTATAACTACATTATCACATTATTTAAATATATTATTACGATATCAAATTAATATTAATAACGAAGACAGCGCGGTACGAATAACATAAAAGGTAAAATAGTAGTATAAAATACAAAAACAGTTCATTCATGTTTTAAAAAATAACTACATATCATAGAAGTTTTAAAGGGTTATAAATAACAGTTATAGAAGTCCAGTAAAGTCGTTTAATAACTGGGTGAAACCGCCATAACATGAAACTATGCCGCGTCGGGCTGTAACAGCCCCATATATCACAGATTTTAACAAATTAATTCTTAAGTTTATAATTATCATATTAAAATTAATTAACCAATCATTTGAGTGTATTATAGTTATTTTTTTTATATAAGTTTTATTATTATTATTTCTTGGAAATATTTTTTTAGTTCAATAAAAATAACTATCTACTACAATAAAAAATAGGGGTTGATAGTAGAGGGTAGCGGTTGTATGTGTTTTTATATGCTGTATCATAAAAAATAAAAACAAAAAATAAATTCTAAAAGATAAAGAAATAAAATTTGGGGTTGGCACCCCTTATCGCTTAGGGGTTTGAAATATAGATAGTAGCAGTAGTAGATTCTCAGACTTACTGAATATGCATATAACATTTCATAAGAATCGGTTGAGCCGTTTCGGAGGAGTATGGGAATAAACACTGTGACAAGAGAATTTTATTTATTATATATATATATATAGAGCAGTGGTAGTGCTGGCTTCAGCGAGCGACCCTCATATGAGAAGGAGGCAAAAAATCTCGCAATTAATTGCGCCCATGAATATTGAAAATAATAATATTAGCTATGTAGACGCGCAACACGAAGTTTTTAGTAACAATATAAGAGATTAAAAAAGGACACAATGGCAGTAAAACAAAAAAAAACATTCTTACGTTGTTAACGTATCAAGCAGACATTGAATTAACAAGTTATTTCGCGTAATACGCATTTAATTATACCAGTTATGAATATTATCCGTTTGATGTTCAGCTTTTCAGGTATATAAAAGGTATTTGAGTTTCTCAAGTAGTTGTAGAAATTCACGAAAATTTCCATTGAGGTTGTGTAAAGCGAGGCTAAATGAGGCGTCTGTATCTTCAGTTTCGTGATGTGCACAGGCTAATTCAAGCACAGAGCTCTTTGCTCTTATCTTCTCGATGAATAAGTTTTGATACTTTTATTAACATTGTTTAGAATTGCCGTTCTGTGTTTTTCAGCACATGGGGCCCGAAGAACGGATGGCCGATGGGAAACAAAGTCCTGGAATGGATGCCTGGCCAGTCGGCGAAGCGTTAAACGGCCTCCCACTACGTAGACAGGTGACCTGGTGAGAAAGAGGAGGGAAAGAGTTTCTACTAAAAATATAGAGTAGAGGCCTAAACCTGGGCGTCAATAAACGAAACGAAATAACGTGTTTTTTAGCAGTTCTTTGCTGAAAATAATTGCGTTTTTTAATGAAATAAATTTGAATGTTTAATACTAAACACTAAAGACAACATCGAAACTAAATAAGTCTATCAACACCGCTTTATATAATTGAATATACATAATATACAATAATTGACAGTTTACGGCCGTTTTTCTGATTAAAAGTATCTTTAAAACTATATTGTCTAACTGCTAACATGGGGTTGGCAAAATTAAAACTATTTTTTTAAACTACAAGCTTAATATTAAACAATTCCCTAACATAAATCATCTATGTATTACTAATCACAATATATCTTTAAATCAATAATAATGAGTCGCTATCTAATTTTGTATTACTCTGTCCCATTACCCCATAACATTTACTCAACGGGATTACACATAGTAGCACCCGGTAAAGCTTCACAATTAGTTTGGCTGCTAATTAGGTAAGTAGATTGAATAGATTACAATAACTTTGGTTATATATATTAAGGTATAACGTATTGGTATCATGATGTGTTTAATTATTATTATTGAATCCATACAAAAGTTGGTTAGTAAACATTTCTTAATATGAGTTTTAGTTGTGTTAGTATAAGTTGTAAACCATTTTAGGGTAAAAGCCTCCTCCATATTTTTCCATTACTGATTTTTATCAATGTATTTTTCAGATCGAATTGTCTTGATGCAGATGGAAGTGTTTAACGTTATTTTTTTTTATTACTGTCCTGTTCTTCGTTTTTCTTATGTAATGGAGGGTGGTGGTCGCTTTCCTCACGGGGACCAGCCGGATTGGAGGGTATTTTGTTGACGTTGTTGTATTTCCTTTGTTTTCCGATATGCTGTGTTTTGTTTTCTTTTTTAGTTGCTAGATTCTCCAGGTCCTGACTTTTTGCTATTGAGCTGATAGTAAAGAAGGTGGATTCAACAGACTCTAAAAGAACAACATAATGGCCCTCAAGATATAAACAAAACCTATAATATATATCGATGTGTTTATGAGCCCGTTATTATATATTTTCTGAGTTTCATCACCGTCGAGGCAGAATACGAAATTCCACCCGTATCACCTCGACCCGACGTCCGTCGTTTCACAACTGAGCGTTTTTAAGGCAGTCCGCACCACTACTATTTGGAACCACCAACTGAAGTATTTCCGAACCAATTTGACTTCAGGTTCTTCAAGAAAAGAGCGTACCAAGTCTTAAAAGGCCGGCAATCACGAGCCATCTAGCATTGCAAATGACCACGGTATAACTTAACATTAGGTGAGCCAACTGCTCGTATACGGCCTGTTCTATAAAAAAATTGCAAAACCGTGTTGTTTCTGCTTCAATATATAATTAAATGTACAAAACCAGTTTTGAGAAATTAAAAATATATATACTCCAAGCTCTAACCACACACGAACGATCAAGAAAACGTTTCTCTACCGTTACTCTAACGTCCATAGAAAATGGTAAAAAGCTCTTGGGGGTTGGTTTAAGAATTACATAATTCGTTCTTATTTGATCGTTCTTGCTATACAAAATAGGCACAGTTTAGCATAACAGGGTCTCGGCTAAAACGTTTTCAATCAAGAAACCATGACAGATGTTCTAGAAAGGCGCCATCCATCAACTGTAGATACTTGAATACTTCTGCCGAATCTTCAAACCGCTTGTAAAATTTAAATTAATTTGCTGTTTTAGATTATTTTATATTGTAATATACACAATACCAAAAAGGGTTTGATTTCTGCATAATTTGTTTGTCTAATACAAATTTTGGGTCTAAATCATGATTCCCGTAGTTTTCATTCACCGACCCAATAAATATTGATTGCACACATAGAGCGAAGCATTCCTTTATTCGAACGTAAGCTATCAGTTCAATTATAATTTTTGGATCCACTATTTCTAATTAGTCAAGTAATTAATTGAAGGTTTAATTATTTAAACATTTCATTTATAGTATCAAAAAAAGAAACCGATAATACAGTTAAATTAAAACACATACGAAATTATAAAAAAACTTGATCTGCAGACATTAGAAGTTGAAAAGCTTACGTTCAACGAAAAGTTATCAATTTATTTAAAAGATTTCATTGCATAATAGTATAATTTTTGTAACGAACAATTAAGCTAGGTAATTAGAACATGTATGAACAAAAAATTTAGATTATCAAATGTAAAACACCTGAATATTGCAGAGTTTTACGTATTCAAGAAGGTCACGTCAAGGTCGAGTTGCACACAAGGTCTACTGAGAGCCATACAATATACCGAGGGCCCTCAGTACCGACGTGACAAATTTGTGCCCTTGAGGGACTTTTTCCACGGTATCAGTGACAAAATATCATTAGTACACCTATGAACGTCAGAAAAAAATGTGTGCTCTACATTTAGTGCCAGTTCTCAAATCAATCAAGAGAGAGAGAGAACAGACTAGCATTAGCCGTCATTCTTTCGGCACGATTTTCGTTATTTTTTTTTCCAAAAAGTTTTCATCTTCAGGCTCTTGTTCCTCATCACATGTTAATGAAGCTAATTATGATAATGTTAAAGAAATAAATAACAAAAATGTTTAACCATTATCAGCCAGGCTTTTTTTGCCTTAACATGAGCTTATTTGGTTTCAATCTTTAGTATTTAGCACAGAGCAGAGTACTACTACCTAGGTAATATAGTGCCAATTTATGCCAATCGCATATAGTTTAAATTCTTTTTGTTGCTAATCTATTTATCGAGGGATGCAATTCGCACGAAAAACACGGTCCGGGATACTATAGTGTATGCTAAATTTTGAAATGCATATACCACTATACCCATTCATTAATCAGAATGCATTTGGCTAAGTGACCTCTGCACTTTGACGAGCTGGATATAGGCAGTTTAATCCGGTTACGGGCTGATAGGCACTTAATATCATATTGAGCGATAAATGAGATGACAATGTTGCATGCAAATTTTCTGAAATCTCTCTCATACATTAGAAAACTGATGTGCTTTTATTGATGAACTATCTGACATTAGCAGCGGTTTCTTTTTTTTTTATAAAACACGGCAACGGGAACAGGGCAAACGGACAGGAGACTCACCTGATGTTAAGTGATAGACACCCATGGACAATGCGAGAGCTCGCAATTTTTTTTTAAAGTGAAACTTTTATTACATCTTCTCAAACTTTTTCGTCTGTGTGTTGAATGTCGCGTGACGGTCGGCCGCGGAGTAGTGATAAAGTGAAAGGCGCTCGTCATAGCAGCTAAGGCCAATATGGCGGCGCCTATAGTTCGCAGCAGCTGACCGTGTAGTGTATAGACTATTATTTAATATGTGAATATAATCTAAATAATTGTTAAGTATTATGTATGTCATAATCTCTAAGACTCAATAAAAATATTAGTTGGAGACATAGTCTACTTTTATTATTTCCCATTATCATTCCAATTTCCCAATTAAGATTGATAAAGCGAATTTTATACCCGTAATGTTTTCATCTATGTAGATGCTATGCTAGCTGTAGAAAAGGCTGGCCTTTCTTGAAAATTTAAGTAAATAATCCAAAATATTGTTTTAATTTCGATTATATTTTTCTTGACAACAAATCAACTACGAAAACAAATATTTAATAAATAAAAAAAATCAATGGCACCTCAGATTTTTGTATCTGTTTCATGTTCATTTGTCAATGTAATAGGCAAGTAGATGATCAGCCTTCCTGACGCACACCGTTGACTTTTTGAATGTAAGGTAAGCCGGTTTCCTCGTGATGTTTTTCCTACACCGTCCGAGCGAATGTTAAATGCGCACATAGAAAGAAAGTCCATTGGTCCATTCAATAAATTCTATCTGATTCTGAACTAACTTCAAACAAAACGATTTCGTGTGATCCTCATCTTTCAATTTTAATTAAATATATTTTAATACAGTAAGGTTAATAATATTAGTGTAGGATTTGTCACGCCTAGACGACTGAGGAAACCAAACAAATACATACATAATCCGAAATATATCAGCAGATAATATATCCTACGAGTGAAAATACGTCAATACGTTCCTGAGAATGCCTATAGGAAATCTTTAAATGTATAAAACATTATTTAATATTTCTGTTATTAATAATAAGCATTTATTATCTTGGAATTTACTTCGGTTTAAGAAACATTTCGGTTTAACAAACAAGAAAGAGCCGTGTTGAGTTCGGCTCTTATTCCTGAGGTCATAGGTTCGATCTCCGGCTGTTCATCAATGGACTTTCGTGAGGAAAGCGGCTTGCCTTAGCCTCAAAAAGATAACGGCGTGTCAGGCACAGGAGGCTGATTATCTATTTGCCTATTAGATACAGAAATCCAAGGCCCAGACCTAAAAAGTTTGTTGCGTGGATTTTATTGATACATTTAAGATCAGTTTATTTGAAAATGACGTAAAGTGGCTTAACATTTTGGAAATTAAAGTTTAAATTTGTCAAAAGAATTATTACGGTACAGTTAACTCCTAATGCATGGTCAGTTTGGATGAAGAGAGAGGTATGTCAGGGTCGTAGTCAAAATTAAAATCATTTATATATAGGTAACGCAATGTACACTTATGAACGTCAAAAAAATATTTGAAATGCTTCTAATTTTACATTTAATGCCAGTACTCAAATCAAGGGCGTAGAACGGAAGAGAATAACTGGCAATCAACTCTCCACCACTCTTTTTAATCGGCAAGTTTTTTGTATTACACAACGTTTGTAAGGAGCTGCAACCATTACACCATGTTCCATATGACATCTTAGGTAATTAATAGTTAATTAGCAGTGGAGGTTGTCTTCGGGAAAAAGGCGTGATAATATAAAACTAATTAAGAAGCCTCTTAAGAGTTGTTACGTCCGTTTATAAAGCATCAAATAGCAAGTTTAATCGTTAACTTCGCAATTACCTATCCGAACAAAGTTTTCCAGTGTACAATTCTATTAGACTCGAAGTCTTACAATAGTCAAATTAATTTAGCGTGACCCTCAAAGTTGTGAAGTTCCAACTTGTAAAACCATTAAAAGTTAACGCGAAAACGGTAAATACCAACACTAGTAAGTTCTTTGAACAACGACTTCTTACTTATTCGCAATCATTTTTAAACTCAACGGAACTTTTGCTGTATGTTTTCTTGGTTGAGCATTTTAAGCGCAATATTGCGTTGAATTTTGTTCTTTAATTACGATATTAATAAAATAAATCAGAGGCGCTACAACCTTTTTAGATCTGGACTGTTTTATCTATCTCTTTCATGATCATTTGTCAATCTAATAGGCAGGTAGGTGATCAGCCTCCTGTGCCTGACACAGGTCAACGACCTGACACAGGAAATGCACAAAAACTTTGTAAATATCGCTCAGCAAAAATATCTAACTGAACGCTCAGACAATTAAATTAGCCTGTTAATTAAAGTGCCACCAGTTTCATTAAAATTATATGGAAATTATATAGCTATCTTTAAAACTACATGTTGCTGATTTTAACTAGTATAAATAAAAATTAGAAGCTGTATTCACATGTATTATAACTAAAAATTTATTGGAAATGAAATTTATTTTCTCAGATTAACACGTTCACTGCGTAACAGGCCGATATCGGCCTGCCGCGGTATTTCAGCTGGTGCGGACGAAGAAATCTATGTCCCTCTCGCTGGTGCGTAACGATTATCTCAGGTGTTTGTAAAAATTCGACAGGGACAAATATATATTTCATCTTGCGGTCAAAATTGTAGGTGTTCCCCATCAAAACATAACGGCAGGCTTTTATCTCACTGAGAGTTAATATATCCTAGTGCTGTTGGGTCTAGAAAGACCTGCCACGCACTGGCGGAAATATCATTGGGGGCGCATTTTGGCCCGCCGCCGCACCTGATGAAGAATTATGATTTTACTTGCCGCAGTGAACGTGTTAAATCCACATAAATTCTAAAGTAGCTTTATTGCGCTGTAGTATCTCGTATTTTCTACTAAATTCTTCATCAGCAGCAATGATTAAACAGGGCCTATGTAACAAAATGAAAAAAAAAAAAACAGTGGCACTACAACCTATCCAGTCTGCGCCTTAAATTTCTGTATAATTATTTATTTTATTTATTTACACTTCGTTGCAAATAAAAGAAACACAATACATAAAAATTATAAGGGATGCAACGGGCGGCCTTATCGCTAATAAGCGATCTCTTCCAGGCAACCCTAGTTAGAGGAAAAACTAAAAAAAAAAAAAAAAAACATGATGCGTGCGAGAAGTGCAGAACCAAATGTTATATAAAAAAATATATATATAGAACCGTCATCTAAAGTAATACAAAAAAAAATATTAATAACAGACTAAAAACTTAAAAGCTAATCTTACAAATTCATGAACAGCGAATAGTGATGTAAATCAGGGATACAACGCGCACGTTTAAGCCGAACACTGCTTTAAATAAATTACTACATAGAAAGGTTTTGTTTTTTTTGTTGTATAAGAAGCTCAAAATTGTATCTCTTCCCTGTTTGTATATGTAGTAGACTTGGGAAGAAATTGGCTGTGCCAAAAATCAATCTGGAACTGTTTAAGAAAAACACCTTTTGTATGGCAATCAAGGTTTCAATTTACCAAAAGAATTAAATGATCTTCCCACTAGAATGTTTAAAAATCGACTTGGTGTATTACTTTTGGAGACAATTTATTATTTAATAAATGATTATTTGCGTGAGGCACTGTAGTTGATGTAAATTTAAAAACATTATGATATGTACGATACAAATAATATAAGAATTGACTAATTCTTGACTAATAATGTAAAATGTAAAATTCTTTTAAAGACAAATTTGCGCGCCATTGTGTGTGGCAGAATATGCGAACTTACGATTGTACCACCTTACACATTTTTGTACCATATTCTTGCAATATTTAATATTATTATATATATACACGTCCATATCCCAAAAAGATTCAATTCAAATTGAAATAGTGAATACACCGAAACAGTTTCATGTCAACGACATGTCATCAACTCAACCTCATAAGCAATTTCAAATTGAGGGCGCATTTAATATTTGAAAAAGGCCTTCGATAGCGGCTGGCGTAATGCCAAAGATCTAACCACAATCATGCCTCAATGTTATATCTCTTAGCAGGATAATACGGCCCTACGGATTATCGTGAACTTCAATATCGAAGCCTTAATGACGGCTAATGTTCCCTGTTTCCCGGAGACGCTATATTGATCTTTGAAACTTGATCCTTGGACATGTCTTATTTTTCACCGACTACAAAATACCGAATGTTGTTATTAATACGTGAAATTGTTTTATTAACGCTCTTCCGTCCTAGGATTTGGAGCATTCAATCATTCAATCAATCAAAATACGTTTATTCAATTTAGATGCTTCTTAGAGCATGCTTATGAATGTCAGCAACGTTTACAAAATTCACGAAAGAGCAAGACTACGCCATCCGTTCGCAAAACTACCAGGAGGCCTTGTTCTGAGAAGAACGGGCAAGAAACTCAGCAAGTTTTGCCCTCCCTTTACATTACAATTATTCAAAGGAAAATGTCATAAACCACATTGAAGTTTCATATCATTCGGATTTGAGGCGAACAGGTCCCATTGCAAGACTTTTGTAATCAAAATCTAAATCTCGCTTTAAGACTTTTTAGATCATTTCAGAGTTGATTCTATGTTTTTTAAGGGACTATGTTTTCTTATTATAGACATCTATATGTAAAGTTTTCTATCGCATTGATTTCGACTATGTATTTTCGTGTTGTTCCCACGCGAATGTAAGTGCGTGCTCCTATTTCACCATGCCTCCTGCTGATAGAGGACAAATGTTTGTTTTTAATTTATTTTATTATTATTAATTACTTAAGATGTCATGTGGAACAAGGTGTAATGGTTGCAGCTCCTTACAAACGTTGTGTAAATGCTTCTAATTTTACAATTTATTGCCAGTTCTCAAATCAAGGGCGTATAAAAAAAACTTGGCGATTAAAAAGACTGGCGGAGAGTTTATTGCCAGTTCTTCTCTTCCGTTCCGTGCCCTTGATGTGAGAACTGGCGGTTGTATATAATGTAAAATTAGAAGTTTTTCATATATATGTCTTTTTTGACGTTCGTAAGTGTACATTGTGTTACCTATATGAATAAATGATTTTGAAATTATGATTTTTTTTTAATTTAAAACTGGTTTTTTTTTCTGAAAGGACCTTGGTTCAGAAATACCTCGACGGGCAGCTGGTTCGCTATAGTGTTATATAATATATAAAAAGCCCGTTTATTTTCCAATCATGACAATAAAATTATAATACACAGCTTAGATTATTTTACACTTTTATACATTTTATTTTTTTTACTTGTTATCCTATATCCTAGCTTCCTTCAGTACCGTCGATCGGCACTCCTTCACGGATAAGGGCCTCCTCCACTTTTTTCCAACTGACTCTGTCTATGGCTTTCTTACTCCATTCGCTTCCTGCTACCGCTTCTATTTCTTCTATCTCCTTTTTTTTCGCTATAGCGTTGGTACACGGAAGTGCCTTAAAACACTCACTTGTAGAAAGACAGATATCATAGGAAGAACGTTTTAATGGTCTATGAACTTTTATTTGCACTTTTATTTCTGTTGTTATTTTGTACCGATAATAAAATGTACATTAAAAATATGTGTTTCAATTGTATATTTCCTATTAATATTGACATTAACAAACTCTTTTTTTAAAAGTTAACTTAATTTTTTTGAAATTTATGCGTTGTAATCAACAACGTTGGTTGTTCAAATGACAAAAAGTGTTTTTCAACAGTATTATAGATTGTTCCCGAACTACAGTGCAGCCTAAAACTTTGTAAAAAAGAAAGAAACACGATTAGAAAATTAATATAAATTTCTAATTCAAATTCAAAACCTTTTTTTCATTTAGGTATCACAATGTACACTTATGAACGTTAATAAATAAATACATATTAAATGCTTATAATTTTACATTTACTGCCATTTCTCAAATCAAGGGCGTAGAACGGGCGATTTGGCAATAAACTTTAATTATAATATGTCTTCTAACCGTCGACCTTCTCGTTGAATAGTGATTCAGCCTTACTTATTTTTTTCAAATCTAAGCGATGCCGGAAACGGACCGGGTTTTACACAAGTCTTGCTTGTCGCTCTCATAGTAAATAAATAAATCAGTGGCGCTACAACCTTTTTAGGGTCTGGGCCTTAAATTTCTGTATATTACTAGCTGACCCGGCAAACGTTGTTTTGCCATGTATATTATTTCTAGGAATCTTTTATTTAGTCCAATAAAATTAACTATCTACTATAATAAAAAAGGGATTGATCGTAGAGGGGTGAAAATTAGGATTTGTATGCTGTATCATAAAAAAATAAAAATGTCTAAAAAATAAAAGAAAGCCACTAGGACAACACTGGCCCCGTCCGTAGTAGTTCAATAAAAATATTACTACTTGGTGTAAGGTAACATAACTTGTAATACTAATTGCCATAACGTTTTACGTCCACATGAAACCTGTGAATTATGAGAATAAATACAGTCGTAAACGTAAAGTTTTTACGAGTTTTTGATGACTTTTACCATTTACTTGAAGAGCCAAAATAAAACGATGGAAGAGTTGTTTTTTTATTAAAAGCATTTTCATTCGCTTATTTTTTATTAAGCCTCTTAATGGTCCGAATATAGAAACATTTCCCAAACTTATTGCGCCATATTTGTTTCCTCGTTTAAGAAAATTATATTTTTCTTTGGTATATTTATTGGTTGTGACGTCCATGCATCGGGTTGTCTCTCCCCACAAAATGGCGAGGGGGCAGATGGTTGGCCATGCGTCGAGTCTAGTGAGCGGGTGCTACTTGTGGTGACTGGTCAGACTTGGACCTGTGTATGTATTTTTTATTTTCTGCCTTGTTTCACTACTTGCGTATTGTAGCCAGGGTAGTGCACCGCCTTGCGCCAGCTCAAAAGGTGAAACGTTTGGTTTTCTTATTTATTTACTCATTCTTTTTACTTACAATAATTAATTGCTTTAACATGTTATGAAGAGAATGATGTACAGGTTACAGCTGCTTAAATCCTTAGCGATTTAAAAGAGTGACGGAAAATTTATTGCCATATTTCTTGTCTGCTCTGCGATTTGATTTGACAATTGGCAGTACAATTTTTTTGATGACGTTCACAAGTGTTTTTAGTAAGTTTTCATTAAGTTACCTATATGAGTAAATAATGTTTCAATTTTATTAATTGTACATTGATTGGCTGGCCATGCGTCATACTCGTGAACGGGTGCTACTTGTGGTGACTGGTCGGACTTGAATTCGTGTATGCGGTGATGTTAGTTATTTACCACCACTATAATGTAAGTGCGTGCTCCTATTTCACCTTGCCTACTGCTGATAGAGGACAAATCTTTGTTTTTTTCTTTATTATATATTTTTTATTTGATTAATATAGTTAATTACTTAAATATGTCATGTGGAACATGGTGTAATTTTGTGAAACAAAAAACTTGGCGATTAAAAAGAATGGCGGAGAGTTCTTCTCGTCCTTCAGTACCGTCCTCGATTTGAGAACTGGAATAATGTAAAATTAGAAGCATTTAATATGTATTTCTTTATTGACTTTCATAAGTGTACATTGTGTTACCTAAGTGAATAAATGATTGTATATTGAATTGAATGTCTACTTTTTTAAATACATCTACTTCGTATATTTTAAACATAATATTAACCTATTTACGCTTGAGATCTTTGAGATCTCAAATGACGCTAAAAATTTTAAATCTGTAAAAATTCGCATACATAAAAGTAGGACATGAATGAGAACATGAACAATACGTTCTCACGGAATCGCTCAACTTTCCTCCCTTTCATAAAAAATGTTTAACCTGTTCATTTATTTGTATTGAACGGTGGATTTGTAAAGCGGAATTTCACACGTGGATAATCGAATTAAATGGTCTTTTATTGTACTATTAAAATCGATTGATGTTAAAAATTTCAGTTGTTATTTACTTTTTGTCATTTAATTTCAGAAAATATTCGCCCAGAATTGGAGCAGTCTGTTATTTATTTGTCCCTATTTTGCCTAAGCTATCGTGATATATCAGCCCTATTAGAGGGCTAGAGAGCTAGAGATTATTATTAAAGAGATATATTATTAATAAATTAAAAACACAAAATACAAATCAATATTCTATTATTAGCTTTAGCTACGCGCATTTAGTAGGGTATTAGGACCCAAGAACTGTAAAAAGGAAACAGGCAAACATTACAAGAAATGGGAAGATGAAATAAAACTGGTAGGTTTGGTCAAGTTAGGGGCGAATAAGGGCAGAATAGAAAGGTTTGGAGGAGGCCTTTGTCGGGATAGGCAAACGGACTTTAATTTTTTTAATTGGCAGTCTAGTTCAGACCGAAATAAAGGGTATTTTTTATTATTATAAAGGGTATTTCTATTGTTAGCAAAGCACTAAAACGTTACTGCTCCGAGGATTTCTGTACATTGGTTAGCCACGGATCCAGGACTACTTTCGTGATTATATTTCTTAGAAAAGTATCAGCCTGTTCCTGACACACACCGTTCTTTTTGTGTCTAAGGAATGCCTGTTTCCACTTAAAAACAAAAATATCTTCTTTTAATTAAGCCACAAGAGTTACATAAATATCTACAGTATATTGATTGATTCACTAATCATCAGTATGCATGCATAATACAAAGCGGATAGCCAAAATATAATTTGCATTGGATTACCAAACTATCAATCTCAACTCAAGCAAACTTTATTAATCGGAAGCAAGTTTGTCATGGCAATTAATTACGTCCCAACGGACGTGGTAACTTACCAAATTATAGGTAAATCTGTTTTCTGGGTTTTGACTGACTCATATTCCGAGTGTATGTCAGACCGCCATACCAGATAGTTTTTTTTTTGAGTTTTTTGACTGGCCATGTATTATATAATGATATTTTTATAAATCCCAGTTTATCTCGACGTCCGTTTCAACTGAGCTTAAAAGTGCCCCGCATAATATTAATGAAGTAGGGTGGTCCTCCAAAAAAAAAATACTCTTTATATTAATAATAACTTTAATTTATTTATTTATACATCGTTAAATTAAAAGAAAAACAAATAACATAAAAATTATAAGGGATGCAACCGGCGACCTCATCGCTAACAAGCGACCTCTTCCAGGCAACCCTAGTAAGGCAAAAACTAAAAAAAGAAATATTAAGGGTAGGTTAGGTAGGTTTTTGTATTATAAATAACATTTGTAATACAAAAGGGCAACATTAGTTTTCTTCTCAGGCATATTCTTCTTTGCTTGTCGTGTCTTTCAGTTTATAGCTTCCCTTAGCGCAGATGTTATGGGGAGACTGAGAATTGGACTTTGTCACACCAGAGGGTTGGCTATCTGCGCTGCGTCTTGCACTTCACACGTCTGCGTCTGTCTTTTGCCTTCCACCTTGGCGACGACGACCAGCTTGTCCAGATTCTGGTTCGCGTCGGGCCATATGACCAAAGCAAGTTAGAACTTTTCCATAGCATGTTGTTGAGACTCATACAAACATTTGACTATTTACCATATTGTAACGGGAATCAAGTGAAAGGTAGCGGTGAATCACAAAAAATATATATATTTAAATTACTTTAATTAAACTTAATTAACTATGACAATTATACGGTATATGAGGTGCACGATCAATAATCTACATTAATTTGAGGATTTGACCGATGCGATGTGAGTTATCCGATCAAAGCTATCGATGTCTGTTGTCCCCATTTATAATGGTGTTGCGTCAGAGGGGTGCAGGTATTTCTTTGCCCCAAAGGCAGTGCAATGGATATGTAACGCGTTATTCTTGCAACATTAGCACAGGATATTTATAAAAGGAACCACAATCAGGTTATCTAGCACAATACAGTAACAAAAATATACTAAACTAAATGTTATAATTAACTTATATAAATAAAGGTTTTGGGTTCTTCCTACCAAAACGATTTATGTGGTAATGTTTACCACATAAAATAAATTGTTTTTTCTGATCCTATAATTGGACAACTAACTTAAGGGCCTTTCCCAAAACTAAAAAAAAAGAACAACATTTCAAATAGATTTACAACAAAACAAATCTAAACACTAAAATATTAAATAAAGAAAATAAAATTTTGAATTTGATGATAATTTTAGATTGTAAGGGAACAGTTTACAATCCAAAAGCCTCTAATACACGGCAATGACCGCCCGTGCTGTTGTTTTGTCCCTATCCTCAACCCATTAATATACAAAACAAAATTTGAATCTATTTCATTTCATACATTAAAAAATTATGAGAATCGTTTGGCATTGATATTGTGTAAGGCACACTTAACGCGCAATGTAAAAATGTACGTACAAAAAGGGAATTATTACGCAACTTTTCACATTCAAATGTGTTATTTTTCATAAAAAGTGTGGATAAAATGATAAAGCCGCAGAGTTAATGAGTTTATTTAATTAAGCTGCTAGTGTGTACCGTTTCGCGAGAAACTTTAGCTCTTCCGTAGTAAATATTTTAACACAAAAGTCATTCTCATCAGTGAGAACAAAAGACGGAGCGACCCATCTTCTCTGGCCAAGTACAGTTTAGTTTGATATATATGCCTTCTTGGCGAATGTTAAGTTTCAAATAAGACTTGAAACTTATCGACTTCATGAGCGTATCAATTCTTAAAAGGCCGACAACGCACTCTCGATCCCAAAAATGCTATTTGGCCAAAATTATTTATACAGTGCAAAGATATCGCATCGACGAATTTATTTGAATGTTTTAATATTATAAACGTGCAAGAGAATATACACATGCCCAATCAATTAACCGGAGCAAGTGTTGCTTAACCCCACTGATCGATATAAGTGCTATGCAAATAACTTCGAGCTTCTCAGTTCCGAATAGCGCATGATGAATATGAAATTACTTTTGGGAATTAGAAATTGAATTGTATGTGGTATAGAAACGCTGTTTACTGATTAAATCAATTTTATATTATTATTTAGTATTGTAATTATTTTTAAAAAACAGTACTAGGCGTAATAAAAACAGTTTTATTACTGATTGTCTTCAACATCGTGGACTTTGTGTATTTCTTTTAGATCTCTCGTCAACAATAATTGTTATATATTAATCAATATACATAGGGGAAGGATCGCTTCAAACCTTTTAAAAATTATGTCTGGGCCTCATATTCTGTATCTAGGGATCGATATCGACTTTTCGTGTCTAAAGCATGCCGGTTTCCTCACGATGTCTTTCTTCACCATACGAGCGAGTGTTAAATGCGCACATAGACAGAACATCTATTGGTGCACAGCCGGGGATCGAACCTTTGACCCCAGAGATGAGAGTCGCACATTGAAACCACTAGGGCTACACTGGTCTTTAAAAATGATTACCGGAGTATTTTCTGTCCGTAGAAGAGCTTTTACGCACTCGCGAGTCCTCTGACATATTAGTAGGAAAGTAAACTATTAAATTTCCGAACTTCTAAAATAGATAAGAAACAAAAACACGTGTTCAATAGAGCAAAGAAACTTCCTTGCATCCTCGATTAAAATCCAAAATATGTATTCACGTTTTGATTTCACACAAATCACTCAAGTCGACAATCGTTAAGCGCAATTAAAATTCTAATTATCCCCAAACGTACCGCCATCCAGCGCGTATTAAGAAAATTCTTGATAATTTCCAAAGTAGTGCGAAATACGCGGTTTCCACAATATACCGCATATTATTTGCGTTCCCTTGTCCCATTTTCCTAATTGCCGCGCGCCGTACTACGATAATGACTTCCCCAATTTCTACGCCGACTCAACTCTTTGTTCTTGTCTATTGTTTATGGCTACAAAAATGTGACAGATATGTAAAATCCTGGCTATAATCATCTGTTATGAAAACTCAGTCGGGTACTTGTCTTGCAATCTTTATCTGGAATTTACAGATTGATTAATTTATAATTATTTTACATAATATTGAATAAAATCTTGAAACCTTCAATACCAATTTAGTAAAGCCTTCCAAATATGCCCGTTTGTCACAACCGTGTGCTACTTGGCTCCAGTTTGGACCAGCTATTCTTTTGACCTTGTCTTCCCATCGAGTCAGTTCTATTTTATTTTGTTTTCGGTATTTTATTGATCACCTGCTGGGTCCAAGTCATTTTTCTCACGGGTCATACAGCTGCGGTAAGGGAATCTATAGACTGAAAAATGGAGAGATGGGGCGGCAGGTTCAATACGCCTGAATAGGTATTTTTTCAAAAAATTTACCATTATTGGTAAACACGATTATGCAGGGTCTTAAGTTTGGCTTTAAGGAACGCATATGTAATCTTAAAAAGGCATTGCGTTTATCATCCGATTTATAAAACAAACAATTCTTGGACTATTCCAATAAAAAATACGACCTACAAATTATAATAATAATAGTTTATGTGCAACAAAAATATTATGTAGGTGCTCTAAACTTCGCATATTCTGTCACTTATAATGTGAGTGTTGTCTTAAAAGGTAAAATTTTACATACAAGTTACATATTACATTATGAATCATATAATTATAGTGAATTCTTATATTATTACTAGCTGCCGTCGCGAACTTCGTTTCTCCTTAATGCCTAGTCTCCCTTTTTAGTACATACCAACATGGAACATTTTGCTATGCTACCCCAGAGACGACGAAGAATTTTTAGGTTTTTCTGTGATTTTTCTCTATATAAACCTCAGAGTTCAAGTTATAAGTTCTTAACTAATAAATAAAACATAGGGGTTGATCGTAGACGTAGAGGGTAGATGAAAATTAAGGGTTGTATGTATTTTTGTATGCTGTATCATAAAAAAATTTAAACAAAAAAATTTGTCTAAAAAATAAAAATTAATTTGGGGTGTCCAACCCCTTATCACTAAGGGGTTTGAAAGAGCCGATTCTCAGACTTACTGAATATGCAAATGTCATAAGAATCAGTCAAGCCTTTTCGGAGGAGTATGGGTACGAACATTGTGACACGAGAATTTTATATATTAGAGATATCACTATACAAAATTTACACTACGATGATGAAACATTAAATTTGTCTGTTTAGAAACATTATTTCCATACATTTCTAACGTAGATAAAAGGCAAATATAAATAAAAATTGTAACGTCACAAATCATATTAATTTGATTACCTCATTGTTTGGGTATCGTAAATGTGGTTCAGTCATGCCACGTGGGTGCACTATAATCACTTTGATTTATTTTCAGGAAAAAATAAGGAAATACCATTTTTGTATTAACTTTTGAAGAGAAACTAAAAAATTTTTTTTAATTTGTAAAATTTTTACGGTACGTCACGAAGATTTGTATTAATTTTCGACACTTTTAATATTTTAATGACAATTAAACTCCTAACATATCTTCGAAAGTTTTAGATTTGTATAAATATTAACAAGATATAAAAATTCGTTTGCCAAAGAAGTTTCACTTCTGACATGAGTACTTTGTACGCACGCACTTTTTTTGCACGCCTCGCAGTGCTCTACTCTCGACATGTCAAAAAACCCAGTCTTTCGAAACTTGAATGACTTTTTTCTCACTAATATAACACTTACAGGATAATATGAGTGCACTAAAATCGAGTTAAATAATCTATAAAGCACATATGGTATTTTTATGAACAATTATTTTGTTTAACATAGTAAATAATAACATTAAAATCAATCATTCTTGGACGTCCGTCAGTCTGTGTTTATGGATGTGGCAGAGAAATTGGTCGAAAAATTTATCGTACCAGAATACTTTTTTTCTTATTATATAAAGTTATACCCTGGGCTGATTCCTAGTTAATATTAGCGTTCTAAGTACTGTCGTTTAATTATAATTTGTAAAAAACTTAAATACGACTGTGTATTTGTATATCTATATATACATTTATTTTAGTATATTTTTTTCCTAACCTTAGAGTTATGGCGCCACTATATATTTTTTATTATATTAAGTAAGTAGTAAAAAGTAAAAATAAAAAATAAAATAAATGTAAACGAATGATTTTTTTTAAATGTGAATAACCGCTATGAGGCGTGCACTTTTGGATTTTCCAAACTATTTTAACTCTAATGTTCTTAGTGATTAAGGTGATAGTCCCAAAACTGTACGTCATCAGCCTTCTTGACTAACTTAAATATCAATAGATACCTCCCAGGTCCATAAAATTCTAGTGCCAGTCGAGTATTACTACACTTATCTTACAGGTAAAGAGTTTTTCGTTCACATTTAAAATAACTCAAACACAAAATAACTTTATTCATATAGATAAACAAATACACTTATGAACGTCAGAAAAGAAATTAAATCTGAATTTACATTTACTACCAGTTCGCAAGTCAAGGGCGTAGAGCGGGCAAGAAAAACTGGCAATAAACTCTCCGCCACTCTTTTTAATCGCTAAATTTTGCGTCATACAAATTGTTTGAACTGGAGCAAATCAATCCTAAGGATAATTTAAATATTCGTCAAATTTATAAAAAGCTTTATTAAAAAGCTTTACTATACGTACATAAACAGTAATGAGATGTGCGGTGTTTATGTTTCATATGCTCGCTCTTCAAACTCAGAATGAAAGCATATTTGTGCTTTTCCCCAGCCTATTGTTATAACGTTCATTTGAATTTCGAATGCATTTTAATGTTCTTCGCATACCGCTGAGATATTTTTCCAAGTATAATTGTGTCATGTTATGTATAATATTTCTTTTGTTTGAATAATCGTAGTTTCTATTGAACCCTAAGTATTACTTTTATCATTGATTGTGAGATGTGGAATACTCGTATAAAAATACCTCGTTATTTTAAATATGTAACGCCAGAAAATAATAAAGGCAGCGACCTATAAAATGGTATAATGTTTGATGTTTAAAGAACTTATTTCTCATTACAAAAATAATGTATTTTATTTACATGATAAACTAAATATGTATTTACGAACGAGATACACGTCGCCATCAGCCATCCCAATTTTAGTCTACTGGATTCAGTCTGATATGTATCTCTAATGCCCTTTTGAAATGGTTAAATGCGCGAATATTACGAATTTTAGACGGTAATTGATTAAATAGATTAATATAGATAATAGACTATTTCAAATAATTTGTACGCGGCTTCGGCAAGATAAGCAAACTCGGACGAGTATTGCATGTACTTTACTCGGATTACTTTACAAAAATGGAAATTATACATTTGTAGTTACTAGATATTGTTATTGTCTAGTAGATACGGTTCTGAAACTATTACAATATTATCGAAGCTAAATAACAGTAACGATGCATGAGTGAGTGTAATGTCTAACCACATGTAGGTCAGGAGTGTAACCCTGCGTAAGGTATTTTCAGAAGCAAGTCCTTTAACGGTTTTTTTTAATTTGTAGACGGTGAGCGGGTTGATATTGAGCAGCCTACTTTATGTAGTAGATGTAGTCTGCCTGCATTTTGCGTCTGGCGAAGTCAGTCCTTACTGTCTGACCGACGACAACCTTTCCTTTTTAGAAACAGCCTACAATCAAAGGAGAGTAAATATAATTATAGTTACACAACTATTAATCTGGTATTAACAGTATCTAATATATAAAATTCGCATGTCACAATGTTCGTTCCCATACTCCGAAACGGCTTGACCGATTCTTATGAAATTTTTATGCATATATGTCTGAGAATCGGCTACTAGCTATATTTTAGAGCCCTAAGTGATAAGGAGTGTATACCCCAAAAAAATCGTTTTATTTTTTATGAAAAAAATGTTTTTATTTTTTTATGATACAGCATACAAAAATAAATACAACCCCTCATTTTCACCCCTCTGCGATCAACCCTTATTTTTTATTATTGTAGATAGTTATTTTTATTAAAATAAAAAAATGTTTCCTAGAAATAATATACATGGCAAAACGTTTGCCGGGTCAGGTAGTATTTATAGTAGTAGGTACCTACAGCGATTGAATTTCACGAATTGTCGATGTTCCCCCAAATTTTCGCTGAGATTTTTCTCCAAGAGAACGATTGTACTTCTTTCAATCGTGATTGATTAACAGGATATCCAGCTCAATACGCATTGTCATGCGATATGATACATGATGTTTTGCGTCTTGCATTTTTCTTCACATTCTCACCACCCAGTCCAGTCTGCAGACATTCTGATATAACATAAGAGACACCTGCGCAAACAAGCAAATTACATCTTCCGCATTGATGACCAGTATCAATAGAGATTAACCGTGGTCGCATGGGTCTGGTTGAAATATGCCTATAATTGATTGCTTCTGAACCTTGTTAGTCGTAAATTTCCATTGGATTAGGAAACCCCAACTTTTCCGCTTCTAGACGAAGTCAACTCTAAGTGGAATGTTTATATTCGATAATTAATCGCTGAGATTTCGATAATTGACTATGAAAATTATCGTGTTTAATATAAGTCAGTTATTACAGATGAAGCCGGGGCGTATTTCGCGAGACGTGTGATGTGAAGCTTAGATATAGAAAAAGTCCCTGGACACAATGGCAGGGGAGTAGAAAAGGTATTATTATAAATAAAATAAAAATATAAGTCAGTTAATTTAATTAAGTTATTACAGTTATTACAGATGTAGCCGGGGCGTATTTCGCGAGGCGTGTGATGTGAAGCTTAGATATAGAAAAAGTCCCTGGACACAATAGCAGGGGAGTAGAAAAGGTATTATTATAAATAAAATAAAAATATAAGTCAGTTAATTTATTTAAGTTACCAATTAATTTTTAATTACTAAATTCCTCAAAGGGACTCAAACAAAATGAGGAAAAGCGAAAAATAATGAAAACCTCATTAGGTACCCGAAATCTCGAGATCAGTTTAAAAGATTAGAGATGATTTATACAATAAAAATAATGAATACTAAAACCAAGGGACCCGGTTTATACAGATTAAGGGGCCTTTGAATAAAATACGGCTGTGAATACATTCCTTGTGGTAATTTAGCGGGTTTTTGAGATAAGAAGACCTTACGTTTGTATTTTGGGTAGAGTGCGTTTTTTCCTATTGAGATTTGCCCTAAACGCAAGAGACAGTACACTGTTGCAAGTCTGACACTGCGCAAATTCTCAACTTTAACTTATGTGTATTAAAATTAAATAAATCAGTGGCGCTACACCTTTACCTTTATATGTCTGACCCTCAGATTTCTGTATCTGTTTCATGATCACTTATCAATCTAATATTAGCGCTGAGCATACACACGCCATCGTATTTGGGTCTAAGGCAAGCCGGTTTCCTCACGATGTTTTCCATCACCGTTCGAGCGAATGTTACATGCACATGAAGAAAAAAAGTCCATTGGTGCATAGCCGGAGATCGTACTTACGACATCAGGGATGATAGTCGCACGCTGAAGCCACTAGGCCAACACTGCACTTATTTAAATGTGCATAATATAAAATATAACTAATATATTTGTCACATAAGCAATTTGCAGATTACACATATTAAAGTTTTACGGCCTGGCCACGGGGATCGGCGGTGCGAACTGCGATGCGGGAGGCGAGGCGACCATTCGCGCGGGGCCGTTTGCAGGCCACGGACCAGTCACGTTTGCCGCCGCGACCAGTAAGGAAGTTCGACAGCGAAATGTCTTTATCGAAATCATCTCGATATTGCTTGGAAAGTAATAGCTTTTGGTGCAAGACCTAATATTTGGAGAAATTGTGGAGAATTCCACAAGAAGTATGAGAAATTCAGAATATATCCAGAATTACTTTTTTGAGTATACCAGAATGAGTATTGAAACCTTCAATTATATTCTTATGAATATTCAACCAGAATTGGAGAAAAAGTTAATGCAAATAGAATTTTAAGTTCCGCTGAAAAATTGTTTTTGAGATTAAGGTATATTAAATTAATGCTGTGGATGGCCAGACTTCCAAATAGCTGGTCTAGCCAGTATTTCAGTAACAAAAAACTCTGTATTCATTTTTCGCCGCGACCACGACTAAACTTATTTATTCCCTTCTCTATTCGCCGCGACTGCCGCTCGACTCCGTGGCTTGCACCGTACTGATTCATGCATTTGTTTCGCTCGCCCGTCGCGACGTCAGTCGCCCGCGCGATTCGCTCGGTACATTTCGCCGGTCGCATCGCTGGTCGCCGTTGCGCGTGGCTTGATTAGTACATTGCTATGAGTTTATTTCAGTCGCTAGACGCATCGCGGTTCGCACTGCGCGAATATTCGCGTCGGCGAATGTCCCGTGGCCAGGCTGTTAAGTGGAAAAACGAGTTTAAATTTCACGCAAATCGGCAACGTAGCTAACTGGCAAAAGTTTTCACTGCTGAAATAACGTTACCTTCATTTAAATAACTTGAAATAACACACATTTGCATCTAAACACTATTTTTATACACAGAGATGGAGTTTTCAAATATTCTTCAACCGTCACGGGACGCCTGGCAGATGTGAAACATTAAATACAAAAATTTACGAATTATTTCAAATCGTGACTACTTCATTCGTTTAATCAGTGACTTCGAAATACACACATCGTACACACTACTGCATATAGACTGTATATAATATATTATACCATCATATAGCGTGTAGGTATAGTATATATAATATCTACTCTATCTATCTCTATAACATATTTATTAATATACTTAGTTTTCTGTTTCGTATATTTTGCTTAATAATGTAATCTGTATTGACTGAATAAATGTTTTCTTTTATAGCAAAAATAGCTATGTATAAGAATAAATAAATAATAAAAATACAATGATACAATATTTCATAAATACAACGATACGAAATGTGCAATAACAACAAAACATATAATTTCCACCCTTTATTTATATGAGAAATCCCGAAAACCTCATAAAATATTGAGTGGACGCACTTGCTAATTATAGGCTGAGAGTTGAACCAGTTCTACTATCCAGTATATTGTATTGTAGCGCCACCATTACGGCTACAATCATTGCAATAGCGATGACGTTCGAATGTATGAACCTTCCGGTATACTTAGCCACTGGGTCTGGCCTGTCAGAGGTAAGACTGGTAGAGAATATGTATTAACAGGAAAAGGCCAAGCAATAATACTTAAACTTACATACATTCATAATTGAATGAATGAATAAAGCCTTTATTTCAATATCAACCAAGTTCTTACGCCTAATAACTAATCTTAGGAATTTACAGATTTTGATTTTCTTTTGTATGTAATAGGGGGCAAGGCAGGAAGCTCATCTGATGTTAAGCGAAACCGCCGCCCATGGACACTCACATTGCCAGAAGGCTCGCAAGTGCGTTGCCTTTCAAGAATTGGTACGCTCTTTTCTTGATGGTCCCTAAGTCGAATTGGTTCGGAAATACTTCAGTTGGCAGCTGGTTCCACATATTAATATCATAATTAATCTACACAATCTTCCTCGGTGGCATTTCTTCCTACATACATATATATACTACCAAAATATTTATTTACTAAAATTTTAAACTTCTAATATTCTTATTCCACCCGTATCACCTCGGCGTCCGTTGTTCCACAACGCTTTCTTGACCACCGATGTATTATGAACCAATTAGAATTGAGGTCCTTCAAGAAAAGCGTACCAATACTTAAAAGACGATTAAGAAAATCCCTAGTTTTGATAACATAAATAAAAATTATTACTCTTTGATTTATAAATACTATTCATTCAACTTTAAAATTTAATTAAAATTAATTATTTATATTAAAAGTCAGTTGAGTGAACTGACAAAAGGTTTGCATCATGTCAGTACCTATACTGTAAAAATAGTTTAGAATTTAATTACTTGTTTAATGTTGTATTGTTTTTTTTTCTATGTATTGTTTTGTATGTGATGTAATGTAAATAATTATCGCATTAAAGTAATCTGTAATTGAAGCTTATGTTTTTGTTAAATAAATAAAATACTTCACATAAGCTTTTACTTTTGAAATGGATAGGCGACAAAGGGCGATATTACGCCTTGAAATAATGAAAAAATATATAATAAAAGAATTTTAGCATCTCTTGGGCTACGTCTTTAAAGAGGTTTATTTTATGTAAAGGCCTAATACACGAAACGGCTACACCAGCCATAAAACCAACACAAAATAGCAAATTTACATTTTGGGCGAGTTTAACATTTTTCAGGCCAATTCTCACGCGACTCCCCACAGAGTTGAGTTAATCTCCGCTCATTTATAACACGAGAAGTGTGTCTTAATTAATATAATTAATAGTTATTATACCTATTAAAGTTATACTATATCAAGTATTGCTTTAATTTATTATACAATAAATAAAAATAAATCAGTGGCGCTACAACCTTCTTAGGTCTGGACCTCAGATTTCTGTATCTATTTCATGATCATTTGTCAATCAAATAGGCAAGTAGGTGATCAGCCTCTTGTGCCTCACACACGCCAACGACTTTTAGGGTCTAACAAGCAGGTTTCCTCACGATGTTTACCTTCACCGTTCGAGCGAATGTTAATTGCGCACATAGACAGAACATCTATTAGTGCACAGCCGGGGATCGAACCTACGACCACGGGATAAGAGTTGCACGCTGAAGTCACTAGACCAAATCTGCTTTTATTTATTATAAAAGTATTAAAAAGAAAGTCACATTGCGTAAAAAAATGGGCTGGGACTGGATTCAATTCGTTAAGTTATCAATGACATTACTTAATCAACTGACTAGTAAACATTAAAACGGGAATTAATTTTCAAAATACACTTCTGGGTTGAAACACATTTTCGATAAGATATTGTCATGTCATAGAATGGTACACGAAAGTTTATGCAGACTATTAAAATACAGAAAGTCGCATATTCCGGACACATTTTGGGCCATCATCGATACGACTTGTTGCAGCGTTGAATGATGGAAAAAAGTCGTGGTTGCGGAACGTACGAGAGTGGGCCAGCATTACATCTGTGAGCTGTAGCTGTTTAGACTAACACAAGATACCCGGCAATTCAAGCCAAGTTTTACCACTAAAGTGACACTGGAAGAAGAAAAGGGCAAAATATCAAGCTATTTGTGGCTAGAATTCTTTTTCACCGGACTCAAACGCGCTGATAAAGTCATGAGTGTGACTTACGAAAATACTCATGAGCACACCCCACACTCCCTCACTACTTCCACTCTTACACCATCACATCATCATAATAATTATAATCTAATTTCGTTTCGTAAATGTTTGAACCTTTTTGTATTTATTATTGATTCCATCTTTGGCTAAATCTTTAGTATAATTAATTTTTGTTATATATAATTTATGTTAGCTGTGGGTTTACGAAATAAGTACAAACTACTAAGCTTTTATATAATATAATAATAAAAGCCCGTTTAATATCCAATCATTACAAAAGAAAATATATAGTTTAGATTCGTTGTATACATTTTTTCTTGTTATCCTGATATCCCAGCTTTCTTCAGAACCATTCATCGAAACCCCTTCACAGAAGGCCTCTTCCAGCTTTTTGAAAGTATCTCTGGTCATGGCTTTCTTTCTCCATTCGCTTCCATTTCTTTTTTACCTTCTTTTGAGGCGTCTTCATCTCCTTCTTCCCCTTGGGCCTTGGAAAGGACGTAAAAACCGTCTCGAATATGGCAAAGAGATAAAACTATATTCCACCAAAATTATGACACTTTATAAAGCGCTATATTTTTCAGCACACGACCTTATGAATATATGAATCATTTCCACTGATTAATACGCAAAGTTCGTGACGATGCCTCTTTGGCGTGAATAACTTATTTACACCTGCGTAAGTAATTTATGTTTTCATAAAATTACAATATTTGTCCTACGCATTAATAAAAAATATTTTAGTTGATATAACATAACTTAAATATATGCAGCGGTGTTACTTGTCTTTTGCGATGATATTTTAAATGTTATCATGCTCACATATTTTATGAAATATCAGTTATTAACACAAATTATCTATTCTAGTAAAAAGATTTCTTTTGCATAATTGTAAGAAATAAATCCTAAACTCATTTTAGAAATTCTTTTAAACTCAAACTCAAAATATTTTTATTCATGTAGGTAAACAATTACACTTATGAATTGTCAAGTTAAATTAATTGTAAATTTACATTTACTACTAGTTCGCAAGTCAAGGGCGTAGAGCGGGTAAGAAGAACTGGCAAGAAACTTTCCGCCACTCTTTTTAATCGCCAAGCACCATTGCGATGCTACATTTTCCCTGAGTAGTATATACTTAGCATAAAGCAGTATATATAATATAATTAGCATAACATTTAAAGTTGTATTTTACAAATAAAATTAGGAAAGCGTTATTAAGGTATTTTAACTGTAAGAAACAAAATAAGCATAAATAAGCTCAGTAAATAATTATATAAAACACCGGTGGCGCTACAACCTTTTTAGGTCTGGGCCTCAGATTTCTGTATTTTTTTCATTTGATTTTCCTAATAGGCAATTAAGTGGTCAGCCTTCTGTGACACGCCGTTGACTTTGAGTCAAAGCATGCCGGTTTCCTCACGATGTTTTCGTTCACCGTTAAATGGGTGTTAAACGCGCACCTAGAAAGTACATTCGCGCAGTGTTCGAACCTCAAGGATGAGAGTCGCATGCCACTAGAAAATCAAAAAATATTATAAATTCTCAAATTATTATATACAATTAAACATATGAGCTTACTGCTTCATAAAAATTATTTAACAACTAACTCAAGCCTGTAAATTGCATTATTAACCACAAAAATAATTTACTTACAAAACTAAATTCAAAGCAGCTTGAGAACTGTGTTATTTATAACGCGAGTGCGAAACTTTCAATTGTGTTACAAGTAAATAAATAGAGGTCTAAGTTACTCAATTTCGGAGTTCTGTGGATTGATAGCGTCTGAAATTTGAACCCCTCGAGTATTTTATTTATTATTTAAACTGCAGGGCTATATGCACTATGGGGCCGTTCAAGTATTACGTAAGCAGATATACTGATATTTATCCCCCAATTATCAGTTTCTTCATATCAAAAGTAAGCAAAGCTCTTACAAATAATAGTTCATAAACGTATTATATTTTGTAGGATCCTCGAAAATGCATTTCGTTTTCAAGCATAGACAATGTGTGTTATATATATATACCCTGTATACAGAGTGGACAAAAAAGTCGTGGATCAAACGCAACTAGGGGATAGATGAGGTCATCAGCTGCAAAAAAATGTTCTACGGGAGGTCCCTAAGCTCAACCCCTGCAGAGTTATAATTTATTTTGCGTTTTTATAACAAAATTGACTTTTTTTACTAATACCTTTAAAATTCGAAAAAATCTACATTCTGTAACATTTTCATAATATCCAATAGATTGGTACTGATGAGTCCTTCCGTTAGACATGCTATTTATAGTTGTTTATTGAGTGTATTGAAGATAATATTAAGTTATACGATATAAAAATTTATCTAATTATAAATTTTTGTTTACTTTATAAAAAAATACTCTACCGAAAAGTGAATCTGTATTACATGTTTTGGCAAATTTAATAGGGATTCTGAAAAGGCCATGGCCATGAGTGGCTCTAATATTTTTTTTACAAATGGTAATATGTGTAAAAAAGTAAATAATTACTGTTAACGTAATCAGCAAATAAGAAAATCGAAGAAACCCCCCCGCCCCTTTTTTTAAATTTTCTTGTTTGGTATGTGATACTTAGGTTACCGAGTAAGTAAATTATTTATTTACATATTTTTATACGTTCATAAGTTACGTAATTTTTATTTCCAGCTCAAAGATCAGCACTTATCGCTGTCTTGCAGATATTGGAAGCGATTACTGAAGGAGTCATATTACGAGTGCGTACAAAGCAATGAGAATCTCGGGGATCTCTCTATGGGATTATAAAGAGAGGATTCTCCCGAAGAATGTCCAAGGATTATAATCGTTGATTAAATACGTCAATCTACTTTTCCAAAGCCCTGAGAGATTTCCATAATGTCTCCAATTAATTAGTTAAACATTTTAACACTTTTAATTTTGAATCTTTTAATACTGGTACGTAAATATATCTGTATGTGTGGCTGAGTAGTTTTACCAATTCTTAAAAGTATGAGATGAAACTCCTGCCCGTTTGCACTCTGTTCTATAAGAGTGTGTGCGACTAACAACCTTTATGTTGGGTGTTCTAATCCCGGATGTGCACTAGTAGAGTTTTCTATTTGCGCTTACGTTCGTTGAAAGTAAACAGCGTGGGGAAATCATGTCGGGTGACTTGACCCATTACTCTTGTATGACGAAACCCAATTCGTTCTTGACACAAGGGAGTACTTAGCGCAATCACGACATGAAATACACTAAAACCTTGAAATCATGTGTCAGGCACAACAGACTTCAGTCTTTCTATAAAAGAAAAAGGATCAGGGAACAGCTGCAATCTGAGGCCTTTTGAATATTTATTCGCCACTGGATTATTATTGATATTCTGTATTCAGTTCATTAGTTTCACTTCAGTGCAACTATTCGATATTCTCCAATCACACATGTTACAATAATAAATACAGTTTCTACAATACTAATACTGACAAAACCAATAATAATTATTATTATTTGATTTACTGCAAAAGTCACTTTCAGTTGTTTTAGATATATTTCAATAAAGATAGCTTTTATCAGCTATTATAAATCAGATTAAGTTCCAATACTAATTATACGAAATAGCTAATATTTCTTTTCAATATCCGAAACTGCGAACAAATGTCTGAGCCACCTCCAAATTCTTCCACCTGTCTCTCATCTTCGCTAGCTCTTTTATTTCATATTCACATGCTTTTGTTAGTTTTCCCCTTTTAAAGAGCACTCTTCTAGAAGCTCGCTAGACTTTTATTCTTCGTTAATGACATTCACAGGTGCCGCACTGATTTGCATCTTTGTTTCTTGTTAAAACAGCAAAGGAGTGGAAGGAGTCCCCTTTCATCTTCCCAAAACAGTTAATATGGGTCATTTAAGCGGCATCTCCTGAACAGGCGTGCCCTCCTATAGGCCCCATCTCACTTAACATCAGGTGAGATTGCTAAACGTCTGTCTAGTTCAGTACAAAAAAAAATTATTTGGTTCATCAGCCAATGCAATTTAGCGATTTTAGGAGTGTGTTACTACATTTGTTGTTTTTGTTAAGCTTCGTCCTACGCTGATTTTCCATCTGTATTAAATTTTCAACCTAAGAATAGAACGCCCAATAGCCCTTTGACATCCTCCAATTTTCGAACAACTCCGACACATGGTAGTATGCACGTGTCCATAACAGTTCTTTTTATACTAAGCTTAAGGTTCTTGTGTTATTGTTATTGGACTATATATGGATCTTAGCATGCAAGTTTTTTCAAATATCGAACAACAACTGCTGCCTTCTTACCTTCATAATTGATAGGTACATTTCCCAACCTCAATAAAAGTAATGTCAGATAAGGATAAATATTTTAGTACCCTCCATTACTAAGGCCTCAAATCGATTTTACTTCCTTAAAAACATCTCCCGAGTAACCTAATTTTTCTAACCAATTCCTTAAGGAAAAGCTTGCTGTTGTTATTTAAAATATTACGTATGGAAAATAAATATGGCATTACAACTTCTTTTTCCCCAATTTCCCAATTGTTTGGTTTTTCACTGAGTGCGAGTGTCAAGCCCTTTCTTGCTAAGATGTAAATATGAAGTATTAGCTTATATATTAAGAAATGAAGCCTTTGCCTATAAAATATATTTCATAGCAATCGCTGCGAAAACTATTGATGATAGAACAAGAAAAAATGTTACACAATTTTCAAGAACATATCAATATCAACAAAAAATGTTTAAAAAATTAATGTCCACCCGTACGAAGCCGGTACGGGCCGCTAGTATGTAATAAAAACCATTAGGTAAAGATATGTCCAAAGATGGGTCTATTTTATATATAAAATTAATCGTTCGTTTGCCTCGCATTCATGCCAAAACTCATTTGGCTTATTATGATCTTGAAATATTGGTGGAAGTTCAGGGAAGGATTAAACATTAGAAACGTAAATAATAAGCAAAGAAAAATACGTGTCTTTTTAGAAATAAAAAATTGTCTCTTGGTTGTCATATACTTATAAATGCCTTCAGAAATTTTTGTTTAATGCTGTATGAGGTCCGATCTCTTTGGTCTGTTTTCAAAAAATGTATTAAGTTTTGACTTAAATATATACGTATGTAGGTAGGTGATATGGAGTTCACCGGGTCATCTATTACATAATATATATAATATATATCTAAAAAGGTTCAAACATTCAAGGAAAAAAAATCTATAAAAATAAATTATATATCTACTCGTACATTTAACTAAGTATACCTAATTTGGGTGTGTTGTGTCACGTTGCTGCTTATTTAGCGCTATGGATATTCTTAATACACATGTAGTAGTATAAGAAAAGGTTCGGTATCTCAATCAGTTTATCTCTAGGCAAATCGGTGATAGTCCTTCGTCGACACGTCGTCGATTTTTCGGCCTGGTATGCCGATTTTCTCACGATTTTTATTCACAGTAATATGTCAATTGTGTGATAAAAAGAAATATTGGCGCGCACTTAACTCTTAAAGATTATTTATTATTCTTCAGGCAGGTTATAAGACATAATGTAATATTGTGTTTATTAATTCGTTCCTTATGCCCGACGAGGTGTAATGCAGTTACAGACATTCTGTACAATTGGCAATTCAAAGAATGGCAGAGAGTTTCTTGCCAGTTCTTGTCGTTCTACGTCCATGATTCAAGAACTGGCTGTAATAATATACTTAGAGACGTTAACGTTCATACGGGAACAAAAGTAGCCTATATTATAAACGATAGTAATTAGCAGTAAATATTTAATTTTCTTCTCAACTCCATCCAAATTCATCGCGATATTTAAAAGTATTTTTAGGTGTAATTAAAACATCGCCGTCCCAATTTATTGTTCTAAAAACGTGCCCGTAATGTCAGTGAAAATTATATTTTCCTTTGGCCTTTTAATTAACTGTTAAAATCAGCAGTTTCTATATATATTACATATACCATTTACATAAGGTACGTACTATTTTTAGTTTCAAATTAATATTTGTTTTCTAGTATTGCAATATTCAATGTTTGGTTTTATATAATATAATTTCCATATAAATTTACGCAAGTATTAAAAATTAAATTTCTTTAACGGGAATCAATTGTTTACACTCGAGATTTCAAATGCTTTTCAGTAATCGTGGTTAGTCTAACTTTTTAAAAATATTTATTTACGAAAAGAAATACCTATTATACGCAATTAAAGGACATTTAGTGAACTAGGACTCCCAGTGTCGTGGGCAGTAATCCCTTCCAATTCACATGTTTAACGGTACTTGATAATAATTTCTACATTTTATATTTAAACTATTGTTGCACAATAAGAATATTTTACGTTTCAGCATAGGACAGATTGTTAAATTGAATTCATTTAAAAATTGATAACCTTTTTAATTGGTACAATAATGATGAATACAAAGCGTGACCTTTCTTTTAATAGAGCTTCTAATCCATTTCTAATAGCTTACTAATGAGGGAAAGGGTAAAATTAATTGCTTTGAGCTTGGCCAATTAAAAGCTAAACAAAACATCATAACTGTAGATAACCCTAATTATGTATATAGCTTTCACCGTCGACGGCACTAGGCAGTGGCGGATTTACCAGCAGGCTGCGTAGGCTGGAGCCTAGGGCGGCAAATTTGGGAACCAAATATTTTTTTGCTACCTCATAGAAATCAAAAACATGACGGTTTTCTGATGTTTTACAGATAGAAGTCTGCAAATTTTGCCAATAACTTTCCCCTAGAACTTGTCATTGTACATTCGGTGTAGCAAACTTCAATATACTAGAGTAAAACAGCTAGTTCGCCCCAACCAGCAATCGACCTCTGCATATTCAGCTTACACTTTGTACGATTGAAAAGAGCGAAATTGTAGAAAATGTATTTCCCTCTTCCCCCTATCAACCCATATATATCATTCCTACTACTGGTTGGAGGCTGTGAACTGGATGATTTTTGTGCTCAAAACTCATAGGACTCATAGGAAAATCTAGGACATGACATGTAGGGAAAGAGGCGGCAAAACCTTCACAGCCTATACCTAGAAAATATGTAAATGCGTCACTGGCACTTGAAGGGATTATTTAAGGATATATTGAATTTTATTTTATTTTGAGCAGTGTTGGCCTAGTGGCTTCAGCGTGCGACTCTCATTGTGGGTTCGATTCTTGGCTGTGCACCAACGGACTTCCTTTCTAAGTGCGCATTTAACATTCGCTCGGACGGTGAAGGAAAACATCGTGAGCTTGCCGTAGACCCAAAATATCGACGGCGTGCGTCAGGCACAGTACGCTAATCACCTACATGCCTATTAGATTGACAAATGATTCTGAAACATATACAGAAATCTGAGGCCCAGACCTAAAAAGGTTGTAGCGACACAGATTTTTTTTATAGAATTTTACATAAATTAAACAAAGAAATGCATTTTTCCTGGGAATCGAAGTAGATAAATTACAAAAACAATCACTTTAATGGTATCAATCGATAGTCGAATATCACAAATTGGTTTGCGCAGTATTTTCAGAAAACTTATGTATACTTATGCAGGCAGGTCCGAATTGAATTAATTACACCAAATTCCTTTCCCAAAACAATGAAACTGCGGTCAACGACACCTGCTAAGCTATTAATTACAACCCTTGATTGTTTTCTAAAATCAAATACTCAATTTTATATAGAAAAATTTAATTTAAGTTAGGTTTGGAAGCGATAGAAAACTAAAGGCGTTAAATATGTCAAAAATACGTCTCAGGGAACCAGTCTCCCTTAAAAATAATATAAAATAAAAAATAAATCAGTGGCGGTACAACCTTTTTAGGTCTGGGCCTCAGATTTCGGTATCTGTTTCATAATCATTTCTCAATCTAATAGGCAAGTAGGTTTGGGTCTAAGGCAAGCCGGTTTCCTCACGAGGTTTTCATTTACCGTTCGAGCAAATGTTAAATGCGCACATAGAGAGAAAATCCATTGGTGCACATCAGGGTATCTAACCTATGATGATGAGTCAGGGAAAGCCACTAAGCTAACACTGCTCTCATCTCCCTTTATCTAACATTTTTATTTCTCTAGTTTCAACATAAGAACAATACATTATATTCTGTATAAAAACGTACACAAAATTTTAAATCATCTCAATCTTTATCAGTTTGCATCGACTGCCAACAGACAAAGATTGACATAGAGCTATTTGTTCTGACAATTGTCACGTCAAGAGTTAGTGTGTAACAATGTACTGTGCATTGAGCCTAACTATTAAGTGCGTGTTACGAAACGTTGTTGTAATTAAAAGAACCTGGGGCCTTAGTCAAGATGCCTAAACAGTAGTGTATGTAGAGTCGAAAACTTAATTTGTATGGAAATGACAGTTCGTGTCGAAAAATTTTCAAACAAATTTAGTTTTGACGTTCTACATACACTACTGTTAAGGCATCTTGACTAATGCCCCTTTTCCCCATGACAGTCAGTTTCATTTGGTTATGCTTTGAAAGATCGAATATAGTATAAGATCCCGCTATACAACGACCTTCACCGAGATGCTTATTTAATGAAACTTATTTTATATTTAAAGCAAATTTCAGTCCAGAGTATGTTTAATTAATATTAAAAAAAAATTTTTTTTTATAATTTGCATGTAGTACATTTTTTGAACTTTTTTCAATCAATATTTTTAATCAGGGTAGTATTATATATGTATCACTATAACCTTCTTTTATACTAAAGATGTATATATACTTTAGTGTCACATAAAAAATATACACATAAATAATTAATTGATTAAAAACAACCTAACGTTTGCATATTCTATGGGCTTCATACGTTCGATTGGTATAGAATTTATCGAATAATCATACCGGTGAAATGTTTAAAAAAATATTTTTTTTTAAATTAATTAAACATACTCTGGACTGAAATTTGCTAGGCAACCCATATGGATTATATTTATTGACATATTAAATTATATATAAAATAAGTTTCATTAAATAAGCATCTCGGTGAAGGTCGTTGTATAGCGGGATCTTAGATCCAATATTATTAAAAGGCAAATATCGATGCTTCTTAGAAACATTTGAATCATAATTTTATATTAAACTTTTTTATCTTCAAAAATTCTTTCACTTTAGTTTATGCGTCACTATTCTACGGTAACTTTTAAAGGTTTTGTACATTTCTAATCATATAATTTAGTACATTAATATTTGTATTAAACACAAGACACAGGGAGCAATTCTAAAATGTTTAACATCTTTTGTCTACCCAGATCTACGCACGCGGCAGTTTTATAATATCTCACTCAACCCAACTCGTTTGTATTTTTATTATTATTTGTATACAAGTATTCTTTTGTATGTATAAAAAATATATACTTAAATTAATAACTAACCTGTGATTGCCCACAGCTCCTTTAGGCATTCGTCCCGCGAACGTTGTATGGCTGACCGTTTCACCACCTCAGGTCCTGACTCCAAGTACTCAAACAGCACAGCACCAAGAAGAACGTATATAATAACCAAAATAACTAAGCCAATTTGCGAACACGCAGCTTTCAAACAGCCTTTTCCCGCGCGGCGTAAAAAATTTGGTCTTTCCTGTCCATCTAACGATACTTCTGAAGACATTATTGCTTATTATTTACACTAAACGCACCATAATTATTTAGGTTGCTTCACTTATTCGATATAAGATTGTATCTTATCATTTTAAAATTAAATATTCATCAGTTTCTACATACTGCATGGCCAGAAAGCCCTAGTATATTTTATTTGAAAGTAAATCTGAAGATATTCTTTATAATATTCACAACTTTGATAGATACCGTTACGGTATTAAATTATTTCCATTCCACTAAACATCGAAAACTTCTCGACGTTGGAAAGTACGCACAACCACCCTCCATTAACGATGGGGAAGCACTGACGTTTTCACGTTTGTTCTCAGTTTTCCTACACGGACTAAACTTCAACACGCCAGCGCGGTTTGGTCAGCAATTATTTGTTAGGAATGTAAATAGTAATATAATAAATTATGTAGTAAAATAATTAAGATTACTAAAGCATTCAAATAGGACAAAATATGTATATCGGGTAATTCACTCAGAAAAGTTGATGTTGAGTTGTGTGAAATGATTTACCTAAATAAAATATTTATTCCTAAAATTACTTTCTACAAACATACCCTCTATAAAATATAAGAGTGGATTGCAAAGTAAATGATACAATAACAAAAGACAATGACATCATTAAAAATTCCTTACCCTTCGTAAAGTAAAAAGCTTGGCAATGATGAAGGGTGAAGACTGACCCTTGTCTAGCATTAGACGCCGGCGGCAAATGCTCATATAAATATAGCCTTATATAAATTGACGTTTGTTTAAATGCAAAAAATACATTAAATTTAATTATTTTTTAATAAACCACAAAAGCTGAAACTTCTGTATGTAACCAAGAATTACTTTCATCGAAATTTACGATAGCTTGGTCTGACGGAATTGGATAATAATCAGTTTTAACAGTAATATGTAGGTATACCCAAAGACAATGAAGATTTAGGTACCTAATGCACGACCCGTTAAATACTGAAATTAGGTACCGTATTGATGACCTAAGACCTATGTAGTTTACGTAAAGAACGATAGATGACACTATACTAAACATACATATTTTTTTGTAAACATTTGTTTATTTTTAACTGTATCTTGTGCCAAAAACTTTATTCTTATTAAAATAATTTTTAAGTTCAACTGTTAATAACTTCGACAGTTATGTGTTGTCATATGACAATTGACGGCTATGTTTGAAATTGACGTGGTTGACAGTTGATACCGGACGGCGGGACACGCTTCGTGTTGTAGGCTCCGTATTTATTTTAAATCTTAATAATTTTGAATAAAAAATACTCTGTAATATTATTCATTTGAGTTTTCCTCCAAATTAAATTGTAAATTAGTCAAGAAACAATACCAATATGAGTACCATATTAGAAAAAATTGCTGGGATAGAGTCTGAGGTAAGTGAAATAGGTTATGCCTTTCTAGAAGTTTTTAGATGAGAAATACAATTTTAAAATCTTACATTATATCAAATTTATTTTATTAGATTATTTAATGTAATAATAAATAATATAATGTATGTATAAATAAATATCTTCTCAATTGCATGTTCATAAAGACAAAAAATAACATCTTTAAAATACCTTACAGATGGCTAGAACCCAGAAAAATAAAGCCACAGCTCTTCATTTAGGTATTTTAAAAGCTAGATTAGCTAAGCTTAGACGTGAATTGATCACTCCAAAAGGTGGCGCTAGTGCAACTGGAGAGGGTAAGTTTGTACATGTCATACATAAGTTTCTTCTCATTCAATTAAACCAAGACTTAATTTCTATACAGCATGAACTCTTAATATAAACTAAATCATACATCATTACATAATTTTTCTGGCATTTTAGAAGTATCAATAGCCTAGCTATTGACCCTATATTAGCCTAATATTTATATAATTATAGGTTTCGATGTTGCCAAAACTGGTGATGCTCGAATAGGCTTTGTGGGTTTTCCGTCAGTGGGGAAATCAACATTATTGTCCAACTTGGCTGGTGTGTATTCTGAAGTAGCAGCATATGAGTTCACCACCTTAACAACAGTTCCTGGTTGTATTAAATATAAAGGAGCAAAAATACAGGTGATTTATATTAATATTTATCCAAATCTTGCGATGGATTTAAAAGTAAAAAATATCAGTTTTAAATTATAAATGGCATATTTTATTATGACATTACTTAACATTATTTTTTGTTATAGAAAATAATATTATGTTACATAAAAATACTTTCATATAATTCTTATATTTAAATACAATATGAAGCTAGTAAAGTATATAATATAATAATAATTATTAATAGGTCTACTACGAATAAGTGTTTAAATTTAATATTGCTATTTTAACACATACTACAGTGAAAGTTACAAAGACAAACAGTTAACAACTTCATAACAATTTTCAGCTTCTTGACTTGCCTGGTATTATTGAAGGTGCTAAGGATGGTAAAGGTCGTGGTCGGCAAGTAATTGCTGTTGCCCGTACATGCAGTCTCGTATTTATTGTACTAGATGTATTGAAACCACTACAACACAAAAAGCTGTTAGAACATGAGTTGGAAGGGTTTGGCCTGCGGTTAAACAAGCAACCACCTAATATATACTTTAGAAAGAAAGACAAAGGTGGCATCAATTTGAATACTACTGTAAGTATCAAGTTACAATAAGGTGGTGTAAAGTATATTTATAAATGAATAACTAAATAACTTAATTAGTGAATTTTATCTTATGTAATCTGTCCAATCAGGCAATGAGAGTTATGGAATAGTAACAATTTACAAAAACTTGTATACCATTGTAAGTTCTGGTCAGCCTCACGAGATTTGTTGCTGTGATTAAATCGGTCTAGTGGTCAACATTGTGTATGTTATAAATTCCAGTGCCCTCAAACTGAGTTGGATGCGGAAGCTGTAAAGACGATACTCTCTGAATATAAAATACATAATGCTGATATTACGCTAAGGTTCGATGCGACAAGTGATGATCTTATTGATGTTATTGAAGGAAATAGAATTTATGTGCCCTGTATCTACTTGTTGAATAAAATTGGTAAGCCTACTTTATTTTACTATATTTTAAATTTGATGAATAACTAATCCAAATACTTCTATTCATCAGTAATTGACTCTTTATGGAAGGAAAATGTATGATAATGGGCTAAGTTCTAAGTCAGCCAGTTATTGTAATACATCCAATATCTTCTTGTTTACACTTTTGCCCTAAAATAGCTATTTTTGCCATATCAATAGTAGACATTGGTTTATCTTCCTAATTTTACAATGATTTAAAAGAATATAATATATGGTAAATAATCATAAAGTTTATCTTGAAAATAATTTTATTTCTCACTTTTATTGTTATTTATATAATTTCAGATCAGATCAGTATAGAGGAATTGGATGTTATCTACAAGATACCCCATTGTGTGCCTATTTCCGCTCATCACAGATGGAACTTTGATGATTTATTGGAGAAAATGTGGGAATATTTGAAACTGATTAGGATATATACAAAACCCAAGGGACAGTTGCCGGATTACAACTCACCTGTTGTGTTGCATGCTGATAGAACAAGTGTTGAAGATTTTTGTAATAAACTACATAGGTCTATCGTGAAAGAGTTTAAATAGTGAGTATTTCTTTTATAAATATGATGAATACAAAATTCTTTATTTGTTTAGCTATTTTAAAAAAATTTTTTTTTGGGGGGTTTAAGTTCATCGTATGCATTTAATTATATAATGACTGAATATGTATCTGCGATGTATCCTTAATCAACTTGACTGTGGGTCCTACAAGAAGTGATTGTACCAAATCTTAAAAGGCCAGCAAAGCCATTGCGAGTCCTCTAGAATTGAGAGTTAAGAGTGTTGTCCATGGGCGGTGGTATCACTTTACCTTCTACCTGTTTGCCCACCGTTCTATAAAAAAAAATCTAATCTCATTTATATTTTCAAAGATATTGCATTATCGCAATGATAAGGCATTTATTTACCTTCCTTACTTGTAATTAAATGTATTGAATTTTGATAATTTAATGGTACACAATATCAACCTGCTGGCCCCCCCATGGCTTATAAAAAAGTGCCTTTGGTCAATAATTATACAACAAATGTTGCTTCTCATATCATATATAAAATCAAGAATTGTACGCAATAAATCACATAGATTTGTAATGGCTACAAGCTCGATGTGCCTACATATAATACTTATTCTTCCAATGTTATATATTTCATATATAACTTTTCAGTGCCCTGGTTTGGGGTTCTTCGGTGAAGCATCAGCCGCAGAAAGTTGGTATTGAACATGTGTTAGCTGATGAAGATGTTGTCCAAATTGTGAAGAAAGTGTAATTACAGATGATGGTGCTAACACTGATGTACGCCTGTGTTTCAAAAACCCCCCCCCCCCCCAAAAAAAAAAAAAAACCCCACCCTCCTTTTTTTTGTTTTTCCTTTCCTTCCTTTCTTTTTTTATTCCCCCCCCGGGGGGGGAGAGGGGGGGAGGGGGGAGGGGGGGGGGGAAGGGGGGGGGATTAAAAAATTATTTTTGGGGGGGGGGGGGGGGGGGGGGGGGGTTTATTTAAAATGAAACAAATATTTTTAAGATCTATGCATGCCTGGTTGCTGTAATGGTGCTTTGCATTTATTGATACTAAAATTCAAAATTAAATAATTACATATTAGTATAGTAACATAAATTCAATTAGGTTTCATTGATCAAAAAAGGAAATACATATAGCATCATATAACGAAAACTATATTTCAAATGTCTATTGAACTTAAAATGTCTCAGACTGTTATTGACACATCAAAATGCCCATATCTACATAGATATATATATGTTACTAATGCTAGAAGGTGGAGTAAACCTAGGTTTCGTAATTAAATGTATTAAAGTCCGAATAATAAGTAAAATAAATTTAAATTCGGGTTTACCCATGCTCTACTCAACCCAACTAGGTCTACCCAACTCTGGCTGGGTAATGTTAAAAATTTGTCTAATTAATTAGTGAATGAAAATCCAGGCCATTTTAAACATTATTATCTAAAAACTACAAAATAAAAATTATTTATTTAGCAAGATAAACTGTGTGACATTTTGAGTTGCATAATTTTCCTGCAGTTTACATAGCACATTTTGTTTTGCAATTAACTTTTATAACCTGGCCTCCTAAGGACTGTTCATTTGCAAGTCTCTAAACTTTTTTTTCTGTGATTTTTTCGATATAATAGTATCATGACAAAAAACATTCCGAGAAATTTCTCAATAGTACACGTTCGTTCCTAGCTATACAGATCACAGCTTTTCTATAACTACCATAAACGTTCCAAACTCCCTCTTCCTCTATCGAATCTGTATTGACTCTCACCGTATCTCAACAGAAATGGAGGAAATTTTAAATTAGATAAGGCTTTCATTTTCTTAGCTTGATTTTCTAAGTCAATGAGTAATCTATGTTTATTTATATTTTGTTGAGTAGTACAAATTACATAAGTTTATTTCTTGTTACTTTGCCTGGGTTCATACATCTACTACACTCTAATTCGTCTTTCTTTTTGGCCGTTTCTTCTGAATTTATTTCTAATAAAACGTTCCTTTCACCTTCTTTTGTATTTAAACTTCTGTTCGATATGCTTCTATTCCTTTCTGTAATGTAATTTCTGATTCACTCTAATTTAGTAAATCTTCTTGAGATCTTCTAGATTCCGGTTCTTTGGGATTCTGGATAGATTCTTTTAGTAAATTCGTAAATTTTTCGAGTCTTCTCAGTGTGAATATGAAATAACTTCTTTTGGAAGAGAAGACGACGCTAAACCCACCTTGACATCACTACCGAACATGGCGGTATAAGAGCTCGTTTTATTCCATCGTGGAATCCCTATTTTTCATTAATTGTACGAACTTCAAACCTTCTGACCAACGCTTACAATTTTCGTCGTTCATCCACGTCATAAGCATATTTTGTACCGCTCTTGATTTGCTCTTTCCCACCCTACCTTGAGACGACTAGGCGAGGTTTGCCATGTACTATCTTCAGACCGCTCCACATCGAGCACAACTCTTCTATTACGTGATTTGCAAACTGGATTGTCTGATTGAAGAATTGAAGGTGCGCCAAAAATACAAAATATGTCCAAAAGCTTAAAAACAACCCCTACGGTCGTTTAGATGTTAAGCGCAGTGTACAAACTTTGTCAAATGATCTTGATAGACCATTATGAATTTGACGCCGTCAGGTTAGACTGCATTCAATAAATTACTTGACAGCGACTATTCATTTCTGTTGACACCAATGGTTTGACAACAATTCCTTTTTAGCAGACTTTAACTTTTTTGTGGCATAGTCGTAAATATAATTTGATTACTTCTTGAGTAATATTTTATATTTTTTTAATTCTTTTTCATTGATGTTTTCCTCCATGTCCAACAGCCAAATGAGTTTCATGCAAAATATCGAACATTTATCATTAGTACGTAATATTTAATTGTTGTTCACTTGAAGATAGAGGAGCAATCAGTTTCTCGACGCCACTTACCGAGCACAAATCAAAACGCTTCAATCGCCGGTATTGTAAAGTAGTTTTCGATTTAGCCTTTTTTCCCCCTTTACGAATTAAATTCCAAATACTTCGATAAAGTAAAAAATTAATCCTTTCCTGAGAATAATCTTGAAATTTTTATCAAAACCTCTCAAAAGAACTGACTTGTCGGTGCCATTTTCACTAAGCAAGCGGCGGCGTGGCCAGTGTTGCCAACAAGACTAATCAAAATTTCTAAACTGTTGTTAAAATTTGCAACACATTACCCAGAAGAGTTGGTAGACCTAGTGAGCATGGGTAAACCCCGAATTTAAATTTATTTTACTTATTATTCGGACTTTACCCAAAAGCTTGGGTAATACTAAGTCAACCCGAGTAAACCTAGGTTTACTCCACCTTCTAGCATTACCCGTAACATATATATGGTTAAAAAAACTTGTATAATAAACGTTATTTTATATGCATCAGAATTATTTGAGCCACAAGCTGAATACAGTTTTATCAGGGAGCGTTCAAGTATTACGTAACGAATTTGGGGGGGAGGAGGAGGGTCCTTTTGAAAAACGTTACGATGCAGGGCGGGGATTGAATTACGAGTTATTGTTAATATTATTTTCGACTTTCCAATACTTTACACTACAAATAATATAATATACTTGAGTACAGTACTGTACTTGGTACTTTGGTACAGAAAAACGTTACGGCGCGTTACATGGGGGGTCCAATAATTTCCAAAAATTGCGTGACGTTATACTTGAAGGCTCCCTCATATACACGTTGTATACTTTCGTTTAGTTCCAAATACGCCCTCAGAGCGCTGTTCTTTTTTCGTATAAATCGTTACTAATCGATGATATGTATTTTAAGTTGTGTTAGTAAATATATTATACATACAGTAGATTAAACAAAATATATTACCGATGCTAAACTTGATATATATAGTTACAAGTGTACATCAGAATTAGCACCGTTAAAACGCCACATATTGTATGAAGATTTCTTTAAACAAATTCGTAATAAATAAGTGAAATAAAATATTAACTGTAATTTTTTACATAGAAAAGAATATTCTAAAATAATTATGTGAAACTAGCTAGAAATTGCATGAAATCATGCAGTCGACTTTTTGTGAACTTAAAGTTACATGAAATAAGCAACCCCTGTAAGTGTTATAAGGATTGTTATTTGTAATAAAATTATTTAAACATACTCTTTTATTTATTACCTGTAATATCATAGGCAATCACACTAATAATAAATTATTTGGATTAGATACGTATCTCGGATTATGTATGTACCTATAAAGTTCCAACGTCAATATTAATTTTTTCGTATAATAAAAATTACATGATTACGTTAAAAGTAATAGAAATAAAACAGAAAACATTACAAACTTACAGCTGATGGTGTACTTAGTTATTAATAATCATTAACTTAAAATTGGATAACATGTAGTTACAGAACCAATCGGAAGAGATAAGTTATTTCAGGATATTCTTATTATGGTTTCTATTTCAGAATTTAGTCTATCGTAGTTATTATAGGTTCCACGAGATGGCGTTGTAATTAAATAATTTAGGGATGTGTTTAAACAATTATTATCGCTGTTTTAATAGAAAATATTAGTTTAAAACTAAATATCATATTTCATAACTTTTTAAAACTTAATAATACAATTATTTTTGTGAAATTTATAAAAAATTCCAAAGTGTCAACTAGCAGTTGTGAGTTGTGACTTGTGAATAAGTCATATGTCATTTAACAGTTGTTTTGTGCTTATTGTATAAATACTGTACCCAGTTAGTTTTTTGTATTTAAAAATATATAATAACAATAATTATTAATTAATTAAGACAGAAATTTTAAAGTTTCTGTGTTTATTAATTAACGTTTTTGTTTATTGTCAGAATAGAGGTTATAATTTCAAAGTATTAACCGTCCAAGTTTTCGGCGTTATACGATACAAGTAAGGAAAAAATGGCAATGTTTCAGAATCTATCAGCAACTCAGGTATGTACTAAAAGTAATATATAGAGACCTAAAATTATTTGAATTAGGTTTTTGATAATAAACTTTAGGCTGAGAGGTTATGTTTTGACCGCGAATTAAAAAAACCTAAATATCCTACCAATTTCTGCATAGATATCATATTTTAATTTGGCCAGAATCTGCCTGGTGGACTACTGCCCTTTTATTATGACCTACTTTGCTGGACAATACACGTAATAACGCGTCGTAACGCTAGTTCGGCGACTAAATAACTCGTAAATGTATTTCTTTCAGAAGTTGCAAGCGGCCGTACATAAAGACGTACGAGGTATTTGTACTGAAGCCTCCCACTTTCTAGGCTTGGAAATCACAAAACCAGCAATCGAAGTGATCGCGGAGCTAGTTTTTAAGAAATGCCGTGTATATGGATCAGATTTAGAGGCATTTGCTAAGTAAACTATACATATAATAAAAGTAATTTAAAAAATTAAACCGACTTGTCAACTGAATAAATAATAGTTTAAAAAAACTAAGGTTGCTCGATAGACGAAAAATATGGCACAGAGCGCCCCACGCTTTTTCACAATAATATTAGTATTTTTTGTTGATTACCATTTTCAGCCTAAATTAGGAATTATTTTTCACTTTTTAGTTTGATGTGCTTTAAAAGCGTGTTTTTTAGTTTTTTTTAACTATTATTTATTTTTTATTTAAATTTTTTTTTTTTTTTCGGATTATTGCATTGTCATCGATCTTTGACAGGTGCGCAAAGTTTGAATTAAATCTGTCCGTTAAAAGTGGGTCAAAATCGAGTCCGAAGGAGTCGGTTACATACATACATACATACATACAGGTGAAGCTAATATAAAGCGTGTAAAAAGAAAAAATATTAACAGAAATGCGTGGATTGGATCTCAAAAACTGAATAGATTTTCTTAAAACATGGACTTTTCGTTTAGTTGTAATATACTTATTTTAGATTATTACCGATTCCAACAACATTACATACAAGTCAGAGAACTTGCCTTTAGTAGTTCACAATCGTTTTTTAGTCGTAAAATTTATAAGACTATAAAGTGTTACGTTTTCGCCTAATTGTTACAAAATATCATAAAACATTCTTCTAAGTATGTTGATAGGAGATAAGTGTTAGCCTAGTGACTCTATCCCTGAAGTCGTGCGTTCGAATCTCGGCTATTTGGAATTTTCTTTCTATGTGCGCAATTAGCACTTGGTCCTGCCGTAAAAGCAACATGGTAAGGAAACCGCCATGTCTCAAACCCAAATATCGTCTACATGTGTCAGACACAGATATACAATAAAAATTATCGAAGAAACGGATGTCATGTAAAGCGAGACCCAAATAGGGTTGTAACGGCACTGGATTAGGAAGAAAATTGCCTTTTTTATTAGAGCTTTTATATGAAATTTCGTAGGTAATTTCATTATTATTAAGGCAACTTTGTTTTGTTTCAGTAAACGAATTCATCTTCGTTATTATTACACTTAAAGTGCCAGTGAAGAAGTAAATATTATATTCGTGTGTCTGTTGCATGTTTCGACCACTATTGCAAATACACTGATATTAATAGAAATATAAAATAAAAATAGAACCATATATTATTTTTATTTTCATGTATATGATGTTAGGGCTCATATTTTAATAGTAAACAATATACTATACACCTAGTGTTCATTGCATCTCAGGCATTCGATGGTCCTGGATTCGATTTATAACGCAAACATTTTGTTCAATCTATTAAATACTGTAACTAGCTTCTGTTTCAGCGCTATAGGTCTTTGTTGACGGTGTATATTACCGGTGCTTGTATTGACTGTTTGTGCCATACTGTTTGTGCCAGACAGTACAAATAAATGTACGCAATAGGCCGAAGCTCTCTAAAATTTCTTCTTTTTCCAGACACGCAAAACGTTCAACAATTAACGCTGATGACGTCAAGTTGTTAGTTCGAAGAAATCCATCTCTGGTTCGTATACCCGAATTAAAATAAATCTAATTACAGTCTTTCATCATAATATGCAATCTAGTTGGTAGGTACTATGTTAATGGTACCCAAGGGCGTCGCCAGATTGTGCGGCCAGCCTAGATAAGAAAGTACTTTTTTAATAATATTTTGTAGTATTATTATTTTAGTTACTATGTTCACATTTTTTAATTAATCGCCAAGATTACGTCGAAGTTTTAACTTGCCAAACACATACTTTTCTCTGCTGGCGGTACTTACCAAACATATTACAGTTTTCGTTTTACCTCGATTAAACTTATCTTCCCATGAATAAGTTCGTATAGTACACAAGGGTGATAATGTAATATCCACGTGCGTTCTATTTGATTAAAGACTAGACACGGGCGCATTTAATCCCGACCGTATTGTAAAATTAATCTCTTGGACTAGAGTGTTGGCCAAGTGGCTTCAGCGTGCGACTCTCATCCCAAAGGTCGTAGGTTCGATCCCCGGCTGTGCACTAATGGACATTCTTTCTATGTGCGCATTTAACATTCGCTTGAACGGTGAAGGTAAACATCGTGAGGAAACCGACTTGCCTTAGCCCCAAAAAGTGGACGGCGTGTGTCAAGCACAAGAGAACCTACTTGCTTATTAGATTGACAAATGATCACGAAACAGATACAGATCTAAGGCCCAGACCTAAAATGTTTGTAGTGCCACTGATTTATTTTTTACTTCCTATGTACCACCAGCTTTAGTTATCACGAGTAATAACAAAATACCTGATAACAGACAATAATGAATCCGTTAGTGGTTATTAAAATAGCAATTTTAATTCAAATTCGATTCTGAATCACTAACTATCCGTATGATGGAGCTTGTTATTTATGCAACCGCTGTTTTCAAGGGAAAATCACATAATTGATGTTCTCGCCATGTAACCAGCATAATGACATTTTCATTCGCACACCCGAAAGTAAATAAACAGGTGTTATATCACATAATAGTTGTTTATTCCATTACATTTGGATGATACAATACCAAGCTTATTTGAGCTTTAAGCTGCATTTTTATTTTTAAGTAGAGAGTATATTAATTACTAGCTGACCCGTCAAACGTTTGTTTTGCCTCGTATATTAGTATAAAAACATTTTTTAGTTCAATAAAAATAACTATCTACGTAGAGGGGTGAAAATGTATGTTGTATGTATTTTCGTATGCTGTATGTATTTTCGTATGCTGTATCATCAAAAATTTAATAACAGTTTTGTTCAGGTGGACACCCCTTATTACTTAGGGGTTTGAAAGATAGATAGTAGCCGATTCTCAGACATACTGAATATGAATATAAAATTTCATAAGAATCGGTCGAGCCTTTTCGGAGGAGTATGGGAACGAGCATTGTGAAACGAGATTTTTTTTAATACACCACCACATATAGTGGTACAGTATATATTACAATATATCTATTCGCAAATTCATGAAAAAGATTATATTGACAAATTGACATTATCCTTTGTTTAAAAAATTTTATATAACTTGCTAGATTTACCAAATGTTTTAATTCAAGTGAATTTTCTCTTAAAACAAGAAACATATCAGTCCTATTTGACACTTTGAGGAGATATGAGGCTGGTCCATTTTATGACAGTCTCCATGTCTTCAGGCGTTAGATGCTGCAGCCGTTGTTGTTCCGTCACTAATAACAATTGCAAAGAAATGTATTAAATTTTTAAGTTTATTGTTGTTTATTTTTATTGTATTATTTCTTTTTCTCTTTTTTGATTATAATATTTCCCTTTAAATATGAACACTTGTCATTGATGCCATGCATGTATTGAAGTTTTGTATGTCGTGTGTTCTCTTTGTATGTATGTCTGTTAGTGTGCTTTTTAAAATAAATTTATTATTATTGATTTAATGATTTAAGTGAAGACACCTTCAAGTTTCTAGTGTAGAAGTTTGTTGATCGATAACCGATATTAGTCCCAATAGGAGAATTTAACAATCTTTTGCGTGAGCGCCTGTCATATTTTCGTCACCCTTTAACTTCCAATAAACATTTCCCGACGTTTTTGTATGCAAATTCGATGTCTCCCAATATCCGTAGCGCTGATGTCGTAACCTTGGGAATGCGGAACAAAAACTCCAATCTGAAATCGGGATCTCAAAGAAGTTACAGAGGGCTTAGTAGGAACTCGATTTTACGGTAGATAAAAAAATATTTCCGACATTGTATTAGTTTTGTTTCAGTGTCAACAAATTTTATTGTCTCTATGTGTGCGGAGACACCAACATACATAACAATGTATCTATCTATAGACGTATGACGTGACGTGCAACCTTCTTTAATTTTGCAGAAATCACGCCTCCTCTCGCTAAGTTCCAACTGTGGAAAGGATAAACGAAGAAAATCAGTGCCAGTAGTGAAACAAGATGTAGCTAAGGGTGCGTCCACATCTGGCGAATGCGCCGCGAATGTGCAGCTCGCGAGCAGTTTGCTCGAGTCAAAGGAGTCGGACGTAGAAGATATGGTTGTCGATCAAATCGACCTCACTTTTGATTAAACGCTTTACTTAAAATTGTATTTTATTTGTACGAGTATGACTCTTTTTTGCAAAGGGACAGGAGACTCACCTGATGATGGCCGCCCATGGACACTCAATGCCAGAGGGATCGTGATTGCGTTGCCGGCCTTTTAAGAATTGGTACGCTCTTTTCTTGAAGGACCCTAAGTCGAATTGGTTCGGAAATACTTCAGTGGGCAGCTGGTTCCACATAGTGGTGGTGCGCGGCAAAAAGTGCCTTAAAATCGCTCAGTTGTGGAACGGCGGACGTGAGGTGATACGGGTGGAATTTCGTATTCTGCCTCGACGTCCGATGATGAAGCTCAAGTGTTAGTATTAATCCAAAAAAGTCGACTCCCTGTGTATATAAATATGGTTATAAAGAAAACAACGCCTAAATGTTGAATAATGTTTTATTATTTCTTTGATTTGTAGTAAAATGTATGTCATATTGCTGTGTGTTTAAGTTTTTCACGACGCACAAAACGACACCTAGGTATAGTTAGGGAGGCGAGGTAGCTAAATGGCGTAATTCAACGGCGCCGTCGAGACCTATCATAATCGAAAGATAAAATAATTTCGAAAAGAAAAGCTCGTATGGTAAAAACCATTTTAGCGGTGGGTTTGGCGTGTACGGTTTTTCAAAAATGTTAAAAAAAACAGTTACTTGGGTATTCTCGAGCGCGTCAGATATTCATACTACGTATGCCCCAAGTGCCTCTGATAACAACGGTATACTAATCTGCCGGTTTGCGTGGTGGGGGTAGGCATATAAAGTAGTCAAAAATGCAAAAAAAAAAATTACTCGAGCGCGTCAGATTTTGGGAAAGGGTGTTAGCGTTCCTGCACACGATGCCGTCACCGCGCCGTTGCCGCGCCGACGCCGCACATTTACTCTGTAGATACGAGTCGCGTAAAGCCCGCCGCCGCGCCGCCGCCACCCCGCCTCCGCGCGCGTTTCCTCTGTTGGATTCACTCCATTACCGGCCGCGTACGAACGAGCATGTGCGTAACTTTTTATATATATGTTACTTTACCTCAATGTAACAACCAATCTCTCCTTAGCAGATATACTTGCTCGCATATTTGTATTTGTGTGTTGCAGTTAGTTATTTAATAATTTAATAATTTACCAAATGTTTTGTAATTCATTCGAAAATAATCACAAAACTTGTCCTCGTCTTTTCGGTGATCTTCGTAAAGTGCATGAAATTCACCATATTGCTCCCGAGCCGACAGCATACTATGAACCCAAAACTTTCTAACTCGACGTTCTTTTTTCCATTTTCTATACATATAGTAAGCAAGCACAAACTTCTTTTTTGAAGTTATAGTTCTTTAGGCGCGTTATGTAAAATTTATGAGAGTGAAATTTTACGATGCGCGCGCACCGTGACACAAAATTAACAGAATGAAGTTGCCCACGGAAGATGCTACGGCATTGGATATAATTTATAAACAACATTCGAATAATAATAGAATTTATGTTACACTTAATGTAAGAGAATAATAATAAATATTTATTTATTTAATTTTTCAAATGTAAACTGAACTTTATTGACTATAATGACTCCTTTTCCAGTCTTTGATTATTAAATTGTAATTAATTATTTGCATGCAATCAAAAACTATTTTTAATAATGCCAAAGAAGTATAACTTCTTCCGCGCGTACATAAGTACACACACCCTTTTTTTTTCATTATATTAGACATGTTTGCGTCACGTGCGGTCTCGCGGCTAGCACGTTCGTACGCGGCCAGTAATGGAATGAATCAAATCAAATCAAACAGACAGGGAGGGAAAAGCGCGCGGTGGCGGCGCGGCGGCGTCGCGGTGGCGGGCTTTACGCGACTCGTATCTATAGAGTAAATGTGCGGCGTAGGCGCGGCAACGGCGCGGTGACGGCATCGTATGCAGGAACGCTTAAGTAGGCCCCAAGGAAGCTCCCTTTAAAAAATCTGACGATTTCGGCGTGACGATAAGTTACGATGAATTTTTGAAAATGCAAAAAAAAAAGTTTTTTTGAAATACTCGAGCGCGTCAGATTTTCATAGGGGAGGTTTATCTCGGTATCCTGAAAGGATATTTTCTTAATCTGACAAAAATGTTGGTGGGTTCTCTTAATATGACCGAAGAAGGTTTTTTGGTTTATTTTTTCTTCTTTCCCTACCATCAATGTTGCGAAATAAAAGAAAAGTACTGGTAGGACGGCACATTTCTGCGAAGCGCTCAGTCTGTATTACATGTTTATGGCAAATTCCTCTTTTTTGCTTCAATTCTTTACTTCGTTTTGCTTACGGTACATCCAAAAAACAATTTGAGGGTCAACAGGCTATTGAATAATATACATACATGAAACTGTACATGTTAATAATACTTTTGTATACAGATACGCGTAACTTTTTCCGAGTCCACGAAAATAACTTATATGCCGCAACGCGTTTTTCGGAAGACGAAATGGCTCCTCCACACTTCCGGTCATGCGGTAACCGGCAGATTTTGTATTTTTAGTAAGTTTTAGTTTATATTCTTCAAAATAAAAAAATCGCGCTCGACAATGCCGGATTAAAGTTTTTGTTTTACAAGTTCGCGACCCTATAACTCGGCGGCGTCAAGGACTTATCGTCAGATTAGTTAAATTTAGTCGTAAAACACTAAAATCAACCCCCAATATCCTAATCTGACGCGCTCGAATATTTCAGACTATGGATTTTTTTTTACTAATCTGATCGTCTATCCTAGGTGCGCGTCACTACATATAGATCTAAATACTTTACAAGGTTGTTCTATTAGATCTAAGGTATCTCTCATATCTTAAACTGCCACGCTCGAGTATAACCGAAAATTCTCCTATTCGCCTCCCTAACTACTACAATCAGTACGATGACGACATACTCTGAACCGCTTTAGCAAAGTTTCAACTGTTTATGATACAAACAACTCAACCTTAGCCATTGGGCTTTAGGGCCAGACAGTACTTAAATAGGTCGAGATCCTGCCTTCAGCTGACAAAGAAGAGCAAAGGTTTAACTACGACAGCTTAGCACTCAATCAGCTTACGCACTTCATCAACGTTTTCTTGGGTGACTGCAGTTTTTGGACGACCTTCACGGGGAACATCATTGAGCTTGACACGTCCACGTTGAAATTCAGCAAACCAGCGATAAATTGTGGTTTTTAATGGGGCTTCATCACCAAATGCAGAAATCATTCGGTCAACACACCGTTTTTGTGATAAACCACTTCGAAAGTCATAATAAATCATCGCTCTTGAATTTTCTCGAGTCAATTCCATTTTCTCAACGACTAAACAAGTTTGACAAAACTTTGTGAAAAGACCGAGAATATTAAAAAAAAAATGGTATTCGATAAAAAAAAGGAGTTTTCAATTAAAAAGATTTAAATATGACAGGAACAGTGGTATTATTCCATTCCCGATACTTTTAGTGCAGCCTATGTATACTGCACCAGAGGTTACGAGCGTAACAGCCGCTGAGGCCCCTTTAGAATACGAGGGTGACCCTGAACTCTCAAGCCTTTGCTTTGTAGGAACTGCTCGAGGTGGTTTGAATAGATGAGATGTGTGGGTCCCACATAACTTAGAGGGGGAAGGGGTTGCGCAAATTTATGTATATAAAAAAAAAAAATCCTGGAAGTGATCTCTTGTTAGCGATAAGACCGCCAGTTGTCCTTAGCAATTTATGTTATCTAATTGTATTGTAAGTTTTAATAAATAAAATTTCCACATTTACTGTCTTAAATGTCAGTTAAAAGTTAGTCCAGCGTTTAAAATAACGTTACAATAGTATAGGGTTAGGCAAAAAAAGCATGCTCATGAAAACTAGGTATATGGCCGAGTGTGCTGCCAAAAAACTCGTTATAACCAAACACAATTATGGTTCACGAAACAAAAGTGAAGCGGAGTCGCTATTTCTATCCAGTTTAATGATAAATAAAAATTCTTTTAAAAAATAATGCTGGACCATTCGACTTGATCCACCTTTTAATAAAAATTATAACATCTAGATTTAGAGAAGCTTCACGCTTTTCCTAAGGTTGTTTGTCTGTTTAAAAGCTATTTTTTAAGACATGCCATGATTTTCGTTATTGGATGACAAGGCAGTATACAAAATACCTTCCGTATCACTTCGACGTTTCTTAAGGCAGTTTTTGCCGCCACCACTATATGGAACCAGCTGCCCACTGAAGTATTACCGAACCAATTCGACTTAGGGTCCTTCAAGAAAAAAGCGTACCAATTCTTAAATGGCCGGCAAGCGATTGCGAACCTTCTGGCTATGGGAGTGTCCATGGGCAGTGTCAATTAACATCAGGTGAGCCTCCTGCCCGGTTGCCTCTTATTACATAACAAAAAAAAAATATATATATATTTAACTACTACTGTAGTATGCACTTTGACGTTGAAAAACTCTACATTTTGAATTAAAATATCTCCACACATTTCATGTTTCAGGTAGTTAATTACTCCTATAACGACAGTTAGAGGATAATGAGATTTTTGCAATTCAACAGTACACATTACTGGGTGTCACCTCTCACAACGTGACCCATGGGTTATTAGGTGGCATGTTAATGAATTTCATCAAACGAATTTGCAAATATTATACACAATACGAGTTGAAAAGTTCGTCTACGTGGTTCAAAACTGTTATAAATATTACTAGCATATCATCTAGTAATAAGAATTAAGTAATTTAAGGGATAAGAAGTCCCTAACGAACTAATTAAGTATATTTAAGTATACTTGGCATCGCTAGAGACGATGGCAAGCGGCTGGATGGGATGTCGTCCCCGTCGAATCCCTTAGAAGATGGTACGGGCTTTAGTATGGCAGGCTACTTGTCCTACGTTAGCCCCGTCTCATCTCCATCGCACAAGCAAAAAAGCTGGGGCGGCCGCAGAGCAGGCGGAAAATAATATACGGCTAAAATATAAGAGTCTTTCCTCCAACTTCGATTTTATTCCCTTTCATAGGCTCGTGGGGTTCAAATGCACAGGCGCTAATTAAAGATTTAAGTTGGGGCCTGATAGATAGTACCGGTGACCCCAGAGCTGGTGCTTTCCTCGCTCAACGAATAAGTAGGTATCGCAATACAGCGAGGAAATGCTGCCAGCATTTTTACAGGGACCAAACTTTTAAAATTTGTTTTAATGTTCTTTTTAATTATTTATATCATTACTACGAAGGTTGAGAAAATTGTAAATACTGCATATTTGATTGTATTAATAAATAAATACTTTATGAATCTTAAAAAAATTGTATACTTTTTTCTTAAGTGGTGCTGGTATTGTTTAGTTTCCCCCGTTCGCCGAAGCCTTGCCTTGCTGAAGATAGAGTCTTCGGTAAGCCTTAGCGCCTTAGTAAGGATCTTAACTTGGTCAATCCAGCGAGTAGTATCAGTATTGTACTATTAATGTCCACACTCACATAGTCAGATATTTTTTTTTTAATTTATGACACAACGAATTAAAGAGTTGAAATAAACTTTTTAAGGCCTCAGATTTCTAAATCTTTTTCATGATCATTTGTCAATCTAATAGGCACCTGGTGCCTGACACACACCGTCGACTTTTTGGGTCTAGGCCAAGCTGGTTATGTCACGATGTTTACCTTCTACGTTCAAGCGAATGTTAAATGCGCACATAGAAAGAAAGTCCATTGGTGCTCAGCCGGGGATCGAACCTCCGATCTCATGGATGAGAGTCGCACGCTGAAGCCTAGGCCAACACTGCTCTAATTACAGAGCTACTCAATCCCAGAAGTATAATATCCATATATGCATAGCGCTAAAGAAGTCTTCTGAACTGAAGCTTTTTAAAGCATCGAACCTATCCAAGTGCGTGAGTGAGCTTGTAAAAAGCTTAATTCTTGAAAGCTCAAATTCCAAGACTAATAGTCTGATCTAGGCTACGTCTAGCGACCGAGTGTACGGAGATAGGCCTGCGGTGCTCATTAAAATATGTAAATGTTCCCCAGACATTACGCAGATAGGTGCTTCTGACTTATTGACTGGATAGCTTTAAGCACTCCTAATATGCGGTTAAATATTTTACGGATTAACTTCAAGTGGGATGTTTTGCTGTGCAGTACGAGAGTTGCTCTCTTCAGGAGGAAAAATAAGATGATAATCAATAAAGAAATAGGGATTTCTCCGGGAGTTTTCCCAAGAGTAACATCAAAAGTGCAGAGTTAGCCTACTGGCTTCAGCTTGTGATTATCATACATCCTAGGTTCGATCCCTGGCTGTGCATCAATGGACTGTCTATGTGCACATTTAACATTCACTCGAACGGTGAAGGAAAACATCGTGAGGAAACCGGCTTGCCTTAGACCCAAAAAGTCGACGGCGGGCACAGAAGACTGATCACCTGCTAACCAATTAGATTGAAGATCATGAAACAAATACAGAAATCTGAAGCCCAGACCTAAAAAGGTTGTAGCGCCACTGATTTATTTTTTAACATTATCAAAAAGTAAACAACAACTGTTAAGTTCATATTATTTTAGATAGAGGTTATAACGTATTTTTACTTTAACAAGTTAACTATAAACTTTAGCTGAGCGTTCCTTATAACAGTCGTCAAATGTCGCAGTCGCAAATGTTTGGTTTTTATATATTATTAGTATACATATCTAACAGGCGATTTAATTAAGTAAAAACATTTAACCATCTTCAAATATCCGTCAACATGATTCACCTGGGCACTTTTGTCCAGATGTATGGATACTCATATCTTAAAAACTACGATGAAGCGATTTTAATTAAATTTCAAGCTAACATACACTACATCTTAAGCATCTAGCTAAAATCAGAACCGCATATGGTCGCAAAAATATACCTTATTACGGAGTGTTTCGAATATGCCTGCGAAGTTTTTTGGTAGACTCTAATGCAGTAACAGCGTACGACAGTGGCGTGATATAGTTTCTTTTATATTTTTAATATTATTATTTTTTCTTATGTTAGTGAATGATTTAAATGAGAATAAATTTCTTCAAATCTAAGCAATACATACGCCACATATAATTAAATAAATATAATTTTCCGTCTGTGGATAGATAAAAAATTACCTTATTTAATTATTCAAGGCAATTCAAATAACACTTTCTATATATAAAAATTGCATAACACCATCCCGCGGTTGTGAACGCATTACCGGTATGGGGCACCTACCGCGCGCAACTATTTAGTATCATTACAAATGTCGCTCTGTCCGTCTGTGCGCTGCTACCGTTCCTTATTAATAACGAGTCGAAGCTTTCATAGGGTGGATAAGGCTTGTACTAAATATTTTGAAAAAAGGTTGTTTTTCGAATAATATGAGAATAGAGAAGAAAGTTAACGTTAAATTCTTGTTTAATCCGTTCCATACTTAGTTAACAGATTGGAACATTTGAACAAATGTGATTATGTTATGTTTTTTTTATGTTATAGGAGGCAAACGGGCAGGAGGCTCACCTCGTGTTAAGTGATACCGCCGCCGCTCACACTGCCAGAAGGCTCGCAAGTGCGTTGCCGGCCTTTAAAATAGATATCACATAGTTTTCGAAGTTTGCAAAATGTTTCAGTTACCCAGTACCAGATCCTTCTGCTTGACCATATTTAACGAAGAGCGAACGAATCGTCGTTGTCAGGTCACTTTCCAAGCGGCTTTGGGATATATCTGCATCTTCTACCGCATTTACCATGGAGAGTGTTCAGATGAGTTGTTCGAACTAATACCTGCAGCTGAGTTTCATCATCCGATGTCAAGGCAGAATACAAAATACCATCCGTATCACCTCGACGTCCGTCTTTCCACAACTGGGGGTTTCTTAAGGCAATTTTTGCCCCGCACCATCACTATATGGAACCAGCTGCCAACTGAAGTATTTCCGAACCAACTCGACTTAGGGTCAAGAAAAGAGCGTACCAATTCTTAAAAGACCAGCATCACGCTTGCGAGCCTTGCCGTTTGCCTACTGTAACATAAAAAAAATCTCGATACTGGATAGAGTAAATGGATTAATGAGAATTAAAACTGTCTAAAAACTATATAAAAAAGTTAGGGTTAAAAACTAAAAACTAAAGCTAATGTATGACGCTGTTCACCGTGAGCACGGTAAAATGATCATGATCATCCGCCGGTGGCGCTAATATCTATCTATCAACCTATTACGTTATGGGGATATTGTCTACAGCATGTTGGACTCATATACAATAAAACTTAAGCGAACATTAAAAAATACAGTCTTCTTTTTCTTTTGGTGCCATTACTGGAGATTGCCCGTCAGTCTCGTGAAGGGTGTCTTGCCTTGCCAGATGCAGCAACTCTTCCATACTCACAATACCCGTCCACTCTCTAACGTTGAGGCCATGATTTTTTCCTTCTACCAACAGTTTTACCCTGGATTTTACCCAGTATAATGAATTGAAGGAGGTGGTAGCGGTCATGGCCCAACACGTGGCACAGGTTCGCTTTCCGTTGTTTAATGTTCTGCATAAGTTTTTTCGACATTCCAACTCGATTAAGAACTTTTTTGTGCAGCTTATACACCATGCAACGATAACACCACATCTCAAATGCTTCTTAGCACCGGCATCTTCTTTTACAGCCGTACAGAACGATGCAGATACAGTTGTAGCACTCTTCACGTAAAAAGCTTTATAAATAGAAATAATATTGATAAAAAACTCTTTACTAAACGAAGGAGAAGTCCATACAAATCGAACGGCGTTCGTTACTCGAGTCCGCTGAGGTAAGCAAGTGTTGTTTTGTTTTGTCCTCGTCATTACGTACCTTTCAGCTCATTACAGTTACTGCCAACAGATCACTCGCTTAATTTGTGCATTTCCGATCCGAAGATATTCAAATTTCAACTTTAATGACGGGAGGGAAATGATAATAGAATGTTAATGGTACAAGAGGGCTTAGCAAGTACAATAAGACGCAGATTCCCTTGACAGGCATCAGGTTACAAGTCACGATTTGTTTTTTGTCTGCTCTATTATTTATGAGGCCAGCGAGGCATGTCGATTATATCGATGCTTATATTAAAATTTGCACTGGTTTAGACGTTGTGTTTACAAGGATTTCAAGTTTTTTTACGCTCACAAATCAACAAATTTATTTAAAGTTATTATATCAAAAAAAACTTGGTCTAAATACAATCATATAAAAAACAAAATTAATTAATCAGTGGCTCTACAAGCTTTTTAGGTCTGGGCCTCAGATTCCTATATCTGTTTCATTATACGTCAATCTTATAGGTGAGACCAAGCTTCTGTGCCTGATACACACCGTCAACTTTTTGGGTTTAAGGCATGCTGGTTTCCTCGCAATGTTTTCCTTAACTTTGTTAAATGCGCACATTCAGAAACGACAGACAGAAAGTCCATTGGTGCACAGTCGGGGATCGAACCTTAGACCCCAAGGATGAAAGTCGCACGCTGCAGCCACTAGGCCAACTACGCCATAATCGAGGTTGGTTATTGCATAACCTATCGAAGTATCCTTCATTTAATAATGTTTAGTTTTGTGGTTGTCGATTTTTCTAAAATAGTTTTATTATTTATTGATTCATAAAAAGGAGGTTTCTGTTGGATATATAACAGATATACAATACTATTGTGACATTATTGAAGTGTTATTTACAATGTCTACGTTATGTTTTGGCAATTGAAACGAGTTGAACTTGCAAAACAGACTCTTATCCAAAGCGAGTTATTAAATTTAAAAGTTAATTTGAAATTAAAAATGTTGGCAAGAGAACTAAAATACTTGGCTCATAAAGCGACGTCAAGAAAAATTTATTCGAAATTATTTCCTTCATTATGATAATTAACGGCAAACGGAACTAAATGGTAATTATTTTCTGCTGACATTTTTATTACGAAAGAATTTCATTTAACGCTAGATTCACATTTTATACTTATTTATTAAAATAGTTTGTACACAGTCTCTTTTCAGTCGGTTGCTCACTTGATCGGTCCATCTGGTTGGTGAACGGCCACGTGATCTTTTTGCCTTCTGTGTTACCAACTACGATCAGTTTCTCCAAACCTTTCTCATCGCCTCTGCGCATTGCATGACTGAAATATGATACACGACATATATATGTACACAGGGTAAACGGCCTTCTAATATGGCCTTCTTACAAAGCGTGATCAAAATATTAGAACCGTGTAGGAGGTTACCATGGATACGAAATATGGTAACCATGGTAACAGATACACAATTTAGTCTGGGTTTTGTTTAATATAACGGGCAGAAGGTTCATCTGATGTTGAGTGCCCGCCGCCCATGGACACTCTTAATGCCATAATTTCAAGTATTTCTTTAATGTTTTGACTAATAATTATTCATATTATTAATTATTTAACTGGTAACACTGCAATAGTAGACGGGTACTATCAATGTCGGCGTCTGCTGCGGCCTTATTTCAATTAGACAGTCCAATGAGGAGGTCGATCTTCAGTTGTTCGGACTAATACCTGCAGCTGAGTTTCATCATCGGACGTCAAGGCAGAATACAAAATACCATCCGTATCACCTTGACGTCCGTCGTTCCACAACTAAGTAATTCTTAAGGCAATTTCTGCCGCGCACCACTACTATGTGGAATCAGCTGCCCACTGAAGTATTTCCGAACCAATTCGACTTAGGGTCTTTCAAGAAAAGAGCGTACCAATTCTTAAAAGGCCGGTAGCGCGCTTGCGAGCTTTCTGGCAGTGCGAGTGTCCATGGGCGGCGGTATCACTTAACATCAGGTGAGCCTTCTGCCCGTCTGCCTCCTGTAACATAAAAAAAGCTTTCTTTCCAATACAATTGCATGCATTATCTGAATTCCTGCTGTGAGCTAAACTTAGATGCGGTGAACGAAATAACTCGCACTGCCAGCTTACGTTGCCTTTTACTGCTGGAGGCCGCAATGGTATATAGAAGGATAGTATACAGTTGTTGGAAAATCTAAAAAATATTTACATAAAGAATTTTTCGAATTCCCAACTACCCAAACGATTTTACTTGCAAGAGGCAATAAAGTTCAAAAAATGAATTGTAGTGAAGCTTTCAAAATTCCAATTGCATTCGTAGGTCGTCTTTGATCTGACACGTCATGGGAACACTTTTAGCGTGAATATCGAAACGGGTGCAAAAGGAAAATGTACTAGACTAGGCTAGGCTACGTATGCCTTTTGAATTATTCATTATAATCAGGGCACTTAGGACCGTTTTCAACCCACGCAGTTATTTTTGAAGTTATACTTCTTTAGGCGCGTTATGAAAAATTTATGAGAGTGAAATTTTATAATGCGCGCGCACCTCTGACACAAAATTAGGAGTGTGATTATAGCGTGCGCGAGCGAGATAGTGAAGTTCGTATGCCAAGAATTTTGAATGACCATAATGACATTTGTCATTTACCTTTTAAACAAATAAAGGAGTTTTAATTATTTTTTCAAAGAAATTTAGCAATGCTTTTTGAATTATAATCAGAAGTGATTTAAATTGAATATTTAAACCAATACTAATTAATATTTGTGAAAAAAACTGTGCTCATCAACCTTCCTAAGTGCTTCAATACAATTAAGGTTAACTATCCGTATGTATTATTATTATCGAGTAATGTTTTGATTAAAAAAATGACCACATTGTTTAATCAAAACATGTAATTTTTCTGATTTAATCTAGCAAATATAAGGACAAGAGACAAAAAACTATTGATGAATCAGTGTAAGTGCACTAAATTGAATACAAAAAAAGAGTTTTCATCTTATCGCTGTGAAACATCAAAAACTGGAGGTGGAACAAAGCCAAACTATTTTTAATAATGCCAAAGAAGTAAAACTTCTTACGCGCGTACATAAGTACACGCACCCTTTTTTTTTTTATTAGTTATTTCTGTACTTTTGTCACCTTGTTTAAAAAATCTCAATAGTTTTTGTTACAAGTTATTTGTTGAAAACGTTACCGCTACGGTTAGAATACTAATCGAATACAAACCAGGGTCTCGGTTCGATCCCGTGTCACTAAAAATATCAATGCCACAGATGCAGTTGGCTGTTATAATACGAGAATTTTGAATAACTAATTGTGAATACATAAGTTACATTTAATCAAATTCATTCAAATCGAAGCGAAGTGAATATGTTAGACAAAATTACTTTTAAAATCATTTCTTATAATTACTTTTAATTCATATTTCTTTGGTTACTTTTACTTTTAAGTTTATTGCATGTACGGCTATATTTTATTGTGATTATTTTAAGAACGACTACAATGTTATGTTAATCTAAAGTATTATTTTCATGTAAGTACATTTTTGTCTTTTTGAGAAATAAAATCTTTAAACCTAAATGAAATCCAAATGTATTTATCATGTTGGTAACATTAAAAAAATAAGTTGTTTAATTTACTACCATATCATAACATTTACTACCAGTTCCCAAGTAGAATAGAGTGGGCGAGAACTGGCAAGAAACTCGGCCACTCTTTATAATACCCAAGATTTTTGTTTACAATAAAATTGAAATCTGCTGAACTGCCAATGATACCGTGAGCGATGCACACCATGCTTCATTTTACATATTGAAACAAAAAATTACTCAGAGCGAATTTTGCAATACTGACGTAAATATGTATGTATGTATGTTTGTATAATATGACTCTAAATTACGGTAATGAAGTTACACAACTATCGCATTGGATATTAGCGGTTAGTTGTACAGTTATAAATAAATAAATAAAATGTCATAATAATGAATAAAACAGAGGCTGTATCTGTTTTATTATAATTTGTCAATCTAATGGGCAAGTAGGCGATCAGCCTCCTGTGCCTGACCGTCAACTTTTTGGGTCTAAGGCAAGCAGGTTTCCTCACGATGTTTTCCTTTACCGTTCGAGCGAATGTTAAATGCGCATAGACAGAAAGTCCATTGGTGCACAGCCGGGGATCGAATAACCTCAGGGATGAGTTTCACGCTGAAACCACTAGGCCACACTGGCACATACATAGTGACAACAAAACATAAATTACAATAATTATAACCAAGATCTGATATTAATAGTATCAAATTCTATTCATTAACTGGGAAGCAGTTAATAAAAAGTCAAAGTGTAACGCACACAGATGCACTGCACGCACTCAAAGGAAATAAAAATTAATCATTTCGTTATGTAAGTAGTATCAATCCATCGTTTTCCGTTCGATTGCGACGCCGATTGCAATTGACATTTTTTGGTTTTCAACCTTAATTATTAATAAAATGGCAAAAAAGTACACGGTGATATCCCAGCGGCAGTAGGTTTTTGCTATCACAGGTTCGATATATTTATTTGAATTTCGTATGAGTTTAGATGTTTGGATATAAGTCGGTCCGCGTATAAAGACACATTTCTGGGTTTCCTTCATCCTGTTTTCACACGAATAAAAAAATATACATTTCATAGTTTATAATTACTTCCTTTTTTATTTAGATTATTAGTTAATATATATATATTAGTTATTCATAATCTAATCAATATACAGATTTTACTTTACAACGAATATATATCTTATAAAGATGACAAAATTTGAAATGGGTCTAGAAGGTCTTTGTGTAAAATCTCATAAAGAATTAACACGTTTAACAAAAAATTCAAAGCTGTTGGAGTACAGAGTAAGTAACATAGTCACCTAATCAAAATCTTGCAACATAACTGAACATTATAAAGAGCTACGAAAAAATAATTGATGAGTGAAGAACCGTATTTCAAGTATTAATACTTTTTGGACTTGGGGACTAAGGGTAAGATTCAGAAACAGAAAGACTTAGTGTGACTTCTGTATGTCAGAAACGCAATGGAATTCGACCAACAAAGGCTTAGTTCGTCTCTATACTTCACACTACTAATGTTTGTATATATAAGTGGTTATGTACGAATTTAAATAAACGCGAAAGAGTGAAGCTACTTTATAATAAACAGTTTTACGCAAATGAATAATAGTTATTTTATTTTTCAATTGTCCATTGCGGTCCGTTCGCCGAATGCCCAAGAATTAATAACATTCGCCCCGACCGCGGACAATCTGTGCTCTTTTCGACTGTATTTTTGTAATTTTTTTTCTATTCAGTTTCGGATAGTTTTTTGCGGTTGATGACCATTGGTGCTTTTATGATGGCTGTGTTTTTAATAGGACGTGACAGGTATGTTATGGAAGATGGATGCTGGGTATTCGTTTGTTACTACGTGAGATGAATCGTATTCAAACTTGTCAAATGGAGATGAGCTTCACTTTTCCTCCCTTACAAAATGCAAATTTCATATGTAAGAACACAACATTGTAAGACAATTTTTTAGTAAACACTAATAAAAATAAATATAAAAAGTTTTGCCTACAAAACTTCATCTTAAATATATTAGCGTAATTTATTCAGTATTAAAAAGTTAAAAATAGTTAAGTTAACTAAAATACATGTTACATTATGATTCTTACACAGTTTTTTTGTTAAATCGATACCTAAAAATTGTGCTTAAAATATCCACAATACAATAACGACAGTTATAACTAAAGCTTACAAATGAAAGTAATTAGAGCCATACAAAAAAGCTATTCTTAAACATTCTATCCATAAACATTATTGTTGAAGATAAATAAATCTGGCCAAAATACACGAAATCCCAAATCAAATCAAAACTGCGGGTTTGTACGCATTTATAGATTTTTCATAATAATAAACCCCTTTTATTCCATACTATTGAAAAATACATATCAGATGGGTGTTAGTTTTGATAATAAACCCTTAGTCTACGTTAGTTATTGTTATTTCCGTTTCTTTGTCATACTTTGAAATATATGTGTCTTTACTAAGACATTATGGAACATTACGATATTTAATATAAGAAAGTGTCCAATAACACTACTTAGAATCTCTATTAAAGGGAAGACACTCTGTTCTTGTGTTCTATGATATATTTTTTAATCAAGCGATTGACTACAAATATTTTTGTAATGCATTCCTTAAATAAATTCAAAATGTCCACCCATTAATATCCGTCAATGTGATACAGAAAAGCGTTGATGCAAATGAGCTAACGCAGTCTCGAGCTGTCAAATATGAAAATGATTATGGTTATTTTCACCACTTAACGAAAATCAATTCAGATTTTCCGATGCATTTCACATGTACGTTACTTATTATCATAGGATACGGATTGTAGTTTCATGACATTGTATATATAATGATATATGTTAATTCAAATTTCCGACACTTGTGGTGGACCTTATTGTATTGTTTTGTGCAAATATATACTGAAATATATATTGAAATTTCTATTTAATATTCGTAGGCGAGATATTTATAGTACAAAAGCTACGTACATATATTTTACTCCGGTCAATTTAGACCAAAAAATGAGAGTGAAGTTACATAAAGTCCCAACAAGCTGAATTTCAGTGAAATTGTTCAAAACATAATTTAAACAATTCTAGAAGTTCCCCATCATTCCCGTGTAAGGAAAAATTTTTATTCAAGGGCAAAGGTCAAAAAAAATAGTTTTTCGCGATTTTTAGCAAAACGGTAAGTTTTATCATAAAAGTACCTGAAACCAAACTGTAGATCATACAATTATCTATAAAAAATGTATCAATACTTTTTTTCTTACGAGCCACCGTTTCTGAGATATAACGATTCAAAAAGTTATAAAAGTTATTATCGACGACCGGCCTTGACAATTTGTGTATGCCAAAGAACAAGACAGTCCGACTTTTTTGAATAAAATTTTTTCCTTACACGGGAATGATGGGGAACTCCTAGACATTGTTTATTATTATGTTTTGAACAATTTCACAGAAATTCAGCTTGTTGGGACTTTTTTTCACCTTCACTGAATGTATAAATTGACCGGCTATTATATCAGTAATTGTAATTACTGAAATAAGAAGTTTGAGGGCAGTTGGCGCATTTATGAAGCCTTTGACAATTAGGGTCTGTTTCAGAATGTACGGATAACTTCTACATAAGTTCCAAATTAGCTATTTATTACTTATTGGTAGGATAAACACTATTGTTGCGTTTCACGACTGTCTGATAGCGCTATCCTTCACATAAAGTCCATCATAAGCTATGAGTCCGATGAATGTCAAATAGCACAATTTATCTTGCAAATAGCTATGCTTATGTGTTGCATAGCTATTTGGTACTTTATCCTTACATTGTAAAACAGACCCTTAGAATTTGAATAGAAATCTATATTTATAGAAAATAGTACTAATTCAACGCTAGCCCAGCCGCCGAGGAGCTTTTTAGACTAGCAAAAGATACCCGCCAATTTAATTTGTTAAAACCCATTCTTTAGCAATAGAGTGGCACCAAAAGAAGAAGATTCTTGTATCGAATCATGAGTTTGAGTGTTACTTTTATAAATCGTATCACTTTTTTGTTTACTTTATTACTCCTGACTCCCCTGCGATTCTGTAACTCACTTTTGAACTCACACAGCTGTTTTCGCATCGGCGGTCGCTCTGAAATCAGTCGTGAAGCAGTCATTTTATGATTTGAATTCTGATAAACAATAAACTACAAGCTCCCACCTTTTCAGAATGCCAAATCATAAAATGACTGCTTCACGACTGATTTGAGAGCGACCGCCGATGCGAAAACCGCTGTGTGAGTTCGAAAAGTGAGTTACAGAATCGCAGGGCAGTGTTGGCCTAGTGGCTCTAGCGTGCGACTCTCATACCTGAGGTCGTAGGTTCGATCCCCGGCTGTGCACCAATGGACTTCCTTTCTATCTGCGCATTTAACATTTGCTCGAACGGTGAAGGAAAACATCGTGAGGAAACCGACATGTCTTAGACCCAAAACGTCGACGGCGTGTGTCAGGCACTGGAGGCTGATCACCTACTTGCCTATTAGATTTAAAAATGATTATGAAACAGATTCAGAAATCTGAGGCCAAGACCTAAAGAGGTTGTAGCGCCACTGATGTATTTTTTATTAATACTCCACGCGCAACTCTAATACTTTATCAAAAGCGTAAATTTTAGCGAAATCCATGACTTTCGATTCAAAATTTCGAAATTATCAAACGTGCATTCTAGTTCGTAACTTGCTTTGAATAGCACTTTGTTCATTTGCGGCGTTGCAGTAACTTAATACACGCATTGCCTTATTTAGAGAAGCTTTCTAGCTAATTTATTCATACGTTAGTGTGGACCAGGATACGGTAGAAGCAGCACGTATGAAACTTGTATCAAATGGAATTCTTATAATAAAAAGGGGGCCTTTTTTTTTTTTTCCCCCGCAAGTTATACTTCTTGGCATAATAAAAATTTTATTAATTACAATTAAATATAAATATGAAAAGGATCATTAAGCGAAGTTCAGTTTACATTTGAAAAATTAAATAAATAAATATTTATTATTATTCTCTTACATTAAGTGTGTTAATAAATTCTATTATTATTCGAATGTTGTTTTTAAATTATGTCCAATGCCGTAGCATCTTCCGTGGGCCACTTCATTCTGTTAATTTTGTGTCACTTATGTACACGCGTTAGACGTTATACTTATTATATCGAACGTACGCACAAGATAAAAATCTTTTCAAAAATTTATTCTACGTTTGTAGAAAGAACGACACTAACAATAGAAAAAAGGTATTTAAAACATTAAAAGTTTTAGTATAACGCATTAACTAGTTAAATAAAGGTTATTTAAATATCACTAAAAATTACTTCTACAATATAATGAAAGAAATTTACATTTTTTATTTAGCATGCAACTTATAACTATTGATGTTACTATTTAATTCACTACTGGTTGGAGTTCAGTAGCCATGTGAGTAATAAGAGGCTTATAAAAACTTAAATGTTGACTATAGCTAACTTCAGGGTGTCAGTTTTTTAAGACGGTGTGGGCGCGCATCGTAATAAAACTTCTCTCATCATTTTTCCCTAACGCGCCAAAAGAAGTATAACTTCAATAATATTAGCCTTCATTGCTGTAATACTAATCCTTAGTAAGTACATACAAATGTGAAGTACTATAAACACTAAGGTTAATTTCTATTTTACAACTTGTTCTTGGACATCCTCTAAGAGCTTCCACTCTTCTCGGTGTCTAGCTTTACGTAGCCACATAGGGTCAACTTCTACTTATATCATCTTCCAAATATATAGTTAGAATATTGGATGTATAAAACAAGCATGACAGCAAAACGGTGACATAAGCAGACACGTAAATACGAAAATATAGACTTTTCGTTTTTTCGAACTTTTCGATTAAAATCATAACTAAAAAGTCAAAACTCCTCCTTTCTTGGCGAGTCCTTTAAGGTCTCTGCAGTTTAGCTATGGAATTCACTTCCAGTCCCTATTCGCTTAGCTCCTTCTCTATCTTCCTTTAAATTTCTTCTGTACAAACATTACCTGTCCACATCGTATCCCTAACTTTAATACCTACTAACTGACGTGAGACTGATCTTAAATTAAAATCTGAAATTAAATTATAATGATTCATGTGCACTTTTTATTATTATTATTATTTTCATGTATGCTTTATTAGTTTAGTTTGTTTTTTGTTCCTGTTTAGTTTCTTTTTCTAAACAACTAAATGTAATACGTGTATTTTTGCACTTCTTGCCTATCTTATGTAATTTAATAAATTTTTTTCTTTTCTCACAGTGGTTGCCTGGAAGAGATCGCTCGAAACGATAAGGCCGCCAGTTGCTCTCCTTTTTACTATATTATATAATATGATATATGACTATATTATGAATATAATTGTACTATATTAATATATATGCAACAAAGTGTTAATAAATAAATAAAAAATAAACAAAATCATTAAAACTCTAAATTGATACTACCTCTCAAAGGCCGTAGAACGGACGAATATTGAAAAGAAAATTTTTGGCTGACTCTTCTATTTTAAAAGATGCTTGTAAGGAGCTGCAGGTATTCCACATGACGTGGAATCAATCATAAAAATAAATACAAATTTAGTGAGACTTAGGTTGAAATTAATTATTTCACCTCATTTACGAATTCAAGTCGAACCAGTCACCACCACAGTTGACATAAATTAATTAGACCGACTTTGACTTCGCACCTTGTAAAATCGCCCCTAGGTATAAAATAAAGCATACACTTATGAAACATGTTATGTATACACTGCGCAAAATGTAAAGGAATTAAGTGCATGATTAGCATACGTAATTACAGCTGTTATCGGCAGCTTAATTGCACTAAGAAATCGCCGCGATATACGCATAATGTATTTCGGTTAGTTATTCGAATCTATTCTTATATGATCTAGTGGCTTTAGTTTATGACTTTCAACCCTGAGGTCGTCTGTACGAAAATGCAATACTCGAAAGAAAATCTTCGTCAGTACGGCATGCGTGCGGCCAAAAATGGACGACGTGTGTCTGTCAGGTGAAAAATACTGCACGTTTACCGTACGTTACATGGTAAAATCACAAAAAAAAGAACCAAAAATTTATGATGTCTGCTGTCTGTATATTTAAATACGGTTCTATTTGTATGTTAATTATGTATGTAAATCAAACCTAACTGTTTAAGAAAATAATTATACATATAATATATTTTGAAGCTTACGAAATAACTGGTATTGTAATCTTAAATTTAAAGGTAAATTACTCTTATATACACGCATTTTTGTGTTTAGTTTTAAACTGAAAAAAACTTGCCCCGGCGTAACAGTCGTAAAACAAAATTTATTTTTTCAGTTTTTTTTCCTATTCGACGATTTAATCATTGTTGTTATGTTTATATTGTAAACAATGACATAATGTACATTACAGTAATTTATCTCATTAGAATGAAGAGCAAAAGCATTTACTATTGTTTCACTGTTTAAACATAATTACGGACGACACAGTAACCGCACATTACGACATTAATTTTGACGAAAGTCTAAAACGTAATAATTTATTAGCACTCTTTTCGAGAAAATATGACCTTGGTGAAGAGATATATTATCACTCTTTACTTGTTGTTTGTCGCATTAACTTTTATAATTACTTTAAAACTATATTGATCGTTGGAACCCAGCATCCGCGTAGTTTAAAAGGGAATAGTAATGAATTTAATTTAATACAGTTTTTCATTTAACAATATTTTAAAATCAATTTAAAGAGTTTTTTTCATGAGCAGTGTTGGCCTTCAACGTGCAACTCTCGTCGCTGAGGTCGTAGGTTCCATCCCTGGTATTTAACATTCGCTCAAACGTTGAAGGAAACCATCGTGAGGAAACCGGCTTGCCTTAGACTTAAAAAGTCGACAGCGTGACAGGCACAGGAGACTGATCACTTGCCTATTAGATTGACAAATTATAATGAAACAGATACAAAAATCTGAGGCCCAGACATAAAAAAGTTATTTTTTTTATTTAAAGAGTTTAGTACACTGAAGTTTTCCATGTATAAAACACAGAATCATAACGTCCAATCCTATTTAAATCAGTCGTGCTACCGCTTCAAATCACTAAGTTTGTCTATACGCTAATTTATTTAATGCCTCACGGTGTATGTTGCTCTAATTGCGGCCTAGACGTTGCCAACTTATCATAATGTCTCGCAAATCACGACACAACAAGAATAAATCTATATGATACGGGCAGAATAGGGCTGTCAGCATAATTGTGCAATTATAATGCTGGTGCATGTGAATTTGACTGTTAGAATGGGTTTTTGATAGCAGAGTAGATAATAGACATAGCGATATAAGAAGGCACAACTTTCAATTCTGTCGACAAATGGGTTATGGTGAAGAAAACCAGCACGTTTTAGATCCAAAAATGGATTGTTTGACAACCTGATCACCTAATTCAACTTAGGCGTACCAGTTCTTAAAAGGCCGGCAATGCGCTTGCCCGTTCCTTCTGGCAGTGTAAGTCTCCATGGGCGGCGGTATCACTTAAACATCAGGTGAGACTCCTGTCCGTTTGACTCCTATAACATAAAAAAAATGAGCAAACATACATAAATCTGATCCCATATAAAGTTATCGTTTCTTGGTTATAAGTAAACTTCTTTTAAGTCTTTTTACCTGTGGTTTCCAGCTCTTCAATGACAAATTTAACTTTATAAAGAGAAAAACCTCTCTCCTCGAACAGTCTAACTACTGACTGGCCCCAATGACTACGGTTGAGAAGCTGCCATCATTAGCGGCCAGAAAAACATCATCAGCGCATTTCAAGGAATTACGTCACGTAGTGATTTGGCACAGGTGTCGCACAGACAGGTGTCGCTACAAAAGCAATGGATTTGACACACTGGGGTCAAACTTAGCGATGGACTTCGACTCTCAATCTTACTCTGAAGTCTGCAATACTTATTTGCGTGAGACACTGTAGTTGATATAAATTTAATAACTTATGATTTAATATGTACGATACAAATAATATAAGAATTGACCAATTCATATGACTAATAATGTAAAATTTAAAATTCCTTTAAAGACAAATTTGCGCGCCATTGTGTGTGGCAGAATATGTGAACTTACGATTGTACCACCTTGCACATTTTTGTACCATATTCTTGCAATACATTATTATTATTGTATTCTATTGCTTAAAATGTAAAACAGTTGAAGAACTGAATGCATAAACAAGCTTTTTACCTTATTTGGTTACGTGATATTTAATAATTAAATATATTTTAATTACTTAATCAAATAAGAGGTTTGATGCCGACCGGCAGTATTATAGGCTGAAAGAAACGAAGACATTTTTTTGCAGAATATTGCAATGCTGAGACAACCCTGCATGAAAGAGTTAAATGAATATCTAATACTGCGCACACGCATCCAATACACAAAATTGTTTTATTGTGTATCAACACGAGATTATTAGCACCAGACCACCTGCATTAATGTTATGACGCGTCGTATGTCTTGATTATTTAAACGGCATAACATGTAATTGCTTTTAACAATCATAAAATCGTCTGCGCCTGCGCCTGATTCTATACAGAATTTCTCAAATATGTTATTGAAGAGAATTAAAAGTATTAACCAAAATGCCCGCTGTCTTCTATACGTATAGGCAGCGGCACGTAAGTCCAGCGCTGGCCGATACGTGGAGGGGATTTCTGCGCATGTGTACTGTCGCGCGGGGGACGGAATGCGACTGGAGAGCCAATCGACGCTACGCGCGCCCGCTAGCCCCCCTCAGGTACCTTATTTTTTACTTCTGCGCAATAACGGTCAGCGCTAGAGTTTCGTGCCGCTACTTGTACCTATAACTAGCTTATCAGCTACTTTTAATGCTTCAATAGTCTCGCTCTTACAACATGAACTGCCATTAATGAAAATATTGAAATATTTTACAAAAATCTTCATACTAACCGTAACTATGTGTATTAATGAGATTTAGGTTTTCATTTAGATTTTTTTGCTGTTTGCCTGTGTTTAATTTCGTTGCTAGTTATGAAATTTTATCTTTGAAGTTTAAGCACTTATAACTAAATAGAAACCACTCTTCGTTGACATGATTTGATATAAGTTTGTGATGTTTGAATTAAAGATATTCAAAGTGGATTGGCCTTGTGGCTTCAGCGGGCGACTCTTATCCCTGAGGTCGTAGCTTCGATCCCCGGCTGTGCACCAATGGACTTTCTTCTATGTGCGCATTTAACATTTCCTCGCACGGGGAAGGAAACCATCGTGACGAAACCATAGATGAAAAATCGAAGTAATGTGTCAGACACTGTAGACAAATGTATGTTTTAGCGAGCTGCAAAAGATAACTTAATATATAAGACGGTGAAGACCTAAAAACCCTACATATGTGCCCTAACTCATAAATAGTCAATACATAAATATACGGAATGTCTGCATCAAGATACCTATGGTAACAGACGGAGCCCTAAGGGTACGTCAGAGGCTCAAGGTGGTGGGTCTTTCTCAAATGTTTCCAGGCAGGCTCACCTCAATTAAGGGCTTGAAGGAGTCTTTCCCACTTTGAGAGGAAGAGAGAAATGAATACGACAGGCCAATATTCATATCTTTTTTATTGTTATGAAACAACATTTTGACTTCAACTTACATCTATGCGCACATGTAAAATAATACTCTCGAGAGCTGTTGTTGTATCGCGCACATTCAGGTATTGAATGGACATTAATGTTCAATTAATAATTCAATGAGCACGAAGGTACATTTGGAGGCTGTACCTCTATAGCGTGTTGTTCCCACGGTAATGTAAGTGCGTGCTCCTATTTCACCATGCCTCCTGCTGATAGAGGACAAATCTTTGTTTTTAATTTATTTTATTATGATTAATTAACTATTGATTACTTAAGATGTCACGTTGAACACGGTGTAATGGTTGCAGTTCCTTAAAAAACAATGTTTAAAACAAAAAATGTGGCGATTAAAAAGAGTGGCGGAGAGTTTGCCAGTTCTACTCTTCCGTCCTACGTCCTTGATTTTAGAACTGGCAGTAAATGTAAAATTAGAAGCATTTAATATATATTTCCTTTTTTGACGTTCATAAGTGTACATTGTGTTGAATAATGATATATATTAATAAATGATATTGACTTTTGACTATTTAATGTTTAATAAGCTATATAATATATGTTCACTTCAAAAGTTGGTATATCAAACGTAACAATGAGCATAAATTTATACTTAATTTACACTAAAACTATGTCTTAAATATCATAGTTCCCGATCTAGGTAACTATATCTACTTGTATATAGTGTATGGTTAACGCTGGACCTGAGATCTTTACATAATATCTTTTGGCTTGAAACCAAAGGCTTATCTCCGAACAATGTGTTCTCAATTTTAGTTTAGATTTAGTGCTTAAAGATTATAGGGAATAATATTTAGCTATAATAACTTCTTCGGAGAGTTCTTTATTACTTCCTAAGCCAATTATGTTAAATTCGCCTCGATGTTAAAATTCCTATTTAATATATACATATTAGGACTGTGTGTACCTATAAACAAAAATCGGTCCAATCCAAGACCCGTTTTTTTAATGTAACGGTGCAAACGGGCAGGATGTCTGATGTTAAGTGAAACCGAAATGGACCCTCACATTGAGAGAAGGCTCGCAAGTTCGTTGCCGACCTTTTAGGAACTGGTAGTACGCTCTTTTCTTGAAGGACCCTAAGTCGAATTGTTTCGGAAATACTTCAGGGGGCAGCTTCCTCGAAGTGGTAGTGCGCGTCAAAAAATGCCTTAAGAAAGGCTCGAGGTGATATTGGAGGTAGATAAGTCCTTGAAAAGTTTGGAGCGCCGATTTTATTATTTTATATGCGAAATGGTCCACGTTTCTGATAGTCTAAAAAACCTTATTCAATAAATTTAATTTTCTACGACTAAAAATATTTTTCAATTAAAACAGATCATTCTTAAAATTCTTCAAACCAACAATATCTTATAATATAAAAAGAATTGATTGCGAAATCGTTTGATTACGTGTTAAGGTTTCACACCAAAACCGCTGAATTAATTATCACGTTCTTGTATACCAGTCTACCCCATAACTGTTTCAATATGATTTGAACTAACCATTTTACTACACATATTTATCAAGACAAAACAAGACATCAAGGGAAAGTACCTTAAATATCGTAGATTGGATATTTTTCTGAAAGAAGATTTTATTTTGTTTTGAAAAGTAAGTAAGCGGACTCACAAAGTCACAAGTCAGACAAAAAGGATCACCAATTGAGCATTTAATTAATAAATTTCCAAAAAAATACTTAATTGACGTCTTCATGTATGTTTTTAATTTGATTAAAATGATTAATTTCACGTTGTTCCTTTCTTTCAAAATACTATGTTACTTAAGAACAATTATTATATTTTGTACATTCTCTAGATTGGCATGAAACAAATAAGGGGTGTTTTTTTCTTCACATTTGAGTCGTTTCAATTCTCAGACGAGACAAGTATTTTTTTAAGAAATCATTGAATGCAGTACTTACTTTTCAAAATAAAATAGTTTTATTTCAACAAAATATCCTATCTACGATATTTATGCTACTTTCCCTTGAAGTCTTGGGACGCCCTGTGTACACACAACTCGCTGTACACATTGTTAGAAAAGTATTCTTTACAATTAAACACCTTTACTTGGATACTTTAAATGTTTATTCCGCTCGAGCTATTCGCTATATAATCTTTGACCGAAAACAAATGAGTGCCCAATTTCTTGCCTAAATATTGACTCCAGAATGCAACATCGACTGAGACGCGGTAGACATGCACATAAATCGGCGGGGCCGTAATGGCTGGCCCTCTCAAATCCATGCCTCAGCTCAGAAAGCCGGATTTCTACGGTAATACACTTAAAACGGCTGAGCTTAAATCATCGTCATCGTTTGTTGAACAAGACTCCGGTCACATATCAGCCCGGTGACGGCCGACCCTACCCTAACTCCCAATAATTTTCGGTCTAGCCTCCCTGCCTAGATTTCTAGAGTGCAAGTTCATATATCGCATGAAACTTGCTCTTATTGAAATTGTACCTGGATATTTTGAGATGAGAATTTTGAGGTTGATCAATAGTTGCGTGTTTATTTGATTAAGATTTCAATTTTCATTCCAGGAAATTTATCTATTTCAAACTTTTTATTCAAGGAAGGAAAACTATTTAAGTATACATTTTTAGTGCCATACCTTTTTTATGTAATAGGAGGCAAACAGGCAGGAGGCTCAACTGATGTTAAGTGATACAGCCGCCCATGGCTCGCAAATGCGTTGCCAGCCTTTCAAGAATTGGTACGCTCTTTTCTTGAGACCTTAAGTCGAATTGGTTCGGAAATACTTAGCTTTTCTAAAATTCTTGTGCCCCTCTATGTAAAATATGTTTAATATCTGATAATTGAATTGCTCACTTAAGTTAGTTACTTAAATGATAGGTTTAAGGAAGAAATTACTTGGAAACTGTTAACGAAACACAATAAGTAGATTTTAAAACATATAATGAAAAACTGAAATTACAAATAAGTATTAAAAAAAAATTTAAAAGCCCCCTTACTATCAAATTGCCCCCCCCATACCCTCCCCTATCAACGTTGGGAAATACTGCTATAGATAGACTGATACGTTAACCTAGTTAAGTATTCGATTCTCAAGGTCATGTGTTTGAACCCCAGTTGTGCACAGAACATCCTTAGGAAACAATTATTTTTATTTATAAGTTCTAAAACAACGTGTATGCATAAAATTATTAAAGACGTTACAAATTTTACACACATCAATTATATTAGAACGTAAGCAAGCTAGCTTTGGAAAAAATTAAACAAGCAACCACAAAATAAAAAACAAAAAAATACAAATAATAACTTAAACTAAATATAAACTTAAACCTCATTAAGAAAACAAAGTTACGGTAAGTTGGTGGATTGTTTTAAAATATATCAATATTTTTATCTATATAGTTAGTAATCAAGTTGTAAAAGCGAACCTATTTACTGTTCTATTATTATTTTTCTTGAGAATAGATGATATTCTAACAGTCAGGCTAATATCATTAGTATCTGATAATATGATTATTGGATGAGGTACTATATAGCGTAGGATGTATCTACCAAATTATTATCAGTTATTTGCAATGTTACATAGTAATTAGTGTGCAAATAAGGTTATTAATATTGTAATTACAGCCATAAAATGGCGTCAATCCTTTGTGTGGCAAAGCTAAATTCGATATTGGATTTTTCAGACTTAATCTTGTATTCAAATTTTAATTATATCATTCTGGGGTTTGAATAAAAACGGACTCATTTCGCGGCCTCGGTGAATAATAACCAGTCCACGAATCCTGTTATGATTACACTGTAATGTAACAGTGATATAAAATACATTTTTTTCCCGATTTCTCGGGTTAATTCATTCTATACTCGAACATAATAGGAAGACTTAGAAAATTAAAAGATTTATCAAACTTAAACTCGAACTTAAAATACCTCATATTGGTAACCATGTACACTTATGAACGTCAACAGAGAAGATGTTAAATTGATTCTGAATTTACATTAAATACAGTTCGAAAGTCAAGGGCGTTGAGCGGGCAAGATGATCTGGCAAGAAACTCTTCGCCACTCTTTTTAGGCGCTAGGTTTTGAGTCATATAAATTGTTTGAACTGGAGCAAATCAATTCCAAGGATTGGTAACATTTAAGGAATCGTCAAATTTACAAAAAGCTTTATTGATTAATTTCCCAATTTAATTTAATTCTCCAATTTCGCTTGGCAGTTTGTAGTAAAAACGAATCCAATTTCCCTATAAGGAGTGGTTCAATGATGTGTGGACATTATGAATATTTTTAATGCCTGCATTTACTTTCAGAACAAATCGTAACAGTATTTATTTTAGTTTAGTATTTTAGTAATTACATTTAACTCACACTGTTAGTCAATAAAAAAATTAAATGTAATATGAATAATATAGAGACAGAATCATAAGGACATGGTAAACGTGAATGAACATAAATACGTGAATTATACGATACGGTATTTAGGCTTCCGGTATGAAATATTGGTAGGATCTGGGATTTCCAAAGTCTACTTTCTATTTTCTCTACGTTCGAAAAGACATAAATTACGACTATTCACAAAACTTTTCCTGTCCTATCGGTGTTTTTAATCGTCGTTTCTATTAAAGAGATCGGTAAAGAGATCGACTTCGGTATCGTTAAGTTATCTACATAATTATATACACGGCGTTGTCCATTTACCTGATATTGTTTTATTGTTATGAATACTATACTACGTACTGTTATTTATTAGTATATTTGCAGTCGTGAATTTAATAAGTGAACTAAACTTAAAAACTCATTCAGTACAAATTAAGTAAAAACATTTGTATTTTACAACGAGTTATACTTCGGTGTAACAGCGGTCTGCCGTTATGTTGATCAACAATTAATTCGTATCTGTGTATCCGTAAAAGCACTTTCATCATATGCATATTAAAATTATTCTTTGTGATTATGACGCTTAGAATAATGTTTGCCATTTGACATTTATTATGAAAATACAACAGTTAGCACTTTATCACTAAACAGTAAGTTAATTTAGGATCTGTGCAGTCTATTTTGAATCTGCTTAATTTGATATCAATTAGTTGACTTAGTTGATATGCTACATTGCAGTTCAGTACATTTACCTAATGTCTAAATATAAAAATATTTGTTATATAATATCACATACATGTAAAATCAGTTGTAAACCAGATATGAAAGCCATTTTGTTTAATAAGTCTTAGAAATCGCGACTAGTTCTTAAGATATTCAGCAACTTGCTATAATAATACAAATTCCTCTGTATTTTATAAACAAACAATTAAGAATACTATTTCACTCCGGTCCACCGCTTTCAACTCTATAAAAATATCAATAAATCCGGCCTGGCAGTGCGAGTGTCCATTGGCGGCGGTATCGCTTAACATCAGGTGAGCCTCCTGCCCATTTGCGTTCTGTAACATAAAAAAATTACATGGAGTACTGTACTCACATCTGGCCAGGATGTCCCCAGTACCAGCTCCTTCCGCTTGACCGTTTTCAACGAAGAACGAAGCGAATCGTCAACGACCAGTCACTTTTCATACGGCTTGATCCCTTGGCGATGCGTAGAGATGTGGGGTCTATCTGCATCTTCTACCGCATTTACCATGGACTAATACCTGCAGCTGATTTTCATTATATGACGTCAAGGCAGAATACAAAATACCATCCGTATCACCTCGACTCGTTACACAACTGAGCGTTTCCGACGGCAATGTTTTGCCGTGCACCACCACTATATGGAACCAGCTACCCACTGAAGTGTGTCCGTACCAATTCAACCATGGTCATTTAATAAAAGTGCGTACCAATTCTTAAAAAGCCAGCAATGAAATGAAAAGAAATGAAAAAGTTTTTTCTTCCAACAAGGACCCCATAAACCCCCCCCCCCCCCCCCCCCCCAACCCCAAAGAGGCCCCCCCCCCCCCCCCGCGGGCCGGGGGGGGGAAAGGGGGGGAAAAAACGGGGGGGTTTTTTTTTTTTTTTTTTTCCAAAAAAAAAAAAAAAAAATTATTTTGGGGGGGGGAAAAAAGGGGGGGGGGGGGGGGGGGGGGGGGGGGGGGGGGGGGGGGGCCCGCGGGGGGGGGGGGCCGGGGGGGGGGGGGGGGGGGGGGGGGCCCCCCCCCCCCCCGGGGGCCCCCCCCCCGGGGGGGGGGGGGGGCCCCCCCCCCCCCCCCCCCCCCCCGGGGGGGCCCCCCAAAAAGGGGGGGGGGCCCCCCCCCCCCCCCCCCCCCCCCCCCAAAAAACCAAAACAAAAAAAAAAAAAAAAAAAAAAAAAAAAAAGGGTTTTTTCCCCCCCCCCCCTTTTCCTCCCCTTTTTTTGTGGTATTTTTTTTTTTTTTTTTTTTTTTGGGGGGGAAAAAAAAAACCCCCCCCCCCCGGCGGGGGGGGGGGGGGGGGGGGGGGGGGGGGGGGGGGGGGGGGGGGGGGGGGGGGGGTGTTTTTTTTTTTTTTTCCTCTTCTCGCCCCCCCCCCCCCCCCCCCCCCCCCCCCCCCCCCCCCCGCGGGGGGGGGGGGGGGGGGGGGGGGGGGGGGGGGGTTTTTTTTTTTTCCCCCCCCCCCCCCGGCGGGGGGGGGGGGGGGGGGGGTGGTTTTTTTTTTTTTTTTTTTTTTTTTTTTTTTTTTTCCCCCCCCCCCCCCCCCCCCCCCCCCCCCCTTCCTCCCCCCCCCCCCCCCCCCCCCCCCCCCCCCTTCCCTCCCCCCCCCCCCCCCCCCCCCCCCCCTCTCTTTTTTTTTTTTTGTGTGTGTTATCACTTAACATCAGGTTAGCCTCCTGCCCGTTTGCCTCCTATTACATCAAAAAAATGAATTAAGAGATCAGTTCCTGTAAGTGTCATCTCATGTTATTTCACGAGCATTTTTCCTATAAAATATAAAGCGTGTAGAAATATGTTGTTCGTGTTTTAAAATTTTTTATATATAACTTTGTGTGATTTTTTTTTTTTTTTTTTTTTTTTTTTTTTTTTTTTTTTTTTTTTTTTTTTTTTTTTTTTTTTTTTTTTTTTTTTTTTTTTTTTTTTTTTTTTTTTTTTTTTTTTTTTTTTTTTTTTTTTTTTTTTTTTTTTTTTTTTTTTTTTTTTTTTTTTTTTTTTTTTTTTTTTTTTTTTTTTTTTTTTTTTTTTTTTTTTTTTTTTTTTTTTTTTTATGAAATTGAAAATATATCGTAATATAAACATTATTCACTTGGCATGTCAGTGTAAATTTATGAAAAGCCAAACATGTCAGTAATGTAGAGAAAAAAAAAAAAAAAAAAAAAAAACACCCCAACCAACATTCAATAGAAGCAAAGCAAGACCGCCCCCAAGTTTAAAACCCCCCCCCCCAAAAAAAAAAAACCCCCCCCGGCCCCCCCCCCCCCCCCCCCCCCCCCCCCCCCCCCCCCCCCCCCCCCTTCCCTTTTTTTTTTTTGCGGGTGGGGGGGGATAAGGAAATGCTTCGTGCTTATTACGGGTTTTGCGGGCAAAATAATAGGCAACTTTTGTAAAGACATCGCGAGCATCAAATAAAAAGCATTTATAATACAATCACGAGACGCTCGCTTATAATAATAATCGTCAATAATAAATTTCATTAAAATGTAGATCTAGTTAAAAGCATTTTTTCTGATTAATTTTCAGTCGCGGGCTCGCTCTTCTTTTTTTAATTGAATATCAGGCCACTTTGATGGCGCGTCGAGAGAAAGGGGTTGAAAAAGTTCACCCTCATTTGAATAAAATAACACCACTCGCACTTTGCATTTACGGAGATATTTCAAATTATATCTGAACTCTTTTTTGTTTAATTTTTTTGGTATTTATTTTATTTTTCCATCAGCCCTCCCTATCTAATTGAGTTAGGCCTCCGAATCGTGAATGTCGATCGAGTTTTAATTCAATTTATTTTTGTTTCTAATGGAGTTCGGAGATTTTTTGCGTTGTAATTTTAAATCATTGGCCTATTTGAATATTGATTGAATATTTTTAATTTCGGAAAGTTCTTAATTTTAGAAAGTTTTATATATAATTATATCGGCTTATCTAATACTTTTTACCTCTCAAATGTTTTAGATTATATACGTAGATGAATATTTTTTGTCTCTCTGTTCGAATTTTTGTCGAGTACTAGAACCGTACTCTTCGTATCTCTTCTTTTAGTTCACATAATATGCAAAAACTTGTAACAAATTATGATCATGATGAATCGCTTGCTGAGTCTTAACTCGTCTACATTCCCTTTTCACATCTATTCCGTGACCGTAGTACTCATTTCTAAAACAAATGCGAACGGCGGATGTGACGTTTTCAATTACGAACCTTGGAATTCAACAATCATGTCTAATGACGTCACATCCGTCCTCAAAGCGTCTTTGCTTCATTTATTCAAATAAAGTTACATAACCATTATTATATTAGCGATACACGTAACTACAACAATGGCGACACGCCACGGCTCGGCGCCACTTGAGCAACACTTGTCGGATTTAACTGGATTGAACCTGTTTGATACTTTTTTATAATTAACTTGCTTGACTCCGCGTTTATTCGTTCGCAACTAGATGTCGTATACAGCGTTTTTTCTATAAATGAACTGATCCAAAAATAAATTTTAAATTCGAAGCCTTATAAGCTTTCGAGAATTACATTTTGTCTATTAAGAGAATAAATTAGAAAAAAAGAATCGTCCAATTTGTCGTTCGCATGTTATGAGTACATATATTTCCAGTTGCATATACGTACAGTTATTTCAAGTTTAGGGTCTTCTTATATATATATATGTCCATCTTTAACTAAAATTCCAGTTTGTATGTGATCGGTTTTTATAACTTTTTGCTATTATACGAGAAATAAAAACCATACATTTTTCCATCGGGAGCCAGCAACACACAAGTTTTAAAACAACTGTAAAAGAGTCTTATTAATACCTATATATTCATAGATTTCTCCAGCGGTTCCCAGCAAAGCAATAGCTCTCCAAGAGTACAAGAGTCGTAAAAAACGTATGTGAAAAGTATCACAATGACGCATTCGCAGTACAGTAGGCAAAAGCGTTTAAGAGAGTGAGAAAAGCTCGCCGCCTGGCCTATTCGTTTCAGAGGGCGGCTCTACTTTTGTCTTTGCACGATGGAAAAACGAACAACTTGGATCTTCTTTTTATACCTTTCAAAGGTTTTGGTTGCTGTATTTAAAAATAGAACACTCTACAAACATTATTTAGAGTATCGTTTCTTTTGCAATTCGAAATTTAAAAATGACACGAGTATTTTACTGTACAGTTTAATAATAAAAACAGTATAAAGAGTCTAGGTTTAGCGAGTAATGAAGCACATCTCCGTGTTTCAATGACTTTATTAAGGTAAGTAACTTATTGGGTGTATTATAAATCCATTTTTGTGGGATTCGAACTGGCAAGCACTGGTTATACGTAAACAAATATTTTATTTGCATATTATTAATATAGTTGCGGATTTTATTTCATTTAACAATCTTTAAATAAGATTAACAATAAAGAATATAACTTTCTAAACCTAACCATACTTTAGAAAAAACAGTCTAATTAAACTGAGCTCTTCAATATGTGTGTGTTGTATGTGTTGTATTCATATTGTACAATCTGTATTATTATAAAAAAGTGTTAAGCTTTCTGTAAATTTAAAATTGGAACGTTTCTAGAAAAACTTCAAAGACAATAAAGATTTCCTTAAGAAAGGCTCGAGTGCGGGGAGGCCCTCAAGGGAGGCTTGACACTCATTTAAGTAGCACATAATTCAGTTTATTTAGCCGAATTGAATCTCGGCGAAGGGTTGGAGAGGGAAAACATGTTTTAAGTCGTTTCTTTTATCGGAATAAATTAGTCGATTTGAGCTTTTGCTAATGAATTTCTTCGTTTTAATTAATTCGCGAGTTGGATTAATAGTTGTATTCGTAATCCGATATTTTCTTTTTTGAAATGGAATTTTAAGTAACTAGAAATTTCATTTAGCATAATTATTAAACGCATAGTTTATATATGCAGACATCGTGTGTTTGAACTTCAGTTGTACACTGATTACGTTTGAACTGATTTTTGTAGTAATTTGGTTATATATAAAAAAGTATTAACGTTTTAATACCTACTAGTTTTCTGATATTACTGTAAAATGTTAAAGAGATTATTAATGGCGCTATAACCCTTAATTTTCTTTTTTGGTTCGGTAACCAAATACCTAACATACGCCGTCAATAGTGGGGTAAATAGAAACGTGATTAAGCGCGAACTATGTCTCCCAAATGTCAATGCATTTTTGACGTGTCGTCAGACTTAGCTAAGTCCTGTTTCTGAATGTTACCTTATATTATGTCCCTTACATGCGTCATGTGAAACATGGTGTAATGGTTGCAGCTGCTTACAAACGTTGTGTAAAACAAAAAACTTGGCGATTAAAAAGAGTGGCGGAGAGTTTTTTGCCAGTTCTTCTCTTCCATACTACGGCCTTGACTTGAGAACTGGCAGTAAATGTAAAATTAGAAGCATTTAATGTATATTTCTTTTGACATTTGACATTTACGTGTCTCGACGTTTCGGAGGTTATCAATTTCGTAGTAAAATAAAATAGCAAACAATAACACACAGATGGAGCATTTTATCCTAGCAACAATCAAAACCCAACCGCAAGTTTAATTATGCAAACATCAAGCCGTTGCCAGATTTCTCATTAGAGCTAAGATAATGACGGCGTACACTGTCGCAAAATTAGATACCAAGCACGCACCCAAACAGATATACGCGGCACATTAACATAAACCGAATTTGCATGTAAATTACATTTTACAGCGTCTTAATTAAAACATTTTGGCATTATAAATGATCAGGGGTGTGCTCTGGTTATAGTTTAGTACCATTTTTAACCAGTTACAAAGTTTTAGATGTTTTTTGTTACGAAGTTTTATGATGAATGGTAACCCTAATCACTTTTTATTTATCACGCTTTTCAATTGTTTTTGTAGTTATTCAAGCTGAGGCTGTTGTAAAAGTTCCTTGTCTTTACACAACTTCTCTTGGGAATCAAGTCTAGGACTTCCGGGAAAAACAAAGTATTTTAAAAGTCATAATGTACGTTTTGTATAGTGTTTACATAGTATAAATGTCGTATTTCTTACATTTTAATAATAATAATCAGTGGCGCTACAACCTCGTTAGGTCTGGGCCTCAGATTTCTGAATCTGTTTCATGATCATTTTTCAATTTAATACACAAGTAGGTGCCGCAGCCTCCAGTGCCTGACACAACGCCGTCGACTTTTTGGGTCTAAGACATGTCGGTTTCCTCACGATGTTTTCCTTCACCGTTCGAGCGAATGTTAAATGCGCACATAGAAAGAAAGTCCATTGGTGCACAGCCGGGGATCGAACCTACGACCTCAGGGATAAGAGTCGCACGCTGAAGCCACTAGGCCAACACTGCTGCTTTCTTACATTTTACCAAAGTGATTATTAATTCTCACTATGGGTGTCTGGAACAGCTTGGAGTTGCATTTGGGGTAATTAAATAAACAGCCATAGATTAAAAACCTCGTTCAAAACAATGAAAACAAAAAAGAGAATTTCTGATTTGAGTTTTTATTACGTTTTCCATTAAGAACCCCATCGAATCTTGTAGCATAATTTACATGCAATTTAAAGAAAATAAAATCTTCGCCCGCTCAAGGGGTGTAGGGGTGATATTAACAAAAACCTCTTTAAATAATTTGGCAATTAGGGGCGACATTAAATTTGCATAATTGTATAAGTTGTGTACAGTTTATGTTTTCACAATAGGATTTATCTATTAAAGCTGACTCTGTGTAGCTATTAAAATTAATGTACATTATTTAAATTATCTGACAAATAACTTTAGAAAAATACGGTTTAAATTAATACTAAATACTTTAACAATTTGTTAAAGTATTTAGTATTAAGTTATTTAGGGGGATTTATTTTATTTATTTACAAAAGCTTGCCAACGCTCTGCACACTCATTAGTACATAAGAAACACTTATAGGCAAACATAACCTACATGAAAATCTTATAAAAAAATTATAAACCTAAGGGAAATGGAAAATCGATTTCAAAGTGTGAGCAAGCAATTATGGATATCCAAACCTAGCTCGTTTATCAGAATGCTCAATGCTCTGGATATCGCTGAGTTTTTCTTAAAACGGGATGATAGGGATATCTTGATACCCCAGGCAACCCACACACAGGGTTCACGAAATTTAAATTTAGCTAAAAGATTGGGGCAATAATACCTAATTCTTAAATATCATAAACGCAAACGATGTATCAAATAATTTTCTACGATTCTCCAATCCCAAATTTAAAGTGCTCCATTTATCTACCGATATAACCAAAAAGTAATATACCTAGAGTAGATATACCTAGAGATCACATAAATTCCAGTCTTATATAACCATGACATAATCAAAAAATTGTGTATTATGTAAACACGTGGATTAAAAAAACGTCTTGACACAATTTCGTTTCTAAACGTGTATTGTTCCAACAGACAGCATTCAGAATTAGTTATGAAGAACTAAAGACAGTCGTCTTTGTATATAGAGAGCCGCCGCAGGCTACGCATAGTCTAAGTAACACATTGTTTCAAGAAACCACTTGAAAAAATAATGAACCCGTTGTTCCAGCGTAATAATAAAAAATTATCAACAATAACCCTCCGCCAAAGAATCTCGAAAATAATGACACAAAACGCTTTATTTCTCACAATTATGACGTTCTACCTCGACACGTTGCACCGTGCGTATTAAGCGAAACTTCAGCGCAGTAAATAAGCTTTCAACTAAGTTTCAACTTTTAGGCGGCTTCAAGCAAGGGGAGGAAATGTCAGTACGCTCAACATTGCCGGTTAAGCGAGGGAATCGCTTGTAACATGCATTTACATATGAAAAATAAAAATAAGACGCAATGTACAACGCTAAGCCAGTGTGCACTGTTGTAGTGAAATACGGACGCCTAGTGTCAAGTGTAAATCGCCTTGTTAATTTCGCAGAGCCTGCGGCGAATTTCGCCGAGGACGCATTGTGTATGCCGGCTTTATGTCGCGTCTTCCCGTTGTCTGTACATGGCTTTAATTGCGCGCGTCATTGGCGCGCTTTTTGAAAAAAGAATGACGTGTAATTAACGCGGGAATATGGAACGTGACAACGCGTTCTGAGGGAGTTTTTTTAATTTTTTTAATTAGGCAAGGGTTTTATCGGCCGTACCGTTTTGTTTTCGCCTCGATTGTTAATTAGCTATTTGATATTATGTAAATTTAAACAAGCTGTTACTGTTCGTGTAATTCAAAGTTTTCGTATATAATTTGGCGCTGTATGAAAAATAGCACAGATTTGTCAACCATTTAGAGCTATTAATACGAGGTTAACATTACCCCGCTTCGGTTGATAAATAAAAATATTTTTTCAGGACAATGACTGGTCAAAATGGCGATGATACATGATCCTCGTTTCGTTGGTGCTCGTGTATTTTTTATTATTAAAAAATCACATTAACGGCCTTCATTGGGGCGGCGATAAATAATGCTCTCCTTATTCAAATTTTTTGTTTTTGTTCAGCCCCCGTGCGTTATAAATGAGCTTATTTGGAAACGAATGATAGGGCGAGATAAAATGCTGTTAGGTCTATGTATGTATGAATTATTAATTACTTGCCACAATGTCTAAAATAAAAAGCCGATAAACAGTATACAACAGTTATTACAATTTGCTTTATCTTATTCCAAATTTCATGGAATAAGATAAAGCAAATTAAAAGACACGTGTATTATACAAATAAAATGCATTTTATGTATTTTAAACAGCACTTTTTATAAATTAGATTTTTTACTGTCGACAATTTTAAAAACATGTAAAAAGAAACGATCGTTTAAGAAAACTTTATTTATTACATTACAATTGCCTTTTTTTATTAGTACTTATTATTATTATTTACCACGTATGTTTTACTATGTATAATGTGATTATATTTTCGGTACTACTCTTGTGAAGTACATTGAAATATTAACAAAAATTATTATTATAATTTACAGCCAAGCGGACAAGAATCACGTTGACTTAAGTGTAAATGTTATTCATGTTGTATTGCTAGATTAGTTCTTCATCCATTACCCTGGAGATAGAATTTTCTATTGCTTATCTCTAACACTGCTAGACCACGTCTGCTGTAAAAAAAAATCCAGGGTTTTGTACAGCAAGTATTGGCGTTGTGGCTTTCACCTTTCAACTCTGAGGTCGTTGAATCGAGTCACAGCTGTGTACCAATTGATTTTTCACAATGTCCACAATAAACACTCGCTTATACGAAAAAATTATCGTGAGTCATGCCATATCTAATTGCCTTGAATTTAATGTCTATGAAGAAAAATTGGTAAACATTACAAAAGGATGGAGGACACCTGTCCGACGGTGGACAGACCACAACCTGAAGTAAGCATATGATGGTACCTAAATGTTACATTGGGTTTTACCTACTTATAAAAGTTTTTAGGACTAATATGAATGAAACAATGTTCATAATTAAATAAATTGTTCTTGTTATTATGAAGATTAAAATATCTCGAAACAGATTCAAATTTGCGGCTTAAAAGTTGTAGCGCCACTACTTCTCAGTACACTAGAATCGTAGCTACTATAAATGCATATGTGAATCCAATGTAGGTACTAAGTAGCTCGGCTCATTGTATAAGTGTAGTCAATCTTGCCGCGACCTCCCTTTTGTTAAGATCATGATGGATGCATCTAGAATACAGTATGAAGTTATTTCTTACTATTAACATAAACTATAGAATGTTATAGGAGATTGCGGGCTACTCGATTGTGAGGAAGTTGCATGGATCTGGTTAGCGCTGTGGCTTTTAAAGTTCTGGTGTCATTTTCACACACGTATATTCTTTCTATGACATATTTTATTTATTTATTTAATAATAATTTTACAGCTAACTTTTAAAACAAAACACTACAAAGCCAAAACAGATTATATAGATAAACAATATACATATATAAAACAAAACATAAGTGCATTAATAGACAAAAAGAAAAAAAAAGAAAAACCTGAAGTTTAACATTTAACAATAATTGATACTTAATATTTCAAAGAAAAAATTAAATTGTTTCTGCTTAACAAAGTCAAAGCCTTTCCGCCTCTTCAAATATTTCCTCACATCCTCTTTGGTGAGGTGGAAAATATCAATATACTCATAATTAGTGTCATAGTTAGATAAAACCCGATACATTGGCGAATTGTGCAGGTAATTTGTGTTCGTACGAGGCACATGGAACAATTGTGAGTATCTGTGTCGCATACGGTGAAGGGATTCTTAGAGAAATTAACGACAGCAAATAGCCCCTATTAAGTATCAATCTATCCGCCCATTAAGCATATCGTGCAAAAATAAAGGGTCATAAGCATCTGACCGTCCTTGTTACATGTATGATGTTTAGAGCAAAAATAAAAAAAAATCGTATGGTTCATAGTGTGATTATTATAAAAGGATTATCATAAGTTATATAATGCTAACAGTAAAGATTTTATCTCATGTAATTTATTTATTACAAATAGTATCTAAGTTTCTCAAGTTTGCATTTGTAGCTTTAGCCGTGTTATATTTAACGTTCAACTAATTATATGAATTCCAAATATACGCTTTTAAATGTATAGCAAGATTTGATATAAACTGCCCTAGTGAAATATAATCTAAAATAATAACTTTATGTGTATTTGACAATATATTTGATATGTATATGATGAAATTCCATTGAAATATAATAAACGTTTACAAAGTTTTCTGTCTATATATTTTAATAGAAGTCAATTTTTATTTTTATTAGTAGTTTAGGAATATTGTAAATACTAGCGTGTTGGAAATAAATAATATTATGTTTTCGGACCTCTGTCTCTAAATATGTAATAATAGAAACACTATTTTACGAAAAGGTCATGTAATCTAAAAATATACAAATTTGTGTGTACTTACGTGTGTTTGATATACTACAACATGTTTTAAAACCTCTCTATCTAAATATCTAAACAGAAATACGTGTTGGTACTTTAAATGTAATAAAACTATTTTATGAATAAACTTGTAGGTCTAAAATAAAACCTAGAATTCATCTGACGTCACATTAAATTAGCCCGAAGCACCTGGTACATAATATAGAAGAAATGCAATGAAACGATAACGTCCTATTGAAGATAATCGGGCCATTTCCACTAGCACAATTGAATGATGACTTGCCATTGTGACTATGTTTAGAGATCCTGCTCTGATGTTGGATAGGTGCTGCTATTTGATCCACTTATCTATATTATTACGTCTTACTGGGTCACTCTGTGCAAATTGATGTACTTGCTTATGGAATATAACTGAGGAGTTTTGCATAAGGATATAATTTATTTATCGAATTATATTTTAGCTTACACACAAACTTATCACCTTAACAGGAGTTACTGCCAGTATGCACGCAAAAATACTTGGGTTATCAGTTATGATTTGAAATGGGATTGTCAATGTCAAATTCCATGCTCTATTAGTGAAGAAATCATTCAAATACTTCACACATATAAATGTTAATTAGAACTTTAAAGATAATAAGCGTCTGAAAGCACTTGATCTTACTAATTTAGGAAGTTATTAAGAGGGAATCTCATTGAAACCTATAAAATCCTTACTATTATAATGTTCCAACTGAAGACTATTCAATATAATACAAACTACCTAAATAACTTTCTCCCAAGCCAAGTAGGTGGCTGGAATAAATCAAACTGACTTAATTTTCCGGAAAGTGTAATTTAGAACATTTTTAAAAATAGGTTAGATTTTTATTTATTTATAGCTTTATATCAGAAATACAATATATATACACTATAACTATTGTTTTTCTTAATCTACGATAACCGATTCTGTGTGCCTACGGGCAAAGGCCCCCCTTTGTCCTCCATTTTTCCTTATTGTATACAAATCTCGTCCAGGTCTTAGTCTTTCCAGCCATTTCCATGATTTCATCGGCCCACCTATTAGATTGCTTACCTCTGTTTCTTTTATGGCCTCTTGGCATAGTGTTACATATTGCTCCATTTATCTGCTCCTCTTATGGTATGTCCAGCCCATTTCCATTTTAGTTGTTTTTATATGTTACGTTAGCGAATCCTGTTTTATCTTTTAAATTCTTGTTACTTATTTTGTCAATTCTTATTATATATTCTTATACTTATTCTCCCAAATACGCGTGCATCAGCTTAATAAGCTGTTTTTGTGTTTATCTAAATAATAATAATAAAAAATAATGTTCCAAGAAGGACACTCAGATATTTTAAATATGTTATAGAAAGGATATACATATGTGAACATGAGAACTGAGGCAGCGCTTACCAGATCCACGCAACTTTCTTCACGAGTTTCCATAGTCGTGCCTTAAATAAGGACTAAAGGTGTTCTTTTTTAAGAAGTTCATAATGATTTATGTCATTTCAATTATGGCCTTGATCGCGTGACACTTACCCTAGGGTCGTAGGTTCGTTTCCTGTTCACCAGTGGCCTTCTATGTGCGCAGTAACACTGGCCCGTACGCTCGGAAAACATCGTGATACGGCATACTTCGGTTAAAAGAGTGTTTTAATCAGAGACGGCCAAAATTTTCTGCAGCTAATACAATTTAAAGAAAAATTATCACGAAATAAATATAGAGATTTGAGGTTTAGGAGATGCAATGCTAATAGTCAGTACATCTCAGCGGCGCTACTACATGGTTGATCTTAAACAATAATAGTTTTAAATAATAAGGTTTAGGGGATCTAGGTCTGGGACAGTAGGACAAGCCAGTTTCGCACAATGGTTACCGTGTAAGTACGTATAGAGAATTCAATGATGCAGTCAGGTTTTGTACTGAAAATCGAACTGGTCCTACCTAACAAACCTTTTCTATAATCTATTCTAATATACTTACTTTTTATATGGGGGGCAAACGGGTAGGAGGCTCACCTGGTGCTAAGTGATACCGCCCAAACACTAACATAGCCGGCCTTTTAAGAATTAGTACGCTTGAAGGACCCTAAGTCGAATTGGTTGGAAGAATATCTCTATGAATAGTACCAGGGATTTCTACTTGGGGGTTTTCCCCCCAAATTTAGGGGGAATCAAGATGTCCTGGAGGGTTTTATTTTATCTTAAAAAACGTATGATTCTATATAACAAAACAAACCAAATATAAACTCAAATAAAAAAGCTATAAAAATACTTATATGTTTGACACATTTAAAATTATCTCTCAAAAAGTACAACAAAAGCTTTAGGGGATTGTAAACGAAATTTAGGGATATTTGAAGTTACCGTTAGTACATAACGTATCGTAACGGTTTAATTTTCACGTATCCGTTTGATGTAAGCTTAGTTCTAAATAGTGAATAAATTTTCGTGATCAGCCCTGTGATTCTGTAACTCACTTTTCGAACTCACACAGCGGTTTTCGCATCGGCGGTCGCTCTCAAATCAGTCGTGAAGCAGACATTTTATGATTTGGCATTCTAAAAAGGCGGGAGATTGTAGTTTATTGTTTATCAGAATGCCAAATCATAAAATGACTGCTTCACGACTGATTTCAGAGCGACCGCCGATGCGAAAACCGCTGTGTGAGTTCGAAAAGTGAGTTACAGAATCGCAGGGCAGGTAATTAATACAGATTGATGAGAACCAAACAATGTAGACGATAATCTTTTAACACAATCCGGCAGAATCATTTTATCGTGGCGTGCTCAGCATGAGTAGTGTTTGAGTACCTACTGTATAAATTATGTTGTGTCCTCTCCAGAGTTATTCAACCTTTTTTAAGGTTTCTTTGTTTTAAGGTTTTGTAAAATGTATAAAGCAAAAATATTTGCAAAGCATATCAAACAGTAGTTTTCGTTAATCTTCCTCTTGTTAATTTAATATAATAATCTATTTTATAACAATCTTTAGGTTTCTAGGTTTAAGTTTCTATGTATTTTTTTCCTTGCTACGTTGTGTGTGATCTAAAATTTGTGTCGTTATATTTTCTTATATCTTTTAAGCATGTTTATTTAGGAATTCAAAGTTTTGTCAAACTAACGTAAGCGGTAAAAAAATTGAATGAGAGTTCGATCATTGCTATAAGTAAAAAAAGGGTACGTGTACTTATGTACGCGCGTAAGAAGTTATACTTCTTTGGCATTATTAAAAATAGTTTGGCTTTGTTCCACCTCCAGTTTTTGATGTTTCACAGCGATAAGATGACAACTCTTTTTTTGTATTCAATTTAGTGCACTTACACTGATTCATCAATTGTTTTTTGTCTCTTGTCCTTATATTTGCTAGAGAAAAATTACATGTTTTGATTAAACAATGTGGTAATTTTTTTAATCAAAACATTACTCGATAATAATAATACAAACTGATAGTTAACCTCAATTGTAATGAAGCACTTAGGAAGGTTGATGAGCACAGTTTTTTCACAAATATTAATTAGTATTGGTTTAAATATTCAATTTAAATCACTTCTGATTATATATAATTCAAAAAGCATTGCTAAATTTCTTTGAAAAAATAATTAAAACTCCTTTATTTGTTTAAAAGGTAAATGACAAATGTCATTATGGTCATTCAAAATTCTTGGCATACGAACTTCACGCATATTCTATTTCTTTTTACTTGTAGATTGTCTTATTCCTATCTCGCTCGCGCACGCTATAATCACACTCCTAATTTTGTGTCACAGGTGAGCGCGCATCGTAAAATTTCACTCTCATAAATTTTTCATAACGCGCCTAAAGAAGTATAACTTCAAAAAAATTATTAAACATAGTAATGTTGTCATATTTGTAACAAGATTATGATTTCTATATTAGCGAGCGAACGCCAGATATACACCAAACGAAGATATCGTGTTGTTTGGTGTATAAACGTTATTAGAAAAAAATCAGTAACACTACAACCTCTTTAGGTCTTGGCCTCAGATTTCTGAATCTGTTTAATTATCATTTTTTAATATAACAGGCAAGTAGGTGATCAGACTTCTGTGCCTGACGCACGCCGTTGACTTTTTGGGGCTAAGACAAGCCGGTTTCCTCACGATGTTTTCCTTAACCGTTCGAGCAAATATTAATGCGCACATAAAAAGAAAGTCAATTGGTGCACAGCCGGGAATCGAACTTACGACCTCAGCTATGAGAGTCGCACGCTGATGCCAATAGGCCAACACTGCTCTTATTAGAAAAAACACGGAGAAATAATATCACTTTCAGCGACCTTATTTTATTACGCAACAAAATGTTGAAACTACAATTTTGTATGATTGAACCACAGGTAACGAACAACTGGATCGACATTTAAATTACGAGCGGGACCCATTTTTATCTGCTTTTTTCCCGTCGAGCCTAGGGGTGGCGCGTACTTTTTTTGAACTTATTTTTTTATCGAACGGCTCTGAACGCACTGCGCTGGGTTAAACGTTCGATATGGGCCTACATCGGCCATCGACATTATAAACACTGCTAATTGATTCTAGCTTTATACGCTATTTTGTCTACGTATAAATAGAGTGGGGACATTAGAATAGGTATTTTACTTCTCTAATTCTGTTCTAAGAACGTTTAGTTCCTATATTCATGTATTAAGCGTTACAACTTCCGTAACCTAATTTGGACGAAGACCCAATAAGTGTAGGTGCTTTATGGGTCTTGGCTCAAAATTTTTCATGTGTTATAATATTTCGCATTGAGCAGTGTTGGCCTAGTGGCGTGCGACTCTCATACCTGAGGTCGTAGGTTCGATCCCCGGCCGTGCACTAATGGACATTCTTTCTATGTGCGAATTACATTCGCTCGAACGGTGAAGGACAACATCGTGAGGAAACCGGCTTGACTTAGACCCAAAAAGTCGACGGCGTGTGTCAGGATCATCACCTATAGGAGGCTGATCACCTACTTGCCTTTTTGATTTAAAAATGATCATGAAACAGATTCAGAAATCTAAGGCTAAGATCTAAAGAGGTTGTAGCGCCACTGATTTATTTAATAATATTTCGGATATTATTTTGGCCTAGATGCCGCGAACTTAGTTTCGCCTTAATGATTTTTTTCCTTAGCCTTAGCAGCTAAATACAGGAACAATTCGCTATGCTACCCCATAGAGACTGTTTACTTTTCCAAAATAAAACTAGTTTTTATTTTTCCTTGAAATTTTTCTATTTCTTTTATCCATAATAAAACATATTTAGCGATTTTTTAATGAACCATAAATAAACGGGCAGTATTCTTACCCGACGCTAAGTTACAACGCCGCCCATGGATACTTACATTGCCAGAAGGCTCGCGAAGGCGCCCTTTTAAGAATTGGTACTCTCTTTTGTTGAATTGAAGGCTAATTGGTTCGGAAATAAAATATAGATTTCACGATTACTTTAGAGCGAGTGAGAATTTTGCTAGTAAGTGTCTTTCGTACTATAGCTAGTAACGCTAATACAATAACCTTAATTAATAATTAAAATGTTCTCAAACGTGTTTAGTACGCAATTAAAATAATTTCGGAGAGTTTATTGCCAGTTCTCTCCCTCAAATCCCATTCAAGAACCATTTGTTTCACAGACCACTGTTATCTATATGAATAATTTTATTTTATTTATGTATTTACACTCCGTTAAACAAAAATACGGTACAATTAAATAAAAAGGACAACTGGCGGCCTTATCGCTATCGAGCGGTCTCTTCCAGGCAACCACTTGGATATTTTAATTTTGATTTTATGCAAATTATTCACCAACTAATTATATAAGCTACTTTATATTTATGTTAATATTGACTTATAAGTACTGTTTTGAATATATTAAAGTGATTTTATGAGTGTACAAGTTCATGTCAAGGTAAAATGTAATTGTCAATAGAATTTCTGCGAGTCACGTTTAATTCCTGCATAATGTATGATTTTAATAGAGGACTCTGCACACACCTGTTTAATTAACAGCTGTGACTACTTAAGACACGATCTTTGAAAATAATTAATTACGAGTTTACTGGCTGGTGGCGTTTGATTATATACATAAGTAATGTATATATAATGTTGTGTTACATATAAAAACGTTATGTTTCAAACTCCGGATCTTTGATGATCATTGAAGTGATCAATGCTTGATCTAGCCACCAAGGAGGTTTTATTTTTTTTTTACACAATATACTTTACTCTAATCTGTGGTAAAGGATACGTGTGTGTTATCCGTTCTAATTTCGAATTCGAGCCTTATAAAAGCGATTTTAAAATGCTTTCGAAGCAGCATTCAAACAAATGTTATTTGAATTTCGAACGCAAATATGTAGGAAGCATTTTTTAATTTTTTATGAGTATTATTATTTATTACATTTAAATTTTAAATATAATATATATATGTAACGTTCTGTTACATATAAAATGCATTTTTTTTTTATAACAGGAGGCCAACGAGCAGGGGGCTTACCTGATGTTAAGTGATACCGCCACCCATGGACACTTATATTGCCAGAAGGTTCGCAAGTGCGTGGCCGGCCTTTTAAGAATTGGTACTTCCCTCCTTGAAGGATCTAGCAATCAAGGCGGTTTTATTTATTACACATTTGACTATAATCTGTGTTTATGGATACGCGTGTATTTAATGGATATGTTATCCGTTCTAATTTCAAATTCAAAGCTTAAAAAAGCTTTCGCAGTAACATTAAATCAAATATTATTTGAATTTCGAACGCAAATATGTAGAATTTTGTGTTAATTTCATAAAAGTGTTTCTAAACTTATAAATCAAATAAAACGTAAACTCCAATAGTTAACGAATGGTTACGATATTGTATAAAAATTTAAATAACGCTTCGATATTTGAAATAAACGGAAGTACCAATTCATTCAAAAAAGAAAGAAAGTTATATTGAGAATTGTGTTCATATTTTTCATTCGTCAAGACGAAACTATTATAGAACTTGTGACTGATATGTACTGTAGACAGTGTTGACTTGACTATTTTCCTATATCTCCTAGGTGGAGCAGAGGACATCAACATTCAACAATGATTCGCAATTCCGTTCTTTGAGCCACGCACTTAACCACATCAACTTTTATTTTATCGAAACATTATCGTATGGGCATAGTCTGTATTTCTATAAATTAATAAATGAAAAAATCTAAATAACTCTACCTGTACGTCGGTCGCCTGGATTTTTTAGAGCCTTTTTCTTTGGGGACGCCAATCTAGTAAGAAGATTGTATATACATCACATATCCACTTGCTACGTAGACAGAGTTACCATATCTAATAATAAAAATCCAATCAAAACAAGAAGCAAAGATCAGCTTATGGGATAATAATCTACGTGCGCAAAATCTAAGACCTCCATACAACTTTCATATGACGGCATGGACAGTTAATGCACAAAGGCTTTATAGGGTTGTAGCAATGTATAATCTTAATATATTTTTATGTAATTATCTAGATGGCTAAAAGTCTTCTATAGGCATTTTCTTTTGCGAACCAGCGAACTGTGGAATCGACTGGGAGATACGACCTCCAATTGTTTAAATGAATGCTCATCTCTTATAGGCCTGCGACCTATTAAAATGGGCTTTGATTACTGTTCTTTATATTCCCGTAGGCTCGTTTCCCTCTAAAAATCTTCCACGATCTGCTTTACTAGGCAGTTTTTTGCGAACTAACAAACTGTGAAATTGACTCCTGGGGTTCCCTGAGAGATACGACCTCCAATTGTTTAAAAGCATACCTCTCTCAAAGGCCGTCAACGCATACTTAAATGAGTGTTTTTTTGGGCGGCCCGAAGTCTCGTTTCCCTCTAAAATATGATATTCAACATTTAGACGTCATTAAAATTATATAAAATATAAAAATGACACTGTTGATATGTTGATATGAATTGGTTTAACCGCAGTGAAATACTTGTTATTTCACATTTTCGGCAATAGATGGCGTTAATAGGCCAACCTGAATTTTGTTACCTATGCTTTAAATTGTTTATAGCTAAATGGGAATCATTTATTAAAACAAATTAATGTTGCGTTGCATAGAGATGTGGGGACTGCATCTTCTTCTGCATTTCCCATGTTCAGAGGAATTAATTAGATTATTACCTGCAGCTGAGTTTCATCATCCGACGTCAGAATACGAAATTCCACCCGAATCACCTCGACGTCCGTCATTCCACAACTGAGCGTTTTAAGGCAGTTTTTGCTACCACCAGTATGTGAAAACAGCTGCTTGAAGTATTTCCGAATTCCAATTCGACTTAGCGTTATTCAAGAAAAGAGCGTACCAATGCCGGCCGGCAAAGCGAACACTCTGTAATTGTGTCCAAAATTACTTTATAATTCCGTAGAGACTCTCAAAGGATAGGTACTTAAAACTATGATTAAATATATCGTTTGTCTTTGAATTATTACAGTTCGACGTTCACACAAAATATATCCGCGTACCTTATTTACATAGAAATGAACTATATCTAAGAAATTGTCGCTTCAAGGTTATAATGGAATCTTAGTGATTAATTATAAACCGACAGCCCTACACGCCGCCAACACAAGCAGTAGCCCTACCTTATTAATAAACATGCGCTAACAATAAATAATTGTTTATAATGAACTTTATAATATATTAGTGCAGATACTTCATTATCTCGCGGTCTCACGCACACACGCATATACGAAAGGATCCGCGATTTAGTGTTGTACTTATGTATCGATTATTTATACACATTATTTTGAGAATACCTTTTGTGGCTACGAAAGATAAATTGAAGTTACGATGAAAGATTTCTGGCGAATTAATACCAAACGACAGTTAAAACTATTTTATGTTTATTTAGTTAACCTCACCAATAAAGACACATAAAAAAATTAAAAAAGAGAATGAACCATGTAACGAAAATTATAACCAATGTAGAGAGGTGCAACGACGGCATGCAAATAATGTAAGTAATAAGTTTCATATAAAATAAAATTTCATTCTTGTTATTTAAAAATAAACAACTTAAATAACTGTTTTCTCTTTCTATCAAGATGTCTTTATCCTATCCTAGAACGAAACAAATCCTAGTTTTCAACGCGTCTTAAAAGATACGAAATAATGATTTTTTAATAAGACTATCAAATTTTAAAGATGGTGATTAGGTTTGAGAGTATAAGAATGAATTTTGGAAAAGTCATATAATCAAGTGCATACATTTTCTAATTATTTCTACCTAATTTAAAAACATCGACATAATTCAGTACCTTACCCTATGCGCAGGAGCACCGTTCGCATTTTCTTTTATCGACGCATTGATTAATGCAGCTCGATTTGAATAATAATTTCAGTACAAACGTTATTGTATGATAAATTTAGTGCAAATTGTAACTGGGTTCGAGATCTTTGAATTAACATTGAAGAGGATCTTAATGATAACTACTTTATGATGCTAGAAATTGGCTGATATGATATGTTCATTGCCTTGAATTGAATTAATAAAAAGCCTAGAAGTACAAAATATTAGTACCTTGATCTTGAACCTAAATTGCATATCAGAGTTTATTGCCTCATCATCTTCGATAGTAAAAGGGTCCGGCTCTGACTTTTGACCTCTGTGCTAAGTCATTAACTATGTAGCGAGGTTGTCAGTTGCAAAAATAGTCTTCATAAAGGCATAGACAAGAAAGTATAATGCTTACTTATATAAAATTGCGCCTTGTTCCCTTTTTTTGTGTTATTCGCAACTGCCCTGCGATTCTGTTACTCACTTTTCTTTAATTTGGCATTCTGATAAACAATAAACTACAAGCTCCCACCTTTTCAGAATGCCAAATCATAAACTGACTGCTTCACGACTGATTTGAGAGCGACCGCCGATGCGAAAACCACTGTGTGAGTTCGAAAAGTGAGTTACAGAATCGCAGGGCTGATCTAGAATTTATATATTTGCTATTTGTCTTGCCTTTCCCTTCATTTGGTACTACTGTGTTTATAAAAGAACTAACAAACTGTTTGTCCTGTTTTCGATGACGGTGTTTGACGTATTCGCTACAATGAAGAACTTTATAACATACTTGACGACGCCAATCGTCATAAAGTACAACAGGCTCAAGTAGTTGGGACATGTGCACCGAATGACAGAATACCAAGGTCCTTACTGAACTCACAACCTAGTGGCAAGAGAAAACCCGGTCGGACGAGGCTGCGTTGGTGGGATAGAGTTGTAGAGGATGGCCGAATATACTTGAGTAGGCTAAGAGGACCACACGGCCATTGATGAAGATTAACAAAAGTTTTAACTTACAAATTATAAGCCGATAAACAAAATATGAACGTAAATGAGAAAGTATATTAAAATATAAAAAAGAGCAGTGTTGGTCTAGTAGGGTGCGACTCTCATCCCTAGTTGTAGGTTCGAACCCCGGCTGTGCACCGTTTAACATACGTGCGGAGAAGGAAAACATTGCATGCCTTAGACCCAAAAAATCACGTGACAGCCATAGAAGGCTGATCACCTTCTTGCCTATTAGAAAAAACAAATGATCACGAAACAGATACAGATATCTGAGGCCCATATCTAAAAGGCTGTAGCGCCACTAGCCTTTTATGTTTCACGCGAACGAAAGTGAATAAAACCTTTTAAACGATACTGTATCTAAGAAGTGAAAGAATGTAAATTCCACACATAAAAGTGAAAAGGTAGTGAATAAATCGACTTCGGGGGAACTCCGCTACTTGCTTCCGTGAGAAAATAAAAGAACACACTTATATAGAGCTGTTACAATTATTATTTAATATTCTATTTTCTTTAAGATGTAATTTAAGGGATACTTCATAATTGAAATATTTAATAAGTCAATCATGAAGTGTGTGTAAATATATTTATCTAGTGTCAAAATGGGAACGTAATATTATTTCAGGTTGAGTTAAAGTCTAACTCTAGATTTGACGGACACATTTTTTCGTCTCTTTAATTATTTTTTTATTTATTTATTTACAAATACCTGTCATAATATGTGACCCTAAATCGACAAGAACGCATTACCAATGCAAAAAAATCACACACGAAACTAAAAACAAACACAAGAAACAAAATATTGTAAACCTATTTTAAAAAAGTAAGTGTGGAGTTTCTTGCATATTCTTCTCCACACGAAACTACCTTTTGGAAGGGGCAACTAGAATCTTCTTTATATTTTATTTGACGTTCAATTTAGGTGGTCGGAGGCCATTTTAGGTGGTCTAATTGAAATAAATGATTTGAATTTGAGACAATAATATTGAAAACAAGGGAAAGAATTACATAAAAGTTAAACAAAATATTAACTATACAATAACTTTTGTCAGTTCACTCAATGGACAATAAAAACGGTCCGTTTACCTGTAATTCATTAACTAAAGTAATACAGGGAATAATATGTGCCCTTTTCAGCAGTTTAGGTTTTTATTAGGGGTAGTAGGTCCGCCATCGTTGGTTCAAATCAAACAATTATTTCGTAGCAGTGTAAAGTTGGGTAGGTCCCAACTTTACACTTTCACAAATATCGTGTAATAAATATTTAAAATGCCTTGTATACAAGGAAATTTAATGTTTAAATTAACTAATTCACATTGATGAAAATGTTGATATATTTTACAACAATCTTCATACTTACCGTAACTTTGTGTATCACGCTTTAATGAGGTTTAAGTTTTTTTTTAGTTTGTGGTTTAAATTTTTTCGTGTTCTAATATAATTGATGGTATGTGTGTAAAATTTGTGATGTCATATTCTCTTGTATATTTTAAGCATATATGTAAATATGTTAATTTAGGACTTATAAATAAATTAATTCAATTTGTGGGATTATTGTATAAATTTTTTATGGTGTTGTATCATCTCTAGTAGTATATTTTAGGAGGACAAGGGCGTGAAATGGCACAACAACACACTTGTGTGGGGACTGCGACCTTCAGATTTTATTTTCTTTTAAAAGCTACAGATTTTTCCCTTTTTCACGACACATGTAGGTGAATAGGGCTCTGGTCAGCGGAGATATGATCTAAAATGTCTTCTTTTTTTAAACTGTCATCATAGTATTGTAAACTTGTGGCGTACAGTTTTAAATTTAGAACATTTGGATCTTTTTAGAAAACTATGACATTTAATTAAAAATCCTAACTATAACATATGATATGTACATTATCTACCTCAAATCAATTTGTATGAGATAAATAGTTTTGTCTTTTACAAAAATACAAACAACCCCAAATTTTTACCCCTCTCCGATAAACTCCTATTTTTCTTTGTTAATTAATTATTATGACTTGAACTCCGAGGTTTATAAAGAGAAAAATTCACAGAAAAACCTAAAAAGTTTTCATTCCAGAAAACCGAACCGTCTCCTGGGGTAGCATAGCAAAATGTTCCATGTTGGTATGTACTAAAAAGGTAGGCTAAGTAAAATCACATCAAGGAGAAACGACGTTCGCGGGGGCAGCTAGTGACTTTATATATATTCTAGTGTTATTAGTGTGTATGACAAGATAATTGCTAAACAAGCAAGCCTCTAATGTTTGTGCTCGAAGTGTTAAGCGACAAAATTGGTTGAATGAGTTGTCAGTGCCGCATTTAGGCGCCACCATAAAAGTATTAATTGCTCACCGACTAGCACTATTGTTTTGATTATAGTAGATGCAAAATTTTAAGACTACGCCTTATAATTCAATACAATTTAACAATTATGATTACATACGGTAGTATAAATTAGTCGTTTTGGCTTTTTTTGTGTAACAGGCAGGAGGTTCACCTGATGTTATATCGCATTGAGAGGGCTCGCAAACGCGTTGCCGGCCTTTTAAGAATTGTACGCTCTTTTCTTGAAGGACCCAACGTCGAATTTGTCGGAAATACTTGAGTGGGCAGCTGGTTCCATATAGGTGGTGGTGTGCGGCAAAACTGCCTTTAAAATGCTCAGTTGTGGAACGAGTAATAGAACCTGATGTTATTCCGCCACCCAGCAGCAGCATTGCCAGAGGGCTCACAAGTAACTGATATTTAAGTTGATAGTTTTAGAGCGCAGAGTTGCCCCCTCCAGAATAGGAAGGGCAGCCTGTGCGTTCACAACCGGGTGTTGAGTGTTCCGATCTTGTCGGAACCTCTCTTATACACTTATAATAAAATAAAATAAAAATAGCCTGTATTCGATTTTTTTTTTCAGGATAACATTAAGTTTATCTTATTATGTTTAATACTGGACCTCCGACAGAGTGATGGCCTCCTCCAAACTCTTCCATTTGTCCCTCGTCGCTACTATTTTCCACTCTTTCCCGGCTATCTCTTTTATTCCAATCTACCAGTTTCAAGTGGGCGTCCTGTATTTTTTTCTCATACACTATGCTATGTTACAGCACACATAGATTTCTGCGTCGTAAATGTATTCTCACAGTGAACCACTGAGCCAGGCCGACCATTTTATACAGTGTAACACTTTATTGTACGCTCATCTAGAAACATGCTGGAGTTTCACCCCTTCGTTGTTGACATCACCAGGTACTGCACGATTTGGTTTGTCGTTCCTTCAACAGCAAAAGAGTGGAACTCCTTGTCTCCTACCATCTCCCCTAAGCAGTTTAATATGGGTTCATTTAAGCGGCAGTTAAATAGGCATCACCTGTGCGTGCCCTACATCTCAAAATTTATAAAGAACTACTAATATTTAATCTGATAATTTAATCCATACTATGAATGGAGCACGTAACAATTAATTGGTATAATACTAAGGCGCGGCGTTGATAATTGCGCAGGAATAATATCAGATGATGATTCATCCCCGTCTTGGAGAATGGAGGCAACGCGGACTATTTGGTGATGTCATGTAGGGCACGTGATATATAATTAGCTCACAATTGTTAACGTCTTGATTTGGACAGTTCGTTCAGAGATACACTATTATGTTACTGTGAAAATGAAAGCAAGCCTATATTTTTTTTTTTTTGCATTCAACAGTAGCTCGAACGGTGAAGGAATCGTGAGGAAACCGTCTTGCCTTAGGCCCAAAAAGTCGACGGCGTGTTTCAGTGCCTATTAGATTGACAAATGATCATGAAACATACAGAAATCTGGGGCCCAGACCTAATTTTAGTATCAGATTTTTTTTAAATATATGATAAAAAGCTATAAACTTTAATATACTTTATTACAATCATCCATTGAATTATTTAAATTTTATCATTATGTATCCACTATGAAGTTTGAGTTGAGTAAAACAGTTGTTCTGTGGTTGTTTTTATTTAACTGTTACCGAAGAACTCTAGGTACGGTTAAATATAATCATAATAATTTCGTAAAACGCAATAGTCAACGATAACATAATGGTAAGATAAATGATTCTTTGTGTTGGGGAGAATAATTGTTTTGTTTAAATCAGCTTGTTGTCGAACTTGTTAACTGCTATTTATCTGATTTTCGATTTAAGATAGCCGACTGGCCTATTTGTAAATTACATAGTAATTTGAAGTGCAATTTATTGATAAAAATACAATAAATCAGTGGCTATACAACCTTTTTAGATCTGGCTCTCAGATTTCTGTATCTGTTTCATGATCAGCTGTCAATCAAATAGGCAAGTAGGTGATTCTGTGCCTGATACACCCTCTCGACTTTTTGGGTCGAGCGACATAGAAAGAAAGTCCATTGGGGCACAGCCAGATCGAACCCACGACCTCAGGGATGAGAGTCGCACGTTGAAGCCACTAGGCCAACACTACTTAGCAATGTATTGATACTTTAGTGAATATTTGTCACAAATAACCATTGTATGTAAAAGTAAGACAGTTTTCTGTGTGTCATTCATATTTTTCCACCGCAATATGATAAAAATTATACTAGCGATGCATCCATTCATGGCAAGCATTGTTTCACATAGTATCGTCTTGCCTTGGGTGTATTTGTGCGAAAACTCTAGTTAAAACACTGAACATTGCATTTATACTCTTTAAAATGAAACAATAATAAATAATGGCGCTACAACCTCTTTACGTCTTTAGTCAGATTTTTGAATCTGTATCATGGTCATTTTTAAATCTAATTGGCCAGTAGGTGATCAGCCTCCTGTGCCTGACACACGCCGTCGAACTTTTTTGTCTAAGACATGTCGGTTTCCTCACGATGTTTTTCTTCGCTGTACGAGCAAGTGTAAATGCGCACATCGAAATAAAGTCCATTGGTGCACAGCTGGGGTTCGAACCTACGACCTCAGGGATGAGTTGCACGCTGAAGCCACTAGGCCAACACTGCTCCAAACTATACTCTTTAGCCTATGTTAAATGAGTACCATTATCATTTAATACGAGTACTTAAAAACCTTTTTAAGATTCAACGTTTAAGTTCACTTGTTTAATTGGCCTGAAGTTTTAAGCTCGATGAATCTATAGATAGGTAAGTCTAACTCTAAGAATGACTTAGCTTATTTGTACATAATTAGCTTGAGCTGTAAACACTGAGTGCATCCCTAACTTCCCAACATCAATATTCAACTGGAGCGTTTATTATCATATCTCATTATACGAGTTAGTGCTTGTACAGGCTTGGGTAGAAGCCCCTTCTTAGGTTATGACCTCACAAGTAAGTACTAAATTTCGCTCTTACATCATCGAGATATATTAAACTTTCGCAGTTAGCGGTAAGGTCCATTTTGATTTGACGATAAACCGATGTAAAGTCGAGATTTAGTTTCGAAATGCAATTTGGAAATGAGATCCGGAGGGTAGCCGTTACCCTTGGGTGGGGGTGGGAGAGTTACCACTATTATTTATAAGGGTAGGGTCAGTCGACGGATACTCGGCTAGCTATTATATTGCTGGACGAAACCGGTAATGTTAATGCGTAGGTTTATTTGTAAATCGCCACGGATTAATTATTAAATCTTTGACCAACCTGCCTTAATCAATATTATTGTAAACTCTAATCTGTTTCACAAATACTTATAACATCGCACAGTGATCCATAATTATAATGTAATTTAAATCCGAATAAATTTAAATACCATACCAGTCAAAGCATTAGGATTAAAAGTTATTATAAAAACAAATTAAATTTATACAATTTCACTTATTCTTTTGTGGTAATTTGTTAAAAAAGGTCCAAACAATTTATAAGAATGGAATACTTAATTAAGATTAAGTTTCATTGTTTTAACGATATTAATTTCACGCCTATCTAATTACGGAAGTCAAAACCTCATTAAATCTGTTTCCATAGTTATACTTTAACAGAGCGTTTATTGCCGTACGTATACCGCCGTTGACTTGAGAACTGACAGCAAATTTAAATTTAGAATCATTTAGGTATGTTTACGTTTATAAGTGTACATATACAATACAATACAATAATTATATTGTATAATTTAATGTAATTAAGTTATTAATAAACTTTATTTGCCATAATATGAACTTTTAAACTAACAACGAAATTTTTAACATATCTAAACTTCGAGGAATTCACTTGCAGTGAAAGAAGATAATTTTATAAAGTCTTTACATGATAAAACAAAAACCTGGAAGTATGTTTTCAAGTTATCAGAGTAACTACTTTAGAGTTTTACAATCTTGATTTGGTTTGTCAATCAACAGCTCTGGTCCTACTTCTGAGTACTACCCTTCCCTTTTTACAAGTGTCTGTTACGAATCATGTTTATATTATAGAAGACTAACATTCTTCAATATAAATGTTTCAAAACTGTATTTACGCTGTATCAAAAGTCATATGAGTACTTAAAACCGAGCAATTAACTAATGAATAAGGTATATAGTAGGTGGATTTGCTACATTTAACCGTTACAGTACACAAATATCTTGCGCGTAAAAATAGATTAAGCCAGCCAGCACAATGGAAACAAACCCAAGATAGTGTTCGCGAGTTATATCTACTTAACTTGTATGTTTAAAATAAACAAGTGCGCCCAGACACAATTTACATAAATATATTGCTTCTAACCTTGTACGGTTCTCAATTTAATGGCCTTAATAGCTTCTTTGTAACTACACTTTATGTCCGTTAATTTATTGCCAACCACATTAACAGGTTTTTATATAGTCTAGTTCTGTTTGATATTACGCGGTACTTTGGTAATTGTTGTAAAAACGGATTATAAAAAGTGTATTCCATACTAATATTATGGGGAAAAGATTTGTATTTATGAAATAATTATTTCATTAACATGCCATGTGACAGTAAGACATTTAAACAAATAAATAGTAAATAATAATCTTTATTTTGTCTCACAAAAACTTACATACATAGTACACAAAATAAAGCAACAGTTCTTAATAATAAGGAAAAGCTGTTTGTGCGAGACTGATACCTGTTAAATTGAAGAGCAATACTACGCACAGTCGTCAGTTAAATTACTAATGGTGCAATAATTATGTTCATCTAAGGAACTCAGCAGGGTCTTTATCCGTATCACTGCGACGTCCGTTGTTCCACAACTGAGCGTTTCTTAAGACTTTTTGCGCGCAGTTTTTTTTTAAAAGACAATTCACACAAATTGACCTAGTCCCATACTAAGCTGGTGAAGCTTGTGTTATGGGTAATAGGCAATGGATATACATACATATTATAGATATACATATAAATACATATTTAAACACCCAAGACCTAAGCACAACACCAAATGCTCATCACATCGATGTTCGTCTCAGCCGGGGATCGAACCCGGGACCCATGGATTCGCAGTCAGGGGTACTAACCACTAGACCCATGAGTCGTCAAACAGCACTGCCCACTGAAGTATTTCCGAACCAATTCGACTGAGGGTCCTTCAAGAAAAGAGCGTACCAATTCTTAAAAGGAGGGCAACGCACTTGCGATCCTTCTGGCAATGTGAGTGTCCATGGTCGGCCTCCTATTACATAAAAAAAGATCTATTAGCCTTAAGTATAATGTAGTGAAATCTCATAAGATAACCGACCAGAGTGAACTAGTTTAACTCTTATAGTGTTCTGAGGGAATTGGAAAACGCGTAAATAACAATTATGTACTTTAAATTATATATTTATTGTAGAGGACGTGTTGTTTGAGTTAATTGTCATTGCAGTGAGGGTTGTAGTATTGATAGGGCTACCTATAAGGTTAAAAAACAGCCTTGTGTGCCTTTTAATACTGACTAAACATATGAAAATTGGTTTATCTAGTACACATTATGATATAATCTAAAACAACTAGAAATATAGATTCAGTAGATGAAAGCTATAAGATAAAAAGTAGCATTAAAAATCTACATAACTGAGGATATCAAAGATTTAGAACATAAGACAAGGCCTGCAACGCATTCGCGAGCCTTCTGGCAATGAGTGCATGGCCTGTATCACTTTACATCAGATAATAAGTTTTAAAAAACGTTAGTACATCTAAAATGCTTTATGCTCTTAGAAGCAAGTAGGTGATCAGCCTCCTGTACCTGACAGACGCCGTCGACTGTTTTATCTATGGCAAGCCGGTTTCCTCACGATGTTTTCCTTCACCATTCGGCTGAATGTTAAATTCGCATATAGAATGTCCATTGGTGCCGGGTATCGAACCTACGACCTCAGGGATGAGGGTCGCTAAAGCCACTAGGCCAACACTGCTCAAAAAATCATACAAAACATCTTAAATCAATATTACACCTGGCAAGTACCAAAACTCGGCCATCCTATCAATTATAAAATGTGTTTTGCCTCACATGTGTAAATATAACATTCTAGCCTCTAGCCTCGGTCGTATTCTTTAAAATAATAACAATGTATCCTGCCCCATTAAGCAGGTTCAAATAGACAGCTCATATCCATTAAATATCAATCCAAATAATAATAATACATTTTTGAATAACATTACATTTTGTACAGTTTCATTGACATTTCGATAGAATCAAATAATTACAGTCGTTATTAATGTCAAAGCTTAGACAGAATTGAAAGAGTTGACATTAGCGTAGGTCGATACGTAACGGCGATAGTTCCGAAGGGGGTTAATTAATAATAACGGCGTATGGGTGATTAATGAAACTGTACCCTTCCTAATTTATAGTTGGACTTAGCTTCCCCACCCCGCCGGCCCAAAGCAAACTAAATATCCGATACCTCGCTAGGAGTGTTGATGGGCGATTTTGATACTTTTCAGGTGTAATATTGATTTAGGACGATATTTTGTTTGAATTTTTTGAGCAGTGTTGGCTTAGTGGCTTCAGCGTGCGACTCTCATCCCTGAGGTGATAAGTTCCATCTACTGTGCACCAATGGACTTTCTTTCTATGTGCGCATTGCGCCCGAACGGTGAAGGAAAACATTGTGAGGATACCGGCTTGCCTTCGACCCAAAAAAGTCGACGGCGTCAGGCACAGCAGGCTGATCACCTACTTGCCTATAGTAACAGAAATCTGAGGCCCAACCTTAAAAGGTTGTAGCGCCACTTTATTTTTGTGTGAAGTGCAGCCTGTTTTGTTGATACAATTCTTTCTAAGTTACTCTTAGAATTAGTAATTTAACATGTAAAATAGACTTATTGTTTACATTTTATATACATAAATACAGATTGGGACACATTGCCTAAAGAACGGATTGCCGATGGGGCGAAGCGTTGGACGACCTCCCACTAGGTTGACAAATGACCTGCTGAAGGTGGAAGGAAGGTGTTGGATTTAAAGCGCGGAAAACCGGTCGTACTGGAGAACTAGGAGAGAGGCCTATGTCCAGAATTGGCGTTAACCAGCTGAAATGACGTACTTAATCACATGGTCATTGTATGCGTAAAATGGCTTACCGTTATTTTGTATATAGGTTCAATTAAGTATCAATCACTATGCGGCCTATCTAAGCTAATGAATATGTTTAAAGAACAATTCGCAAACAAGGTGCATGCAAATCCCAATCAAAGAGATTTCTGAGTTGCTCTATTTAATTTAATCTTTGCCATAATGTCTAGTATCAAAACGTGCGCATCCAACCACATTATTATGAAGACAAGTACGAGCAGTGTATTCGGACTTTGAAAATCTAATTACGTAGCCAGTACCCTTACCTCGATCGCTCCTTCGCGTCTACCCCCTCCCCCTCCCGGACCTCACCCCGCAACACCCCCTCCCGTTGTTCTATTCCACTTAATAATTTTAGTTAGAACAAACACAAATATTTATGTATACAGTTAAATTATGGCTTATTATGTTCAGTTTTGTTTGTTATTAACTGTTAATATTAACTTCCATGTCAATATAGTGAAAGTTGTGTGGGTATTTGAAAAAAACGTTTAATCATTGAAACGTTATTCCAACACTTTTATGACGGTATTCCTCATTATTTTTTCCATAACATGTATTATAAAATATTCGACCCCAATACAAGCGACTGTTACTCAACACATGAATAGACCAAGCCGATATTTTGTATACAAACAGTGAATTTATCTTAATAAAAATTCAGAAATATTAATCAAATAATAACACGTTCGTATTAAGTTGTACCAATAAATATGTCACCGAATTAATTAATCCCGCCTTACAAAAACTCGTAAATTCAAACCCGTCATTATTCTATTAAAGAATCGGGAACAATTAAAAACGATGAATAAAATCGCAATTAACATCGCATAACATGTAATAAAATTCAATATTCTGATGGTATCGGCAAGTAGGGCCAAGTTGGACCAACTCGGGCCAACCGCTCGAATTATACATGGTGTATTAATAGTTACTCTAGTATTGCTAGTGAAGTTTTAATTCGATAACCCGCCGCCCGCCACCCTGCGATAATGTATTTATGGACGATACCGCGTACCTAATGAGCGTTCATACGCCTCTTTATGTGGCCCCGACTTGTAAGGTAGTTAGAGCTTTTAACGGGCCGGTTATGATCAACTTACTGCGCCGCAAAGGAAACGCGCCCGGCTATATTAAGTCGCTGTATAAGGGTCAGCAAGTGGGGTTCGATTTTTAAATCTTAGCTTGGCTATAGATAGCCTTTGGAATAACCTGGATTTTGCGGTTCGATTTTTAAATTTTAGCTAAGCTCAAATTTCTCTAATCTCGTGGAATTCCATTTTTAAATTTCATCTTGGCTATAGTCTGTAGCTTTTAATTTAGCCTTATTGCTGGAATTCGATTTTTAAACTTTTTCGTTAAAGGCTTATTATAATCTTACCTGTGCCTGTCAGAATCATACACTTTATGGTTTAAGGGTGAAGTGTTATAAATATAGACCCAGTCATAATTATAATCGTACCAAAATCATTAATCAGTAATTGTTGTCTGATTTGTATGAGTGACAAGACATCCAGCTACTTCAATTTAATGTACGAGTAGCAAGTTCAAGTCTTTTCGGAATTCAAATCCAGAATATCTGAATTATTATTGGAAACTAAGGAATATTGAAAATACATTTAAAATTTTAATTATTACTAATAATGATTAAAGCCATCAGAAGCACAAGCTGACCTCCCTCTCACACCCTTTGATGTCTTGACAGGATACTAAACAGTGGATATGGCATTATTGATATTTTTATATGCACAAATTTTTTTTTTATATTTTCTTAAGTCTCTGTCTTTAGTTGGAGCTTATTTATATAACGGTTACGTTAAACATATATATACGTATGTATATAAGATCCGGAAAACGTTTTGCCATTTAAAGGTTATTTCAGTACCATCTATAAAAAATGGGGCTTAACAAAATTATAGAAAACTAAAGAAATATTTTATTGAACAAATAAAAAAACTGTAGATTGAACCACAATTACTTACATAAAATAGTTTACAACCCAATCTCAGAGCTAATGAATATAACAAATACAGTGTTTTTTGTAGAACAGACATCAAACGGGTTGGGCACAATGCTAGAACCACGCATTTTCTTGTAACTCTTCTTCTTTCCTAAGCCAAATTGGTTTACAATTACTTTCATGGGTAGCTGGTTCCACATTGTTGTGATGTATGTATGTATGCAATTTCCGCACTTAGACGCTCATTTGTTCCGTTGTGCGTTAAGTCTTGGCTAATTAACCCAGGATCCAGAAGCTGAGAAGTTTCCTGGGCACTTCGCAGGCTTCACAGATCGACCTCACTACTCCAATATAATATTCATATGTTATGATTAGTTTTAAGCCATGATTTTGGTTTGGTTTCACGATATTCATAGTGCTAATTAATTATTTGGTATTTACCGCCCACCAGAGCACTGTTGGCCTAGTGGCTTCAGCGTGCATCTCTCATCCCTGAGGTTGTAGGTTCGATCCCCGGCTGTGCACCAATGGACTTTCTTTCTATGTGCGCATTTAACATTCGCTCAAACGGTGAAGGAAAACATCGTGAGGAAACCGACATGTCTTAGACCCAAAAAGTCGACGGCGTGGGTCAGGCACTGGAGGCTGATCACCTACTTGGCTATTAGATTGAAAAATGATCACGAAACAGATTTTTTCACCACCGGGTCAAATTTGGTTACAATGCACATTTGGGGCATCCACTGCATTGCGTCTTCCCAGTTCCCTCTCGGCCGTCTCCCTCGGCCTCCTCAGTACGTCTTGAAGCAACTTCCTATAATTAATTACACTCATTATCATTATTGTTCGGAAGGCAGTTTTGCTTCTATAATGAATTGTTCGCCTCCATCATTAATTAGTTTATTATAATAAGGAGCGGAACTCCGTTCGGAGATTAATCAACTTTTATCTGATTGCATTCGCTTTTGAATATTTGCTGGATAAAGGAGTTTCTAATGAATTCTTTTAATGGGACCAAGGTGTTGAATTGTGTTTGCTTGGAAGGCATCGCTTATAAGGGTCGTTGATTCATGGTTTTTTATTTAAAATGTTTAGTGGATTATTCATAGTATTTATGAAGGTTTCTTTAATTAGAAAAATAAAAGTTTAGCAAAACGCATTAAGATTTCTTTCTTTATAGATGAATAGACTGCGCGTTTTTAAGGCAGTTTTTGCCGCGCACCAGCTGCCCACTGAAGTATTTCCGGACCAATTTGACTTAGGGTCCATCAAGAAAAAGCGTACCAATTCTTAAAAGGTTGCAACGAAATTGCGATCCCTCTGGCATTGAATGTCCATGGGCGGCGGTATCACTTAACATCAGATGAGCCTCCTGTCCGTTTCTAAAAGAGATAACTAAGATTTGTTGATAATTATATTATATTAAACTTTTACTTAGAACAATAGCTTATTTCTATGAAAAAGTGTTTATTATTTTACATATATTTAGTCTGTAATGCTTTTTTTTAAATTGTATCTGCACAAAGACAGCATTTAAAATTACGATCGAGTCTAACTTACGAATAATGAGTAATTTAAGTCTAACCTTACTAATAAGGATATTTAACATAAGAAAGTGTCCAATAACACTACTTACAGACTATATTAAGGGGAAGACACTCTGTTCTTGTGTTAAATTTTTTCACTTGCCATTGTTTAGCACGTAACGAAACAATAATTATTAAGCCTCATTTATTCCTTGAAACATAAATCCATCTTTACAAGACACACAAAGTTTATACAGAAATAATTATATTTCTTTTTCCAAGGACCTCTAATAGAGTATAGGCCTCCATCAGGCTTCATCTCTCTCTATCTTGAGCATTTCTCCCAATCTTATCTGAATCTTCAACGACGCAATTAATGAATATTAATTGAAATTTGATTTAATAAAACATCTTTTTCTGTATAACAAGTTAATAAACCTGTCTATCCATTACAAATGTTTTAGTTCAGTTAATTTTTAGAATCGACCCAGACTAAACTGAACGACGAACGAGTCGATTTCATATTTCGATAGCAACTATTCAATAGTCACTCGTTGAATTTATTAGAATTTCAATTACTATATATTAGAGGTTATCAAGAATAGTCTGTTAAATTTATAAACATATAAAGTATGTTATATCTAGGTATATATTCTATTGCTATTTAAATGTAATATAAATATATTTATAAACTTGTTTTGGGCACGAATAAGATAGCCCAAAACGTAGATAAAGAAAGTTCTACTTTGCCAATTATATTCATGCGAGTTCTTTTGAATTTCGTAATTACCATTACAAGAATTAGGGTCTGTTTCACAATGTACAGATAAGTTCTATATAAGGTCCAAATTAGCTATTTATTACTAATTGGTAGGATAAACACTATTGTTGCGTTTCACGACTGTCAGATAGTGCTATTCGTCACATAAAGTCCATCATAAGCTATGAGACCGATGAATGTCAAAAAGCACAATTTATCTTGCAAATAATTTATGTGTTGCATAGCTAATTGGTACTTTATACATACATTGTGAAACAGACCCTTAATAAAGTAAATCAGTCGTGCTACAACCTTTTTTAGGTCTCAGATTTCTGTATCTCTTTCATGATCATTTATCAATCTAATATCAGCGGTGATTAGCCTCCTGTGCCTGACACACGCCGTCGACTTTTAGGGTCTAAGACAAGCTGGTTTCCTTACGATGATTTCTTTCACCGTTCCAGTGAATGTTAAATGCGCACATAGAAATTACGTCCATTGGTGTACAGCCGATCGAACTTACGATCTCAGGGATGAGAGTCGCACGCTGAAGCCATTAGGCTAACACTGTTCTTGCAATTACAAGAAATATTTAAAATTCAAAGACAACATTTCCTGAAAAACACTAATTACGTAAGTTATAAGCGCGTTTCAAAAATCTACGTTTCGTAGCATTTACGATTGATAACGATAGCCGTTGCTTATCATTGTGGCTTCGCTTACGTAATACGATGCCCAATCAATTATGAAGCGAACGGCAACTTTCGGCTGCAACTTGCTAAATAAAGTTGTGACGGAATTTAGTTATTTGTGTACTCTTGTTGAGCTATGTTAAAACGATTTTGTTTAAATACACCTCTGAGATACGAACGAGTTCATGGATAAGTTTTCAACCCAATTTGATTCGTATGTTTTACAAATGCAGTAAATATTAATTATTAAAAAATCAGTGGCGCTAGAACCTCTTTAGGTCTTGGCCTCAGATGTCTGAATCTGTTTCATGATCATTTTTAAATCTAATAGGCACGTAGGTGATCAGTCTCCAGTGCCTGACACACGCCGTCGACTTTTTGGTTCTAAGACATGTCGGTTTCCTCACGATGTTTTCCTTCACAGTTCGAGCAAGTGTTAATTGCGCACATAAAAGGAAAGTCCATTGGTGATTGTGGTTGGCACAGCCGGGGATCAAACTTTCGACCGTAGGGATGAGTGTCGCACGCTGAAGCCACTAGGCCATCACTGCAAGATTTATTATCAATAACAGTAAATATATAGCTTTTAGTATAGTTGAGCTTTATAAGGTCAACAATAATGCTCATACAAAACACAAAAGCTTTGAATCAAAGGACAAAAACCCAGGCTGTGGACCTCAACTATATAACATTACCTTCCCACTATGTCTAATAGTGGGAAAATATGTGGACCAGGCACAATTGCTTACTTGACTGTAACTGATGCTAACTCCTTAAGTACCTTCTTAATCTTTACTTAATCCTTCAGTCAAGACTCAATGTTACTGATAAATAAATATATGACTGATATCTGAGTTAGCAGTTTAGCTTACGCTCTGAGATCGTATCTCAAAACCTGGCTATGTATCGTACGGTGAAGGAAAACATCGTGAGTAAAAGGGCATATATCTGATATAAACTGAAGCTCGTATGGCATCAGTCTTAGATTCACAAAGGGTTCTAACTTGGTGTACTCCACGTGGGGCAGAAGGCATCCAGCATAAAAAATAGCCTGATCGGAACCATTCCAGCTGCTTTCCTGGTCCTTAGATTTCTGTATTTATTTCATGATCATTTGTCAGTCTAATAGGCTAGTAGGTGTTTTCTTTCACCGTTCGAGCGAATGTAAAATGCGCACATAGAAAGAAACATTTTAATGCACAGCCGGGTATCGAACCGACAACTCCGATAACCGACGACTCATGGATGACGGTCGTACACTAAAGCCACTAGGCCATCACTGCTCTAGGAAAGTGAAATATTACAAGGGAATCCAAAATCGAGTAAGTTCCACATTTCAGGAAATTTAACTGTAAATCAAGAACTGATTCAGTTGGTTCATTTAAGTTTCGTTAAGAAACAGAAGATGACTTTAATAGAAATCCTAAGTTGGACAGGTTTTAGTTAATAATAATAATAAAGCCCGTTTAATCTCCAATAATGACAAAAAATTATATATATAGATACAGCTTCGATTTTGTACATTTTATACATTATTTTTATCTTGTTATCTTATATATCCCATATCTTAACTACCTTCAGTACCGTCGATCGGAACCCCTTCACGGGTAAAAGCCTCCTCCAGCTTTATCCAACTGACTCTGTCTATGGCTTTCTTTCTCCGTTCGCTGCCTGCTACCGGTTCTATTTTTTCTATCCACCTTTTTTTGGGGCGCCCTCTTCTCCTTCTTCCTCTTGGTCCTTTCCATACACGTCTTTAAGGTCCACCTATTATCTGTGTATCTTGCTATTTGCCCAGCCCATTGCCACTTCTGTTTTAGGGCATAATGTAAGATATCTATCACTTTTGTTTTTCGTCCTACTTTTCGTTGTTAATTTTATGTGTTTTTCTTATTTTTAGTACACTCCTTTCCATTGCTTTCTGGCATGCTACTATTTTCTTCGTTTAGGTAATTATGATCTTTTCTAGTTCCTTACTTGTTTCAGCGAATAAGACAACATCGTCCGCGAATCTGAGGTGGTGTTTTCCCCTTTCTACCCCTTGGATAAATCAATTAGTAAGAATTAAAGTAAAATTGTTATATTTAATTCTCTTAAGATTGGTTTTAAAAACACAAATTAAACATCCTCAAAAAAAAAATTCAATACCTTAAATAAATTAATTAATGTGCCGTACTCGCTTTTGACGCCACGCGCGCATCCTAAAAATGTCACGCGCAGACCTATTTTCAGCGTTAAATTAAAATTATAAATAATGGAGATAGAGTTCCGGAAGTTAGGAGGTTTTTATTGGAAATTTCCTCTTCTTTCAGAATCTTTTTTTGAAATTTCTTAAATATTAATAGTTTATTAAATTTTGGCAAAAAACTAAATGCCATTTTTTTCATCTTTAATTGTTTATAACTTTTGCAATTTTTTATGTGCTAATGCACGCTTTTGGCACATTTTTCTTGACGTCATTCCGGATCCAATGAGCTATCGCACATAATTTTAAGAGCAGTATCTCTATTTTGTACCATTTTCAACTTGTCGACTAGACTATAAAGCAGACACGAGCAAATTAATTAGTATCGATGTTTTTTTACAGATCTAAACCCCTGTTATTAATTAAGAAATGTGTTGTATTGGTCCGAACTTTAATTCCTATCAATACGAAATACGAGAAAATCATATGCTTTATAAGAAATTATTTTATTTATTAACACTTCGTTGCAGTATAAAAATTTATCGCTTATCGCTTCCGAGCGATCTCATCCAGTCGACCACTGTGAGAAAAGAAAAAAAATATTAAATAAGATAAGGTAGGCCAGAAGTTAAATTATTTCAAGAGAGCATATTATACCAACCAATGACCAACCTGTCATTTTTGACAGACTTAAAGCCTATCACAGATTATGATTCTAATTCTTTGATTAAAAAGTAAACGTCATCTCTTCTTAACTTGACACTTAACAACAATCAATTGAAATTTTTCAGACTTAAAAACCGCAGGACAACGTGTAACACTAAAAACTTATTACGTTGCGAATTATTTTTAAAATTTTTGGAAGAAGGGATTTTTAAATTAAGGTTTTAAGTTCTCATTTGATTTCGTGTGAATTTCGTTACATTCATTGCTACTTGCTCAGACTTTGACAGTTGTCATAAAATAAATAAAATTGCAGCATTAAGTTTTGACTGTTAATTATAGTACCTACTTGGCGATATTAATTAAAGATTCCTTCGGTCAGGAAAACAAATTATTGGTTTTAAATTTTAAGTTTCCCTATAGTTTTAAAAGTTTATATTTATTATCGAATCATTCACCTAATTTATTTGGACATTTATTTGAGAAATGGCGTCCAAGAGCCTCTATTCGATCACTGTTTTGTAGTGGAAATGGCTTACTAAGGTGATGCGTCTGAATCGCTACCGAACTCCGATAATGCATTGTCCAGTTACGAATTCCCCCCAAAATATAGTGTGCGAAAAAACTCACCACCCTTTATCGTCCCCCCACCGCGCACTAAACTTCTTTTTTTAATACATAACTTTTTTTCAAGATGCATTTTTACATGTTTCGGCCTAAAACTTTACACACCCAGTGAGAGCAGACAATGTTGGTAACGCCTATCGCCGCTCGGATTTCTCTTTCCCGCCCGCACGGAAAGCGTACCGGACGATAGTGGCGCGAGGGAAATAGCCTATCTGTTGCCATTGTTACGTCTTAAACCAAGATTAAGGCTCTATGCTGATTTCCATACGCATACATTCTTGAACGCATCGAACGTCAAATATCAATTTAACATTTTATAAAAAATTTCTACAATTTTTTAATTACTATTAAAGTTTGGAATATGCATCTGATAGCCACATGTCTCCCTCCCTCGTCCAGTGAGAAGGCATTCGCGCCACGACAATTGAGTTGAGTTGAATTGAATTGAGTTGGTTAAACCGTAAAAATGCTACGGGCGGGCATTGCCGCGCGAGAAAGAGACGAACGAAAGGCGTGTTGGCCGAGACCGCTGCCTTCTTCTCGACTTACGCCGAGGCGCGACTAGTGAACGTCAGCGTACTGACGTGGACGGCCGCATTTGTGTTTGTCTGTGCCTCGTTTGACAGCCACTGAAAAAAATATTTCGCGCGTCTTTTGACAGCTGTTAGCGAACTTTTTGGTGCGCTCGGATATTAAACTATTTTATGTGTTGTTGCATAATATTGTAACGAAGGAGGATTTTATGTGGTTGTGCTAATTGTTTGGCTGTGCGGGCTATTGAGACGTTATTAAGTGATGAATCAGCGAACGCCGGCTAATTAACAGCGTTACTGTTACGAAAACAATCTTGTACCTTTGCATCTATATCAGTTGGATATTGTAAGTATCGTGTTACTTGATCCCGTTGCTTTGTTAAGATTTATATTTCAAATTAAAATTTTAAGCACGTCAGATTACAAAAATTCGTAAGCTAAAATAAATCTCGTAAAAGTTAAGATTGCATATCTAACGTTTCATTTAAAATAGAGAAGATATTTTGGCTAGACAAAATAAAATTATAATATTTATTATAAACGTAAAAAAGGTGGCATAAACTTAGCAAAGAGGTTAGTTTAAAAAAAGAAAAAATCACACTGGCACACTACACATTCCATATTCAAAAACCGAGCAAAAATTTGTGATCTGTGATCTATTTTATACCGATCACACTTTGATATCTTCCATAATAGTGTTCTTACGTATGAAAAAGTTGACGTAAAAAGTTAATATTGTTAGCGACACGTTGGAAAAGTTGACGGGGCGGAGCTAGGGACCGCCAAACAGCTGATTGGTTCGGATACGACGTGTATAACGTTTTTCCGTAGGTATTTTTTTGTACATATATTATATTTTCACGTGAAAACTGATGTATTATAATTGGTAAAGGTTTCGGAGCCATATGACACGTGGTATACGGGCACGTAGAGCCATACAGTTATTTTAATTGTAACTCTTTAATTATAAACCTGTTTTATGTATGACGTAATAATGAGAATTTATTTGAAAGAGAGATAAGGAAAAGTATACATGTTTAAATTTAAAAAAAAAATATTATTAAAATTTAAATTTATTAAAAAATAATTGAAATTTGATTGAAGTAATAAAACGGTATAAACTTCTAAATTACTAGATGTAATTAATTACAAGACACTTTTCATTATTTATATGTAATATATTTGTATTTGCCTCCACCAGAACAGAATAAAATAATCTGAATGTATAAGAATACATATATAAACTGGCTCATAATTTTATATATATTTTATATTCAACAAAGTTATTGGAGTCTACTTAGAAATTCTTGCCAAATTAACAATACACAGTAAGTAAAGCATATAATGAAAAACTTAAATTCTAATTCCAAATAATTTGCATAAATTTTCGAATAATCTGCAAAATTTGTATCCCACAATAATTAATGATACTATTTCCACATCATTACATCATTAAATTCATTGACCCAATCAACATGATTCATATGTTCATGAATCACACATTTCAATTGTCTTTATTGCTCAAAAATCAAGACATAAATTATACACAATTAACTTGTAAGTCTATGGCCAGTCAGAAATTCATTTATACTTCTTTAGCAGTCATAGTTGCCTGGTAGATATTGCTAGGAACTTCGCCTGGTATTATATGTAATATATATATATATATATATATATATATCACAACTAATTTTTGTTACCTTTTTAAATACATAGAAAAAATCGTTAGCAATTTCTTAAGAAAGAAAAATATATTTTAATAAGATTGTTAATTATCTATGACTAATTTCATAGACAATTTATGTCACCAGTGAAATCTCAAAATGTATTTTTTTTCATTTGTCGACCCATCACACGATAATAAATTGCCGATAATAAATTGTATATATATATACATATATCTAAAACAATACGTTTTTGTTACCATTTTAAATTTATTTTCATATGGAATTTAAAAAATTATCAAAAAGTTACCAATAACTTTAAAAAAAATATATTTTGATAAGATAGTTAAAAATCTATGATTTATTTCAAAGACAAATTATGTTACCAGTGAAATCTCAAAATGGAAAATTGTTTTTATTTGTTAACGCATCACGCGATAATAAATTCTAACAATAACTAAGTAAAGTAATAAATTTGAACCATTGAACACCAATCCCTCAGAGGTAAGGAAAATGAAAACACTTTACGACAAACAGAACACCGTCTGACATCCAGTTTTATAACCGAACAATTACATTTAATCAGACCATCACCCATCCCTCATCACGAATCCATAAAAACCTAAGAGCAACAGAGACAAATATAGCAAAGCTAGCACCAACCATTGTCTAATTGCTTTTATTATTTTAAGGCATCGTAATCATTATGACCGTAATAAAAATTGTAATTACTTCTCATTAGCTCAATTAAGAATTTTCTAGACTTTAGTCGATTACTCGGTGATATATCGTGTTGAGAAAGTTGTAATTATTTCTCAAAAGCAAGGGAACTGCGGTGAAATCAGAAGATTTTATTAACATCAGTCACGGATCGTATCAATCAATAATAATGATCGTAATTGGAACTAATCGCTTAAAATATTATGCATGAATTTTGAATTTTTGGACCATCTATTAGTAATATTAGAATTGTTTCCGTGATAATTACGTTTTTGTATTTAGACACGGATGTTCCTGGTTTAATAGAACGAAACAGGTCTCGTTAATTGTTCTGTCTCGGCCATAATTAGTCTTTTGAACGTATACTTTTTAGTTTAGAGATCTTTAATAAAAGGTAAAATTATCTGACTCGGGTTACGCTAATTATATATTTTAAAGGCCGGCAACGTACTTCTGGTAATGTGAGTATTCATGGGCGACGATATCACTTAACATCAGGTGTTTGTGCCTGTTTGCCTCCTATTACATAAAAAAAATGTGGCATAATTTAAATATAGAAACCTGTTCTGTCTTATTATTATCTATCATTTACGTATCATACATATTAGGGGCAAAGCAGAAAAGTGTTAATTTTACATTACAAGTTCGTATTCGAAATTCAAAGTACAGCGGAAGTCGGAAGGAGCGAGGGAAAACTTTGGCGAAAAGTTCGCACGCACGTGGCTAACACGTGGTCTTGAGTGAAAAATCGCGCAGGTCCCGCGCGCCACCCCCCGCTACTCGCGTCGCTTTATCCTAAACGAAGGCTAACATTACTATAGTCTACTATACTCGTGATTTTTGTTTTTCATATTATTGAAAATCTCTCCTTGTCTGAGAAGAGATTGCTTTTATTATTTCCTCTTGATTTTTTACTTAGGTTTCTTTTTTTTCGGGGTTTAATTTCAATACTTATTTTTGGTATTTTTAAAATAAATATTTTATAAGAAATTGTACATTGTATAATAAAAACGTTTTTATTATTCATAGGAATACCATTGATTACAATGAAAGCTACCTGTAGCTTAGCAAATATACTGATACTCTCCGCAGAATTTATTATTGATAAAAGTACAAACATCCCATTGTTAGTTTTTGTATTTATTTCGTCCACACACACAAACACACAAACTATCAGCCGACTTTTCAGAAACGAGGTATTTAATTTAACGTGATTTAACTAATTTCATCAAAGGCGGAACATAGTCATTGATATTCATTCGCGATATTACGAACCTAATAATTTTAGCTAAGAATGAATAAGTATCGCAATGTTTTAATTTTCTCTTTATGAATTTTTAATACATTTATTATTACTATGCAGGTTAAGAAATTTGTAAATACTGTATATTGGAATATAGGTTTTCAAAAACGACATCTTAAATATTTTAGCTTTCAATTATATACTATTTTAACAAGTATCTACGACATATTTTTTTAAATACTTGGATTAAACAATCTTTAACCCGGTATATTTCTATCAACAGTGCGGCGATCCGGTAAAGGCACGGCGGCAAGCTGTTTTACCCTTATTTGAAAACGTCCTCCCTCCAAAGGGACTTCCTGTTCGCCAGTGGCTCCGGTAAGTAACTAATCCGATATTTCAACTAATTCCTAATAATAAGAACATCATCTGGGTTTTCCACTAGGGTACGACAGGCTCAAAAAGTCAACGGCGTGCGTCAGGGTGATCACCTAGTTGCCTATTAGATTACCAAATGAAACAGATACAGAAATCTGAGGCACAGACTTGAAAAGGTTATAGCGCCATTGTTTTTTTTTACGACAAGGTTAATAATGAGCCTTTGTACGAAGGTTGTGACATCAGTGCTACTATTGAACACATCGAAATTGTATCTCTATTGGAAGTTACAGAGTACGGGCTCTGATTGTGTCTGTTTCTTTGATTTTCTTTTAAAGACAAGTAGATCTGAATCATGATTTTTCTTTTAATCTTGCCACTTTTTTGATAAAAATCTTGGTTCCGGGCTAACACTGATCTACTATTATGAAACGTAGACTGGACATTAAACGATGGTCACAAAAATAGAACCTATTAATATGTATTTTCTACAATATATTTACGTAATAATTAAAAAAAAACAAAAAAAAAACGTTTTAGGCACCAAAGTACGCAATGTCCTAGAATCTTTTAAGAATACTTTTTATATCGTATTAAAGAAAATTATACTTGCAAGCTAAATTAAAACATGCGCATGCGCATTACTTCCTAAATAGAAGGAAATGAATACTTGTAATGATTGCTTAATTCTTTTGAATTGTGAGTTAAATTATTTTATTACCACAAGTACAGGTTTCCGGCTCATTAGATAATTACGAATCAAAACATGGGAAGCTCCTTGACTATAAATATGGGGGCTCATTAACAATTTAGTACGCGCATGTACTTTTGGTACTGATTTAATTCAGTATATGATTGTACTGGTTTTAAATATAAGTACTGTGGGTAATACGACTGTATTTTGATTCATTAATAATTGACTTAATGTCCCATAACCCCTAGATGGGGCAGAGGGTGTCCACAGTGAGTCTCCATCGCTTTCGGTCTAAAGCCTCGTATTTCACCTCCGTCCAAGTCTTTCCGGCTCTATTTGCCTCATCTGCAACTGTACGACGGCCACATCTTTGCGGGTTCCAATCAAGCGCCTGGTTGGGGATAAAATTGGAATCTCATCGGGGCTCATATGGCCTAACCATTTCTACTTGCGTTGCCTGATATGCTGGCTAATCGGGGTTTCCCGGTAGCGCTCCCAAAGTTGCTCGTTAGAGATCTTCTTGGGCCAGTAGATATTTTACAACGAAGACAGTGGTTGACCAAGACTTGGAGCTTGGAGCCTTCCACGTTTCACACCCATAGAGCAGCACAGATTTGTTATACCTAATAAATGATATGAAAATGTCATTACAAAAATCAAACTTGCATCTTTGTCGGAGAGTTATTTTTGAAATTTCACATCCCATACAACATTTTCTCAAAGTATATTATGTTTAATTTAAATTAATGAATTCATTTCTTCAAATCTGAAATCATACCTTACCCTCAAATTTATGTATATTTTTTGTAGGAATTTTTTTTTAGTTCAATAAAAATAACGTTCTATGTACTATAAAAAAATTTAGGTTGATCGTAGAGGGGTGAAAATGAAGGGTTGTATGTATTTTTAATGCGACATGATAAAAAAATAAAAATTATCCAAAATATAAAAATAAAAAGAATTTGGGCGATAGTCCTTATCACTTAGGGGTTTGAAATATATATAGTAGCCGATTCTCAGACTTACTGAATATACATAAAACATTTCATAAGAATCGGTCGAGCCGCTCCGGAAGAGTATGGGAACGAACATTGTGACACAAGAATTTTATATATTAGAGATACCTGAAAAATTTCATTCATTACAACGGAAAATTAATTGTCATGCAGAAACAAATTGTGGACTTAAGAACACTTTAAACTACATTTACTCAACAAAGCAATTACCGCGCGCTGAGATGACATATTCACATTCTTTTAATTATTCGTAGAATGCTTGACACCCTCACATTTAGGGTGAGGTAAGGAGGCCCGGGGCGGCGCGACGTTTCAAAATTTTCTCGTACTTATTGAGACAAGTACCTGTGCCAATTGACGCTTGGGGTGTTATGCTACCCTGGTACTACAACAATTGGTTAGCTACATTTCAAAACAAAATACTTCCTTTATAGTCAGTCATAGACAGATAGAAAGTTTTAATAGTTTATTGTTTCGTTATGCTATCCTGGTACAATTCCTAACTTAATAAATTATTTAGTATGATCTATATATAATAAAAAGCACCTTATTAGATTATCTATTTTAGTCAAACATTAAATACTTGTTTAATTGATTTAAAAAAAAAAAAATTCGGTACTCAATTTCTTTATAACAGATTTCTTATAAGCTGTTGCCCCACAGACAACGCTAAACCACAATATGATGGATCTATATAAAAAATAACCTTATAATAAATAAAACTTAAAATATATTTAACATACATTTAGTTGATTTATATCTAACAAACATATAAGGAATACTTAACGTTGGGAGAATAAGTTATTAAAACAAAAAATTTTTTTTACTCGTCCTATAATACAAGTTTAAACAAAAAATCGCTGTCTACTTCTCGAAATAGCGTAACATTTCCCTATAATGCCCGGTTAGTTACTAAAACTGACACTGCATAAAGACAAAAAACGAACGAAACCAAACCTTAAATCGCTCATATAATTACGTACAAATCACCAATCTCTGCGCCATACACATGCAACCTAATCATCTTGTCTTAACTTAAACATCGCCTGAATTTAATTTCTCGATTAATTACAACACGTAAACAGGGAAAAATTCAGCAAAACGATAATTATGCACCCAACGAATCGATAACATTCATCAAAGTCACAAGAATCCTATTCTAAAAAGTGGGACGTGTTCGCCAACAAAACCTATATCCAACAAAATGAAGGGTTGTAAACGCTTCGAAATTTAATGAAATGTTTGATTTATGCCCACCGTGAATCAGGTAGCTTATTATAAGGATATATCATTAAGCATTACGTATAATTAAACTCGAACTTAGCCCGAAGCTACCCCAATTTAAGCGGTGCCGCCATTATAATTTTAATAAAATTGCCTGCCCGATAAAAATACCAAAGAAACAACAAAATTAACACATCTGATTGATGTATTATTTGGTAATTTATCGGCTGTAATTACATTGTAATAATGGATAATGCTTCGGCGCGAGAGGCGATTTATTAGTATTTATTAAAGTATGAATTATTGTATAATTACTGGGATAGAAGCTTCCAAACTAAACACAGCGGCTTTAGGTTATTTATGAGTGATTCTCGGAGTCGGTAATCACTTGTTTGCGATCAACTCTTCCGATGCCCGCGCGTTTAATGCGTCCATGTAAAAACACTATTAACTCTAAGAGGATATCGTTCTTCGAAGTTGTTTACGAATTTAAACTCTTGAATAGTTGATACCACGCACATAAGCTAGGATTAACTTTGATATAAATTTAATTATGTAACAAAGATAGTTTCTTCGATTAATTAGATAATATTGGCATACTTAATATTATTAACGTTTGAAGTGTTTTATCAGTGATATCCTTTGTTGTATTATATGTAATTAACAATATTCTGTAGTGTTCCTTATGGAGTATGTTTACTTTTATACATATTAAAGGTCACCTGTTAGGACAGGATTGTGTTTTTAAAGCAAAATTAGGCAAATATGAAAGTTTGATTAAAGGAAAAGAAAACAAAGGAAAATAAAAGTCGGACTATCAAGATGATTTTGGCGCTTTTTAGTTGGTAACGAAAAGTGTTTCCCAATAAAGTATTATTATAATTACTTTTTGATCAAGTCGAAATATTACATAAAAACTGACCCGGCAAACGTCGTTTTGCCATGTATATTATTTCTAGGAAACATCTTTTTAGTTCAATAAAAATTACTATCTACTATAATAAAAAATAGGGGTTGATCGTAGAGGGGTGAAAATGAAGGGTTGTATGTGTTTCTGTATGTTCTGTCATAAAAAACTCAAAAACAAAAAAAAAAAAAAATCAAAAAAGAAATTTTGGGGTGGACACCCCTTATCACTTAAGGGTTTGAAAGATAGAAAGTAGCCGATTCTCAGACTTACTGAATATGCATCAAAATTTAATAAGAATCGGTTGAGCCGTTTCGGAGGAGTATGGGAACGAATATTGTGACACGACAATTTTATATTTATTGAGATTTAATTTCTGCCCTTTATTAACTATTTATATTATGGATAGCCATTAACTTTAACAATTGTTTTTAAACCATAAATACTTACATCTTACGAACAAACAAATATAAAATTAATAGTTTTTTAAGCTACAGAGAGTCGTAAAGGCGATGTGCGCTTAAGATAAAACTCACATATGTTGTTATTATGACTAATAATTTATCCAGACATAATAATTGTATGTGTACACCGGTTTAGTAAAGGCTATATTCAGGCAATTTTGAACTTTAAGAGAGATTTATTAGTATAAAAACATCCAATATATAACTAACTAGATCATTGAAGGAAAACATTGCGAGGAACAGTTTCCTCGTAGTAGTTTTTTTATATAGAACAGGAGGCAAACGGAAGGCTCATCTGATGTTAAGTGATACCGCCCATGGACACTCACAATGCGAGAGACCTTGTAAGAATTGGTACGGGTTTTTTCTTATCCCCTAAGTCGAATTGATTCGGAAATACTTCAGTGGGCAGCTGGTTCCACATAGTGGTGGTGCGGCAAAAACTGCTTTTATAACGTCTAAGAGTAAGGTCGAAATTGGTTTTTTGTTTTTGAATGTTTAAATAACTTTATTTCTCATTACAAAAAAAAATGAGACAGAATGCGAAATTCCACCCGTATCACCTCGACGTCCGCCGTTCCACAACTGAGCGTTTTTCAAGGCAGTTTTTGCCGCGCACCACCACTATGTGGAATCAGCTGCCCACTGAAGTATTTCCGAACCAATTCGACTTAGGGTCCTTCAAGAAAAGAGCGTACCAATTCTTAAAAGGCCGGCAACGCACTCGCGAGCCCTCTGGCATTGAGAGTGTCCATGGGCGGCGGTATCACTTAACATCAGGTGAGGCTCCTGCCCGTTTGCACCCCGTTCTATAAAAAAAAAAAAAAAATTTTTTTGCATCTAACCCTATGATACCCAAATCCACATGTCAGTGAAGGCTACTTTCCTTTAGACAAGACTTATCAAGGAAACTGTATAGGTGAAGGAAATGTTTAAATTAGGTGAAGATCTATCTGTTTAGGCTACTATGTACTGTATGTACATATACACAAGAGTATACACTTGCAATTTAGGGACAAGTACTAGTTTCATCAAAATGTACTTAGGTAAATTAGTTAAGGTCTTTTTATTTATTAGAGAGTGTTGGCCTAGTGGCTTCAGCGTTTTAAACGCCAGCAACGCAGTCGCGAGCCCTCTGGGATTGAGAGTGTCCATGGGCGGCGGTATCACTTAACATCAGATGAGCCGCCTGTCAGTTTGCCCCCTGTTCTATAAAAATAAAAGACTCACCCCTCCTCATCGTAGGTTCGATCCCCGACTGTGCACCTTTGGACTTTCTATGTGCGCATTTAACATTTGCTCGAACGGAGAAATAAAACATCGTGAGGAATTTTTGCTTTGACCCAAAATACCGTCGGCGTGTCACAGGAGGCTAATGAACTTGACTATTAGTAAACAAATGATCATGAAACAGATACAGAAATCTGAAGCCCAGACCTAAAAAGGTTGTAGCGTCAATGTTTTTTTTTTATAAGCAACGCCATATACATTGCGTAATTAACTAATTAAGTGGTAAATAGGATTAGTGCGGCGTATTGGTCATCGCAATACTCAATGATAAAATTGAAGTGCCTTGGCCTATGATAACTATTATATAAACGTTTCATACAACATATAGTATGCTTAATAATGGCTAAGTGGAGCTCAAGGTCATGGCTTCGAACGCCAATGGACTCTTCATTGTGTGTGGCTCGTGAAGAAAAATATAATGCTGGACTGCTTTGTACCTCGCGATCCTAACAACATTGGGAGAACTACATAAAGGCAACGCATTCGCGAACTCATGAATTAAGTGTCTATGGGCAATATCACGTTTAACATTTGGTGAGCCTCCTGCCCGTTTGCCCCATTACATTAAAAAAAATGTTTAGAAGTAGTAGGAATAACATTTACTAGATTTATATTTAAACAATTATATTTAGTACAATCATTGAAGGAAACAATTACGTTAATTATTCTCTACAAAATTTAACCTTGTATTGATTTAGGGTTTTAATCTAAATGGTAGCGTCAACGGATACATTGGGCAAGGGAATTGAGACCTTAACTATATGGCAGAAGGTTCACAATGACCTAAACAATTTTAAGGCTTTTGATGTACAAATTTTACAGTGCCAGAGTCGTCCATAAACATATATAATATAAGAACCAATACATTTAATCAATATTATGCAACAGGCGACCTTTAAGCGATCTCTTCGAGGCAGTGTACATGTTAAAAATAAGTAAATCAAGTTACAAGTGTGAAATATAATAGCGAATAATTAAATATAACAAATTAAAAGTACGAACCACATATATGTAACGAATAAAATGCAATAAATACGTCTTAAAAAATGCCATAATTTTATTGACGATTGTGTGTCATTACACAATCTATATGACATTATAAACACATGACATTATATCCACGTGACATTATATCTATATGACATTATACCTAGGTACATGACATTATATCCATGTATACTTGACCATAAAAAATATACGTCGAATTGATAACCTCGTCATTCGTTTGTAATTCGCAGCTTAATCCCCCAAACCCCATTCAGAAATTCGCGCGCCTTCGCTATAAAGGAAACTTAAACTGAAGTTATAAGAGACTTAAGTTAGCCATTAGTTAAGATATTTTGTCCATGACTAAATGAGATAGATAAAGACTGTACCTGTACGGAGACTAACAATTTAAATAATTTCCACCTATATACATAATCCTTGATTCACAAGGATTGTAAACTAAAATGTATGGAAGGCTGTAGATTTTTGATAAATACTTTTCAGGATTACATCCATCCTCTATATCTTTAGACTTTCAGCTGGGTGGAATTTAGTTGTCACATTTTTTTATCTCTATCTGCGTCGGTAGCTCATGCCCAAGCGTTTTGGTCAGTAAGAAAACATCTGGAGAGGGCAATCTGTTTCCACCGGTTTCTATCCAGCGCCCCTCTTACACAGTGTATAGTTTTAAGGTGTTCTCATCGGTCCGCAATGTATGGCCGAAGTGAAATATAATTCAAACTGAAACTCTAACTCAAAATAATTATTTAAAAAAAACTAATTATGATTTTAATTGTTTACATTTTTTATGTGTTGTGAAGCTGGCCCTGTAAGTATAGGCCCACGGAACATCTGCGATGATAGCAAATAAGCCAAGTAGGGCCCAGTTTTAGTTTGTTTGTATTCGTGTATTGCTTAAAAAAATGTTTATTTTCTTTGTATAAATTTTATACTTGATAATTCTTTGAATAAATTTCCTTATTTTTACGATAATAACATTGTATTAATGCACTCAAATATTTTATGGTCGGTATTAAATGGTAATAAAGCAAAATTATTATCAATACTTAAATACTAATTAAGTTACCGCAAGGTCTTATACGTGATTTTCCATATTGAATTCTAATACATTGCGTCATTTGTTTTAATCGACGGTATTAATTAAAAGTTAATTGTGATGAAGGAAGTAATGGTATCAAAATAGCAGGTATTTGCTGTCGTTAATTTCTTTAAAAATCTTTAAAAAATCCCCCGTATCGACAAGACAATTGTTTCATATTGTACGAACACATATTATTTGCGTAATTCGCCAATGTTTCGGGTATTAGTGAACTACAACACAAATTATGAAGATGTAGACTTCTACCTTTCCTTACCAAAGAGGAAAGAAGCGGGAAGACTTTGGCTTTGTGTATCGTCTAAGTGTTTTTTTTATGGATAGTGTACCTAGCTGTAAGATTACTTTAAAAAAAATATTCATACAAAAATTTCCAAAACCTCTGATGATATCTCTTTCTGGCTAAATTGGGTTTGATCTGTGATAGAAAGAGACAAAAGTAGATAAGAAAAGTGTAATTCCTTTGCACTTTTTTTTAATTAGACTTCATTGCTTTTTTAAAGTGATGAGAACATTTGTTAGTTTTTAAGTAACACAAACTTTAGTTCAATTAAATGAACTACGCGACGAAAAGTGGAGTCATTAACCTCGCAAGGTCACGAACTTTTACTGTTTTGATTTTAATCGGCTGTTTTGCGAAACTTTTTTTAACTGAGATTCGAACCCTGTTAGATAATCGATCTGACATATACAATATACTGTATATATGTCAGATCGATTACATTAAACTCTTAAAAAAACTTTTTCCTTTAAGGTATCTAAAAGTTGTACAGCTTCATAATGTTTTTGACTTATGAATATCCACTATAAAATGCACTATGATTTATTAATTTTCTTTAACATACCTTATTTGAAAAAAAAACTTAATTAAAATAACTATCTTTACATATCAACAATATAATTATTGTGGGTGGCCAGATAATCTTTTGTGGTTCATATATATGAATATGAAGAATGGTTTATATAAACAAAATTTGAAGTTGAAATTCAACATAACATATGTAAAAAAATTATAATAAATGTTAGAAGACCTTAAAAATGCAATGAGCGAATTTGCGCTTGTTGAGTAGTATCATTATGTACTCTTTTCAACATAGCGTAAACACAATTGAACAGTAAGAGACAAAAGATTACCATAAAATCGTGCAATTTATTTAGAAACTCCTTTATTAAAAAATAAATGAAGTGACGTTTAGAATGTAATGTAAATAACGTTTTTATATTTTACACATGAAGTCGATTAAACTCCCACAATGGTGAATTTCTGTGTCTGTTTGATTGTTTTGGTATAGTAATTATGTGCTAATCCAACTTACATTACAGAAACATCAAATTATATTTCCATATGTCCTTAATTAGAAGTAAGGTGTTTATAACTTGATAACATAGCTAATTATGTTATTAATAGCGCATTAAGGTCAAATGACGTCACCGTAATATTAAAAACGAAATTCCGTTACATTGCGTGATTATATATTCATTAACATTTGTGGTTTGTTATAATTTTTTATAAGCCGGTTTCCTCACGATGTTTTCCTTCACCGTTCGAGCGAATGTTAAATGCGCACATAGACAGAAAGTCCATTGGTGCACAGCCGGTAATGGTGTAATGATTGCAGCTCCTTACAAACTTTGTGTAAACAAAAAACTTGGCGATCAAAAAGCGTGGCGGAGAGTTTATTGCCAGTTCTTCTCTTCCGTTCTACGCCCTTGATTTGAGAACTGGCAGTAAATGTAAAATAAGAAGAGTTTAATGTGTATTTCCGTTTTGACGTTCATAAGTGCACATTTTCTTACCTACATGAATATATGATTTTTGACTTGTCTTTTGCCGGGGATCGAACCTACGATCTTAGGCATGACAGTCGCACTCTTCAGACTGCGAGTGGCTGCAGCACTACTCTAGTTCAGTTGTAAATAACCCTTCTGACCCAACATAACATTTAATAATCAGAGCTGATTATAAATGGATTGGCAAGGTACTCATCTGATAATTCCTATAGAAAATTACTTTAAAATGTAAAAAATAAACTTACAAATTATGTAGCCGTAAAGCACAAATGATTGCGATAGATAAAAATCAACGAAAAAATGTTGCCACTCGTGAAAAATGGTAAATTCGTAGAAAAAACAGACGATTTGGAATAAAATTGCTAATGACTGAGGCCATTAAGTAAATTATTTTAATTATAACTTGCTGTTTCGTTTATTCATTTCGGTAATTGTTGAATTTGAAATAAGAAGGGTAAATCTTTTTTTTTTAAACTGGGAGGCTCTGATGTTAGTTAATACCACAGGCCCATGGACATTCTCAATGCCAGAAGGCTCGTTGCCGGCCTTATAAGAATTGGTACGCTCTTTTCTTGAAGGAACACTGAATAGCGAAATAGTTCTGTGTTTGGAAGGAAGAAATAGGACAATTACATACTTATGAAGATATATTAGAAAAAGGATATACAATATACATGGCGCAGCGGCAACCAGATCCATGCAACCTTCTCTCAATCGAGTAGCCGGCAATATCGCAGTACACAACTCACGAGGGGACTCTTTGTATTGAAGAAGTCGCATGGGTCTGCCAAGCATCCGCGAATATACAATTTGGGAAGGCCCTACCCTTGTCGCTAAGAGTCTTATATATTTCACTGACTCCGCTATTTCTGCGACCCAAAAAGTGTCTTGGTTGAAATGAGACTCTTCCTTCCTGTGTCCTGTTAATGACTGGCTTTCAGCTGCAGCAGATCATCCGCCACTCTGTTGATCCAGCGGTACCTAGGCCGACCTACGGTCTCTGACCACATAAATTTATTAAGGCATAGTTCCTACACTACCATCTTAAACGAAACCTACGCAGACTACCCGCAAAATTGTAAACGTCTACCTGCAGAATTTTGATATTATGCTTTTACACTTTATGTTTTTGAATTCTTTGTAAAGTTAAAGTAAAATCATTTATTTTAATTAGGCCTATTTAAAAGGCACTTTTGAAACATTTGAAAGAAAAAAATATTTTAAAAGAAATCACTGTAGTTGCCTCTTCCAAAAGCTAGTTTCATATTATGGAGAAGAATGGGCAAGAAACTCCATAATTACTCCTTTAAAATAGTTTTTACAATATTTTCTAAACATTAATTTGATTATATGTGAAGACAATGTACCTACAATAAAAAAAAGGGTGCGTGTATTTATGTACGCGCGTAAGAAGTTATACTTCTTTGGCTTTCTTTATTTTTTTTAAATATTAAATAATTAATAATAATTTTTTAACGTTAATAATTTAATAGTATTTATTATATTATTCAATTATTAATTAATATTAATAATTATTATTTTATTATATTATTCATTCAATTTAATAGGTACACTAGGTATGTTATATAACCTTTTATCTAAGTAACAATAGGTCTTTGTGAAAAAGCATTGCTAAATTTCTTTGAAAAAATAATTAAAACTCCTTTATTTGTTTAAAAGGTACTACAAAGGTCACTATGGTCATTCAAAATTCTTGGCATAGCTGATAACTTCACGCATATTCTATATCTTTTTACTTGTAGATTGTCTTATTCCCATCTCGCTCGCGCACACGCTCGGCGCCCGGCTGGTTTAAAAAGAATTCGTTAGTGGGCAACTTCATACTGATAATTTTGTGTCACGGTGCGCGCGCATCGTAAAATTTCACTCTCATCAATTTTTCATAACGCGCCTAAAGAAGTATAACTTCAAAAAACTATTATACTAAAATAAAATAGGTGCATGGTGTTATAAAAAATGCAGCAAATAACTGTATTATTATACATGATACATGGTGCTCACATATTTACAAATATTGCAACTATAAAAAACAATTAACATGTAGGTTATTAAACATTATTCCGGTAAAATGGCTATATAATTTTGACGTAACTATTACATAACATGTTTGCAATAGTTTGATTATGCTAGAGACACTTTATTTTATAAATAATACTAATTTATATTAGCCTCTTTCAAATGACAGTTGGGAGTTGAAACAAAATTAAACCGAATTAAACCCGTCCATTTTAAGACGTCTGTGCACTGATCTTCAAATTATGGAGGCGGCATGTTTGCATCACGCCATTATTATTTTTATCGTTTTCGTCCACTGTAGCAATAAAAAAAAATAATTTTATTACTATATATTATACGAAATATATCCGAACCATTCGACTTTGGGTCCTTTAAGAAAAGATCAAGATAATCATATTTTATTCATGTAGATAACACAATGTACACTTATGAACGTCAAAAAAGAAATAATATACATTAAAATATGCTTTTAATTTTACATTTACTGCCAGTTCTCAAATCAAGGGAGTAGAACGGAAGAGAAGAACTGGCAATAATATCGACATCTTTATATATTCGCAGAGTTCACAGTATCGTGTGTATATCTTATGTATTTAATTTCGACATTATCGTATTGGCTTAGTTCTGTAAGGTACTGTATTTTTGTAAGTAAATACACTTTAATATCATTTTCCTCCTGTCCCATAATTTTTCCGTTTTATATAATTTCTCCCTATATCTTCTCCATGGGAACAGGGTTGGCCTAGTAGCTTCGGCATGCGACTCTCATCCCTGAGGTCGTAGGTTCAATCCCCGGCTGTGCACCAATGTACTTTCTTTCTATGTGCGCACTAATCAACGCTCGAACGGTGTAGGGATCGTGAGGAAACCGGCTAGCCTTAGACCCAAAAAGTCCCCGGCGTGCGTCAGGCACAGAAGGCTGATTACCTACTTGCCTATTAGATTAACAAATGATCATGAAACAGATACATAAATTTGAGGCCCAGACCTAAAAAGGCTGTAGCGCCATTAATTTATTTATGTTATACCTTCTCCATATGATCTAATTCGTGTCTCAGGGCAGACGGACGTCTGAATGGCGTCTCATTATCTTTAATTATATACCGATTCTTCACTGACCCCTGCAGATCGAGTATTTATCTACATTTTTATCTACATACATTAAAATCCATAGCAATTAGCATTAAAACAATTTATTAAAACATCTTATTGCCTTAAGCCGGCATACATTATGATGAACAAAAGTCCGTTTTATATATTTATTGTGTAGACAGATCTTAACTTACTAGAGTGGCAATATTTTATTTTATTTATTCACACATTACATTAATACAAAAACGAATAACATAATACATAAAAATTGTAAGAGATGCAACGGGTGGCCTTATCGCTAACAAGCGATCTCTTCCCTACTCCCCGGCAAAACTAGTAAGGGAAAACCTAAAAAAGAAATATGATAGGTAAAGTGCAAGAAGTGCATAACCAAATCTTATAAAAAAATTATAGAACCTTAATCTAATATAATACAAAAAATAAAATAATCTAAAAATTTATGAATTAAAGAAAAAACTTTTTACCGGATTAAAGTTATGTATTATTATAAATTTACAATTATTTAACATAATTTTAAATTTATCCGACAATCCGATCCGATCCAAATTAAAACCTCAAGAAAAACAATCCGCGAAAATAGAGGAAAAACCCAAAACCCTCCATCTTTTAGTCGATACCAACACCGGAGAAATAAATACAGATAATGCAACTTTCTCTACAGCTGTGATACTTTTTGACATTCAACACCTTTTGTCTTCAGTCACCGTGACCACGCACGCTGTAAAGCACGCGAAACGTCGGATAAATTTAAAATTATGTTAAATAATTGTAAATTTATAATAATACATAACTTTAATCCGGTTAAAAAGTTTTTTCTTTAAATGTGTAAAGGTTATGTCAATAAAAGACAATACTAATTTATGAATTGCAATACAAAATAATAAAAAGTACAAGAATTACAAATGTCACGATTGAGCAAGATAGGATATGGTTAAGAAATGTTTATGCAGAGGAGTTTTAAAAGATGTTAGGGAGATAGCCAATCGTATGGAGCTGGGCAGCCTGTTTCACTGAATGGCGGAGATCCTAAACGAATACAATAATGTTTTACTGACTTTAAAAAATGATGACACGGCTCTGTGTGAGTTGAGGGAACTATAATGCTATACTACTAGAACATTTGCAATTAATATAGATTGAGTCTAATCAATGAATCGAAATAGTTATTTTTGAAATGCAATTGTGCATCTTCTACCGCACTTTCCATGGTGAGTTTTCGATTCCGTTTGCCTATACAAAAAATCTTGACACGCCACATTTGATTTCCTACTTCATTTCTAATATAACGCTAGTTTTAATATGACGCACTCATTCTTAAATAAAAAAAATTGTGTTTTTACTCAAAGGCAAAGTGTTTGTTATCAACCTAACCTATGCTCCTATACTTTACCTTATTCCTACGACTATTGTGAACCTTATTTCGTTAAGTTCGAGTCAATCAATCGGGGTATGTTATCACGTAAATAATAGATCCACATGGAAAGTTCAGAAGTCCTTTATCAAAAGGAGGTCCATACTGCGGAACATGAAGTAATGGAAATAACAATAACTAACGTAGTATGTGTATTATAAAAAAACTAACACCTATTTGATTTGTGAATTCTACAGTATGGAATTAAAGTAGCTTTATTATTATTACATACTCAGGGCGTACTATTTATTGTTATATTTATTCTTTGTGGCAGATAAAATTCGCTACAATATATATATCTACACTATTCACGTTCTACATATTTCTTTACGTGGACAAATTTTCCACGTTTTCCGCCGCGTAATCGTATTGAAAGCGAACTTTAAGCTAGTGGAAAAAAGCTTCAAACAGACAATCTCTAGTACTCAGGGTAAAAAGGGGAACGCGGGCTAAAAAGCGTAATTATGTTGATTATTTAGGTCGTAATGCGACTGCCACCCTGTCATTAATCGTCCCCCCTCCTCCACACTCTTTATTATTTCGTTTCAATTATTTTTGTGATTATCTTTTTATAGCGAGCGCATTAAAACTCAAAATAACAGCGCATTAAAGATAATTTGAGAACACGAACTGTTATTGACACTTTATGGAGTAGCTCTGTGCCACTTCGGCGTTCTTTTTCGTTGTATTATCTGTGTTTGTCACGTTTAATTTTCAGTTACTTGAATGCTCTTCTGTGCTCTATTCTCTCTTCACACACAAGTATGACTCCTGTGCTATTTAATGAACAATGTATGCTGATATAATGTAATAATCTCACCCTTATAAACTTGACTTCATTTCCTATAACCCCTAGATGGGGCATAGGGCGTCCACAGTGAGTCTCCATCGCGATTTTGTTCCTCGTATTTTATATCTGAATTGTACGTCGCCAGGTTTGCTCGTGTTGCCACGCTTCAGCTTTCCTTTCGGGTTCCAATCAATCGCCTGCTTGGGGATATAATTGGGATCTCTTTGGAGTTTATGGCCTATCCATTTCCATTTGCGTCACTTGATCTGCTGGCTCATCGGGGTTTCTCGGCAGCTCACTCTTATAAAGTTATGATAGTTTTTCCCAATACTTAAGTACAAACATACATACGTACTCACGTAATGACAGCTTCTGACAGCTTCACTTTGGAATCTGTCAAGTCTACATGATCAGTATTCAAACAACGCATGTTTGCTTTCTTTTACTGGTTAATACGCTCCCGGAACGCCCAGATTTTCATTAAAAAAATTACATTAAATATTAAAATAACTATTCAATAATAAGTACATATAATGAGAACATTTTATTAATGGTGTGAATAAGCAACTAAAATCAGTTTTTCATTCTTGCTTAGTGTAGATCTTAATATGATATAGCATCTCGACTAAAAAATTCGGAATGCCGGACGCATTCCGTTTTTTTTAGGGAGAGTTTTTTCAGGGAGTATTTGCCGTACACCACCACTATATCAGGCCACCACCACTATGGCCATCGATGTATTTCTGAACCAATTCGACTCCTTCAAGATATGAGCGTAAAAGTCTTAAAAGGCCGGCAATGCGAGCCCTCTGGTAATGCGAGAGTCCCCCTGTTACATAAAAAAATCTACTTTTTGTGTTGCCCGTTTTATAAATTAAAACTGCTCCTACTTTTTTAACTGTTTAGCTCTATTTGTATATTATGAAAACTTTAACTTCGATTCAATTTGTATCTTTTAAGTAGCATTAAAAATTCCAAAGTTTCTTTTAATCGCACCTAAAAATATCCGTCAAAGCATTGAATGGCTTTGAGTTTTTAAGATTCTATTCATCCGAATTATTCTAAAGCATTAATAACAAATATAATTATAACGCGACGCGTGACTATTAACAATAGAAGTTGGATTTGCCAACCCTTATTCGTATTACTAATGAATCGCGGAATTCATTTAAAACTAGACTTTAATATAAATTAATAAAGTTTAAAGTCGTATAAATATAGATATAAATGCATTATTATAAACCTTTATGGATGGGCAATTTTTATGATTGTGCTCGTACAGATGTATAGAATCGTTAAATCTTCGGCTTGGAGCGCCGGAGCACGATTTTCTACATTATAAACTTTAATTGCCTTATTGTTGCTTAAAATATTAATTGCATTTTAAACAATGCCTTTCCAATGGGAGAATTTTTAAGTGTTGGTAGGGATTTCAATTATTGTTATTTTTGATAATCCAAAATGGCGTGACGTATAATAAAACATAAATAAAAATAGGCTTTACTCGAGTCCATGTCATTATGTACACTGTCGAACTCCGATGGAGTGAAAGCCTCCAAATTCTTTCACTTGTCTCTATTCCTCGCGACAAATGTCCAATTCTGCCCCGTTATCCCTTTTATTCTATCTTCCCAAGTTTATGGTGGGCGTCCCTTCTTCCTTCTTCTCACTGGGCCAGTCCAAGTAAGTCTTCTTGATCCCTAACGTGACGTATATCGCGAACTATTGATAGAAATTAAATTTTAACAACCAAAGATACATCATAGGTTTTGAAATTGCCATACCTGTTGAAACGTTAAGTATTTTTATTTGCCAGTACCACGCCCCATCCAAAAACAATTTTAGTTATATGAAGCAGACAAATGAACTTTTAAATATTTGACAACCAAGTGGCAATATTTTATTTAAAAAAAGACCATGTTTTGAAACTAGAAACGAATTGTATTGGGAAATTTAATTATTTATAAATTACACGTGTTTCTCACCGTTTAAACCTCCCCTGAACTCAAATACTTCAAGATCAAAATAAGCCAAATCGATCTATTCTCGAGTTTTAGCGAGACAAACTTTATATATATTATATATAGATCATTAATATCCAAAATTATTAATTAGTTATCTTTCATGTGCCAACGTAGTCAAATCTTTTCAATATTATTCTATAATGCGTATCCGATAATCTGTGAAGAACTCCACGCTTCAAATTGTCAGGTAAATACATAGCAACACGTTTCCACAGAGCATACAAACGTTATTTTATCTGTGCGCGGTTGCGTTCGAAAATTGAAAGTGGCAGTGCGAAAGCATGGAGCATTGATGTATCCGCTGATCTATTATTATATTTAGCGCACGTTAACTGGCCATCGGTGAAAGCGAAACCGTTTTCAATTGTTATCTCACTCGGCCGTTAATTGACCGATATTTGTAAATGTACGCGGGGTTAATTTTGTGTTTTAATCACGCTAGTTTTAACCGTTGAAGGCTTGGGGTGATTCACCGTTCGACTTTCATTCTGTACGTTCGATTGTGTCATGTTTAATTTATTTGTTATAATTTTATTTGGAAAAAGCAATAAATAAATTATTTTAACAGACAATCCATATTATTGTGTTAGTTACAATATTGTCCGTAGCTTTATATTTTCAATCATGCCCCGCGTGACTTAGAAATAGGGAAGTTAAAAAGTGTTTCATAGTCTGTTAAAATACACAGATTGAAACACGCTATTTATAATAACTGTCCGTGGCGTAGCGTAAAAGCTCTTAGTGACACCTGATTAAGGGTTAGATGGATATTGAGTTTTAAGTTGTTTATGGCTAACTAATTTTTTTTATCTCCGAGGTGGAAATGCCATATACGCAAGCCCCACATTACCGAGGGCACAGTATGTGGGTCTCGACTCACACCAGGCGTCTTCTCTGCTATACAAAGAGGGTGAGCAATACCCACTAGAATTCTGAACTTTTTAGGAAAAGTAAATTCTGTCTATCAATTGTAAAATATCAGTTCAAGTCAAGTTCTCTTTTGTTGATTTAGTTTTATAAGGCACAACTTTAAAAGTCCAAAAATTTAGATGTAAACATAATACTTAATAGTGACATATAAATATATAATATATATATAGTATAATTTTGCTGATAAAGCTTGGAATAATTTAGGTTAAATCCAAAAAATACTTTCTCCCGTACTGTTTAATACCTACTTTAGTATGACAAAACATTACCTAATTGTTCCTTACTTAATCCGCTAAACAATTTAAAATAATAATAACGAAAGCCCTTTTATTTCAGATACTAGGTACATAAAAATACATTTATTCTGTTACACCGCTTATTCCTTGGTATATATGTGGCCTTTGTGGCCTCCACTTAGCTTAAAATACCGCATTCAGTTACGGATTGATTATTTTTCACGTAAAAACAAAAGGAAATCACTTATTATATACACCTCTTAATGGCTAACTGTTATTTATAAGCTCTCTTAACCCGCTACTAGGTACAGTAACTTTCATTTATCATTCTATGTTATTCTGTTTATTCCTTGATGAGTCCTTTTTGGCCTCCATTTAACTTAAAATACAGCCTATTCAATTACGGATTGATTATATCGCTTCAATAAATCACTTATTAAAAACACCTCTTTATTAACTGATAAACACTATTTAGCCGTTAAAACGTACAAAAGCTCTGAGTACTTTAACGATTTGAGTTACTGGTTAAGCTAATTCTGTTGTATTCCGAGTGCGTCATATAATTTGACTGTAAATTATACTTTAGTCGCAGCGTTTCCTTGCAATTGTTCCCTTGATGTACGCCGTTAACTTTTGTTTTGGCTATAATACTTCAAAGAGCTAGGCTAATTTAAGCATCTAGACATAACGTATTTAAATTAACTTATCTTAGAGTTAGTCTTCAGATAGTAAAAGAGAATTTGTTAATTATTTATTTTATTTTAAAATGACACACTAACGTAACATATAGATACTTACTCAGAACATAAAACATACAAAAAACGATGTGCATCAATGACAAGTGTGCAGAACATTTAAGCGTTACAATTATAAACGAGAAAATAAATAATACAATATAAATAAAAAAAAACACAATAAACTAGGTTAAGAATACAAGAATTTTCTACCCTAGGTCGCCAAATTATTGAAAATGTTTGTGTTAGCTATACTCTAACTAAACAAATAAATAAAACACGGAACAAGTGTAGTGAAAATACATAGCTAATGGGTGGATAATTCGTACGTTTGCATTACAAAAAAATCCCCGTAGATTCCTGGAGGCGCGTACGAGAGCACTTGTCGCGCTCTCGCCGCACAAAAGCCCTTATCACTGCCCTTCCGCGGGTGTTCCCGATCACTTATACGAACACCATTGTTCTAAAATTATATTGCGACGCGTGCCTCATTATTACATTTTTATTCACTGTTTTCCAATCCTCAACAAACACGTTCAATTAACAAAAATCACAATAACCTTATCAAAAATCGAGTGCCGAAAAATATAATTAGAAGGCGCGCGTAATTCTAATTTTGAATTCAAATTAAAGCCGCTTAATGCGCGGGAGCGACCCCGTAAAAAAAGAGTTGACGAGTGCTCGCAGGGTGGTAATTTTTCATTAATTTAAGTTCACCATTCCCTGTTTTGTTTGCTTTTAATCGCATTTCTAATTAATCCCGTCGAGAATAACGTGACAACTGTCGACTATGGCGGCCATTTTTTTCGTGGGCCAGTATAGCAGATGTCGGCCGATTTCCATTTGTTTCTGAGATTAATGATTCGGTGCGATTGTGAATTTTTCCGGTCGGCTTTTGTTGTTTTAGAAGCAATTTGTCCGCTTACTGCAGAGGGCATTCGTTAAATGCCTCACAATGATATTGAACACAAGGGCTACAACTCTAAAGCAATCTAAAATAGCAATCTCTTATATTATTTGAAATTGCCAGTAAAGTGTTTACCCTACACATACTTGCTACTATAAAGTGGTTCAATTTTTTTAATACATTGTCTTTTCACTGCGACATCATGGAACAATACGATCTAGTCAAACTTAAGACTAATAAGTTATTTAAGTCTAAGCTACTAATAAGGATATTTAACATAAGAAAGTTTCAAGTTTCTTCTACTTACAGTCTCTCATAAGGGGAAGATTCCCCTTAAGAGACTACTACTAACGTGCATTAACACTGATTCAATAATTCAATTGGTCCTTTTCAATATTCTCAAAGTGGTTCTATTAATCTATCTGTTTCCTGTAATGATTTCGAATAAGTTTTTACACGATTTAAATTTGTTGTTTTGTCATCATCACCATAGTTTGATTGAATAAGTGTATATCAAGATGAAACTGTTTCAAGGGTAATCAGCAGATACCTCCGCTTGACTATCGTCCGCTCTCGACAAATTTAACATGCACGGACGGTTATTCATTGTTCTTTTAAGCGCACACCCCTCACGTAGCATTTTACTAGACTGACTACTATTTTTGTTTTTTTAAACTAAACTAAGGTGACTATAATGTCTCTAAAACGGCAATGTACAGAATTGATTAGTAATTTAATTCAAAGACTGATTTAGTTTTTATGTCGATTTAAAATTGTTTTTAAAACGTTGAATCAATGAAATATTAAATATGTATTTTTTATTTATTAACGTTGTTTAGTTACTATTCCGCAATAGATGAAGACTCAGGAATACATCTACTTCAAATATCTATAATAAACACTAACTTAAACTATTAATCTTTTTGCGCACTGACAATTTTCAAAACAAATGTTTGATACAGACGTGGCATTTCATGCTTAAATCTCGTGATACAGAGCATATCCAGCTGTGCTACGAGCAGAGGCGTATATACTTAAGGGCTTTTTGGGCTGCAGCCCAGGGCTCGCAGTCCCCACTGAAAACAATACGCGATATTTTAAATTTAAAAAAAATATCTGATATATTTTTTAAAAACCACCTTAAATCTTACGTTGGAATCTCTAAGATCAATCAACGCATGTGCGATGCGCGTATCGAACGGAAAGGGGAATTCCCCGTCGCTTGTTTTCGGTCGGTGTATTTTTAGCGTTTGCGTCTATTACAGGGGACTTCCCCGAAAAAGCTCGTAGCCCCCAAATTCGCGATCCGCCCATGGCTGCGAGTCTTAGTCGATATAGCAGTTTTAACTTTTTACAGCACCTGTACGACAATAAATGTACAGTGTATTTTTTGTAAATGACAAAACGTAAATGGAGAGCATCGCTTAGTATTTGGAATCGATTGGAAAAGCAATCAAACTCTAGTACCAATGTTTTTGATATTAAAATAGAGCTGCATAGATTTTGATTAGTCGAGAATAGAAAATAACTAACAGGAATACACGTGTATAAATGTTAGATAGAAAAAGATACTGAGTATTGTTATGAATAAAATATGTATTGTGGGTTGACGGTAATGTTTTATTGTGTTTATTAGAGTTACAACATTGTCATTGTACCTAATGATTCCATAGTAGGCTGAAAGATAAATGCGCATTTAACATTGGCTCGAACGGTGAAGGAAAACATCGTGAGAAAACCGGCTTGCCTAAGAACCAAAAAGACGACGGCGTGTGTCCTGACACACGCCTGTGCCTGCACAGGGGGATCACCTACTTGCCTATTACAAATCATCATGAAACAGATACAGAAATCTAAAGCCTAGACCTAAAAAGGCTGTAGCGCCACTGATTTATTTTTCATATTTTTAATTACACAATAGTTAGAATTCACGTTAAAGTTCACTATCTAAAAAAAACAGATATCAAAATCTGAGGCCCAGACCTAAAAAGGTTGTAGCTCCACTGATTTATTTTTCATAACTTTAATTACACATTAGAATTCTAAATTTAAATAAAGTTTACTGTTCCAATTGTTCGGCATTGGTTTCTTAAAAAGGTTTAGGAGATTGAATTTTGGCAGATATTTAAATTTAGAACTTAGATACTTGTTAACAATGTATGAAAATAATAACAAAACGAATCCCCAATGAGAATCACGAACAAAGTCACCTTTTGCATGCATCGGTCAAAATTTCAAAGCTATTTCCATCGTCTCAACGCTCGATACATCTTCGAAGCGCCTTAGCTTATTTAAAATTTAATCTCGACTCTGCACCAAGAACAATGTTTATTAGAAATTTATAATTATAGCTATAGCGTACTGCCAAAATACGCCTACGCCTTACGTATTCGAGTACGTAAAGCCAGCCTTTATCGTCTGCAGTGCACTATAAGTGTCTGGAGCCTGTAAATTTTCGCAGCGGCGATCTGCGGTCGGTCTTTGTGCTATTAATTTGTAATGTCCCCCTCACAGGCCGCCTAGAGTCGAGCAGGGGGTGGGTATCGGTGGATAGATCTAGGCATAACCAGTTTTAGCTTTAAGATTTTCATCTTTGTTTATCTTGATGTAGAACTTATTAATATTGCAGATAATAGTATTCTAGGTTTGTGAGTTTTCGATAATATAAAAAAAACCTAGTAGTTTTTGCTATGGTTCAAAGATAGCCAATGGCCAGATTTTACTAAAAACAAATGCTCCATTAACTATACCGGAAATGACGTAAACGACAAACAATAAAAAAGATATCAAAGGTTAATATCCTCAGACACATCCTCAGATCATATGGCATATCGAGTCCTTGCCGATCTTCAATGGGGGCCCGCGTTTCCGATAGGATTAAGCCAGACTTACTGCTCGGTCAGAAACACGGCGCGACGCAACCCCTCCCCCCACCGGCCTAGCCTCACCCCCCTATCACCCGGCGCATTAGGAGCAATCATATTCGACGGCCGCTACGTTTTGGCATCAGTTCGTATTGCTTAGGCCGGGCAGCTATTTGCAGAACAATGATTGGTAGTGTCTTAGTTTGTAAGGTCGTTAGGGCTCAGTTTTGCTTGCCGGAGCTAGAGTTGATTGGAGTGGTAAGATAGAGCGTTTTGTTGTTTGTTTTTGTTGCATTCGATACGTTTATAGGACATTGGGTTATCGAGTTATCCAGATGTATCTTATGGGTGCCGATTACTGTGTCATTTGATTCACTTTGATACGCAGCTTAAACTGCGAATCTTTTATTAACGATAGTTTTTGTATTGTTTTTCTAAAGGATTCAGTTGAACATTTCGAAATAGTATTAATTCATTTAATCACTTTATATATTATAAAAATATACAACAATAATAATTCGATTGACGGTATTCTATTTAAACCCGGTTTTTTTATGTAACAACAAAGGAGGAGGCTCACCGGATGTAGAGTGATACCGCCGCCCATAGACACTCACATTGCCAGAGGGCTCGCAAGTGCGTTGCCGGCCTTTTTAAGAATTGGTACGTTCTTGCATTTTTAAAGTTTATATTCAAATAGTAACTATCGGGTTTCTTGCCAGCTCTTATGGAAACAATAATTTCCGTTTTATTTTATTTATCTGTTTTGTTTTATTTTACAGAATAATACAATCTAAATCATGGTATACATTTGAAGTTCTTATATGAGATAGAAACCTTATCTCTTATAAGAACTTGAATGAAGTTTTCTGGAATTACCGTCAAAAACTATATCGTAAATCCCGATCCAAATTATAGTACATCCATTTGTAATAATACCAAAGCTCGAAGCGCCCTAACATTCCAATTGAAATTTCGGTCAATACAATACGAGAAACCGATAAATCTATTCAAGTTGATAAACAAGTATTTCCAAGGAAAGCTTCTAAGTATCATAAAAGCTCGCATTATCTAAACTCAAATTCGTTCCTAGTATTCGTGTTTACGAGAAATGTTCATTAGAATATTTGCATGGATTTGTACGGATACGTATGGAAAAACAATGCTATATCTTCGGGATTAGGCTTAGAAGTTATTTTCTAGCTTAGCCGCTTTCATCTAATATATAAAATTCTCGTGTCACAGTTTTCGTTGCCATACTCCTCCGAAACGGCTTGACCGATTCTCATGAAATTTTGTGTGCTTATTGTGTATGTCTGAGAATCGGACAACATCTATTTTTCATCCCCCTAAATGTTAAGGGTAGTCCACACCTAAATTACTTTTTTTAAGTTTTAGATAAATTACTTATTTTTTATTGTTTTATGATACAGCATAAAAAAATACATACAACCCCTAACTTTCACCCCTCTACGATCAACCCCTATTTTTTATTATAAATGATATACATGGCAAAATGACGTTTGCCGGATCAGCTAGTCACTTTATATAATCAGAAAAAAATAGTCTTTTGGCATATTGACACATACGTGTTGAGTTTAGAGTAATAATATTAATAATCCAGTGGCGCCACAGCCTTATATGTCTCACTCAAAGTGCACACGTTTATTTGTTAATTATATTTTTATAGACAAGTAGGTAGGCCTTTTGTGACACATGTCAACCATTTTTGGAAGACATGCCTGTTGCTTAACCTTGTCTGTCTTTATTTAATTGCGTTGAGGAAGCGCTAAATACACACAGAACGCCGGGATTCGAATGCTCGGCATCACAGTTGAGAGACGCTTCAACCACTAAGCCATTGCTACAGTATGAAATAAAGAATAAAATTTATGAACCGTTTCATAATTAATAGGAGCTATAAAAAGTTATATATTATAATATATGTATTAAAACTTAAACATATATTAAAATATAATATAGCATTTATATTTTTAATTTATACATATCGCCTGGTTGATATTTTTATACACGCGTTAATACATTTAATAAACCAGCTAAACATCTGGGAACTTATTAACATCTCAAAGCAAAATGTTCGAGGAAAATGCAAGTGAAAAATCCAGCGAAAGTTCGATAAAAAAACACTAACATCTTTAACAAAGAATGAAAGGCATCCGAGGCATCCCAACAAAGCACAGCCCACACGAAACGCGTTGATTTTCAAAGCGTTTGCCTCCCACAGGTAAATAAAGAGGGAATTTTCCTTCCGAATGCCGACTCCGCCGGATCTTGACCTATTTGTTGGTACGCGTTGGGGTAGGTCAGGCACAGCCTTCGTTCTTTTGTGGCTTTGGTGTTTGTCTCGCAAGTTTGTACGTGTTGTTAGCTTTTCGGTTACGTGCGGATAAGAGTTATTTCATGCAAGTTGACTTTCGTTTACTACTTAACCATAGTTTGCTTATGAAAAATAAAAATTGTGCGTGTACTAGGTGTACACACGTAAGAAGTGAAACTTCTTTATGATCTTATTTTTCGAAAAATGATCTACTATATGCAACTTTACAGAAATTCGTTAAATTAGATAAAGTTTAACAAAAGGATTTTATTATCATAGACATGAATACAAATATTTCATTTTACCTTATTACTACGAAGATTATTATAGAATTTCATTAATTGTAATATAATTATTACTATCATTGAAAAACGTGACGATTTGCTACAAAATTTCTCCCATACGTCGATAAAGAAGTTTCATTCCAACGCCGATAAAGAAGTTTGACTTCAAAAAGCAACACGGCGCGTAACCGAAAAATGTGACGCGTAACGAAAAAATGTTACACTAAATTTTTTTCCAACCTCGATAAAGAAGTTTCACTTCAAAAAACGACCCTCAATTTACGACATTTTCCTTAACATATGTAAATAGTTAACTAATATCATGTTACATATTTTAAATTATTTAATTTGAAATTACTTGAATGCGTCAAAGAAGGATAATTAAATAGTAATTCCAGTCATATAAGACGTTATTGTTGGACATATACTCGTATAAATCCGAATAAGGTGTAACTTAGTCAAGTGTATTTAACATTTTTTATTGATGTTCCTTTCGTAAATGTTGGATCCCTTTGTTTACAATATGTATTCCATCTATGGACATTAATATTTATTTCGAATTTTGATTGAAAAAAACTAAATTTGAAACTCCTTTGATAGGTTTTTATAACTTCTAAGAAAATAATTTACCATTCAATTTTATTCTAATCAAACATAGGAGACTTACAGTACGTTAATTAATAAAAAAAAATATTTAAAATTATATAGAATTGAAATACTTAACTATGACTATAAGAATAGACGTCTTTCTTTTAACATCAAAAATCTATTTAAAACCTGAACAAAAGCTCCAAAAACAACCAAAAAAATTCGAAGACACGTTAATTTAAAAAACAATTGACCAAGGATAAAAATGCCCAATCGCAAATTTAATCAAATTATCTTACCCTCGTAACTCAACCCCAGAATTGAATTATTTTGATTTGAAGCATTTCTAATTATGTACATCAACTTAGTAGAGAACTAAATATAAAAATTGGAGTTCTGGTAGCCTACAAAATATTGATTTTCAGTTTGGAATGACTTCTGGATATCATTAATAAATATACTTAGAAGGCATTCTCTTTATCATGAAAGCAGCGGCTGTGATTATGCTTTGTTTAACGCTTGTTGGTCTAATTTAGTATAGTATCCAAGTTATATCCCGCGGACTTAAACGTCACGTGTAAAATATGTCAGACACTACCTACTTATTAAGGGACATAGAGCAAACTGATAAAATCCAATTTATTTATAAGTTCTAAAACATCACAAATTTTACACACCTACATATAAATTATAATAGAATTTGAGCAAGTTAGCAAGGGAAAAAATTAAACAAGCAACCACAAAATAAAAAACAAATAAAATGAAATAATAATAACCAAACCTAAATAGAAACTTAGATCATAACTAATATAACATGCTAAGAATGCTTACCTGCCACCAACGTATGGATTTAATAACGGGAAAATAGATACATTCTGTCCTATTTCCTTAGCGCAGTTTCGTCGTATTTTTATTACAAAATTAAACTATCACACTAAACCTATTGTAAGTTTAGTTCCCTTTTTCATATAAAGCCTGCTTTATTTATATATTACATACAGCTATTAAAGCCTATATACTTTTACGTTAGAGCAAAGTCTAGTGGCTTCAGCGTGCGACTCTCATCCCTGAGGTCGTAGTTTCGACCCCGGCTGTGCACCAATTGACTTTCTGTCTATGTGCGCATTTAACATTCGCTCGAACGGTAAAGGAAAACATCGATTGAAAACTGTCTTGCCTCAGAGCCAAAAATTCGACGGCGTGTGTCAGGCACAGGAGGCTGATCACAGCTGATATAAGATTGACAAATGAAACAGAAATCTGAAGCCCAGACCTAAAAAGTTGTAGTGCCACTGATTTTATATTTTTACGTTGTAAGCAAGATTTTTAGTTTTGTTACAAGTGCTAGATGACCAATAAATAAATAAACTTTTAAAGATATGATTATTTGTCACTCCTAAAGGAATATACCAGATACCACTTCTGCCATCTAGCATAATTTGTCTGCAAGATCCCGTCCCGCATAACACAAATCAACAATTTTCTTAAATCTGTGACAAGCTTATGAATAATAGTAGAGTATTCTTATGTATTTAATAAAATGTTGTATATAAAAATGCATTTTTGTGCAGTTGTACAATTATACAGCCTTTCTAGGCTTTGTTTATGGTTCCATAGTTACTAATATACCTATTATAATTCGTTAACATTTGACGTATTTCCTGACCTCCACAAATCAAATCTACGTGGGCGGAAAATAAATATTTCACTCTTAATACTGGTTAAACGTATTTTTTTTCTTTCAGACGAATCGGGATGCGAGGCTGATATGTTGGAAAGTGCAGAGGGGGGGCGGACCTCTCCCTCCCGGCCTCAGCAAGAGCCCATCAACCTCAAGAATGAGGTACACTTAACCCAATACTCAACACTATCTACTTATACTTTTGTGTCGCCGCCCTTAGTAACACTCTATTGTGAAATGTTATAATAAGCTGCATGCCTTTGTCTTAAGGTTGTATTAATAGTTTATGTTAGGGTCAAACCAAACAATGTATGATTCAATACCTAATCCTGAATTTAACGTTTGTAACAAGATAAATGGGTAAGTATTGAATGCACATAAATTCTTGGTTTCGATTCCCAGTAAACAATTGTGTCGGTTTGATTGACAATTGATGTAAGCAATTCGTAAGACAATCTTAAATTTTGAGTATAGACGAATTAATTATTTACTAGCTGCCCGGCGAAATTCGTTCACTTTTCCGGTATAAAATCCTAAGTACTAAAACAATATTTTTTCTTCATAAAAACCTCTGAATTCGAGAAATATATAAAAAATAAATGACTCGAATTGGTCCAGCCAGTTCGACTTGTAGCAACATATTTTGCGATTCATTTTTATTTATAACATAACTTGCCTAGCTATTAAAAGTCTGAATCACTGTAAAATTGTGTATAAAACGACCGAGTTTAGTTTAGCCCCGGTTTTAGCAGTATCCCTATATTAACTCAATTCCGTACCACCAAAATAAAGAAGTGATGAAGATTGCAAAACGACGCAAAAGCGCCAAGTATGCCATTCAAAGTCGACGTTTTTTGTCTTTACACGTGACCGTAGAATTTGAAGCAGAAAGGACAAAGTTAAGTGCGAATAAGCGCGCTTAATTTTCAAGTGTTGACCGACGAGTTAGGTCCGGGCCGGCGTAAAAAGACGACACATCTGCGCCCCGCTCAAAAGGTCCGATTTCGAAAGACTAAACATCGACCGCTTCGTTAGAGGCCTCGAAAAAAATTCCGGAACGATCCTCCGACCAATCGGCGTGCCACCGGCGCAACCTACTTGCCTCAGAATCTATAGTATCGATTAGTAAGCGCTTTTTTACCCGCACGCACTCACACACCGCCGTCGCGGGGGGCAGCCTTTTTAACAATCTTTTTTTCGACCACCCCTCACCACCCAAAAACCGCCATGTCCATCGCGCGATGCAAAGACCGCTGCACCCCACCCCTTCCCTCATAGCATTGAAAATGGAATTTCCATGAGTGATGGAGTGTCAAACGAGATGTGCAAAAAGTAGAAAAAGTACATTATGTTAATTATTGAACGCGTACTCCGGTCCGAGTTTAAATTGAATGTCATGTCGTATTGTCGTACGTTTTCCAGTGGTGGAGTGACCCTACTTTTTAGAACCACCTCGTTAACATTTTTGTTATGCACGGCTCATTCTAGTATTCATGCAGAGAGAGTTCGCATCTATATTTAAAATGTATCATTTGAATCATGTGTCAAAATATTATAAACAAATAATTTTTAAGTTTTTTTCATTTGAGAGTATAATCAAATATTTTTTATAATATAACTATTTAATTCAATTAGATATAAAAACAAAATCTATAACCAAAAAAAAAACAATAAATATAGCTAGCTATTTTTAATTAGTCTAGCTATTCAAAGGGGGAACGCTGCCAGTTTCTTCGGAACCTTGCCTAAAGGGATGTCTCCTTTTAATATCTAATATATTTTAGTTATTATATTTTAAGGTTAGTATAATATATATAATTATATAATTATTGTTTTTTTGTTATAGGTGTTGTTTTTATATCTAATTTTATTAAATATGTATAATTAAATTAAATTAAAATTTCGCTAAAATAAATTAAAGGAATGATTAGAAAACCTCTTTTACAATTTTAATTTTGAAGTAACTTTTTTTGCAAACGAAATAAATTATTTTTACTTAAGAGCAGTATTGGCCTAATGGTTACAACGTGCGACTCATTCCTGGGGTCGTTGGTTTGACCCCAGCTGTGTACCAATGATATTTCTGTCTAAGTGCCCATCTAACACCACTCGTACGGTGAAGGACAACATGGTATGCCTAAGACCAAAAAAGTCAACGATATGTATCAGGCACAGCGCCACTGGTATATATATTTTACTTAATGTAATAAACTTACACTTAAAACATACTACGATGAACTTAAAAAACAATGAAACGTTTATTTTTTTTATTACTATGATATACAATTCCCAATATCAACCATACTAAAATCCATCACTACCCCAACAAACGCATTGAAAACCCAATATCAACAGTTATGTTCGGAGGTTTTTCATTCTGTTCGCAGCAAAAGTTTATAACTCCAATGGTGCTTTAAGACGTGTTAAAACCGTGGGAAAGCGGAAAATGTAAAGCCTACTTCGTAACTCACGGGATGTGTGAATTTGGTGCTTAATAACAAGTACTATACGGCCTTATGGCTGGGAAATTCAATGTAAAATATTAATTTAATATTACGATGTAGTGATTTTAGTTACCTCTACGAAATATCTCTGTAGATCTGTATTCTTTTACTTTCTTTACTTAATTTAATTTTTGTACTGTATTTTCTGTTTTAAACCTAATATTATTTTGTGTACACATTGAATTTTTTGTGCGATAGATCGGTAGAATATAATTTTTACTTATTTGAAGAAAAGTTTTACGTCATGGGTTTGAAGGTTAAATGTGATTAATAAATTATATCTTTTTAACAATATATTTAAGGTTAGTGGCCTCAGTTTCCGCACTTAGACTCATAATTGGTCCGTTGTACTTAAAGTCCTGGCTAATTTAAACAGCCTAGCTCCTTCCAGAAGCACAGAAGTATCCTGGGAGTGCCCAGGCTTCACGGAGCGACCTCACTGCTCCGAGGATTTCTGTACGTTGTTTAGCCACAGCCTCGCATTCTAGGACTACGTGGGTGACTGATTCCTCTGCGCTGAAACAGCCTCTGCACAAGGGGCTATCTAACAATATATTTAAATATTACTGAGTATCAAGTTAACGTAATATATTATCTTAAAAAAAAACTTATGAATTCCAAGAAAGCCTTGAATAGAAGAAAATACTGATATCATATAGTTGACCGTTATATTTATTTGAAATACATTTCTAAACCGTATATATTGGCATACCAACCACAGAGTGTTAAATATAAAAGACTGCTCATTCAGGTGCTACAATTTAGACGGTTCATTTTAAATATTGCCAGTATAAAAATACAATATGCGTGTTCGCGTATGAAGTTTATTTGAAAACATTTTGACATTCTAAATAGATAATCTGAAAAGCGCGGGAATCCCGACACGATCGTCCAACAGTCGCATAGTGTACGCCGAAAAAATATCGAAATATAAAAATAGTTTAAAAAAACGCAAGCACATTTGAATGAAAATTGTGTGGGGGCGGGTGGAGCAGCCCAGTGGACCGATCGCCTATTATTATTATTATTACTGGCATTATATCTGCATTTTTTCCCGCGCACACGGAGGCAGCCATGTTTATTTTTCTTCGTTTTTCTTTTTTCGGAAATTCGGCGGGTGTTGCCCCCCTACATACGCGATACAGGCTGAACTATGCGATGTCTACAAGTGGACGAACATTTAAATTGGCTCTCATCAAATATTGACTGCGTAGTTTTTTCATTAACCGGTCGGTATTTTTTTCAGGAATCCTATTCGATGGCTGTATCAATTTGTTTCTTTTCAAATGCTCGGAAGCTCGAAGTATCTTTAAAATTAATTACATTATATTTTAATAAAAATATATTCCAAGTTCGCTGGAGTTTTCGCGATTTATACTTTTGTAAATTTCAACGTATTCATATTACATTGGTGCTAGATGCTTTTTCAAATTCGTTAGCTCACTGCAGACTTTTTAGTTTGATATAGAACAGATTAGATTTGAACGATAGTCTAAGTTTAAAATGAAATCGTTAATTAAAAGAGAGTTTACAGAAACTCTAATTAAATTTCGTCTGAACGAAATTTCATACATCACCGTACTTTCTCCAACATTATTTTTCTTGTAGCGTCGTAGCACTTCGTAGAACCCGTGAACATTTCCTATCAGATATGTGCTACTAATTTAAACATGAAGCTCATTCAAATGCAAATCATAAACATCGACAGTATGTGACAAACGCCTCGAGGTAGGGTTGGCACAAATAAATCGCGTCGCAGCCGCGGCCGGGGCTGCCCACGGAGGACGTGATTGATCAAAGTCGTTTGTCAAGCTCGCGTCGCCAGCCCTGCGCAATTAGCACGTGATTCTCCGCGTCTAATGCCGAATTTAGTTTTAATTATCTTTGCATTATCGCATCGAGACATTTGAGCGAAAACGAGAATTAACCTTTGAACGAGTTTGTAGCAAAATCTTGAATAATAACAGCAGTAATTTTGCATTTGAAGTCTTTTGTTTTCACCGGGAACAGAACCGTTATGTTTTTAAACCACTTAGCCAGCGAGGCTAATCAGTTAGTCCGTTGTCTCTCTAAAAATTTATAGAGGATAGATTTTATAATGACCAAATAAAAAACTAAGTAGTATAGGGCATATCTACTTTACTTTCATTGAAAAGTTCACTAATTTTATTTAGTCTAGACTCAGATAGAATTCGATTTGAGATTTGTTCTTTAATTTTCTAATAACATAAATAGTATTATTAAATATATAGCAGTGTTGGCTTCGGCGTGCGACTCTCATCACTGAGGTCGTAGGTTCGATTTCCGGCTATGCAACAATTGACTTTCTGTCTATGTTCGCATCTATCGATCGCTCGAACGGTGAAGGAAAACGTGAGGAAACCGCATTAGACCCAAAAAGTCAATGGCGTGAGGCACAGGAGGCTGATCACCTACTTGCCGATTAGATTAACATGATCATGAAACAGATACTGAAATCTGAGACTCAGAACTAAAAAGGTTGTAGCGCCACTGATTTATTTATTTATTTACATATTTTATCGTTGAATCAAATTGGATTTGACCTTCATTTGTTTTATCGAAAATATGTAGTTCCTATTTAGCGTTTTTGTAGTAGTATTGATAATCAAAAAAGCTTTGGCGCTAAACGCTTTTACGTCTGGGCAGATCCGATCTGATCATTTATTTTTAATAGGATCATCATTCTAGGCTGGGCTGGGTCCGGTTTCCCCACGATGTTTACCATCACCATTCGAGCGAATGTTAAATGCGCACATAGAAAGAAAGTCGATTGGTGCACAGCCGGGGATCAAACCTACGACCTCAGGATGAGAGTCGCACGCTGAATCCACTAGGCCAACACTGCTATATATTTAATAATAATCTATTTATTTTATTAGAAAATAATGTTTAAAGAACTTTATTTCTCATTACAAAATTATTTTTTATTTACATGAGAAATTTAATATTATATACGAACGAGTTACACGTCGCCAGTCAAAATGAAAAAACAAATCTCAAATGAATTCTATCAGAGTCGAGAAATAAAATTAATGACCTTCACTCATTAGTACACCGTAAAGTAAAGTTACTACGAAACGCCCTATATCTGTACATTGTTTTTTATTTGGTAATTATAGGATGAAGGTTTATAATAAAGATATTAATAAATAAGCAATGGGCCAGTATGTTAGTAATAATTAAAAATGCAAATTCAAATGCTTGCTATAGCAAAGTACAAACGAGATGTCGAGACATAACATCGAATCAAAATGCGCAATCACGCACATTACGACCAGTTCAAATCTTTTTTTCAATACACTTATACAAAACGTGGACGGGGAATACTTAGAGTGGCTGTTGAATTTCAAAAAAATAATAAAAATATTCACTTCAGTTTTCTAATAAAATAATATTATTAATATAGAATATTCTGAATATTCAACTTTTTGACACCACGGGCCTAGTCAGAAGTTTGAAAAGGACAAAACTATTTGAATTAGTGTTAGTGCACATCAGACTTAAGTGCGAAACAGTGGTAACACAAGCACAAAGTGTCTTTCCCTTCATAGAGACTGTAAAGAGTGTTATTAGACACTTTAATTTAAATATAATCAGGAGGTTACTTTCATACATTTATTCTGAATTGGAGGAAAAAAGTCTCTGTATCTTTTGTTCTCAATCGTTGACCGCCGCATTAAAATTAATGGAAAACTCGTTTAATGGCTGATTCTAATTCGTTATTTACATTTTGTTTATACCATAAGTAATTTATATATTTTTGTTTTCCAAAATTGTTTTTACACCAAACCCTACTTTTGTCTATAGCTTAGCAGCCATAGACGTGAGGGGCACAGGGGGCTACTCGAAAATTATGTGAAATTACTTACTGTGTTTCGTAAATACTTTCCTAGTAATGTATTACTAAAACTTTTCATGTAAGTTTCTTAAGTGAACAATTCAATTATGTTGTATTAAAAATTATGTATGTTCTTTTGTTTCCATCGTGTCCTTTTATAGGGACTTTTCCTTACATTAAGAACAATTTTAAAAAGGCTAAAGGGTTGTGAAAAACTTAGAGTATTTAATAAAATTACTATTTATACGACTATCATTTTATATGAACTATAAATTTTGAACTTCTAAATCACACATTTGCATTAGTCAATAAGTCAATTAGTCAATAAGACCAAATTTACTCGATAACAAAAATTTTATTCTAACTAACTCTGTAGTCAACTAACTATATCTATCTATCTCAATGTAATCTGTGGAGAGTAAAGAACATCATACAAAATGCCAATATGTAAAAAGGAGTAAAAATTTCTCAATTATTGCGAATGTCTTCATGCGACTGGACACCGGTCACCTATCACTGCACCCAACAAAAGAGTTATTATGCATTTTAATGCAACTTAGATGCGATCAGATATAACGGGTTTTGTAGACTAGCGATTTTAAACGCTACTTTATTACAACAGCGCTGTTTTAAGGCTTGCTATTATCAAACACATTTCGACACATTCTTACATAATTTCAAATTGCATAGAGACACAGGCTCAATTCTTGGCCCTTTCCTTTTCTTGTTTATATAAATGATCTACATCTTCATGGTAGAGAGAAAAATCAGATAGTTTTGTTTGCTGATGACACGTCCTTGATTTTTAAAATCAAAACAAATAACAAATTTTGACGATTGAACAATCTCTGTCTTCGATTGTCCATTGGTTTAGTATGAATAACCTTCTACTTAATGCAAAAGACAAAATATTAAATTTTGTGCAAAAATGCAAGGGTTATGGATACTAGACCAATTATAAACGGTGAGGATTGAACTGGATGATACAATGTATTTCTCGGAATACATGGATTCAAAATCATGGTCCCCTCATATTAATGGATTGGCGAAGAGACTTAGTTCTGCAGCCTACGCGGTTAAAAAAATTCGCTCACTAACTGATGTCGATACAGCTAGACTTGTTTATTTTAGTTACTTCATAGCTTAATGACTTATGGCTTATTATATGGGGTCATGCTGCTGATGTCGAAACTATTTTCATCCTGCAAAGAGGGCTATTCTGAATATAATTTAAAATAGAATTCTTAGAGATAAATTCAAGAAATTAATATACTTACCTTTCCCTCGCAATATATTTATGAAAATATTATGTATGTATACAAAAATAGTGATAAGTTTACTAAAATAGAACATACGCACAATGTTAATACACGGAACAAACCCAGGCTCCCCCAATTTCCCCGTACTAGACTATCTAAAGTTAGTAATTCTTTTTTGGGGAAAGGGATACTTTCTTTAATAAAATCCCAGAGGCTCTTTTATCACTGCTTTCAATAAATTTAAAAATTATTAAAGAAAAGCGTGCCTATAAAGTCAACATTATCTAGTTGATAAAAGGGCCTGGGACTAGTGCTAGACAGGCTACTTCTAATCAATTTGCGATATTTGTTTTAAATAAGTGTTGTTTGATGATTTGCTGTTTTAAAAGAGTACCGAGAGTTTTTCTACCGGCTTTTCCTCCCGCCTACACCCTCTTTTCTTTGCCGATGAGTAGGGATGCTTCAAATTTTGATGAATAAGTGATAATTATCTTATGTTCCATAATAAACTATTTTATTATTTTATTTTTTTTCAAAGATAGGTTGGTAAAATTTTCTTCCCAAAACCCCATTTTTTTTCAAAAATGGGGTGGGTTAAGTTTTCGTCTAAACAAATAAGGATATTCTAGTTTTTTATATTGTTTTATTATTTGCATTAATTAAAATTCATTTTTCAGATTAAATTTGTCGTTATTAAAGATTGTAAAAATACTTGGTGATAGTCGCGTCTGAAACGCATTTCACCCGCCGGTTTGCGTCCGCGACCAGCCCATCCTCTGAAAATGGAGCGACCGATAAAAAAGGTAACGAATTATAAAAAAGCGGAGGCGCAATCGCGAGCGCGGACGTGTGGGTGGTGGGTGAAATGAAATGAAATAATGAAAAAAATGGACAAAAAGCAGTACAAACATGCATTGTCCTCACCCACCCCCTTAATGAGTGGGGGCTCCCTCTGTACGCGCAAGTGCCTGATTATCACCTGATTCTATCAAATGTAGTGGCGTGTTCACTTTGCCCTTTGTGTTGTTGAATGTCTCGCGCCTATGTCAATGTGCATAATGGAGAATGCTTCATTTTCCGCATTTTTAACAAAAATAGAGCTTTCCATTTCGTATATTGGCTTAAATTTAATGACGTATAGAATACGTGATACCTGTATCTTATGTTCCATAATAAACATGTTTATTTTATTTTAACTGAGTCACGATGCTTATCATAGTCCTCTGCGTTGTTCTTTGAAATCTAAGATCACGTTACAGAAGACACTAAGGTGAATAAATATCTTCTTTTTAAAGAACTTCTCGATTAAGCAACTCATAAGTATCAGAATATTGGCCATCAGAAACATCAGCCGAAATTAATTTGTTTATGCGAAACAAAGGTGGGCACTGGCTGTATGCACCCGTGCTTCGGCCACCTCCCGAAAAAAGAAAAAAATAGGGAAAAGGGGGGCGTGTGGGGGCGTCCCCCGCGCGATCGGCATCGGACTTCTTTTTTTAATCGCGTCGCATTCTGAATGGTCGTTTTTGGTAAGCACACACTGCGCGTTGCCTATTTTCCAATTTAGATTGCTTTGTATTACCGTCTGAGCGATGCGCAATAGTTTTTGAGGCTCGTGACACGTGAACGCCGGAAATTAAATTCTGTGTAAAATAAAAAACGCCCGGTTTTGGAGATTTTTCCCGAATTTCGCTTGCGATCCGTCGAGGGCCCTCACCGTTGATTCGGTCTTATTATGTTTACCAATATAGAAATTTTTATTCATAACTTTGTTCGTTCAGCACAAAGGCTTGTGTTAATTATAAATAATGAATCGACGAAGTCAAATCATTTGAAATTTTAATTTTATAAGCCTTTAAACCGTGCTATAACATTTTAAGTACTGAACTCAAAAACTGTTAATAAAAATAATTCAAAACCGAATATTTTAATGATTATATTTCATGAATGTCCATTTATCTCAATCAATTGAAAGATATCAGACCATTCCTTATTGCATCCTATTGAAAGGACGAAATTCAAATTTCCAATGCCAATTCTGAATAATTCTACTATTCAAATGAAATACATAAACCGATTAAACATTAATTAAAATAAATGATGTACACAGAAACCACCGTTACACTTTCTCTGACGCTTAGACGTTTCACTTAAATAATTACACAAAAAGCAATAACTCAAGTATCAAAATTCCTCAATAATTAGCAGCCGGAGTAATAAATATTGCTAAGATGATTATTTACCGGCGACGCCTCTAATCACAAAGACAACGATAACATGAGACTTGGGATAAATTATATTATCTATATATTGTAATTATGGTATTCTAAACTAGGTTACGTTTACATATATGATTAATATTATATATTATTCGGTGTCGAGACCCTTGGTCCGTGGGGTCCTAACGCTATACGGATTTTTAAGGAAATATCAAAAAGGTTCGTCGACATCACAGGAGACCGAACAGCTGGCAAGTACCTCGGTCAAAGAATTAGTCTAGCTATTCAAAGGGGGAACGCTGCCAGTATCTTCGGAACCTTGCCTAAAGGGACTCGTTTTAATAATATATTTTAGTTATTATATTTTAAGGTTAGTTATTGTTTTTATTATTATTTTTTTTGTATTTATAAGCTGGGTTAAATTATAAATTATTTTTCTTTATATAAATTATTATAAATACATTTTGTGTAATGTGTTATAGATAATTTAGTTTTTACGCAGCATCTGAAGTGTGACCCACGACTAAACAAGCACAGTTACGTCAAGTTGTTTAACATTGACTCGTACGGTGAAGAAAAACTTTGTGAGATAATCTTATACTCAAACAGTCGACGGTGTGTTAGACACAGAAGGCTGATCACCTACTTGCCTATTAGAAAAAACAAATGAACACGAAAAAGATACAGAAATCTGATGCCCAGAACGAAAAAGGTTGTAGCGCCGATGTTTTTTTAAGGTGTTAACGGTAATCCAGTCTAATAAAGAAAATTTATTTTCCACTTGTTACAAAACAACATATTATATATGAAATTACGATTTTGTTAAATATGTTACAAGCGATTCACAATTTCATTTACCTTTTATTTATTATACATGATACATGCTTTTTAATCTAAAATATATGACAGTTAATGACAACATAAATATTACAAAAAATAGTAAAATTTTTGTCAAGCTGAAAAAAATACGAGCAAAACAGGGGATTAAATTAACAATTCCTTCTTTAAAATTGCTCACCCCAATACCGAATATATCCAGCTTCGGATAAGTATTGATCATACCGTTATAAAAACAAATAATTCGAAAAAGAGGTGCCAGAACATGTTAACCAATATTAATCCGATAAGAAATCAATTCTAAAATAACTTACAATTAAATGGGTCAAACTCAAAAATGCAACAGGAAAAAATGGTTGAAACAACTTAAGTTTTAGTAATTATTGCCTCAAGGCAAAACGATTTTCTGCACCCTTCACTATAATTAAAAGTTTAAAATGGAAAGTAATTAGTCAAAGTCGGTAAAAGATATCATTTCAAAGAAATATTTTATCATTTATATCAAATATGAATCAATAAAAAAATATATGCAAAGATGTGTACATTTTAACGAATAAACGCAATCGATTCCTCAAACTATTTTATAGTAAGAATAACATTATGCCTAACTAACAAAGGCTGTATTTTATTCCAAAAGGAGAGGGATATGTAATCTTTAAGAAACACACTCGAAAACGCTCTGCCAATATGCCCATGAACTAAATACTAGATTTATCTGAAGTCTTGCGCCCATTGTTGTAAAACGATTTCTACATTTTACAAACACTGTACAGCCTCGTAATGGGGTATGGGGCACGGATTTGGGCTCTATTTTCCGGATAATTATTCTATTATTTTATATATAATTTCTCGTTTTATTTAAGAGTTTGATTACCTCTGTGCTAACTGCTCAACTTCTTACTGACTTTAAAGATTAAAATGAAATATAGATTGTTTAAATCACACATGATGTATTTGAACCACTGAATTAGATACAGAACATCCATAAATTACTATAATCTATCGTATACGTGATATATTCGTCAATTTTTAAACTCTTTGCTAATTCTAAATCCTCTGGGTCTTGTAACAAGTGCTATCACTGTTTAGTAAACTAGTACAGGTACATACAATATTATGTTACATTAATTCTTATATTTAAAAATTGAATTAATATTCTTTGAGAAATATATCTTAGAATAACTTCTATTATTTTCTAAATTGTTAACTTTTTAAATGAACTAGCATCAAATAACCTTGGGTTGGGCAGTTCCCGGGATATAAATGTGGCACATTAATCATTGTAATTAGATCATTAGTGGGTTCTGGTTACAGGATATCACTATCTGAGTTTTCTTGCAAAAATATTGTGTTGGCTAGATACTGAAAATACTTCACTATTTGCTGTAACATAAGGGTGTATATTCATTTTACATTTGTAAGTATTTCAACCCAAACACAAGTTTTGGCAGAAACTAGCCAATGAGATGTGTGCCCTGCAAGAAATAACGCATGTCAGGGTACCTTTTTTTCATGTAATAGGAGGCAAACGGGCAGGTGTCTCATCTGATGTTAAGTGACACCATCGCCCATGGACATTCAGAATGCCAGAAGTTGCCGGCCCTGTAAGAATTGGTACGCTCTTTTCTTTATGTTAAAAACTATGAGCACTTGTGTTTTTAACGTGTGACTTACAAGTGACCTAATTAGACCTTATCATCGTGAAATGAGAATGAGTTCTGGGCTTTAGATTTCTGTATCTGTTTTATTTATTTTTCATAACAGCCTTCGTCACCGTAGTAGTGTGGGCACTTAAAAAGAAGAAACGCAAGCAGGGCGCATGCTCAAGCCAATACTGCAAAATAACTTAATGTATGTCATAAATTACAAAAAGTTAAGGGTACACTGCCACAGGGACCAAACTTTTTAAATTTGTTTTAATTTTCTTTTTATTAATTTTATTATTACTATGTAGCTAAAGACCTGAGTATATCATAAAATATAATTCGTTGCTGTGTTAATTTGGTTTTTTAATACAAACTATATATCTATATAGCCTTGTTCGTCATCCTATTATAAACTCCTGGGGTTCTTAACACAAATTTTAATACGATAATAAATACTGCTTCCAGCCCGCTAATGAAGCATTCTAAGCTTAAAGCATAAACCAGTTGCAAAATAGCTGATTACACGATAAACTCATACAAGTACATAATTGGCTACTTAATATAATTTTTCCGCGTTCCTAAGCAAGCTATATCGAGCCGGCTTAATTGGTACCGCTATGATTTATTATAGTTAATTTTATGATAATAAGCCATTGAATAATTTGCAAACTATTCTGGAAGAATTTTAAACGATCGAGTTTTACGATGAAACTGGCTTGTACAGGTTTATAAAAATCTGATTTATTATAGGTCCTTGTTAGTGCTTTGTAATTTCTATGATAAATGTTTGACTTTCACGGTCTTATAAAACTTGGACTAAAGATTTGCTACCGTATTTATTACTATGGTCACCATGGTTACCATATAAATAATCTATAACTTAAATAATCTTCAGTCCATATTTTATAAGAAGGCTTTCATTACCTTAAAAGGAAATGTACATATGTTGTGTCTACATTGTATTAATGCCTGGTGCATTAGGTACTTATAATAGATACATTTTGTTGGTAACTGGAAGTTGGGTTCCCCACACGAGATTCAAAATGTATTTCGTCAAACGATGTTTCATACAAATCTATCTGAACCTTTTTTAGAATGGGTTTTCTCTAAAGCTGTCCAAATGTGTAGGATCGACAAAAAAGTTCGAATTTTGAATTTGAACACATGGTCAGATTTAAAATTTGAACTTGTCGAACTTATAAGAGCAAAGTTAATATAAAATAATAAATATATAGATTACGTAATTAATTAGTTGAAGAAATATCTCAATTTGACACAAAATAGTCAGAATACCACCGAGCGGCGTGTATTGAAATGGGAGCGTTGTAATAAGTCGCCCATAATTTATGTTAGATGCAATTAAAGTAAGATTGTTGCTCGCTAGGCTAGGAGACCACGCATTCGCAAGTCAAATGAGAAATTATGACTTCACAATTTTGCGTTAGTGTTTAAGTTTCACAGCTAAACGTTTTCTAGTGTATTCAAATCAAGTAGTGTACACTTAGGAACGTCGGTAAAAATTAAGCTTTTAAATTTAGATTTACTGCCAATTCTCAAATATTATAAAGAGGTAAGATTTGTATGTTTGTAACGAATTGGCTCAAAAAGTACTGGACCGATTTTAAACATTCTTCCAACATTTGAATGCTACTATCTATCAAACGATGGAAACCAAAATACTATATAATAAAGAAAAACAGAAATCTAAGACTAATTACTAAACTAAGAAATACAGGTTTACATGGTTGAGATTCACAGTTTTACATTTGTAAGCACCAGAATGATAATCTTAGTATGATTTGCCTTTAATAATAATAATAAATCATTTATTTGCAAGAAAGTGGTACATTTATATCGATCAATTATAAAAATCCGCACAATCAGCCACACAAAAATTGGCATGCAAATGTCATATTTAGCCCCAAAATGGGCTTAAGTTTCTCTTGAGGTCTGAGAACTTGATTATATGCTTATTCATAATAGATATAAGTCAATTTAGTTTAGAGAAAACTCAAAATATTGTAGCTTAGAACTAACTTTACAAATGTGTAATACCAAAAATAAAAGAAAAAAATATTTTTTGATAATCGCTAATTATTCAACAGAACCATTCTCAAAGGTTTTATAGTAAAAAGTAAAATAATATACTCACGCTCTTTGACTATAATCGGTCCGAGGTTTCCTGTCACTAAATGAGATTAAATATATCCTAAGATTTTGCAACATAACGTTTAATGAAGCCTGTACCAGTTAATGATATCATAATACAGCCTCCGTTAGAAAGTTACTAAATAAATTATTAAATAAGTGTTTACCAAATATAGCTAAAACAAATGAGGGCGATTAGAAAAGTCTAGAACGTATAATAGGTATATTGAGTGATAGGCTAGGCTACTCTTAAAGGTTCAGAAAAGAAACAACGACTTCTGAATGTCAAAATCCTATACATTATTGACTGGAGTAAATATCAGCGCTAAGTTTCGTTTCTAAATCTTGCCGTATACCCCGAGGCCGTTCATTTATGACTGTGCTAAAAATATTGTGCAATAAACAATAGTTTTCTGATATTTCAGTTCTATTCTCTTTTATTGATTTTATTTTACTCTAATATCACACATGTTACAAGGACAATCAAACAAAGGATATACACGTGAAAATGAAACTAGAACTTAAGAAGGCGCCAGATCAGATCCATGCAACTTCCTCACAACAGAGTAGCCCTCAATATCGCAGCACACAACTCACGAGGGGACTCTTTGTATTGAAAAAGTCGCATGGGTCCGCCAAGCATCCGCGAATATACACCGTAAATACATAATTATGTAGGAATAAAGAAAATAAGAATAATTGCAAATAATTAACACAGCTTATAAAACGATACGGCGAAAGGTCTCCATGGAGTTACTGAAACTGTCCACCAAGTAAATTTTTATCACAGTTTTATTATATTTTATAATCGATAGTATAAAGTCAAGGTAAACTGTTGAATAGTTAATTTAAAAGAGTGAAGTCATAAAAGAAGTAAACAATATCATATAATATTGCCGTATAGAAATGTGCGGGCTTGCCAAATGAGCTTTGGATTTTGTTTTATTTTGTAAGAGGGTAGCAGAAAGACTGTAGGTACCGTACACAGTAAAGAAACAATTGCCAAATTTCACAAATTCTTAAAAGGCCGGCAACGCACTCGCGCGCCCTTTGGCATTGGGAGGGTCCATGGGCGGCGGTATCACTTAACATCAGATGAGCGTCCTGCCCAATTGTCCACTGTTCTATAATAAAAAAAAATTGCGCAAAGCTTAGTCAAACGCATCATGCGTATTAAAGATATATGAATAATAGTCTTTAATTTTATGTAGTAAAATTCACTTTTTTTACATTAAAAGACCTGGCCCCAATTTGTGTTATTAGAAATTTACACGAAACATTTTCTATTATTTTATGTGAGACCTCACACTAGAAGTGTCGCTAGTATGATAATAATTCTGAATTTATTGCACAATTGAATCGAATCTAATCAATATGCAAAGTGGGATCGCGTGCGCCGGCGCAACCCGCTGTCGGGATATTCGCTTTTTATTTAATTAACTTTTTCAATACTTTCCTTTTTTCGACATGTTCTCTGTAATGAGATATTGCCGATTATAGCTTTTAATTTATTTAATTCGAAACCTGATTTTTACCGTTTATTCCGCATTTTTGATTAATTTATTTCAGTTCGATTTTGGCTCGTGATAAGCCAGATATGTCGTTCTTTGTCCTTTAATTACGAAACAGGTTTATATGATCGGTTTTCTGTCTTATTTTAACTTATTTATTTTATAAAAAAGGCTTTTTATTTCGTGCAAAAAAAATCATTAAATTTATGTTATAGCTATCTATGGTGGTTAAAGGGTCCGAGAAAAGAGCGTACATACTGAACGTGATTGGCGACGCACTCGCGCGCGATTTTAGTTAACCAATTTGGTCCAAGTATTATACAACCAAATATTATCTTATAGGTACTACATAATATACAGTATGTTAATTGCGCTCATAAAAAAGCTAAAAATCGTATGCACGGCGTCGAAAGCTTGACCTTACTGAGAATCGCGCTTCTACACACTACTACTAATCTAAGTAATTTGATTTTACAGGCCAAAGCTCTTATAAGCTTTCCTTACATATATTATAATTATTGAGATTTGTGATTCTCGTAGAAACTTTTAATTTCTGCAACTTGTGAATAACATCCACCAAATTGACGCAACATTAACGAAGTTGATGTAAAATTTTTATGAGAACACTTTTATGTATTTAGATAAATTTTACCTCTCTATAATATTGTAAACGCACGTTTAATGTTTTCATTGAACTAATTTAATGTACTATCAGCAAAAAGGGTATTAATGTTGTCTCACAATATAAACGCCCTAATGTAAATTTTGCGAACATTACTTTTTCTTTTGAGATTTGTATATTTTCAACTACTTTTGTTAAAGAATGATTATTTGTAACCATGTTTGTAACGTATAAACCGTAAAACTACTGGTTAGATTTCAAAAACTCTTTCAGCATTATAAAGCTACATTTTCATACCATTTTCAAAATATTAAAAAAGTCCAGCCTTGTGAAGCCGGAACGGAAAGCATTGTAGTATACGTGTAATGTTAAAAGAGTAAGACAATGCTTAATCAAAGAATATAAGTCAAACCAAAGAATAGACAATCATGAAAGCTTTTCCCCATAATTTTGCATAGATACATAATTAAAGACACGCTACTCATTAAACTGGCAAGCTTAATTTGCTGATGGTACCTTATAACTGGTTTCTAGTTAATTAAGAGTAAGCTATAATTTATCACTAATCATTCAATACTAAATGTCGAGTTGGTTGTGCAAATTATAATTATTTTGAGCTCATAAAGAGATCGGCTGGTTACACAATGGTAAAAGTGACTATTAGTCATAGACGCTGTATATAAGAATGTTTCAAATTAACGTTTTTTATGTAAAATCATTTGTATTCTCTTAATTATTACTTTACCCTGTAACGCATCGGTTTAGCGCACTGACACTATGTTTGTAAGACAAACCTAAAGATAGTATGACAAAGTGTTTCTCGTTAATGTTCTATTTTTAAATTTACAATTCTTTAAAACCGAGCCCTCTAGAAGTCTCATAAATAATAATACAAATTAATGAATAACGTTATACTTATACTGATTAAGAATGTATTTTTATTTTTTTATTTTCGGAAAACCGGGTTTTTAGAAAAAATAAATCTAAAATCCAATAAGTTTTCCAATAAGTCGAACGGTGAAGGAAAACATCGTGAGGAAACCGGCTTGCCTTAGATCAAAAAAATTGATGGCGTGTTAGGCACAGGAGTCTGATCACCTAATTCCCTATTAGATTGACAACTGATCATGAAACAGATACATAAATCTGAGGCCAAAACCTATAAAGGTTATAGCGCCACTGTTTTTATTTTATTTTTTTACAACATACAAACAGCAGCAGCATTCTAGCAGACCGGCCAAGCGTTGCTGTGTCTAAGGTTTTAGTTATATTACATAGTTGTAAACTATTCAAGTGAAACGGTAGGAGAACACCAATCCTCCATGTTTTTTTGGTGGTTATGCCATTAAATTGTAGCTTATTTGAAACGTTAGTACCTTCAACACAGCGCCATCTGTTGGAAATGTGACTATCAAATAATAAACAAATATTTTGCAATAAAATAATATTGCAGGTATAAATTGAGATGTAAGCTATTCTATATTTTAAGTTAGATCAAACTGCACACGGTGTGCAAATTTCAGTGAAATCGGTTCTGTAGTTTAGGAGTCCATAGCGGACATACGAATTGCACTAATAACAGGGAAATATAACAACAATGAAGCCAAGTGAAGTAAGCACTCCTATAAAGTACAATACATAATATTAACTAATAAACCATGGAGATATTATGAAATCACTTTAAATAGAATTCGAAGAATATTTACGAGATATAATTATATTTTTGAAAGGCTTGATTAAACTTGTTTCAAAAGATTAATGATTAACAAGAAAAAGTAAACAGAGCTTAATAAACTAAATAAGGGCCAATCAGTGATCGTTACGACCTGTACTTATGCAATTTTAATTAATTTTGAGATTATCTTTTCTGGCAAAGCCATATCAATTTTCAGTTCTGGACTTGATTTATACAATTCATTAAATTTCTTAAGATTGCCAATTGGAAATTTAAATTCGTTATTACGTTTATTATTTATTTGGTTTATTAAACCACATATTTTAATAAAATAAATAATAAAAAAAATATAATATATGTAATATGTATATGTATAATATGTGAATATATCTCTACAATTCATGTAAATTATTTATTAGAAGTTCGTATAGGCTGATGTCACTTAGGTGACTTATCTTAATTAATTAATCTTTGAATAAATTTTGAAGTTGCTTTGTCACTTTAATAATGAAAAAAATGACGGCTCAGAGTTATTTTCTGATACAGTAACAGCCTTCTAAACGTTATTCACGTTGGTTCATTTCACAGGTTAATTAAATAATAATATAATAATAATCATTCTTAATAAAAATGTGTCTAATTAAAATGTTTCAAATGAATATGAATAATACTTTTTATTTGCCTCAAGGCAAAAGTGGTAGCCGTAATTTAAGGGTCTCATATCTTGTTAACTCCGCCCACTACTTAAAAATCGTATCATAATGGGACTACCATCTCAAAGTAATAATAAAATATTGACTGTTTTATATTTAAAATATTTTTATCGTTGTATAAACAACCGATTGTCTTGATCTAATATAACCATATCTTTTTAAGATTTTATTAGCAAGTACGTCAGTTGATTCCTTGGCGTTGCGTAGAGATGTGGGGTCTCTCTGCATCTTCTACCGCATTAACCCTGGAGAGTTTTCAGAGGAGTAGTTCGGATTAATACCTGCAGCTGAGTTTCATCATCGAATGTCAAGGCAGAATACAAAATACCATCCGTGTCACCTCGACGTCCGTCGTTCCACAACTTTCTTAAGGCAGTTTTTGCCACGCACCACCACTATGTGGAACCAGCTGCCCACTGAAGTATTTCTGAACCAATTCGACTTAGGGTCCTTCAAGGAAAGAGCGTACCAATTTTTAAATGGCCGTCAACGCACTTGTGAGCCTTCTGGCAATGTAAGAATCTGTGGGCGGCGGTATCACATAACATTAAACAAAAATAAAAAGTTGGCCAGATGCCAACATACTTGTACACATAGTAATTTGCTTATTATATTTTTCATCGCCTTCCACTTAAAACTTTGTACTCATATGATTCGAACGAACGACTAAAGAATTGAGACGCACGCTATTCTCCTAACAATATTAATTATTCATTTCTCACCTATTATCTTTTGTTTCAGGTAAGCAGTCTAGAACAGTGGTATATAGTTCCTATTTCTTTTAAATGATGTCAGTACATTGGAGTATCATGATTTTTTTTACGGTAACTATGCATTCTAGCATGCCTAAATGTTTACTTCTATTGGCAACAAGTACTATAAATTTTCTAAACTAGTGATCTAAAACGTTTATCTAAACCTAAACATAACAATCATATATATAGTAGTAATTTTCTTAACCTACGTTGTAATAATAAGCATAATTTCAAAATAATAAAAAAAAAAAAAAGTCCCTGTGGCAGGGTACCTTTGACTCTGGCAGCATTTCCTCGCTGTATTGCGATACTTATTCGTTGAGCGAGGAAAGCACCAGCTCTGGAGTCACCGTTACCATCGATCAGGGCCAACTTAAATCTTTAATAAGCGCCTGTGCTCTTGAACCCTATGACCCAAGTCTTTACTCCAAAGGGAACAAAATTTAATTTTGAGGAAATACTCTTATATTTGAGCCGTTTTTTATTTTCCGCCTGCTCTGCGGTCGCCCCAGCTTTTTTGCTTGTCTGAGGGAAGTGAGACGGGGCTAACACAAGTAGCATCCTATACCAAAGCGGGTCCCAACTTCCAAGGGATCAACGACATCCCATCCGACCTCTTGCCATCGTTTGTAGCGATGACAACTATTAGTTTAGATTAATTTAGAGCAAAGTTGTTTGTTCTTAAATCGTTTGGAATATAATTTTGTATTGTGCTTACACACATTCAATCGATCACTTTATGTTGGTAGCTTATAACTGCTAGCACGATACTTTTGACCGTTTTAGCTACGATTGTCTTTGTATATATAAAGTAAAAAATATTCTTGACATTCGAAATAAAAAAAAAATCTTCAGTTCTTACAATTTTCAGATTGTTTGTCAGATTGAGGCAAAGTCTCAGTTAAGAAAAAGATAGCTATTGTTATTTTCTTTTAAGCAAACTATTTCTGTCTTATCGTAGTTAAAATTTTCTTCTAGGAAATTCCTATTTAACAGTTGTTTGAATTTTAAAGTGATTGTAAAACAGTCTTGCATTATATCAACAATTAATCCTTCGAAGCTAATGAAATTATGATGACATATCACTAGTCACACCCCACGTTTTCACCCGATTTAATCCATTCCTAGCGTGTTGTACAATATATACATCGAGAAACAGACTGTCAATTGCAACCTAATAATCTATATTTAATATAGTCTAAACAATTCAAACAGAACTTTGGTCAGTTAAAATAATCTAAAAATTATAAGATCAAAGATCAACGAAAATAAGTGTCGCATCTTCTATCGAAGCGAAAATGAAGGAAGGGGTGTAATTAAAATCCGTTGATTAATATGTAAATGTAATAAGATTATTCTCGTGAATAAATTGAGGGAGGGCGCTTATTACAGGCTGTATCGGCCAGTCTAATGTATTCGATGTCTGCCTTGATAAACGCTGTCGTGGTTGTGGCAAGACGAGTAGTTAGTAACTGTTACGATAGTGGCCTTTGTGTACCTATGAAGCAATTTCACTTTAGAGTGGGCGAAAAATGCTGCAATTTCTCAAAATTACGCATTTATCGAAAGCGAGTTAACCTTGTATCAGCTTTTTGTTTTCGAGTTGGAAATGACATTGTGGCCGCCCACGTTATGTACAAAGGTCAGGGAATAAGATCTCTTTTATATATATCTATGATATTCTAATACAATGCATCATCGGTACTTTATGTAGATGTCAATAAAAAAAAGTGCGTGCGTACAAAGTACAGATGTCAGAAGTGAAACTTCTTTGGCAAACTAATTTTTAAGTCTTGTTCATATTTATACAAATCTAAAACTTTAGATTTCCGAGACTTAGAGGGAGGGCTAAAGGATGATATGTTAGGAATTTAATGAATTTAAATATCATTAAAATATTAAGTGTCGAAAATTAATACAAATATTTTTATTTTTTTTAATTTATTTATTCGATGATAAAAACACGTGGAATTTCAATTAAAAAAAATATAATTTCTTTAAGGTAATTCGCCATTCTCACTTTCTCTCAATGGGTCTCAATCGCTCTCTTCCTTTTCTTCCACAAAAACGCTGCACATCTTCGTGACGTTTCGTCCGTAAAAAATTTACCCTCATGCGTCTAAAGAAGTCTCACTTCAAAAAAAACAACATTAAATTAATTTACTTTAGCATAACAAACACATCGTAATTTTCTAGTTTATTAATGAAGGCGTACAATGTAGGTATATGCAAAACTAGTATTTTATAAACGATCACCTAATTAGCATTGTGCCGAAAATCCTTACCAGTTTTATTTATGAAGTTACCAAAAGATGTGCTCAGAACATCGGCTTACCTCTTGAATGTTTTACTCGATCTAATTAAATATAGGCCAAACTTCCCAAGATGACCCAGAACACGTCCTCATTACTTGCTATCCAAATTTCGCGCCAAAACGGCCATGTTGTTTCCGCCATCTTTATTAAGAACGCATGGCCTCCCGCCTCCTGGCGTTGGTCAACATCCAGCAAGGCGTTAAAGGCATAAGCTACAGCCACCCACCAGTTTAGATAGACCTCCGTAGGCTGCACTAACGTCGTTAAACATAAACGCGGAGGGTGTATTGAGGTAATTTTCACGGCTCAAATTGTGTTGGTTGGCGGTGTTTGGCTCACTCGTCTAATGGCTTTGATTAAACTGCCAGTTTATTTGACGGTACGATGCGTGCGTGCGGCCACGTATGAATTTATGCTTAGAGGACATCCTAGGTTATATTTACGATCTGTTTTGTTATAATCTTGGACTAATTCTAATAGGGATGCCCTAGGAAAGACGTAACATTAAAATTATTCTTGATCTTCTTGTTGTTTCATGTTCTTCTTACTCATTCTTGTCTCTCCTTGTTGTACCACATTAATGAGCATAACGTTGCCACTAATAGTGTAAGCTGGTGTATTAGGATAACCTTATTCTTAAAGGCCGGCAACGCACTCGTGAGCCCTCTGGCATCGAGAGCCTCCTGCCAGTTCTATAAAAAAAACTGTTATTAAATTCTTGCATAGGATGCCATACAAGAGACTACATTTTTTCTTCATTTCAATACGTCATAACTGTTGATAAATATAAAGAATATAAACAGACGAAATAATAGCTAGAATTAACTGTTAGTTAATTAATGCATTAACTAACAGTTAATTATTGCAAAAAACCAATCACAATTGATTGTTGTGTGTCTACGTGTTTGGCGCCAATTTGAGGTCAACTATCATATTAAACAAAAAACTATTTCGTCTGTTGTCGTAAGTCTCATACAGACATAAAAACTTTTAGAAAACGGTTTGATATGAGTCAGACAAAAAACATACATTGTAGAACATTGTGTGAAGAAGATACTTTAGAGTGACTTTTCTGTCTCTTAGACAGTTTCCGGTTTTTTGTTTATTCCACTATTTGTAAAAAGACTAGAACATACCACTAATTAACAAGATGTCAAATGAGTATAATATCCCTTGGCGTTGGGTAGTGGTGACTCTGCATATTCTACCGCATTTACCATAGAACAGGGGGCAAACGGGAAGGAGTCTCACCTGATGTTTGTATGTTAAGACCGCCGCCCATGGCCACTCTCAATGCCAGAGGGCTCGCGATAGCGTTTCCGATCTTTTAAGAATTGGTGCGCTCTTTTCTAGAAGGAGCTTAAGTCGAGTTCGGAAATATTTCAGTGAGCAGCTGGTTCCACATAATGGTGGTGCGTGGCAAAACCTGCCTTAAAAAACGCTCAGTTGTTGACGGACGTCGAGGTGATACGGGTGGAATTTCGTATTCTGCCTTCACGTCCGATGATGAAATTCAGCTGCACGTATTAATCTGTTATGAATAACTTTCGCGAAGAGTTTGATTTTAAAGCGAAGACAATTAGGTCATAAAAAATCCTGTAAATAAATACACTTAAGGAAAAGAAATCTAACTGTACAATTAATTAGCACAGCTTGTCAAGTTTCCACAGCTTCATACAATAATGATATAATTATTGTTACAGCAATCTTAGAAAATTTGCATTAAATTAGCCTCATTAATCTGTACATAGATAACTAGATAATTAAAACAAGATTTATAACAACTTGATTCTATGTGTTTACGTTCAATTACATTATGGCGGAAATTATATTTCAAATGAGATATAAACTATGTTTTGAACAAAAGAATTACGATAGTATTTGCGTATAACGCCGCATTATTTATGATATAGATTTTAATTCGACCCTTTCGTAATCCACTGTCCTGTATTTTATAATCTTCGATTTAGGATTTTTATTATAGAACAGAGTCTTTAGGCAAATGTACAGGAGACTTATATTAAGTGATACAGCACACTCACATTGAAAAAAAAATTCGTGCGTACAAAGTACACATGTCAGAAGTGAAACTTCTTTGGCAAACTAATTTTTAACTCTTGTTCATATTTATACAAATCTAAAACTTTAAATTTCCGAGACTTAGAGGGAGGAAAATAGGAAGGTATGTTAGGAATTTAATTGTCATTAAAATGTTTCTTCGATAATAAAAACACGTGGCATTTTAATTTACAATTCGTCATTTGAGATTTCAATAAACTATTTTGCATTATATATACTAATATTTCATAAATTCTCTTTACGAAATTTTAATTTTAAAAATAGAATTTCCATAAGGTAATTCGCCCTTCTCACTCTCAATCGGTTTCAATAGCTCTCCCTTTTCTTCGACAAAATCTCTGCACATCTTCGTGAGGTTCCGTAAAAATTTTACCCTCATGCGCCGAAAGAAATATCACCTCAAAAATCTTCAACTAAACGGATGCTTTTTTTTAAAGGACCCTCAGAATTGGTTCGGAAATACCTCAGCTGGTTGCTAGTGGTGGTGCGCGGCGATGTGTTCAACAAATGACTAAACAAGATAAATTATGGTGTCCATATCCAATCTTGGCATATATTCTGCATTCAGTCTTTAGGGGAATAATCCGAGTATTGCTAGTAATAATATTACCTTTCCCAAACAATGGATTTCCAAGTCTTGCTGCCAGCCTCAATAATTAGGATAGTGCTCACACTGGACTAGAATGGGGCCTTTGTACGAGTGAAGACTGTGTTGTATATCTTGATACTGTTTACGTTTGCTTTTTGTAGGGTTGCCAACATTTAGTTAACCACAAATTATTGAATATTTTTTCACTTCTTTCGTCTTTTTTAGATATTATTTTGTACAACCATACATTAGTTCCTCAACGCAAGTGTTTTGATAATATAAACCTTAAACCTAAACAATAATCTATATCCGATTGAAATGTCTATATTAATCGATCCACAAGATAAGTATAATTCATATATTTTAAATAAAATCTAAAGTGTTGTTTATGGGGTATTTAGAACTCTTGAAACAAAAGCTTTAGATAAAAAAAACTTACTTAATTATTACAATTATACTTATGATAATAATAAAAGCCCGTATAATTTCCAATCATTACAAAAGTACACAGCGTAGATTTGTTATATAAATTTTCTTGTAAGCCTTATATATCCTAGCTTCCTTCATTACCATTGATCGGAATCCCTTCACGAGTTAAGGCCTCCTTCAGCCTTTTCCAAATATCTCTGTGCATCCTTTTGGGTGCATTTCTTTCTCCATTCACTTCCTGCTAACTATTTCTTCTATCCAGCTTTTTTAAGGCGCCCTCTTCTCATTCTTCCCCTTGGTCCTTTCCATATAGTTGTCTTAAAGTTTACTACAGTTACTTTTTACATAATATAATACATCTTTTGCGAACTAGCGGAATCGACTCCCGGTGGGGGTATTCCCTGAGAGATACGACCTCCAACTATTCAAAGATAGAGTGTACTCCTCCCTCAAAAGCCGGCAACGCACCCACTAAAAATGCTGCGATGATTGCCCTTTTTGGTCGTCTACTAGGCTCGTTTGCCCCCTATAAAATAAAAAAAAATTACAATTATAGTTAATGATACTCGTTTAGCTACATATGGATTATTAATATGTAATAACTAATGACGTGGTATTCCTTTATATAATCTATATGATTTGCTTTATCAAGCTCTAAATAGCCAATACTATCATGAAGTACTATACAAATACAGGGAATCAACCGTCTCAGTATCCTGAATTTTGATTTGACATTAAGTCATGTTTGCCATGCAATAATATAGTTGATCCAAATTAATCTGTTTTGCCAGCCCTACGTGCAACGTCCCCTGCATGCCACACTGCGTTACGAACGTCGTATATTTCCGTCAGTGCGTTCACAACTCTGTCTTATTAACCAATATTCCGAAACTGACTTAAACAAATCTTCCAAATTAAAACTTTTTTCAACCCTTTGGAGACAATTTTCCCCGCATTGAAATTGCCGGCCCGTTAATTAAAACAAAATCGAATTAGGCAAATTCCACCCCTTTAAAAATGAAGACGTACTTGGGGTATTGCTATACATATAGCGTGCCATAAACTAATATTCGCTCGGACACTACTTGGAGTTATTGGACAATGTAAATGAACGCTATCTCCTATAATGCCTTATTTCCCCCTAGCCAGGCCAGTGCCCGAAGCGACCCCGCCTGGGAGGCGCCCCCACCCGAACGATGTCTCATCAGTAAGGATTGAACCCTTTAATGTATTCACCGTAACTTCGGGATGAGTCTTGTATTAGTGTTATAATGAGACGTGGCCCTTAGGAATTATGGGTATACTTATAGATCTCCGGGGTTGGGATTACCTCAACCCAGTTTCAATTTCTATATGTGAGGCTTCATTAGTTGAGGGCGATACGCTATCCATATTATATTATCCCAATATTTGAACAACTAATCCCCGCTTCATTATCGAATTTAATAGTTTTAATATTGAGCCATGAATTTCTTCGTTAAATTCAAAAACGTAATAAACGTTTCAGAGTAGTCGAGTAATGTAATTAAAATAGTGTTTAGTCGTTCGCTCCTTGAGTCGCCAACAGATCGATAATGCTACCAATTAGTCGGCACCAATTTTCCAATAAAACTTCAAACTGTTTTCCATTCCATTATCTCTCACCACCCTTTATTGCTGGCAAAGTTAAGCTACGACTCCTCTTTCCACTTCGCTCGGAAATTATTACAATAATAATATTATTATATTAATAATTGTATTGATAAGGAGACTCTCGTAATAAGGGTAAACCGTCCCCTTTCTGCCAGCCATCCTCAATAGGAGAATTTATGTAACTAATGAAATAAGCGAAGTGCTCCCCGCAGCAACCCTCTCCCAACACCCTTCATTATCGGAAAGTTTGAAATATAATTTGAAATTATGCTCAATGTTATATTGAAGATAAGAGAAACACAAATTCCTTTAATTGGACTTGTTAAAGTGACTCAAATTAAGTTAACACCGAGTTGATGGTATTACTTTTGAAGTTCTGAGTTATGACGGACTGTCCGTAGGTTTGGTACCTTTTGTGGATTTCATGGGTTGATTGGTTATCGAAATTTAAACTAAAAAGAATTTGAATTTCGAATTCTACTTGCCAATACTGTAACAAATACACAGATTATTTTATATCTAAGGACAACAAACGCGTATTGATTAAGTATTATAATGATAGTTTGAACAGTATAGATCTATTGATTTAGCAATGCGCCCAGTTCTCATCTAGGGGCAAGCAACTTGAGACTATCACAATTAGGCGTTGGCCTCAATCTAATTATATTTCTGATTGGCCTGGAGTCGACGGTCTGTACTCCTGTTTAGATTGTTCTCATTATTTTCTATAAGCTAATAATTTCATAGCACACGTGATTTACGTACACGTTTTTTAATCAATTACTAAGTATTACTAAGTTTAATTGTAATAATTACACAAGTTTTTCATTTTTTACTTTACTATCTTATGTAGAATTCTAAATACTGACGCGGAAGAATGAACTAATTCCTAAAAGTAAAATTTATGAAGGAATATTTGACTTAAATTATCAATAAAAGAGCAGTGTTGGCCAAGGGGCTTCAGCGTGCGACTCTCATCCCTGAGGTCGTAGGTTCGATCCATGGCTGTGCACCAATGGACTTTCTGTTTATGCGCATTTAACATTCGCTCGAACAGTGAAGGAAAACATCGTGGGGAAGCCGGCTTGCCTTAGACCCAAAAAGTCGACGGCGTGCGTCAGGCAGAGGAGGCTGATGACCTTCTTGCCGATTAGATTAACAAATGATCATGAAACAGATACAGAAAACAGAGGCCCAGACCTAAAAAAGGTGGTAACGCCACTGATTTATTTATTTTTAACAATATAAGCGTCAAGATCAGTTCTTTAATCTTAATATGGATTTTTAGAAAGTTGATATATCATTCAACTTTCAATTTTGTATAAAAATAGAACGTTTAAAGTCCAGAGATAAACAAACAAACTTTCGAGAATTAAATTGTATTAAAAGATTCACCTTCTCAACAAAACGTCAATTGAAATACTGGTCACAATTAGATGCAAATCGAGATCTAATTATTCGGATTCGAGCAACGCAGCACTATTCTGATTGTCGACAAGCGATTTCGGAAATTACTAAGGCGTCGAGTCCGCCCGCTCATTCCACCCCTTTCCTTGCGTTTCGGTTAGACGGTCAATCATTGGGTTCTATACATTTTAATTGCGATACGATTTGCTCTGACATTTTTGCTTCAAACGTATATATCGTGTAGACTTTAGCGGTTTTAGAGAAAGCATTGTTGGGTGGTATCTCGAACCTAATTCGCTGTTTTGCTGATGATTTTTTTTCTGCTTTACCAAAAATTTCTGGTAATATATTGTATGCTTATTATATCTTATATATATTTTTATTTTATTTTTAAATTTTTTTTGTAACAGTTATGTTTACTTAAATTGTCATACATTTGATGTGGTAAACTTTAATAAATAAAATAAATATACTTTTTAATGACACACACATATCTTTCTTAGCACTATGTTAATTTCTATAAGAGATATATAAGTATATACAATCAATGATAAACATTAGACGCACTGCTTGTAATACAGAATACGTCTTGTAAGTCAACGTCTTTAACATTCTTAATAATTAATTTAATCGGCATTGCAGAGGTACATACAGCATTTGACCTTGAAATTAAGTACTTGGCTCAAGAGGGAACGCGATGGGGAAGCTCTGGATGCCCTCTGCCCCACATAGGGGATGTAGGACAATAAGCCATTGACAAACGAAGCCTAATAAAGTTTAACTCTAAAATTAAAGACAAATTTCAACAAGTACAATTCAATAAGTAAATAGATCAAGTCGAAGGCTTAAAAAGTTGTCCACCCTATGTTTTAATGAGTAGATAACTAATGGAATATTATATAATAATAAAAGTATTATATAACAATAAAAATAAAATGACGTTAACCGTTTTAAAGTTATCTTCATTTTGGATTCATTGAAGTGGAATTAATGTTATTTAACTGTTGTAGGTATACAATAAAACGACTTTTGCCCTCTAATCTCATGTATATATCGTTATTTCAATAAATAATCCAAGTAAATTAATAGTAAATAATAATGTGTTTATTCTTTTAAACATACCTGTGTGTAATCACTATATTAAGAAATGATAACGAGTAACCAATTAAAGATATAAGAAGATACTATATAAACTGTAAACTTAATTTATCTAAATGTCCTATCCAATGCAATTTTTGTCAGCAAAGATCTGCACGAAGCGTGTACGAATCAGATAATCGGGCGATGTTAGCCGCAACGTTTCCTCGACTCCCCCCCCAAGACCACCCCCCACTGTACATCATCTCATTTGAATTTCTAACTAGGAAACCTCCATGCAATTATTGGATTAATGTAAATTACGCAGTCTACAGCTCCACGGTGCACTATCAGGGACAGGGTTTAATTAGAATCCGGTTAAGTCTATAATAACGGTTAATCTATTCGAAAAAATAATTAAATAGCATTGATAAGAACTCGTACTTTTTATATTTATAGTTTAATTAAGTAATAACTATTTATTGGGTCACTTTGTTGTATGTAGAAAACAATGAATAATTCAATTTTTTTCAATTTCAAAAATTCTTTATTTTGTTGAACAAAAATGTATAGTGCTACATTATTTCCTAGAATGTAACAAACTTATTACTAGAAACGTTTTTAAAGCCGCTTTACTTTTTAAAATTGTATAAAATAGATATTTAATAGATTAAAGTTATAATGTTTCGAAAGGTTTTAACAATAACAAACGAAATGTAACAATGAGGTAAACTACCTGGAAACTATGCAATCTTTAGATGAGATTTAAATTTTTGGCATGCCTAGATTGAATAACTAAAAATAAAAGGGGTACTCGTAGCACCGAGAATAAAAGAGTGGACGGCAAGCAATCGCAATAGGAACAGTGATTGCTGTTAAAACCGTGTATAAAAAAATAAATTAATACTAAACTAAGATTGAGACCAACAGATGTAATTTTCCATATAAGAGCGCCGAAACGTGTGTTTCCCGCAAGGAAAACATTTCACCTTGTAAAACACGTAAAGGCAACATGTCAATGGCCCGAAGCAATCACTGCTAGCCCAGTAAGAGGGAACTCCTAAACAAAGTTGAGGCACGCCAAAACGACGAGCAAAACCTCGCAATATCCCGCCGTGACCTCGAAACCGTACGTAGGTGAAAGCCCTCGGGTACACGTAGGGGAGCAAAAAATCTCTAACCCCCGTAAGGAGCGGGGGGACGCCCGCCCATGAATGAGCGAAGGAGGCGCGCGTCCTTGGAGCAAAAAAGTCACGTGACCCCGAGCAACAGGTGCCACCGTGGGCGCGTCCTTGCCAGATTAGACTTTACACTCTTCCATTTTCAAATTTATGGCCACTTCTTTTCAAATGTTTTGGTGTGACCATTTTTATATCACAACTGCATTATACGATACTTTAATATAAATTCATTTGAATTATCAATCGTTTAATATACTATAACACACATTTGTAGCTTCGAATCTTCGAGCATTGTAATGTGTCTTTATGAATGGCAGTTCTCCCTCGGCCTCGCTTAACACAAATGTCACGACGGGCCGGAAAACTCTCTTTTCTTCCTGAAGCGGCGTACATTTCAAAATCAACTTTATTCCCCACTATTTAAAGTTCACGTTGGTTCACCAATTCCGGGGAATTTAAAGAATTTTCTGCGCAACGCCGTCACTTCATTCTAAAACGTATTAAAGCGGTCTAAGTATGTTTTTTGCTCGTTTTCAATTTGTCGGCACGAAATCTTCCATTCTCCTGCGGCAAATTGTTTCCTCACGCGGTGTGTTTGTATTTTATTATACATTTTTATTCCTCGATAACATTAGCTTAACCGACTTTTCATTGCCTTCTCTAGGGTTGCCAGTTAAATTTATGCAGTTAACGACTTTATTACTTTTGTTAACTATTTTAGCTATTGCTAATTTGATAACGGGAACTTATGATTGTTCTTTATGGTTGTTATTAGGTTTTATGAGTTCTTTCACTTCGTTTAATAGATGGGTGTTTATTAACACTAAAATGTTACAATTGCAAATAATATCGCGCTTTATTACTTCTAATATTCTGGATAACAATTCGTGGTGCTTATTCTTAATTTATCGTTAACTAACATCGGTACTTTAATCTATATAATTATCATATGTACGTATATCTCAGAAGTTTTGCTCTAAGAAAGAAGAACAGTAGTTACTTATATATTTTCCGTCGTTCTTTCTCGTTTAAATATGATCTATTATTTAAAGCGGCAACCCTATGTCTATTGTCAGTGGTCGCGAGTCGCGTCAAACGTCGCGACCTTGTTTAATAATTCGCATCATTTCCTGTTCACCCGTTTGATATGAACTTTCTTTCACTACCTATCAAAGTGTATATTAATTATAGATAGATATAGGTCTCTATTTATGTCGTCTATATTCAGTTTCACATTATAGGTTGCTATGTTGTCTCAGCGGCTCGGATTGAAATTTGTTGTGTGAACTAACAAACGATTTCTTGAATAATGATTATATTGAATAATCATTACTAAATAGAAAATTTAATTTATTTTTTCACTAAATTATTATAAAAACTATTAATGCATACACAATTTATCATATTTCAAAAGTCACAAGTAACACAGCGACGAAGTTCCTAAATAAAATAAAAATCTAACATTTGACACATCCTGTGATTGTCACTAAAAACTAAATTTACATATTTCAGGAGTGAAAGACAATTTTCGAAAAAAATAAATTCGAACATTTACAAATAGATACTTACTAAAATCAGTTTTGGTGTTGTCTATTTCGTGTCAACGAGTTGACGTCTACTGTTGAACATAGGCCTAGATGACATATTCCCAAAACCTATAGTAGTTTTGAATTTCGAATGGTTTAAATGATTTAAAAGCATTCGAAATTCAAAACAACCTCCGTATCCACTTTACTCCAACATTGTATAATTTACAAAACATTTTCACCTCTTTACAGGTATTTCAAATGCAAAATAGATTAAAATTAAACCGAATCAGGAATCCTCTACATTTCCTCTTAAAGCTTATCTTTTTACCTTCTCGCGTTAGACACTTCTTGCGTTTTAATCCTTTTGCACTTACACCGCAACTGCTCTGCGGTCTCTTTTCATTCGGGATAATTTCGGACTTTTTACGGACTCTTTTTAAATAGCTGCAATTTTTAGACGTCGATTTTGAAGTGGATTTTATGGAGTGGAAATTAGGGAATCGTTTCACGTCACCGTGTTTTAAACTAAATGGATATTATAGATGATGAAGATAGATAGATTTTTAAGTTAAATATATTTAATATCTACTAAATTGTACATGGGAAAGATTTGTCTTTTGAATGATTGTTACAAACATTGAGCGTTTTTTAAGGCAGTTTTTGCCACCACTACGTGGAACCAGCTGCCCACTGAAGTATTTCCGAACCCATTCTACTAAGGGTCCTTCAAGAAAAAAAGCTTACCAATTTTTAAAAGGCCGGCAACGCACTCGCGAGCCCTCTGCCATTGAGAGTCTCCATAGGCAGCGGAAAAAAACACAAAACTACTCTTTAACCCAAATAATGCTGTATAAAATGAGCTACATAGGCAATTTGCAAAATAAATATCACCTGTTCAGGGACAGGGCGCTGGTTAAAAATAATGTTCGTTTATATATCTAAATAGTGATTAGATTTAAACAAGATTAGGTAGCATTCTTTCAAACCAAATAAATATGTGGTAAAAACATTTATTTGATACCATAATCAAAGCCTACCCGATCGGATCATACTACGCCATTGACTAACTGACAACAGTTTTATTTTAAACTATTATATTAATTGATTTTACTTCATGTCTGTTACTACATTTTATATAAAAAAACACTGAAAACTTCTAAAATCTATACGAACATTTTACTTCATTAAACCGAATTCAAAACCATGGGTATTAAGTCTCTTAATCATAAATAAAGTTAAAGATTTTATTGTTACGCAATATGGGAGCGTCTTTGTACACGTTCGTGAAAGGCCGGCAACGCACTCGCGAGCCCTCTGGCATTGAGAGTGTCCATGGGCGGCGGTATCACTTAACATCAGATGAGCCTCCTGACCGTTTGCCCCCTGTTCTATAAAAAAAAAATCGCGGCTTTGACTATCTTTAATTCATATATAAATAGGATGCATGCTTATTGTGTATCAAGGGTTAGGAGTCGAGATTAAGCGCGAACTACTTCCTGTAAATAATTTGGATTGTGATATGTCGTCACCCTTTTTTTTATCCTAGGTGAAAATGCATTTGCGCATCGCCTGCCCCCAAAAGTTGCAGCATAAAATAAAAATAAATTGTGCGTGTACTAGGTGTACACTGTACACACGTAAGAAGTGAAACTTCTTTATGATCTTATTTTTCGAAAAATGATCTACTATATGCAACTTTACAGAAATTCGTTAAATTAGATAAAGTTTAACAAAAGGCTTTTATTATCATAGACATGAATACAAATATTTCATTTTACCTTATTACTACGAAGATTATTATAGAATTTCATTAATTGTAATAGAATTATTACTATCATTGAAAACCGTGACAATTTGCTACAAAATTTCTCCCATACGTCGATAAAGAAGTTTCATTCCAACGCCGATAAAGAAGTTTGACTTCAAAAAGCAACATGGCGCGTAACCGAAAAAATGTTACACTAAATTTTTTTCCAACCTCGATAAAGAAGTTTCACTTCAATAAAAACATTACAAAATTAATTGAATATGGCTGATAAAATCCTAATTACTAATCAGTTGAGCCGCTAACTTTTCGAGAATTGATGAGGAGTTTGGAAAAATATCTATTTGAAGAATTTACGACCTCCCCCCCACTGCGATCCAATACCACCATCAATTTCAGCGTTGTGAATTGAATTATAACTCCTTAAAGATCTATTTAATGGAGCATTCTGACCCAGATTACCCAGACTGCGATAAGTACCTATTTATTTTTTTAAACAGAGAATGCGTTTTTATACATCTAGTCATATTTTTTAGTTAGCTAGAAGTTATCAGTACAACTAAAACGGACCAATTTAACAGATTTAACATCTCTATCTCAGCTTCAGCGATAAAAATAATATCATCATGATTTGAACAATAAATAACTTTATATAATATAAGCCAATACCAATAAGACGCTTTTATAAGTTTGTTATTTTTTGTTTGGTAGTTGTGTTAGTTAGTTTGTTATTAATCGAAACAATTTTCTTGATTTTGTTCAATTTCTTACCCTATTTCTCCAACAACAAATGTGCGAAGTATGTATAAATAATGCTTAATTTGTGTATACTTGCGGTAAAATGACAAACGCCACATCCATACATTTCACCTGCGGGTCAGACGACAAAGATCGGCATACGTGCGGGGTACGAATTAGGAGCGGCCTCACTATAACAACAGGGGGTGACCCGGGGGGAACTATCGATTTTGGATGAGGAACTGGACTGGAGACATGCAAGGCTTAATATCAATTCTAGATAACCTTTACGTACGAAGATGTATTTGGTTCGAACGATAATGCATTAAATGAATGCGACGATTTTGTGATTCTGTGTCGAGTCTGTGGACATTTCAAGTGTTGGCCTTGATGCAAAGATTATATTAACGTTTAAAATAGGAATTGTCTATGCACTTACGGAGCTATATTTAATTTTTACCATTAATTATTGATACTGTATATCAGTATAGGAAATTATTTACTTCATGACGCAATCATTGTACTAATCTGTAATTTTTATAATTGGAACGGCGTTTTTCCATATCTGTTCACATGTTTTAATGGATTTAATAAATAGTTTCCCATTTCACTTTCGTTTAATTAACTAATAATTTAATTTTAATTTGATCATAATGTAATAAAATATTGCATTATATCTAATGATTATATAAAGTGCTGCTCAAAAAAATATTTTTAAGAGTTCTATATTTTTATTTTTTAAGAGTTTCATAAGTTGGAATAAATATCCGCAAACCACACCATTACATCTTCATAAATTTTCATGACTTTTCACAGAGATGTGGCTTATGTTACGATGACGCTTGATTTTGATTTGAGCTCAGGAATGTTTGGTTTTCCATAAACTCGAGATTCCAAAACAAAGAAAAATCACTAATTCAGATTTGGTGCAGTTAATAGATTTCGTGAGATAATGTTTCTGTTCATAGAAAATATTTTTGAAAAATTGGCATGATTCTTTTCCATTATATTAAATTGCCGGTGCCTTCCTTGGTCTGCTGGTTTGAGTCCTGAGTTAATGAATCTTGTACGCATGAAGGTTTTAGTAAAATTTGCTAAGTCGAATTGATGTTTTTGTATTGCGACACTTGTTTACAAGCAATGTTTTCATGACCGACCGTACGCACCAAAGGATTCTTATTATCCATACCTAATTGACCCAGTTTCTTCAAATTTTTTGACCATTCTTCGAATGGTGACACATAGGTGCACTTTCTCGGCTGAAAATTTGGTGAAATTTGCGAGCGTTTTCAGCTTACTTTTGTAATGAGTTTTCACAATTATAACGAGTTGTTCTTTCGAAAAGCGCTCCATTTTTAATAATCGGAATAAACAAGGTGACACCTTCAAATTTCAGAGTTGCCACTTGCAGGAAAACAAAAATATTACAATTTTAAAAAGTGCACTCTTACTGAGACACCCTATAGTATGTAATGAAACCGTGAATTTAATTCAAATCCATCGTTTATTTATTAATGAATCAATCATATCACTAATACAGAATATGTAACAAAAACAAGTTTTAGTGACAGAAGTATCCTTAAATTACTGCACAGATAAGAAAAAATTGATTAAAACAATATAATGGTCAAGGTCACGGCGGGGTACTAGGCATTTTCTTTAGGCTTTTTAAGAGTACATTAAAATGTTAAAACCATTCTTGATAATACATTATTAAAACAGACTTTCTCGATAGTGTATACGTTAAAACTAAAGAAAGAATTCAAACGTAATTTTATAGCAATGAGCAAATAAAGCTCATGTAAGCTCGGCAAACATAAGCTTTCTTTTTAAGAACAAAAAGTTTTCGAATTAAGCTGCCAAAAATTCAGGTTAACACAACATTTCCTAACTCGTTCAAGTTTTTCATTGAGTAAACAAATTAGCTTTAAAGATATGTTATAGCCGTTTGTTACTGCTGCTTTTTTATAATACACGCTTTTTGCTTTTTTATATTTCCCGCGCGATTTCACATGGAAATACGATAGATCTTTTGCATCTACACACCAGGCGGGATATAAACGTTCCTCTGAAATCACTGTCTATGGATTTATACGTTTTCGTTGCGATGGAGACTTTGTTTCAGGCTAAATAATTATAAAAAAATATCAAAATAACGTCTAACGTCGAATTTTACATAAGTGTAAAATTAGATACTAAAAAAAACAGGCAGCAACAAGTTCTATAATTCTTAACTTGTACGTAAACAAGCAAGCGATAAGTGCTTACCGCCCATACACACCTGCAAGTGCGTTACTGGCCTTTAAGGAGCTGGTTCTCTCTTAGCCCACAAGTCTTCTCTTGGCTTCCATTAAGAAGTAGTGTGCTATTTCTAAAAGCGCTCTTTCGTGGAGCGTTTATAAATATTAAATAATCATGACCGATTAAGCGACCAAATTAAAATGCCAAATTAAAAGCATTATACTTAGTCGGTTAGTGTTTCAATCGACCTCAAAACTTATTACAATCCACCCTAGCTCATTATCTCTGGCCATAGTTAGAATCGATATTACACACACACAAACTATTTCACACCCACAAGCAAATCTAAACGAAAGTCTACGTTTCGTAACCGGCGCGTCAACTTAAAACTTAATTATAATTAATTAATTCCAAATGGTTGCTGTCTCTTTCAGCCGTGGCAATCTTGGATCTTACCATCCCTTTCCAACATAGGCAAGGGTTGTGTATTGTTTTCGAAGACCTTTTATCGCGGAGGCATTTCACGAAGAGCGTTCGTCGGTTCGATTCCTTTCGGATTTTATTAGCACTTAGATTTTAATTGGAGTTGTATTGAGTGGGCTTTTTCCGGTATAAATATACGCGTTTCGATTGTTTCGCTTAAAAATAGGTGTTGAATTCGTCCTGCTTAACGATGTATAAAATTGTACGGAAATTAACCCGTGATTTTTAGTATAAACATGAACTTTTCTTGGGCTTTTTAATAATCACTTTATTAGTGGTTCATTTTAAAAATGCGTAATTAAGTACATAGAACTGGTGCACACATGGTGATCGAACCTCTTACGCATATTCCACTTTAACAGTATTTGTTACTTTTTGTGGCTTATATAGTAAAACTAAAACAGTCTAATTGCACTCTCATCTATTTTACTTTCATCTCTTTCCATCAAATTGTGTTTACGCTGTGATTGAGACTTATGACTTTAGTTAAAACTGTGAACCAATTAACTATCGCAAATCGTCTATAACTTCGAATACAAAATGGTTCGCAGTCCTCTGATTTGCTAGTTTGCAAATCTAACACAGATGTATAATTTAATTATAATTACTACATTGGGTGACGGGTATCAATGAGGATGCGCCTGAAGGGTCCACCCAACCCCTTTCTTTCCCCATTAAGGGGTTAACCCCCCCTAATTACCATATTTCATTTACTCAACGAAATTATGCTAATTACTTATATTGCTTTGTGTAAAAAGGAAATTTATAAGGATTAAACTTATACCCCTAAATTCGACGTAGCTAGTTAAAGGCGGATCAAATGAATTATTTAACGAAAAAAAGAAGGCTTAGGCACCCGTGATTCGGTTATAATCGTGCGCAATTAAAATTCAAATTGGAAATTTTTAATTTTGTTATTGATGGACCTCTTTCGCGGTCCAATTTGGCTGTTAAAAGTTTGAGAGAAGTTTCAAGATTATTTACGATTGTTTTATGTTGTTGAGTATTATTATTTTGCTGGATAAACTTCGTTAAATTATAAATAAAAACAAGTAACTAACGCCTTATCGCTAATAAGCTATCTCTTCCGGGCTAAGGAAAATAAAAAAAGAAATATGCACTATATAAAAATGCACGAGGCATAGCCAAATCAACAAAGATAAAATTACAAGTAACACAGAAAAATAAATACTAAAAACTAAAAGCTAATCTTATGGTTCGTGAAATACAATGGAGTATTTTATAGTTAAGCTAATAAATAAGTAATCTTAAATTGTCTACTGTACTTTACACTACACTTTTGTACACTAGCTGCAGTCTCAGTCAATTTTTTTAAAGTAAAAACATTAATTAACTTTTCTTTGCTAAATGCCCTGACAAAATGCTGTAAAAAATTATATAGTTCCTGTTAATCAAGTTGTACCAGTGCAACCTTAGCATTTACATTTCCCTAATATAAGAATACATATATAGATATGTATGTATTTTTTATTAATATGCTAACATGCTTATATTCGGTTACTCATTTGTGATTTAGTTTTTTCGATATTTTTGTAAAATTATTATATTTGACAAAAGGCAACATAAACTGACTGATGAGTAATTACATTAAAATGTTTTAATTTAAAGTTTGTTTTTACATCTCTAAAACATAAGGCATTTCATATTTGGAGACTCTTTTTTTTACTTTGATTAGAAAATTGATTCGAAAATTGAATTTCAAACACGTATCTTAACACTGAATCTTTAAATTCAAATGTATATCGCTAAAGGCCATTTTTAATTGCGAAGTACTTCGATTCCTCGATACATATTCGAATTGAATTATATTAATGGCATACTTCTTGGGTAAAGAGTGCCCCGGGCCACTAGTTTCACAACTTATCCTGGCTAAGGCGTCCTTATTTAAATGTAAATGAGGTTCATTTCGTGAAATTAATGTCGTTCAGTGCCTCCCCCTGTATTGTGACTATGTTTTTGTTATATTGTAGTATGATATATCTATTTTAATTTAGGCTTTCTGATAATGTAAAGTATTACACAGAATACTTTCACAATTTCAAATAATTTCTTACACTAATCGGGAGATTTTTATCATTTTAAATTTAGTTCATTATCATTTCGGACGTATTTTGCTATATATTTAGATAAAACGCTGAGGAGATATTCTCTTATAAGTAAGTTTTATAAGTTTCAAACATTTCTCTTGTAGACACAACTAAAATCAATCCTTTAGATACAATATCAAAAAACTTAATATTCGTACTTGAACATCAACAAATCATATTTCATAGGACAAAAGAAACAGGCCGGCGACTCATCTGATGTTAAGTAACACATGGACACTCACATTGACAGAAGGCTCGAAATTGCGTTGCCGACCTTTTAAGAATTGGTACGCTCTTGAAGGACCCTAAGCCGATTCTGATTTTATATAGTGTAGTTGCTAAACCGATTTATCCTGTTTATTAGCAACGTGTGGACACCTAAGGGGTAGAAGTAATGGACGTACTATGATTATATGGACAGACGAGTCATTACTCCTTTGCAAGTGTTGTGAATCGCTAATGTCCTCTCAGAGTTTAACAAATTATTATTTTAAGAATGCACCGCCCCAACTTTCAAAACTTTATCCTCACCGGTGTATTGTTGAAATAATAAAGCTAAAGTAACCTTTCTATATAATTCTAGCCGTTACATATATTGTTATAATTTGAAATTCGAACACTTGCGAGTTCTAGGTGAAACTAAATAATAATATTATACTAAATACTAGCTGCCCCAGCAAACGTTTGTATTGCCATGTATATTATTTTTTATTTCTAGGAAACATTTTTTTCTCAATTCAATAAAAATAACTATCTACAATAATAAAAAAAGAGATTGATCGTAGAGGGGTGGAAAATAAAAACAAAAAAATTTTTAAGGAAAAAAAAAAATTGGGGTGGATACCCCTTATCACTTAAAAAGAGTGAGCTAGTAGCTGATTCTCTGACTTTCTGAATATGCATAAAAAATATTTTATATATATAGAGATTATAGGTGATTTTTACCATTATTTTCTTGGCACCTACTTTTGGAAGCGGATATTTCCTAAATTAATATAATCAATGTTAATAATTTGTCTTATAGTTAAATAATATTATCTTCTTAGAGTTCTTTAGCTTGGAAAGTACTTGTACCTATATAGAAGTGCAAGTGTCATTCAACAAACAAAATACAGACATTCCTACATCATATTTACGACCTTGAACAAAACACGATCGCGCACACTTCTTTAAAATCGATAAAACCCACACATTAAAACATGAAAATATTAGTAATCACAAAATTACGATCGCAATCATTTGAACCAACTGTACGAAGGGTTAGACCACCCCCGGTAATTACACACAGACAAACAACGCACACAACGGTAGAACAAGGGAACTACTTAGCATTTTCAAATTAAATACACTAAACAGTGGATGTGTGGGTGATTATAATGAAGGGTGGAATTAAGTGGCTCCGTTCGAACACCCCACCCGGTGTCTTTCATAGAAACTAGCCGATCATTTGGTTTTAGCTCGCTTCAGAATAAACGTAATAATCTTAATTCATTTTGAAATGCCGAATTTAGTTGTCTTTTTGTATTTCGAGATATTTCAATCCACATACGCTACTAATCAGATTTTGAACCGATAAATATTGACTGTCTTTAAATAAACAATTTGGAATCTAGACTTTCTCGACTTAGAGTCCATCTACAGGCCCGCTTACGGTACCAATAAGTTTTTAAACCGATTAGATTGATCTTTAAACAGACAATTTGGGAACTGGTAGTAATTTTAGACCTTCAACTTCTTCTAAAAAAGAGTGTCCCAATTAAAAAGCCCGGCAAAAGTTTTCTTTAAAAGTACGTTTGTTTTATGATATTTAAAAAAATAAAAAATAGTGACGTTTATGCGTTTACACTATATAATTTTGATTTGATATAAGTATAAGTAATGTATTTTACTATACATGCAAATAGGTACTAGAATAAAAAATCAAAAGCGTCTTATCATCAAAACAAATGCAATTGTTCGTTTAGGTTGTAAGAGTGCATATTTATAGTGCATTTATAAATAAACTATGTCGAGAAACTTAGTTACTACTACTAGTTCCCAAGTTGTCTCTTTAAAACAGCCAATGTTATCGATTTAAAATCTTATTAGTAGCTTAAGCGTCATTTTGGAACTAAAATAATAATAGTAATAATATAGCAAAATAATAATATTAGTAATATAATAATAGTAATAGTAATAACGCCTTTTACGTACGTATGCGTATGTACGCATTCTAATGCGAGCTAAAACACGCATGCTTTAAAATTCTGAACAATATATTGTAAGTTTTACTTTTAGAAATTAAACAAAAATTTGAGTTAATATATTCTTAATACATAAATCAGTGGCGCTACATTTTTTATAGATCTCAGATTTCTGTATCGGTAAGCGAGTGTTCGATGTGCACATAGACAGATAGTCCATTGGTGCACAGCCGGGGATCGAACCTACGATCTCAGGGACGAGAGTCGCACGCTGAAGCCACTAGGCCCTGCTCATTTCAAATACATACCCCATTAATTAAAAAATGAAAAATAAGAGTGAATTCCAAATAATATAAGACAAAAGCTCTTGAATATATCGTTCTATAGACACGTTCTTTATCCATTAAATTGTATAGACCGGGTAAGTGTGTTAACTTGAATTCGAACAACACTCGAACACCATCTCGAATAAAAGCACGATACGTCGATCGATTAATTAGCGTTATTACATTCTACGATCCATCTGTCGTAATTAGCTCGCGATCCCTTTCCCGGCAAAAAATAATGACGCACCCTAAAACACTTTCCTCTTTTTTTTTCATTTTTAATCCAATTTGCTGAGGATTATGTTGGTAATTATATTTTTCCGATTGCCGCCCGTGACTGTGGAATTTCGCATGATTGAGATACGGAAAAATCCTCGTTGATTAGCTACGTATGTTACATGCTATGTTCTATGACTTGGTATATTTTTGGTTATTTACGTGACTTCCAAACCTAAAACTTTACAAAATATTATTAATCTAATGAATAAAGAATTCATTACAGCGTAAACATTTTGACAGAAACAAACGAAAGAGTTCTTAGATAGAGTACAATTGGACTTTTAGTTAAGGGTGTAGAATACATCAGAATAGTTAATACACATAGTTAATACTTTTAACTGTCCATTACTACATTTATTGGTAACTTCAAAAAGCTAAAGCTATTTACAACATATTATCAATCTGTCTTTATTCATGACAGCGTAAACACAGTTTGACAGAAAGAGATGAAAGAGTTGTTAGTTAGAAGAATGCAATTGGACTTGGTGGAATAGATCAGAATAGTTAATACACAAGACTTTCAACTGTCCGTTACTATATTTATTCGTAACTTCAAAAACCTAAAACTTTTAAGAACAAGACAAGACAGAATAAAAAATACCATCCGTTTCTTAAGGCAGTTTTTGCACCACCACTATGTGGAACCAGCTGCCCACTGAAGTATTTCCGAACCGATTCGACTTCGGGTTCATCAAGAAAAGAGCATACCAATTTTTAAAAGCCCGGCAACGCACTTGCGAGCCTTCTGGCAATGAGTGTCCATAGTCAGCGGTGTCACTTAACATCAGGTGAGCCTTCTGCCCGTTTAACCACTGTGCTATGAAAAATAGCTACTTTATTACTCGAATAATTTAAGTTACCTTGTATTTTGATTCAATATATTTGATCTAATTAAGACCAAGTTGCAATGAAATAAGTGATCGCTTGGTGATCTCGCCCGCATGCTTAGGACCATTAAGCATTGGACTAATGAGCGCTCATGCCAACACACAAACACACACACTGTGACAATATAGGATTATTACATACTTGGCAACTATTGTCTCGTTATTTTATTTATAAGTACACCATCACACAGCACAGCCAAATTAGGTATCTCTTAGTTAAATGTATTGAATATTTTTTTTATTGTTTTGTTCCTTTTTGTAAATGTTTTAACGTTTTTGTAGGTAAATATGTATACCATCTCTGGCTATGTTTTGAGTGTAATTGTTTCTTATTATATGTCATTTTTGTTAGCTGAAGGATTACGAAATAAATAAAAAAAAGAACACCACGTCATGCATTTTCTACAGTATATGTTACAAGATATCTATACTAAAATACATTACAGCATAAATTTTACAAAAAAATTATAAACGTTACACTTCCAATTTTAGTACTAGTAATTTTTTGCTTATTTATGTGCATTTAACATTTGCTCGAACGGTGAAGGAAACCATCGTGAGGAAACCGACATGTCTTAGACCCAAAAAGTCGACGGCGTGTATCAGGCACTGGAGGCTGATCACCTGCTTGCCTATTTTATTTAAAAATTGATCATGAATCAGATTCAGAAATCTGAGGCCAAGACCGAAAGAGGTTGTAGCGCCACTGTTTTTTTTTTTTTTTTGCTTTACAATGCGAATTAGAATTCAATTGATACGCCTACCATCATACATCAAGCTCTGGATAAGAAGTGTTTACTATGTTATATTTATTTGTAACCGCAATAATACTACTATCTAAAATAAGATCTATGAGGAACTCTCGTTCTTAATTACCCTGGACTAGTGATACATTATAACCTATTATTTACATGGAAAAAACATGGCAACCATGGTAACACAACGAATAGTTTCATCCTTAGCAGATACTGTCATTCGTTATGTTTAATTTGATAATTCGCGCTATAAATGTTATGCAATATCAAAATTATTTGTTTGAAACTAATTATCGTGTGTAAACCTCCTAACATGACCACAAAGCTAAATATCTATTACTTACGTAATACTGGATATGCTACTTATGTTTTTATGTGTGTGTAATAAAGGCGATATCCGCGTGATTAGGTACCAGTGGGGTTCTAATGATAGCTTTAATGGATATTTCTAAATGTTAGTCTCCCTTTGCAGGTATTAGGTCGTAACACGATGTAGTACATTCACTTATACTAAATAATGATAAATTATGCGTAATTTGTTATTTACGACTTGAGGTGACGTAAACTAAATTCTAATTGTGGACCATATCTACCTGTGATAATATCATAGAATTCCAAATTCAAATTTCATTCAAGTTTAGAATTAAAAAGAACAATACTCAGCACACATAGACACCGCCGCAAGTTGTTTGCATGTGTGCGTGCAGCCTAATTGCTTTTGTCATTAATAGACGAATACTTCTTTAGTCGTTGTACAATTAGTAATGATGTATAATTAGGCTTGCGTTAATGTGTGTGTATACTAAGAATTATTAAGGTTCATTTGCTATTAGGGTCATTATTATAGCGTCGTTATTTTAGTATTGCGGCCTCTTTGTTTAAATCACATTCTTTTAACAGTGCTGAGTTATTTTAAGTATGTATTTTTTGCTATCTTGCATGTTAACTTCTAGTATGGTTAGTGGTACGTCAAGTTCTAAATTAAGGGGAAGGATCCAGAGCTTTTTAAGATAGGTTTAAAGACAGTTTAAAGTTTATGTCTTAGAGTAAAACTAATCTAGCATTTATTTATTAAAGTTCACCACATCATATAACATGGCAAAATGCCACGGGCCCCCGACCCAAGAGAGCCCTTGCCGAAGAGATATTATGTTCTATGGGTGAATGTGAACTCTCCAATACGCATTGGGCTAGCGTGGGGACTACAGACCATTCCCTCTCGCCTAAGAGAGAAGGCCTATGGCCATTAGTGGGACATATACAATGTCTAATTGTGTACTCTGACATTAAATAAAAGTTTATTAAATTTAGACTGAGTACAACGTGACGATTTTTACTAGGGCCCCATCAATAGAATTTTCCACGGGCCCCAGATGGTATAGTTACGCCACTGTATATAATACTTTATGTACAGTATTTCTTACAAACTATTATTATAAAATACATGACAGGTATGGTGACAAAAATGTATCAAATATTCAAAAAATAAAAATATATTTACCTGTTTTAGATTTTACTAGTAATACGCAATGGATTAGGTATCAGATAGGCACTTAACAATACTTTTTTTTTAAATTGATCAACACAGTGCCGAATATATCAAGCTAATGATACTAATAGTTTTATAGGCTTCATGGTCATAGTAAAAGCTTCTAACAAGTATTATGTCAAAATTAGTACAAGTATATTCAGAAATTAGAGAATGACAAAAGCTAAATGTCAATACCTCGGCCAACGCGATTTGCATTGACATTTTAATAACACCAGTGTCGAAGCAAAATAAAATAATTATACCCCTTATTTACGAATTATATTTATCGAATTTTTTGAACACACTTTCCAAAATGACAGTCAAGTATTTTGAATAAGGTTTTTTTACCCGATTTTCTCTTTATTGTACAATAAAGGCATGATAGTTTGCCAAACAAATGTACTAATATTTTTAAATAGCAGAAGCCTTATTTGGTTTTTACAATCTTTTTTATTTATAAATTGTCTCTGCACAAAGACATCATTTAACATTACGATCCAGACTAACTTACTAACTGATAAGTAATTAAAAACTTATTTACAAACAAAGGATATTTAAGATAAAGTGTCGAATCTTACAGTCTTAAGGGGAATATACTCTGTTCTTGTACTATTTCTTCCACGTTACACTAATTTACTAAAATTTATATGGGTTTGCCCTTATCAATCTTCTCACTAAGCCCGTGATATCAAGAAGATAGCTTCGACATTCAGGTGTTGGCGGAACCTTTGTTCGTGGGTTCCAGCAATCTTTTGATTGTGGTGAGTTCCTCTACATTAAGGTCCCTATGGTCATTGCAAATGCACCAGGATATACTGTCTTTACCCACATAAAATTAAGATAATTTAAGCTTTATAAACTTCGATACCATTATATGAAGCATATCACTGACCAGAGTCAAAATATCCACACAAAAGGCTCAAAGGCACACGGCATTGAAGTTAGAACAATGAACTATGAAATATGCAACGTCGCGACCTGATATACTTAATTAGTTGATAATGCTCAAACCAGGCCCGAATTTATTCACTACACTAGTTTTCAATAAAATCTCTAGCATAGACTATACATTTAACGCAAACAATATTGCAAAATAACTGTTTCTACGCCTTGATTTAGGTGCAACAGAAAATTTATAAAAAATAAAATATTATAAATAAAGTACAGTTAATTTTATAAACTAATGACAGATAGTCTATGGTTCTATACTATAATACCACTTGGCACCATCCGTTCACCATCACCACCATCCGGGTGTTACTTATAAAATAATTTGTATTTCCAATTGTTCTTCATCAAGTTACTATTTATAATCGCCTTAAAGCCTTAAGCAGCGTGCTTTTTCACTGTTTTATATTAAACTCTGTTTAAAAAACATGTCTTGACAACTGTTTTGAATGAGAGATTTTCAAATACCCAGACTCGTGGCACTTAAATAAATATAGACAACATATTTCTCAACTAGAGGCATGTAATAATAATAATAAAGCTCGTTTATTTCCAATCTATACAAATGTTGAATATAGATTTTGTTCTTGTCAATCGATATCCTAACTTCCTTCAGTACCTTTGATTGGAACCCCTTCACAGGTAAAGTCCTCCAAATATCCATGGCTTTCTTTCTCCTTTCACTTCCTGACACTTCTATATCTTCTTCTACCTGTCTTAGGGCACCCTCTTGTCCTTCTTCATATGTGAATACCATATAATGTTTCGACAACGCAAATCCTTCATTAATCTTATTTCTTCTTTTTTTTAATCTAAGCAGAAGTTGCGGCCAAGCCATAACACATAATTGACGTGAGTGATCACGAGATTTAATTTAAAAAATAATTATACCCCACATACTTATCATGTGTCTAATTATCGCAATGATTACTAGTTATTACGAAACTTAATAGATGTCGAGACTTCGTACTTAAGATTCCGCACTTATAGTCGAGGTCAATTGTATTTTTATTATAACGACGCGGTTTCGCTAAAGTAGTCATAATATTAGTGTAGGTCCAATGTACATGGATTCAATAATAATCCAGTGGCGCTAAAACCCTATATGGACTCAGATTGCATCTGTTTCTTTCATAAATTTGTGTGAAAAAATCAATTTGAGAATGTAAGTGCGTGTTCCTATTACACCATGCCTCCTGCTGATAGAGGACAAATCTATGATATTATAGTATTTAATTTATTTTATTATTATTTATTACTTAAGACATCATGGTTGCAGCTCCTTACAAAGGTTGTGTAAAACAAAAAACTTGGCGATTAAAAGAGTGGCGGAGAGCTTATTGCCAGATCTTCTCTTCCGTTCTACGCCCTTGTTTTGAGAACTAAACTAAATTTAAGATTAGAAGCAATAATTAATGTTCTTTTTTGACGTTCATAAGTGTACATTGTGTTACCTACATGAATAAATGATTTTTGACTTTTGTCATCGATTTTTGGGTTTGAGACTGGTATCCTCAAGAAAGAAGACCAGTGTAGACTTAAGTAAGTGACCCTCACCCCTGTGATCGTGGGTTCGTATCACGCCTGTACACCAATGATAAATAGCCTGTTCAACACAAAATGACATTTTTAATACAGTTGCTCAAAAAGTGGCGTATTGCAGGGACGTATAGCGTTCGGGATGTGGGCTATTACACACTCGTGCTTTTTTTTTTACCTTTTCCGAACTAGTACGTTTTCTTTCCCAACTGTCAAAATAATGTCTATTAAAAAGAAAAAACCAACCACGAAGTTTTTACTAAAAAAAAATCATAGAAATTTTTATGATTCATGCAAATATTTCTAAAAAGAAGCTACTGCTTTGTTTCAATATAAGATTTAATGATTTGATTCAATGAGTTAGGTTAGATTTCATTTCATCACCTTAAATTTCATTTCATATCAATAAAAAATTGTACTGAAGACTTGGCTGTATGGGCATAGTTCCCTTTGCCTACCCAGAATGGGTGAAGAAAAAAAAAATATCTGCTTATATTCTTTTACGGTTGGCGCCATTTTCCAAAAATGTTCTTTGCGCGTTTAGTTGTTTGTTATATTATATATTAAATATACATGAAAAATCATACGAAATAAATAATAGTTTGTCTCAAACAGTAAATAAATATGCAACCTAAAACTTCTCCAGTTAGTATAAAAAACTGTACCAATGTATATGTGAACAATAATTTGAGTTTATTGTTTTTTTATTATTTTATTAAATTGCATATTTTTTTCGCAACTGTATTAAAAATAGTTGTTCAGTACACGTGCGGAACCGTCATTGCAACTTGAATGAAATGAAATATACTATTTCAATACTAGTTCGACTAAGCAATAGCCAGTTTTTTTAAGTGGCCATTTTCCAGGTCTATATTAAATCGAGAACTAAGTATGTAAAAAGGCAGTAGAGAACAAACGTTTGGGCCAACTGAAAATCAGTGACAGCAACTTAAAGTCCCACATCTCTGGTTTTGTTTTTTTTTCTATATTCTTACAGTATTTCTTGCTTTAAAAATTTATAGTGACACAACGGGACTGTGGTCCTTATACCATAACTGTAGTAAATAACAATGCATTATGAAATTATCTTATTAATTAGGTATGTTTCCCAAAAGCCTAGATTAAAGATTTATTAAGGCAAATAAGTTGGGACGAATCGTTAAATGCACAGAAGTCAAATTTTATAACTATGCCGACGTTTAGACTGTTTTTTATGAAACAGCCCATGGACCTACAACGGGGGATTGCGGGTGCGTTGCCGTCCTTTTACTTGTATGTACACAAAGTATAAACAAAATTTGGTTTTGGTACAAAAACGTAACATTCTTGAGTTTGTATAGCTCGCTACCATTGGGAGTTACGTTAGTTTAAGATTTTTGTATGTGCAAAAACTATTCATAAAAAACTTACGTATAATTCTATTCTCTTCATTTACCGTATTTAACACGCGTATTAATTATGCTTATTAACAATTAAAGGCAATACGACGAATGTGGGTCAAGACGGTTAAAACGAATAAATCAAATGGCAACCATGATCTCATGTTACTATGTCCAGTGTAAATTAAATCCGCTATAAATCTTATTACAATACCAATAAGGATGATATTAGCTTGATTGGGGATCACATTTCGGTGGTTAGTAAAAGGCCGACAGCGTCATTACATTATTTTAAGATCATTATATCGCTGAGCTATTCATGACTGATATTGTAGGGATAATGTTTGTTCTATTAACGCTATTCTTTTAGATTTTCAGAGCGGAATGACTGTTAGTGCTTCGACCGGAAGTGTTGAAACGATTAATTATATATAGTAACTGCTTTTAGTGTGAAACGCGGAGTTTTCTATGTACGCAATTAAACAAAATTATAAAAATGGATAGCATACACCACGGACAGTATGTGCAATTAAGATGTACAGTAAAACCATAGTGAGGAAATCTTAGGCCAAAAATTCAAATTAACCAATACCTTTTGTTTTTTAAAGATATTTTTTTACAAAAGGTGCCCCTGTTCTATATAAAACGAGGAGTACGCTCGACAGATGTAAGGAATAAGCCCATGGACACTTAATGCCAGAAGTCTCGCCAGTGCGTTGCCGGCCCTTATTTATCATTTATATCCTCACCTATAAAGTACGTCGCTTTAACAATCAAACAACGATAACAATCTACTATTTTTGGTTTAATATGCAGTTCTTGCACTTTCCCCCTTTTCCTTAGCAGGGTTGCCTGGAAGAGATCGCTTCTTAGGGATAAGGCTGTTGCATTATTATTATAGCATCTTTATTTCCATAATGAATAATATATTAATCAAGTATATCATATGATTAATTATTACATAATATGTGCATGCATTAAAAAAATAAAATATTACTGTTAATAATCCTTAAATTTAAATTCCAATCATAATTAATAATTTCAATGTATATAAATTTTAAATGATAAATTAAAAAAAGAATCAAAATTAATTTTTATAAATCACTATGGAAGGCTGTTAGATTATTGTCCATTTAAGTCGACCTGATTTTATATCTACTCTTGCAACAAGTAAAAAAAACGGAACTAAAGATAAAACTCAAAATTATAATTCAAATCCAAATCAATTATAAACACAACTTTAAAATATTACCACTAAGTATAATCTATAATTGTTCATAATGGAATCTCATGTTACTAATAACGATTTTAATGTACGGTGAAAAATTTGTAATTGGTGAAATCAAAGAAATAACACGCCAACAATCAATTTCAACTATTAAACAGAAAACGAATTCGACTATAAAGCGTCCGATAAAATTACAAAAGAAATCAATAAAATAATTAAAATTTCTAATCGCACCAATTAGTGAATGAATTTATGGTTTCGCTTATTAAGACGCATATTGCCCGAAAGATTAAAAACTACTTGAATGCGCGGGAACCCTTTTTTCGTAACAATGGGCGCAATTAAGTTATTATTCGCGTAAAAAAGTAACGACAAGTGATGCGTTGGCATAGGCGTGAAGACAAAGAAACGCCGACTATTATTTTGTATTCAATATTGCGGATTTCTCTGGGGTATCGATTTCTATTCAACGGTTATTGTAAGCTTTCTAGAAGCTTAAGCTTCTGGACTTTTTTGACATTGAAAAGTTTATTCACTACTGTCGGGTAATAGTTGTTTGAATATTTTTTTTTATATAATAGGAGGCAAACGTGCAGAAGGCTCATCTGATGTTAAGTGATAAGCCCATGGACTCTCACAATGCTAGAAGGCTCGCAAGTGCGTTGCCGGCCTTTCAAGAATTGATACGCTCTTTTCTTGAAGGGCCCTAAGTCAGTAGGCAGCTGGTTCCACGTAGTGTTGCGCAAAAATTGCCTTAAAAACGATACACAGATTATAAAAACGCTCAACACCGGCTATAAAGTTCCTATACGCATAATTTAGCATCTATCATGAGCCATAGATAATGCATTTTTATTTTTTATTCGTGTGCTCGACTCGACAGAACAAATAAACATAACAGCCAACAACTCGCCGCGCGCCCATAAAAAACATACATTTGACACCCCTTATATTTGCTGACAAGGAAGCGAAAGGGAAAAAACCAGGCATGCTCTAATTAGGTTGTCGAGTGAGAAAGGCATTCGTCAGCACAATAATAATTAACACAGGATGGTAATGAAGCGCGCCATAAAAACTAATTGGAGGTACTAGGAGTGTAGGAGTCGGTAGGAGACTTGTCGCGGGGGCTGGATCATTCGATTGACTATTGTTCCAAATTCAAAACGGTTGTAATTACACGTTTTGTAGGTTTTACTTGTACGTTCTAATTAAGCGTTACCAGGATTTTTGGTTATTTAGAACTTTCTGGCGCCATGTTTGCTCATGTAAGAACCGTGAGTGATAGAAGCGGGATTATTATTATTGACATAATTTAATATTTGTGTTATGCCTAATAGTCTGTTGTCTATATTATCTTAATCAAAAAGCTTATTAATAAATTCTCCTATCAAAACAAATAGAGCGCTAATGTAGTAAACATGGCGCCGTGTTTTAAATCGAAAAGCCGGTGCGAACCGTCTATCAGCTAGTTGAAAAGGGAAATCAGTCAATAATGCACTAATTTCCCCTCCTTAATGGCTCAGTCCGGCCCTCTACTCAGACACTATTACGACACTGCAAGTTAGTGTATAATGAAATAACTTAGTTCGAGCTTTTAGTTACATATCGATGTGTTTGTTAAAGATGTTTCGTGTTTGAATTAGGTTTTATATGAAGAGAAATTTCACGTAAATTCTGGTGGAGTGACTCTAATATAAATTCGTTTACGAAGCTTAGTCTTAGTCATTTTAAAATCACGTATATGTTAGTTCAGGAAAATCATGAGGATACGGTTATGTCTAAGGCTCAAATATTAACGTGTATCGGACACAGAAGCCTGATCATCTACATCTTTTTGAAGTTATACTTCTTTAGGCGCGTTATGAAAAATTTATGAGAGTGAAATTTTACAATGCGCGCGCACCCGTGACACAAAATTAGGAGTGTGATTATAGCGTGCGCGAGCGAGATAGGAATAAGACAATCTACAAGTAAAAAGAAATAGAATATGCGTGAAGTTCGTATGCCAACAATTTTGAATGACCATAATGACATTTGTCATTTACTTTTTTATGTAATAGGAGCAAACGGCAGGAGCTCACCATTTAATATACCGCCGCCCATAACTCACAATCAGAAGGCTCCAATCGTTGCCCCTTTCAGGAATTGGTACGCTCTTTTTCTTGAAGGATCCTAAGTCGAATTGGTTCGGAAATATTCTTGGGCAGCTGTTCCACATAGTGGTGGTCGGCAAAAACTGCCTTAGAAAACGCTCTGTTGTGGAAACGGAGTCGAGGTGATACGGATGGTATTTTGTATTTTGCCTTGAGTCCGATGATGAAACTCAGCTGCAGGTATTAGACAACAACTCCTCTGAACACTCTCCCTTGGTAAATGCGGTAGAAGATGCAGAGAGATCCCACATCTCTACGCAACGCCAAGGGATCAAGCCGCACGGAAAGTGACTGGTGTCAGATTCGAAGCTCTTGTTGAATACGTCAAGTGGAAGGAGCTGGTACTGGGAGCTCCGCCCAGAGGTGAGAGCAGTACTCCATATGGGCCGAATTTGCGCTTTATATAGTTGCAAGCGGTGGCCCGAGTAAGTACCGTCTCCCTTCTGAGCACACCAAGTTTTTTGGAGGTAATTTAGCCTTTCCTTCCAGATGACCGCGAAACTGAACGTTATTCGATATGTCAAGCCCAGTATTCGATGCTAGCTGAGGCTTTAAGGAGAGTGTCTTCAAAGAGGGAGTAGGACAAAGGAGTTTTAGCGGAAAACGCCATACTTGTGTCTTCTTGGGGTTAAATTGGACTAGATTTAGTCTACCCCAGTCCGAGACTCCACGTAGAAGAGTTTCGACTTCAGACACAAGTTTGTTCCGGTACTCATCGACAACAGCCCGAGAAATACCTGCCCGGCCAGTGTAAAAAGTATCCCCATGCTGTCGTCCGCATAGCAATGAATGTTGCTAAGCTGCAACATATCATTGATATGCAGAATAAACAGGGTCGGGGATAGGACACAGCCTTGTGGGACACCAGATTCACAGGTTTCAGGTGGAGCATTCCTATACGACTTATGCTCCATCAGCAGAAAGTGAAATCAGTTTAATTTTCAGACCCATAGCTGAAGCTTCAGAGCAGTGCTCTTCCACACCCTATGAAGGCTTTCTATGTCAAACTTACCGCCAGCCCTCCCCTTACTCAATTGCCTCTCCCATATTTAAGTATACAAGGAGTCACCACCAGCACACGAAGCGTACTAGAATCCTAATAGCTTGGCCCTTGATACCTCAAGAGCTGGTTTAATAATGGTTTCCATTATTTTGAGAACAAGGAGGTTATACTATTGGGGATAGTTGACGGATAACCGTCGCTTTTTAGATGGATGTATCGAAGCATCTTCCAGCACTTAAAGTCGAGGTTAAAGGTACCGAAAAGGCCTTAAACCAATCAACCGTAAAATTGAGGGATGCCATAGGCCCGCTCACTTATGGATGTCCAGGGAAGACAAAGCTTTAGATAGCACTTCAATATAATTCGGCATCGTAGTATACACCCAATAATGTCGGTGGTTCCTTCCCTTATATCAAAGTGGAGTTCACGCAAAGAGAACTGAAGATGGCCTTTTTTCTATGGGCAAGTAGTCATCTCCTTCAGTGGTGGAATTGAGGGCAAAAATTCTTAAGCTTTGGCAAAGACAGAAGGTCAGTTCCAAGGAGGTGGCAATTTACAAATCTCAATTGTTATTTTTTAGATTTCTGCTTAAGACTACTTTTATTTTTTTATTCCATAGTAATAAGATGTCACCCTTCTCCACTTTAAAGATTCACCTTACAAAGCCCTTCAAAACCCTAAACCATGCTGGACTTGCCACCACCCACAAATGATAAAGAGTTCTACCCTCAACCACCTAAAGTCAGCACGCATCATCTCACGAAAACATAACCAAAAGACCCCTCATCAATACTTATATCCACAACCTAACACCGAAGAGGGCCTAACTTCCCACAAATTGATGAACCCAATGCTTCAACAAGACTTGTAGTTCTCCAGATTAATAGAAAGGTCAAAAAGAGGGTTTTACATATCTTATTGCGTAATCAGGACATTTCGTAAGTATAAGCAAAGCAAAGTCGTGAAAGGATCTTCCCCTATGTGGTTTTACAAAATCGATGGTGGGCGTTAAAATCGCCAATATAGATTTCAGCGTAGGAACCTTTGAGCAGGGAATTGTACCATTTGATTTCAATAGTCGTAGTTTCGTATTTCCCTATGGGACTTAAATATAGAATGCATGGTATAGTCTACCGCAGCAGAGGTTAGATAGGTCCTTCCTTCAAGCGTCCCAGACAGAAAGATATCCTCTCTGACTACACCAACTCCGCCCCGCAAAATAATGTTCCAATTTTACCCTAGGAGAGGTAGGAAGTATCAGCCGGGAGGAAATTGAGTCTGTAAAAAAGCCTTCCAGTTCTAAATGGTAGTATGCGTTGATATTAAATTGAGCCCCTAACATTTGTGAAGTCCACAGCAGTGGACGGGGGCCCCTTTGTTGAGTTCTCCGTTTGCCCCGAGAAATAATTTTTTGATGTTGAGCGCAATTCCCCCAGAATACGAAGGGCTAGCCTGTGCTCCACCACCGTCTGAATGTCCGTTTGACCCCAGGGGATTCTCCACCGCGAGCGCGTTGGTACCCCTGGGGTAGATTCTCTTTTCTCCTTATATTTATGGGGGCTCCAAGTCTTTAACAAACACGATACAATAAGTGAACTTATTGCATCACTTCACGCCGGTTTTTGAGAGACATGGTACTGCCCCGTTCTCCCATTTGCTGAAGCCCAAGCAACAGCATGGCACTCCCATAAAAGCAAGATGGCACCAGCATTTGCAAGGCAACAGCATGGCACTCCTTTTAAACAAATAAAGGAGTTTTAATTATTTTTTCAAAGAAATTTAGCGATGCTTTTTGAATTATAATCAGAAGTGATTTAAATTGAATATTTAAACCAATACTAATTAATATTTGTGAAAAAACTGTGCTCATCAACCTTCCTAAATGCTTCAATACAATTGAGGTTAACTATCCGTATGTATTATTATTATTATCGAGTAATGTTTTGATTAAAAAATTAACCACATTGTTTAATCAAAACATGTAATTTTTCTGATTTTATCTAGAAAATATAAGGAAAAGAGACAAAAAACAATTGATGAATCAGTGTAACTGCACTAAATTGAATACAAAAAAAGAGTTTTCATCTTATCGCTGTGAAACATCAAAAACTGGAGGTGGAACAAAGCCAAACTATTTTTAATATTGCCAAAGAAGTATAACTTCTTACGCGCGTACATAAGTACACGGACCCTTTTTTTTGAATATATGGTGAAAGTTTATATATGTAAGCGTTGTTATAATATAACTTTGGAAGATAATGATTCCCCTATAACGCGGTAGACCCGGAGCGCTTTATAGGAAAAGTCGTTGTAAGAGTTTTCTCGTAAAACCGTTTTTTTGAACAATTCAAAAACTTCGAATTTAATAAACTTATTTAGTTTAATATTATAACAACACAATCAAAACGTGCAAAGGTACGCAAAACGAAATATGGACTTGACAAATCATTATAAATTTCACACTACAGAAATATAACTTGAGAAATCTCTTGAGAAAGCGGATTATTGTATTTCTATTGGCATTGGTTATAAATATGTAGCGATATCACAATATTTTAGTTCAAGGTGTGGTTAAAAAATGTCAAATCCCTTTGGGGATTTATAAAACAAGGCGATTAGAACCATTATCAACAGACCGCGCTATACCATCATTACCTATCATTACGACGCATTAAGTTTTTTGATTATCCCTAATTCGTATAAAACAGAATTTTCCACATAATTGTACTTTAGGTGTGACTGTCATTATTTTAATTGCAAATGTCGATTGTAATTGTGGCTTACGAATATGTATTCTTTCGCTTTCTTTTGTTTATTTTTCACGCAAATTACGCGTATTAGTTTTTTCAGTGATGCCATGTAATTACTGTTATGTCGTTTATTTCAGGGAATTTTACACAAAACAGATTTGAAAATTAAATTGATGTGTAAATGAAATTTTTCTTTTATAAATTTCGTAATTGAATTTGGAATTACTTACGATTTGAATTGTGACTTACTTCCGGGTATACGTAGAAGAGCGTAGCAATAGTTTGCTACGAACTTTCATCTACGTACATTTTTTTAAATATGTATTTTACAAATTTCATATTTATTAGAGGAATTTTAATTTAAACATCTATCTATATAAATTATCTAAACTTTACTAACTTATCTGGACCATTAAAGAGAATCACTAAGTTTGAATTCCTGTGAAAGAATAACTGTTAAATAATGTCAAGTACTACTAGGTTGTTTACATAAGAAATTTGTGCCGAGCTGTTTAAAATTAAAATTCCGAAAATACTGTAAAAATTAAATGTTGACTCCACCTAAGTAAGTTTATTTGTTTTTTTTTCATGCTCATTAGTATCTTCCCTTAGGATGTCTTGTTAAAAAAGGCTTATAAAATCTATACTTTAATGTAAACAATAAATATCAGGTTGCTTCGCTTTAATTCCAATTGAAACTTTTTAAAAATATTATATGATAGGTTAAATATAATCATTTTTAATTTGCAATATTATTCATAATCTAGTTAAACTAAAAACGCATTTGGGTAATTGGCCTCAGATCGCGTCTATATCGTTCATGAATTTCTTCTTCATGTCGTCAAATTTTGGGTTTAATACATTGTTTCTTGCTCGTCAATATTTATCCATAGGTCTCACAACGTTTGCTTTCGCTGTATGTATTTTAATGACAACTTAAGTTAAGGCCCATCGGGCTCCGAATTTCTTTATCTACACGCAAAAGACATCAAAATGTAGAACATTTATCTGTCTACATGTAATGCACTCAAACATATTCACTCAAACATATATAGATATATTTGTCGATTTTCAATAACAATCTTATCTTTGTAAACGAAATTGTAAACGCACGGAGGGCGGTCACAGTTGATGGCGTATACTACTTACTACGCCTACAATTTCAATGCTTTTTTACTTTCTTTTTTACGCCATTTTCCATGGTCCGGCCGGGCGACCCGACCCGCGTTGCTTTTTGTTTTTTTAAATCAGTAAATTGCATATTTGAAAAACTACTGCAGGCTTCGAGGGATGTCGATTGAACGTGCGCGCTTTGTACGCGGTCAAATTTATATAAGGGGATTCTTTTATAAGACAAACATTCGGCTGACGGGCGTATATTTATTTGAAGTACGTTTCAATTAGTGGGAAAGTCGACAATAAGTCACTGAAGCAAGGCTATCTTTACAATTCGGTTTATTGACGACTGGAAATGTATCTTTATTGTGTAAGGTTTTGGAAATGGTTTTTATTTATATTTAGAATCGGTATCATAGATATATCGAGATTATCAGTTACTCTACATTTTAAAAGCTTGCCAACGCTTGTCACTGATATTAGTATAAGAAAATTAAAACACAATTTTTATTGTGATAAGAATTTATAATATACACGAAGCGATAGTAAAAAATTAAACAAAACAATTAATAAAACACTATTTTGACCGGATTGAAGTTATGTATTATTATAAATTTACAACTATTTAACATAATTTTAAATTTATCCGACGTTTCGCGTGCTTTACAGCGTGCGTGGTCACGGTGACTGAAGACAAAATATGTTGAATGTCAAAAAGTATCACAGCTGCAGAGAAAGTTGCATTATCTGTATTTATTTCCCCGGAGTTGGTATCGACTAAAACCCTCCATCTTTTAGACACAGATAATGCAACTTTTTCTGCAGCTGTGATACTTTTTGACATTCAACATCTTTTGTCTTCAGTCACCGTGACCACGCACGGTGTAAAGCACGCGAAACGTCGGATAAATTTAAAATTATGTTAAATAGTTGTAAATTTATAATAATACATAACTTCAATCCGGTCAAAATAGTGTTTTATTAAATGAATAAAAGTTATGTTAATCAAAGACAATACTACAAAACAATTAAATTATCAAAACTAAATGAAAATCGATTTCTAAATGTGAGGGGAGCAACTATGAACCCCCAGGCCCAGTCGCATTTATTAGAATGCTCAATCTGGATATCAGTTTTAGCCAAAGCGTTCCTTATTAGAAATTGGACTAGAACGCTGATGCTCGCTTAGTATGAACATATTTTCCTTCTTTCCTACCTTCTAAACACCTTCTGTGCGATAGCGATCGAGATAGAGACATTAGAGTATCATACAATGACGTGATTATAAATAGAATTACTATTTGCCTTTGACTAAAGTATAGGAAACAATTTAGGTACTTATACCACTTGATAATTGATATTCACTGAATATACTACGTTTAAATAGCGGCTTCTAAATAAGTTATTATATGATTTTATTCCGGTGCCATATAATATACCTAGATTATGTAAACATGATTATTATAAAGCTAAATTATAATTTGAAAATTAATTATAAATAGTACACGCATTATAACGCACCCGCGTTTGTGATAACGGATGGTGCAAAATTACCCTTACTTGAGATGGACCAGTGGGATAAAATAAGAGAGGACATCCATCAGAAACCTGGGAATATGGTATAAAAGGAATGGTGGGGAAGGATTGGAACGTGTGTCGGAAATTAGAGACATGTGGAAGAATGAGTGTCCATGGACTGATGACTGCTTTTTTTGGGCGTCTCGTTTGCCCTCTATTCTATAAAAGAAAAAGTGCAGGCTATTTTTATTTTATTTTTTATGGATAAGTATACTTGCAGGTGGTACCACAAATCATTGATTCTGAATTTAAATTAGAATCACAATTCGACAATTTTTACTGTTTTTTAATAATCGTGCAGTACCAATAATCACAACCCCACACCCTACAAATCAATAATACCCATTAAAACCCTAATAATTGTTCCCTAATTCAATTCGAATTTCTATTTTGAAAATTTGTATTGAACAATTTAACTAAGCAATTGAGTACACGCGCCCCGGGGGTCCCTGCTGTGACGTCATGCTCTTGCGCATAGACCTCTATAATCACATTTATGCGTACTTGTTATTAAGTAGTTGATAATTGGAATTTAAAGTGAATTTGACCTATACTTCACCAGAGTGTCGATTCAATAGAAATGAGGAGAGACGTTTTTTAATGGCTTGATTTGAAATGTATAGACAAATATTATTGCATTTTTTTTTCTGGTCTGTGGAAGTACACATGTCAGAAGTGAAACTTCTTTGGCAAATTTTTAAGCCTTGTTCATATTTATACAAATCTAACACTTTAGATTTCCGAGACTTAGACTGAGGGAAAAAGAAAGATATGTTAGGAATTTAATCAATTTAACTGTCATTAAAATATTCAAAGTGTCAAAAATTAATACAAATTATAAATTTAACTTTTTAATGTATTTCTTTGATAGTAATAACACGTGGCATTTTAATTTACAATTCTTCATTTGAGATTTCAATAATTTTTGCATAAAATTCTCTTTACGAAATTTTATTTTCTCACTCTCTCTCAATCGGTCTCAATCGCTCTCTTCCTTTTCTACGACAAAAACGCTGCACATCTTCGTGACGCTTATATTATTGTTATTGCGTTTCATACGTATAAATTTTACCCTCATCGCCTAAAGAAGTTTCACTTCAAAAATAAAATTAATGTAACAATATTGGACTTGTATTTATTTCCAGTCCATCTATTTTTGAGACCAGTGTTTTCCTAGTGCCTTCAGCGTGCGACTATCATTGTTGAGGTCGTAGATTCGATCTGGCTGTGCACCAATGGACTTTCTTTCGAAAACATCGTGAGGCTTGCCTTAGACTTAAAAAGTCGACAGTGTGTGTCAGGCACAACAAGCTTACCTACTTGCTTATTAGATTGAAAAATGATTATGACACATTAGAAATAACAGCCCATATCTAATGTGTACAGTTTGTTTGCATGTAATTATAATGTTGAATAAAAGGTTAATTCTGTGGACAGAGCAAAATCACAGAGTTATCAAAATTTTAATCACTATTCTTCGCATTAGTGTTAGTCAATTTGAACTGCTTAAATATTCAAAGTGTCCAACCATTATAAAAATAAAAATATAGCCTTTTGTTTTTATAAAAGTATACCAAATAATTCTTCATTTGAATCAATAATTTTTATAAAATTATCTTCTGTATATGTCCGTGATCATTTCTTTTTTTAATCAGGCAAAGCAAAGCCTGATTTCTGTGCAACATGTTTAAATCCCGCCGAATACACAAATCTTCACCGTGATGCTTATTTAATAACGTATTGTTATATTCAATTTAATATGTCATAATAAATCCCATGGTTGCCTAAAAAATTTCAGTCCAGAGAATTAATAATATGTAAAAATATTTTTTTAGACTTTCACGGTATATTATTAGATAAATTCCATACCAATCGAAAGTTATGAAGCCCATAGAATATGCAAACTAGGTTGTTTTTAATGCAATTAATTATTTATGTGTTATTTTGATGTGACACTAAAGTATATAATACATCTCTAGTAAAAGAAAGTACTAGTATGAGTGAACATCTTCGATTAAAAATATAGATTGAAAAATTTAAATACGACATGCAATTATAAAATATTTTTTTTAAATATTAATTAAACATACTCTGGACTGAAATTTGCTAGGCAACCCATATGGATTATATTTATTGACATATTAAATTAAATATAAAATACGTTTCATTAAATAAGCATCTCGGTGAAGGTCGTAGTATATCGGGATCTTATACTATAGGTTTCGATAGCGAGTGTTGCACTCATAGAAACAAAATTTATTCGTGATTCAAACACATGACCTCAGAGTTGAGAGTGGCTCGTTCAATACACGTCAACACTGCTAAAAGAATTAACGTTAGTAGTTAAGGAGTCATACTTAGCATTTCTGGACTCTCAATATCTTCGAGTAGTTACAAAAACTTATTTCCCATACTTTCAAAATACATCAGCGATCCAAAATCAATTACCGGAGTCATATTAGGGTAAACAAAAATACACTCTGATCAGTTCAGTAATTAGTTTACCGGCCAATAAATGGTTGGTAATTGAAGGGAAATTACGATATAAATGAAAAGTTTCCATTGAATTTGATGTTATTTGGGACCCTATGACATCTGCCATTTGTAGACCCTTAGACTTAACAACCCTTTTGTAGGCGTTATTTTGACGAATTACCAAGAGGTTAGTACGTAAATTTTGTAGCGGTTTTTAATTATAACAGCTAGTTCAAGTTAATTTTTATAAAAGATTAGCAGACCGGCCAAGCGTTGCTGTGGCTAAGGTTTTTGTTATATCACATAGTGGTAAAATATTCAAAGGAAACGGTAGGAGAACACAAAGCTTTTTTAGCCATTAAATTGTAGCTTATGTGAAACGTTGGTACTTCCAACACAGCGCCACCTGTTAGAATTGTGACTATCAAATAATAAACGAATATTTTGCAATAAAATAATATTGCGGGTATAAATTGATGATAGGGTATAAAAGATGTAAGCTATCCTATCTTTTAAGTTAGATCAAACCGCACACGGTGTGCAAATTTGATTGAAATCGGTTCGGTAGTTTAGGAGTCCATAGCGGACAAACAACATTACACGTAATTTATATATATTAAGATTTTACAGAATAGCCCTACAGATTATGACATTATGTACCATCATAACTTCTATTTTCCTAAAAGGTAATTCGAAAATGAAGTAAACAGCCCAAATAGAAGAGTCTTTCCTCCAACTTTGATTTTGATCCTTTTGGTGTAGAGACTCTTGGGCTGTGTTATGTACAGGCACTAATTATAGATTTAAGTTGGCTCCTGGTAGATAGCACCGGCGACCCCAAGTCTGCTTTCCTAGCTCAACGAATAAGTATCGCAATACAGCAAGGATACCCAAAGCGACCAAACGTTTGTAATTTGCTTTAATTTTCTATTTATCAATTTTTTATTATTATTACTGGTTAAGAATAGTTGAAAAATAGATTTCACTAATAAGTACATCATATCTATGCTTCTAAAAAGTTTCTAAGTAAGGCTGGGTTAGTTTTTGTACTAAAACAATATTATAAAACCGACAGCATAACCATTTTTCAAAGCACAATATGTTCCGAGTGCAACAGAGTGGTTGATAAAATATTAAAATTTAAAATTCGAATGTCAGTAACTTACAAAGTGTTGACATGCGGCGCCAAGTTCAAAATCGCCCCAACATGACATTTCGCGCGTCGATCCACATGATTTAAGAATTTAGGCGGAATGCACATGCGGTCATGCACTATACATTCATTCGCGGATTATAGATTGATTATATATTTGTCCGTCGAAAAGATTGTATTTGTATCTTTTTGTCTTAAGAGTCTCTATCCTTATTATGCCATGAGTATAGTTAAAATGTTCCTAATACTTCACTATGAATACAACAGATTTGTAAGCATCACAAAACCCCTTCGTAATAGTAAATCTTATTAAGGCTTTCCCTATTAGAAATCGCAATATCTGATCTTGACCTCACAGTACTATTTTGAATTTGAATAGCAAAATCACTGTGGGAAAACAGTACCAGGAAATAAAAATATAAAACTGCAAATCGAAATCACACTTAACCTGATTTATCAATTTTTTTCTCGCAGGGTAATTATTATGATTTGTAGTTGCTGTACTTGAATTCGATAAAATACGAAACATAATTAAAAAGTGCAACTTAATTGCGTGCTAATTAGATTTATTTTTTTATTCATGATGATATTTCAGTTTAACAAAATACTTCAAGTCTAAATATTACGTCAGTCGTTTCAATTAATATTTCTTCGTTGTCGTTTCGTAGTCGAATCGAGTGCGCGACACCGGACTCCTGTCTGCATAATACATGGCCATACAGTGTTACCGTACGTCCGACTTTAATTATATATCTGCTACAATTTCGCCTTTTTTCGAGTATTTTTCACAATTCCTCTCCCCATCCCCCGGTCACCCTACCGAACGGGCAGTTTAAAAAAATGCTTACGCGTGTGTGTAACATATCGCATTTCGTCGCAGCCAATTACGCCCTCGTTGCCGGACTGGATCTCAGCTCGGCCCTTAGCGCGCCCGCAACAATAACAACGCTACGTGCAAGACATCTAACACTGACACGCTTTATTGCAATCACGCTGGACGACGACGCGGGACCAATAAGCCCCGCTCAACTTTTCCTGTAACAGGCTGTTATTTCACGATTTTAAATCGCTTCTCAACCCGTTAATGACGCGAGTACAAGTGCAGATCGGCGGCTCCGTTCGGCCGCGGACCAATCTATTTAATAACCCCCGCCGGTGACACCCCGCCCGGCGGCCATCGCCAATTTTTACCCCCTACACCCTAGCACCCGCCCTGAAAAAAATCCAGAGCGTTTTAAAATTAATGAGTAAAAATCTACACACACATCCGCACGGCCAAGTATTCGTGTATGCCCGCGCCCGATAATACCCACTTTGCGGCCAAATAATGAAGTGTAATGTATTCGCGGAGTCGGACCGCTCTAGCTCCGCGCGCTCAGACGAAATCCGTGATCGTCGAGCCATTTCCATTAGGACCAACTATCCGAGGAAAAATTGAGTACAAATTGAAAATTGGACGGGCGCGCTAATTCCGAGCGGAGCGGCGCCGCGGCACAAGCGAACGCAGTTAGATAACATTTGTAGAGGCGGGGGGCGGGGGTGTCGCCCCTACGCAACGCCGTTTTTATTTTGGCCGGCCTTTGCCCCCTTACCCCCTTCGTTCGTCCAACTTCATCTGAATAATTACTGATTTTTTCGTGTACCGCTGATTATTTCGAATGTTATTTGCTGGTGATAATTTTTTCTGCGAACCGTTGTCCGGTTTGGTCAGCCACCTCATATTTTATTCCGTGGTTGAATTTTAAACAAATGTTCTCTAACTCAGCCGCATCAACTATTAAGCCAGTTTTCACTTTGATTTTAAAATTCACAACACATTATCACCGAAACACCACCCAATCATCCAAACAATGTATAAAATATATATATATATATATATACATATATATATATATAAACACGAGAAGAAATACGCAACGTACAAACAATCTATATCAGCCCGAGAAAGTATAACTTTCTAAATTTTTTAAATAAAATACTCCAACAATGACTAGGTTGGGTAAAATCCATTCGAAATATATATAAAAATCAATAATAATTCGTAACATTAATTTCAAATAACATTCCTCATTGCAATCTCCTCTTATTGAATGTAGAACATTAAAAGTTGAGTATAATAAAAATGCGTTCAATTAAATCGCTAATCGAAAAGTCTAATTATTATGCTTATTCGACAAGTGACAAGTCGAGCCGATGGCGATCGCTTTGGCAAGGATTTCGGGTGACCGCCCACCACCCCGCGGGGCCGCATTTTTTCCAACCACCACTAAAGGGGTTGATTTTTTAAACTGATGACGCTTTCATTCCGCGCTGTGCAACTCGGCGCGCGGCTGTATGTGTGCCGCGGATAAATAAATAAAAAAATAAAAATATGAACGCCAGGCCGATACGTGCTGCGCTATCTAACTAAACTTTTAACAAAACTTTTCAACGTGTACAAGTGGAAAAACGTGGAAATAGTTTCAATAAAAAACTTTCTAATAAGATTTTATTATCACGTGTTTGTGAGTAGTGCGTTTCTGAACTTTCGACAAAGTTTTCGGCTTCGGGACGTGTTGTGAAAAATTCGGAAAACTCGCCAACAATGCAGCGTGTTACGGGAAAATTATAGAGACTGAAATTTTCCGGAAGTGACGAACTAATTAAACTAAGTGTGGGGAGAATGACATTGTCTTTCGTAAGTAATTTAAAAATTATATATTTTGCTCGATTTAATTATGAGATAAGATAGTATAGTATTTTACGTTGTATTAATAACGACAATAATTGGTAAAAAAACTTTGCTCATTTAAAAAAGTACTGTAATGTACTCTAACGTAATATTATGAAAAACTATTTTGAATATTTAAATTATAACCTAATTCGATGTATATAATATTATTAGTTAAAACGTTAAACACTCCTAAATATAGCAGTCAAAATTTACCATAATATTGAGATAAAAATAATATATTTCCTTATTAATAATAATCAAAAATCTCTACTGATTACTTCTATTATTTAATAAATATTAACTTTAAATCAAATCATTATATAAAAGACCTCATCTAATAGTTAATTACACCTTATGTAACCCACACGCCGACAATTTAATTAAAAAACACATAAATAAAATTTATGCATGATTAATTTTAGACAACAATATACTTTATTATATTTCCAAGGCTAATATTAATTATAGCTAATAGCGGCAATTATCTATTAGACATAACCGCCATCGATAAAATTTTATCTTAATTTCCTTAATTATTTATCAATTTCGATAAATACAGCCTTAACAACAATTAAATTAGGATTTCTATTTTATTATATTTGAGTGAACTCACGAGATTTTTAAATTTAGAATGCGTGGTGGATTTTACGAATGTTTTGAATCAAAAGTTCTTTATTTTTGACGATTTACTACTTTTATATATATAAAAAAAAATACTAAGCTGTAAGTTAACTTCGAAACACACAATTAGATATAAAGGCCGGCAGCGCGCTTGCGAGCTTTCTGGCAATGTAAGTGTCCATGGACATCAGCATTAACATTAGGTGAGCTTCCTTCCTGCCTATTTTATATTTTTTTAAATATATTATTATTATTAGTAAATCACGGTGTACAAGAAGTACATAATAAGCTTTATGTCCACGTATACGTAAATTGCTATGCGATTCGATATGATTTAAAAACTAAAACCATGAAATCAAAATTTGTTATCTAAACACTAGAAACTGAACAAGCTACAGTCACTTCTTCCTTGCGTCTTTGTCTTCCTTTATCTAAACGTAATTGTTTAGATTATAAGCTTTAAAAACGCTATGAAAATTAGGTACTTCTGATGGTTCTATATTATATATTATGAATAACGGTTCGTTTAAAGTTACAATACTAACAAAGGCTAACTCATAATTTAACGTCAAAAGTTTTTTAGCAAAACCATCCGAATACTTTTTTCCGGGTCTTAAACAACATCGGTACCTATAACATTCGCATTCGACAAAATCTAGATTAATTTATCTCAGAACTTTTAACTTCATAAGAAATACTAAATATGTAAATGTGTTTAAAATAAATAAGATTACCAAGAGCTAATGAAGATTAAAATGAAAATCATTTTGTCAAATGTAGTAAATAAAAACTCTTCAAAATAAAAACTCAAACTCAAAATATCTTTATTCATGTAGGTACACAACAACAAGTACACTTATGAATTGTCTGAAAATTAATTGTAAATTTACATTTACTACCAGTTCGCAAGTCAAGGGCGTAGAGCGGGTAAGAAGAACTGGCAAGAAACTTTCCGCCACTCTTTTTAATCGCCAAGTATATATACGTAATATTTATTCATTAATAAGAAAAAAATATAATAACTGAATCTAAGTATGCGTTTACACGGCTTGCTAAAGAACTTGCTAACTACCCAGAGACAGAATTTGTTCCTTGTTGCCCAATTATCAGCTATGAATATAGTTGTCCAACGATTTGTTAAGAACCGTATATTGAAATTGAAATGTGGGACATTGATGAGGGTTCCTAGACATAGATAACTATGTTTATAAAATAATTTAGTTATAGATATTTATTTATTTGTAATCTTACAGCAATACATATTATAAAACAAAACACTTACAATATACAAAGCCAAAACAGATTACATAGATAAGCAATATATATGAAACCGAAAACATAAGTAAGTACATTGAATGACAAAAAGAAACAAAAAAGAAAAGATAACTGAAGCGTAACATTAAAAAAATTAGAAATTTAAATAAAAACGAAATTGTTACTGCTAAAGTCACAGTCTTTCCGCCTCTTCAAATATTTCCTCACATCCTCGTTGGTGAGGTGAAAATATCAATATCCTCATAATTAGTGTCATAGTTAGATAAAACCCGAAACATTGGCGAATTATAAAGGTAACTCGTGTTCGTACGAGGCACATGGAACAATTGTGAATATCTTGTCGCATACAGTGGAGGGATTCTTAGAGAAATCAACGACAGCAAATAGAGGCTATCTATCCGCATTAACAATTAAAAATAATAAGTCTTGCTGACTCCGTCGACATCTATCGAAATTGATACTGTTAAAAACTAAGGAATTTCACAAACTTTTTTTGTATATTTTCGACAGCTTTTATATATTATGGAGACCAGGTGAAACGTGCCCGCGTAAATCGCGTTTAGATCAGATTGATAGAATGTAATGTTAACAGTCTATCATAGTAGGCATTTTTTTAAGAAGACGAACCGTTATTCAAACCGTGAGTAATTGCAATTAGTTACCAAGCGATTAAGCGGCTGTAGCAGCTTTAATTGCGCGTAATTGTATATTCTTATAAGAATACTGCATTGATCGACTTGCCCCTGCTTTACAAACAACGCAACGCTTGGATTTACAGTATTAAATATAGCAATACTAAGTTCTTTTTAGGCATTTTTAAAGTGTGCTTCCATTGTCAGCAGGCGGAGTCGGACCGGGAAAGCGGCGCTAGTTCGCCGGAGGGTGGCGGACCGCGGGCGCAGCTAGCCGAGCCGCGGACCCCGTCGCCGCGCGAGCGCACGCCGCACCAACCCCACTTGAATGGCTCTAGTGAGTTCGTACTGAATGTTTTTTTAATTATTACATTAACGATTAAATATATTCTTAAATACTAAGAATATTGTTTTCGAAATACAATAATTGACCTTAAACCAAGGCACATTCTCATAAGTTTGTCAATTAATATTAACGTACCCTACGTTACCCATTTAGAAAATATGTGCTAAAAATATGAAAATGTTTTAAAAGCGTAAATATATTTTCTCAATAATAACAGTACTAAGCTCTTCCGAAGGTTATTCTCATTTTCTATAATTTCACTACCTTATTTATTACATAATTTTTTTATGAAAATTATAATATAATATTTTCTCAATAGACATTGATCTTCCACACCTTTGGGTCTAATAACCTAATCATACTTTCATGAAAACTACTAAAGGAATCTTGTGTTGAACATTTATGATATTTCTAGACAATTATTTCCTTAATGTATAATTATGGAGTGTACAATACAACCTTTGACCCCCAGTGGCATCGATGTTCCAAAACCTGCAAAACCTGGCGAACATGCAACAAGGGATGCCGATTTCGCAGCAACAGATGTCACAGCAGATGTCGCAGCTGGCTGCGAATCTCCAGGGTCTCACTTCCATGCCGAACCCTGTCATTAATTCGCCACTTAATTTGAGTGTTAGTGCACCAGGTAATGATGCATTTTAAATTATACTAAAGCATGATTAGTGTTTTAGACGTTAATTAGGTATATCCTATGCTTTTTGATGAAAAACATTTGAGTTTTTTAAACGGAAAAACAATTGATTCTGGTGAGTTAATAATATGTGTCACGTTATTGAATAATATATATGTTTTTATATTAATGTAGTAGTATGTATGTAGTAGATTGAATATTTGTCATGTCCCACTTCATTCGTTTTCCTGTTGCTATAGTAAAATATTCTCAAGACTAACGATATTTTTCCTATTTAACTTCAAGATGTCGTGAAAATCTAAAAAGTGAACATTATTTCGAATTGAAACTTCAACCCTTAAAATTATGATTAGGTTATTAAAAAGCAAAAAATACGTTTCAAAGCTAGTATTTGTTCATGTGTTAATAAACATTTCATTATTTCTCTTAAATACAACTTCAAAAGTAATCATTAAATTACGCACTTAATATATAAAGATATTAATTTTACATTAGAGTTCATTTAACGATTCTGAGTAGGGCTTTAATAAGACCCGTGCACATCCTAAAATCGTTCTTCATTATTATTTCCACAAATAGGAAATCAAATGACGTCAAGGCAAATTTTGTAGTTACATAATGTAAAAAAACCCTTCAGCTTTATTAGTATAGATTACCCTAAAACACTTATCTCCATCTGCAAAGCTTTCGTCCCAAATTAAAAAGTCCAACTTGATTGCGCAATCCCATAAATACTGGAGTAACTAAAAATTTAGAAACAAAGTTGCAATTGAATTAAGCTAATTCTATTCTCGTCCCCTGCACTTCGCAGATCCTATTTTAGCAAAAACTGTTACCTTTTGCCTTTTAAGCCCTTAGGTTTGAGCGCGTCAAATAGACCACTCAGCTCTCGAGGGTTAACCACTAATTAGACGGAATGGTATAATAAGCGAGACAAGGTTTGTGCATTAAAAACTTGAAAATCGAGGTCAGAAATTAGGTAATTACCGAACCAAATCGATTAAAAATCTTCCCCATCAATCGAAATAATGAGTTGAATTTTTTCACGCGTTATCATTAAGAATTTTATTGTCTTAATAGAGATAATTATACATTTTTTTCGGTTCTTAATTGATGCGCTGTATTACAAAATGAAATGTCATGGTGTATGATATAAATGTTTTTCGTTTTGTTCGTGATTTGTGATGCTCGAATGACGATATCGTTTTATTGTCTCGATTATTTTATTGTTAATAATTATAATAGAAAGTATAGGCTTGATTTCAAGTACCATGACAGATGGGTACCGTTATGCCATATAGATAGAATCATTAAATACAAGTAGTACCTGATTGCACAATTAAGCAATTTTTGCAAAATTCAAATTTGGTTACGGTATTGTCAAAAACGGTTTTCCATTATATTTCGTTGTTTCGTGTTATAAATTTTATTGTTTGTTGTACAATACAACTAATCGGGTGTGAGAGGTATTTGTTGGGTTTTATTTGTTAATGCTAAATTCGATTTCTATATCACCAATCGTTATTCGTCGGATATCGGAAATCGCGTTTGCTTGTACAGAGATAATTTCATAGGATCATACACAGAAAAATCTTCATACAAGTGTATGTTATACATTCCTCCTTGACATAAATATCATTAAACAACGTATTATACAAATGAAGTAGTTTTAGTGATAAAGAAAGTTAATTTATCGTTTTTTTGTCTTTTCATTTAAAAAAATATTCTTTTCAGGAATGGGATCACCAAACCCAGTGAGCAATAATAATATGCTACCACCGGCGATGCCTTCCCCGATGCCCCAATTAATACTAGCTTCTGGTCAGTTGGTTCAAGGAATCCAGGGGGCACAGCTACTTATACCGACCTCACAAGGTGTGTACAATAATACCAAAAGAAACTCTTAAATGCCGAAGAGACAAACTGATCACGAGCTTCCTGGTAGTGTCCTTATATCAGTTTACTTCCTACCCGTTATTTCCCTGTGCTATCAAAAACTAATTACCTATATCCTGTAGTACTTTGAAATAATAATTTCCACACCTTGCAAATTGGGTATATATTTTGTGTTCGATTCTCGGAAGTATTATTTCGGGTAAAAAAGGCTGATCACACGTTTACCTGGAAATTAATAAAACTAATGCGGAAACGTTTCACAGGCAATTATTCCTACATCATTAAGAAATCAATCTATTGTGGAATACACGTGATCTGTATATTTAATCTAGTACTATCGTAATTTATACTAGACAAGATATTTAAAAATGTATTCTTCAACAGGCATCGCAACCCAAACAATCCTAACAATACCGGTGAACCACGTGAACTCCAACGATCAGATGGTAAACTTAGCACTTAATAACGGCCAAGTGGTCTCCACATCCCTCGCCAACCTTCAAGCGATGGCCCAGCCTCACCAACTCCTAAACTCAAACCAGCAGCAGACAAACATACGGCCGAACATGCTGAACCCATCTCTATCAAACGCCTTATTAAACCCCGGCTTGCCGAACTTCCTTTCAAACGGAGCAAGTAATGCGCAGGAGTTGCTTCAAGCGTTACAACAACCGCAAGGGAATCACAACCTTCTGCAGACAGTGCAACAGAACAATATGCCACAGCAGATGCAAGGCAGACGGTCGTCATCGCCCAGACCGGATAGACATTATAAGGAAAGAGAAAATTTTGAGAGATTTGTAGGTGGATCCAGGGAGAGGAACGAAAGGGATAACACAGGAGCGAATGCAATGAACAGTATTAATAGGTAAGTCTGTTTATAACAATTTTTATTATAAGTGGAGAATTGAGGACAGGTTTTGCATGAAAAAGCTGAAGTTCCAGATATATTCATTCCGATTAGATACTATTTTTAATAAATATGTTTTAATAACTTATCTAAGAAATTAAGAATTGAACTGTGTACCAGTTTCATTTCTGGAAGGCGGCGAACACTATACACTATACAGCTCATGCAGCAGTGTTGCCTAGTGGCTTGAGCGTGCGACTCTCACCCTTGAGGTCGTAGGCTGTGCACCAATCGACTTTCTTTCTATGTGCGCATTTAACATTCGAATCGTGAGGAATCCGGCTTGCCATAGACCCAAAAAGTCGACGGCGTGTGTCAGGCACAGTCTGATCACCTACTAGCCGATTAGACAAATAATCATGAAACAGATACATAATTCTGTGGCACAGACCTAAACATTTTATAGAGCCACTGATTTTATACATTAAGTCGTATTTTATCAAACAACTTTACATGTATTATGAAATAAACGTTGTGAAAAAATGAGGATATCACAAAAATTGCACTTATAGCTCCGGTTTTCATGCAGCTTAGGAACTAACCTGTTAGAAAGGATGCTCGAAATCATTAAACCAAATATTTTCATGTGCTAATGAAACCAATCAAAACTAAAATTCTCCTAAATCTATTTCTATGAAATGTTTTCCCGTTTCATTTGATAAATCAAAATTTGAAATTTGAAATTCGAATATGTTGGAGTATCTTTTGATGGGTTCCAGGGCTGCGTATATACAATGACCTGAACATTACTCGTGACTATTTTCGTATTATTTGTAATTATAATTACATGATTTACATAATGTGATACTTAAAAACTTCTATGTGCGAAATTTCTTAAAGGTATTCTCATCATTCCCATTGAAGTATGTGAGGCTATCCGCTTTTCGATATTAAAGGTGAAGGCCTAGATGAAAACTCTCCTAGACTCCGGTTCTCCCAAAATACCAGCTTCTTCTTCTCTTTTTCCTTTGACCAAATTAACCGAAAGGCTTGTTGAATTGTCAATCTTCAATGTATTACTGATCGACTTGATTCTCTCTCTCTCTACGCAGAGACATTGCAGCTTTATGCGTCTTCTATAAAGTGTATCGGAACACTCTCCTTCTGAAGAGTTGATCCCTTAGGTTCTTTTGCGAACTAGGTAACTGTAAAATTTGCTGTAAAAGGTCTTCTCTGGAAGATACGACATCCAATTGTTTAAAAAGAGAACATACTCCTACCTCGAAGGTAACCCAAGGTATGAAAATGACTAAAAAAGATTCCATAAATCGAGTACGCTGCGGAAAGTATTAACAATAGAGCAAAGTGATGTACTACTGTTTGATAGAAGACATCAATATCTACAAAAATTATGTTTAACAAAAATATTCACTCGATCGGTGAAGGAAAACATCGTCAGGAAACCGGCTTGCTTTAGACCTAAAAAATCGACAGCATACGGCACAGGAAGTTGATCACCTACTTGCCTATTAGATTGATAATGAAACAGGGTTTTACAACTGATTTATTTTTATTTAACCGAGATAAGATTAAGGCTATGGAAAGTCCTGCTACCGAATTAATGCGGGTGAAACCGCGCAATAATAAACGTAAAAAGTCGATAATAAAAAAAAAACTTCTAATGTTTTACCGGTAGATAAAGTTGGCGTGGGTGCAATGACAAATGTTAGCTGTAATTATGTGACAATGAGCGTAATTACTCGGCCGACACGAATGTGTGTGTTTAATCAACGGTAGTCGGTGTAGGCATTAAATGGAATTTGAAAGGGTCTGCGAATTACGTCTTTGTATATTGCAAATGCTAGTTTCTTTATTCATATTCCTAGTGAGGCATTCAGTATTTAGATAGTCTGATGAAACCTGGCACAGTGGCTGCTTTGTATCTAAGAACTATCCTTATATAATTGTTTAGTAATTTTACAGAATAAAACGACAATTTAAGAATTACATTCAGATTTTAACACCTGGAGTGGTGATTCTATTCAATGTGATTGGTTTATCATTCTACTTAGTTACTTTATAATAAATATGTCTAAGCTTTCATTGGGTAACAGATGTGGTGTTTAGACATCAATATTTTGTGTATGTTAAGTACATACACAAAAGACAAAACAATTACAAAAACGTGTGTGATAAAAATCTTTCCAAAAATTTTATTCTACTTTTGTAGAAAAAACTAAAATGTTGAAAATAGCTATCTTCAGGGTGTCAGTTTGTTGTGACGGTGTGCGCGCGCATCGTAAAAATTTACTCTTATCATTTTTCTCTAACGCACCAAAAGAAGTATAACTTCAAAAATACATTAAAATTCTCGATATTCCACATGTTATGTTGTTCGTAAATATAAATCACCAGAACAACACTCCCCCAGTGGAGGGGTAATGAAAAAGTTTCTATGAAAAATCCTGTACAATGCTACGACCACTTGACACGGCAAGAGGGCCTAATTTTTTTGAATTTAATTACAAAAACCAACATGCAACTAAATTATTACCATATTCATTCACTTACGAAAACATTTTAGATCTTATCAAACAATTGTCAGTAAAAGGTACAACATTATTAAAGCGCAAGGAATTTTATGACTTCCGATAAATATACATTCACAAATTCTACACAAGTTGTTTCCATTCGAAGCATTTATACGAAACATTTGTATTACTAGTTGCATATGGTGCATTTGGAGATTCGCTTTTCAACAAAATGGGTACAAAATCTACACCTTTTTTTTATAACAACGGGAAGGAGGTTTACCTGATGTTAAGTGATACCGCTGCCCATGGACACTCACATTGCCCGGCTCGCAAGTGTTTTAAAACAAGTTCTAAAACACCAATTCGTTTTGTGGTCAAAACCTCACTTTTTAAATGCATTGTCACGAGTTGGTTAGTGTTTCTTGGGTCAACTATGCCTCCTATTTACCTGAAATTATATTTAATTAAGTACCCAAAAAGTTGGGAAATATTTCTATCAAATATAAATTTACAGTTTTTTAATGTTATAAAAACTGGGCAATATTGATTACACTGACAGAAGTTGTTAGCGCCATCTTTCGTTTAATTTATTTAGGACTGTAGATTTTATTATTAGATACGGATATTAGATTTCGTTCTTGTGTAAGTCCATCGAAAATGTGTGTCGCGTAAAAGACAAAATAAAATCATTCATATAACTATTATTCAACAATCAGTGGTCTGTATCTTGACGCCGCGATGGTAATAAGGAAAACAGATTTGCTCCACAATTATCTATCATAATGAGGTATTTTATGGTAATTATAGACAGGATGTGCCTCGCTTGATATAATTACATAATTCACACGAATAATTTTCTGCTTATGATCGTGCGGAAAAGGACGGAGTTTTATAATTGTCACTGTCTTAAGTCATACAATTCATAACTTCGAGGTTTTAGCGTTTCATTTGTTTGTTAGACAATTTTTTAAGCACGTGGCATAGATCTTTCACTGGTTAAGAGTGGGCACTAATCAAATTCACTCATCGTAGATTTGATCTTATCTAAGTATCTAAGCCTTATGCTGATAAAGGATAGGAATCATTGTTATTAATTTATTTTATTATTATTTATTTATTGTCATTGAACATGGTGTAATGGTTGCAGCTCCTTACAAACGTTGTGTAAAACAAAAAACTTGTCGATTAAAAAGAGTGGCGGAGAGTTTATTGCCAGTTCTTCTCTTCCGTTCTACGCCCTTGATTTGAGAACTGGCAGTAAATGCAAAATTAGAAACATTAAATGTATTTTTTTTTGACGTTCATAAGTGTACATTGTGTTACCTACATGAATAAATGATTTTTGACTTTGACTTTGATGCTTGAATCAAAAACAATAAATATGTATTGATGCTTCACTTTAAATTAAATGGTAGACTCAAATTTAAATCAAAAGCATTTGGCGTTTACTTCCTTTTTGTACCGTATCGTCCATCTCATCTCACGCAAACTTCAGGCATAGGTACGTTTGTTTCACTAGTCACTAGAACGAGCGGGGCTCGCGGGTGAAATCATGAATTTTGCTAGCATTAGGCCGTTTCTCCACTGCTCCGGTCCGGCAAACGTTAATTACCGATCCGATTTAGAAACTCACGACAGTACTTACGTACTTCTCCACTACTCCGGCATCCGGTTTTTAACGATTCGATAACTTGCTAGATCGGAACGCGGTGTTTATTTATAGTTTCTTTAATTTGAAAGAATCTTTATAACCTGGACCAAACCAAAATTATGTTGCTATTTATTTATATGTTTATATCATAGTATTAGTGAACTATTTATTAAGTAGATTATAATATTTTAAGATAGACAATATAAAAAAAGTAATAAACTTGCCACGGAAATAAAATATTTAGAATTAAGAACGTTTTATTAATAAAATAAAGTATATGGGTTTTATTTAATATAAGTGTTTCATGATAAATATACAAGTATCGATTATTGTCGGATCGGATATAGTGGAGAAGCGCAATCCGGCCTTCCGGTATTTTTCTCATGACTCATTCCGGTATCCGACGCCGGACCGGAGCAGTGGAGAAAGGGCCTTAGGCGCGCTCTTAAGACCGTTTAGATCAACGACAGTTTCATCAAGCCGAAGATAGTACGATATTAAAAAAAATATGTGTTTAACTCTTTTTAAATGTTGTATACATCTTTAAATGTATTCAGATTAAAAGTAATGTGATTAAAAGATACCTATGCCAAAGTTGTTGTCTCGTACTAATGACCTAATTTATTTCATTATCACGTATCAACGATTGTAATTTAGTGGAAAAAACATTACAAAAAACAAGTATTTCTTGAAACCTTTCACCAAGCACGTGTTTCGGAAATTTTACAATTTTGAATTTTAATACAAAATATTTAATTAAAAATCGCCCAAATATCCGCTATCGTCCTTAACCTTAATTATTCATTTAAACCACCTTTAAGAAGTGATAACAAACAAATGAATAAATACAAAACATGGCGGAAACACGTTTATAATTTTCAAAGCGATAATTAATTATTCTTGGTACATGTAATATAATAGTACTTAATGTATTAAATGTTATCAAATGGCACTCCAGTTAATGCAATTAAACACACATAATTATCCTTACTAGAAATACTTGTTTACAATCTAATATAACTCGTTTCTTATCGGGATATGAGTTAATAAGGACAAATCAATGATATTAAAATATTACAAAAACACGATTATTCACTTGTCTCTTTCTTATCTTTAAAATTCTTTATGGTTTGTACATTAAAGTTAAAAGTGTTTGTTTATCTCAAGTAATTATTTAATTTAATAATGTAATGGATTCGGAATATGTTTCATGGTTGTGCAATTGTGTCGGAAAATAACAATTGTAATTACTATTGAAAATCCTAATTGTAATCTATCGAAGACAAACCATATCAACAAAAATGTCTAAAATGTCAGCAGTTATTATAAGTTCAATTTCGCCCTTATCTATACCCTAACACCTTTTACTTAGAAGACAAATTTCATAAAGAAACCAGCATGTCTTACATACAAAAATCCACCCATGTGTTAAGTAGAAGACTGACTTTCACCTAAACAAAAGAAACGGACAAAATTTGAGACCAGGACTCGACTCTCACCTGAGAACAAACTTCTAAGTTCCTCTATAAAAATAATACTTAGTGATTGTATTCGTATTTGGGCAAGACAAACAAATAACAGTATCCAAAACCATGGTGTACTTTCATCACATAATTGATGGCTTAAAGATATTACAAGACACAATGCTCCCAGAAAGAGCAACTCAAATTGCGAGAGATATGGAGGATGAAATCTGGACTCCACTTAGTAATTATTTGTCCGATATTGGACCAGTTAGCATACAGGAGTATCACTGAAAAAGCCTCAGCTCTTAGCAGACAAGGAGTCCCTAACATATTTGCTGGAGTTTCTATGTAGCGTGTCAAAAGCTGTAAGCTGAAATGGTGTTTAATAAAGCGATGTTTGACAACAAAGTAAGACCAATGTTTTTAAACGGTCACAATTATGGTTTAAGATATTTAATTCTCGTTAAAAATACTACCAAGAACAACTTTCTAACTAGTAATATAATACATTAGGCAAGCTTATAAACTAACTATAACTAAAAAACTTATAACACTTGTCTTTCAAGAAAACAGCGTACCAACTCTTAAAAAAAATGTACATATACAAAAAATCGGGACGTGATCTCTTTCTTTGATACTAAAATTTAAATCTCACAAATAATTCACACATAAGGTTGATATCGCGAACATGTAATTAAGCATAAAACATGCGCCATGTCTAAACAATGTAATGGATATAAATAGATCCTCAACATATAATTCTGGTACATTGCTGTTTCCTTTGATATATATGACTCCATTTCTAAGTATTTATGTACTAAAAAAATGCACAGTCTTGGCATTGTATAAAGGACTGGACTACTACTCGTATTATAACTAAGGCTTAAATATATATATCTACTAGCTGACCGGGCAAACGTCGTTTTGCCATATATATCATTTATAATAAAAAAATAGGGGTTGATCGTAGAGGGGTGAAAGTTAGGGGTTTGTATGTATTTTTTAATGCTGTATCATAAAAAAATAAAAACAGAAAAAAATATCTAAAAATAAAAAAAAATATTTAGGGGTGGACTACCCTTAACATTTAGGGGGATGAAAAATAGATGTTGTCCGATTCTCAGACATACCCAATATGCACACAAAATTTCATGAGAATCGGTCGAGCCGTTTCGGGGTATGGCAACGAAAACTTTGACACGAGAATTTTATATATTGATGACTTCATACAGGTCGTTAGCAATGCTTTAATAATGTATTCATCATCATCTTTAATGGCTATACAGCCCCTTGTGGGCTCTAGCCCCCTCAAGTATATTTCACCATCTATGTCTTATTTCTACTCCATTCCACCAACGCAGCCTCGGTCTACCGGGTTCCTCTTATTGTTATGAGTTCAGTAAGGAACTTGGTGTTCTGTCGTCCGCTATTCGGTGCCCATGTCTCGGTCACTTGAGCCTGCATTTTATGAATTGGACGATGTTGACGTCGTCATGGATGTTATAAAGTTACTAGCTGCCCCCGCGAACTTCATTTCTCCTTAATGTGATTTTACTTATCCTACATTTTTAGTACATACCAACATGGAACATTTTGCTATGTTCAGTTTTCTGGAATGAAAACTTTTTAGGTTTATCTGTTAAATTCTCTCTATATAAACCTCAGAGTTCAAGTCATAAGATTTTAATTAACTAATAAAAAATAGGGGTTGATCGTAGAGGGGCGACAATTAAGGGTAATTTTTGTATGCTGTATCATTAAAAAATAAAAACAAAAAGTTTGTCTAAAAAAATTAGGGGTGGGATCAACCTGAACATAAGGGGAATGAAAAATAAATAGTAGCCGATTCTCAAACTCACTAAATATGCATCAAAAATTTCAAAAGAATCGGTCAAGCCGTTTCGGAAGAGTATGGCAACGAACATTGTGACACGAGAATTTTATATATTAGATTCATTGTATACGCCAAACACCGTCGCAAACTGAGCCAAAGAATCTTTGAAGTATGAAAAATTTTAATTGCTCAGTAATATGTAAAATTACTCAATTAAATAAAAGGTGATAAAAAAAGGCTACACTGTACGTGACTCGCATGTAATTAGATAAGAGGAATTCGAAAATACTGAACTGACTTTCTCTTCTCGACTATATGTATATGACGTGTAAAATGCAAAAAGAATATTTTTTTTATGGTTCTGGCACGGTTTGTGCATTAGCCAGCGTCAAGTATAAGATTTTTTATAATTCGTGCTTGCCTTAGAAATTCGACCGTGTCCATGGAGGACAACGGTTTAAGCACTCGCCCGGTACCGCCCAATCCTCCCAAAGGCCGAGAACAAATTTAAATTAAATTTAAACTTGAACCGGGAATCGAACCCGGTACCCCTCACCTAGCTGCCACTTAATAAGACCGCTAGGCTATGAGTTTATAAATATGCCTTTGAGCCCTCAAACTCAAAATATCTTTATTCATATAGGTAAACAAGTACACTTATGAATGTCAGAAAAGAAGTTAAATTAATTCAAAATTTACATTTACTACCAGTTCGCAAGTCAAGGGCGTAGAGGGCGTATATAAAAAAAATCAATGGCGCTACAACCTTTTTAGGTCTGGGCCACAGATTTCTGTATCTGTTTCAAGATTATTTGGTAATCTAATAGGCAAGTAGGTGATCTGTGCCTGACGCACGCCGTTGACTTTTTGGGTCTAAGGCAAGCCGGTTTCCTCACGATGTTTTTCTTCACCGTTCGATTGTTAAATGCGTACATAGAAAGAAAGTCCATTGGTGTACAGCTGGGAATCGAACCTACAACCTCAGGGATGAGAGTCGCACGCTGAAGCCACTAGGCCGACACTGCTCGCAGAGGGCGTATAAAGACTGTCAAAAAATCGTTTTAATATTCGTAACGATTGTATGCATTAAAGTAAATTTATGTGTACGCCTGTATACTTCAAAGACATTAACTTAATGCGACCTCATAATTACTAGCTCGAAGCATTAATTCTCGCATCCATAATTAAGTTTAATACCTCATTTCTGTTGGCCTACAATCTAGATAAATATTGTATGTCATTTGACGTCTATTAAAAGTACATTAAAATGTTAAGTCATTGTGAAATCTACGAAACAAAAAGGTTCTATGATAAGCAAGGTTTGAATAAAAAATTTGTTGTAGCGTTTGGATAATAATAATAATACTGATAATACTAGGCAATTTTTCATTAAATTAGAAGAAATCAGTAGCGCTACAACACTTTTAGGTCTGGGCCTCAGATTTCTGTATCTGTTTCATGATCATTTGTCCATCTTATAGGCAAGTAGGTGATCAGCCTCAGTCTGACACACGCCGTCGACTTTTTGGGTATAAGGCAAGCCGGTTTCCTCATAATGTTTTCACCGTTCAAAATTTAAAATGCGCACATAGAAAGAAAGTCCACTGGTGCACAGCCGGGGATCGAACCTACGATATCAGAGATAAGAGTCGCATGCTGAAGCCACTAGGCCAACACTTTTCATTACATTAGTTTATTTGTATAAATTTTGTATGACTTTCACGTTATCTAATTTAAAAAAAAACAGACGTTTCGCAGCTCACCTGACGTTGAAAGTAAAGTGGCTATTGAAGAGTACGACTGTCTAGGAGCTAATTTTTTCACTGTTTCCTAGAGCCTATGTTATATATATAGTAAAAGACTATATCTATTACTGTTTTTCCTATTAATATAATTGCGGAGCAATGTTGGCCTAGTGGCTTCAGTGTGCGTATCTCTGAGCTCGTTTAATCGTGTATTTAATCGTTTAATGTAATCATTTGTCTATCAATCAACTATATCTAATATATAAAATTCTCGTGTCACAATGTTCGTCCCCATACTCCTCCGAAACGGCTCGACCGATTCATATGATTTTTTTATATATATTCAGTAAGTCTGAGAATCGGCTACTATCTATCTTTCAAACCCTTAAGTGATAAGGGATGTCCACCCCAACTTTTTGTTTTTATTTGTTAATGATACAACATACAGAAATACATACAACCCTTTATTTTCACCCCTCTACGATCAACCCCTCTTTTTTATTATAGTAGATAGTTTTATTAAACTAAAAAAATGTTTCCTAGAAATAATATACATGGCAAAACGACGTTTGCCGGGTCAGCTAGTAATATATATATTGGAAAATATATATATTATATAGTTAGATTAAATGCACTCAAAATATAATAAACCAGACATTGATTTTCCGTAACTTAGAATAAGATGGGTCCAACCATAACCAAACCAGTTATTAAAAATACCGTTTACGTATGAAGTTATATAAAATTATGTTGTCATATTAATGAATTATAACTATCATAATTACAACTTGAAAATAATGTTTATTAGGGTAAAACTGGTACTGATAATTATAATGTATTTGAAATCGCCAAAGGCGTAATGTTTCCTGCATGGCAACTGACTTTTTCTAATTGTATGAATAATTTATCTACTATATTAGGAATTACTTAACTACCTGTTATATAAATTTATTTTTAAATTAAATATAGTTACAACTTATATTATGGTCAATTTGGACACAGTTATGGTGTGTTGCGGTTGTACAGATTTTCAAGGAGTTTGTCGCTTTCCTCTACAATTGACAAGTCAAGAGATTTTTTAATCAAAATTTATCACAAAATTATACACAAACCATCCCGTTCCCACCCCTCCAACCGCCCCCCCAAGTAGTAGGACTGACATGTACGTTGATAGGAGGAAGAGGGACTATATTTTCAGCTCGTTTCACCTCTGATGCTGAGGTAGCAAAAAAAAGTTCTCATAAGTGTCGCCTTGGGCTCCAGCCTACTAGCCTGTTGGTAAATATTTGTCAATTATTAATCTTTTTTACAGAACATGATTGGTATGCATGTTAACTCAGATTTAAAAAACCTTTTTTATATCCCCCCCTTTTTTCCCCCACCCCCCCCCCCTTTTTAAAATTTTTTTTTTCCCTTATTTGCCCCCCCCCCCCCCTTTTTTTTTTTTTTTTTTTTTTTTTTTTTTTTTTTTTTTTTTTTTTTTCCCCCCCCTCTTTTTTTTTTTTTGGGGGGGGGGTAATCAGTTTCTTTTTTGTTCTCGAACATCAACAAGTTACAAAGAGGACAATTAGACACTAATGAACATATATTATATAAAGGATACACAAGTGTGAAACGGACACGAGAACTTAAGTAGGCGCAGCGCTAACCAGATCCATGCAACTTCCTTACAATCAAGTAGCCCGCAATATCGCAGCACACAACCTACCAGGGGACTCTTCATATTGAAGAAGTCGCATGGATCCGCCAAGCATACGCGAATGTACACTTTAAATACAGAAAATAATAATAATAGCAAATAATTAACACAGCAAGGTTTTTAAAACGACTCGGGGAAAGGTCTCCATGGAGTTGCTGAATATAGCCATCAAGTCATTTTTCATCGCAGTTTATTTATTAATGTTATAGTTAATTTTTTTGCCAGGAAACATAACAAATCTTTTCCTAAAACGATAACGCAGAATTTATTTAATAACAGATCAAAGCAAAAAATGATATAAACTTAAACTCAAGTACCAAACTATACAATTGAGAAAATTATCCAGTTAATAAATTCAGATAAATTTAAATTCTCGTAAACACGTAATTACCGTGAGCGTAAAAATATGGAGATAACTGGTTGTCAAATTTTACATGAAGAAGTTTATGAGCCTTAAAGGGCATTTTTAATTCAATATTAATGAACATTGGGAGTAGATTTTGAATGGAAAAAGCTTATATTGAGTTATTAGTGGAGAGTCAAGAACAAGACAGACAAGGAATGTCTTCCGTCTCCTGCGCAGCTCGATATCAGAATAATAGTTGATACTAATTGTGTCAGGCGTCAAAACCTTCCTTTCATTCACCAAATGGGCCAGTGAGCCATGGAAAATATTTGTATAACAAATTCAAGTGCCTGTTATTTACGATTACGAACTTTACCGAAATAAATCAATTTTTCTACTCAAACTGTTCTAATTTGCATGAATGAGCAGTGTTGGCCAAGTGGCTTCAGCGTAGCTCTCATCCTCGAGGTCGTAGGTTCGATCCCCGGCTGGGCATCAATGCACTTTCTATGTGCGCATTCGCTTGAACGGTGATGGAAAACATCGTGAGGAAACCGACTTGCCTTAGACTCAAAAACTCGACGTGTCAGGCACAGGAGGCTCACCTACTTGCCTATTAGATTGACAAATGGTCAACATATACAGAAATTTGAGGCCCAGATTTCAAAAGGTTGTAACTCCACTGATTTATTTAATTTTTATATCATTCTAATACGGATGATAACGCATTCCACACGATGAAATATACCTCTAAAATCAATAAAAATCTCCTACTAAAGAGCGTACCCCTCTTCTCCCTTTACTTGAGTTGTTTAACATTTTTACCTTTAGATAAGATTGTTTTGTTCAGTAATTTACAATTCGATATTGTTCTTCTATTTGTATTTGCGTAACTATCATCCAGCAACCCACTCGCGAGCCCTCTGGCATTGAGAGTGTCCATGGGCGGTATCACTTAACATCAGGTGGGCCTCCTGCCATTTGCCTCTCTTCTATAAAACACCTTTTGTCCCATAGTATGCTCAATAGGGTTGCCTGTATGAGCTTATTTTTTAAGGATGTCGCCTTCCTATTTTTATACTCCAAAGTTAATAAATACGTCGCAGGCTCAAACCTTAACAACGCATTTTAATTCAGTAAGGATTCTTACAAATTAAATCGTGTATCGCGACGGATGAGCACTAATTAGCTAGCAATTATGAGTAATGCGACACACTTTAAGAGCTGCGTTTTGTGCCGTGTACCCACATGCAGTTGAGAGGGAGTCTATTGTTGTAAATGTGGGAAGTTGAGTGTTTGCCGTTTTAAAATCTCGCAGTGGTGTGTTTTTACATATAAGACTTAACTCGGGGCATTACAGGAGTGTTATCAGGTCTGCGCGTCTGATCTGTATCGGTTAGTGGTAGGTAGTTGATCAGACGTCTGTGCCTGAAACACGCGACTCGAGTTTAAGGTATGCCGGTTTTGTCACGATGTTTTTCTTCATTATCATCATCATTAATAGCCTCTTGTGGGCCTAAGCCTCGTCGAGAATATTTCGCCATCACAATCTACTTTGTGCGTCCAACTTCGATCACCTATTGTTTCGAGGACCATGACAACTCCATCTCACTAACGCAACCTCGGTCTACTGAGTACCGGGATGCTTTTCTTCACTGAAGTGTTAAATGCGCATGTAGAAGGTCCATTGGTGCACAGCCGGGGTTCCAGCCAGGGATGAGAGTCGCATGGCGAAGCCAATACTGCTCTGGATAATTATTTACTTATTACAATGCATTAAACCCTTAACAGCTCTGGACTTAGATTGGATGTTTTTCTAATATTTTTTTTATATACAAATTGATCATATCAATATTGTACATTTTTTGGCTTTAAAACTACTGGTTTCCTTGCGATGTTCGCCTGCTCGATATGAGCTATTTAGTGTTAATTGCACACAGCCGTGGTTCGAACGACCTCAGAATTGTTAAGTAAAATGTAAGAAATTGCTAGTTTATTCTTGCTCGTGTAATATTCATTAATACAGCGCACAATCTGCGCACACACCTATGACAGAGTGTACCATATCTGGAGAACATAAAATAAAGTAATATTATTTGGCAGGCTGGCGTCATCAAACGGTGAGATTACCATCACAACATCGCACTCCAACGCCGGCCCAGGCAGCAGTACGGGCAGTGTGAGTTCCGGCCCAAACGCATCACCTCACGCGCCGGTCAAAATGTCACCGGGTTCTGTCAAGTCTCCGTCACACGAGGAGAACGATTTACTGGCTGATTCACCAAGTAAGTTATTTTGTATACATTTAACTACGCATAGTAGTTAAACGTAAGTATGATACGTCAGAGCTGAAAGAGAAAAGAGAAACTGAATTTTTTTTAAACTACCTGTCTTTACAAAATAAGATATATAGAAAAAAATAACTCAAGAAATCGCAAGTGCGGTATCTCGGGGTGTCAAAACATTATAGAACACCAAGACTTAATTAAATTACTCAATTCACTAGTATTGTAGAAAATTAAGTCAACATAATATTACTTATTATGTTTAATTATTGTATTGGCTAGATTGTAATTCATGAAAAGTCACTCTTTTGTGAACTCTATTATAAGAGTTTTCTTTATTCACATATATTGATTAAATCAATCAATTCATTATATTGATTAAACCAATTAAAATAATATAAACTACTGTACTTTTACAGTATTTATAATAATCTTAACCTATATAGTAATAATATATAACCTATGTAATATTCCGATACATATTCATTGAGCACCAGTTCTGGGGTCACCTGTACTATCGACCAGGCGCGAACTTAAATCTTTAATTAGCGCCTGTTCACTTGAACCTCAAAGATACCTAGATCAGTTAACTCATTTCGTTACAAACAATTCTTTGTTACCTTAACATCCCTTTCTTAAATTCAAAGGTTTATAAATGAACCATTAGAAATGTTTCAACCGTTAGTTAACCTAGTTAAGTCTTTCGATCGCTAAAAACTAAGCGGGATATGAAAAGCTAGGTGCGACCCAGTCACTTAATTGTTCCATAATGAATGCATCGATTCTGCTATTTCTGCATTAAAGCCGGGTAATTACAGTTGATGTAAGCACGCTACAAATACTTTGATAGCTTTAATACGAATCCTAATACATTTTAGCTTTATTGTTTTAATTTTAAATACGTAGATTCTTAGGATTTACGAAAATAGTATAACCAAAAAATAAAGGCGCTACAATCTTTTGAGTAGGCCTCAGTTTTTTGTATATAATCAATACATGACAATACAAACTGAGCAGTATTGGCCAAGTGGCTTTAGCGTGCGACTCTCATCCCTGAGGTCGTAAGTTCGATCCCCGGCTATGTGCGTATTTAACATGCTCGAACGGTGAAGGAAAACATCGTGAGGAAACCGGCTTGCCTTAGACACAAAATGTCGACGGCGTGTGTGAACAGACCACCTACTTGCCTATTAGATTGACAAATCATGAAATAGATACAGAAATCTCTCCAGAGCTATAAAAATTGTAGCGCCATTACTTTATTTTATTCTTCAAATTCAGTTGATATAGCTTTTTAATCAAAATGCAACCTCTGGATGGTCAGACTATAAAATGGTTAATAATCTAATGAATCAGCCACAGAGTATAGGATGGTTGCACAAAGAATAAAGATTGTATAAACAATGCAATTAATCTTGCTAAAAATTAGGGAATTTACTAAAGATTTTTGTTTAACTTAAGGGCAAAAAAAATGTTAATACTTGCAACGTATAGGTTGACAACAACGCCTGACCTCGAATTATTAATAAACATTTCATGGCAGACCTGTGTTTTGAATCGAAATTTTTAAACAAAGTGGAATCGCATGCCTAACTAAGCAACCACAGCTCCATCTCAATTGATAAATTAGGAAAAAATACACAAATTTAAAATTAAATGTTCACAATAACTCCTTTACATTGAAATCAAAGCACTTTCCTATGTATTTACTCAAATATTCGAACTAAAAACAAGTGCTTTAATTATTCGGAAATTTGATAAAAACAAAAATTGTTTATTAGACTGTTTAAAGTTTCAGTAAACTAAACAAGTCGAAAACCCTTGGCTAATCCAATTTTGTCGACGAGTGTACATTTTAAAACAATAGAAAGTTAGTCTTTTAATCTGTACGATTTTTTAAATTCAATTATAAACTATGATGAGACTAGCATAATTTGTTCAGGTCAACGACCTTATAACTTTTTAAAATTTTCATTGAAACTTTTTTAATAATAAAATAAAAATGTGTTTAATAATTTGAAAGATTTGGGAACCGTTATAAATAAAAAATACATGTGTGAGGGTTCCTAGCTTTTTCATAACAAACTTAAAAGTAAATTCCAGAACATATTTTTTTTACTGTTTACGACAAGCTTGGATGCATGAGTGAGTGTGTAGGGTGCATTTGAGTGAGTGAATGGAATGTGTTACTAAGTGTTAGGTCTCTTTAATATAAGAAGAACTGTAATCGGTCTACACGCGACCATTTATAGCCTTTTAAATATAATTATTATATTTCTTTCCAGTACGGATTAGGTTGTTGCTCAAACGTTGACTATCAGCTTGGCTCTGAAACTTAGCATTAGAATTCATTAAGAAATTAGTTACACATATTCTAAAAAGTGACTCGCCTTTTGACATTCTTAGTATTTGCTGGAATTATTTAACATTAAAAACGCTTCGTTCTATATACTAGACATACAGGAGTCAAAATAGCGTGAAAACTGGGCTCTGAAACTTAGCGTTAGAGTTCTTGAAGTAAAAAGTTACACACATATTCTAAAAAGGCGGCAACGCACTCGCTTTTTAATATAGTCAGTATTTGCTGGAATTACTTAACATTAGAAACACTTCGTCCTATAGTATACTCGACATACGGGAATAAAAAGCGTGAAAACTGGGCTCTGAAACCTTTAATTAGAGTTATTTAAGTAAAAGGTTACACATGTATTCTAAAAAGGTAGCAACTCACTCACTTACCTTTCAAAATTGTCAGTATTGATAGGCGGAAGAAACACCAGAAAAGCCTATTCTATCCATAGTACATTTACACACACGTTTGAATATTACAAAGTATTTGATTGGATTTTCTTCCTAACCTCCGTAAAATGTACATTTCACGTTTTTATTGATATTTCTTTATCCCACTGTTACTTTAAACTGTTGTTTAACTGTTAATTGAAACCAAATTAAAAGTCATTTTTATTGACTTTAACAACGTTAATAATTCAATTAAACCGTGCCCATAAGTTTTCATTAAACGACGACAAATTATCAAGTCGCATCGTATAATCGTATCGTTTGGCCTAAAAGCGAAACGAGTGCGCCCGGGGCCCCATTTCTATTGATTACTATTTAATTCGTTGTTAGTGGATACAATTACTAAATTACTCAGTTCCTCTCCTGTTTACCAACTCTAATTTATCTATATTAAATCGATAGGCTACGTAGATTGCTTTTGGGTTAAGCTTATGATGAAATCTATACATCTATAAATATTTAGTCTATGTTACTTGTCAACTATTATTAATTCCTATAAATGTTCTTAAAATAATTAAAAAATTGTCATATTATATACCACTTCATATTAAAAAAATTTAGATTATATAGTTTTTGATCAATAAGTTTAAAACATTATATTTTTTTTATTTCTCTGGATTGTCAATGGGAAATCTATAAAGACTTAGTCTATGTTACCGTTACTTGTTATCTGTTATTATTTCTTATAAGTTCTAGAAGTAATGAAACAATAGTCATATTATACATCACGTCTAATTAATAAGATGCATATGATATAGTTATTAGCATTTGGATCGATAAATTTGAAATGAATTAAAGTCTTCGTCTATTTTTCTATTACCTTGGATGGTCAATGGGAAATCTATTCATCTAAAAATACTTAGTCTATGCTGCTACTTTACCGATTTAAAATAACATCTTATCTTGTCAGCGACAAGTATCTTCTACTACTATTTAAATTTCTGCGGTAGATTTTTTTTCAACATCCATAACTTATATATAAAATAAAATGTAAAAAAACACAATTTTAAGTATAATATTGCCTTTGACTGGGAATCGAACTTGATACCCCAGGCGTCACAGTGCCTTAACAAAACCGCTTGGCCAAAACTCAGATTTTAAAATACCCATAGATATTATCGATGAACCAACTAGATAATTGATGAAACTAAATGACAATTAAATACTATATAAAGCGAATTAAGGCTGTTTAGGCTTCAAAGACACCGAAGTGAACCGCATTCTCGCAACGAACTAAATTAATTAATTAAATAATTAAAACCCATTACAAATAATTAAGGTTGCCGATAAAATTGAACGGATCGATAAGATGTAGTGTAGGAGTCGGCTGAGAAAATGTTCAGATAAATTTGATTAAATTTATATTTTGGATTACATGGGAATAACAATTATTTAAGTTTTTTTTTTAAATATTTTTGATTTAAAAGAATTTTAACGCGTTTCTAGTAATGTTTTACGTGGGTTTAATTAGTTGGTAGTGGTACAGTTAGTCAATTACCTTAAGCCTAAAAATTCACTTTCTAGCAAAACGGATACTGTTCAAAGTCTTACATTAGCTTTGTGCCAGAAATGAGCCAGTAGGTCTGGGTATTTTAACCAATTGGTTTTATTCCTTTTGGACTTCAGATTCCTTATTAAGTGGAACATTATTAGATATACTTTTTACCATAATATTTCATTCTAAGTCAGGTTAAAAAGGTTGAGCAGTGTTGGCTTAATAGCTTCAGCGACTCTCAGACCTGAGGTCGTAGGTTCCATCCCCGGCTGTGCACCAATGGACTTTCTTTCTACGTGCGCATTTAACATTTGCTCGAACGGTGAAAGAAAACATCGTGAGGAAACCGACATGTCTTAGGTCATTCGACCAAACTTCATTTATACACGAGTAACTATACCAAGAATAATCTATTCCATGATTTTAATCTCGAGTAAATCCATAGTCCACGTAATCGATAGTATAATTGCGCTAGGAATAACAATACGCAAATAGCAAGAGAATGGTGAACGAAAATAAAACTCGGCAAATAAATGTTGTTCTACAACGGGACAGTGTAGGAGCATACATCATGTCAACTCCCGATTTTGCCGTATTATAGAGGTAGAAAAAGTAGCTTTTAACAGGTGTCAAACTACAACAAAAGTTTTTATTTCTTGTTTGTTTGAGGCTTTCGTCCTAAAAAGGAACTTCTGTTCTGAGCCTAGTTGAATTTCATTCTAATATTATAGAAAATAAAAAATCTAAAAATAAATGAATAAATAATAAATTGTTTAAACGTTTCATTATACAATGCCAGACTATTAATTTAGTGCGTTGCGTTGACTTGAAATTAAAACACAGAATACATATTTGTGAAATGACAGAAATCAGCTGGACTGACTGACGCCATTAAATTATTCTAGACCGACGCCATACTCAATACTGAATAGCTGTTATTCCGTGCGAAACGGCGGGTATAGTAGCTATTCCCGAATAAGCCCACTGGGCCATTCTTAGAATTTGTAGTTGGTAAAACGTAAAATTGATTTACTCTCGATTAACTGACGATTTATTCTAAGATTAAGATTTACTCTTGTTTGGTCGAATCGGCCCTTAGACCCACAAAGTCGACGGCGTGTGTCAGGGCACTGAAAGCTGATCACCTACTTACCTGAAATCTAAGACCTAAAGAGGTTGTAGCGCCACTGACTTTTTTTTTAAGTCAGGTTAAATAATCTTTATTTCAGAATTAGAAACACAATTCTCTGTACTGTAGAATAATTAAACAAGCACCAGAATAAAAGTGTTATTGATACATAGTAGTAAATAGTGTTAAGTACAGCGTCTCTCGAACCACAACAAAGAAATATCCCGCCAAGCCACTTGACAAGTGACATTTCGTTTTGTATACGTAATTATAACTAAGAAAACATCGAAATTAAACTCATTACTTTGTTTTTATTAACTACATTTTTATTACTTCCTTTTGCTTATTAATCCGTGTATAAGCCAAGTTCTTTATAAATTTAAATTTTAGTAATATAAAGGCACCCGCGAGCCCTCGGGCATTGAGAGTGTCTATACTCTATGGGTATCCCCTTAACATCAGGAGAGCCTCCTGTTCCTTTGCGTTGCCGATCTTTTAAGAATATACGCTCTTTTACTGAAGGAGCCTAAGTCGAATTAGTTCGGAAATACTGGTCTCACATACGGTGAAACGGAAAAAACTCTCAGTTGTCGAATGACGGACGTCGAGGTGATACGGGTGGAATTTCTGCCTTGACGTCCGATTATGAAACTGAAACTCCACTGAGTCAGTGCTGACTTAACGCTGAGTATACCACATACGTCCATTATGTATTTGACATAGTCATCCTCGAACTCATGCATGTCAAAATGTATTCAGTTTTTGACGAGTCTAAGCCTGAGGCTTAGAGCTCTAAGCCTGATTCGTACCCTAAGCGCAACTTCATGGCTAATCATATTAACACTTTTAGTTAAAAACTATTTTAAAAGATTTAGATAAAAGATATTGAAAGAGAGTTAATTATCGCTGAAGTACGTGTTACTAGCGCCATCTGTTTTCGAAAGTTGTAATCATTATGACGTGAGTGAATGTTGCCATGCGTTATGGAAAATACGAGTTCGACTTATAGCGGTTGACTGTTTGATATTGACTCCTCCTAATTCCTTTGTTGTTTTTTTAATTTTTTTTTGAACTAAGTATTGTGTATCTTATGTATTTAATTTTTTTCGAGATTATTGTATTGATTTAGTACTGGAGGATAGTGTATAAATAATTAAATTAATAGTTTTTAGGCATCGTTGGAGAGCTAAGAAAACTATTTTTCTTAAACTACAAGCCCAGTTCCATAAAGGTTTTTAAAGGGAATTTCATTGGAAAAAAAATAATAATATCGTTTTTCATCACATAAATTTGGATATTGTTTTAATATTGATAAATGCCCACGTGTAACGTTTTTTTTATAAATAAAGAAAGTGATTTAAAAAGCTACTTTATTAATAAAATTTTGATGTTGCATTTTTGACTTACATAAAAAAATATTGATTACTCAAAAATGGTTCATGCCTACGTATGGGGTTAAAATTATCGCAAACCCCTATCACTTAACGGGAATACGTCTAACTACAAGAACCCGATAAGGCAAAAAATTTAAAAAAAATCTTGAAGCATGAAACCTCCTTTCAATCAAAACAAATAATATAATGTATTGCGAAATGAACACATTTCTAACCTTTTTTGCGATAGGAACTTGTATAATTGGATAGACGAAAATGATACCGAATAGATACTTTAATAACTTTAAATTAAATTTTATTTTATTTACACAATTTCTATTCGACACTTTAAAGCTATTATGAAATGGGTCTTTAATTACGGACGTCCAACTGAAAACTTCGATAATATAAAGGTTAAACTTTCGAACGCTCAAATCTAATTTTAATTCCTTTTAATTACTGTTATAAAACCTCATTACAGCAGAATTCGATTTACAAAATTCATAAACTACTGAAACTACAAATGTTGCCAGTTCATCGAATAATTATGAATAATCGAGCGTTGAAATAACGGAATCGATTATGGAGAATATTTTTCGACTAATCATAATAGTGTTAGCATGTAAAGTCGACATTAATATTTGAAACGCAAATTCGATATTAGAGATTTGATGAGGGTATTACTTAAATTGTGCAAGAATTCTAAGTACCGTAAGTCGAATTTATTCGAATGGTTTTTCGTGGAAATGTTTTGAATTGAATTCATTATAACGATCTTTAATAATATAGATTTATTGAGTTGTTCCTTTTCAAATACAACTTGTAATGTTCTTTATATAATTAAATTTTATAAAATTTAATTTAATTGTATTTACAATATTCTTAACCTACATAGAAATAATAATAATTAAAAATTTATAAAGAGAAAAATTAAAACAAATTTAAGTTTGGTCATTGTATTAAAATAATTTAATTGTTATTAAAAAGTGTATGCTGTTGTCTTATACCCATTACAGTACAGTATCTTAGTGAAGTCAGTCCCGTACCTCAAAAATATATTGGGGTTTGACATACAGGTGTCAATTGTCATGTTTCGCGCTCTCTCTTGGAATAATTTTTCTTTATAGACATGTATCTGTAAAGAAAAAAACTATATATTCTTTCATACCCATTGCAAATAGTGTATGTAGTGGTACACTGTTTGTACGTATTTAATGTTACTAGGAATCCTTTATAAAATTGTTGATTTATTAAACGGTCTATTATTCTGATTTTGAGTTTTAAATAAAATGAATTTTTGTGTCGTACTTTGTTGTTTTAATTTCTTCAATATAGAATTCAAACACGAATTTAACAGACTATAAACAACAAATAAAAATACATCTGTCAATTAACAAACTTTCATCATAGACAAATGTCCCCAAACAAAATTATACCCCACAAATTTATTACGATTTCATCAAATTTACAGCCGATACTGTAATTAGAGATATCCAAAACAATTCTATCTAATCGCCAAAATACTTAATTGCCATTACTTTATTAAATTGTTCTTGTACACGTAACTCGGGTCAATAGTCGAAACACGCGAGCGATAATTGTATCTAATTAATTTAACGTATTAAACAATTAAGAGTGCGGTATCTTGAGCCATACGAATTTGGTGTACTTCGGCCAATTGCCTTATCTTTAATTAACGTGTAACGCGAAGTACTTGTACTGAATTGAATGATGCCAATTATACCATAGACAGCTAGTGTTGCCCAATTTAAGTTGGTACCCAAGAGTACAGATAACATTTAATATTTAGAATCGAGTCTATAAATTAGTAGCTCCTGTATATGTCAAAGTCAAAACATATTTATTCATTTAGGTAACTTTAGTAGTTTTATAAACGTATAGAAATTGAAATGATGCCAGCTTCCAAATCAATGGGGTAGAAAAGAACTGGCAATAACTCTCCGTCGATCATTTTCATGGCTTACTATTTTACTTTATAAGATACTTGTAAGGAGCTGGAGCATTACATCTTGCTTCGCGCCTCATTTAATAAAACATAGTAAAAAAAACTTACGTTTTGCTGTCAAATTCTGCAACTGTTGCCAGTTGGAAGTAAGCGTGCCTTTGCCTTTTAGCTAAAGAATTGTGTTTGTAGATGTTGTAGATAGTGTATAACCCACTTCACAGAACTAAGAATAATTTGCTAAATTTCCAGTTTTCTAAAAAATATATATTCAAACGGGTTTTAGACTTTAAAATTATTTTTGTCGATTCTATATCAAACATAGTTATGGCCAAACACAAATAAAACTATATTCAAGTAAAATATTCGAGTTTATATTAAGTTTATGTTATTATTATATTTAATATTACACGACCTCTGACGGAGTTCCTCTTCCCAAATCTTCCTCTCAGTCTGCTATCACAAATGCGGGATTTGTGACCGGCATATTTCCTCTTTAATATTTTGAGTGTTACCTCGTCTATTATTTTTGTAAGGCTACGTATTGCACTGTTTTTTACCTTGTCTTTCATTTTCAAAAAATAGACCACTGCATAGCCCATTAAAGGGCTAAACGAAAAACAGTTTTTTTACATTTAATTAAATGCTACGATTTGAACGAGTGACAATTTTAACATATTTTTTATAAAAAGTTAATAAAATTACTAAAATACGATCAGCATTGTCTACATCCGTTAAACATTTTTAGCCTGAACAGTTTTCTGTGTTGCCAACAAATATCTAATAAAGTTCCCCAAAATGCATATTAGAAAACAATCTCAATCCCCCATCTATAATGTGATTACAGTCCCTACAAGTAACAATTCATCGGTGTAACGAAATTAAGCAATCCAAGATTTACCGTACACCGGTAAAGAGCAAACGATTGCCAATTTGCTAACCCTACCTTGTCTAATCTTTGTAGTCTTGACTAGAGAAAGTTGCTACTGCATTAAGCAGAGCACCTCTTTGGTGCTGTGGTCTGTTTTATGTAATAGGAGGCAAACGGGTACCCTCACCTGACGTTAAGTGATACCGCCGCCCATGGACACATTGCCAGAAGGCTCGCAAGTGCTTTGCCGGCCTTTTAAGAATTGGTACGCTCTTTGAAGGACCCTAAGTCGAATTGGTCTAATAAATATATTAAGGTTTTTGTCAAACACGATAATGTTACTTATTGAGCTATATTTTTGGTACAATTTAAAAAAAGTAACATATATTTAAAGACATATTAGTGTTGAAACTAGCTCTTTCTCCGCTCTCTCTGCTACCCAAACAGAGACTTTGCCTCCGAAATGAGACACAAGAAACTAAGCTATTTTAAAAATATACGAGTACATCTCTGTTTTCAGTTATTTTACGATAAATAACTTGATTTTTGTATGTGTGAAGAACCTGACCTAGGGGCCGTTCAAGTATTTCGTAAGCACTATAGGGGGGAGGGTGGGGGTCAGTAATTTTCTTATCTGGTGATTACGTCAACAGTAATTATTTTGTTTTCATTACCTTCTTTTTCACACATTGTCTATGTTCGAAAACGAAATCCACGAACATTTTCGAGGATTCCTACAAAAAATTATTACATTGTACATGTATTATTATTTTAAGAGCTTTGCTTACTTTTGCTGGCAAGTGGAGGGGGAGGATAAATTTCAGTAAATCTGCTTTCGTAATACTTGAACGGCGCCCTAGACCTAGACCTACATAGAGAAAATAATCGATAAAACAATTATCAGTGGCATGGGGATAATTTGTCATTGGCAAGCTAAGCAGGGGGTGCTTGAGGCACGTCTGTAGCGCTAATGACATTCCGCATAATTAGGAAGTGCCACCATCTACCAATTACATAAATTGCCCACTAGCTAACGGTAATTTAGCTGCGATGGCAACTTTTGCGATCCCCTTTCTATTGACTCAAAGTGCGCTTATGTCACACATAATAAACACATTTAAGGAAAAGATCGACGCTGTTTTTATTTGTTCCACCTTTTTTGTTAATTTATGTCAGAATTTGATTTATATGTCGTTATTCTACAAACACAACTTCATAATGTTACATTTCTTCTAAAACTACGCTATGATGACTAGTAGTTATACGGCATAAACTAATATTTTTGATCTCTTTATGTGATTACATACTGTACTGTGACCACGAGAATTAATATTATTAAATTGCTCAGATAATCATTTGTCAAAGTTAATAATTGTTTTTTATTTAGAAAATAAAATATTTATATTACATTAAGAATAAAGAAAAGTTTAAAATTTTTATTTATCTTAGTTTAACACTGCTCCCGTATAAAACTTAATATTAAAAAATTCACAGATCAACCGACAATTAGCCAATCATCGGGCAACGTGGTGGATGGCATAAATCTTGAAGACATCAAAGAGTTTGCGAAAGCATTCAAATTACGGCGCCTTGGTTTAGGCCTCACTCAGACTCAAGTTGGTCAAGCCCTCTCAGTTACAGAAGGACCCGCGTACAGCCAGAGCGCTATATGCAGGTAGGATTTTATTAAGACAAGTTTGAACACAATTTGTTTTAGAGAGTTCTAATAATGGAAATTGAACACTATACAATGCTGTTACAGTATAAAATTCAGAGTCGCACGCTTGAAAAGTAGCTTAAATCACGCAATAAAAACTGGCAACACCAACGAAGTTGTCAAAAATGACAAAAAATTACTCTTGACAACCCCACGAGGCCAACAAAAGAGGTTTTAGTTGCGCCGTCACGCAGTCCGAGTACAGTTATCACACTTTTTAATATCGCTAATTGAAGTGATTTGTAAAACAGCGTGACTCCTTTCATTGCTTCCAGTTGGTTTAATTAATTACGATTCGGCTTCCGTTCCGTTTCGGTGTCTCGGACGCCATTTTTGGTACTAGACGGGCCTTCTGAAATGTAGATTTATTATTTTACGCTTCTGTGGCCATAATGTTAATGTCTGACACATTGTAAATTATGTTTATGAATAGCTGATGAGTTAAGAACACTGAGTAATGTCTTGGATAAAAAATTAATTGTCTAATTACTCATACATTGTTATCAGAATAATTTTAGCCTAAATAATTTTTGTTCTGAATCTTCTCACCAGAAACGAGCTAAGATTTACATATAACAAATACATCTTAGAGTTAATAAAAGCAAGTAATCAATATAAATTAGAAATAAACGAAATAATAGCGAGCAATTATACTCAATTAAAGCTAAATCAATTAATATAAAATGTTTTTCACGGCCATGACTCGAAGGAGTATTTTCAGTTCGGAATCGGCCTCCTTCGTATAATAAAATCATTAATCGTTACTTCTGTTCGAGTTAATTAATTATCTTGCCGTAATTACTTTTTTCGTGTAATTAAAAGAGTAAAATTCCCCTGTCTTTGTCCCGTCCTGATTTCATTTTCCATTAATTTTTCTTTCGTCTCCCCTTCAACTTTGTATTGTGACGTGGCTACAGTAGTTACTCCTTTGATTATGCTGGACTCAATTAATTTGCATTATAATTGAAATTAATTATACTTGAATAGACCTCAATTTCTTAGCTTTAATTGTGCAAATGGAATATCATCAAGATACTTCACTTGTAAGGCATTTCTTCAAATTTAATTGTTCAATAGAAAATATAGTATTGGTTATAGCTTGTATTTTAGTAATTTGTCAACTATTGTATGAACATATTGTAAAACTATATATCCAACACACAAATATACAACATCCTTAACCTATACAGTAATAATAATAAAAATAGAAAAAACAAAATTAAAAAGTCCCCGTGGCAGTGTACCTCTAACGCTGGCAGCATTTCCTCTCTGTATTGCGATATTATTCGTTGAGCGAGGAAAGCACCAGCTCTGGGGTCACCGGTAATATCAACTAAAAACTTTAATTAGTGCCTGTGAACCCCACGGACCAGGTCTCATCTCCAAAGGGAACAAAATCAACTGTAGAACTTATTTCAAAATATCGAATGTAACGGATCTTTTATCCAAATATGTTTAATGGTCATTGAGCTCATGATCGAATACACTGAATTATCCATACATTCAAAAGGGTACAATTATAATTTCATATTAACGTAACTGCGTCAACGCATTTTACAATTCTTTATAGAAATAATATCGTTTCAACATATGTAATTTCGACTAATTGTATCCTTAAAATGACCTAATTTAAAACCTTTGAAAACCAAGCGTGCGGCTCAAAATAATCTAGTTATTTAGGTTTTCTGATGGATTATCTAACATATTATTTGTTACCGTCCCCAGTGCCCTGGCTTCGCAGATGCTAGCAGCTCAACTGTCTTCACAACAACAAAACATGTACGTGTTTTGTTTTATATCCACACATCTGAAGTTAACACCATCTCAGAACTTGACTATATTCAGCTCGATTAAAACTTTAAGTTCCAATGGTGATAGCTTCTGAATTACACCAGCCTGTTACATGCATTAAGCACACGCTTCACTACGACCGTACATAACTTGTCTTTAAATCTTTCAACGCTGTTTAATATAATCTAATCTTGATCGGCGATCCATGCATACCACGTGAGTGTAAGCCGCATACAATTATGTCTAATTACCGGTTTTGGAGTTCCTTTCTTTTCCTTTTCACACGTATACCGTATTTACATACGAGTAATTATGGTAAGAAGGCGCTATACATCAGAAGAACGTTACAATAGTTAAGACAAAGCCATTAACGTCGGCTACCAAATGCGCCGTTCGACATTATGAATAATTGTTATGAGAACTTTATCTGATTAGTTATTTGTAACACGACGTGTAATTTCAGACTTTCCATCTAAAGCTTGATGTATTATTTCATTACTTTTTTTATTTATATTAATATTCAGTTCGCGCAATTCAAAGCCAGGGCATTGGCATACGTTACCTTTCGCTTCTAATTGAATTCATTTTATTGTTACGTTCGGTATTAATCAAACTGATTACCCTGGCCTAAATTGCCCATTGTTTTTTCTGTATCTTCAATCGTTAACGCTATGTCAATGTCCTGCAATTACTCTGTTAATTTGGAAATTAAATTATCTCGGGATGAGGCAACCGTGCGTTATGCTTTCCGTTCGGTCCGTTCAAGTCTAACATTCTAATTTATGTTCGATACAGATTTGAGAAATTGGATATAACACCAAAAAGTGCGCAGAAAATCAAACCGGTGCTCGAACGTTGGATGAAGGAAGCCGAGGAGAGGTAAATATTGTTTGAGTGAATATTGTATTACCGTCGTGTCATTTGGCCTTAACGCTTAGCGATGATGAACATTTCTCAAATCTGGACTAACTGCGCTGTCGTTATGCTTTTTTGTTATCGTATTGCTTGTTTACTAACGTAGGCCGATGTAGAAATATTTCATTTGATTGAAGTATTTGTTCAACGGTGTGTTGCGTGTGCGTTTACGAACTTTTCGGATATAGGAGCGGCCCCGATTCTGCGTCGTGTTCACCGTTATCTTGAAAGTTGCATAAGCATACCGGGTTTATTCCCCATCTACCACTTAACATCTTATAAAGCCCCCTTGTCTCTATCGATTATACATTTTGCATCATTAAAATGCATTATGTGAATGCAACGGGAATGGTTTAACATTGCAAATGGTGCGTTGAATTTGCAATCGGTTGTCCCTCTTGGTGGTAATTTTTAACGAGCGCCCCTGCCAACGAATTGTACTTGAATTAATTTCTGATATAGATTCAGTCTCGTCTTCATTAAGGTAACTAACAAATCATCCATTTAACTTTAATCACGGCTGACTTGTTTATTTTTATTTTAACCCTCTGTTTTAGATTGGTTACCTTGTATGAGACCTACAGTTACAGGTTACACACTCTTGAAAACGCTTTTGTTTCTTCGGTTTTTACAAAAGCGCTCGGTTTTTATGTCAATAATACAAAGTACGTGGTGAAGATTTATAAAATACACTAAAATTGTTACTAATAATATACAAAAATTTGTTTTTTTTTTGTGTGGAAACGGAATGTGTGGGTACTTTTGACACGGGTTTTCCCAGCATATCTACCAGCTTCAAAAGCCCTCGATTAATAATATTATGTTAATAATACCTACGAAATACGTGGCATATATTTATAAAATACACTAAAATTATTACTAATAATATACAAAAATTGGTGATTTTTTATATAAACGGAACGTGTGGTTTCTTTCACATGGGTTTTCCCAGCACATCTACCCGCTTCAATCGCGTCGCGGTACATAAATTGAAATCATATGTAGGCTTCAAATAACGATGTGTTATTAATTTTAGTATACGAACTAATCGTATGATGTATTTTGCATATAAAAGCGTCTTCACATGGCCCAAAAATCAGTGGCGATATCGGGACAATGGTGGTGGGGATGAAATCGGCTCGTAGTTTGAATCGGCACTAGTTGATAATTAGGGTACGATTTGCCTACACACGGCGGTCTAAGGAGCAACCTAGGGTGCCCTCCACCACTTCCCAGATTTTGCCTCTGATTTTAGGGCCGTGTGTAGACGCTTTACTGGACAAAAATCTTAAACTGCATAAGTAAAAATCTCTTACTGATGCAATAAGTTTCATACAAAAAGCTACATAAATGCATCAATATCTCATTCATTTATGTAAGGGTATTCAAATAGCATTCGCATTATGAAACCAGACCAAGGTTCATTATTTACATTAGTCAGGCTTATTTGTGATGTGAACTTGGAAGTTGGAGTGTATATTACGAAAATCTCTCTCCCTGTATTTCTTGATTTTGGATACCTGTGAATTTCAAATGTTCCGGTTAACACGTTTATTATTTCTATTCACTTTAGACTTGTTCGTTACACGGCTTAAACGAATTAAGATTAGCAATTTCCTCAGCGATGGTATTGCAGGTGAAAGTTTCTAGATGTTCTCTATATTAAAAATACGCAAAACGTTTACTTATGCTAGAACAATGTCGTCGTTACACACACTACACACTTCTCAAAAACACAATACCCAGTAGTATAAAAGTGTGGATATAATTATTAATTTTAATTTACAGGTATGCATCGGGCCAGAATCATCTGACAGATTTTATTGGTATGGAACCAAGTAAGAAGCGGAAACGGCGCACGTCCTTCACACCACAAGCCTTAGAACTCCTTAATGCGCACTTCGAAAGAAATACTCATCCATCAGGTACGATTTGTTAACTAAAGCTATTTGCTAGAAGAGCTTTTTTACATTTAGTTTTTATTTATTGACGTGATAACGTCTTATAACGTCGGCTGCACGCACGAAAAAACATGATTCATTTTCACGTACCGCCTACGTGCAAGCGAGAGCGCGAAACAAGCGATAGAGAGGCACGATCGGCCTAAGCGTTTGGCTTGTGACGCATTTATCTCTTTTCCAAACATCGGCCGATGCGTCCAAGTAAAAGAGACAGCAGCAGTACACCACCTATTGGTGAACTGTCAACTGTTTATAATGTGAAGTGAAAATCCTTCTTTGTATTATACAAAATAATGATAATTTAGTGATAATAATTCAATTCAAATCATAAAAGTATGCAATTTTTCGTCAATGTTTTCTTATGACATTATCACGTCCATAAATCGACTTTACAGACAACCAATTGTTTTATTTTACTGAATAATATAATAAAATCATGATATGTTACATTAGAAAACCTCTGGTTTATATAATTGTAAAATGTTTAGGAGCGCGACAAATTCATATAAAAATAGTTTTGATCTTACTTTTTGTGATGCTTAGTGTTAGGCTATCTAATAACTGGCCGCTGAACAGGGGTCATACAGATACTTAATAGCGCTAAGTTTGACCGCCGTTAGTCAAATTGGATTTCGACGTACGAAAGTGACAACTATGAATCTTTTTTCTTAGCTAGTCGTTCTCAGGGCGCGTTCATAAACAAGCATATTATATAATAATTATTGTTGATTACGAGTATATAAAAAAATAAATAAAACAGTGGCGCTACAACTAAGGTATGTGCCTCAGATGCCTGTATCTATTTCATGATCTAATAGGCAAGTAGGTGATCAGCCTCTTGTGCCTGACACACGCTGTCGACTTTATGGGTTTAAGGCAAGCCGGTTTCCTCACGATATTTTCCTTCACCATTCGAGCGAATGTTAAATTACCTATACGAATAAATGATTTTGACTTTTGTCGCCATTATTGTAATGATGAGAACAAAATGTCTAATGGCTATTTTAGGTTTTAATTGAATGAGATAGTTATTGAATAAGTCCTAGGTTCAATTCTAAGAAAAAAAACTGTTTCAGGTTGGGCACAGAATGCTGGTAAATCAGCTTTAATTTATAAAATGCATGCAAAAGCACCCAGGACACTGATCAATTCGTATCCAAAGCAAATAAAATTAAATAAAAAATGCGCTTCCAAATTATATCTTTTATACAAATGTGTTGTACAAATAAATAATTATAATTATATTTTTCCAGGTACGGAAATAACTGGTCTCGCGCATCAACTAGGCTACGAACGTGAAGTTATCAGAATATGGTTTTGCAACAAACGTCAGGCTTTGAAAAATACTGTACGAATGATGTCAAAAGGAATGGTTTAATGTTACTGTCATATTTAACGTCAACTATTTTAATGTATTATTATTGTCATTTGTTTAAAACGCCTCTTGACCTGAAAAAAATAGCTATTTGACCTGCACAAACCCCCATGTTATTCATAACAAATCAGTCTTTTTACACAATTTTAAATACTCTGTCAAATTGTGTGTACGCTGTGGTGAAAAGATATATTATTGTGACAGTGTATTACGACTGATCTAGTTTTATGAATAAAAGGAAGTCAGTAGCAGATTTAATAGACCCTCGTAGATATGAAAATGGTTTGACATATCGTGACTTTAGTAACTGTCAAAATGGTCTAAAATCGATGAATTCGTTCATAAACAAGGCGAACAGTTATACCCTTAATTTTATCTAAATATCCTTGTTTTAAAAATTGTTTAATAAGTAAAAAGCTCTCTTAAACTACTTATGTATTCGAATTGAAGTTTTTGTCTCTTATATCCGTGTTTACGCTATGACGAAAAGAGACAGATCGATTTAAATCGTTAACTTTTTAGTTTGATTTTAAGGGACAACTGTTAAAAGGATTATTATGATTAGATCATTTTGCCCCTGTTTTAAGAAAGTGATTATAATTATTTCTTTATTATATAAACACCGATCTTTAAATGCATTTTATAAGGACCGTGTTTTAATAATTCTCACGTCTAGCTACAAAGCTGTAACTAATATTTTGACAGGTTTGACATATTAGAATACAGACAATACGACAAATATTATGCGACAGACGTACATAGCCTTATTAATCTTTAATCATAGATTACCTCTATCTAACGCTTGATCACGTGACCTTTTCACGTCTGTCGGATAGTACTTGTCTGGGTGACCGATGTCTTTTGTCTTTGCGATAAATATTTTATCTTCGATCCCCGTTCAAACAAAAGGGAGATTTAAAATTCGTTATTTTAGCTTACGGTCTGGCCTTACTCGAATCTGACGATTCCAGCCAAGTTTAGTAAAGTAATAAGTTTTTAATGGAATGTTTATGTAAAATAAAACATTTTGACTGATATACTCGTCTCGATGTAGCTATTTTAACAATATAAATTGTTCGTAGAATAACTAGGTGTTTAGTACAAAATTAATATTGGCTTTTCGTTTCCTTGAATGAGTTGTGAATGCATTTTGTAAATAAGTACAACGTGAAATCTCATAGTAAGGTTATTTATTTTTACTCTGAGTTCTTTTGTTTTTAGCGAAATGTGCACCGTATAGTTTAGAATATGTAGTGAATGTGTCAGTCTTAGTGGCCTATCTTTTTCGACTCTTAGTTTTTCTGTTATTAGATAGATATAAAACAATATGTATAAATGCATTGTCGTAATGTAAATATTGTTCGTTTAGTTTAAATGTATTATTAGTTGTAGTTTAGTATAAGTTTTTAGCTTTGTAAGATTTGTGTATACAAGTTAGAAATTTGTTGCGATAATTCCTTGAAAGCCTTTATTTCAATGTTTGCGAATACTCCATTTGTTTTAACATGTCATACGTTTAGCAGCAGGTCTGGAGTGCATATTTTTTGGAATCCAACAAAAACTAATAAAATTACCTCGCATTTGGAAAGTAGATTTTGAAATATAGAATTTTCAAAAAAATTGAAATTATATTTGATTTAAGCAATTGAATCCAAAATGTATGCACGATTTTTGAATTTTTCTTTTCAACAAAACTCACTAAACGGTTATATTTTGTACATGACTCAGATGGCGATAGATAAATATTCCAAGTACCGACACCACTCAGAATTTTACGGCGAAGAGCCCCAAACATTTCCTAACAGAAGACCTACTGCTATTCGTTCAGAAATAGATTTAAGACGTAATTTAACGTATGTTAATGACCAATGAAAACCAACTTGTGATGAATAATATTTGTACTGTTACCTACTACTTAACAAGAGTCGTTAAAAAATATTATTAAAAATATTGAACATATTTTTCGGCTGTTGAAAAAATTGTAAATACAATATTAAGGATAATAAAACTATTTGGATTAATATTTAGGAACAAAAGGGAAAAAATATTATCAAAATTTATATTTTCAAAAATTATTACAAATGCAAAAAATGTGTATTTAAAGTGGAGGGTTCGGCCATAATCAAAATTATCGTTAAACGGATTTTTTACGACTTTGCACATCACACACACAAACAAATCAGTACGGTATACAGTGTCTATGTGCGATGCGATGTCTCAATCATATTAAGGAAACAGGTTTTTCTTTACACCAACCGATCCGGGATTAATTAATCTAATTATAGAATAATATTATCAGAAACGATACTACGTTTATCCGATATTAAGCCGAATACTTAAATAGATGTACCATAGTGCTTTATCGTTAAATAAAAACCTGATTCCCCTCAAACATTAGCGTAATAGTCAGCATAGAAATAATGCTAAGTACAAAATAATTAATTAATTATAAAACTGCTAGTCCGTTATTAAATAAAGTTTATTATAATTGAGAGATGGATCGCATCGCACCCTGGTTTTCATACGCAATTACATAGTAATAGTAGTTTAAAAATTATGGAAATCTACACATAACTTCATCTGTAACACATATTCAAACCAAACTGTAACAGTATCTAATAGTGATTAATTTCTCTTCCTGTAATGGTACCGATTGAATGATATGGCTGCTGGTTTATGAAGAAATGCAGATTAAAGGCAGATAACTGTTTGAATTCTTGTTTTATTCATTTTATTATCACCTATAGACAATTTTATCCTATTTTACTAAATCTTTTTCCGTGAGAGATTTAAGAAATTTTGTTTTGCACGTAGCCTAGGGGCGCTGTAAATCTTTTCATTTAAATATTGACTCATGACAGTCACTGACGTTGACAGATTGCCTGATTATATTAAACTATCATCTTTCATTTAGTACTAACTACTAATGGTTTATGGTATGTATACCACTGCTATGGCATTATCGCAAGGTCGATTAAAACAAGTAACTTCGGGTAATGTAATATTTACATAAAAATTGAAACACATTTATCTACTACATTTCATTTAGTAAATAATTCGTGCCTATTCACATTTTTTATCGTAAATTTCAAAATATAGTCAGAATGTTGAGTCAACGATGCGTTCGAATTACACAATACGCTTAAATGAAAGTTTATTTCATAATATGTATTTAATATATATAAAATAAACCTTTAAGAGATTTTCCCGCAATAAAAATAAATACTATCATAACATTCTGTAGCGGCAAGGCTTAGTTCTTTTGACCTTACCGCGCACGTGCATATATATATTTTTGTTCTATCAGGAATAAAGAAACATTTTTTTCTTAATATTTCTTAATAATAATAACAAAAAGATATTAAATAATATCATGTACAACATTGTGACATATGAATCACTAGAATTTCAGTTTTTATAGAATGACAATGACAACTACATTACTGACAACTGACAAACTTTTATAACTACTACTGGCATTTGGCGAACGATAATATAATTTTCATAATTTCATATTTTTCAGAATTCAGAAATATACAATGGAGTCGACGAATCACGAATTAAAATAAATTACGCTAATTTTTAAAGGCACGCGTTAATTGATAAATATTTTTTGATCAAAACAAACAAAGCTTTGTTTGATTTGCGCTTCTGAAGTAATTTAAATTAGCCTAACTTTACAAAACCACTACAAGACTGTATTACAATTACCAGTGTAATATCGTAATTCTCTCATTGCGTCAAACGCGTACCAGAAACCATGAACGTCTATTGTGTTATGAATCATAAGGTTAGGGGTTAGTGGTATGTGTAATTAGGTAGTTGATTCGTGTACGATAGCGTCGGGCGTTGACTTCTCTGATAGGAATCCGGTAGTGAGTAATCGATGGAAACATGATTGAGAGTGTATCGCGTCGTGCATTTAGTAGTTCCAGTGGTACATATAACGTGCGAGCATCCGAGCTCGCGAGAGAACGAAAGCTAAATATTTTCAATGTCACTGTGCTGTTTTTGGATGACACCCAACAATCCTTTCAAATCGAGGTAAGACCTGTACATTTTCGGATAATTTGGATAACTTTTTTGGGATACATTCCAAAAGCATAAGCTACAATAGAATATATATGAAGTGTTTGGTTGTCTAGGAATCAGATGAAGAAACTCCTTTCTTCCTTTCTTAAGCTTAACAGTAAAATAAGTTTACCTTAAAAATATTGTTTACAAATATTTTTATTTTATCATAATACTGTTGCTTTTAAATGTTTTGCTGCTAAATATATCAAATATTAATATTTTTTTGCTTACATACATGGTTCTCACTTTGCTGACAAGCACCCATGATTTCATTTGATATATACAGAATATAAGAATATCCATAACATGCTATGTGTTTTTTCCATACCCTGACTTACTTATTATTTATTTTTTTAGAAAAAGGCAAAGGGTAGCACTCTTCTTGAGCTAGTGTTCCAACATCTAGATCTAATTGAGAAGGATTACTTTGGATTACAATTTACTGAGAATGGTTCACCACCTAGTGCAACAAATACTGAAATAACCGTGAGTACATATACATTTTGTTATTATCTAAATACCAGTAATATAAACATAATAATAACTGGTGTATCAATAAAACTCTATTTATATACCAGATATATCTTAAGGTCATTGGCAATTGCAGCTTAATAGATAACTAAATTGCACAATATAAGTTTTTATCCTGATGAATGATAAGATATAAGAAAGAGGTTTATAGATTGTCTTTTAAATACAAATAAGCCACAAAAATTAAAAATGTTTAAGCCACATTGGAATTAGATATATCCTTATACCTATGAAAACAAATGAAGTTAGTTGAATAGTCAACAAAAATCTTACTTATGCATTTATTATGTGTAAAACAATTCACATAATACTAAATAAATTAAATTGGGAATCCAATAAGGAATATATTTTGAAAAGCCCATACAAGTGCTATAAAATTACATTTCCATTGAGTCATACATCATCCTTAAGGTCTTGCTTAGTTCATTTACATTAATTAATCTACTATCAGTGAGTCATTGTGTTTATTTAATTAGTAGTTTAAGGAATTCTTATCAATCAAAGACTTTTCACTTAGTATATATAGGTGAAAGGTGTGTCTATTCATGTTTATAATTTAGTTTAAAGTGATGGTATTAAGATGTTTAATTTGTAGAATAACTTCAAATAAAGTTAACAGTGTGTGGTAAGTAATTTATATGTCTTATTAATAGTAAGTAGCCCTGCGATTTCTCCCTGTTATTTGGTCATTATGATCGTATAAAGCTTATACTATCCTTTTTCAATAAATAGGTTATTAAAAATTTAGTTATTTCTATTGCGTCTGGTTTCTATAGGTAATTAGGGGTGACCTAAGTGGAATTTGGGTTTGATACAAAGAATCTGCCAAAATAAATACAAATGTTACAATTAAAGTAAACGCAGCCAATTAAAAGTAACAATAATCTTCTATAGGATTGCTAACTTGCATTCTAGGAATCGATTATGTAAAAAATGTGCACATTTGCACATATCATTAAACATTTGAATAAATTTATGGTCATTTCACGCATACAATCTTAGTTTTTATATGAATTTCATACTTTCACCAATTGCGCTATCACTCTAAGTAATGTTATTCCTTCTAATAAATGATAATTATTAAATATTAATAGTAAATTATTAATATTTAATATAACTGCTTCTGTGACATAATAATATCTGTGGATTAATTACCAGAAAAATATATTTTTGCGTTGGAAAAAATAGAAAGTATAAGAAACTATAAAGCCAGTTAATTGACTATTAAAAGAATAAAAATAAAATAAAAATAAAAAAAATAAAAAAATAAAAAATAAAAAAGCCTTTTATTTCCAGTATTATATAAGTTTACACTTCTTACAATTTATTGTTAGTGTTAGTTCATGTTATTAATCTATATTAGTTAAAAATATATATTAGTATAAATACTTAATCTACTGGAACCCCAAGTTGGGTGTAGGCCTCCTCCAGTGACGCCCATTTATCTCTGTCCTCGGCCACTTCACTCCAATTTCGACCAGCTATCGCTTTAATGTCGTCTTCCCATCGCGTAATAGGTCTACCTTTTGTTCTTTTGCCTAGTGGGCCTTTCCAGAAAGTTACTTTTTTAGTCCATCTATGATCAGTTAGCCGGGCAACATGTCCTGCCCACTTCCATTTCAGTTTTTTTGCGTAGCTTAAAGAGGGTTTTGGTCATACTGTGTGTTGCTGTTAAGTGTTGCTATATGTGTTGCTATTAAAAGAATATCATTCAGTAAAACATAGACTTGCGAATGCATAACTTAGCTATTAATTTATATAACAATAGATTATTAAACTATATTTAAATCGGATGCCTAATGCCGACCAATAAACAAAAAAATATTACATTGATTTAATATATGTGTACCTCACAACCATAATCTCCATATTAAATGTATGAAAATATATAGTTATTTGCATTTGCACAAAGAAGTATTAAAAATAGACAAGGAACAGAAAATAATATTAATATGCCTTCAGGTAAATGAATCCTTCATTTGTCCCACCAAAAAGTATTTGTGTATCATTTGAATTATCCTGATTGTAACAAACATTTTCAGCGCTGGTTGGATAGCAGTAAATCAGTAAAGAAACAAGTTGGTGTCAACGCTCAGTTCTGGCTTTCTGTCAGGTTCTACCCTCCAGAACCGTGCAGACTTGCTGAGGAGTTCACGAGATATTTACTCTGCTTACAATTGAGAAAGTTATTGCTGGATGGTCGCATGATTGCTCCGAGAAACACCGCTCTTCTGCTCGCTTCTTTTACTGTGCAAGGTAATAATAATCTTTCAAATGCAACTTCTATATAATAAATTTTCATAAGCGTGGTGATAACCCAAATTGTTTGAATTACAGTCCCTCTCTTTAGAATTTAATAAGCATTTTGTATGTGATTAGTATATTAATTATTTTACTATTTGTTTCAAGGAACCGTGCAAATCATTTTAATAATGATGCAAGTTTTGTCAGAAGTTAGATTTAGATTTAGAAGAGCAAAGCTTTCCATCTCTATATTGATTGGTTGATTTGTTTAAGTGATAGTACGGTATGACAGCTGTAATGTTTTTTAAACCAAGCAAATACAATTTATATTGAAGCTGTAGCATTGGAAATGCCTAATATGATGCAGCTAATGAATTATATACCTTTAACACTATTTAGGGAGCGTTCAAGTATTACGTAACGAATTTTTTAGGGTGGGGGGTCGTATTGTAAAACGTTACGATGCGGGGGGGATTGAATTACGCGTTATTGTTAATATTATTTTCGACTTTTCACTACTTTACACCACATAATGGTAACTTTTATGTATAAAGAGTCACTGGGTGGTCACGAAACGTTTTACATTGGGGGGGAGTCAATAATCTCCAAAATTGCATGACGCAGTGTGTTAAAACAAAAATTCTTGCCTTACCTTGGCTCACCTGGAGATCACATTTTAATCTTTTCTAGCGGAATTAGGAGATTACAATACGACAGAGCATACAAACAGTTATCTCTCAGAACTGTGCCTTATTCCCAAACAAAGTGCGGAGGACGAACGTCGTATTCGCGAGTTGCATAAATTGCACAAAGGCCAGTCACCAGCAGATGCTGAGGCAAACTTTTTAGAGCACGCTAAGAGGCTTGATTGCTATGGTGTGGAGTCCCACTCGGCTAAGGTATTGTTTTTAACGTCAAACTAACATCTTTGGTTTTAAGTCCAGAAGATGCGCGCTCTTCAGCGTCGCTATATACACATAAAAACAAAACCAGTCTTATGGCTTTCTATTAATATTTATTTTGAACAAAATGATCAGTGTTGGCCTAGTGGCTTCAGCGTGCGACTGTCACTCCTGAGGTCGCACGTTCGTGCCCCGGCTGTGCACCAATGGACTTCCTCTCTATGTGCGCATTTAACATTACTCGAACGATGAAAGGAAAAAAGCAGGCTTGCCTTAGACCCAAAAAGTCGACATCCTGGGTTAGGCAGAGGAGGCTGATCACCTTTTTCCCCATTAGATTGGCAAATGATCACGCCACTGATTTAATTTATTTTTTACGAATTTGACATAGATTGAAATTAATTAATAATAAAATTGCAGGATTACAGCGGAAAGGATATCCTTATTGGAGTGACCTCTATTGGCATTGTGGTTTTTCAAAATAATATTCGAGTCAACACATTCTCTTGGAGTAAAATTGTCAAGATTTCCTTCAAGAAGAAACAGTTTTTCATACAACTAAAGCGAGAATCAGTAAGTACATTTCTTGTTAATGAATATATTATTTTAAATAGTTTAGTTTAGTTACCAAAGTTAGGGTAAATTACATGGTAAGAAAAGTTAAACACATACACAAACAAGTTATACGGATACAGATTTTGGAAATAAAACCTTTAATTTTTTCGTAAGCTAACAATTTATATTATAAGATAGGAATTAAATCTAGAACTTCTAGATAAAAAATCATAAATTTTTGGCTAACAATACTTATTAATGTCAGTTTCTAATTTGATTTAATTTTTTCCATTATTCCGATAGTGTAGAAGATAGTTATAAATAGCTTATCTTAATATACTTAACATTTTCTCGATGTCTTTCTTTATTTTAATAAAACATTTATTTGTCATTGTAAAGATTTATTGACTAAAATTAAGGAAAATCGTATGCTTAATTAACGTCATTAAACAGTTATTTCTTGAATAAGGAAATAATGTATCACAAAAGGGATGATTACCTCAATTTAAAACAAATCTGTTTTTTTTTATATTAATATTTAAAAAGAACAGAAATCTATCTGTAGCTATATCTAAGATGCTCCCTTCCCTCGGTAAAATACTATGCGCTGGTTTGGCTGTATTTAGTCCGTATAGAAAAACAAGAAATCCAAGAATATGGATTGATCGGACATGCCGGACATTGGCTATGTCCTGTGTATATAATATATATATCCTTCAAATTATATACATATATATATTTTCCAGTCTGAATCCTACGACACGGTATTAGGATTCAATATGCGTTCTGGACGCGCGGCGAAGGCCCTCTGGCGATGCAGCGTGGAGCGTCATGGCTTCTTCAGACTCAGAGCTCCACGTCGCAGGCCCCTTTTGGGAGCTCTAGGGGCTCTAGCTGGGGTCACAGCCCCAACAGTAGCTAGGACTGAAACGCAGGCTCTTGAAGATGCGAGGCGGTCTAGATCGAGTAATCGGAGTTTTGTTAGGTGAGATAATAATTGTAACAGTTTGTATGCTCTTTATTATTATTATTATTAAGCCATTATTGCTGACACCACAATGCAATATATGTAAACACTTGTATCACTTATATGTGATAACCTAACTTAATCTAATGGTGGCCATTCACGGGCGATCCATATGGCTTTCGCCCCCGGGCCCACAGTTCCCGGGGCCCCCCGGGGGTTTTTTTCCCCCTTTCCCGGGCCCCCCCGGGGCCGGTTTTTTTTTTTTTTTTTGGGGGGGGGGGGGGGCCCCCCCGGGGGGTTTTTTTTTTTTTTTTTTTTGGGGGGGGTTTTTTTTTTTTTTTTCGGGGGGGGTTGGTTTTTTTTTTTTTTTTTAAGGGGGGGGGGGGGGGGTTTTTTTTACCCCCCCCCCCCCCCCCCCCTTTTTTTTTTTTTTTTTTTTTTTTTTTTTTTTTTTTTTTTTTTTTTTTTTTAATTTTATTTTTTTTTTTTTTTCCCCAACCTTTTTTTTTTTTTTTTTTTTGGGGCGCGCCTCCCCCCCCCCCCCCCCCCCCCCCACCCCCAAAAACCATGGGGGGTGTGGGGGGGGGCCCCCCCCCCCCCCCCCCCCCCCCCCCCCCCCCCCCCCCCCCCCCCCCCCCCCCCCCCCCCCCCCGCCCCCCCCCGCCCCCCCCCCCCCCGGCGGGGGGGGGGGGGGGGGGCCCCCCCCCCCCCCCCCCCCCCCCCCCCCCCCCCCCCCCGCGCCCCCCCCCTTTTTTCTTTTTTTTTGGGGGGGGGGGGCCCGGGGGGGTTTTTTGTTTTTTTGTGGGCCCCCCCCCCCCCCCTAATACATGTGATGTGTCATCAATTTTGGTGATTAGCGTGTCCTGTATACAGCGCCTCTCCAGCTGCTTCCATTATTTTCCAATGTTAGCTCTTCTTGTCTTAGTTGTGCCTCCTATTCTCTATATATCGTCTGCCCATCTTCTCTCCTTTCTCTGTCTTCCTCATTTCCTTTTTCCACCTCGCGGATGCCATTCTGTAATAATTTTTGTCAATTTCAACCTGCTATCTCTCGTCATGTGCACGGTTCTGCGCCATTTCAATTGCCTTATAATGACTATTACTATTACATAAAAATGTGAAGTACCTACTAAAAAGTTAACACTAAAAATAAATAAATAATAAACACTAATAATTCATCAGCAAGCCGGTTAATTTCAGTTAATACAGCTTGTCCTTGGACAGGCCTCCTCTAAGAGCTTCCACTCTTCTCGGTGTCTAGCTTTGCGTAGCCACATAGGGTCAGCTGCTCTTCGCACAGCATCTTCCCATCTTTTTATTTGTCTTCCTCGTTTTCTTTTGTCATAGCGAGGAAGCCATTCCGTCACTTTCTTCGTCCACATATCTTTATCTTCTATCATAATGTGTCCCGTCCATTTCCATTTCAATATTTTATTAGAAATAACACCATTTCTAAACATCGTCATGTCCTTTATTTCTTCTAGTTTTACTCTATCTTTCAATTTAAGACCTAGAACACTCCTTTCGATACTATTCTGACATACTCTTAGTTTGTTTTCTTGTTTATCAGTGAGTGACCAGGTTTGACATGCGTATATCAGGCACGGTAATATACAGGCATCAAATACTTTACTCTTGTAAAATATTTTCAAGTTTCTGTTTTTCATTACTTCTGACAGTGACCAGTATCTTTTTCATGTCAAAAATGCAAATCTTATCTAAAGATTGCATAGTTCCCAGTTAGCTTACCTCGTTGTTTAATATACGTATAGTTTGTTATTGTTAAAACCTTTCGAAACATTATAACTTTAATTTTATCTATTTTATACGTTTTTAAAAAGTAAAACGGCTTTAAAAACGTTTATAGTTATAAGTATGTTACATTCCAGGAAATAATGTACACTGGATATCTAGCACTATAAATTTTTGTGCAACAAAATAAAGAATTTTTGAAATTGAAATTTAGTATCTTTTCCAAGTATTTGTAACTCTATTAACTATAAAATCAAATCTGCAAAAGTTGTGTGCAAAACGTGTTTTAACCAAGTAGTATTACCTTTCAGACGTAGCAGTTCACGTAATCGTGACCGATCAGCGGGTGAATCTCCCGCGTTGGTCGTGACCTCATCAGCTAGAGGGTCTAAAGTCACGGGTCACGGGGAACCGCCGCCAAGACAGGCCTGGAGTGACGCACCGCCATTGGAGAATGAAGAGTATGTCCCAATTTCCATAATCTTTTCGACTCGAAACAATTATTGTTTACCTGGGAATCGAATTTGGGACGTATAGCACCCATAGGTTGCATTATTTTTGGTATCTTCTATTTCTAATGAAATTAAGTTAGGAAATTTTTAAAACAAACCACTATCAAAGTAAATTTTAACGAATTAAAGAAATTTATTTATTTATTTTAACCTTATGTTCATCCAAGAAAAGAAGATTTGCATTTTCTTCGTTTTAACAGTTATATGGGTGCCTAGAAGAGATCGCTCGAAAGCGCCTCCAGTTGCCCTTCCAGATAAGACATTTTTTAATAACACAAAATTCCAACAAAATAAACAAAAATAATCACTAACTATTGTACTTGGCCGTAAGTTTTTTCTTCGCATTGTGAGATTACGCCATATATCCGTCTCGAAGGACCAAAAAAGATGTACGGCCCTTTAACAACCTTTGCCAAGGGGACCTTCTTTATGAGGAAAACTGGTTGATAGGAAAGAAGTTATTAGGCAAAAAATATATTTTGTTGTAGATGGATAGTTTCACCCCTTTTTCCAAGATGGCGGCCGGGAACAACGGTGGCGCTGTACCCCACAAATTTGGAGTTAACTTCTATAGACCCCCATACATGTCCCATAAATAAAATTGCGTCCTCTAACAAATGTTCAGATTGGCCCTCAAATTGTAACATTTCAATGACTAAATTACGAACGTATTGGTCACCGAGACCTGTCAAATTAAAGACGATTTGATGATAACGCCATCTAACGTCGCTAAATTGGTATTTACCAACGTCTGACAATTGACAATAGCTCAAAACAGAGTTATGTAATTTGAAATCAATCAAAAAAGTTATATTTAAACATTATTGATAGAATTGACCACGAGTAAGTGGCTCAGTAGAAATAGAGGGACACAGAATCCTGTTAGGGCCAGGGCAGGAAATGTTCAAGTATGGTTAGAAAACATGACTTCGCTTTCAATAAGAAACGTGAGGGATACAATTTACTTCGGAAAAATAATGTAACAAGTCAAATTTTATTTATTGATAGAACTTTTGACGCAAATGTTTCCTATCTATTTTTTACCTATTTTGGCAATGAATTATCTGCTAACAACTTTGTACGTAATAAAAAATGTTCATTATTATCTTTAATAAACTTGAAGAAATTGTTATAATACTCAGAGTTTTTAGTAGTAGTTAGTGCAATGTTTCCCAATGGGCGAGAATTTTCATAAATCAAATAAAAATTATAATTTTTGTATAGCTATTGGCAGTTCTTAACTCGCCTCGTATGTAAGCAACCGTTTTAAGTATATTTTTCCAACAGCAGCGATGGAGGATTTCTGGAGCGATCTCTCGCTCTCCGCGTCCCGCTGTCATATGTCGACGAATCTGAATCGGAATCGGCCGCGGAACCCGAACAGGATAGTGAAGCTGTCTGCGTCCGACTCAGTGCGGGACCGGATGGCCGATTCGGATTCAATGTCCGCGGCGGAGGGAATAATACGCCTGTGTTAGTTTCGAGGGTTGCGCCAAGGACAAGGGCACATTTGCAGGAAGGAGATCAGGTATTTTTTTTATTTGGACCTAATTAGGACAAGTACTAATACAAATTGAGGTAGGTACCTGGTACATACAAAAATATGAAAAGCGGCTCCGTCCCTATTCCATGTGGACACGTCCAGCGAAATTAAGTAGATACAAAAAACGGTGTTAAAAAAAACAACCATAATAAACCAGAACGATGTGAGACGCAGTATGCGTTCTGTTCCGCTCTAACGCGTATTTTATTTTCGTTACGGATTTTCTTGATTCGGTCGCCGCGCACAAAGCCCGCGATAAAATCTTTACAATAGCTTAAAAGCGTGTAGCACTCGGGGACTGCCACGGTAAATCTATTGCATAGCATTTTTTTCAACTTATGCAATTATAATTATTTATTTATGCGGTATTTTTTTTTGTTTGATATTAAGTCAAGTTTTATCTTTGATATTAATTCAGTCTTATACTCTACCAGACTCAGACTAACACACCTATATAGCCTGTCTTACTCTAACGGGTACCGGCTGCACCGGACGCGCTAACGTTACGTCACTGATCTCGTAAGAGAGATGTGAATACGCAGTAACCTCTAAATAAAATATCATACCCCTCCCTAAAAGCCCGAATGCCCCTACTAACATGGGTGTCCATAGAATATAGACTGTAGTAGCTGATCTGTGACGTATAAAAACATGAATTGAAGTCTGAAGGTTGAACTAAGGTGATGAGGGACTTGCCTCGTTAAATGGAATATCCTACAATTATATATTGTTTTAATATTTTTGTAGCAAATTCCCCGACTATCGGGGTATTAAATAACTTATGTTTATGTAAAACTTAAATAAATAGAATAGGTAACTAGAATGATTAAGACTACCCACCTACCTACCTACCTACCTACCTACCTACCCTTTGTCTTGATATTTGAAATAAATTTAAAGTGATTATTATAAAATGATTTCAGGTGATATCAATAAACGGCAAAGATGTCGATGAAATGACTCACGATCAAGTGGTGCAAATGATTAGAAATACCAAGGGTGTTCTAACATTGTTGGTGAAACCTAACGGTAATTATTATTATAGTATTTAAATATATTTTTGAAGTTATACTTCTTTTGGCGCGTTAGGGAAAAATGATGAGAGTAAATTTTTTCTATTGTTAGTGTCGTTTTTTCTACAAACGTAGAATCAAATTTTTAAAAGATGTTTATTTGGTTACGCCAAAGAAGTATAACTTCTAACGCGTGTACATACGTGTAAACACGTTTTTTTAAGGCTTTGTTTTATAAACGTGTAAGTTGAATGTTTGCTTTATGAAATATTATGTTCATTTTTTTGAATAAATTTAGGCGTTAAATCAACGTCAAGCTAAACCCCAGAAAACAAATTAAGTAATTAATCATTAATTAATTAAGATAAAAACCAATTCTGTCACGTATTTTTTAAATGATTACCATTCAAATAGTGAATTTTATACTCGCCGTAACGTTTCTCTGTACCTAAGTATAGTAAAACGTTTCGTGACCACCTAGTGACTCTTTATACCTAAAAGTTACCATTAAATTGTGTTAAGTACTGGAAAGTCGAAAATAATATTTACCATAACGCGTAATTCAATCCCCGCCCCGCTTCGTAACGTTTTACAAAAGGATCCCCCTCCTAAAATTCGTTACGTAATAGTTGAACGCTCCCTAAGTCAAAATCCTCAGTAAGTCGAAAAAAGGGTGCGTGTACTTATGTACGCGCGTAAGAAGTTATACTTCTTTGGCATTATTAAAAATAGTTTTTGATTGCATGCAAATAATTAATTACAATTAAATAATCAAAGACTGGAAAAGAGTCATTAAAGTCAATAAAGTTCAGTTTACATTTGAAAAATTAATTAAATAAATATTTATTATTATTCTCTTACATTAAACAAATAAAACACTATTTATCTTTAAAACATTTTTATTTCATTATACTATTTATTTTTAAGTGACTCTAATGTTTCATAAATTTCGGTTTGTAATTTTAAATTAATCATTACTTGGTTGTGCATCTACGAGGCTTCTCCAAAACTACTTCTTTCTGCAACAAATAAGAGAATATTAATTTAAGCTCTGTCCATGCAAAATTAAAATTTTTATAATTCATATTATAAATTTTTAACACATTTATATTAATATAATTATATAAATGTGTTAATAATATAATTTGTAGCACATGCTACAGACCTGGATAGCAACTTTCTTTTATTCTATTTAGAGATAGAGATAATTTAAATATAATACCGGTGTCTTCCTTGTAGGTTTCTTTGGAGTTGTTTGGGGATTCTTGTTGTTCAGTTCGACATGATTTTCTTTAACCTTTCTTTAATCCTACAAAATAATGAAATTGTTAAGTTATGTTGTCACTGTTGTGCACACCTTTGTTTGGCTTTTTTAGTATTCAAGTTATGTCAAAACTGATTTATTACCTTGTCATTGTTGGCTTTATTTGCTTTTGGGATATCAATTGTTTCCAAAATGATTTTATTTGTAATAACCTGAAATATATAAATAACATCTATTAATTTAAGTATCATGGTGAGTGGTTCGCACTCAGGTATTAAGGTGTATTATACCCACTTCCATTATAAGTGGGAATGGGCTCACTTCTCAGAACAGAGTTTCGGTACTACAAGTGCAACATGGATGTTTTGAGGTATTACAATATCTCTAACTACCCTGTAGGGGAATAAAGTAATGTTGTAAGCATATGCCTATGCTTGAAAGGTTGAACCTTAACTCACCATACATCATATTTATAATTAACATTCCTACCTCACACCATCACAATCAAATTCATTGAAATCTATTCAAACCATTTTCTCGAGAAGGCTTTGTTCCACCTCCAGTTTTTGATGTTTCACGGCGATAAGATGACAACTCTTTTTGTATTCAATTTAGTGCACTTCCACTATTCATCAATTGTTTTTTGTCTCTTGTCCTTATATTTGCTAGATTAAATCTGATGTTTTGATTAAATAATGTGGTCATTTTTTTGAGATGCAGGTACTTATTAAAATGTTTACTTCTCTTTTATCGCTCCAACCTTCATTTTCTCCTTATTAGTATTCGTCTTAAATCTTTGTTCTCAATTATTGATATATAGGGTCGTAGAATATTTCTAAAAGGGTTGCTGTAACAAACGCAATAAACAAAAGCAATGAATAATGGTTCATGTTTCAGTTTTAATCAACAATAATACTCGATAATACATACGGATAGTTAACCTCAATTGTATTGAAGCACTCAGCGAAGGTTAGCACAGTTTTTCCCCTAAATATTTTATATTATTTCACAAATATTTTGTATAATGAAAATAACTAGGTATATAATTATTAATTTTTAAACAATAATTAAAACTCCTATATTTGTTTAAAAGGTAAATGTCATTGTCAGATGTCAATTGTCATGGTCATTCAAAATTCTTGTTAGCTGCTAAGTCTAGAATATGCGTGAAGTTAGCTTCACGCATATTCTATTTCTTTTACTTGTAGTTTGTCTTATTCCCATCTCGCTCGCGCACCTATATCACACTGCCAATTTTGTGTCATAGGTGCGCGCGCAATCGTAAAATTTCACTCTCATCAATTTTTCATAACGCGCCTAAAAAAGTACAACTTCAAAAATTACCATTCCCTTCCGCTCAACCACTAAAAACGCGGTATCTCGAATTATTTACACTTTGTAACTCAAAATGTTATTTACCTACGAAGTTTTGATAATACATATTTATGCTCAATAACTCGAATTTTAAAACGGAGACTCGTTTTAATATGTAAATATACTTCAAAACTTAAGTTGAATTGTTATTCAAATTCGACACAAATCGAAAAATCTCTACACTTCGAAATCACGCCTCTGTAAGTCGAAATTTCAACAGTTAAGTTATGTATCTCGAAGTTATAGAGATTCCACTGTATTATTAATTTTCTGGTGTTAGCCATCCTTCGTTTTACGATGATTTATAATAGACGACTGCTATTACATATATCAATTATATAAAGTAAAAATACCCGTTTGTGTCCGTATAAAGCTTTTAAAATAATAATATTGTCTTTGGTTTAGGTAACATTTAATGGCCTCAACGAAAAAATTAATTTAAGTTTAATTACGATTTATAACACACTCTCTTTCAGCGGTCTACGAACCCGAAGAGACGGGTCCAGAGGAACCGGCGGTATGTTTCGTCCCACTCGGATCAGGCCAATTCGAGGGAGACGCACTGGAACAGTCCATGCTTCTGCTGGGAGATGGTTTGGCGAGTGGTGCGGCTTTACGGCAGTATGAAACGTTATTACGGAGATTGCCTGAAGAGTCTGCGGTTGCCAAGTTACCGAATAATGTTAACAAGAATCGGTATAGGGATATCGCTCCTTGTAAGTATTTTTAAGAACTTAGCACTTAGTTCCAATGAGTTATAAATAATCTCTCGCTATGTGTTGGTAAATAGCGTTTATAATTAGAAAAACTTTAAATGTCCTTTTCACTTTTGTTCTTATTATTTTCGCCTTAGTTTTAATCCTTTTCACTAAAGTTCTAATTATTTTCTCTTTAGTTTTAATCATCTTCTCTTAAGTTCTAATTATTTTCACATCAGACCTAATTATTTTCTCTTCAGTTCTAATTATTTTCTCTTTAGTTCTAGTCATTTCTCTTCAGTTCTTATTATTTTCACTTCATTTCTAATTATTTTCTCTTTAGTTTTAATAATTTTCTCTTCAGTCCTAATTATTTTCAGTTCAGTTCTAATTGTTTTCGCCTTAGTTCTAATCCTTTTCACTTTAGTTCTAATTATTTTTTGCCCTCAGTTCTATAAAAAATGTTATACAGACGTGGCCTGACAGACGTCCTAAACACACGACAGTTGTACGCCATTCTCGAACACGCAAAAACATTTCATTATAAAGACACTTGACACTTGGCAGATGGCGTCCAGAGTGAGTCCATCGCGTTCTTGAGCCTCTTATTTCACCTTGCTCCAAGTCTTTCCAACTCTCTTTGCCTCATCTGCAACTGTACGCCAGGTTTGCTTGGGACGGCCTCACTTTTCTTACGGTTTCCTGCTTGGGGTTATAATTGGACTCTCTTCGAAGTGCCTATCCATATACAAAGACACAGAAGATTTATATATATAAAGATGTAATAAAAATATATGTATTTTCTTTCTAGATGATTCGACTCGGGTGATATTAAAAAATGGACCCACAGGAGATTATATAAATGCTTCATTTATTAATATGGAGATTCCGAACTCTGATCTTGTACTCACATACATTGCCACTCAAGGTATTTGGAACTATTTTTAATTTATGAAAAATGTATGAATAAACAGCCATAATAAATATAGCCACAATATTAAATCCACTAAATTTTGTAATTTTGCAAATAATCCGCTTGCCCCGGGAAACAAAGTCGTAAAGCAATTTTCTTTAGAATTTTTGCAATTTAAGAAATTTACAAAAAAAATTCCTCGGAAACTTGTTCATATCGTCATATTTACCAAGAGGAGTGTTAAGAGAGGTTGTTCGGACTACCTGCAGCTGAGTTTCATCAGCAGACGTCAAGGCAGAATACGAAATTCCATCCGTATCACCGCGACGTGTCGTTCCACAACTGAGCGATTCTTAAGGCAATTGCTGCCGCGTACCACCACTTTGTGGAACCAGCTGCCCACTGAAGTATTTCCGAACCAATTAGACTTAGGGTCCTTCAAGAAAAGAGCGTAGCAATTCTTAAAAGGCCGGCTACGCGCTTCTGAGCCTTCTGGCAGTGCGAGTGTCTCCTCCCACTTAACATCATCATCATCATCAATGGTATCACTTAACATCAGGTGAGCCCGTCTGCCTCCTGTAACATAAAAAAATCGGGAAGATGCTTTCTTATTTTAATCAGTAACTGTACCAAAAACTGTCAAACTGATTTTGATGAAGTAGTAGTATGTATGCTACGGAAAATTATTCCTATAAATTAATTTATTTCTAGTATTTCTAGGAATTTAAGGTTAAAACTTTTTTATCAACAGGACCTCTAGCCTCGACAGTTGGGGACTTTTGGCAAATGGTTTGGGAGAGCGAGAGCAGTCTGATAGTGATGCTGACGGTTCTGGCGGAGCGCGGTAGGGCGAAGTGCCACCAATATTGGCCCAAAGTTGGGACCAACCCGCTCAAGACTAGCAACTCGTTGACGGTACTGACGAATAGCGAACAGAATCTTGGACATTATATCAGACGGGAATTGGTTTTGAAGGTTTGTTTCGTAAAAATCTTAATATAACTTAATTTGACAAATTGTGTCATGTCATAGATGGCGCTACTTATATGAAATTAATTTAAATTATAAGTATTTGTTGAGTAATTTTTGTCGTGACAAACTATTTTTTGATTATTTTATATATAAAGTAAATGTAAAGAAAACACAAAAAATATATTTTAAATTCCTTAACTAAAGATTTAAAAAAATACAATTAATATAAAAAAACGAAACGAAAACATTACAACAGAGAGGGAAAAAAACATTTTTATACCTTATACATAGTATTATATCTATCTTAAATAGCCAATCACTTCCAAGGTTGGCCAATAAATACCTTTTAATTGCCATTTTCGGGTTACTTGTAACTTACTTCACTTCAGTAGTAACTGAAGTACTATTTTGTCTCTTTCTGTCAAATAGTGTTTACTCTGTGATGAAAAGAGATAGAACAAGCCTGACAAATGTGACCTAATTCAATTCAATTCAGATATTCACAAAAAGAAAACAACAAAAATAGTGACGAACTATAATGTCATAACAGTGTTGCCAACCTAAGAACATTTTTATCAAATATAACGAGGCAAACGGGCAGACGCTCGCCTGATGCTGAGTGATACCGCCGCCTATGGACAAAAGGCTTGCAAGTGCGTTGCTGGTCTTTTTAGAACTGGTTTAACACTGCGACCTCAAATCCCACGACGGATCTTCTCCATAACCTCAATGGCGCTGCGTTGATTGTAGTTTTCACTTATTAAAGGACAATGGCGGCGCGAGTCGTGCGATAACTCAGCTACAGTACACGGCGTGGCCGGACCACGGAGTACCAGAGGACTCCGCTGCCTTCATTGACTTCACCCGGCTCTGTTCGCAACTCAGGAACCATCGAGCTGGTATGTTTTTAAAAATCACTCTGTCATAATTTAAACCTTATTACAAAGAAATAAAGAATGAAAATTCCGTAAATTATGGCTCTTAATGACTGCTTCAAAAAGCTTTTTGACAACATTTTGTACCATTTCGGATTATTTATTATTGGAACCTACAGACACGGTTATTTTTAATTCTGTTAATAGTTAAATATACGATTAAACATTTTTAATATCGTGAACCTACCAAATCGCTTTTCTAGACAAGATGGCGTCGCATCAGCATTATATTATACAATAATATTATCTGTCGATCAAGACGAGTTTGTCTTCTTGTCTAAACCCCAAGACAGTATTAGGATTGAACAAGTGAAAACATTATTTAAAATTTTACTGTCACGTGACTGACGTACCTATAAAAAATCTATATTTTAATTTTTTTCATATAAAAACATCAAAGGCGACAAATCCTAAGTCTTGATAGACACGGTTGAAAGAGAGGAGCAGTCTCGATGGAGATTTTGCTCTGAACGTCTAACAGCTCTCAACACATCTGCTCATAGTCTAGCTGACTGATTGCAAGATAAAGACTTATATAAAAAAAAATATATAAAAACATTTTTATTTTTACTTCATAACTATTTTCTTAAAGCCATGTTCCATATATATTACTCTTAATAATATTTTACTGTTTATACTGGACATCATTAAATCAATAGCATAATTTAGCTTAAGTATTTTTTTATAGCATACGGGGGCAAACGAGCCTAAGGCCTAGAAACGGCAGTCATCGCCGCCCATGGTCGCCCATTTTAGTGGGTGGGTGGGTAGGGAGTTTAGGTAGCTTTCGAAAGTGCACGAGCAATCTTTGTTATACCATACAAAATTTTTGTAGAAAAACCAAAGTTTGTCGGGAATCTGACATGTATATACCATTAAATATTCCAGTAATACCAACCGTAGTGGAAGAAATGACTGAAGAAGAGCGTATACTGGAACCGCCAATGATCGTCCACTGTTCCGCGGGCGTGGGCCGGACGGGCGCGCTCATATTGGCTGAAACAGCATTGGAACTCGTCGCGAGACGACAGCCTTTATACCCTCTGGATCTGGTTAGGACTATGAGGACCCAACGGCCGATGTGTATACAGAATGCGGTGAGAATAATCCAAAAATAATTCGAAAATATAAGTTTTTTGTTTTAGTTTTTTTTCTATGTAACGAGGCAAACGGGTTCACCTGATGTTAAGTGATGCAGCCGCCCACAGGCACTCACATTGATAGAGGGCTTGGAAGTGCGTTGCCAGGTTTTTGAGAATTGGTACGCTCTTTTCTTGAAGGACCCTAAGTCGAATTGGTTCGGAAATACTTCAGTGGGCAGCTGATTCCATATAGTGGTGGTGCGCGGCAAAAACTTCCTTAAACAACTCTCAGTTGTGGAACGACGGACGTCGAAGTGATATGGGTAGAATTTCGTATTCTGCCTCGACGACCGATGAAGAAACATCGTTCATCAATTTTCCGTCACATTCTACAACTCTTGTTCTGGGCCTCAGAGTTCTTTATCTGTTTCAGGATATTTTTTTCTTAATAGGCAAGTAGGTCAGCCTTCTGTGCCTAATACGATCTAAGATAAGTTTTCTTTCAAAGATTTCCTTCACAATGCGAGCGAGTGTTAAATGCACATAGAAAGAATGCGCACGTAGGGCCTACGTGCACAGCCCAGGCACAAACAACACACTTCTATGATGAGAGAAAAATTACCTAAACTCAGCACATACAGTGATTGAAGTGCGAGAAATTCAGAATAATTCATATAATCAGAATAATTTCCATAAATTTTATGGACTTAATGCGATTATTATCTTTAACCGAGTTCCAAAATTAGGTTATTCGTCTATGGTTAATACATATTTAGGTTTTCGAGAATTTGTAAATTTCGTGAGCGTATGTGCGTCCGCATATTTCTCGGAAATTTATTCATATAGGGATTTAATTTAATTCCATCCTCCATCTCGACGCCTGGCGTTCCACAACACAGCTCTTTTTAAGGCACTTTCCGCGTGCCACCTCTTTGTGGTACCAGCTGCCAGTAGAGGTATTTCCGAAACGATTCTACCTAGTGGCCTTCAAGATAAGAGCGTACCATTTCCTGTAAGGTCGGCAACACACCCCCGGCGTTGCAGCTATCCATGGGTGTCGGTTATCACTTTATTACACTGCGTGTTGTTCCCACGAGAATGTAAGTGCGTGCTCCTATTTCACCATGCCTCCTGCTGATAGAGGACAAATCTTTGTTTTTAATTTATGTTATTGTTATTAATTACTTAAAATGTCACATGGGACATGGTGTAATGGTTGCAGCTCCTTAGAAACATTTTGTAAAACAAAAAAAATGGCGATTAAAAAGAGTGGTGGAGAGTTTATTGCCAGTCCTTCTCTCCCATTCTACGCCCTTGATTTGAGAACTGGCAGTAAATGTAAAATTAGAAGCATTAATATGTACTGACGAGTCATAAGTGTAAATTATGTTACCTATATGATTAAATGATTTTTTACTTTACTTTTACTATTCAAAGTGACCTACTTGCTTGTTTGCCTACTGTTCCATAAAATAAATATTAATTTAGATATTAGGAACTTAGGAACCATTTTATTAATTGTTTCTAAATAACTTGTTTTTAATTCCAGAGTCAATACAAATTCGTATGCGAGAGCATCCAAGCAGCGTACTCCCAGGGTCTGAGCCAGGATAACTGATAGCTGCTACTCCACCCTTCGAGGGACCCCTATTTACGCATACTCATGTATGGTATCAGCCTTATAAGGACACTGTGTTGTATGGACCTTAGGTGACGTCACACGTGACGCAAATTTTCGTACCAGGTTACCGTCAAAGCAAGACTGGTACTTTTGTGCATTGTAAAATATACCTTAACACAAAGATATACATACGAATATTCAAAATGACCAATCTATGTGAAATATGAACGGAAACAAACGCGAATTTACAATTTGTCACAATAAAGTCACAGATTAGATTTGTTTTAAATTAACACGTGGATACAAGTCTTTTGGCCGAAATTTAAATGTCATGTTTTATCTGTTGTTTGTGGCAATTTTTACTGGATTTTTTTACAAGTATTGTAGATAATATCTATTATGTGTGTTATAAATTCGCGTTTTATTCGATAAAGTGTTAATTAAAATCTTATCATAAATACTGCCGTCACTTTGATATGTCAATATCTTTCGTATCTGTAATTTTTAGATTGTTTTAAAAATTATAAAAATTAATCCTGCACTTTGTATCAATGTTTTTTGGAAGTCTTGTTCACAGCGCACATTATGATGAATTTTTTAATGCATATAAATATACCCTCACTATGAAAAACTTTAATAATTCAACGTTAATAAAATTACTTTGGCCTCGAAAACTATGCTTTTATAGGAAGTGAAATTTTTAACTCAAACATTCTAGATAGCAAATTTTGTCAAAACTTAATTTTTAAAAAAACGTGGCATTGGGGTGTTTAAACGAACTTATGGCTAACTAGATATTTTTCATATAAAAATGGAAATAAAAGTGTTCAAAATTTCACTCTATAAAAATTATTAATGAATCAAATTGATTTGAATAATCTCGAATCAAAAGTACATATCAATAAGAATTAGGATTAGGAATTTATTTATTTGATTTTTTTGTAAAGTACCCACATCGAAACTACCCTCAATTTTGTAACTTTTTTCTAAGCTCTCTTAATTAAGTATTTAGTTATTAACTTCGATTACAGTTTTTGAAAACTTTTTATACGCTTTTATGTAAATAGAGAATAAAATACTGTTTTATCTGATTGAAACGCAACTGTTAAAACAGTATTTGAATAGTTAAACGCGAGTATCACATATTGGAGTTAAATAATTTGCAGATTGAAACATGTTTTCTATAAAATTCGCGTTTTAATCTGGTAATTTCATTTAAATCCGTAGTTCTTGCCCTAACGAATTTATCACACTTCTGTTCGTAGTGCCATTTTGTTTTAGACTTATCTAGGCCCGTATTTCGGATATTTCAAAACCTAGTCTTGAGTTAACAACCTTTAAAACACTGGTTGAACTAGACACGTTCTTCCCTTGTCAATCTAATTATTTTTTGCCTCTATAGTTTCTCTTTAAATCGGTGATTACCCTGTGATGTCCAAGAAGTATCTTGAAACAAGTTGAACGTTCCGATATACGGCCCGTATTCTAGTAACTGTACCAGTATTACTTAAGTTTCTAAGCGAAATTTTTATTTCCCTGTATAAACAACTCCAATTGAGATGTGTGACAATGTAAAACGAAAGACGAAACGATATCGTCTATCTGTCATTCAAAATGATATCACTCCCCTAATTTTTAATCTCTGGTATGTTTGATTTCTAAACGATAAAATTTATTTTTGAACGAATTTTTGTGCTAATATTTTATTATACAGTTGTTTTGGATTATATTTTTGTTACTATTTATTTCATTATATACTTTATTTTGTCAACGAAATTTATATAATTTAAATATACAGAATAACATTTACTAACAATAGTTTTTATGTATCCGTTCATAGAGCTAAAGGGTACGTGGCGTACGTACTCCGAACGTATACGGTCTGACAATAACATAGTTTTACGAAGAGTAAGTATTGAACACCCCATGATTTTGTATGAAAGTTGTAATATATACGCTAATAACAGTTGTTTTCTTGCTAAGCACAAAATGTATGTCTATTGCATAGTGCAAGTTTCGCACGCCAACGTACACATACTAAGTATACGCGTATACGTACGCACACGTTTTCCAGTACCGTTTCACTAAGTATTCAGCGATTTTTGCGTATTTTTAAAAACTTTTTTACCCAAATGCTTTTAATTGCGACCATGAAATATGAAATTTCAAATATGTATGAACATTTTTACATCTCACTTGGCATATCGCAATACTAACAATTTTCATACAAATATTTTTGGTGTAACTTTGTCCAACTCAGTTCAGTGAGTGAACCACATTTTACCGTTTTTTAAAAACTTTTATATTTTTTTACCCAAATGTCAATAAATATAATCCATATGGGTTGCCTAGCAAATTTCAGTCCGGGGTTTTTTTAATATTAAATTTTTTTTTGCGACCATGATAAATTTATGAATTTCAAATATGTAATGAGGGTATACATTTTTACATCTTCTTTACTAAAGATGTATATACTTTAGTGTCACATAAAAATATACACATAAATAAGTAATTATTAAAAACAACTTTTCATATACAATGGGCTTCATATTTTTGGTTGTTTCTAATACTATTGAAAGTTAAAAATATTTTTTTAAAATTAATTAAACATACTCTGGACTGAAATTTGCTAGGCAACCCATATTGATTTTTTTTTTTTTAATTTTTAATTTTTTTTTTTAAGTGGTCAACTCAGTTTCAGTGTAAATAAGCATCCTATTAAATTTCTAACCTATTACTAATTTTTTTATTTCATACAGAAAGTTCAATTGGCCTTTTTGCTTTGATTATTAACACCATTGTAAATTGTGTGACTGATGTAGTTTTAAGCATGTATTTATAAACCTGCTCGTACGTTGGCAAGTTGGTAAGATGGTAACATTTGTTGACATAACAAGATCTTGCCAAGTTACGGGCCGGTAGTCACGTGAATTTCGCTAATATTATCACTAGAAAAACATACAGCGTGTTTGCTAGCAGGATAGGGAGTTGTTTTCATGGAGAGATCGAAGGAGTATTAGCGAAGTGTACGTTATTTAGTCAATATTTCTACCTTGTGATGTCTGAAGTGCTGTGCGGTTTTTCTGTGAAAAAAAATAAAGAAAATTTACTGAATTTTTTATTTATTTCGTCGATTTCTTTCCCAAAATAAGTTCAATAGGTATTTTTTATTTATTTAATTATAAGTAATCTTACAGCTAACATACATAATATTATAAAACAAACACTTTAACAGTACAGAAAGCCAAAACAGATTACATAGATAAACAATATTATATACGAAAAATAAAACAAATAAGCAAATATAACTTACAAGAGTCAAGATGGCAATTGGCAACAAATTCTTGCGTATGTGTAGTAACAATCGGCCTTGGTGGGATTCTGTAACTAACCACTAGTTAGACCAGTGCCGGATTAAGCCAGCGCGGGGCCTGTAACAAATTCTGCTAAAGTACAGTCTCGGCTACGTAAACTCGCAAAATAAATGTATAGGTACCTAAATAAAAATAAAAATCTGAAGGGAGGAACAAATAACATGCTAGTCTAAATATATCGATTATAATTAAAATTTGAAAATTAACGTTAAAAAGTTAAATACCTACTTATTTTTACGATTAAACTTGACGACGCCGAGTTTATTTTTATGCGGAAGTGAAGCATACAGTAAGCGCTTTGCCGTAAAGGTATGCAAGATATTTTACGTTCCTATCTAAATTAATACTTTTCTATTTCGATTAGACAGGCGTTGGAGCCCCGCGGGGCCCGTAGCATTTGCTACTCTTGCTACGTGGCTAAACCGGCACTGAGTTAGACAGTTTCAAACGACTACGTCAAATATTGACGTACTGCGCCTGTCATTAATACCACAATTATTCTTAGTAATCCACGTTAGAGTTTTCATATATTTCAATTTTTACACGGACATATTTAACTTATGGTACTTAAACTTACTATGCAGAGACACTAATTTCCTATACATAAAAATTTACGTTGAATTTGTATGAATGATTTTTACGTGAAATGTAAATTCAGACATCTTTTCAACTGTTACGATCCAGGAGATCGGAAATCGCTGTATGAGTTTATTTCAAATTAATCTTCGAGAATTTCAATTCTACTAAAAGTACCCAATACGCAGAAAAACACTAATAACTGCACAAAACACTCACTAATTGCTTCAATTACGCACACAACACTTTCACAGAACTTGATTACTTTTCGCACTTCAATCTCTTCACGCACGTTCACTCTAAAATGTTCCTTCATCAAAGGAGTATAATAAGCTCTGAAAATGCCTGAAAACTACAGTTTTCCAAGTATGTGACTACACTTGCTCTGAAATACATAGCCCATTCATGAATTCAGTTGAGTATCAAAACAAATATTGTTTACTAACAACATACATCTCTGAACTCTCACGAGATTAGTTTAGAATTTAAATGGAAATTACATATAAGTTTTCAATATAATTTTTCTAGTAATAGACAGCCCTATTACGCACATTAATTCATGACTCCAGTTGAGCTCTGACTGGGCGGCTGACGCTCGCCCAATTTCATTTCCCGCCCTTAGGAGTTTTTATTAAAACTTTAAATATCTTGTTTATGACAATTTGTGTTTGTGATTCGGATAATAATGCGTAAAAGATTTAATAGCTTCCATTATTTAAAATATAATGTATACGAAAAGTAAATAATGATTAACAATGAAATTATGGTATCAATTGCATTATGTAGTAATAATTCTTATTATAGATGTAGAAATGAAAACATACATACAAAAAGAGACAGGTGTTATGAAAGTGCGTGAAGTTAATTTTGAACCATCTTCTAGAGTAGAAGATATATCTATTGGAATTACCTTTGGATTGAAGAATTCTTCTCTTGAACAAGTAAGATATATAATTTATATATTACTAGCTGACCCGGCAAACGTCGTTTTGCCATGTCTATTATTTCTAGGAAACATTTTTTTTAGTTCAATAATAATAACTATCTACTATAATAAAAAATAGGGGTTGATCGTTGAGGGGTGACAATTAAGGGTATGTATTGTTTTATGCTGTATCATAAGAACAAAATGTTTTGTCTAAAAAATAAAAATTTAGGGATGGACCCACCCTTAACATTTAGGGGGATGAAAAAAAGATGTTGTCCGATTCTCAGGCTTACTGAATATGTATAAAAAATTTCATAAGAATTGGTCGAGCCGTTTCGCAGGAGTATGGGAACGAACATTGTTACACGAGAATTTTGTACTACTATTACTATTACTATATATTATTATAAAACAATACATTATATTAAGACCCGACAAGAGACGTAAAACCCGACACAAGAAAACGAAAATATTTTGAAAATTAAACTTTCGCGTTGGGATCAACTTTCCCCGAAAGGCAGGGGGTAACAATTTTGGTGAATTGACTTTCAGAGCCCTATGGTAATCCTGATTGTTTTGGTTTTTGATTGGATTGCGTTCAAATCCATAATTATAATAACACTATGTATATTGAAAAAATACTTTTTCTGTTAATAATTTATCTATAGATTTAGACTATAAGTAACAGTACATCGACAATATATAGAGATATATATATATATATAAATAATATATATATACATTATCTACACAGCTAGTCCAGCAATAATCACATGTTGCATATTTCCCGTAAATACATAGTCAAACGAAGCGCACCAATACATCGATCCTGTCCCATTTCCGCATACGGATTTGGAGAAACTGATCATGGTTGGTATCACAGAAGGCAAAAGATCACGTGGCCGTTTACCAATCAGATGGATCGATCAAGTGAAAGACTCATCGTCCTCAAAACTATACACTGTTATAAGAGAGGCGAGGGACAGAAACCGCTGGAAACAGATTGTACTCTCCAAATGTTTTCTTGCTGAAAACACATGAGCTACCGACTGAAGAGAGAGGGACAAAGTTATAGGTTATTTATGTATAGTATTTACTTTTTAGGTTGATATTGAATTAAGTTCCATTCGGTAATGCAGTGACGCTGCAACTCTCTGGGGTTTTAGTCTCATATTATATTATAGTTATTCCGTTTTGCTCAGGATTTTTACCTTAACTGTGAACCACTGAGTCGGTTTTCTAACGTTTATAGCGCATAACGAGCCAGAAGAAGGTCGACTACAAAAATGTCGGGATTGTTATCATAATTACAGAGTGTAAAGGCTCTTTGGTATTAGGACCACGGCCTGCTGAAAGAACAAGCCAATCAATCTTGAATGAACTGAAGTTCATACCAGACTCATATAGAAGAGTTCTAACATATTTTGGTCATATCGCCCGCCAAAATAACCTGGACACGCTGGTTGTCGTCAGCAAGGTGAAAGGCAAAAGGCCGCGGGGAAGGTCGCCAAGCTGGTGCGACCAAGTCACGAGTCCCACAGGTCTCCCCATGACAGTTGCACTAAGGGAAGCTATAGACCGAACAATGTGAAGAGCACTAGTAGGCCAGCAGGTACCTTACAGTGACGCGACCTTTAGCAATGACTCAGAATAAGAAGAAGACATGGTACTTACTGATTTAGCAATTAATCATGACTAAAATATAATGATGATTTAGACCAAGTCACGATTCTCACAGGTCTCTAAGAAAGCTATAGATCGAACAAAGTGGAGAGATGGCAGGGCAGCAGGTACCTTAGTGACAAAAAGTCAAAAATCATTTATTCATATACGTAGGTAACACAATGTACACTTATGAACGTTAAAAAAGCCCCTCAAATCAAGGGCGTAGAACAGAAGAGAAGAACTGGCAATAAACTCTCCGCCACTCTTTTTCCTTTCTATTTTTACCGCGACAGTAGTGAAGACTGAGAAGAAGAAGATATGGAACTTACTGATTTAGCATTACGAATCAGGGGCGCGACTATTATTATCTAAATTAATCATGACCATAATATTATAGTGATTCAATTGCCGACGTATACGTATATATTATCATTGCGATTACTAGAATTATCAGTCGATTAGTTGATTAAATTGACAGTTCCGTTTAATTAACGTACGTGAACACACAAAATGTTTACAATTTTGACTATAAGTGTGATTCTGTGTTGTGTTTTTGTGCAATTTAACTTAACAAATGTAAGTGATATTTATCTATAAAATAAATCAGTGGCGCGAGACCGTTGTAGGTCTGGGCCTTAGATTTCAGTAACTATTTCATGATTTGTCCATTTAATTGACAAGTAGGTGTTCAGCCTTCTGTGCCTGACACGCCATCGATTTTTTGGGTCTCAGGCAAGCCCGGTTTCCTGAAGATGTTATCCTACACAGGGTAATAAAACTTTAAATAAACGGGATATTTTTATATACATTTTCGTTTCGAGTGCTCAGCTGTCGTGAGGGAGTTACATATTGTGATGTAATAATATTTATATATATTTACACAAATATACAGTCCTCCCTCAAAGGCTGGCAACGCACCTACTAAAAATGGGCTATATGGGTTGCGATGACTGCCCTTTTTGGGCGTCCCGCAGGCTCGTTTGCACATTATATAAAAAAAAACAATATTTACAATATTATCAACCTACATAGTAAGAATAATAACAATTATTTAAAATTTATTAATACCGGTGACCACAGAGCTGGTGCTTTCCTCGAATAAGTATTGCTATACAGCGAGGTACACTGCCAAAGGGAATTCTTAATTTTAAAGAATAACTGTCAATATTTAGGTTATTTTATTATAAAATAAGTATCGTTACGTTACCTGTAGTTAATGTAAATTTAGAAATCTTTTTTTTTGTTGACGTTCTTGTAGTAGTTGTAGTGTACTTGTTTACCTATATGAATAAAGTTATTTTGAGTTTGAGTTAAGTGATAAATACTGAGTTATTAACCCTAGTTACTTTGTGTATAACTATATATATATATACCACTGTAAAAGAAACCTGTGTTTTTCATAGAATGTCTTGTCATAAAAACTCGTAACAAAAAAATTATGATTGAGGTATTGTGTTTAGTATACTGTAAAATTAACTCGTGGGCGTTTCTTCCCACTAAAAAGAAAGAAAGAAAAAAGAGAGGACGCCCACCAGAAATGTGGGAAAATGGAGTAAAAGGGATAGCGGGGCAGAATTGGAAAAAATTCCTGGATTCGAACGCCCGACCTCAAGGTTGAATAGATATATATAACCTCAATGACTATAGAAAAATAATTATAGATTTCTTTTATTTTTGCCTGGCAACACATGTCATCAGCGTTCACCTCTCAATCCTCAAGTGCGTTCCTTTCGCGGCTCTGCACTTTTCTACTTTCCTTGCTTTCCCAACTAACACTCGCTCCTACGGTGTAAAACGGCTGATTATGTATTTATTTAGAAACAGATTTATAGCAAATTTTGAATGACAAACATTTGCGATAATAAATTCCTATAGCGATAAGCAAATAATTTATTATTGTAATAACATGTGAACTATCTATCAAACATAGTAGGTATATATATATGTATTTAAGTAGTTAACGTATGTTATTGTCGATGATACCGTGGACAGAAAAATGTAAAAGTATTCACGAAAACAAAAATTTATATTGTCCGTTCACTGTTTACATATGTTTTCAGTGCTTTGTGCTTTATTCCATTACCTTTGTCCAAGTATTTTTTTTATTTATTTACACTGCGTTACAGTTACAGAATAACAAATGATATAATACTTAAAAATAATAAGGGATGCAACGGGCGGCCTTATCGCTAACAAGCTATCTCTTCCAGGAAACCCTAGTAAGGAAAAAAAACTAAAATAAGAAATATGACAAAATACTACAAAAAATATAACAAAATAAACTAAAAACTAAAAAGCTAATCTCACCAGGAAAAAAAGTAAATGTATGTCTAAATGTAGGTTTGTACTTTTTTTTTGTCACAGTGGTCGCCTGGAAGAGATCTTTAAAAAAAGCGCCGCCACCAGTTGCCATCCTTTTCATTTAATTATTTTAATTGTACTGTATTTCTGTATTAGTGCAACGACGTGTTAATAATAATAATTTTAAAAAACCTTGTAAAACCTAGATTTGTTACAGGAACTCTCTACGGCCACACTTGTTCACTAACTCCTTAATTCATAAATATTTGAAGTATCTGTCCCTTTTCATCATACGGTAAACATAATTTAACAGAAAGAGACTTTAAGTTAAAGTGTGCAATTTGACTGAGTGTTATTGTAACGAAGTGTTATCTTCTATGTAACTTAGGCAATTAATTACTTAGTAAATTCTCTAACTATCCGTACAAATCGATCCCAATATTTAATATAACACATCAGGATTAACTATTCAAAAACCTATTTCGGCAATTTACCGAAATTATTTTATCAACATCTTATCAAGAGCTTTAGATATTAGGCGATAACTCTTAATGTATCCCACACATTCCCTGCTTAACTATAATATGGTTAAGTATGGATTAATTAAAAAAAAATACTGTTAACAACTAAATATGCCGTTTCTCAAGGCGATTTTCCTTGATTCGATTCCTAGCAAAACATTTGTTCACATTGTGTGATTTACAACTTTCAAGGTAGAGGCTGTAAAGTATGTGGCGCCCTCGCCTCTACAATTGTCATGTTCTAGATTATTTTTACAATCGAACAATTTCGTTGAAATTGCACATAAAATAATTTTTGGGTTTGAATTTTGAGCACAAAATTCTCAAACCATCCAGTTCGCAGCCTCCAGCCAACCAGTAATAGGACTGACATGAATAAGTTGATAGGAGGAAGAGGGAAACACATTTTCAGCGATTTCGCTCTTTTCCCTTTTACAAAGTGTGAGCTGAGGGCGCAATGGTGGATTACTGTTTGGATATAAGTATAAATATCAGTAAAATACTCGAAACAGAACCAATTTGAGTGTACGACCAACCATGCTCCAGAAGATAAACCTGAAATATATGTAAATTGTATTCGTTTTTACAACAAACTCGCAAGCGAAATTAGAGAATTATCACAAAATAAATTCAAAGCTCTCGTTAAAAGTAAATTATTCAATAAAGCTTTTGATAAATTTGACAAATTTTTATTACACAATATTTTTTGGCAATATTTTAATGATCCTAATCCTTGGGATTGATTTTCTCCAGTTCAAACAATGTGTTTGAGTTAAAACTTATCGAATAAAAATAAATAAAATAAACATAATGAAAACTATGTACGCTAATTACGTAGGGTGCAGCCGAGGGATGCAAAAAAATGCAAATTTACTTAAAAAACTATATTTAAAAGAAATTACAATTAATTAAAATTACAAATAAGTGCTAAATGATCGATGTTAGATCTAATTATGAAACTAATAAAAATGGAATCCGATATTGTGCGGGGCGATTGACGTCACCGACACATTCCGCTGACCATGCGCCTCGTGCCTCCATTGGTGCCGTGTGGAATGTTTGTCGGGCCGATGCAACGCTGCGATTTAGGCGAGGTGGCTTTGCGTAACACCTCCCCCCGAAGAACAGCGACTATTGCAGGACTCGTCCGAGATTGTCGCTGAGATGCATCTGTGGTCCATCTTCACTTGGTTAGGGTTAATACTCCGAGGTGTTGGGGTTGCGATCAATATTTCAGGATCACTGGTAGGGGCTCCTGCAGTTTCATTGCCTTTTGTCGATCCCCCTGGTGTAGCAGTACAGCGCAGCGATGAATGCGCCTGCACAGAGTAGTATTAAGTAGATGGGGATAGTTGTGTGATATATAGCTGGATCAGTTACGTCATCGAGATGGATGGATGGTTCAGCTGCTACTTCTGTATCCAAGGAGTGGAGTTTTTGCAGATTAAGTGAATTGAGGATAAGCTTTGGATGTTCTTTGGGCCTCGGCTCGGTATACAGAGGCATTTCCGTTATCCTTATGACATGTCCTTTTATTTGATCGTTATTGTTGGAGATGGTGAATGCGGGCGTCTTCAGGTTGCAGTTCAATGGAATAATTGCAAGGAAGCTCCCTTGTAGGGTCCGGTATTGTTCTTGGCCGCATGATATTTTCACTTTAGTTGGTGCTGGAAAGCTCATTGTGTAGTGCTTGTCATCTAAAGCTTCCAGGGCTTCGGTTGTTAGAGTTACTGGAGTCAGTTTGCATGTCGGCTGGACTTCTTGGTGAGTAATGAGTTGTTGTATGCAATCGGGCTTCTCCTGGATTTTGAAGTTAAATTTGGCCTCGCAGAGAAATAGTGAGTTTAACTTCGGACATTCTGTCTCTATGTACCGAGAGTCTTGGCTAGAGAGTGCTATATAAGGTAGGGTAGGTATCAGGATTTCATGATTTTTGTTAGGAACAAGGGATAATTTATAAAGTTCATATGATAAAGGAACGATAATTGGGACCTTTATAACTATGACTACTTGCTTAGATACGTAAAAAATAACCTAATTTAACTATTTCATAAAACTGTCTAAATTCTACGTCAAGGACTTCATTACTAGAGTATAAAATCCTAAGTTTACCTAACATATCTTTAACGTTATTTAAACTAAAAATAGAATATGAAGTGCTCGATGCACGAATAAAAGATAAAGTATTTTCTAACCTCTGCATTTCTTCGTACAAGTCTTCAATATTATCTCCTAAGATTAAGAGATGTTGTGCCATGTGGGCATATTTAGTCAAGTCTGTTTCCCAATTTGTGTCACTTTGCAATATTAAATTCAACGTATTATTGATTTTTACTTGATTACTAACTATATCGTTTATAATTTTAGAACTTTGTGCAATGTAATCTTTATTTAAACTAACACGGCTGTTAATTTCCGTTTCTAACTTATGTTCATTGTTGCGCAAGATATTTATCGCGTGTTCATACTTTATTGCGTCAGTGTAATCTAGGTTACCAGAAATGCTTTTGATGACCGAACCTAAACCGTCGATGAGACCTCTTTTATGACGCGCTGACTCAAACATACTAAGTTTATTCGAAATTGTAGTAATTTTATTATTAAGATGTTTCAAATGAGGATCAAATAGAGAAAACGTTTTATTGTTTAGTAATGGTGTTAGCTGGAGACATTTGGGATTTTACTAATTCAATCTGAAGATGGATGTTTTCTAAATCAATATAGTTAAGAAAGGAATGGTAATGCGAGACAATCTTTGTCGGTCCTAATTTGAAAGGAAGTAAGCCTGGTCCATTGTCAAGTGAGTCAAGTGTTACTTCTTGTCCTCCGTCTGTGCTGTAGTGTCAACCATAGTAGTATCCTGTAACAATGTGGGATGTTTAGAGCTTCGCTTAAGGCGTGATTTTGCAACGGGACCGCGTTTCTTCTTTGTATAGATATGTATTAGATAGATTGTTGTCCTTTTCCGGTTCTCTGTCTTTGTTTCGGTTTTCAGTCAATTGTGTCCTGTCATGTAAGGAAGTTTCGTTGATGATGTCATAAACTTGGTTCATTCGTTTCTTGTGGTCTTGTGAATATTGTTGGAGTAAGTGCTCTGATAGGTCGATATCTATTGGGTCACGTGGGTCAAAATGTCCAGTTATCAAATCCAAAGGTCTACATTTAGTAAAACTATGAATCGAGCTATTATAGGCTAAAATTGCATAGGGCATTAGATTAACTGCTGGTTCATTTCGCTTCTCGAGCTTTAGTATTCTAAGATGTTCGAGGATAGTGGAATGAAATCTCTCTACTATACCATTATCATTTGGTGAATGAGCTAATATTTTGTGATGTTGTATTTTGTGAATTCGAGCAAATTCTGAGAAGATCTGATTTGTAAATTCGGGGCCTCCATCGGTGACAATAGTTAAAGGGACGCCATGATGAGTACAGAATACAAGGAAAGCTTGTACGACACTCAAAGCCGTACTATCTCTCAGGTGATATGCTTGCGAATACTTTGAAAAGGCATCTACTATTGTAAGGTATTTTTCGTTTTGTGCTGTAAAAAGATCAAGATGAACTATTTGGAAAGGCTTTGAAGGTGGAGGTACAACTGAAAATCTCTGTTTAATCGGATTTCGGTCGTATTTGGCCTGGCCGCAAATATTACATTCACTTATATATTTCGCGATGCTTTCTTTCATTTTAGGCCAGTAATATCTTGAGGATAAAGAGAGATAACATTCAGTGATACCACGGTGGTTTGTTTTACCCTCGTGGTATTTTTTAATAATTTCCTGCTGTCGTAAATATCCTTTAACGTTTTCTAATTCATTTTTTGTTAAAACAAGATTCATAGTTGAACTTTTAAAATTCTCTTGTATAATCGGGATAATCTTATACATGGCGAGCGGGGGATGAATGATAATGCCGGTTTTAACCTTGGGGTTAACATATTCTTTAATTGCGTTAATAACGTCATTGGTCAAGTTAGGTTCAGAGAGTTGTACAGTCGTTCTGGTATGGGTTTCGAAGGGTTTTGTCACTGTCGGTCGTTTTTTTATGTCACCTACTAAAACGAAACAAATTTGTCGACTAAATCTGTTGAGTGGGTCGTCTGATATAGGTACTTCTAAAATCGGACTTTCGGCACTAGTATGAGCGGTTGCTGTGGTCGAGTTGTCTTGGTCAGGTGGTATTTCAGCATCGTTAGTGACAGCCGTCAAAGTTGTTGAACCTGCGTCAGATGGAAGGTTTATAGATGGATTAACAGCTATAGAGCTGATATCCTCGTGATTTATTTCAATGCGAGATAGGGCATCAGCATTGGTGTTTTGTTTGCCCTGTTTGTAGACGGTGGTAAAAATTATATTCGCTCAACTTCAGTCTCCAACTGTGAGTCTAGAACCAGGTTCTTTAAGGCTCATAACCCACTGTAGTGGTCTATGGTCAGTCATGATTTTAAACTTTCTACCAAATAGGTATGGCCGAAAGTATTTAGTAGCCCAAACGATAGCCAACAGCTCCTTCTCGATAGTGCTATAGTTGGTTTCGCTTGAATTTAGCGTCCTCGAAGCGTAAGCTATTGGTTTGTCACTACCTATTGGCCCTTGAGAAAGGACAGCGCCTATTGCAACGTTCGAAGCGTCTGTCGTCAGTACAAAATCTTTAGTGAAGTCGGGATACTGAAGGATTGGGTCATTTGTTAAAAGTACTTTTACATCTTTCAAAACAGTCAATATATTCAGCGTCATTTAAAGTTATTTTGGAGCCTTTTTTTAAACATTGTGGCATTGGTTTTGTGATTCGTGCAAAGTCTGGAATGAATTTTCTATAATATCCGAGCAAACCAAGGAAACGTTTAATTTCGGTAGCTGTCTTAGGGATGGGGAACTTCTGAATAGCGGTGATTTTATCAGGATTAGGCTTAATTCCGTCTTTACTTATAACATGGCCAAGGTATGCGGTCTCTAGTTTTAGAAATTCTGACTTATCCATCTGAATCTTGAAATTCGATTCCCTAAGTCTACTGAACACTTTTTTCTAAATTGACCATGTGCTCCTGTAAAGAGACGCTAAACACGATTATATCGTCAAGGTAGACGAGACAGATTACGTTTTGGAGATCTCTGAGCACATTATCCATCACCACGTTGGAACGTGGATGGAGAATTCTTAAGTCCCATGGGCATTCTTAAAAATTCGAAATGCCCATGTTCTACATTGAATGCCGTCTTGTGTATATCGTCTGGATTCATCTCCACCTGATAAAAGCCACTAGCAAGATCTAAAGTAGTAAAATAGTGACAGTTACCAAGTTTGTCTAAGACGTCATTGATGTTAGGTATTGGGTATTTGTCATCAATTGTCTTTTCATTAATTTTTCTAAAATCGATGACAATCCGCCATTTGACTTTTCCAGAAGCGTCAGCCTTCTTGGGGACAACCCATATGGGAGAACTCCATGCTGACTGAGAAGGACGGATAATTCCCTGATCGAGCATTTTCGAGATTTGATCTTGAACTTCCTGTCTGTGAACGAAAGGGTATCTGTAGCTTTTAGTATAAACAGGTAATTCGTCTGTGGTACGAATACTATGTTTTATCTTATTGGTGAAAGTTAATGGTTCGCCATCAAGATAGAAGACGTCAGCGTATCGAGAACAGAGTGATTCTAAGTTAGCTCGTTCCTCAGGATTCAGATGGTCCGTACGTAATCGCGAAAGTACTTCGGATTGCGATCGGTATGTTGTTGAGTGCGCGTGCACTGGGTATTAAATAGTTCTGCGCTAACTGGTCGGTCCATCGAAAATACAACATCATGTTTAGTCGGGTTGGTAATTTCAATAAAACCTCGGTTGTTCTTTACATTAGTAAGACAGTTATGGATAGTGCAATTAGATATTGTCTGTTCAGTCACAAATGCGTCACCGTCATGAAAGTTAATCGGAACACGAATTATTCTAGATGTATTGGCCGGTATTATTTCCTCATAAAGATAACAGTTCCGTGAATCATACATTCGCAGGGGGTTGGTAGAGCTCCGTGTAACTAGGACTTTGTTTTTTAAATCAATGCTAGATTCCAGTTTCTCCAGCAAGTCTAGACCAATTAAGCCATCGAAATAGTTGTGAAATTTATATATGAATAAAGTTATATCACAATCTTCACTAAATTCGCGAAAACATGGTATAGTTATGGAATAATCATTTCGAGTGGTCGCATGAATGTTGGTAACCTCAAAAGGGTCGTAGTTACACTGAGTATTAGGATAGAATTTTTCTACAGCCTCGGGGCTTATAAATGATTGATTCGCCCCTGTATCAACCAATAGTTTTAAGGGTGGACTTGTAATCTGTATGTAAGGAAGTTGTCTTTGTGTTTGTAAATTTATTTCTATTTTTGCTTGTCTGATTTGTGAGTTGTTTGAAAATCCTGATTTTCCGTAGGAGCCTCATCTTGAGGTTCCTCTACATAAGCAGGTATATAGTCATTATGGTTAAATTGTTGCTGCTCATACATTTGGTGATATGTAGGTTCATCATAAGTTGGTTCATAACAGTCGTAATAGTCATTATAATCATTATAGACGTAATAATCACAATGGTCAGTATCATTAAAATTCATCTCTCGGGATTTAAAATAATTAGTGGGCGGTGGATTGCCTTGCTTTGTCTAGTCATGTCCTGTCAGGGGTCTAGGTATGGGCTTAGTAACAAAGTGGCTAACACCACTCATAGGCTGAGGGCCGTTGTTCGAGGCTTGGAAACCTCTCTGTTGGGGCATTCTAAACACATTACTTTGGGGTCTATAATTAGGTGGTGGTGCACCGAAAACTTGTTGTGTTCGCGTGGGGCCACGAATAAAAGGCGTCTGCGGTTTCCAAATTTGCATTGGCCTTGGCGGTTGAAACATTGGTCTAGAAAGGTCCTGGCATATAATTTAGCGATTGGGGAAAGTAAAGGGTCCGGAGCTGGCAAGTTGAAAGGTCTGTTAACATTATTAGAAGGATTTAATGAAGACGTCGACTGCATTCTCCGCTCAGGTAGCTGGTCGTTGCGTTGCTGCAAGTATAGAGTGTTCATTTCCCTCATGAACGAATTCTAACGCTTTCTCTATACTTTCAGGCCGCATACAACGAATACGTGAACCTAGGGGTTCTTTAAGGCCACGAATATAAGCCTGTAAGGTAAGTTTTTTATACAGGGTGCGCTTGGCTTCTATTGTGGTAAGTATGTCCTCGTGCAATGTAACGTACGTCATGATAGTACTGAAAAGACTTTGGCACTTTTCATAAAACACTTGAGGAGAGCTATCTCTTTGAGTTAAGAGAGCCAAGTCGTTATACAAAGCTGTCTCATCACGCTGATCAGAAAAATTATTTATTAGAGCATTTCTAATACCTAGCCAGTTTTCTGGGATGCCGTTTGAGTTAATTGTTCGCGCTGCATGACCAGTAACTTTGTTAAGAATCCCGTTTAATAACGATAGATTACTAAGTTCGAATCCCGGTTCCGCTCTAACGTATTGTGCTACTAACTGGTCACACAAATGTATGAAGCGCGTAAGTACGTTTGGGTTCCCGTCAAATTCAGGTAATAGGCGTAGAGCCTTGTAAACTTGATCCACCAATTCGACACTCATTTTACTTATATTATCACCTTCGTTCGAATTAAATAAATCACTAAGATTAAAACTATCTTCTAAAGTACTTTCTAAATTTCTATTCGCATCAATTTGCAAGTTTCTACTACTATTATATAACCTAGGGGTCCGTAATTCTCGTGGATGGAAAATTTTGGAATATTACAATTACACAAAGGAATATAAAATAAGGAAAGGTAATAGCAACTCTAGTAAGATCTAGGTACTTACCAAATCATTTGCATTTCTCTGCGGTATCGATAGCTTGATACTCCAACTAGCTGCACACCTGTAGGTTCGATTTAGCCGTTGCCCGTGATCGATTCACTGACTCTAATTCAACTAAATCCTACCGACTGCGCCAATTACGTAGGGTGCAGCCGAGGGATGCAAAAAATGCAAATTTACTTAAAAAACTATATTTAAAAGAAATTACAATTAATTAAAATTACAAATAAGTGCTAAATGATCGATGTTAGATCTAATTATGAAACTAATAAAAATGGAATCCGATATTGTGCGGGGCGATTGACGTCACCGACACATTCCGCTGACCATGCGCCTCGTGCCTCCATTGGTGCCGTGTGGAATGTTTGTCGGGCCGATGCAACGCTGCGATTTAGGCGAGGTGGCTTTGCGTAACACGCTGCTACGTATCAGTAATAACTGTAAATAATTATTATGTAGGAAATAAAAAACAACATGGCTTAAATGAGCTATCCAAATGTGTGTTCATCTGAATTGTTTCCATGTCTTTTTAAAAGCTTTGTTCTTCTAATTTAAACTCGATTTCGTTATGGATACTGCCTTTCTTGAAATACGTTTTTTATATAAGGCTACTGCCTTATATCAAAAGTTGTACTCAACTAGTGCCTAATTCTATAATTACGCCAACAAGGCTTGTTCTGTTGCGAGACTCGTTCAGGACTACTTAGAAGTCTGCAATGTAATTAAGTTGAAAGCTTCCAATATTACTTAATTTTCTTTCGCAAATATTTGAACCAATTACAAGAAATATTTTAGCGCCTAGCGTAGCCTGTCATCAAAGACCCGCTTCTCACTAATAAATATATTTTTGTATATTAATGATAAAGCTGCTTTATTTCCTTATTATATATTTTAACAATATTTTTGAAGTGAAACTTCTTTATCGGGGTTGGAAAAAATGTAGTGTAACATTTTGCGTTACGCGCCATGTTGCTTTTTGAAGTCAAACTTCTTTATCGGCGTTAAAATATGACATATAGTATGTTTTTGACTTTGAAGTTTGACAACGGATTACATTTTCGAAGTCAAACTTCTTTATCAGCGTTAAAATATGACATATAGTATGTTTTTGACTTTGAAGTTTGACAACGGATTACATTTTCGACTTGAAATTTGCTAATCGCAATTTGCAGCAATTAATTTGTAAATTGTATGATAGGCAGTGTATCAAAATTTACTGTGTTTAAAGAAATAGTTTCTAATAAGCTCATAAAGAAGTTTCACTTCTTACGTGTGTACACCTAGTACACCATACATTTTTTTTACATCAAATGGGTTTGGTATTACATTAGTCTGGTACCATGTCATGGACTCCTTTTGGGTAAAGGCCTCGTCCTGAACTTTCCAATTGGATCTGGTTTTTTCTTCTTCCATCTTTTTCTCTCCAGAAACTTTTATTACGTTGTCAGCCCATCGCTTTTGTCTTCCCACTCTTCTTTTCTCTTCCAACGTTTGGCTTCGGTGGTGATCTTACAATATGGTATACAAATTTCCATTTTGAGCGTGAAGGTTGCTGATCTGTTTATGCCCTGATCTAAATTTTTTGTATAAACAATTAAAAAGCACTTAAGGTGAATGAATACATTCGCAAGATAAAGGCGGAAAACCACTTATCGGCCCACAAGACCGCGTACAAAAATCCAAAGCCCATTCAGCATAGATAGATAGATAGCCAAAATAGATTTTAGTTGTGTGGAAAGTATACGATTAATGAATTATTTTTAAGAAGATTCATTTTTCTTTTGTTTGTGACGAATAAAGTCAAAAAGATGATGGATTCAAAAATGGTTAGGAATTTAGTTTTCCTTTTTCATATTTTTTTTTTCTATGAAGAGAGTTGCTAGTGAAAGATTGAGTTGGAGCCATTTTTGGTTAAAATGATTGTAGATTTATTTTTTTGTTCAAATTTCAAAATCATTTATTCCTTTAGGTAACGCAATGTCCACTTATGAACGTCAATAAAGAAATAAATATTAAATGGTATTGTCTTTTATTGACATAACTTTTACATATTTAAAGAAAACACTTTTTAACGGATTGAAGCTATGTATTATTATAAACTAATAATTATTTTACATAATTTTAAATTTTTCGTTAAACGTTTCGCGTGCTTTACAGCGTGCGTGGTCACGGTGATTGAAGACAAAAGGTGTTGAATGTCAAAAGATTCACAGCTGTAGAAAAAGTAATATTACCTTAAAAAAGTTATTATTAAAATAATTATAAGTTTATAATAATACATAGCTTCAATCCGTTACAAAGTGTTTTCTTTAAATATTAAATGATAAATGCTTCCAATGTTACATTTACTGCCAGTTCAAATCAAGGGCGTAGAATTTTTAATCGCCAAGTTTTTTGTTTTACACAATGTTTGTAAGGAGCTGCAACGATTCCACTATGTTCCACGTGACATCTTAAATAATTAATAATAAAAAAAACATAAAAACAAAGATTTGTCCTCTATCAGCAGTAGACATGGTGGAATAGGTGCACGCACTTACATTCTCGTGGGAACAACAAGCAATAGCTAATATTGTGTAGCTTTAATCAATTATTAGGTCCTTACATATGAAATTGGCGTTTTGTATGGGAGGAACAAAAAGTCGAACATTTTTAAATATAATATATTTAATTAATCAAAGTATGAACCATTGTTTTCTATGCACTTTTGCCATCTCATAGGTAGTTCATTGATCCCTTTACTAAAAAAACCAGTCGGACGGGAATCAATAAAAATCTGTGAAGGCGATTTGGACTGCCCCATCAGAGTTACATTTTTTCCCTTGCAAGAAGTTGTCCAAATTTCGAAAACAAAGGTAATCTGTTGGAGCAAGGTCCGGGGAGTACGGAGGATGTCTTAGACATTCCAATTGAAGCTCTTCTAATTTGGTAGCCGTCTGTTGTGCAGTGTGTTGTCTAACGTTGTCGTGAAGTAGCAGTGGCGTGAAGCGATTGACCAGCCTAGGTTGTTTAGCCGCTAGCTTTTCCATCGTGGTTTGCAATTGCTGACAATAGACATCAGCCGTAATAGTCTGGCCAGATTTGAGAAAACTGCAATGAACAATACCGGCACTAGTCCACCAAACGCTTACAAGTAACTTTTTGGGGTTAATTTTCGCTTGGGGCAGGATTTTGCTGGCTAGCCAGGATCCAACCATTGCGCTGAGCGCTTCCGATTATCGTAAAAAAACCATTTTTCATCACAGGTAATGATTCGGTTTAAAATACTTTCATTATTGTGCCGGTTCAGTAATGTAACCAGCAGCGACGCCGTACCGGTTGCTTCAGCAAGGGTACCCACCCATCTTTCAAGCTTTTTAATCTTCCCAATTTGCTTCAAGTGAATTAAAACAGTTTTATCACTAACACCGCAGCCTGCAGCTAACTCGGACGTGGTTTGCGATGGATCCGCTTCCACAATAGCCTTCAATACTTCATTATCAACTTGGGTCTCAGGCCGTCCACGGGGCTTGTTCTGCAGGTCGAAATTTCCAGAACGAAAACGCTTGAACCAAAAACGAACTGTGTTTTCTTTTGCAACATGACCGCCATACCTACACATCATTCACCCTTCGAGTCGTTTCCACAGCACTAGTGCCACGGCGGAACTCGGCCTCGTAAATAATGCGATAATTTAAGTTTTCCATTTTGTAAAATGAGTGACGCAAACAGAAAAAAAACAAATGAATGACGGTCATCGAAGCACAAATACATGAGTAAATAGCTGTACAAACTTGAATTTGGAATTCCTTACCAAAGAGGAGAACATTGTGATTAAAATGGCCAGTACGAAATACGCCAATTTCATATGTAAGGACCTAATATTTTTTCTTCTGTCACTGGTCAGGTACTATTATAAAGAGTTGTAAAACTCAATGTTTACACACACAATGTATACAAAAGAAATAAATTTTTATGCCAAGCTTTATTACATGCCTTTGATAACCTAACATTTGTATTACGTTGATCAAGTGATGACAAGCTCATGTTTTATATTCATCATTTTTAAAGGACAAATGTATTGCATGTGCCATAGGAACTGGCTGAAAATCTAAGTGTATCTAAGTTCTACACTTTCTTTAAATACCAACCTGTTATATTGGTTTTTTGTAATATGTATTTAGATTGATCACTGTCGACTAGTAGCGTGTGGATCCAGGGGTCGAAGGTTCGAACCCAGCATTTCTATGTGCGCATTTAACACCCGCTCGGTGGAGAAAAACATTTCGAGAAAGCCATGCATTTAGGCCGATCACCTACTTGCCATTAAAAAGATATGACCAAAGGTTCTAGCGCCGATGGTCTTTTTATGTATTTAGACTTTATTTATGGCGAATATTGAAGAGGTATTAATTTTCGGCGCCACGGGCACATCTCGGTTATTCAGAATAATCATAGGTATATTCGATTCATAACATAATGCGAACGAGAACTTGTCCGTTTACAATAGTCCTTGAAGCATTTAGTATCACCGAGCCTGTCACAAATGTGTTGTTCTTGATGTGAGAAAACTCTTTCTGTCTTCATTCGCAGTACCAGAATTTCAGATAGAGGTTGCTTTCGTCACGTGAATATCTGTCTAGTACACGCGGAGTAACGCTTGGAGTGAAGTTTATTAGTGTTTGTTCGTTTCAGTCGACGCGGATGTCCATTGCTGTACATATTCCCTCTCCTCTATATTTCAGTACGCCCTGTTCCCCGCACTCTTCACTCAACGCCACCACCAGGCCGTCTAAATATCTATTCTAAATCTATGCTAAGGAAGTCTCGAAGTTGTTTACATTTTATTTCACTGCTAATTTGTTTCCGCTGTTTGTGTAATAAATATATATATTTCTGTTTGTAGAATTTAACTTACAAAAGTCTAATTTTTTTTTATAGAAACGGGCAGGAGCTTCACCCGATGTTAATTGATACCGCCGCCCATGGACACTATCAATGTCAGAGGGCTCGCGAGTGCGTTGCCGGCCCATTAAGAATTGGTACGCTCTTGAAGAACCCTAAGTCGAATGGCTGTGTTCAGTGGGCTGTTTCTACGCTAAAAACGCTCAGTTGTGGAACGACGGACGTCGAGGTGATATGGGTGGAATTTCGTATTCTGCCTCGAAGTTCGATGGTGAAACTGGACTGAACAATAGAATGTGTAAACAAACTTCGAATATGATTGATTATGGAAGCAGATCAGCAATAAAACTACGCAACTGAAACATTTTTTTAATATAATTTTTTTTAATATCATAAGGAGATCCTGAAACATTACGAAGTACTTCTTCTAAACTACTTCTAAAATAGGTATAGTAAAAAAATGTCGTATAAAGGGAAATAGCATCGATACACATACAACATAGACAAGTTATTAGGAATCGGACGTTATTTATTTCTGATATAGCCATGATAAAGCATTCTAAATAAATTTTTATTGACATTAAAATTTTTCATGAAGGGACAAAAAAAGGAAAATCAAGGGACAACCTTTGCAATTGATGATATGGCAAGCACAGAAACCTTCTTCTAGAAGGACACAAATGTGAAGCCCAGACTATCATATCATAATTCTACGTATATAAATGATTATTTGAGTGAAACATAGCAAGACCGAAGAGCTGGCAGCTACCTCGGACAAAGAATAAGTCTAGCTATTCAAAGGGGGAACGCTGCCAGTATCTTCGGAACCTTGCCTAAAGGGACTCCTTTTCATAATATATTTTAAGGTTAGTTATCGTTTTTTGCTCGCGTATATTAATTTGTGTTATCCAATAAGATTTATTTTTGTTCCTAGTTTTGAATTAATTACTTAAATACTAGATTAATTTGATAATGTAATAATATATTCTAATAATATGATGATGTAGTGATAAAATAATATAATAATTGACTATGTTGATATTTATAAATGTAAAACTCAACATTTTAAGACAAATTTCAAAACATGCAAAGTTTAGATTGTACCACCATATTATTTTGTACCATATTCTTGCAAATAAATTATTATTATAAATAATACAAATGTTGTTGCTTTTGTTTGGGTCTAAAATTATAAAACACTTTAAAAGTTAGGTTAGGTTGAGTAATACGAGTATACTGGAAATAAATAGGAGCTTTTAAACCAATAAAACTGTCAGAATCTTCAAAGTAATCAGAAATATGATGTACAAAGAATTTGTAAATTAAAGTCTTGAGGATAAACCGAACACGGTTCGTAAAACCGTGTAAATATCCTACGGAAAATGGAACTGAAAAATATATTACAAAGCTTAAGACCCTGAAAGTGCGAAGCATAATTGCTTATTTTATTTTATTTTCAAGCTTTACAGTATTAACTCTTAGTAAGCTTTAAGTTTTTTTTAATTTATTTGGAAATCCATTCACCTACCAAGGGGGCAACTTATTAAAGTGACGCGGGGCTTGTGGAGTATTTAAAATAAGTTTACTAGAACAGAACATAGGCTTAATGTTAATACTCGGAACAAACGCAGGCTGCAATTTCCCCGTACTTGACTATCTAAAGTTAGTAATTCTTCTTTGGGGAGAGGGATACTTTTCTTTAATAAAATCCCAGAGGCTCTTTTATCTCTGCCTTTTAATAAATTTAAGAATACATTTCTTAAATTTATTAAAAGGCAAGCTCGGTACTCTTTTGAAATTTATTAAAGAAAAGCTGTGTAAAAAGGCTAACTATAAAGTTAACGATTATCTAGTTGATAAAAGGGCCTGGGACTAGTGCTAGACAGGCTACTTCTAATTAATTTGCGATATTTGTTTTAAAATAAGTGTTGTTCGCCATAGTCATTTTGTATGATGATTTTCTATTTCAAAAGAGTACCGAGAGTTTTTTACGCCTGCTTTTTCTCTCGGCCTACACCCGCTGTCTTCTTTGCCGATGAGTAGGGATGTCTACCGAAAATGTAAACAATAAATCTAAGCTTTATATTCTACTATTTTAATAATTGGATTTACTCGGGTTTTTAATTATATGATAAGTGTTATGCCGGCTATGTGTGAGTATGAAGTTAAATTTAATCCGGGTAATTTTATGTAAAAAAAATTCTTACGCAAATCACTAGAACATGAAGTGATACTACGTAAATATTCATCGTCAATTTTTATAAATTAAACACTGGATGTTTGTGAGAGTTAAATATAAACTTCACTGCTTAACGCCTACGTGCACTCATGAAGAACTATTACTCATCAATAACGCATGTTTGTAATTAACTTATTTATCTGAAGAGCCAGAAGACAATTTGTTAATCCACAGCTAACTTAGTACATAATAATAAACGAAACTAGCTAAAACAATTTATATAAGTTCTATAAATCAGTGGCACTACAGTTATTTTAGAACCTTAGATTTCTGAATCTGTTTCATGAATAATAGTCAATCTAATAGGAAAGTCGGTGATCAGTCTCCTGTGCCTGACACAAGCCGTCGACTTTTTGGGTCTAAGGCAAGTCGGTTTCATTACGATGTTTTCCTTCACCGTTTGAGCGAATGTTAAATGCGCACATAGGAAGAAAATGAGGCACAGCCGGAGATCGAACCTATGACCTCAGGGATAAGAGTCGCTGAAGCCACTAGGCCAATACTGCTTGCTAAGTTCTAAATGTAATATAATAAAAAATATTATTTAGCATGTTGGCGAGCACGATACTATCCTTCAACTTCAAATTACCAAAGGGACCAATTAATGTTGATTTTATTCAATTTATCGAGTATTTATAAAAAACCGATTTTTTAAGCTATTGCATAGATTTTATTGCGGGCTTTGAGCGCGGCGACCGAATCAAGAAATTCCGTAACGAAAAAAACCTAACACGATGACGTAATATAGGTGCGGCAAATACGCGTTAGAGTGGGACAGAACGCATACTGCGGATTCCCATTTCTCTGACGAGATTGGTGACGCAGCCTGAGCGCGGCCGGTGCAGCCGGTACGCGTTAGAGTGAGACAGACTATATAGGCTTAAGTCTGAGTCTGGTAGATAAGAGTAGTAGATTGGAATAATATCAAAGAAAAAACTTGAATTAATATCAAAGAAAAACAAATACTGCATAAATAAAAAATAATGTGCTGAGTAGAGTTTAAATACAGTGTAAATTATTTATAATGTCAGTCGTTATTACTCTTTATAACGTAAAAATAGTTAGATTTGTTTGGTATAACACAAACCACTCTCTATAACGAAGAAATATTGTCATATTTAGACATCAAAAACATACTTAAGTGTAATTTCTAAGCAAGACACCCGAGGTCATAAACAGTCGTCTCGCCTTTGTAATTGTTAATTGCATTAACATGTGTGCCATTATTTTTAGATTACATTGCCTGTAGGAGATATTGGTCTCAGTTACTAAACGCACCACCGTCACTTATCGTGTATTATCAGTCGTGAACAAACTTTGAAACTGTCAAGATGGCCAGTAAAAGAAAAGCGTTATGTTTTATATGTGTTTAGAACAGTTTACCTATTGATAGTAATACAATTTGATATTATATTATATATTAAATTATTGTAGGTGATGAAAAAAAATTTCTTCCCTACCTATAACGGACACTCTATAACGAAGAAAAACGCTCAGCCCCTTAAAATCGTTATAAAGAGTTTACACTGTATGTAACTATTGTTTTAACTTAAGTGCATATTAATTTCGATGTTTCAATTATTTTCTTGTGCACATTCAGAAGAAACATATAATTGTAATAGAAACAAATTTCGTTATAATAAAGGTTATAGTTATTTATTTGTGAACATAAGCGAACAGCTTTTGTAAAAATGATAGTACTAAATGTATTATTATTAACTTAAATTAGAATTTTTGTGGGATGCCCTTTATTAAAAATGTCAAATTGAGAAAATAAATTATATTGGGCTCAAATTTTTCTTATGGGGGCGTTACGAGAAAAGTTAATTTTATTTGTATTAACGAGAATTAAGTTCGGTGGCGGTTTTTTGTATGTTCAAATAAAATTCTTAGTTTTAAAATATGAGCTTACCACAAAATTAGGTTCAACACAACATTAGGGGTAACAAACAACAAAAACAAAATAGGGTTTTCTAAGGTCTCATAAATCTAATGACACTTATGTTATTGGACATTATCGGAAACCAGAATGTTAAAATACAATTTATAAGTGTGGTAAAAACTATAGGGCTCATTTTGGCTTCAAGTGTGCGAAGATTGTTTACCTACATTTTGTTTACGCCTCTATTTACTAAAACATATACATATATTGTAACTTAACTAATGTAAGGTTGCACAACTCGAGTATCAGAGTTAATAATAAGAGCAAAACAATCTTGCAGATTAATGATTATGATAAAGCGTTAATACAACACGCGGTTGGAGGCCAATATCGAGTTCATTAACAAATGGAATGTATTTTCGTGCTTCCGTATAGATCCACACACCCACGTTGCTCAAATTTTCATTCAAATTCTTTCGTTACTCTTTATCGTTCCGTATTTAATATCACGTGTTCGTATGGCGGGAGTTTTTTTGTCCTCTGCAGTTTAGATTAAACTAGTAGATTATCTAGTCCAGCCATAAGTTCTCTTACAGATAAAATCCATATTTTTTAAATGAAATACTGTAATATTATAAAAATTATATACCTACACATTTATTAAAGTCTCTGCAAAAATTTAAAAAAATATCCTATTCGAAATGACCAGCTTTGGCTGTTATATAGGGTTTAAATCAGTTTGGAAACGAATCTATGGATTTACGCACTGTTTCCACGGGAAAATTCGCCATTTCTTGCTGCAAGTTTGAAGTCAAAAGGGTTGAGGTCTGGGCTAGATGACGGCCGGTCTTCAGCTGTTATAAAGTCCGGAACGTTGGTTTCAAGTCAGGCTTGGGTAGTACGAGCCTTGTGACCAGGTGATGCAACAATTCAAGAAAAAAAAACTTTTCTTCAATTGCTTTCTAAAACCTTGTATGGTTGAAACCATAGTGTAATCGATGAAGTCATCATAAAATCCTGTTTTTATATTATATTTTGTTCAGGTTTATCCTTCTGTGCTTCAGACACTCAGTTCATTGTAAGGCATGCCGGTTTCCCCACGATGTTTTAAATCATCGTAAAAGCGAGTGTTAAATGTAATAGAAATAATGTACAACTGTAGAAATTTCAGGGTTGAGAGGCGCACCAAACCAACAAGCCATAAATAAAAATGAATCGCAAAATGTGTTGCTAAGCGTAACAGTCGAAGGGAGCTGCCTTGCGATTCTGTAACTCACTTTACGAACTCACACAGCGGTTCTCACAGCGGCGGTCGCGCTCAAATCAGTCGTAAAGCAGTCATTTTACGATTTGGCATTCTGATAAACAATAAACTACAAGCTTCCTCCTTATGAGTGAGTGAGTTACAGAATCGCAAGGCTGAACCTAAATAGACTGTAACAAACAAAACGTTGGTTAGCGCCAGTGGATTGTGATTGACCATGATAACAATCACACGTGTAGACCATTATCTAAGTGGAGAAATAAATGTAAAATTAGACATCCAGTCAGTGCACATCCGTACAATTATCACGAAATCTACGATATTTTCTCCGTATACGATTATGTCAGTTTTGACAGCTCGAACAATTTACTAATCAAATTTTGTTACAAAAATGAATGTTCGCGCTTTCATTTGTGGTCAAATACGTACGCTATTGAGCGCTGTTATTATCTAATATATAAAATTCTCGTGTCACAGTTTTCGTTGCCATACTCCTCCGAAACGGCTTGACCGATTCTCATGAAATTTTGTGTGCTTATTGTGTATGTCTGAGAATCGGACAACATCTATTTTTCATCCCCCTAAATGTTAAGGGTAGTCCACCCCTAAATTATTATTTTTAATTTTTAGATAATTATTTTTTTATGATACAGCATAAAAAAATACATACAACCCCTAACTTTCACCCCTCTACGATCAACCCCTATTTTTTATTATAAATGATATACATGGCAAAATGACGTTTGCCGGATCAGCTAGTTCTTTATAGATTTTACTTTCTATGTTTATTGGAATATTTCGCATAGTTTCATCATTGGCGTATGTGGGTTTATTTTGCGAAGGAGGCATGGAGAAGTTCCGTAACCCAGGTAATACAGGTGTTTGTGCAGTGAATGCCTGGATTTTAGCATTTGTAACCACTTTCGCATGAATAAGAGATGGATTTACCAGCAGGCTGAGTAGGCTGGAGCCTAGGGCGGCAAATTTGGGAACCGATATTTTTTGATACCTCATCAAAAAGATTTCTGCATGACGGTGTTGTTTTACAGATCAGTATGATGAATATGAAGTCTGCAACAAATTTTGCCCAACCCCTCAACCAGTTATCGACCTCTTCGCCTTCAGCTGGGTGGTCGGCGACTTTGTATGAATGAAAAGATCGGAATTGCAGAAACTGTAATTCTCTCTTCCCCTATACTATATCTATATATCTACCTATACATGTCAGTCCTACTACTAGTGGGAGGCTGCGAACTGGATGGTTTGTGTATAATTTTGTGCTCAAAAATCAAACCCAAATATTATTATACCTATAATTACGACGAAATTATTGGATTCTAAAAATATTCTAGGACATGATGATTGTAGAGGCAAGGGCGGCCAAAATTTCACAGCCTATACCTTGAAAGTGTGATTCCCACACATATGAAAAACGTTGTGTTAGTGCTACCGACAATATATGAGTATTTGTAGAATCGTTATACACTTACCAACATTATCCAAAGTTTAATTTACTGAAATTCACGATATCATTTTACAATTTTCTAAAAAGGGACATTACTTTGGCCTCATTGATGTGTGGCTTTATGACCTATTTCTGAAAGACGTCGTTAAATAAATGGGAAAATGAGTCGCTGTCATGTCCACACATATGACAGTGGAAAATGCCTGGGGGAAATGTTGTTAGCTCGTGTATAATAAAATCGATTTGAGACCAGCCAATTTAAGTTATAAAAAATCTTATCTATATATTTGAAGTTACATTTGCCTATATCAATAAATTTATAAGATACCATACCATCGTCGATACAACCGTTTGAGGTCTAGGCCTCAGATTTATTTCTTCTAATAAAGAAGTAGGTGATCAGCCTCCTGTGCCTGATAGACACTGTCGACTTGATGGTTCTAAGGCAATCAGGTTTCCTCACGATGATTCATTCACCATTTGAGCGAATGTTAAAATGCGCACATAGACAGAGTCCATTGATGTACAGCCGGGGATCAAACCTACGACCTCAGGGATGAGAGTCGCTGAAGCCTGCACTGCTCTCAATTAATAAAATAACTTGTTTAAATTTAAGTCTCAAATATTTTTAAATTCTTAAAAAAAATTCTTCTTCAGAAAAATTTGAAATAAAGTAATTTTACTTTTAAAGACTGAATTTTTTTCACCTGATTTAAGGAGACATTTATTTAGGCTTGTGAGTGCGTTGCCTTTTATGATTGTTATTTTCTTGAACCATCGCTTATTGTGGTACAGACGGTGGTGCATAATGTTTTGAATAAGTCATGTTTTACTATTGCAGGAATTGAATACAACACCTCCAGATGTGTATCCTGTCAGTCATGCCGCACTGCCCCGAGGACTGGCTGTATATCCCCTGCCGTTGGAGAACTCCGACCATGAGGTCATGTTAAATGTTACCTGGGACCCGCCTATGGGTAATTGATTGTACTTAGTGAGTAATTATAGCGTTAAGTTCAAAAGCAGAGAATAGTCTGGCTGGCATGCCGATTTTATTTGATACAAATAGGCTCTAACGTCAGAAGGTGAGTGACACCCACAGAGCTTTTTCCGAGTGACGCCATTCAAAGGAGTTCCGGCTTACAGTAAATAAAAATAATAATACCTAATTAAAATTTTATAAATAGAAAATTGAAACAAATTTTAAAAGTTTGTTCCCTGTGGCAGTGTACTTCTAACGCTGGAAGCATTTCCTTGCTGTATTGTGATGCTTATTCGTTTACGATGGACGCATAATAAATTACTAACTAAAAAAAAATTACAATAATCCATCGAAATAAATAATCTGATGAATAAATCCATGAATAGAAAGCTTATTTGTTTGTGTACACAAAACTACTGAATCGATATTCGGAATGCCTTCAGATACATACATTTAGTTCTAGTTTAGAAAAAAGTTATTTTACAATGTCCAGAAATCTAAAATTCCCTTATTTCAGGTCCCCGAGTGAGCAGTTATTCGTTGGAAGTTGACAGTATCAGAAACACAGTAGACTGTCGATCAACACTTTGCTACGAGTACAACATTCCCGGGGTAAGATACCGGTACTAGACAAGTCTATGCATTTGTATATTAGATTTTCAAGGTGTTAAGAGATTACGGAAGACACTTATTACAAATTCGACTTAGGGTAGGTATTCAAGTCAAAAGTCTAAATCGACGTGAAAAAAAATATATATTAAATGCTTCTTATTTTACATACACTACCAGTTCGCAAGTCAAGGGCGTAGAGTGGGCAAGAAGAACTGGCAAGAAAGTCTCCGCCACTCTTTTTAATCATCAAGTTTTGATTCATACAACTTGTTTGAATTGGAGCAAATCAATCCCAAGGATTAGGATCATTTAAATATTCGTCAATTTTATAAAAAGCTTTATTGATTAATTTACGTTTAAGGTGAGCTTTGAATTTATTCAGTGATGATTCTCTAATTTCGCTTGGGAGTTTGTTGTAAAAACGAATACAATGTATATTCTATATATATTAGGTCCTTACATATGAAATTGGCGTATTTCGAACTGGCCACTTTAATCACGATGTTCTCCTCTTTGGTAAGGAATTCCAAATTCAAATTTGTACAGCTATTTACTCATGTATTTGTGCTTCGATGACCGTCATTCATTTGTTTTTCTCTGTTTGCGTCACTCATTTTACAAAATGGAAAACTTAAAGTATCGCATTATTTACGAGTACGAGTTCCACCGTGGCACTAGTGCTGCGGAAACGACTCGAAGGGTGAATGATGTGTATGGCGGTCATGTTGCAAAAGAAAACACAGTTCGTTTTTGGTTCCAACGTTTTCGTTCTGGAAATTTCGACCTGCAGAACAAGCCCCGTGGAAGGCCTGAGACCCAAGTTGATAATGAAGTATTGAAGGCTATTGTGGAAGCGGATCCATCGCAAACCACGTCCGAGTTAGCTGCAGGCTACGGTGTTAGTGATAAAATATATGTTTTAATTCACATGAAGCAAATTGGGAAGATTAAAAAGCTTGAAAGATGGGTACCTCACGAATTGACTGAAGCAAACCGGCAAGCGCGCGTCGACTGCTGCGTTACATTACTGAACCGGCACAATAATGAAGGTATTTTAAAACGAATCATTACCTGTGATGAAAAATGGATTCTTTACGATAATCGGAAGCGCTCAGCGCAATGGCTGGATCCTGGCCAGCCAGCCAAATCCTGCCCCAAGCAAAAGAGAATTAACCCCAAAAAAGTTAATTGTAAGCGTTTGGTGGACTAGTGCCGGTATTGTTAGATGCAGTTTTCTCAAATCTGGCCAGACTATTACGGCTGATGTCTATTGTCAGCAATTGCAAACCATGATGGAAAAGCTATCGGCTAAACAACCTAGGCTGGTCAATCGCTCCACGCCACTGCTACTTCCAGACAACGCTAGACCACACACTGCACAACAGACGGCTACCAAATTAGAAGAGCTTCAATTGGAATGTCTAAGACATCCTCCGTACTCCCTGGACCTTGCTCGAACAGATTACCATTTTTTTCGAAATTTGGACAACTTCTTGCAAGGGAAAAAATTTAACTCTGATAGGGCAGTCCAAATCGCCTTCACAGATTTTATTGGGTCCGACTGGTTTTTTTAGTAAAGGGATCAATGAACTACCTATGAGATGGCAAAAGTACATAGAAAACAATGGTTCATACTTTGATTAATTAAATATATTATATTTAAAAATATTCGACTTTTTGTTCCTCCCATACAAAACGCCAATTTCATGAAGAAAGTCTTTTCGCATTATACTATGTATGAACTTGTAATAAAATCTCTTCGGCTATGCTATATGTATTTGCCTCTTTTTGTTATCATTGAAAGTTGAGATTTTAGAGAAGATAATTCCAAATTCATATTAGGATAATGTGTGATTTTTATTTATTTTTCTACCACCAAAAAAAAAGGAAATTAAAAAAAAAATTTGGAAATTTTTTAAAAATTTTCCAAAAAAAAGAAAAACCCCCCACCCAAAAAAAAAAAAAATTTGGGTATTTATAGACCTAGTGCATTTTCGTTAGAGTAGCACAAATGGTCAAGATTTTCATTTTTTTTTGCCATCGATTGTGAACTCTAATGAAGAAATTTGATACATTTTAAAACACCTGGGAGGTGTTAATGCATCCGACGTAAAGACCTGACCTTGCACCTTCAGATTTCCACCGGTTTCGGTCTTTTCAGAATTCTTTAGGCAGTATCAGGTTAACATCACGAGAGGACTGCCAAAACCAATTGTCGCGGTATTTTGATCAGAAGCCTTAAAATTTCTATAGCAATGGGATCATATCCCTACCTACAAGATGGCAAAAAGTTATCGAACAAAATAATACCTACATACTTTAGTTAAATGTAAATAAACTATATTAAAAAATGTTGTGAATTTTCTTGAAAAAGGCGAAGAAACTTTTTCCCCAACCTATTATATATAATATATTTTCCTATCTCAAAAATGATTTCAAACTTTTGGGATCCCATAACTATAGCTTACGCTCTTCCGAAAACTATATCCTTGAAATCCCATGTCATAACTCCTCCTTTCTTGGCGAGTCCTTTAAGGTCTCTGCAGTTAAGCTATGGAATTGACTTCCAGTCCCTATTCGCTTAGTTCCTTCTCTATCTTCCTTTAAATTTCTTCTGTACAAACATTACCTGTCCACATCGTATCCCTAACTTTAATAATAGGGACCTACCAAGTACCAACTGTCGTGAGACTGATCTTAAATTAAATTCTGAAATTAAATTCTAATGATTCATGTGCACTTTTTATTATTATTATTTTTTCTCATGTATTCTTTATTAGTTTAGTTTGTTTTTTGTTCCTGTTTAGTTTCTTTTTCTAAACAATCTTATGTAATTTAATGCTTTTTTTTCTCACAGTGGTTGCCTGAAAGAGATCGCTCGAAAGCGATAAGGCCGCCAGTTGCTCTCCTTTTTATTTAATCATGTCAATTGTACTATATTAATGTATATGCAACGAAGTGTTAATAAATAAATAAATACATAAATAAATATATATATATAAGTTTACTGGCATGTTAAAAAAAAGCGAGAAATAATTAAGAGAGTTTAATTTTTATTCGATTATTCTTACAATTATCACTCTCACTCAGGATGCCTTATGGGCCTTGGTCCCATCAGAGCCGAGTCCCGTAGCAGGTGGCTGTGCAGTTCGTCCTGGCTGTTCATACCGTGTGAAGCTCATCGCTCATCCATGGGACGGCCACACATCTGCCAATGTTAACGTGCAGTTAGATGGTATGTACTGTTAGAAAATCTATTATCCAATATAAATTTAGTTATAGTAGTGTTAGTAGGTATGCGTCCGATTCGTGCTTTCTAACTCCGGCTGTGCTATGAGTAGAGTAGTGTGAGTTAATTGAGATTACCACTGGTATGGTGAAGGAACCGTGAGGAAACCGGCATGACATAGACCCGAAAGAATTAAAGAAGAAGAAAAGAAGAAATACCTAAAAGTTTCAAGCATAGAAGAGAGTCTTCTTAAATAGAAATAGACTCAAGGAATTGATAAAAATAATAATAATAAAATGACAACAGTGTTGAGACAAAATTCATATATATCGTTATTCGTTCTGACACAAGTAAGTTGTGGGGAACTAGATAACACTTATTCCGTGGTACAGTGTACATGTTCAAAACAGTTTTATTTAAAGTAATTTTAGTGTTACAACTATGTCTTATATGTCATTAAGTATGAGTGTATGTGTGAGAGTGTAGCTGAGACTTGTTATTTGTTGTTAGAGTTGATAACATCATCCTTTGTTTTTTTAAGTCAGTTAAACAGAGGCATGAGCCCTATGCCACACCATGCCCAATACCCACCATGTTTTTTATATATCTCTCATAATATTTTTTATTTATTTTTTTCTTTGATTATTGTTATTTTGTGTGTTTATGTGTGTGAATTGTTTTGTAATAAATGATTTGTCTAAATGACGTCCAAGAACATGATTCATGGCATCCCATAAACAGATTTTTTTCTTTAAATAATTACAAGTATTTATTTTAATACACCTCTTTCATTTCTAAAACAGACGTGTTTCGCGCATCCGCGAATAAAATTTATTGCTCTCTCGTGATGCGTCTAAGGAATGCATATAAACTCTAAGATCTATAGATAAACATACATTTAGATGAAAGATACATTGCTTTCATTTGAAATGGCAAAAAATTATAGATATACAACCTTTGATGTCTAATGTAATATAGTAGGTTCAGTAACCGTACTCCGTTACTCCGTGTCCAATGATGAAACCAATAATACACTTAATAATTGGCAGATATTAGTAAATGTTTTCGACCCCAAACTCCAGACCCAACATATGTTTACTGTTTTTACGCCTCGATGCGAGCTGTATCTCTGGTAAGGGAAGGGAAGTTTGGGGACGACCTAATAGCAAGCTAGCGGTAATAGGGAAGGTTGGTGTTTGTGATATGTGTGCGGGGGTAAATTTTATAAGTATATGATTAAATATACCTTAAAGCTACTAATATAATATGAGAGCCAGAAATTAGAAGTTCTAGTGCCACTGGTTGTTTGAATATCATCAATGAAACTTTGTTTGGGTCTCTACCAAGATAAACACGTATATTTTAGACATATTTTTCTACCATAAAACCGCAACTACTATTTCATGGCCGCCTTTATGGTGGCTACCAAAATAAACATCTTTATACAGATTTAATGCTAAATTGTTGTAGATTTTACACCGAGCTAAGTTCTACTAACGATTTAATATTGAGTTTTCGTACGGTGAGACATGATTTGCGGCAACGGGAAGAACTACATCACACTTGGTTGACGTCAAGGCTATGGGTTAGGGAGTGCCAGACAATTAAAGCTAATTGGTTAATCGATAAAATTGTATATTACTTAAACTTCATTACTTACTTTGCTAACTTTTACTAAGTATTATTACAACCTTTTCTTTCTTTTAATGCGACTGGGGCGTAAATAGCTGCTATGGTCTCTGACAGAATGACCAGCGCTGTGGAACATTCTGTTCCTCACCATAATGCTGAGCTAGGGCCAATTACAACCACAGCACACACATCTTGAAACGAACCGAATGGGAAAAGGGATTTTTTTTAATATCTCTCATTATATTTTTTATTTTATATTTTTCTTTGATTATTGTTATTTTGTTTGTTTATTTGTGTGTGTTTTTGTTAGTAATATTGTATGTCTATGTCTATTTACGCTAGAAGCGGGGGAATGTATCGCGCATTGCGAAAAAAACCATGAACAATTTTACCGCCTCCATAATAGTAAAAATAACTATGAAAACAGGTTACATGATCAGTGTTACCAGTTAGAAAGCTGTATGCACGAAAGATTTCAGCAGCCGTCATCGCCACTAAATGAAATAAACTGTCCAAATGGCTGTCAAAATATAAACAAATCAGTTGTCAAGCTCTGCAACTTTTGTATGTTTGTAGAAATATGGCCCCTGCGGAGCTAATATATTTCTGCGTTTTTTTTCGTTGATAATAATTCATTTTTGGTTCCAAAACATGCCGGTTTCTTCACGTTATTTTCCTTCATAATACGGATTAGTGTATATTACGCACCTAGAAAGATATTTGACATTTCCCTGGACAACAATCTCTCTTTTTTTTGGAAAACTTCATTCTAACGCTTTTATACTACTTTAGATGCTTTAATGGTGGATACAAAATTTAAAAAAATCAGTGGCGCTACCTTTTTAGGTCTGGGCCTCAGATTCCTGTATCTGTTTCAAACTTTTTGTTAATCTAATCGACAAGTAGGTGATCAGCCTCCTGTGCATGTGCAAGGCAAGCCGGTTTCCTCACGATGTTTTTCTTCACCGTTCGTTCATGTTAAATGCGCACATAGAAAGAAAGTCCATTGGTGCACAGCCGGGGACCGAAACTACGACCTCAGGAGTGAGAGTCGCACGCTGAAGCCACTTGGCCAACACTGCTCAAAATTAAATTAATAAATATTTTTTACAGAGTACAAAAAACTGACTATAAATTTCACATATGTCCACAGAATGTGTACTGGGTGTATGCTCATGCGCACACGCACCACGGCTTCCAAGACCTGAAGTTGATGCAGTGCTTTTCTCTAAAATGGGAGACCTGTTTGTCAATGTGTCTTGGTCTCTACCAGCTCCACAAGAACCTTTACGGCTTCCACCTAAATTGAGAAAGCAGTTTTATTATGTGAGGTTAGCGTTGTTCGATTCTATAGTTTTATGCGTCACGGAGAGAACTATATAGTAGGTACATATAACAATCGAATAATAAAAGATGTTTATATGTTTTTTCTGTATCACATAGCCTGTATAAATCTAATTTTATAATATAATATAACATAAGCAAGAACCAAAAAATTGTGATTCGTAGTTATTGTACCAAAGTTCATATTTACAGTTATTTTTTTAAATAGAATCGAGTTATTTTTTGTTATTATTATTTATTATACACAGATTACTTAAATTATAATTAAACAACTATATGTTTATAGCACCTGTATTTTAATTTAAAAAAAAAATACTCTCTCCATAGTAGCTTATCTTTAAAAAAATCAAACACACCACTACGCGCAATACTCGTCGAGCGAGTTTGCTTATCTTGCCGAAGCGGCGTACAAATTGTTTAAAAAAGTCTATTAAGTATGAAGGTGTGCAATTGTTTAATCGATTACCGTCTAAAATTCGTAATATTCGCGCGTTTAACCAATTCAAAAGGGCATTAGAGAAACATATCAGAATGCTGAATGAGCCTAGTAAACTAAAATTAGGACGGCTGATGGCGACGTGCATCTCGTTCGTAAATACATATTAAGTTTCACATGTAAATAAAATACATTAAACATTACACACAAATATTAATTACCAATGTGATCATTATAAACTATTCATTAACATGAACACAACTATCCTAAACCAAGACGCGCTTATAAATACGAAACATTTTACCAGCTTAGGTAAGCAGATGATTTCCGACGCCCATCCGTCGCCGTGGTTCTCAAACACCGTAACAAGAAGTAAAGAGGCATCGGGCTTTGTAGCCGTTCCTGAAGGACCCTTTTGGATGGTCCTACCCATAAACGAGCGGAACGTCGGGCGTAGCGATAAGCAAACGCGGAAATTGGTTCTGGACGTAAAAATGATTGCACGAGTAAGCCTTGTGGATGAACGAGGGTGTTTAGGACCAGCAGGGAATGATACAGCGTATGGTAAGTATATCTCAATTGATAGGTAATCGATATACATATATAATAAAATCGAATCATCGAAATCCAGTTACTTCCGGCTTGATCCCTTGGCGTTGCGTAGGGGCGTGGGGTCTCTCTTCATCTTCTACTGCATTTACCTCGGAGAGTGTTCAGAGGAGTTGTTCAGATACATGCAGCTGAGTTTCATCATCAGACGTCTAGGCAGAATACAAAATACCAAACGTATAATTTCAACCTCCGTCGTTATACAACAGTGCTTTTTAAAGCAGTTTTTGCCGCGCTTCACCACTATGTGGAACCAGCTGCCCACTGAAGTATTTCCGAACCAATTCGACTTCGGGTCCTTCAAGAAATCCTTCGAGAAAAGATAATACTAATAATTAAAAGGCCCTTTGACATTGAGAGTGTCCATGGGCGGGCAGTATCACATAGCATCAGATGAGCCTCCTGTCTGGACTAAAAAAAATCGTTTCCAGTTCTAAACTTATTTAAATAGATAATTTATTTTCAATACTAAATTAAGTCTGTTTTTCTACACCCTCTCTCATTTCTTCAAGAATAAAGATCAGTTGAATTTACGATATCCTTAATCTACAACGAAGGACTGCCTCATTTTTTTTATTTTGTTCTTTCTAGATCCATTGCAAGCTATAGGAAAGCGTGCTTCAATTACTACATATGTAAGTAGGTATAAAGTATATCTTTAATCATTGTTTTTTCTATTTTCATTTGTTTTCATACATAAACCGTTATAGGTACTCTGGGCCCTTCTTGGAGGCGTTTGTGTCTTGGCAATGGTATTATTGCTGGCTTGTACTAAACGTGTTATAAAAAGGGTGTTGCGACAATTTCATCCCGCTACCGCGCCCTCTTTGCTTGAGCCGATGAACAGCCTTCCGATATGGTTCCTGCGACAGTAAGTGATAGTGATAAGGCAATAGTAAAAATTAAGCAAATTTTTCACCCTAGATGATATCTGTGAAAATCATGTTCTTGAATTGAAATCCCGTTACCGTGTTACTATTTGAAATGATTTATGAATAACTTTCTTAATTTGACGGCAATTCTTTATGACATGATGTTGCTAGTATTTTCTGCAAGGCGCAAAATATTTCGTATGCCCGTTGAGTCTCAATTTATATGCCGATCGACTAAAAATCATGGTATTGAAATCAGAGTGTATTTCAACCATTTTATGAATTCGATGTTCATCGATATGCATTTATGCCCTTTACGACCTTTGTGAAGGATGTTTTCTTGCTGGCAGACTTGTACTTCTAAAAGTTTTATTATTGGTGTTTTAAAAGAATCACTGTTCGCTTGCAAGCTTTCTACAGCGTTTATTCCACGTTATAAACGGAATAAAAAATAACTGATGTTTTCATTATATCTTTATGATAAATTCGAATAGAAAACAATTGAATGTTACTTATATAAATGTATTTTTCAAATTTAGGTTATTAAAGTATCTCTATGGAATCTCATACTACGCAGAGCGCATAAATTATTATTTTTTATTCCAGTATACTCAAATGGAAATGTTATATAACAAATGGTATTTTTAAGTTAATTCTTTTATTTTAACAACGGCCAGTTTATTACACAACGTTCCGCAATCTCGTCCTAGAAAATGGCTTTTGTTTCAAAACTTGTATAAATGATTTGAAATGTATAAAAAGCCCATTACATATGCAGATAAGAACTTTAGACATAAAACTATCGTAACGTAACGATACACCAATTCTATTGTGTGAATACAAATTCACTAACAAAGTGTTGTGTTGTTAAAAACCTTTGAAAAAAGTATTTTTGTGAAAAGGCTTCTATTTCTTTCTGTCTAAAAGAAGAAATATAAAACTGGAAAATTCGGGGAAATTGTCAAGGCACTTGAAGCGATGTAGGTATTTTTAATAGTCAAACGGTATTTCGGCAATTTGGAAAGTTTTTTTTATACAGTGGACCCGCCGGTAAGTCGACAAACATTTTGCAGAGGAGAGTCGGACTATCGAATTTGTAAGCAATTAGTATGTGATTATAGAGTACTGCCTAAGACCCCCTATAGTCCGGATTTTTTAACAAAAGAATACCGTGTAATGCGACAAATCCAATGATAAGATTCTATATGTTATATTTAAGTACTCTGAAGAACAAATCATACTTCATTATGTATGTCAAATTAAGTAAATTAAACAACACAATAGAGAGCTTACGTTTTATTATAAAATTAACGTCATTAATGCTATACTTACAATAAATATGCAATAACTTTACATTAGGAAATAATTGTGTTCTAGACTGTGTCGGATTACAGAGGATGCCGGATTACCGGGGGTCCACTGTAGTCAAATTTGATGTTATGTTATGGACACTCAAATTGCCAGAAGGCTCGCAAGTAAGTTGCTGGTCTTAAAAGAATGAGTACGCTCTTATCTAGTAGGATCCAAGGTTGAATGGTACATCAGCAGCTGGTGACACATAGTGGTGGTGCGCGGCAAATAGTGCCTAAGAAAACGCTCAGTTGTGGAATGATGGACATCGAGATACGGATGGGATTTCTTTAGCCTCGGCGACCGATGATGAAACTATTATATTTTTGTAAATTCGAGTTTATATTCTAAATATGGTTTTCACCAGAATAAATTACCGCTAAAATAAACGCACTGTTAATTTAATTTTTTTTAAGCCCACTGAAAATTTTGTAATATTTTAATCGGATAAAGCTGTTTTTTAAATTAGTATTAATGTATTAAATACACACCAATGACAATACTTTCAACACCTCGACGTGTATTTGACCCTCAAGGGGCAGTCACAATTTGCATATTTCAACAATCGTGGCAAAAAATCTTTTCATTTTTAGTTATGTGTTTACAGATAACGATTGGAGGTAAATTAGACAATGTCAAAAGCAATTGTTCTTCAATTGAGTCGTAATGGAGCACAAAATGATTCGTATTTTGGGTTATGCAAGTTAATTTTTAACTGTCTAGTTACCGTGTTTAGATCAGGAGGATCGAAGTTTAAATCGTGATTACGAAAATATTAACTTGTTATTTTTACGTTAACTGTTTGGTTTTTGCTGGCGAAATTAATTGGTACACTACAAAGAATGAGTTGTATATGCGTTGTGGGGTTCCCCATGGGGCTTGAAAAGGATCTAGATTTATGACTAGGTTTTTTTTAATACAGTATTGATAAATATTTTTCTTCGATTTTTTTGTTTTATATTTGGAGAATTTTATCTTAAATGCGTATTACTTACTCCGCTGGTTTTGCCTCCGTGTCTTGCCTCCGAATAGGAATCTTCCAGCCCTTCCTGTGCAATCACCTGCCAATTGGATTGCTCTGTCGATCCAACAGTACCTACTGGTCTCTGAATACTGAATGACTATTAGTTTAGGGAATGTTCTTTAGTAGCTCTCTGACGAGACCGCTAGATTGTCTAGATTTTGATTATATTTTCGTCAGCCCGCGATACATATATCAATTAAATTCATTATTTGAAAACGCCTCGCCACGTTTAAATAATTGAATATAAGTGAAAACCTATGATCGTCGAGGTTTTTGAAGTGAAACTTTTTTAGGCGCGTCAGAGTAAAATTTTTACGGAACGTCACGAAGATGTGCAGCGTTTTTTGTCAATATTTTTTTCTTTAATAAAGGTGTGCTAAAATAATATTGTGGTACAATTATTCATACTTGAACGCCGATAGTGTTTTTAATACATATCATTATTATTTTATTAAGTAATTAATTACCGTTTTTTTGTTGGTTTTGTATTTTTATAAGATAGTTTCCACAGAACAGAACAGAACCAAGACCTTTTTTGCTAAGACCCAGTTGGCTATTTTTGAAAAAGAGGACATAAGTTAGCAATTATGATAATATGTAATGAATTTGTTACCATATTTACAATATATACCATAGTTACTAGACTTACGTGCCGCTGCCTATACGGTGGTATAGAAATACGAGCGAGCACGCAACGAGCACATAACAACTTCTAATTTTAGTTCTGGTTTTTAATTAGCCTTAGTATCATTCATTATTAATATAGAAAGACTGTCAAAATTGAACTATGGGATTTTGGCAGCTTAATTACTCAATAATTAATTTACAAAGGAGTTTCACTTCTGACATGACACTTTTTTTAAGACAGGCGTGGTCACGTGACCAAGCGTGAACCATCTCATATTGACGTATCACGTGACAAAGCCATTCGTATTTTTAAAGCAAATACGCAATATTTGAAAGTAAGCGTTATAATATTCCGTAAAATGGCATTCGAATGCAGAAAAGTGAATGCGTCATCTCGGCCAAGCAATTGCATTGTGCAAGTTTAATGTATTAGATAACAATGATGTGCTAAAATTGCCAAAATGTAAGCGTGAGAACGAGATCAAATCTTGACGTCATGGTTTCACGATTTTACGAGTACAAAATGTTCTTGGACGTACAGTTAAGTATGATAATGTAAATAAAATTACAAGCACTAACCGGAAACAGAAAAAAAACAACAACAACAGCAAAATAAAAACACATTCCCCAACCCGGCTGGTCCCCGTGGGGAATTAGACCGAAACCCTCCAATATTAAACCAACAACAACGTAATGAAGAAAAAATTAAAAAGAATGGAGAAGATTGGAGGAGGCCTTTGCCACCTGGCAAACGGACACGCAAAAGTGGAACAAAAGAACAAAATAAAAAGAAAAAAATACTGTCATGTCCGAAAAGAGGCATAATAAATTAATATAAAAATATATATAATATATTATATAATATAATATAATATAATATAATATAATATAATATAATATAATATAATATAATATAATATAATATAATATAATATAATATAATATAATATAATATAATATAATATAATATAATATAATATAATATAATATAATATAATATAATATAATATAATATAATATAATATAATATAATATAATATAATATAATATAATATAATATAATATAATATAATATAATATAAAAAAAAAAAAATATAAAAATATAATATAATATAATATAATATAATATAATATAATATAATATAATGTAAATAAAATAAATAATACAATATTTTTAGATCTGGGCCTCAGATTTCTGTATCTGTTTCATGATGTGTCATTCTAACAGGCAAGTAGGTGATCAGCCTCCTGTGCCTGACACACGCCGTCGACATTTTGGGTCTAAGGCAAGCCGGTTTCCTTACCATGTTTTGCTTCCCCATTTGAGCGAATATTAAATGCACATAAATAATCCATTAGTGCCCAGCCGAGGATCGAACCTACGACCACAGGGATGAGAGTCGCTTGCTGAGCTACTTTCTGACCCGAAAATCGACAAAAGTTTGTAAAGGTGTAAAAAACTGTAAGGACTTTCTTTCGTGATATCTTCTTCACTGAATGAGCAATGCTCATTGCGAACGTAGGCAGAAGGATACCGTTCTAATAGGATGTCTGACACCTATAATAATAATATTTAAATTTGGCTGTAGGCTGTATAGAAAAACCAACGACATTTTAGAATTACTTACCTGTATTATTTGTAACGTAATTTCAATAATATCTATTTTAACGATCTTTATGAGCGATGACAGTAATTAATGTGCGTCTGCGCACAGTTATATGCAACGCAATCTCATTAACATGTAATCTGAATTCCCATGTATGAATGGGCATATTTTTTAAACCTCCTACGATTACATCTATTTGTAAGGCCGGAACTAGCTAAAAAGAGAAATTTCACTTGTGACTGGCAAAAATTGTTACAATGTCATTATGTGAATCAAATAACAAATTGTAAAATACTTTTTAAATATTGAAGTAATACTTCTTTTGGCGCGTTAGGGAAAAATGATGAGAGTAAATTTTTACGATGCGCGCGCACATCGTCACAAAAAACCGACACCCTGTACAACTGTAGTCAAGTTTTTTTATACAACTAATGATGCGTAGTCAATACAACGTGTGTCTTGCCTATTAGATTGACAAGTGATCCTGAAACAGATAGTGAGGCCCAGGCCCAATCTTTTTAAGAAAAAAGATTTATTTTTATAGCTCATGAATGACAAGTAAAGTGATTTCCCGAGCTGAGCTGTCAATACCCATTAGACTAATTCAGGGAGATTCTTTTAAAAACTGGAATATACCTAATAAAAGCCGAGGTACTAGATGTATGTATTATGTTGTGTAGCAGAAAATACCAATGCGCCATTTTAGGTAAAAAAGAATTTTAAATGTAATAGGAGGCAAACGGCAAACAAAAGAGGCTCATCTGATGTTAAGTGATACCGCCGCCTATACTTATATTGCCAGAAGGCTCGCAAGTGCTTTGCCGGCCTTTCAAGAATTGGTACGCTCTTTTCTTGAATCCCTAAGTTGAATTGGTTCTGAAATAGAACAATAGAAGCTTAGAAGGTCGAGGTGATACGGATGGTATTTTGTATTGTGACTTGATGTCTGATGATGAAACTCAACTGCAGGAATTAGTCCGAACACTCTCCATGGTAAATGCGGTAGAAGATGTAATCATAAATGTTATATTTATAAATGTCGACTCAATATGGAATTTTATTCTATAATTTAAAGTTCAAATTACTAAATTATTATAACTATCGAATAAAAATCTAATTTAAACCCTTCGGACATTCTTTCATACAATCTAAACGAAGCGAGTTACTTAATATCGCCTTCACCTACAAGATTTAGTAATAAATGAATGTTAAAAATATAAAAATGAATACAACAAGCATTTCAAATAATCGCACTCAATTAGACGGTCAAGTGCCAAGGACCTCGGGCATTTCGTTAATAAAATAATCAAGCACTCTTGCGACCTTTTCAAAATTTGCAATATTTCTTTAACTGAGACTTTTCTGATAAGAGATAAAAAAAAATTATGTAACAGGGACAGGAGGCTAATCTAAAGTGATGCCGCCCATAGACACTAACATTGCCAGAAGGCTCGAATGCCGGCCTTTTAGGAATCGGTAGGCTCTTTGCTTGAAGGACCCTAAGTGGAAATGGTTCTATCGTCAACCTATTATGTAATTAAATCTAGCTTTTTCTAACGAAATTGATGGATACACTTGACTGCCTTCGACTTCCAAAAATCATCCTAAGATAATCGACATACCACTTTTAAATAAAGTAATTTATACTTTGCTGAATAATAAAATTAATACAGATATTATCGTCCCTCGTTTAATTTATGTTCAAAATCAACAGAATCTTCTAAATTCCGACTGTAAAAACCAACTTTAGTGAATGCAATAGAATGAACGCTACTTATTCAGAGCTTGATATGTTCAGGGCTGATCAATTAATAAAAGCATTGTTAAGAATCTCTCGGGTACGTAATCCGCAATAGGTGAATGAGTATTTTTAAATAGGCTACATAAAAACTAAAATTTGTAATTAGATTTTCTTCTATATTTTAGAAGTGTAGTATTTTAATTATTTTTTGTAAATTCATAATCACCGTAATTGTCATGTATTTTAGAATATTTTATACATTTAGCAACCTGTTTTTTTTATTAATTCAATTTTCGAAATAAAACAGACACTATCATTTTAATAATAATAACAAATCGTTTATTTGCAAAGAAAGTGGTAGATACATAGGGTGAGATTATATATTGGATTTTCAATTACCTTAAAAAATTTGCTTAGTTAATAAGGAAATATTTCATTATAACATTTAACTGAGATTAGCTAAGCCAAGTAAGACGCAAATTTTATTTCATCAATACTTTGTTTATTTCTTTAAAAAAGATCAAATATTTAAATTAAATTTCTTAATTTTTATTTTTTATTTATTTTATTATTCAATAATAAAATTTAATAACTTTAAAAATTATTAATTATTTAAATGACAATAATTTTATTACTAAACATCGCAATGTGACAAACAAGAACTTGTTCAAAATTGAAAATTTTAAACACTTTTCTCTTTTTGTTCTGTTTTATGAGCTTATAAATATTAAATTTAACTTTCTTCAAAAAAAAGACTGGCTTTGTATTGATACAATTTGTTACCTACTTAATCCTAATTCAAGATGTGAGTTTTGTGATTTGGCTTTTAATGGACGCTTGGAAATTTTAAAGATATGGAGAGGAGTTCTATTTAATTTAAAGGTAGGATAATTGAATACGAATCCTAAAGTTTGTTCGAATAATAAAACAAATCCTTCATCTTAATAATTCAAAAGAAGGAACTATTTTATTATATATTCATACAAATTAACCTAAAAGGCCACATGCTCTTTTTAAGGCATAAAAATAATGATATTTTCAGGTAATATTGTGTTCATAAATATTATGGTTTTTCAATGATATATTTACTCTTTCAAATTTTTAAATAATTTTGAAGATTTTGTCTTTATTTCATTTGTGACTATAATATTTATTGAATTCGATGGTGTGTGTGATCTAAAACAATCTAGTCTGTTTAATTTAAATAAAGTTTCTCAGATTGAGTAAATTATTCTAGATTTGTAAATTTTCTAAGAAATATGAAAAGCATAACGAAGTTGAAATTAGAAGATCTAATACTCATCTAAACAGTTATCAATATTATCATATAAAAATTAATAACCAAAGTATCACTCACTCGAAGATACAGAAATAAAAAAGGGTATTTTCTGTAAATGTCAAAATAGGGCCTGATATGGAAATATTTCTATAGTGACTAGGTGGCCTGGCAGTTCAAACAGCAGGATATTTAAAAATGCCTGTTTTAGTATGATTCAGCATTAACTTTGTTAAAAATTTAATCAATGACAAGAGCTCCAATATTTATAATTATTTCAAATAATAGCTATTTTTTAAAGGTTTTTGGAGTGTGATAAAGGAAATTTCATGTTTAAGCTAGGATAAGTCAAAATTGAAATACTAGTTAAATATAATTATAGTTGTGTTTTTCTAATATAGTATAAGAGAGGGGATCCTATATATGGTGATTTCTGAACAGAAGTTGAGTAAACAGAATAAAGATTCTAAGTCACATTCCCAAATCACAATTTAATAGGTAATTTGTTTGGTAATAAAAATATAAAACAAAACTTGTTTCATTTTAATCATTTATTTTCTGATTCTTTTAAGTGTAATAATTTTCTAATATAATTTATATTTTGTTGAAGAAATTCTATTTCCAAAGATTTTTATTTCATATTTCACTCTATCTCAAATTTATTAGAGTAGTCAGTAATAAATGGTAGAAGATTCAGGGAAGTAGTTGAAAGAGAATCGTTAGGTTATAGTTTGATTTCGTTGTCACTATAATATGCAGGCTGCCAGGTGAATACAAAATACACCAGTTATTTTTAAGATTTCTCAAAAATGGGGTTTGAAATTACATAAATAATTAAATAAACAATAATAAATACCTAATAATGTGTAATTATTTTAATTCATGATTTCATAGGTGTTTATCAAATCATTTATAATTTCTTTGAATTCAAATTCTATTTTTCCCAAAGTCTATGAATCCGATACAAAATGGCAACGTTCATTAAAAACGACAAAAATAAAAAGTCAGAAAAGATTGATGGTAAAGCAATTTTGGGCCATCATTTTGTTAAGCTTATAGTCAAAGTTTTTGGTAAGTGTCGATTTCGTGGACTTGAGATTAAGCTAACCAAACTAGGGAGAGATTCGCAGTTTGCTCTATAAATACCGACTTGTCTTAGCTCATAGTTAAGTCAGAGCAAAGTCTAAGTCGCACTATAGATCTCACCCTTAGATCGATTATAAAATCCGCACAATCGGCATATAAAAATAGGCATGCATATGTTATATTAATTTTCATAAGGTCATATAAATATAGTGTCAAAATAATAAGTTATTTATAATTGGTGTCAAACTTATGGTTAAACCATTAAAAATTAAATACCTTGAAACAAAATTTAGTCACACAAAGTCGCGATCTTTAGTTATTAAATCTAATGTTTACATAACGGGGAATGTGAATAATGCAAATGCGTGAGATTTTCCTCAGATGTCATAATATTTGTCATAATTATTATAATAATCTAAATTTACATAAGTGTGGCTATTGAGAAGTAAGTCGGCCCTATTTCAACCTTTTTTCCCACGGGAACATCGTAACCATGGTAACCTTTCGTCCACATTTTATATTTAAAATACTGAAATGAACAATTATTTGTTTAATGGTCGCTCAAGAAATTCTCAAACATATCGGGCGGTTGTTCGCTTTAAATATTTATTGATTAAACTATCGGTGTGATGTTGAAACAAGCGAAACATTTGTACAACAAGAAAAAAATTAACTAACAGACTAATAACCATGTTACAAAAGACAACAAATACATAATGGTACATAAGACCACTATTAGAGTATGCCTACAGCATTTGTTTATTTCAAAAAGATATTCTTGAAAGGGTTCAAAGATAAGCCACGAAAATGGTCAAAGCACTTCTTAAGAAACCCTTAAAATGAGCTTCTGAAACTTACTAATTTAGGAAGTAGGCGATAAAGAGGTAATCTCATTGAAACCTATAAAATTCTTATTTTATGTAATAGGAGGCAAACGGGTAGGAGGCTCATCTGATTGCCAGAAGGCACGCAAGTGCGTTGCCGGTCTTTTAAGAATTGGTTTTCCTTCTCCATACGAGTGTTAAATGCTCACAGACAGAAACTCCATTGGTGCCTGGGATCGACTTTAACCTCGTACACTACCCAGAAAACACTGCTCCCCAATGTGCATTTATCCAACATGCATATTATAACAGTCTTTAAAAAATTGTATTTGTTTTATTTGACACATAAAAACGCTATTTACCCATAGCCGTACTGCTTATCTCTGAATATACGATAAATAATAAAAAAATGCCGCCATACCGAAAAAAAAATTATTAGCATCCCACTCCTTTGTATGCGTAATTGACGTGATCATTTAATTGTAGACTATCTTGTTACATTCAAATTTCCTCGTAATCAATACTTGTCAATTAAAACAGTAGGATTACGTTCGATTATTATTCGTTAATTGGATTTGTTAGTAAATGTTGTATGCTGTTTTATTAACAAAAGCTACATTCAAATTTAGGTGTTATGTTGCTAATGGTAATGAAAATAAATAAAGATAAAATTAACAAATGACAGCTTATCAATACTAGCTCAAATTTTGTATAAAATGTTTCCATTTTGTTGGCATTTTGATTATCCCTTTACTGTAGAAGTCTGCCGGTCGGGAGGTCAGCGAGAGCGTTTCGTATTGGCTCGGGTGTGGAATTTCTTCCCACTTAAAATAATGTCTAAATTTAAAAGAAAGAGTGGTTTACCCATGACGCCACACTTGAATTTCGAAATTTAAATTTAGAATTTCGCGGGACAACATAGGTATTATTTTGAGCTTAGCACAATCCAAAAAACTTTATACCCGGAGAGTATAGCCTGAAGCTCAACGCTTGTAAAACAAATACAGTCAAGATCGCGTCGGAGACGTTATTATAAGAAGGTCGAAGTTCGTGTTTAGATAATCGTATTCAGAAACATTGTTTTTGTCAAACTTCTGTCAAAGTCTCGTTTCTTTTGTTTTTAGGAAACTTTTTAACTAATCAGTGAAGCACAAATTTGAAATCATTATTCATGTAAGTTAAACAAATTTTTTTTTTATAGAACTCGTTTGCTCCCCTAAGCAATCGAGTCTATGGGACGCTCGAAAAGGGGATCGCAGCCCACGGACACCCATTTTTAGTGGGTGCGTTGCAGGGCGGAGTACTTTGACAGTTAGAGGTCGTATCTCTCTTGGAAGACCCCCAACGGGAGTCGATTCCACGGTTCGCTAGTTCGCAAAAGAAAGTGCCTTGTGAAACCCATCGATCAATCCAGCCATCAAGGTGATGCTGATGAGGTGATGTTAAGTGACACCGCCGCCCATGGACACTCACATAGCCATAAGGCTCGCAAGTGCATTGTCAGCCTAATAATAAATAATAATCTATTTTATAAAGAGGAAACATTTGTGTTTTTTGTTATGTATGTTTGTAATGTTTTCACACAAAAACTACTGGAGCGATTTCAAAACTTATTTTACCATAAGAAAGCTGCATCTTCACTGACTGACATAGGCAATATAACATTTTCAAAAATATAATAATAATAAACCTGTCATCCCGTGCTCTATGGAAACTATTGATGATAGAACAAAAAAGTTTCTACAGTATTATAGAATATATCAATATATACATAAAGAATGTTTTACTCATGGGCAAATTGTATGAAATTATTTTGCTGCCACAAAACAAAACTACGTCAAATGTTCTGTATACGGAAGTTCTTAGACACTGACATTCTTATAAACAATAAACTACAAGCTCCCACCTATTCAGAATGCTAAATCATAAAATGACTGCTTCACGACTGATTTGAGAGCGACCGCCGATGCGAAAACCGCTGTGTGAGTTCGAAAAGTGAGTTACAGAATCGCAGGGCAGAAGTTCTACAATTAAATATCTTCTCTAATATTATAGAAGAAAGTTTTCCACTTTGAATTTTTGTTTTTATTTTAAATAATATTATACTCAAGCTAAAAATTCCTGCACTGATTAAAAAAAATATTTCATTACCTACTTGAAATCAAGAATTTTTCAAAACCTGTAGAGTAATTTTAAATTTACTAATGTCGGCCATTCCAGGTAAATGATGTTACGAATTTAAAAATGTATTAGATAAAATATATACAGGGTGTCCCAAAAGTCGACGTCAAGTCGAAATTTTCTCATAGGTAATGCTACACCAGTTATCAGAAAAAAAAAAAAAAATAAGTCATGTATTTTTGAAGTTATGGATATTTTTTTGTTATTCCAGAAAATGCACACCATGTGACAGTTTTTTCATTCCTGTTGTTACAAATATTAACTTTTTGCCAATTTTTTCTTACGTCATCCCGAATAGTGTTTTATGTAACCTATGATCCTAAACTCTGTGCTGATCACTCCAACTTTTAGGAAAATGTCATTTTATACCGTACCAAGTTTTCAAAATTAATTTTCGCACTACTTCAACTGATCGTCCTGAAAAAAAATGTATTACTCCAGTTTGGCAAGTAGCTTTAAAAGTTAGCGCATTTAATAAGGATTCTACAGTGGTATAACACTGAGTCCATTATTTCTTAGATCGGCCATAAGAATTTTTTTTTGTTAAACAAAGTCTGTTTTTAACAATCTCTTTGAAATTACAACAAATGATTCTAGCGCACCCAAAACGTTCCTAATGACCACAGCGTGGTTTAAATAAGATGGAGAGAGACATTCCATAAAATGTGAGCGAGACAGATAGTGACGCTTATGACATACGGACGCAAATAAGTAAAATAGACAGTTTCTTTTTTATGATTAGATTTATTACTTTTTTTTATAAAAGATGTTCGAATTGCCGTCCTTCAGCTGCAATACAGGCTTGACATCTCCTTAAAAAAGATCGTGAAATGAAGCGGGCAAATCGTCCATTATTCACAAATTCTACTGCTTCCGCTATTCTCTGTCTAAGCTCTTCTACATTTTGAATCGACTTGGAATAGACTTTTTCCTTTACTGCTCGGTGCTCCCCAGTAAAAAAAATCAAGAGGATTTATTAGGAATCGGGTGAGCGGGCGGGCCACGAGATTGTACCACCCCGCCCTATCCATCTGTCTGGATACTCCTCGTTAAGGTGGTTTCGAACTAAGCGGCTGTAATGCGCTGGACAACCATCTTGCTGGAACCACATATCTCGTAAAATAGTAAGCGGCAAGTCCTCCAGCAAATTGGGCAAATGATTTTGTAAGAAATCTAAATAAATTTCAGCATTTAAAACTTCTGGTAACTCAAAAGGCCCTATGACTTTTCCGTTCAAAATTCCAGTTCACATGTTAACTTTGAAACGGTACTGTGATCTGTCTGGTCTCATCAATTGTGGATTTTCGACGTGCCACTCGTGCAGATTGTGTAGGTTCATGTAGCCGTCTTTTTTAAAAGTTGATTCATCCGACCATAAAACCTGTAGTGTGTGTGTGTCACTATCTGTCTCGCTCACACTTTACGCCATCTTATTTAAACCACGCTGTGGTTATTAGGAACGCTTTGGGTACACTAGAATCGTTTTTTGTAATTCCAGAGAAATTTTTGAAAAACAGACTTTGTTTAACAAAAAAATTTTTTATGGCCGATCTAAGAAATAATAAAGTAAGTATTATACCACGTTAGAATCCTTATTAAATGCGCAAACTTTTAAAGCTGCTTGCCAAACTGGAGTAGTACATTTTTTTTTCAGGACGATCAGTTGAACTAGTGCGAAAAATTAATTTTGAAAACTTGGTACGGTATAAAATGACATTTTCCTACAAGTTGGAGTGATTGGCACAGGGTTTAGGATCATAGGTTACATAAAGCACTATTCGGGATGAGGTAAGAGAAAAAAAATTGGCAAAAAGTAAATATTTGTAACAACAGGAATGAAAAAACTGTCACATGGTGTACATTTTCTGGAATAAAAGGAAACTTTCCATAACTTCAAAAATACATGACTTAATTTTTTTTTTAAATTTTTTTGATAACTGGTGTGGCATTACCTATGAGAAAATTTCGACTTGACGTCGACTTTTGGGACACCCTGTATATAAATCAGTATACAGATGATATATATATATATATTATGATTATGAATGTAAGTGTGTATCTAATAATCTGAAAGGGAGTAATTAAAAACTTTTATGATATCAAAAATATATCTATAGTCCGACTTAGTAGACTACCACTACCACCAGATCTGTATCTACGCGAGCGAAACCGCGGGGCATTGCTAGTCTATAGTAATTTAGTAGGCAGTCGGCCAAATCTTGTTGGAAGCATTTAAAAACCTTTTCCAAGAAATTTACATTCGTCTTAAATTCGTTTTCCTCAATTTTCCTTTCTACAATTAGCTTTTCCAAATTATCTACATAAAACGAAAAGACATGACTACACAATAAGGTTTCTCGTGATCCTCCAGCCTATCAATTACCAACATCCGACAGTAGACATTGATAGATATACACTTTGAATACATATTGTTTAGTGAGCTACTGTATAAACCAATATATAGACCTAGACTTTTGAAAATGAATGCCAGTGTGCATGTATGTTCAAGTTAAAAGAAAAATAAATGACTGTCAAGCACAGGGTTCAGGACGGTCTTTGGTTCGAATCTCACCTACCAATAAATTTTTCTATATACAGTAGAACCTCTTCGAAGTCGAAAACCCTCAAAACTATTTTTTTTAGGTTTTTTGTTTCCTTTTCCTTCAAGCCTCCATTACTCAGAATCTCAACCCTCTATTAGTCGCAATAATCAGTTAGTTCACAAACCGTTTAAGTTTCGAAAAACTAAATTGGATTGTATCTCGAACATATCTATGTTTTATTTTAAAACCTCTACAACTCAATAATCTGAAACTAATTTCATCTATAGTTCGAAGAATAATAAGTTACTATATTTTATATTTATTTATTAGTTATTGGCGTCACTAACTTCTAGTTAGTTAGTTAGTTAGAACAGTGTTGGCCTAGTGGCTTCAGCGTGCAACTCTCATCCCTGAGGTTGTAGGTTCGTTCCCCGGCTGTGCACCAATGGACTTTCTTTCTTTGTGCGCATTTAACATTCGCTCGAACGGTGAAGGAAAACATCGTGAGGAAACCAACATGTCTTAGACACTTAGACTTAGAAAAATGATCATGAAACGGATTCAGAAATCTGAGGCCCAGACCTAAACCACTGATTTATTTTATTTAACTTCTAGTTACTTCATCAAAACGAAGTCCACGATTGTAGTCGTTAATTCTTAAATAAAACTTGCGGTAAATGAAAAAAAATAGATATTTAAGGCATTCGCAGTATTAAGGCTGTTCCAGATTCTCAGACAGATTGCATTCACCTTGTTACCAATCGGGTAATTTCAATCAATTACACAATTCACAGATGCGACCATTGTACCACAGTACTCGAATAATACAGTACATAATAATAACACTTTATTTATATCACAATAACACAAAATGGGACAAAAATAAAATAGAGATGATCTTGACGATGGCAAGAGACCGGACGGTATGAGGTTGATTCCAAGAAAGATGGGCCGGGTGCTGCTATGAGATGCAACCTGATCAGACACACTGGCTCCTTCCCATCTACATGGAACCAACAACAGAGCTGATGCGGCTGAAAAAGCTAAAGCCTGCAAATACAGGTTCCGAATATGATTTTGTCCCATTCGGTGTCGAGACCCTTGGTCCGTGGGGTGCTAGCGCTATAAGGCTTTTTAAGGAAATATCAAAAAGGTTAGTCGACATCACAGGAGACCGAAGAGCTGGCAGCTACCTCGGGCAAAGAATTAGTCTAGCTAATCAAAGGGGGACGGAACCTTGCCTAAAGGGACTCCTTTTAATAATATATTTTAGTTATTATGTTTTAAGATTAGTTGTTGATTTTATTATTCTTTTTTGTGTTGTTCCTTCTTTTATAATTAGATTAGTAAAAAATAAAATAATATGGTAAAAAAAAATAAAAAATAAAAGACAAAGGATGTGTCCTTAGCACTAAAAGCACTTTCTTTCAGACAAAAAAGACGTAAAAATCTTCAAAAATCTGAATGAGGTGGTTATCAATTCGACGTTCTTTTTATGCATATACAACGTGGAAAACACGTTATAGCATTTATTATATAATGCAAGGGTATAGGTTTTATATGTATATTTTCTTAACAGCACAAGGAAAATGTAATTAAGTAAAAACAAATTGGGATAAAATTAGTCGATAAATTTAACATTGCAAACTCATAATAGACTGTGTGTGGCAACTCATCCCCTAATAATTTATACAATACTTTTTTTGGATCATTTATTGATGAATTCAAGAAAGTATTTACTCAAAAGACTTTATTGGTCTCTGAGAAAACAAGTTTCTGTGACTGGGCAAATGAGGAGTTACACAGGAAAAGGTTAAAATTATATGAAATCTATGACGAAATGCAATATAACACTAGTGTGGAATTTAGGGAATATGTTAGGTTGTATTCAAATAATTTCAAAAAAGATTGCAAAACTGCAAAGTCTCAATATTTAAGTTCAAAAATAAAAAATAGCATGGATAAAGTAAAAGCTACCTGGAAAATAATAAATGAAGAATCAGGTAAAACGTCTGACAAACGAACTGATTATATGTTAAAAGTTAAAGGGAAGTTAATAAAATCTGACCCAGAGGTAGCTTCTTCTTTTGAAGAGTTCTTTACAAATGTACCACTAAATACGACCAAGTCCCTAGATTCTTCACCTGCTGCTGCGATCTCATTGCTAGAAAAATGTGTACCTGAATGTAATATTAAATTTCAGTTTAAACATATAACTTGTAATGATATCGTTAAAACTTTTAAGCTTATTAAATTTAAAAAAAGTAAAGATATATGGGGTATGTCAACAGTCATTTTAAATTCCGTTATTAATGTAATAAGCTCTGAATTGTCTATAATTTTTAACAGATGTATCGATTGTGGAGTCTTTCCGGACGAAATGAAATTAAGTAAGATTACACCGTTGTTCAAGGCCGGTAGTGAGTCTGATCCGTCAAACTTCAGACCTGTTTCCGTGCTCCCTGCGTTGAGCAAAGTTTTTGAAAAGATAATGCTAGACCAGCTTTCTTTACATTTTAATAAAAATAAACTCTTACATAATAAACAGTATGGTTTCACTAAGGGTCGCTCCACAATCGATGCCGGTGTGAAGTTGATTTCGGACATATTTAACGCCTGGGAAGAATCATATGATGGAGTCGGCGTCTTTTGTGACCTGTCAAAGGCCTTTGACTGTGTTCATCCTGATATACTCGTTGGAAAGCTTCAACACTATGGCGTTGATGGCAAAGCTTCCAGCCTGATGAATTCATATTTAAAGGGAAGGATCCAAAGAGTTCATGTCAATGGAGTCACCTCTCCGGGTTCGCAGGTATCAATGGGCGTCCCCCAAGGATCGATTCTCGGGCCTTTCTTATTTCTGATTTACATAAATGACCTCCCATTTTTTGTCAACGAAGTTCATGAGATGGTATTGTTTGCTGATGACACTTCACTTCTATTTAAAGTGAATAGGAATAACGTATTATTGGACGATGTAAACAATTCTATCTCTCGTATAGTTAACTGGTTTAATGTAAATAACTTATTGCTTAATGAGAATAAAACAAAATGTATTAGATTTACAACTACTAGCGTAAAGCGAGATATTGGTAACCTGAAAATTAAGGACAGTGAACTAAACTTTGTTGACAAAACTGTTTTTCTAGGCATAACAATAGATAGTAAACTCCAATGGGGCCCACACATAGAGACTCTTTCGAATAGGCTGAGCTCTGCAGCATATGCAGTAAAGAAAATCCGACAGTTTACTGATGAGGACACGGCTAAAATTGTGTACCATAGCTACTTTCATAGCGTTATGTCGTACGGCATTTTACTGTGGGGTGCTGCTGCAGAGGTTCAATCCATATTTGTGCTGCAGAAGCGGGCTGTTCGGGGTATTTGTTGTGTTTCTCCGAGGGAGTCGGTACGGAATAAGTTTAAGGAATTAAATATTATGACACTATCTGGTCAATATATTCTTGAAGCCTTGTTGTATGTCCAAAAAAATATAAACGATTTTAAAACAAATGGTGACTTTCACCAGTATAATACGCGAAATAGAACTAATTTGAGTGTACGACCAACCAGGCTCCAAAAGATAAACCACTCCTTATATGGAAATTGTATTCGTTTTTACAACAAGCTCCCAAGCGAAATTAGAGAATTATCACTAAATAAATTCAAAGCCCTCGTTAAACGAAAATTAATCAACAAAGCTTTTTATAAATTTGAGGACTACTTAAATGATCCTAATCCTTGGGATTGAATTGCTCCAGTTCAAACAATTTGTATGACAATACTTGGCGATTAAAAAGAGTGGCGGAAAGTTTCTTGCCAGTTCTTCTTACCCGCTCTACGCCCTTGACTTGCGAACTGGTAGTAAATGTAAATTTACGATTAATTTAACTTGACGATTCAAAAGTGTACTTGGTTACCTACTTGAATAAAGATATTTTGAGTTTGAGTTTGAGTTTGAGTATATTAGACGACAGTCAAAAACAAAAAATTCGCGCATTGGCGTTCGGTAGGATTAAAAGAATACCTACGCGCGAGACGTAAATATTATCGCTAAGCTAGCTTTTGTTTGACGAGCTTTTTTTATTAAAAAGCATATTGAACATAACTATAACATAAGTGCATTAAAGTACTGAATTAATCTTATAATACCTCCAGGTACCTATAAAGAAGTAGGTACCTTGTTTTTTTTAAGTTTTACCATAAGTACTGTTTCTATTACACTGTGTCTGACCATCCTTTCTAAACCACTTGCGGAGTGATGCAGGTCGACAGATGCAATCATTATGACGTTACATTTACACATTATATCAATTTATATGTGATAAAAGATTTCAACAAAAAGTTATGAATTCGTTATTTATATTCACAGTTATTAAATTAATTATGAATTAATAAATAAAAGTGTATGTTTTGCATATACTTATTATGTCTATTAGGCCTGACGTGCTCTAACATATAAGATGCATCGTCAAAAACTTTTGCTCCGAAATATTCTCAGAGCAATAAACACGTATCACAATTTACAAGACTTCAAAGAAATAATAATAATAATGAAACGATAAATCATAGTGGTCAGAGACTACCCCACGTGTGTACCACACGCTTTGGACAATCCCACTCTGGACGTCCACCATCGGAACATTCAGCATTCAGACTTTTTCCTGTTCTCAGACCTCAAGAGCTTTCGCTGGACAGAAATTTTGCGCTTATGAAGAGGTCAGGCATAGGCATAAAGCGAAGGCAACTATATATTAAATTATCAAATCAAATTCTATTTTTTTTTAATGTTAGGCTACGAACTTTTGAGCCCACCCGCTTGCGTGTCTCTGATTAAACTACACACGCTGTTGACCAATCACAGCAAAACGAAATGCGCATCGTCTTTTGTTTTATTCTAGCAAGTTTAACGTGTTATTTTAATTAATAACAAACACAAACTGATGTTGTTTTGTAATTAATTGAATACCAGTTAATTGTTTGTTCGAAAACCTAATTAACCAGATTTTCTGCTAGTGACTTACAATTTGTACAATCAAAATTGTTTACGTAAATTGTTACGTGAACAATGTTATGAATATCTCCATATAGTCCATTGAAAATTTTCTTTTGGGGGTTGGTTTTTTGGGGCCGCCTTTTTTTTTTTTGAGAAAGGGGGGGGGACCCCACCCCCCCCCCCTTTTTTGGGGGGGGGGGGGGGGGTCCCCCCCCCCCCCCCCCGGGGGGGGGGCCCCCCCCCCCTTTTGGGTTTTTTTCCCCCCCCCCCCCCCCCCCCCCTTTTTTTTTTTTTTACAACTTTTTTTTTTTTTTTTTTTTTTTTTTTTTTTTTTTTTTTTTTTTTTTTTTTTTTTTTTTTTTTTTTTTTTTTTTTTTTTTTTTGTGGTGGGGGGGGGGGCCCCTTGGGGATTTCCTTTTCTCCCCCCCCCCCCCCCCCGGGCTGGGTTTTTTTTTTTTTTTTTTTTTTTTTTTTAAATACAAATGATTACATATTGTGAGCGTATTTGATACTAAATTGTGTCTTTTAATATTAAAGACACCGAGTTGGTGCTGTATGTATGTACAGCATAAGTATTTACGAAAAAGTATATAGCAATAGATTAGTAACGATACGATACAGTACAATCAGTTCCTGAAGACCCTGAAATCCTCTAACTAAGCTTTTCCGATCGCTATATTCAACTTTTCTGCCTGACTGATGACTTCTGGCCAGTCAGTTATTACACTGATCGAAGATCCTCCCTTTAGGTTGGAAAGAAATTATACCAGAGGGCTGGTATAATTTATGATTTTAACTCGCATAGGCACTGACATCACCTCTAGAATGAAGCAAATACTTTTCGTTTCGTGAAAAAGACTTTACAACGTATCTGAGTTTGCAATACCATCATTATTGTAGCTCATAAAAAATTATAAAAAAGTAATTGTCGCTACAACCTATTTAGGTCGGCCTCAGATTTCAGGCCATTTGTCAATCGAATAGGTGATCAGCCTCCTGTGCCTGACACACGCCGTTGACTTTTTGGGTCTAAGGCAAGTCGGTTTCCTCACGATGTTTTTCTTCATAGAGCGAAATTTAAATTTAAAAAATTGGTAAATGCGCATATAGAAAGTCTATTGTTGCACAGCCGGGGATTGAACCTACGACCTCAGGGATGATGATGCTCTGTTGATTGGTGCTCATACAAAATAGAATACACCGATGATAAATCGAAACGGAATTACAAATAAATGTTCAAATGAAGCAGTTTTAAAGTAAGTAACCAGTCTCGAAACAATAAGCAATAATAATTAACAGTTTATTTAAAACTCAGAATTGTTTAAACAATGCAATTGTTTTACAAATTCGCATAAACATATCTCAATTTCATTTGCAAATTTTTCGAAATTACGAACAGTATGTGGAAATATTTAGTGTGGTAATAGATTTTCGATTTGATACACTGGCGCTACAACTCTTCTTCTAGTTCTTAGTATCTGTTGCAGTGTGTCGCACTTTGGGATCTACATAATTTATGATATATACTAGTAGACTCGGCCAAGCGTTGCTGTGGCTAAGGTTTTTGTTATATTACATAGTAGTAAACTATTCAAAGGAAACGGCAGGAAAACAACAGTCATGGTAATCACCATGCTTTTTTGGTGGCTATGCCATTAAATTGTTGCTTATCTGAAACGTTGGTACTTTCAACACAGCGCCATCTGTTAGAATTGTGTCAAATAATAAACAAATAATTTGCAATAAAATTAGATTGCGGGTATAAATTGAGATGTAAGCTATCCTATCTTTTAAGTTGGATCAAACTACACAAGGTGTGCAAATTTGATTGATATCGGTTCGGTAGTTTAGGAGTCCATAGCGGACAAACAACGTGACACGTAATTTATATATATTAAAATATACATAAATGTTTCTATGTCGATTTTCTTTTGTCTCGCGAACAAACCGCGCGGTTAACACATCAGACTTAGCCACCGTTTGAAATGTCATATATAAACTTTTTATATAAGCTTGTTTGCTAGCTAGAAAATAAATACATTTTATAAAAAGTAATGATTGATATAAGTTGTGGTGGTTAAGAAACTTAATAGTTATAATTATGTCATTTATAATACTGTCACTTTCTTCTTAATATATTGCAAAATTAAAAATGTTGCATTATCATGGAAACTTTATGATAATTAATATATAACATTGTTTAAATTAACACAAATTTACTAAATGTGTTTATATAATAAATTTATGCTTTTAAATGTTGAAATTATTTTTTTAAAATTGCGTAATTTTATTAACGTTTTTGATATTGTATTATTATATTTCAACATTAAGTTATTTATGAAAATACACAGACTTTGACCAAGTTAAAGTTAAATGTATACATTTTTTTTTACATCATCCTAAATAGAAAAATGAAACACAAATGTATACATAAAAATCTTATTTGACGGGGGCTGTGAATTTTTCAATAAAATATTTGTTACAAATTAAAGTTGCCTAAGAATTTTAGTTTAAAGCTACTAAATACTAATATAACAGCAAATGTTATTCTAAGGACACTTTGTTTAAAAAAAACAGTGGCGCTATAACATTTTAGGTCTGGGCCTCAGATTCGTGTATCTGTTTCTTGATCATATGTATTATTCATAATTTAATAATTTTTAGTGAATTTTGAAGTCAATTACATTTTAGTTAAAAGGTATTTATTTCAGTCAATTATTGGATCATTTATTTATATTTTTTTGGAAGTTTAATTTGATATAATACGCCAAGCAATTATGATAATCAAATATTTAATACAAATAAAATATTTTAATACAAAATAAATATGGTAAATAAGAATAAAAATAAACTTTGCTTAAATAAGTTTAAATCTAATTATATCCGGTAAAAAGCAGTCAACGTCTTAACATTTCGCCTTAATGTATGTTAATTGAAGAGTGAAAGTGATATTGATGTAAACTCTGATTTCAGATTAATTAAATCCGGCCATTGTTTTAGTTCTATTCACGTCAAACAGGAGCGATGGCCTAGTGGTGTACGACTCTCGTTCTTGAGATCGTAGGTTCTATTCCCGACTGTACACTAATGGAGTATCTGTCTATGTTAAAAGAAAATATCCTGAAAAAACTGGCCAGACCCAAGATGGCCTGTCAGGCACAGAAGGCTGACCTCCTTGACGATTAGAAAAAAACAAATGATCACAAAACATTTAAAGTTCGTAAGGTGAAGGAAAATATGCATGCAAACTGGCATGCAAGACCCAAAAAGTTGACGGCATGTCAGGCACAGAAGGCTGACCTACTTGCTGATTAGAAAAAACAAATGATCACATGTTATACACAAATCTAAGTTAAGTTTCCTAAAAATAACATTTACTATGTCTAGGGGTCTTCCATTTCAGCGCGGATACCGGCGTTTTGGTGTGCAATTTCGTCATTTAATATAAGTAATTATTTTTAATTGCCTAAAGCGAATTTTAATTGCGTTATTATTATTATACAAGACACGTTATCATAGCCTACAGAGCAAGATTAATAATTAGAATAGGTATTGTTTATTCGGCTGAAGGATACAGTCCAAAGCGTTAACATAATTGATAATACAGAATAGTTCGTTGTTAATAATATCCAGTCCAGAAATTAGAAATACCTTCAGTCGTTCAGAGATTTAATCGTTTCAATAATTTTGTATAATTCGGATCAGTTTCATTAAGGACTATATTGTTTTCATCCGTATCACAGTTTCAGGGGTAATTAAGGATATTTTTAGCAGTCATATCTTAGTAATGACCGGTTATTTCGGCCGTCACGAACTGTAGTAGTAAACATATGGAAGGAAGCGGCGACACTGGTAACAGAACTTAATATTTAAAGCTCGTACGTCTGCCGCTGACATTTTTATATCTACATTTATCATACACTTTTATTACCTGTATTTTTGTATTGGTTTTTAAATCATTGTCATATATGTTCATCTCTTTATAAAGTAAAAAATAAAATAAATCATCATCATCATCATCATCATCCCATTTGTCCCTCCTTTCAAAAGATCGCGTTTTGGCTAAAACTCACCGTTATCCAGACAGAGCATTCTGATACACGAGCTAGGTCTGGGTGTCCATAGTTGCTCCCCTCATTGTTCCTTTAGTTTTTATAATTTAATTTACTTTACTTTACTAGCAATAACTGCCTTAAAAAACGCTCACTTGTGGAACGACGGACGTCAAGGTAAAACAATTGAAAAAAATATTTTTTAATCGGTTCTAGTTTAGGTCAAGGTCACGTGGTGTAAAAAAGCTTATATTTAAAGGCGAAATCGCAGTCATTATATTACACGTAAAAAAAGTCATCCTTCTTTTATTGGCACAAAAGATTTCTGTATTAAAGACGTCTATGTCTTTTTCGACGGAATCTTTGTCCTTTTAGAAAGTGCCGATGTGTTGCGTCGTAATGTAAGTGAACGTCCGGCAATCTTCCTCCATTCCGCGTCATTTCGATGAAATAAATCCTATAATTGAGCGTGACGTCTTACTTGAATGACAAGAAAGAAATTGTCGAAATAAAATGCAGCATAGTATTAGTCTGTCATATATTCTAAATTTTATTTTTTTATTATTCATGCGCCATGGATAAATAATACACAGAGAGAAAAACTTACCACAGATTATACTTATTACAATCACGGACCACAGATTAATTACAATTCAGCTAAAGCTGTTTAGAAAACTATCCATGAACTATATATTGGTTAATAAAGGGAATTTGGATCTCAACCTAAAGTCGTTCGTTCTAACCTTGGCTGTGTACAAATGTGCTCGTTAGGTTCGAAATTAATACGCTTATTATTACATTATTAAAATAATAAGATTTTTGTTCATTACACAAGAAAATGAAACGGACACATTCAAAGATGTGTTCAAAAAATGTGTTAGAATTTATGAATATTTAAGGATATATTAAAGCACGTACTTTTAGTAGTTAATATCGAAACCAAGCGTTACACGCAACATATAATATGTATCTACTAGCTTGTAACGAAAAATTTATCTATTTTATGTTTCGCGGTATATACATACAATACGTACATATTATATTATTTACCGTACAGCTTACAGCCGTAACAGTTCTTTGAATATGTTTTTTTTTTTTTTTTTTTTTTGGGGGGGGGGGGGGGGGGGGGGGGGGGCCCCCCCGGGGGCGGGGCGCCCCCCCCCCCCCCGCCCCCCCCCCGGGGGGGGGGGGGGGGGGGGCGGCCCGGGCCCCCGGGGGGGGGGTTTTTTTTTTTTTGTTGGGGGGCGGGGGTGGGGGGGGGGGGGGGGGGGTGGGGGGGGGGGGGGGGGGGGGGGGGGGGGGGGGGGGCGCCCCCCCCCCCCGGGGGGGGGGGGGGGGGGGGGGGGGGGGGGGGGGGGGGGGGGGGGGGGGGGGTTTCTTCTCCCCCCCCCCCGCGGGGGGGGGGCCTCCCGCGCCCTCCTCCCCCCCCCCCCCCCCCCCCCCCCCCCGCGGGGGGGGGGGGGGGGGGGCCGCCCCCCCCCCCCCCCCCCCCCCCCCCCCCGGGGGGGGGGGGGGCGCGGCGGGGGGGGGCGCCGGCCTTTTTTTTCTCGTTGGGGGGGGGGGGGGGGGGGGGGGGGGGGGGGGGGGGGGGGGGGGGCGCCGGCGGGCGGCGGGGTTCCCCTTGTGTTTTTTGGGGGGGGGGGGGGGGGGGGGGGGGGGGGGGGGCCGGGGGGGGGGCGCCCGCGCCCTCCCCCGTCCCCCCCCTCCCTCCCCCGCCCCCCCCCCCCCCCCCCGCCCCCCCCCCCCCCCCCCCCCCCCCCCCCCCCCCCCGCCCGTCTTTTGTTGTTGTGGGTGGGGGGGGGGGGGGGGGGGGGTGTGGGGGGGGGGGGGGGGGGCTCCCGGGCGCCCCCCTGGGGGGTTTGGTTTGTCTTTGTCCTTTGGGGGCTTCGTCGCCCCCCCCGCCCCCCCCCCCCCCCCCCCCCCCCCCCCCCCCCCCCCCCCCCCTCCCCCCCCCCCCCCCCCCCCCCCCCCCCCCCCCCCCCCCCCCCCCCCCCCCCCCCCCCCCGGCCCCCCCCCCCCCCCCTCCCCCCCCCCTCTCTTTTTTTTTTGGTGTGGTTGGTGGGGGTTTCGGGGGGGGGGGGGGGGGCGCCGGGCGGGGGGCGGGTTGGGGGCGGGGCGGCCGCCCGCCCCCCGCCGCCGCCGCCGGCGCGGCGGGGGGGGCGGGGGGCCGCCCCCCCCCCCCCCCCCCGGGGGGGGGGGGGGCCGCGGGGCGCGCGCCGCCGCCCCCCCCCCCCGGGCCCCGCCGCCCCCCCCCCCCCCCCCCCCCCCCCCCCCCCCCCCCCCCCCCCCCCCCCCCCCCCCCCCCCCCCTCCCGCGTGTTCTCCCCCCCCCCCCCCCCCGCCGCCCGCCGCCGCCCCGCCCCCCCCCCCCCCCCCCCCCGCCCCCCCCCCCCCCCCCCCCCCCGGCGCCCCCCCCCCCCCCCCCCTTTTTTTGGGGGGGGGGGTGGTTTTTTGTGTTTGTTGGGGGGGGGGGGGGGGGGGGGGCGCGCGGGGGTGTGGGGGGGGTGCGGGGGCCCCCCCCCCCCCCGGGGCGGGGGGGGGGGGGGGGGGCGCGGGGGGCGGGGGGGGGGGGGGGGGGGGGGGCCGCCCGCGGCGGGGGGGCGGGGGGCCCGGGGGCGGCCGCGCCCCCCCCCGCCCCCCCCGCGGGCGGGGGGGGGCGCCCGCCCCCGCCCCGCCGGGGCGGGGGGGGGGGGGGCGGCGGGCCGGCCCCCCCCCCGCCCCGGGGGGCGGCGGGCCGCCCCCCCCCCCCCCCCCCCGCGCGGGGGGGGGGGGGCGCCCCCCCCCCCCCCCCCCCCCCCCCCCCGGGGGGGGCGCCCCCCCCCCCCCCCGCCGCGCGGGGGGGGGGGGGGGCGCGCCCCCCCCCCGGCCGGGGGGGGGGGGGGCGGGGCGGGCGGCGCGGGCCCGGGCGCGCGCGGGGGGGCCCCCGCCCCCCCCCGCGCCCCCCCCCCCCCCCCCCCCCCCCCCCCCCCCCCCCCGCCCGCGCGCCCGGGGCCCGCTTTGTGTTTGTTGTTTTTTGGGGGTCTCCTCTTGTCCCTCCTCCCCCCCCCCCCCCCCCCCCCCCCCCCCCCCCCCCCCCCCCCCCCCCCCCCCCCCCCCCCCCCCCCCCCCCCCCCCCCCCCCCCCCCCCCCCCCCCCCCCGGGCCCCCCGCCCCCCCCCCCCCCCCCCCCCCCCGCCGGCCGCGGCCCGCGCGCGCCCCCCCGCGGGGGGGCGGGGCGCGGCGCCCGGGGGGGCGCGGCGCCCCCCCCCCCCCCCCCCCCCGCCGCCCCCCCCCCCCCCCCCCCCCCCCCCCCCCCCCCCCCCCCCCCCGCGGGGGCGCCCCCCCGGGGGGGGGGGGGGGGGGGGCGCCCGCGGGGCCGCGCCCCCCCCCCCCCCCGCCCCGCCCCCCCCCCCCCCCCGCCGGGGCGGGGGCCGGGGGGCCCGCGGGGGGGGGGGGGGGGCCCCCCCCCCCCGCCCCCTTTCCCCCCCCCCCCCGCCCCCCTTCCCCCCCCCGGCGCCCGGCCCTGCGGGGCGGGGGGGCGCCGCCCCGCGGCGCGGGGCCCCCCCCCGCCGCGGGCGGCCGGCCGCGGGGGGGCCCCCCCCGGGGGCGGGCCCCCCCCCCCCCCCCCCCCCGCCCCCCGCCCCCCCGCCCCCCCCGCCGCCGCGCGGCCCCCGCCCCCCTCCGCCTCCCCCTTTGCCCCCCCCCCCTTTCCCTCCTCCCGCCCGGGGCCCCCCCGCGCGGGCCGCCCCGCCGCCGGCGCCCGGGGCGCGGGCGCCCCCCCCCCCGCCCCCCCCCCCCCCCCCCCCGCCCCCCCCCCGGGCGGGGGGGCCCCCCCCCCCCCCCCCCCCCCCCCCCCCCCCCCCCCCCCCCCCCCCGCGGGGTGGGGGGGGCCGGGGGGGGGGGGGGGGGGGGGGGGGGGGGGGGGGGGGGGGGGGGGGGGCTCGGGCGGGGGGGCCGGGGCGGGCTTCTTCCCCCCCTTTTTTTTTTTTTTTGTCTTTTTCTGTTTTTTTTTGTCCCTCTTTTTTCTTCCCCCCCGCGGGGGGGGGGGGGGGGGCGTGGGGGGGGCGCGCTTTTTTTTTCCCCCCTTTTTTTTTTTGGTTGTGGGCCCTTCCCGTTGGGTTCCCCCCCCCCGGGCGGGCGGGGCGCGGGGCGCCCCGGGGGGGGCGGCGCCCGCGGGCGGGGGGCCGGGGGCGGCGCCGGCCCCGCCGGGGGCCTTCTTTCCTTTTTTTTTTTTTTTTTTTTTTTTTTGGTGGGTGGGGGGGGGCCCATGTGAGCAATATATATAATTATATATGTACAGTGGTTTCAACGACTCTCATCTCTAAGGTCGTAAATTCGACCCCGGCTGTGCACCAATTGATTTTCTAACTATCTGCATTTAACATTCGTTAGGTGAAGAAAAACATCGTAAGGAAAGGCATGCCTAATACCCAAAACGGCGTGTGGCACAGAAGGATAATCGCCTACTTGCCTCTCCGATAAAACAAATGGTTACGAAACAGATACAGAAACCTGAGGCCCATACCTAACGCCCAGGCCTAACCTCTAAATCTATTTAGAAATAAATATCACGAATTTCCACCAGTATCATCTCGACGTCCGCCGTTCCACAACTGAGCGTTTTTTAAGGCCGCTTTCGCCGCGCATCAACACTATGTTTAACCAGCTGCCCACTGAAGTATTTCCGAACCAATTCGACATAGGGTCCTTCAAAAAGACCGTACCAATTATTTAAAGGCCGGCAACGCACTCGCGAGCCCTCTGGTATTGAGAGTGTTCATGGGCACTTAAAATCAGGTGAGCCTCCTGCCCGTTTGCCCCCTATTCTATAAAAAAATCGAAATAAGTACAGAAATCTGAGGCCCAGACCCCGATAGTGGGTGATTGAATAATAAAATAATGAATGTATTAGAAGTTCCAGTCGCACGCTAGTCAATCAAAGATATCTAGTAAATGGCATATCTGTTTCGCAAACTAATAATCGTATGAGAATAGCGGGGTCAAAGATTGAAATTCATGATTTTAGCATGATTATGCGCAATTAAATTGATTTCAAATTAAAATAAGCTTTCGTTTATTAACAGACCTGATTGTTGTATATATTAGGTATCATAATTTCGTGATTTAAGTAAAACTTTAAGACTTATTAACACAATTTTACAATTATATTAAATTTAAAGCGTATCGCATTTAAACTTAGTAACTCAATTTTGAATTGACTTGGACAACTTAGAGGTTTGCAATTCGACGCCTTTTTTATTTATTGACCATGAAGAAGGTGTTTCCGTTATCCTTCAACTAAATAAAATATACTAGTGTCAATAAAATGTGACATCAGACGTAACACGAATAACATAATGATATGGACTTAGGTCCATATCATTATGTTATTAAACATTAGGCTATTTTTATTTTTAAATAAAATCTAATATTTTATTATTTCCCGTTGAAACATTTTACTTAAATCAATGTTATGTAATCAAATTTTTACGTAACATTGATTTAAGTAAAAAATCTTGTAATTCTAGTTTGAACAAATCTTATATGATAATTGCGGTAATTATTGATTCCGTTAGCGATTTACAATAACCATTCACTAATCTCATACATGCATACATAACTATCATAAAATTTCGTAAATTTTGCAAAACCTTTCGTAATCAAATTAATCGTGGACTTATAATTTTCTATGTACCCAATACATCGTACGTTGAGACGTCATGGATGTACCTACCGTTCTCCGTTAAAAGTTGTGAGATCCATGTCCAAGTCGGTCAATTTTTCAGTCCCTACTTAAGAATATCAATAATAATCATTTATTTTTTAAATAAATACACAATGGAAACAAAGTTTCTAACAAGTTATACATGTTATATTACACGGTATGGTTTAGTGCGATTGCCACGTTAATGTATATATGTATTTAAAAAATAAAAGATTTTATTGGTCAGGTCGAATATGCCCTGAACTGCTTCGAGAAAAGGATGGTACTGCTGTACGCTTTTTTGTGCCCCCAGATAAAATTGCCCCACTGCAGTATACGTTTGACTAGAAACAAATATCTATTTTACACGCCTATTACTTTTGTGCTCATCGTTTAATGGTCCTGTTAACAGATTGTGTTTACAATAAAACTGTGATGAAAGTGACTCGGTGAACATTTCGCCGAGTTGTTTAAGCAACCTTGCATTGTTAATTATTTATTATTATTATTGTTTACTTTTGCTTTGTTATATTCCTACCTATTTTATGTTTTTACATCGTATATCCGCGGATTCCTGGCGAACCCACGTGACTTCTTCGATACAAATGTCACCACGGGAGTGTGCTGCTATATTGCGAGCTACTCGATTGTGAGGAAGTTGCATGGATCTGGTTAGCTCTGCGCCCTTTTAAGTTCCCATGTCATTTTCACGCGTGTAAATATAACTATAGTTTTCTATCTTTTTTGTAAATGATTGTCCTCTTTTTAACATGTGTGATGTTTATGAAAATAAATAAAATTAAATTAAATAAACAATTGATCGTACGTTGAAGAACGTCTAAGGGAAGGGAATAAACGAGGGAAAAAGGAATTTCTCATAATACGGGAGTCGTACTTAGCGCTAAATCTCGTACTCTGGCCAGACCATAATCTTGGCAATAAAGAATTATCAAAAAATGCGTAAAATTAGGTGCCAGGGTCTATTTGAGGGTTCGTTCTACATACACCATTGCCTCTCTCTCTTCAGTCGGTAGCTCATTTCTGAGTGTCGTGGTCAGCAAGAAACATCTGGAGCTGACTATCTGTTTCAACCGGTTTCTGTCTAGTGCCTCTCTTATTACAGTGTACAGTTTTGAGGACGATAAGTATTTCACTTGGTCCATCTGGTTGGTAGGTTTGGTCCACGCGATATTTTGCCTTCTGTCTTACCAACCACGATCAGTTTCTCCAAGGTCTCATCGCTTCTGCTCATTGCCAATATAATGGTTATGAGAAATTTAATTATAACATAATTTTTTAAACGATTGTATTAAACTACATACATATCTTTATTTTGATAGGTGTCTTATCTAAGATTTAAAGCCTAACAAACAAGCAATCGGCAAGATTTTCTGTCTAATGAAAATATACAAAAATGTTTACTTCTTTTGAATTTAGAACGTTCACGCTTGCCACACATCAATGCCAAATAAAATAATGCAAATTAAAATCAATCCCAAGGGATTTTTTTTTGGAGGCAGAGTGGCAGGAGGCTCACCTGATGTTAAGTGATACCGCCGCCCATGGACACTCGCACTGCCAGAAGGCTCGCAAGCGCGCTGCCGGCTTTTTAAGAATTGGACCCTAAGTCGAATTGGTTCGGAAATACTTCAGCGGGCAGCTGGTTCCACAAAGTGGTGGTGCGCGGCGAAATTGCCTTAAGAATCGCTCAGCTGTGAGATTTATGTAAAGCTTTTGATAGTGTAGGCCTTATCTAGGTATTAAGGAAGGTCACGCTCAAATTGCTCAAATAGCTTGATTCTCTCTCTCTGTACACAGAGACAAAGTGTACTATGAAGAGTTGTTTGGGTTGATCTCTTCTGCATCGTTTCATCACCGCACCGTATTTATTCATTCAAAATTTCATCCGCAGCACCTTGATGGCTGGAAGTATTCCACGTCCGCTTCACAAGAGATTTTTTTGCGAACTAGTGAACTGTAACCGACTCCCTGGGAACGACCTTCAATTGTTTAAAAATAGAGTATACTCTTCTTCCTCAAAGGCCAGCAACACACCCACTAAAACGGGTGTCCGCGGGCTGCGATTACTGCCCTTAGGGCTCGTTTGCACCCTTATCCTTTTAAAAAGATAATTAGGTTTCTCTGTGCCTGACCCGGTGTAGCTTTGGGTCTTTATCGTTTTAATAAAGTTTTTACTAGCCAAAAAAGTTTGTTTAACGTAACACCTAATTGTACACACACAGGGTGTAAAGCACACCACAAAAATATACCTAAAAAACACGTTTTTCGAAACAAATACAATCAATTTCTCGTATGGAGAGGTCAACGTAACACGAGAAGGCGATGTATATTGCAATCAGTGATGTATTGGGCAAGTGTGTACTTATCATTTATGTTACTTTCTTATTTGTTAAATTGCTTACAAATGCTTAAACATATGCCTCCTACCGTAGGTATAATTATGTACATATATAGTTTTTCAACCAATTAATGATGTAGTTGACGACTCATTGGTCTAGTGGTTAGTACCCCTGACTGCGAATCCATGGGTCCCGGGTTCGATCCCCGGCTGAGACGAACATCGATGTGATGAGCATTTGGTGTTGTGCTTAGGTCTTGGGTGTTTAATTATGTATTTATATGTCTATCTATCTATAATATGTATGTATATCCGTTGCCTAGTACCCATAACACAAGCTTCACCAGCTTAACATGGGACTAGGTCAATTCGTGTGAATTGTTAAAAAAAAAAAAAAATGGTTTAGGTTCCAAGAAGTCAATTCTCATTAAAAACATACATGTCACTTAAATGAACATAAAGGTTTTCTGCGTAATTGTTACTACCACGCTTTGTTAAAACTAACTTTTTTAGTATAGTAGTTTTGTTCTAGGAGTACATTGTCTTCACATATAATTATTTAACAAATGTAACAAAATATTGTAAACCTATTTTAAAAGTGTGGAGTTTCTTGCCCATTCTTCTCCACACGAAACTACCATTTGGAAGGGGCAACTAGAATCATCTTTATATTTTATTTGACGTTCAAAAGTGCCATTTTAGGTGGTCTAATTGAAATAAATGATTTGACTTGACTTGAAAAATACGGTGGAACAAAGGACAATTCGATTCTGGCTTAAGTTTTGACTGTGTGATAAAATATCAGGCTGTAGATCTTGTCAGATTGCATATCGTAATACGAATTCCTTCCGTGAGAGTATGTAAATTACACACAATGAATGAAAATTCCAAGATTCACGAGCAGGGAATAATAATCATACCCTATATATTAAAACAGTGCAGTGTTGGCCTAGTGGCTTCAGCGTGCGACTCTCATCCCTCAGGTCGTAGGTTCGATCCCTGGATGTGCACCAATGAACTTTCTGTCTGTGTACACATTTAACACTCGCTCGTAGGGTGAAGGAAAACATCTTGAGGAAACCGGCTTACCTTAAACTCAAAAAGTCGACGGCGTGTGTCAGACACAGGAAGCTGATCATCTACTTGCCTATTAGATTGACAAATGATTATGAAACAGATACAGAAATCTGAGGCCCGGTTTTAATTACACGCTTTATATTAGCTTCACCTGTATGTATGTATGTATGTAACCGACTCCTTCGGACTCGATTTTGACCCACTTTAAACGGACAGATTTAATTCAAACTTTGTACACTTATAAAGAATCAGCGACAATATAATAATTTCATAGGTTTATCTCGAAAAAACAATTAAATTTTTTTTAAGTCCACAAAGCAATAAGATTAAATTGAGACAACACGTATTGCTGCTAGGACTAAAAAGTAGAAAAAAAATATATTTAAAAAAAACTATAAAACACGCTTTTAAAGCACATCAAACTAAAAAGTGAAAAATAATTCCTAATTTAGGCTGAAAATGGTAATGAACAAAAAATACTGGTTTTATTGTGAAAAAGCGTGGGTTGCTCAATTCACTCGGTTCACTTTTTAGTTTGATGTGCTTTAAAAGCGTGTTTTATAGTTTTTTTAAACTATATTTATTTATATATTAAAACTTCACAACAATCGGAAACTTAATTCCAAATCTAAAATAACTCTGTCTAAGTAGGGAAAGTTTAAGTGAAACCTTATTATTGAACACTTTTCAATAAATAATGTCTTGAATCAACATCTTTATCTTTTTCTATTCTTTATTGACATTAGGCTTGTTTTGATAATAAACAACGGAATCGTTGAACATTTCGTATTGAACAATTTGTTTAGAGAAATTACTTGTGTGATTTGAAATTTCTCAAGATTTATATTATTCTTCAAACCGACTTTGCCAAGGATTTGTTCTCCCAAACTTAATAGTAGCTTACTAGGTACCTATCGTAATTATTACGAGTCGTTGTTTAGAATGACAGTCAGTTTCGGATGTCTAATTATCTTTAAAAGCTACAACTTGTAATGAGGAGTATGTGAGAAATTAAACCTGAGAGTTTTTCAGTAATGGTGTAATGTCAGGACGACGCATGTGTCCAAAAAGATTCCACATCTACTAAAATCATTATTAGGATTTTTGAGAACGATTTTTTTTACGTACAACAAAAAATCTGAAACTGAAATTTGAGATTTTACTAACGACCGTGGCGCCACCGCCACAAACGTAACATATATGATGTTTGTATGTATGTATGTACGTAATAACACACAGCTTACAGGCCTTGTTACTAAACTCATTTAAATCCGAATTAATGTGAGCGGTCACAAACAGTGTCAATACAAAATGTATTTTTAGAAGCGCCATGGCATGACTAATGAAGGCAAAACGTGCGTATTATACAAATAAAGTAGCCCTTTGAATAAACAAGCGTTCGGCAAACTTAACAAGCAATTATATGCATATTTATGGGACAATAGAACTAATGAGTGGAGAAACTTAGCAAACAACACGCTATTTGGATAGTGTGGAAATTATTTGTGAATAAAATAAAGCGATTAGTAAATTTATTTCCACTTCTATTAATGTTTTTGTAAACAACAATGTAAAGAACTATTCAATAGTATATTTTGAGGCTTATTAAACCTTACTGGCCTGAGTAAAATGCCCAAAGTCGCATTTATTTAGTAGACTAATTCGTCTTTTGTTTATTTTGGTGGACGTTTCGAAAAGTGAAAACTTTGAAAGGCTATCGACACAAAATATGTGTTGAAAATTTTAACTATTTCCCTTCTCCCAATCATAATTGCATGCATGCGTATCAGTTATAAAAGATAAATACAATGAGATGACTTCACTGCTTACGAAATTATCTTCTAGGCGTATTATCTTGCAATGTACATAATGCATCTTGTAATTTATATGCCTAAGTATCAAAGGGGAGTTACACACTACAGGAGATTACTTTAGAACATTTGACTCAGAATCTTCAAAGATTGACCTCCGTCCGAGGTTATTGAATTTCTTCCAATCTTATATATTATATAGGGTAGAGTACGACCCTACTCAATCATAGTATTTACATTTAAATAATTTGTTCTCTGTCTGTGTGCGATCAAACCGCATACAAAATACATCCGTGCTGGACAGAATGCAGAAAGTGAAGCGCTTATGACGATTAAAAAAAGTAACCTCAAATATTTCAGACACGTCTGAAGTAACATCAAATACGAGCTTCTTCAACTAATCATACAAGGCAAAGTGGCAGGTAGAAGGAGCCTGGTCCCAGACACACGTCTTGGTTGAAGAATCTTAGACAATGGTTTGGTCAAACGACCAAGTCAAGTGATGCCAAGTCACGTCAAGTCACGTCAAGTCACGTCAAGTCACGTCAAGTCACGCCAAGTCAAGTCACGTCAAGTCACGCCAAGTCACGTCTAGTCGATGAGATGGCTCTATAAGAAGCTGAACCTGTATGAACGCAATTAAAAACAAAATCTTGTATGAGTAAGATATTTATGTCCGTAAACAATTACTGTCTTTCGTCTTTTTCATCGTAGTCTTCATTACTGAAGGTCTTGTCTGTCTTGAAAAGCCCTTAATACGGCGACTTGCTTCCTCCACATAACTCTATCCTTAGCTGGTCTCAGTGCATTAGGGATGTTGAGATCCTTTGTCTTAATATGGTCAGACCATCGAGTAGACGTTCGACCCAGCCTTATTTTGCCATCAGGTACCAGCTTGTCGAGACTATTCGGTTTTCTCCTGGCAACATCGCCAAAGTAGCTAAGCATTTTTATTTTTTGAAGATGATCATTGACAGTTTTGTGGTGCTTAAGTTGGTTGAAAATGGACTTATTGGTTCATTTAGCAGTCCATGGTATTCGCAACATTGTCGTCCATTACCACATCTCGAATTCCTCTATCTTTTTACCCTTCATAGTGGTTTAAAAGCAGAAAGCTTCTCAAATACCACAACGTGTATGTACGAGCCAAGGCTGTACAATTGTACATGTTGGTCACTCAGGATTTTCTAAATCGTCGGAGTTTCTCCCCAAGAGTAAAGCCAGACGTAGGCACTCTCTTCTACTGTTACATTGCATTCATTCGTTACATTGCAATTAATAATAATAATAATTAATTGCAAGAATATGGTACAAAAATGTGTAAGGTGGTACAATCGTAAGTTCGCATATTCTGCCACACACAATGGCGCGCAAATTTGTCTTTAAAGGAATTTAACATTTTACATTATTAGTCATATGAATTGGTCAATTCTTATATTATTTGTATGGTACATATCATATCTTACGTTATTAAATTGATATCAACTATAGTGTCACACGCAAATAATCATTTATTGAATAATAATTTTTTTCCAAAAGTAATACACCAAGTCGATTTTTAAAAACTCTAGTCGGAAGATCTTTTAATTCTTTTGGTAACATGTTAACATGTCATGTCATGTTTCGCTTAAATTCTGTTATTGTACACGAGTGGTTAATATAGAGTAAAAATAAAATCCTCTATTATTTAAAGCACCCGGATGACCCAGAAACCGCACAGCATTTCCAATTATAATTTCTTATATTAGTAGAATTTAAAAGATTATGAGTTCTTGTTTCGCATTATCCCTCAAATTATTTTGACTAACATACGAATAATAAACAAATTATTGGAAGTACATATGTGTAAAAGCCCTTGTAATAAACATTCTTTGAGCTTTTTGATGTGAGCCCGGAGGCACTACAAGTTCAATGCGATATGCTTTTAATTTTAATAGACTGTTCATGTGAATAACGGGCTATCAAATTGAATGACGGCTCTCAATTGAACTCTTAATGGTTATTTTACTTATAAACTCGTTTCAAAGTATATATATCGTTTGATAAAACGTCTGGCGACATTTGGACATATTTATAATAATAATAATAATAATAATAATTTTTATTAATCAGACAAATACAGTCCATCGATTGATTAGTGAGTTAGTAACAATAGTTTCTTAAGATCTATGTTAGAGAATTAGGTAATAAAAACTATCAGGTACAAAGCCCTGCGGAGATGTCGGAGCAGTGTCGTAAATAGGGGCACTCCATTCTTTCGACTATCATCCGTAAGATGTTGCTGGAGCTGCCCCGCACCCGGCGCACCAAAGAAGCGCACCGCTTTCGCATAGTGGCGAAAAAGCAATCCACCCGCGCCTCTGCAAACATTCTTGATGCACTGCAGAAGCGAGGCAGCCCCAACAACATCCTAAATGCGTTATTATACTGCACCCGAAGCGAGTTGTATGTTTGTCGAGTAAAACAACGAGTTTATAAATGATTTAAGTTGTCATTTTTCAACTAAAATTATTTTATATATAATGACTGCTACGGGTTCTGTTTCTGACTGAACAGTGTTGGCCTAGTAGATTTAACGTATGCATCCCTGTGGTCGTGGGTTTTAACCTCTTGTGCTAATGGACTTTCTGTCTATGTGTGCATTTAATACTAGCTAAAGTACGGTAAAGCATCGTGAGGAAACCGGCATTTTTAGACCCAAAAAATCGACAGTGTGTGTCAGGTACAGTAGTCTGATGATGCCAATGACCTTCTTGCCTATTAGAAAAAACAAATGAGCACGAAACCAGTACATAAATCTCTCGGGTTCTGGTTCTCTTATTCTAGTGCTTTTACAATATATGTGCGTATAGCGTTATGTAGACCTTTATATATAAATCTTCTTTGCATGTGTTCGTAATTAAATATATAAACAGGGCTCCTCTTAAACTGTTGTGTCTGTTCAAGTGGATCGTCAATAGATTACAAAAGATAACTTTTTTTAATATTATTAAGTTGTTTGTATGTAAGACGCGTGTACGGGACAACATCTGTCAGTCCGCTAGTATATAATAAATATGTATATCCGTTTACAACTTTTATTCTAAGATACAATATTAGATCGTAATGTATTTACAAGTTAACATTTAAACAGAGAAATGCGAAACATACTCGAAACATGTTAGAGATATAGGCCTACCTTGTATTGTGTAATACGAAATTGTTTGACGTCACGTAGGTCAGTGACCCTAGTCGCTCAGTTATGTCCAACAGTATAGACATAGTTCTGTGTCTGTTGCACAACTATTCTTTCCCGTTTGCCGAAATATTTCCACGTTCGTAAAAGTAATTTTTCCATAGAAATCATGTTGGCGAGTTGAATACAGACCTTGTGCTAGAAGCTGATAATAAAGCTGTGTGAGAGCATGACTCCTGCTGATAAGGATACGTATTTGGAACATTTGAAACTGACAGAACTCATAATAGTAAGTTACCGTAATAGGAAATTTGTATTGCCCATGACATCAAAGAACAAATCATTATTACTAAAACCACTTCGGGTAGTTCCAACACGACCCAAAAGATCCCGGAGTCATCATTCAAGAGAGAGAGAGACAACTCCTCTTGGCTCCGACCGACTTTTTTTTATATTAAATAAAATTTAGTTTAAGTAAATAATATTAACATTTTGTAAAAAAACAATACTTTTGAGTTTTTAATCGATTATGAGGATATATAGCTAGCAGTATAAACTTATGTATTTATTCCTATATAACTTATGTATTATGTAGGTATTTATTTGCTTTATTGACACATAAATTATTATAGAAACTATCTAGATAACAAGAGCGTTATAATCTGGGCCCCCACAAAAGAGACTTCGTAAAAAAACGACTAAACTCTAAACAACTTTTATTTTAATTATTTTTCCTTTACCTTTGTACAAACACGATTATATTGTTCTTAAATAATAAGTGAAATCATGATCTGTATTTTATTTGTATAATATGTTTGTTAAATACTAAAAGATTTCATTTTATATGGAAAATAATTGAGTGCCACGGAGGTCCCCAAACCTAAGCCTTTACTCCTTTGTTGGCCCGAGGCTTCCAGACGTCTAAATCTGGCCCTGGTTATATATAGCAGCCAAAACTTAATATTACTTAGTGTAACAGTTTGACATAAAACCCTATTCACACAACTGTGTTTTCGCCAAAATTAAGACATATTCCGAAGGTTAATATTACATAACGCAATCTCGGTCAAAATGGCTTAAAACTTAAAACAATTTATTGATTACGTCATTCCACGGAACGATTGAATGTTACATTTGTTTCCTGATCCTTTCTCTCGTGAAATATCAAGAAAGTTATATTAATATTGATGCACGCTTTATCTCACGATATTTCACAGCAGTAATAAAATAAAAATAGCCTATGTCGAATGACCTCGATTCCAGCATTACATTAGTTTTTGTTATTATATTTAATATTATATAAAAGAGTCTGGGACTAGTGCTAGACAGGCTACTTCTAATTAACTTGCGGTATTTGTTTTAAAATAAGTGTTGTTTGAAGATTTGCTATTTTAAAAGAGTAGCCGAGAGTTTTTTACGCCGGCTTTTTCTCTCGGCCTACACCCTCTGTCTTCTTTGCCGATGCGTAGGGATGCCTACAGATTCAAATTTAATGATGTGGAATAAGTGATACCTGTATCTTATGGTCCATAAAACATATTTTATTTTTTATTTATTTTATTAGTACACGACCTCAGACGAAGCCTTCTCCAAATTCTTCCATTTGTCTCTCGTCTCTCATATTCCAATCTTTCCTATTCTCCTTTTCCCAGGTGTCTCATGGGCGTCCTCTCTTTTCTTCACACCACTTAATTATGCAAATTAATTATAAAACATTGTGTTAAATATAAAAAGTTATCGCTGTGGTGGTCTACATCCATGTTGGCTGCATATTGCGCTGATAATGGGAGAAAAGCGCAATGTAATGAATACCAGGCGGCTGTTTGACTAACGTTTTATCATTAAGTCGTGCTGTTAATTAATTTAAAATCAATAAATATGATGAATCGTGTTCTAATAACAAAAAGAAAGCCGATCAAAAGATCGATTACGCTACCTTTTTCCCGTAAAGCATTGATATCATATTATGTGATTAGAATATGCGTGCGCGCATGAGAAACGAATGGAATAGGTTATCCAACTATTACGGTGGCATCTCATTTACATTATCATGGCACGTTATGACATAATGTAGTAATTTCATCAAAAGTAGGTTTATTGCACAAAATGTCCTTAAATATCAAATGGTCGGATTATACTTGTATGTAATTGTACGTTTTGTATTATAATAATGAATTAGGTATATATTTAAATTAAGGTCAATACAGAGGCGATGAGAACTTGGAAAGATTTTTTGTGGTTGGTAACACAGAAGGCAAAAGATCACGTGGCCGTTTACCAACTTGATGGACCGATAAAAGACTCATCGTCCTCAAAACTATACACTGTTACACTGGCACTGGACGGAAACCGGTGGAAGCAGATGGTCCGCTCCAGATGTTTCCTTGCTGACCACGACGAGACGAGAGATAAGGGTAAATCTAAAATGAGACTCGCAACTTAGAGTTCCATTCGAACCCTAAATAAAACATATGTCTGTGTAATGATATTTTAAGTAATTCAAAATTATGTTATGCCTGTAATTCACGAAAAATATCAATTATTTTTGATTAAAAAATCATAGTAAAATATCATTAATTTTTATCAATCACTAACAATTTTGTGTGTTATTTTGTCTAAGGTGTTTTTTAAATTATAACCAGTCCTCACAATAACCGTTTACGAAGTTTTATTGTTGTAGAGTATTTCGTTTGTGACTATTATGTATTGTGTAATCGCATAGCTGTTATTATTTATTTACTAGCAGTACAACAACGATAAATTGTACGATCCGCCCATACAAAATATACTTTTTTGTAGAATAATAATAATAAATCGTTTATTTGCAAAGAAAGTGGTATATTCATTGATTAATTATAAAAATAATATATTAAATTAAGCATAGTAAGTAATATTTCACAACATATTATAATGAAAAACAGAAATTCAAATTCCAAATACATCATTATAAGAAATTTTCAAGAATCCCCCTTAACAATCAAATTGCCCCCAAAGTGGGGCGTGGGCCTCACGTTGACAAATATCCTCTCCCACACTAAAAAGGCCTTGTTTAAAACCATATTATATTTTTTTAGCGTTTGTTGTTTATGTTAATTTCTTTAAATATTTCATTATTCCAAAGCGTTAAGTATAATAATCATTTATTAAAATTACCATATTTTGACAAGTTAATGGTAGAAAGACGCTCATTACTATTGAGTAATAGCAATTAGCACAGTAAAAATGAATTTTTAAATACATCATTGATATCTCGTTAAAAATTTCCGTTATTTCAACTGAAATTTTAATCATGTATATTCCAGCACCTCGTTATGGAACCCGCGGAGGTTTTTCCGAACCGTTACGACTTAAGAGCCTTCATGATGAGTGTACTATTATTTTAAAGGTCGGTAACATACACGCGACGTAGTAAATGTTATGGTTAGCACTTTATCCAAAGTCTCGCCTGCCCGTTTGCCTCCTGTCCCATTAAAATATGGGATAAATAGCAAGTTAATTGTGGCAGTTATGAGATAACTAATAAGACTATAGGCTGTATGTACATTGCTTGTATATTAAGCTTGTATATTAAGCTCTTAAATATTATTTATTAATTTATATAGGGCTAAACTATAAAACGATGTTTATTTATAAGCAAAACAAAAGCTTCTTTATTAAAATATTTTCTGTTTCTAAAACCTTGTCTAATATATAAAATTCTCGTGTCATATTCATTTTGTCATGTTCGTTCCCATACTCCTCCGAAACGGCTCGATCGATTCTTATGAAGTGACAAAAATGACAAAAATGTCAAGCATTAATTAATAACCTTTACTTGTCCATTATGTTACGATTAAGTAATGGAGCATATGTCAAGATTTTTAACATTTTGAATTGTAATTGGAAAAAAATGCGACCTATTGAAAGGTATGTAACATCCGTATACATTCTCTAATTGTTAAACTATAGATTATGTTAATAACGCAACTTAGATAAAAACATTTTACCATTAGATATTAAGTGATAATGCGCATGGACAGATACTGACAAAAGGAAGAATGAATACCGTCTTATACGAGAATCGGATTCGAATCGGAATTACTTCGGGCAGCTTAAGTAACCGTTTAATCTTATTGCACTACTGTGAGCACGCCTAATAATGCATTTTGGTATTGGCTAAAATAATTGCATGAACACTTTATTTTTCAAAGTCACTAGAAGAGCAGTTGGATTATTTATTCATAAATAAATAAAATAATAAAAAATAAAAATCACTTTATTGTTCCCATCATTCAAAATCACTTATACATTTTGTACTTACATTCTAAAGGTTGTGAACATACAGAGATATGAATTAGTGTCGTTATTTATGAATGGATACTAATATTTAGTGTTAAGATTTTCTATTTTAAAATGTTTATTTTAAATCCTTAATTTGCTTTGAAAGAGGTACATACTATGACGAATGAATTAAAAATCTACACTATCCAGCTATATCTAACTAGCATGCAACTGCCAAAATATAATAAAAAGCAATTAAATTATTAATTGTCAAATGTCATATTATATAATAGTTTCTTAAAACTTACAACCTTAGAACTCCTACGCAATATAGAAGCACCTTTAGAAATCTAATAACTTTTCGTTTGAAACTTTAAGAACTTAATTAAACTCTCTCTCTCTCTCTCTTCTCTTCTCTTCGTAGCTCATGTCTGAGCGTCGAAGCGTACAAATTGTTTCCACCGGTTTCTATCGAGCGCCTATCTTATAACAGTGTACAGTTTTAAGGACGATGAGTATTTCACTTGATCGGTCCATCTGGTTGGTGAACGGCCACGTGATCTTATGCCTTCTGTGATACCAACCACGATCAGCTTCTCCAAGTTCTCATCGCCTCTGAGCATTGTACGGCAATATGATATGATAAAATTATTAAACTCAGAATACTTAAGTATATGTATTAAAATTTATGACTTTTGTTGATTCTAATGCATGAATTTAAAATAGTTGATTATTAACATGTTACGCCCAGTTTCTATATCGCTAATTTGTACGAGTCGTCGATATATATGTAAATTATTTATAAAGTGTATTTGAAAATTGTTGTTTTTATAGCCAACGACCCGTTGATGTTACGTGTAGATATAAACTGAGGCATAAGTTTACAATATGTGGGTTTACTTTCATTATTTAAGGCTGACCATCTCATTTAGCATTTTATATAATATTTATTCTCAGTGTGTAATTAACACTGGCTCCTACGGTGAAGGGCAAATTTAGCAAACTGTCATGGCTTTTGTCCCAAAATTAACGTTGACTTTTATAAAAGTATCTGTTGCAAAAATGTACCTCCTAAAAAAAATAAAAAATTATAGAATGTGTACATTTGACACATATAAACATAATATCTAGTCTAACGAAGTTAGACGAGTTTCATAGCTTTGCATTATTATCTAACACTGCAAATAACAGCCCTTAGAAACGAATCACACTGTTAATGTAGACATAGACATAACATTTATTAACGAAACACACACCCAGAAACACACAAAATAATAATAATAAAAAAAAAGCTAAATAATAATGAAAATATTTTTTTTTCTTTAAAAGAACAAGGTAGGTACTTTTAAGTTTGCAATGCGCGTGTGTTGTGGTTGTACCTGGCCCCGGCTCAGGATTATGCTGAGGAGCAGACTGTTCCACAGCGCTGGTCATTCTGCCAGAGATCACAACAGCTAGTTTGCGCCTCAGTCGCAAAAACATAATGTAATAATACTTAGGAGAAGAAATAATCAAAATTGCTTTACGCGTTTCCGAGGTACACATACAAATGTGCCAGATGTGCTAATTTACGCGTCATAGGTAAAACTATGGTAAAACATATACGACGTAATATATATTGCGTAAATTGAGCTACTTTTGGTGATTCCCTGTTTAATTCAATAGCAGAGAAAGTGCTGTACGAATAACAAGGATTCAATATAGCTTTGTAAGGCAACAGGCAAAAAGCCTGCTTACGTAACGAAGACTGTGTCCGCATAGAACAGATACTAAAAATGCTTCAGAAAGAATAAATAGATAGATATATTTATTATTGTTTATTTTTCAGATACACATGAATTGTTGAAAAAATTCGGGACAAAATCAGACTTAATTTCTTACTTTATGATAAATACCACAACGGATTATAATTTTTTTCTGTATCTTATTCTGTTAGGTAGCTTTCTATGTCTAGGTTATTATTTCACCGTAAATCGAATTCAGTCGTAAACAATAATAATATGGAAAAAGGGAGTGAATTAAAAAACACTAAGTATTTAAAAAATCTATTATAAAAAGCGTTTTGAAACAAATACGTTTTTAAATTTCGTCATTCAATTCGTTTTGTAATATTCTACAGTTACAACTTTATTATAAAGTATGAATTATGGAAAAGCTTTATTTATTTACATAATTACACAGGAAGACTTTAGATCAAAGGGTCGTAATGTCATAAGCACGAAGTAATTTGTAATTCTGAACATCTCGACATTATTATCTCCGACTTTCATTTTCGCTAATAGATATATTAAAATTTATAATCTAGATCAAAACAAAGGCTTATAATGAAAGATTGTGTTAGGACTTATTTGAGTTACATCATTAACCACATGCTATGTATTAAACTTTCCTGTATAATTTAATTTTAATTACCTTATTTATATTGATGGGTTTATTATTAAGAAATAATACCTAATTTGTCAAATCTAAAGACGAATATTGCAAGTGACATTTCAAATTACCTAAAAGGAAAATCTCGAAGCGATATTTTACGAATTTTCTGATCAAGCGTTTAATTTATTTCTGTGCTTATTACTACGAAATTTCGAACTTACGAGTGCGTCTAAAAGGTGAAAATTTTTCCGATTAACAATATTGTTTTCCGGTTACAAATTCATAATTCACGCCGTGAAAGTAGCTGTGATCGTTTCAGATCAATGTTTTACCGAAGACAAATTCGGTGGGTGTCATTAAAATCATAATTCTCGTATGACCGAAGGCCGAATCTTAGGAAGAGTCAGGGAGAGAGGTGTAGACGACTCGTCGGTATATAAACGTACAGATCGTGTGGAGAGCATCATACAACCACGAGACCTCCGAGAGTCAACATGAAAGCATTCTTGGTAGGTATATGTGTGCAGTGAAAGTGATCTGTGACCTGTGTGTGACCCGCTCAAGAGGCTTGCTTCCTCATAGGACTGTGACTCAGTGCACGCGGCGACCGCTACATTTCAGTCGGCGCACTATCACGACTTTTGCACTGACGATCTTTTACACGCAGACGAGTGGATGCACTTGGGTCACTTTGGTAATTTATGATGGAAAGCTTTATATTAATATGTTTTATTGCACTTTAGGTATTAGCGGCCGTTGCGGCTATCGGCTCGGCAAGACCCGAGGCGGGATACAGTTACAATGCGCCTGGAGGAGGAGGTGGCCTAGGTGGTCACGGGGGTAGCATCGGCGGAGGATTCGGCGGTGGCCATGGGGGAGGCTTCGGAGGTGGATTCTCCTCCGGTGGACTCAGCTCTAGCAGCTTCGGTATCGGAGGTGGAGTCGGAGGTGGAATCGGTGGAGGATTCTCCTCAGGAGGTTTCTCATCGGGTGGATTCTCATCCGGAGGTGGTGGTGGATTCTCATCCGGAGGTGGCGGCGGATTCGGCGGCAGCTTCGGTGGCGCCCCAATTGTGCAGAAACACATCTACGTCCATGTCCCACCACCAGAACCCGAAGAACAGCGCCCACAAATCATCTCTGGTGGCGCCATCCCCCAGAAACACTACAAGATCATCTTCATTAAGGCCCCAGCACCTCCCGCCCCAATCGCGCCCATCATCCCCGCCCAGGCTCAGAACGAAGAGAAGACCCTCGTCTACGTGTTGGTCAAGAAACCCGACGAACAGCCCGACATCACCATCCCAACTGCTGCCCCCACCCAGCCCTCAAAACCAGAAGTTTACTTCATCAAATACAAGACCCAGAAGGAGGGTGGTTCCATCGGTGGTGGTGCTATTGGCGGTGGTATCGGATCTGGAATTGGCGGTGGAATTGGCAGTGGTATCGGCGGTGGTATTTCTGGTGGTAGCATCGGAGGTGGTCTGTCCCTTGGCGGCGGCAGCATCGGTGGCGGTCACGGCGGCAGCATCGGTGGTGGACACGGTGGCAGCATCGGAGGTGGCAGCATTGGCGGTGGCATTATCTCTGGTGGTCACGGCTCATCAGGAGTCAGCACCTCATACGGTCCCCCCGGCCAGTCCGGCCCATACTAAACACGCTGAGCGTGCCCCCATGTGATACCTGCTTCGCCGGCGACAAATCTAGTTTATAAGTAGAGAAAAAATTACGGTGCCTAAATGTATTTATGTAAATAGTAATTTTAATTGCCTAATTTTAGATGTACTATAAATATTTTTGCATAAAAATATCGTTAAAGAAACAAATGCAATCTTTTCTTTCACCTCGATATTACTTAGCAAATATTCATTGGAATATGAAAGTGTTGTTTGAGATGACATCTTTCACATCCTTATAATGCATTAACACATCTGAAGAACAGGTGTAGTAAGGTAGAAAGTGCAATCGTAAGCGTGGGCGATCCATTACACAACATCGAGAGTCGTGACCCCTCGCTTGCATAACAGAAAGAAGCTACATCTTTCATCATTACATATCTATATTTTTATTACGTAAATAAAACCCATTCTAAACAATTCAGTTGCGTAAACCTTGACTTTTGAGATTTCCCTTTTATAAATTAGCACATTTTACATAAAGTGAATAAGAAATGTTGAAGTGGGCCATTGATTTACAAAGCAAATATTTAACTTATAAATTTTCCGTTACTTTATCAAAAGATTTGTGGTTCGTTGAACCGAACCACGCGTGTTATGTTATACGAAATATAATACAGCTGTAAGTTTTAAATTACCGAACCTAAAGATGAAAATATATAAGGCATAGGTTAATGTAACATATATGAGAGGAATATTTGTTAGACATAATAAGTTTAATTGTCAACGGAATTACTCGGGGATTTACGGACTGACATATTCTTTAAAATCACAATTAGAAGAATCCTATTGCCTGATATGATTAAAATATACAAATATTTAAATTTCCTATTAATAAAGGATGTAAAATAAAATCTTCAAATATTCCTTTATTGCATTACTTTCTTAGAATCTATTGATTATATATACATTGCCAAAGGGAAAGCCAATACCAAATTCAACAAAAACTTCAAATGAACTCGTCAAAAGGTCACTATCATATTCAATCGTCAATCTCACTTTAGCGTTGTTTTTATGGAGATATTACATATTCATTACAGCCACAATAAAGTGAAGAAACGTTGCTCAATGATGACCATACGATATTTGTAACAATCCACTTTACGAAACATCCGCTCCAATGCTTAAAGCATTGTTCCAATTTCAAATTTAAACTTTTAAGTTCTCAGGCGTTTGATTACGCACTTTTGCATTGTCTTAAATCTTTAATATTATACCGTATACGTCAAGTTTAGGGTATGATTTATACATATTTTTTTTAATTTCCTTGTAGGAGATACTTCACGCGATCGTTTTTACTATACACCTAGAATAGGGGACAAACGGACGGGAGACTTACTGGATGTTAAGTGATACCACCCCGAAGAATTCGGTTGATTTGGCCTCAAATTTCTATATAAGTTTCATATTAGCGAAGGAATAATGATTTACCGGCAAAATTACCTACCTGTCTTTTGTGTTTTGTCGATTTTTGGATCTCGAATTCATTGTTATTATTCATATACATACATAATATGATCTCGAATCTCAAAAAGTTATTGGACTAAATTACTGTTTAACTTGTGGTTAACATCTCTGACATCGTTGACAAATTTAGATGTAAATATTACAGCGATGCTATTCTAATTTCATATAAAATCGCTGTCAAACAAAATAATATGTCAATTGAAAGTGTCTGTACTGTAATTATTTAGATCTTATTATCCTTTCTACTCATTCGAAGTCCATTAATCTTCTTGGAGGCATTAGTACATTATTATATTATGTCAAACAGCCAGCAGATGTAGTTAATTTAAAATCATCATATACCCTATGTATACCATTTTTAATAATAAAATGGTATATAAAAATACTTACAATTCTTAATTCATAAAACAATAATTATTGTCTGTCTTAAGGAAAGTCCAACTTTAAAAAATGAGATTACTCTTAGATCCGACAGAAATTATAACCGGTCACAATAAATAAAACAAAGAAGATTTCAAAATAATATTTTTTAGGTAAAAAAGGAAATCTTAAATGTCTCAGAGTACCAGGAGCGCATAAGTTCCGAGGTAGTTCACAGCGAAAGCTTAGTGACGTACACACTCTCACTATCCGTTGTAGCAGTGCTTTTCGACAACTTTAAGTTCTGCCACGAGATACGAAAGTTCAAATTCTTATGTAATGGGACCGGTCTGGATCCAGTATTTACGTAATAAAGTAACGGAACCGCTATTGTCTTTGGTTAATGACTCAAGAATTATGAGCTTGTACTGTTCGTATTGAATTTCTTGAATAAGTTTCTTAATTATCGTTTTATTATTTGTTGAATAATTCTTACGTATTTGGTCTGGAAAGTAAAAAGTAACACAAACTTATTTATTACCATAAATTATAGACTAATTATTCAAATTAAACTATTAATTCATATTTTAATAACACACTTCTTCAATATATATTATATGCACTATGACATAATAAATGTAATGTCCGTAACGGTGAGATAAGCCTTCGCGTGACGCAGCCATTGTCTCTGAAATTCTTCCGGGAAACAGATGAATATTTAGAATTAATTTCTTCTTGTTACTTAGCAACAGAGAAAGCGACGTATAAAAAGGTATTTTGTATGGATGTAAAGCTACCTCATACAAGAAACAATTAGTATGTGTCCTAGTTTTTATGCAAACGTGACGATTGTATTGTCTGACTTAATTGAGATATTAGTTTAATAGTTACAACCTAGTCTGTGTTTCGACTCTCTCATTGTTCATAGAAATTTTGTTTCGATTTTTAAATTTTCCTCTTTGGTCCTTGGCCTCTTTGAAAGCGGCCATGTTTTCCATGAAACGTCTATTTGTCAATAGAGGACGTTTTACTCTGTAGTCTGTGGTTCGACTTTCATTGTTAAGAATTTGGTTTCGATTTTTAAATCCTGTCTATGGTGTTTGGCGTTCCTGTGGCCATATTTTTATACATTCCGACGATTCGAAGTTTGATTTTTATAGGTCACAATCATTTAAATTTTTTAAATGCTTACACTATTCAGCCAGTATTTTAGTTTTATGATGAAATCTTTTACTACAGATAATATTTAAGCTTTCAAATAGTTTAAATATTAGATTGTTAACGGTGCAAGACTATTGCATAGAATTACACAAGAGTTGAACGAAAGCGGATCTTTCATCCTTTATTTCAAACACGTCTGCCGACATTTCAAATGTGTGTGTTAACCGCAAAACGTATTGTTTGGTATTTGTATTCACTTTCTTTTATTGATGGGAAATCAACTCATTCATATTTACATAATATCAGTGAAATCTTTTTGCTTTTTTAGGTGTAGACAACACATTACAAAATATATAGTAAAAACATCGGTGGGTAACAATTTTTGGGGATAATATAATTGGTCATATTTATTTTGCAAATGGAATCAATATTATAATGAAGGATATATGACTTTATGCCCTGTGTTATTTGTGAACATACTTAACGCTAACGTTAGTTACCATTGTGGTCAAACTTTACTCCGGCCTCGAACCTTTGACCAATGGTTAGAAACGTCATTCACGCTTTAAGCAGACGACTGATCACATCAATGATCAATCAAACGCAAATAATGCACGGCACATTGTGGTGTTAGACTCCTTACAATATAAAAAAAATCAGTAAAAACATGCCAAACAAGAATTATGATGAAAGAATAACTTATCTCGCAAAAACCTGTCTAAATTGTAATCAAATTATCACTATTTCTGATATTTAACGTGAAAGTGAGAACCGTAACGTAATTATCGCTTGTGTAATCCTCAATGCGGTCTTAAATTCAAATATTTAGTAGGAAAAATAAATTGTGTAGCGATATTACGGCAGCGGGCAGGTTCCTAAACTTTTTCTTGATTGGTGATAAGATTTGTTTGATCTACGGTGATATGTCTATTATTTTCTGAGAAACACATATAATATACATACAACCTATAGATATATGTCTATTATCATAGAAGATACTTTGAATTCTCGTTGGGTACGTTTCGTTACGAACTAATTGAAACGCTAAAATTTCACAATTATTTAATAACGACATTTTACATTCCTCGGGTGAATTTTTATTATTTTAAATTAAGTAATTTTAAGTGGAAATATTTTATAATTTTAATTAAAATATAAAAGTTAATAGAAGAATAACCACTGAATAATTATTTAGAACATTGCAACACAATTAATTTGATCTTATTGTAGATTTAAAACAAACTTCTTTCCTTTTTTACTACATTTATCTGAAAATGACAACAATTAAATTTTTAATAGCAAGGTGCCTTTATAGCGTGGGCGAGTATTTAGACCATAAGTTTAACAACAATTATAAATAACTTAACTTATTATTATGACATTACTAACTGATCCGGCAAACGTCATTTTGCCATGTATATCATTTATAATAAAAAATAGGGGTTGATCGTAGAGGGGTGAAAGTTAGGGGTTGTATGTAATTTTTTATGCTGTATCATAAAAAAATAAAAAATAAGTAATTTATCTAAAAATTAAAAAAAATAATTATGGGGTGGACTACCCTTAACATTTAGGGGGATGAAAAATAAATGTTGTCCGATTTATAATAAATCGGTCAAGCCGTTTCGGAGGAGTATGGCAACGAAAACTGTGACACGAGAATTTTATATATTAGATGTTAATGTTCATATTATATGACATAATAAAAATGAATGCCTATTTATATATGGCTAATTGTGCGGATTTTTATAATTAATGTATCTAATTGTACCACTTAGAAAATAAACGTTTCAATTCATTTCAGTATTTAAATGATTAAGGTTTATTCACTTTCATGTTTGCCCAAGGAGAATTTAATTTAAGTATAAAAACATTCGCACTCAGAGTCGTCTTATTTTATCTCAAGCACCAGCGAGCGTGTTTAGGTTTTTACCCTGGAAGCCTAATGAGCTTTTAGTTTTAAGTACATATATTTTTTTTGTATTAGTTTAAGTTTGGCCAATCTAAATATTTAAAAACGTGGCGGTCTTCATGAAGTTGACGCCGAATGAACAAGTGTTTGGGCAGATAGAAAGAAAAATCATCTGTTCACAACCTAGAATATAATCTGTATTACAATTTCATTGGGAAATAGTATCGTTTAATAACAGGTCCTTTAAGTAAGTTCAGTCAAAGGGCAAGTGAATGGTTGTGATCTAGATTACTGATTTGGTTGCAATACTTGAAAGTCTTGAACCGATATCTATAATAGGAGTGAAGATTACCTATGTTAATTGTGATCTCAATTCATATATTTGTAATAACAACACGGTTACGTTTATGGCGAGCGGCCTGTCGGCCCTGGCTCTGGCGATACTCCAACCAAAGAGTTTTGGATAAGAGTGCTTAAATATTCTCTAATATTCTCGTGCATAAGTCATAATAAGTCTGGCTAATTGTAGTTTTAACAAATAGGCCGGGAGATAGTGACACAAAATAGTGGGTCATTTGTATTAGTATGGCGGTTCTTCAGGGGTCTTTAGACTTAGACCCAAAAACATGACGGCGTGTGTCCAGCCTCATTCTAACTACTTTTCAACTCACACAGCGGTTTTCGCATCGGCGGTCGCTCTAAATCAGTCTGAAGCAGTCATTTTATGATTTGGCATTCTAATAAACAATAAACTACAAGCTCCCACCTTTTCAGAATGCCAAATCATAAAATGACTGCTTCACGACTGATTTCAGAGCGACCGCCGATGCGAAAACCGCTGTGTGAGTTCGAAAAGTGAGTTACAGAATCGCAGCTGCACACAAGAAGTAAATAAATCCTCACGAAATAGATACAGAAATCTAAGGCCCGGACCTAAAAGGTTGTAGTGCGATAGTAGTTTTTCATTCATAAAAACTACTTATTATAAACTATAAATTTTATTATAGTAATTGTTTAAGATTTCATGTGATGCACCACATCCTGTAAATGATGGCCTTACATTTTGTAAAACATAAAGCTTGCCGATGAATAGAATGATGGAGAGTTTATAGCCAGTTCTTTCTATCCGTTCTACGCCCTTGATTTGAGAATTTTGTTGTAAATTGATAATCTTAATAGAGAGTAGCCGCCGAATCTGAAAAGAAAAACTAAACAAGAACTCCTTTTTAAACCGTTTTAAGCAAATTCGCAAAATAAAGTTAAAAGCACCCTAATTAAAATAAAAGCTTCGCTTTAAGCTTTAATGCTTTTAAATGTTGTTTACATTTTGTTATAATATGCTTAATTGTTCTTGTTAAAAATATTTTTTATTTCAATTTTTGGGCCTCAGCCTTGTACTATAATACCACCACTATGTGGAAACTGCCCACTGAAGTATTTCCGTACCAATTCGACATAGGGTCCTTCAAGAAAATATCTCTGGCATTGAGAGTGTCCATGGGCGGTATCACTTAACATCAGATGAGCCTCCTGTCCGTTTGCCTATTGTTACATAAAAAAGGAGAGTTTTCAAAGCATTACTTATACTTCATCACAGTATAGTATTGATCAGATACAGTATATAAACACATAATTAACAGGCTTATAAAAAGTTAATTACTGGTCAAGAAAGTTCATACGAAATGTTCTCGTCTGTAATGTCTTTAATTCAATACAATAAAGTCCATTTTCCCACGATTTTAACTACATGATATGATCAGCAAATTGTTTCATACACTTAAATTTCATAATTAACTCTTATTGTTTTAAGATAAAGATGAGAATGGCGTAGCAAATTTCGTTAACAATTTGTAATTTTCGTGTGAACGGCTAGTAGGTAAATTGGTTACGTAAGCATTACATCACGTTGCAGTCCGCACTCTCGCGCAACATGACCTATGACATCTTTATAGTGTTGCCATTTTTTGCAATTATCAAAATCGTTAATGCGTATTTTGAGTTTTACTTTCGAAATTCGAATGTCAAAGTTGTTTGGAGATTATAGTCTATGTTATCTGACGCAATGTTCTGTGTCGCAGATATATATATCATGCGTTCCTCATTGATAACTATATATTTATAATATATTAGTGAGCAATGTTGGCCTAGTGGATTCAGTGCGACTCTCATCCCTGAGATCGTAGGTTCGATCCCTGGCTGTGCAACGATGGACTTTCTGTCTATGTGCGCATTTAACATTCGCTCGAACGGTGAAGGAAACATCGTGAGAAAAGCGGGTTGCCTTATACCCAAAAAGTCGACGGGGTGAGTCAGGTTCAAAAGGCTGATCACCTCATATTTGATTGACAAAATAAACAGATACAGAAATCTGAGGCCCAGACCTAAAAAGGTTGTAGCGTCACTGATTTATTTTTAACTTATTTAAATTATGCGTCACACTTTAAATTTTTTTTTTCTTCTCCACATGCTTATGAATTATTGAGCGAAGCGTGCGAAGCTCCCATGCGCCCACTCTTATGACACTCTGTACAAACACTAAGGCTTTTGAACGGCTTAACCGTTTTTGAAAATTCTTTTTTAAATTAAAGATGGAAAAATTTCCCGTGCTATAGCCTATAGGCTATAAAAACTCAATAATATTTACGAATAAATCACAAAATAAGCGGAAAACAACTTCGAAGGAGACCTAAAACTAAAAAGTCCTTTCAACAAAATCAAATCTTTAAATTAAATGTTTTGAATCTATGTATTTTTACTCATCATTAAAAATTGAGTTGAACACTCGCTCCGCTCAAATTTGTGCTAAAGCGAAGCAGAATTGCGAGCACTGCGGCGTCCTAGTTTTATTATCTGATTTAATAATTGTTTTATCCAATACATTCAATACTTTCTCGTGGTGCCTATCCAATTACTGAAGGTCAGAGGACAATATCCAAAATCTCCCATCGTTCATAACCAATCTAGACAATTGCTTCACAGACTTGACCCTGGTCCATTCTCGATGTTTCATAGCCAAGACTACGATTTTGTAGAAGGTAAGAAGGTATAGGTAATAAAGAGGTAGCATTAGCCCCAATTTTGACCCTATACCCCAATTTTGACCTTATACCCCAATTTCGACCATATACCCCAATTTCGACCATATTTTGATACTGCTGGTTACGGACCACATCGGTCAAGATCTACTCTCTGACTTTCCTCTGTTTAATGATGTGGCATTGTCGACACAATTTAAATCACGATCATTTAGAAATAAATTTAACATAAAATTTAAAGTATTTTAACAAATAATAAACACAGCTGATCATAAACAGACGCCATCTTGCCTGTCAATGAGTTTATGTACATTATGAAATTTGTTTAAATCCTCCACTGAATTTGATTTATCGGTGAAATAATATGTTAACACTGTTTGAAAGCTAAGTGTTAATCTATAAGGGGCATACCATTTTTAAAATGGATTTTATGCCACCGAAAAATTATAAACACATAAACTATGAGGTATAGTTATATATATAGCTAACGACATATGTATAGCTAACGACATTTTGGTTGAGTATAGAACTCCAGTCGAACCAAAAAGGCCGCTTTAGGAAGCCTTTTTAACCTACTAGAAAAATAAATCTTAGCTTCATCCTTATTATGCAAAAAATACTAATAAAAATACGATTTTAGTTAGTCTTTTTAACCCCCCAAAAATAAGTTTTACATATTGGAGGGCTCCGCATGCAGCCCGTCCCGGGCCGGCGGACATCTCAAGCTGTTCACACGCACGCCGTCGTGTAGTCTGGCCAGAATGGAGACGGCGGCGAGGATCTCGTTGTTTTTTCTCCCATATCCTTTGGCTTAACTTATTTTTATTGGAAAAAGAAACAAAATTATTATATTCCGCCATGTTGTAATCTCCGACGTCGAGACTTTCTTACGACGTTGAATGAAGACCACTCGTCCAACCGGAGAGACTGACTGCTGCGCGCGGTAAACAGTCACCGGGCGCCCCGCACATTCATCCTTTGAACTTTGCCAAAAAACCGACACTTGCCCGATTCGCGGCATACACGCTACAGTTTACGCTTGTGAATGTAAATGTGCACGTTGAAAGAGTTGAACGCGCGCGTGTGAACTAAGCATACACGACTGGCCAAGACGGACCGCATATTGCAGTCGGCTACGACTGCTTGGAGCAGTTGTGTTCGACCGCAAAATAAAACTGATGCGAGTTCATTTATAAGATGGATTTCGATGAAGAAACACTGTTTCTTGTACTACTATTACGCAACCGTAGGCGTAGAAGACACCTTAGCGTGTGGATGCGTCCAATACTACAACCAAGAGAACAGCATGGAATATTTCATACTTTGTATCTCCAAATGAGAGAAGACACTAAAAAGTTTTTCAACTACTTTAGAATGTCCGTGGTTTCATTTGATGAATTAGTTAGTATTTTATTTTATTTGAGGGAGTGGCGCGCGGTCGGCAGCAACCGCTTGTAGCGGTCCGTGTATGGTGGGTCCGGCAGCTCTAAGCAGTCGACCGCACGGCGAAACCCGACCGCAGAGCGACTGCTCCGACCGCTCAGAAACTGGTCGTGCGGTCCGTGTATGGCGAATATGTATTTAGTATGGAAACTGCAGTTCGCCGTGCGGCGACCGCACAGAGCAGTCGGTATCGACTGCAAAATGCGGTCCGTCTATGGCCAGCGTTAGGCATTCTTCGCGCACCTGAATCGCACCAATACATCGATTCTGACCCAACTCCGAATACAGACTCGCCTGTCAGATTTCAACTTGGAGAACTTGGAGAAACTGATCGTGGTAACACAGAAGGCAAAAGATCACGTGGCCGTTCACCAACCCGATGGACCGATCAAGTGAAAGACTCATCTTCCTCAAAACTATACACTGTTATAAGAGAGGTGCTGGACAGAAACCGGTGGAAACAGATTGTCCGCTCCAGACGTTTCCTTGCTGACGATTAGTACCTCCTGTAACCTCTGCCTGTTTCATCGCACTAAACTTCACAGAACTTAATGTGGCTTTTAACTAAAATACAGTATTAATATTTTTGGGAGCAGTAACATGAAGGTATAAAATAACAACCCGTGCTAAAGGCAGAGTACAGAAGAAAATTTCCAACTATTGTATAGATTGAGAAATTCAAGATGGCGATCTCTATAAACTACTGTTTACGACTTCACTTCACGTTTGACCTGCATTGATGAAGCGTGTTGATCCTTATTTTGATTTAAGATAGTCATCAGAAACATATCGTATTGCGGAGTGTAATATTTGTTTATTAAGCTATTGCATAGATTTTATCGCGGGCTTTGAGCGCGGCGACTGAATCAAGAAATTCCGTAACGAATATAAAACCTAACACACGATGACGTAATATAGGTGCAGCCAGTACGCGTTAGAGTGAGACAGACTATATAGTCGTGTAAGTCTGAGTCTGGTAGAATGGTAGATTGAATTAATATCAAAGAAAAAACTTGAATCAATATCAAAGAAAAAAAAAATACTGCATAAATAAAAAATAACTAAATAATTATAACTGCATAAGTTGATAAAAAAATGCAATGCTTTGCCGCGGCAGTCCCCGAGTGCCACACGTTTTTTTTATTAGACATCATTATTCTATCTTAACAGATTCTACTAATGTGATAGAACGACACAATACCCACACCGATTATTCTACATAAAAAAATATATATTTATATACCTAAATCTTATAACTAATAATATAGGAAGCAACTCTTGTGAACTCAGCCAGTGTACAAACAAATAGGTCTACCTTAACAGAAATTCTATTTATTATTTGTATTGCTCGCGTGAGTGGTGCTTCGCTAACCAAGTTGGGATGTGCGCGCGGAACATCCAAAAGTTTAGACTTCCGCCTCAGATTTTTACTTGGTACTTAAATACATAAATACACTGACAAAGCAATAGAGGCGTAAACACTGATAAAAAATGTGAAGAAGTCTGTAACTTAAATACCATGATTTCTTCTAAATTTTATCCATAATGAACATTGTGTTAGTTCTTTATAGGCATACATAGTAGCCTATCAGGGACGCGTTCAGGTAGGTCTGTGGCCGAGAAGCAATGCAGAAAGGGAGTGTTAAATCTCCCCTTTCCTAAAATACGTTTATTTCGACTTCTTTCGAAGAAAAGAGCGTACCAATTATTAAAAGGCCGACCACGCACTAGCGAGCCTTCTGTGTAAGTATAAGTGTCCATGGGCGGCGGTATCAGATCAGGTGAGCCTCCTGCCCGTTTGCCTCCTATGATATAAAAAAATCTTGATATCTTCATGATATTTATGGCGTTTCGGAGCCCGCTTCAGCGATTTGTCTTAGTGACATATTAAGTAAATAAATAATATTGTTAATAAACCATAGTTGTTGTATTGGCTCAATTTACATTCAAACAAAGTCGTGCATTGTTTTGTAAACATTATTGATAATAAAACTGCCATTTCTATCTAAAGTATGTATGTATTTAGAATTTTAGTCTGTGTAAAAAACAACAGTGTTGGCCTAGTGGCTTCAGCGTGCGACTCTCATACCTGAGGTCGTAGGTTCGATCCTCGGCTATGCACCAATGGACTCTCTTTCTGTGTGCGAATTTAACATTTGCTCGAACGGTGAAGGAAAACATCGTGAGGAAACCGACATGTCTTACACCCAAAAAGTCGACGGCGTGTGTCGGGCATTGGAGGCAGATCACCTACTTCCCTATTAAATTTAAAAATTATCATGAAACAGATTCAGAAATCTGAGGCCAAGACCTAAAGAGGTTCTAGCGCCACTGATTTATTCATTATTATTTAAAACTTCTTGGTGTATTTGTAAATAATTATGGATGAATATTTTCTCCATTATTAAGTTGTTTAAAGTCATAATTGTATTTTTGTTCTCAGAAACAATGCTATCGTGACAAGAGGCCAAATGGAAGAAAGTCCGCTATATGATCACAAAGAGTTTGAGGTACTTTTATTTACAAAATCTTTTCTCTTATTTATTACATATAATCCTTACATACACTAAAATAATACAGCACAAGTAAAAATCAAAAGTCAAAAATCATTTAATCGTATAGGTAACACAATGTACAGTTATGAACTTCAAAAAAAGAAATGTATATGAAATGCTTTAAACTTTACATTTAGTGCCAGTTCTCAAATTAAGGGCGTAGAACGGAAGAGAAGAACTGGCAATAAACTCTTCGCCACTCTTTGTAATCGTCAAGTTTTTTGTTTTACACAATGTTTGTAAGGAGCTGCAACCATTACACCTTGTTTTATATGACATCTTAAGTAATTAATAATAATGACATAAGTAGTTTTACATTTAGTCAAAAATCGGACCTAAAGTTGAAGTTTAAGGAAGAACTAAATTTACATTTACAAGTTCCCTAATCAACGGCGTAGAGCGCCCGGGAAGAATTGACCAGGAACTCACAGTCACTCATTTTAATCGCAAGTTTAATTTTACAAGAAAATTTTAAGGAACTGCAACCGAAGGACTATTCGTTGCTGTACCTAGAATCGAACCCAAGACCGTCCGCCCATGTGCGTTTAACTAAGCCACGGAAGCGGCAGCCACTCTATAACCGCTGCTTCATCAGTTCGTGAGACCATCCTTATTTATTTCGTAATCCTACAGCTAACAAAAATTATATTAACAAACATCTAAGTACACTAATAGCCAGAGATGGAATACAAAAATATAATAATATTTACCTACAAAAAGGTTCAAAAATTTACAAAAGGGAATAAAACAATAAAAATTATTCAATACATTTAACTAAGTAATACCTACCTAATTTGGCTGTGTTGTGTGATAGTGTAAAAGTGAGGGTATGTACGTACGTGGATGTGGGGAATGCTCATGATGCAGGTGATTTTGCGCTATGGATATTCTTAATACTTCTATTAACACTTAAATATATTTCACCAGCCAGGGGAAGAATGCGATGACTGGGAAGTCAGCCGATCGAGGGTCCATTTGGGTGCTTTAATCGGAAGTGGTGCATTCGGGAGGGTCCATGCAGCGTACCTGGATATGCCTGGAGGAGAAACCATCACCGTTGCCGCTAAAATGCTGACAGGTAGATTCTTAATATCTTATTAAATAAAAAAATATATGTCACGTTCGCGACCCCGTTAGGTCAGTACGTTTAAAAGTAATAATAGGGAGATTTTACTTGCACATTATCCGAATAACGAATGTCCGATAGTGCAAAAAAGTCCTGGAATGGTGGCTGAGGACCAATCTGCGAAACGTTAGACGGCCTCCCACGTGTCTGTGATATTAGCAGAGCACGTACCAGGAGAGTTCTAGTAGCACATACAATAGTTCTATAGTTCCTGATAGTTGTATGAAAGAGTTCTTATTTTGGTTCTAGACTAGAAAAATGCTCATTTATTCGTTTTCTCTCACTCTTCTTATTTTTTTTTTATAATTAAACCTTTTTATTTTTTAATGAGTTGTTTTAATGAGACCTTATTTATCGAAATCAATATGAGGAACTATATAACTATTGTTTGTGGTACTAGAACTATAATTTTTTGTGCTCTGCTGCTAAGTGCTCTACTAACTTCACAAACACTCCTCCCACTAGGTGGAAAGATGACCTGGTGAGGGTGGAGGGCAGGTCTTGGATGCAAAGGGTGGGGAACCGGTCGTACTGGTATTTTAGGGGAGAGGCCTATGTCCAGGTGTGGACGTGGCTGAAACGAACGAAAATCAAGTATCAACTATGGGATTCAAAACATGCTCAAACCGGTTTGAACTTTTGATTAGTGAGAATATACAATCACAGACATTCATTATTATTCTCCAATCTTTGTAGTATATTTCCCAGGAGTGTTCTGATTTATATTACTCAAATAAAGCAATTGTTCATATTATCATTGATATATAATACTGGAATTGATATTAATTATATACTATTTTCTATATTGAATTATATATTTTAAAGAGGTATGTAAGTTTGTTAATAAACTCAAAAACTACTGGTTTACAAAAATTCTTTCACCATTAGAATTACAAATTATAAAAAAACAGCCATGCAAAAAATAGTAAAGCCCAGCCAGCGTGAAAGGATTTAAAAATTTAATATATAGAAGTAGTTTCTATCATGAATATATTTGTTTACATTCCTATCATATAGTATATATCGAACTAAAATAAATTAAAAACAAAATAAATCGGATTTTTAATTAAGACTATATATATATTATAAAGAGATATGATCTGTTGAATAACAACCTCATTAATCTACTAACTTCTAGAGGAATTATATGTATATCTAGTTATATCTATGATTTATAGATCTATTCAAAGCACGATTCAATTCCTTGTCTAATTAGCATACCTTTAAAAAGAAACGCCTAATGAATTTTCAATAGCAATTACGTAAACTAGGAAATGAAAGTCTAGGACTGTATAATTGTTGTCTTCCGTTTGAAGATTCTCTTAAGTTTCAACACTAAATGATGACATATTTGAATAATTTGTAAATTTTTAGTAATAAATTTTTCCAACGAGAGTGTTGTGGGCTCTGGTGTAATTAAAAAAACGTGTGTGTACTTATGTACACGCGTTAGAAGTTAATCTTTTCAACAATTTTATTCTACGTTTGTAGAAAAAACGACACGAACAATAGCACAAAAAAAGGTTTTAAATGCAATGAAAGTTTTATTTTAACGTATTATCTAGTTAAATAAACTTTATTTAAATATCACAAACAAATTATTTCTACATAATTAAAACATTTTTTATTTTAGTATGCAACTTATACATTTTGATATTTACTATTTAATTCACGTAATTGGTTGGCGTTCAGTAGACATGTGAGTTACAAGAGACTAATGATAGCTAAAGTATGATATAAATATTCTTATAGAAACATGGTCTAAATATCGTACAAATACAGCATCATTTATTTATAAAAAAATGTTGACTATAGCTTCAACTTCAGTGTGTCGGATTTTGGTGATGGTGTGCGCGCGCATCGTAAAAATTTACTCTCATCATTTTTCCCTAACGCGCCAAAAGAAGTATAACTTCAAAAACCTGTTCTAAAATAATCTCTAATATCTCCTGTCTGAGGCACATAGTATTTCAAACACAATGGCGTATTTATTGGCCTAACTCAGGATTTGAACTCGACGCCTCACAATATACAAGCTATCCACGCAGAACGAGAACAAAAACAAAAACAAATCAAACAAGTGGTGCTACAACCTTTTTAGGTCTGTGCCTCACTTCTGTATCTGTATCTGTTTTATGATCATTTGTCATTCTCAAGTAAGTGATTAGCCTATTGTGCCTGATACACATCGTCGACTTTTTGTGTCTAACGCCAACAGGTTTCGTCGCGATGTCTTCCTTCACCTTTCGAGCGCGTAATTGAGCACATAGACAAACCCCCCATTCATGCACAGCCGGGGTTCGAACCTACGACCTCAAAGATGATGGTCACACGCTGAAGCCAAGGCCACTCGCTGCTCGCTGAATGAGAACAGTGGTTGTTAATATTGTCGATACTTTCATTTTTCCAGACAGTACAGCAGGCGAAGAGATGCATGACTTTCTGCGTGAGATTGCGATGTTAAAGCACGTTGGTTCCCACAAACATGTTATCCGTCTAGTGGCTTGTTGTACAAGACGACCGCCGCTGATTGCGCTCTTGGAACATGCACCTAGGGGAGACCTTTTGACTCTGCTAAGAGCTGCTAGAGGAAAGAGAAACATAATGAAGGAAGTAGATGTATCCAGTCGTAATGAACGACCATCTGAGGCGGATAGTAAGTACATTACAACTACTATAGAAGAAATATTTTTAATGAAAGTGACACTAAAATAGATGTTAATTGGAAATTCCATCCCACAATTCTTCCTTCATAGGCAATTATTTTAGGATATCCGCTATTAAGTTGTGGAATAGGCTGCCCGACTCCATACGATTGGCTAGCTCTCTATCATCTTTTAAAACTCTTCTGTATAAACAATTCTTAACCTTATCCTATACTGATCAATCGTGACTTGTGTAATTCTTGTGTTTCCTTTTCTTTTGGAAAACACATCGCTATTCGCTGTTCATGAATCTCTACGATTAGCTTTTCGGTTTTCAGTTTGTTATTAATATTTTTTTATGTATCACTTTAGATTAAGGTTCTATATTTTTTTATATAACATTTGGTTCTGCACTTCTTGCACTCATCATGTTTATTTTTTTAGTTTTTCTCTTACTAGGGTTGCCTGGAAGAGATCGCTTATTAGCGATAAGGCCGCCCGTTGCATCCCTTATAATTTTTATGTATTGTGTTATTTGTGTTTCTTTTATTTTTATTGCAACGAAGTATGAAAAAATAAATAAATAGATAAAATCTGCTGCTAGAATCAGTGGGATGGAGATTGGAGTTACAAACTAAATCTTGTTAGTGATTGTTTCGGGTTGGTACAGACATACCTTAAACATAATTGATAAGTCAATCACGATACACAATAGGTTAAGGAAAATAAAACTTAAAACCATGGAATAAAATAGATATTGAGAATTTCATGTTTCATGTTAGTTAATTTTTCGGGCTAGAAATTCTAGCGCCTGTTCATAATTGGTAGGCAAAACGTCGGTGTTTCGTATTTATAGCTTTTTTGTTAAAGGAACATAAAATTAATGTATAATTTGTCCTGCCTACCATGACTAAGTATTTATTTGTAAACACCTTATTTATTTGATAAATACACCTTATTACGTGGGAATACGGACGCCATTAGAATTTATAAGAACTTTAAGTAAAAATGAAACATGACAGTGATTATAATATAGGTTCAGCTAGGTTGCAGTAACTTCAGTATCGCCTGAATAAATTTTCAGTTTTTCTACCACCCAATACAAATTGCAACGTTGTCGTAAAATTAGGTCATTTGAGGTTCTATGAGGGTGTGACAAAGCCAAGCAATTAACTAATGATTCATTGTAATTGCTTTGGCAATTAGGAAAGCTAAGCTTACGCTTGCTACTTTGAAGATCAGGTAATTACCATAAATATACAGTACATATTCCTAACTCAAATCCGGCAACGCACCCACTATAAATAGGTGTCTATGGGCTGCGATGACTGCTCTTTTTGCCCCCCTATTATATTTAAAAAAAAATTGGGGATGGTGGGGTACAATAAATTAGAAACAAGGTGGTAGAACCAGTCTGTTGCACAGATCCCCTTTAACAGAAACGTTGCGCCTACTGGATGCTCTGACGCAATCGACACCTAGTTCGCAGAGTGAGTTCACAGTAGCGATCTTATGTATTTAATATTAAATTGTATTGGTTTAGTACTTAGATAGTGTATGTATTCTTAGTAAATGAATAAATACATTTTACAGCTGAATACACTAACATAAGCGATTCGGATCCGCCGATAGAAGAGCCTGGATATTCTAAATTGTACATTGACTCGGACCAGGAGACCAACAAACACCAGTACGTAGCAGAACCAGCATTACATCTTGACAGCTCTACCATGAGAGATTATGCTTTGCAAGTAGCTTTAGGTATGCAGCACTTGGAAGCAAGAGGAATTACCCATCGGTAAGTGAATATCCAATGCTAATTCTAGATTTTGCGTGTACCCCTGTACCTTTGGAGTTATCCGCTACTTTGATGAAGGAAAACATTATACAGAAACCTGCATGTCCAGATCATCTTCTTGCCGAAAAAATAATGAAACGGACACAGAATTATATATAAATGTTTATTATGAAATATAAGATACAGAAAATATATCACTCATTCCACGTCATTAAATTTGTCTCGGTAGACATCCCTACTCATCGGCAAAGAAGAGAGACGGTGTAGGCAGAGGCAAAAAGCCAGCGTTAAAACTCTCGGTACTCTTTTAAAATATCATCATACAAAATGACTATGGCAAATATAGATAGAGGAAACCAGAAGAAAAGGGACACGGTATATATCCCGTTAGGGTTACGGGACTTTTAACTAGGGGTTAGAAAGAAAGTAAGTCATTCATTCATGAGCGTAACCGTTTTGATGATTAGTTAATCTGTATTAAAGTACTATTAGTTAATAGTTAAATAATAAAAGTATGTTATTATTTCATTATCTTCGTAGATATATTATTCACGTTTCCTCTATAATACCCCGGAAACCCACAATACGATTTTTAAACACTCACGTTTCTAGACTATAATGTTCAAGATCTGTAAAGAGCAGTACATTACCAAAGACAATAGAATAAATGTTCATTGACCTACAAATTTTTTAAAAACATTAATTAAAAGAGGTTTAGGGGTTTTTTTTGTTTGGTTGGGGTTTTTTTTTTTTTTTTTTTTTTTGGGGGAATTTTTAATTTACTTTTCAATTTGTTTCGCATTACCGTAACGGCCTATGGTCTCTTATAATTGATTTTCAACAAGTCTAAAGCACGAATTATTCTTATGTTCTTGGCGTTTTTAATGCACAAATGAAAAAAAAAAAAAAAAAAAAAAGAGGTTTTATTTTTCAATGTTTCCATTACGCCTATGGTCTCTTATAATTATTTTCAACATCTAAAGATTTGTTATGTTTTTGGCGTTTTTAAGCACAAAAGGGGTTAGGACATGATGACATATTTTTCCAAAATTAAATGTTCATATTTTCGCTTCAGGGACTTAGCTGCTAGAAACATTCTAGTGGATGGCGCTGGTGTCCTCAAAGTGGCAGACTTTGGTCTCTCCAGGTCTGGGATCTACGTTCATACAAGATCTCGACCGGTGCCGTTGCGCTGGTTGGCTCCAGAAGCAATTTTCTCATCGCAATACAGTAGTGCCACCGACGTCTGGGCATTCGCAGTTTTGCTGTGGGAAATTGCTACTTTCGGTGAGTAAATAGATACCAAGAAGAAATCTAAATGATTCTTTTTGATCTGAAAAGCTCAGTTTCATCAAAATCGGAGCGGATATTATAACCAATATGCGAAAATAATAAATTTTACCTATATATATATTTTTAGTATATAAAGTTTTTTTCTTTTTTGTCTTGCTTAATATAATATTGCAAAATAACACTAAAACCCCACTAAGGGGTATAACCTTGGTGCCACAATACAAATTTTTAATTCCTTATAAACTAAAAAGTAAAAAAATACAATCAATGAAAACATTACGACAAACAGAGAGATAAAAAACCTTTTTATACCTTCATATTATATCTATCTTATCTATATGAGGTAGACCGTTCTACGTGTACATTCTTTATATGCTGAATATTATCACGCAAAAGATTTTGGATACTATGTAAAAATATGTGCATAGATATCCAAACCAGAGTACATGAATGCATTCGACTCAACCTCCGTGTCATCAAGACACGGCTATCTATCATAGTTCTATCTGCACTTGATTATACTCGAGCCAACATTAAGAAACCAGCATGTTTGAGACCCAAAGGCGTGTGTCAAAAAGAATGATCAGCCTTTACATGAGGAAGATTTACCCATAACTGATGCAACCCGATGCAAAGTCCCATGGGTTGTAGCGCCACTGAATCATTTTTCATTTTGTACTACTTCTACAATATGTCTTCAATATTCTAAAGAGTACCGATTCTTAAAAGGCCGGCAATGCACTCGCGAGCCCTCTGTCATTTAAAAATATATTTTAATTTCAGGTGGATTTCCATACGCCGAACTGAGCAACCAAGAGTTACCAGAATTTCTGACTAGAGGTGGTCGTCTTTCAAAGCCTGCTAGAGCCTCGCTACGTCTGTACCAGCTAATGGAGGAATGCTGGTCGAACGACCCAAGCTTTCGACCCACGTTTACCCAAATCGTGAACAGACTTACAGTCCAAAATCAATTGTATGTGGATTTAGATTGTGTTTTTCCGCCATTCGAAGATATGGATCTTAAAGATGCTTTTCAACCTGAAGACTGAATAGTTTTATTTATTAAATGTTGTAAGTTAATGTGCATTTTTATTGTTTACAAAAAAATGTTTCTACCAAAATGTTCTGAAGAACGCGTTTTAGTGAAAGCTCACCGATGCACCATGCCTCCTGCTGATAGGACAAATCTTTGTTTTTAATTTGTTTTATTATTATTTATTACTTGAGATGTCATGTGGAACATAGTGTAATGGTTGCAGCTCCTTACAAACGTTGTGTAAATCATAAAACTTGGCGATTAAAAAGAGTGGCGGAGAGTTTATTGCCCGTTCTTCTCTTCCGTTCTACGCCCTTGATTTAGCGTATACATACGTATACATAACTACATAACTGGCAGTTAATGTAAAATTAGAAGCATAGTGTACATTGTGTTATGTAGGTAACACACTGTACACTTATGAACGATTGAATGAATAAATGATTTTCCAGATTGAGCATTCTGATAAACGAGCTAGGTTTTAGGAATGCGGATTGTCTAGGATATGCACGACTAAATCAATTTTGCTCATCAGTTTAGGTATTTTGGTAATTTTAATTGATCTTTGCGATCCATTCGCAACGCGTTTATATTTCTTTTTTTTTTTTTTTTCGTCTTCCTTTTTTTTTTTTGATGTTTTTTTTTTTTTTTTTCCCTCCCTTCTCTCTTTTGTTTAATATTTGTACAATATCTCTTCTTGATAAATTGCTCAATAACTATAAAGGGCTTATCACATGAAATAAAATTTGTCGTCCCTTCCTTTTCCCTGTTTAAATCAACGATTGTTCAGGTTCCTTTGCCAAACCAATGTATCAGGTTGGATAGCATTGGCAAGATTTCATCAAATTGAACACAGCTTCAGAGGGACATTCAAGTTTTTTTTAAATCAATGAGGGTCCTTCACTAATTTGACAGTTATGACCTGCTCTAGTGCCCCAAACTTCATCCTATTGCCTGATATTTACTATCATATCCTGATTAAATTTTTATATTGTTATTGTACTTTTAAGATTTTATTCAAATTTTGTAAGTTCTTTTAAGTAATTAATATATATTTTGCTATCCCTTTCTCTTCGTATTTAACAGATTCTGTTTAATATTTGCAACATACTGTTAGACAGATGAAGCATATATACAAGTTTACTTGACTATATATCAATATATAGTGTTGGCCTAGTGGCTTCAGCGACATGTAAATAAAGTCTTGTCATCCCTGAGGTCGTAGGTTTGAACCCTGGCTGTGCATCAATTGCCTTTCTGTCTGCGCATTCGCTCGAACGGTGAAGGAAAACATCGTGAGTAAACTGACATTTCATAGGAAAGTCAAAAAAGTCGACGGCGTGTGTGATGTGATCATGAAACAGATACACAAATCTGAGGCCCAGACCTAAAAGGTAGCGCACTGGTTTTTATTATATATATATATATATATATCTAATATATAATATATATCTAATATATTTTTTTATTTTTTTGACAAAAAAATACATAAAATCCCTAATTTTCGCCCTTCTACGAATAACCTCTATTTTTTATTACTGTAGATAATTATTTTTATTGAACTTAAAAAAATGTTTCCTAGAAATAATATAGGTACATGGCAAAACAAACGTTTGCCGGGTCAGCTAGTAGGTATGTATATACATATATGTGTATATTTTGTTATAATGTAAAGTCAAGTAGTCAATCTTTTTATTTCAATACAAATACTGAAAACTTTTAAAATTGAAATAGCAATAAAAGTGACGCTCAATTAAAACCACGATATTGTTTAAGAAATTTCTTCATTATTCCGAGAACAATGAATGACTTTAAAACATGAGTGTTCTTAAACTAAATATTCGTGAACAAACAAAGTATGTATTAATTTATTTTATTCAAACACAGATGATACCATATTTGCAAACATACTTGCATTAGTTTCATCATCGGGCGGCGTATCAGAATACGAAATAGACCGGGAGATAGTGCCAAAAAATATTAGGTCATTTGTACCAGTATGGCTTGAATTGTTGTGGAACAAATTGACACTCGATTAACTACGAGTGTCAAACGATTTTCAACGAGTTCGACTAACCACGCGATTGGGCCGTTGGTACCAGCCCTATGACAATCATTTATCTTTTTTTCATTGCGTAATAAGACCCCTGAAGAACCCGCCATACTGGTACAAATGACCCAATATTTTCTGGCACTATCTGCCGGTCTAAAATTCCAGACGTATCTCGTAGTTCCACAACTGAGCGTTTATAAGGCAGTTATTGCCGCGCACCACTACTATTTGGAACCTGCCTTTACCTGCCTAAAGTATTTCCCAACCAATTCGCTTAGGGTCCTTCTAGAAAAGAGCATACTAATTCTTAAAAGGCCCGCAACGCCTTCTGGCATTGTGAGTGTCCATGGGCGGTATCACTTAACATCAGATGAGCCTCCTGGCCGTTTGCCCCCTGTTTGTACAGCATTTTATTTCTAAAGATATTCTAACATAATCGATCATAATGTATTTTTGCAGTGTGCACACTTAGAGTAGCAGCTTCATTTTTTATATTATTCACAATTAAAGCGGTTTCAACAAAATGGCCGGATCCAGACGACGACAAGTTGATATTCATTGCGAATCCGGTAGAAGCTGATATGCCGGGACATTGGATGCCTTTAAGTGTTATGAAAATCATACTTGGAGGCTCCACAAAAATGCCCTTAACTACAACGAGGAAACAGCTTAAATTGAAATTAAAAATAACCACTAGAAGTACGACCACTAGCACTGAAGCGCCTACAACTACGACGGAAGCTTGCACTACAACTACTACAATCCCTACCACTTCCACCACTCCTACATCCACAACTACTCCCACAACTACAACCACTCCGACAACTACAACTACTCGCACAACTACAACCACTCCGACAACTACAACTACTCCCACAACTACAACCACTCCAACAACTACAACTACTCCCACGACTACAACCACTCCAACAACTACCACTACTCCCACGACTACAACCACTCCAACAACTACAACTACTCCCACGACTACAACCACTCCGACAACCACAACTACTCCAACAACTACAACTACTCCCACAACTACAACCACTCCGACAACTACAACTACTCCCACGACTACAACCACTCCGACAACTACAACTACTCCCACAACTACAACTACTCCCACAACTACAACCACCCCGACAACCACAACTACGACCACAACTACAACTACGACAACAACGACGACCACCACAACAACGAAGCCGCCACGGAAAACACCACCACGAAGAATTAAACCTGCTACTGATGCACACGAGAATTTGAATGCGTAAAATCACAGTTTTGCCTGGATGAGATTGCTTAGCAGCGACAAGGCCGCCAGTTGCAATCATTTAAATATAATTATGTAACTAGATATAATACTTCTACTCTACTATATTTTACTAGAGCACGTCAGATATTTTTGTTGTTATACTGATATGAATTGTGAATATGAGAAAAGGGTTTTCTTTTTTAATAAATAGAATGAAAAATAACAGTATCAGCGGGTAAAGTACCAAAATCTTCTAATAAAAGTTAATAATATTATATCGTAACACATACGGAGGTTGATTTTTGTTATAATGATCAGTTTATAGCTTATATTTTTGTTATTTTATTATGAATAATTTATAATTAATTAATTGCATCACATTACTATTTGATCATAAATCAAGTACAAGCTTATTACACTTAAAATTTATTTTAAAAAACAGATTTAAAAATCGGCAGGCAATTTGAAGTTTATAACCATTCAATGGATATCAGCGCCATCTATATTTTAGAATCTAAAGCGCATAGACACGCATTAACTAGTATGAACAGTATACATATTGCTTTTTGGGTTATTCAATTTATAGTCCATATGTTAGGCAAAAGATGGCGCTTTTCTAAAGATAATGAACATGAAGCTTTATTATACCGTAGTTTTCAGAAATAAAAATAAGTCACATATATACTCTTTTTTGAAATAGTTATATTTTATTCTCTTCCAAATTACCGCGAAATTGAACGTCATTCGATATCTCAACGCCCAGTATTCTGATGCTGGCTGTGGCTTTAAGGAGAGTGTCTTCGAAGAGAGGAGTAGCGACAAAGGCTGTTCTTTATTTTTAGCCAATCTCCCGTGAAGTTAACGAACGTATTTTTAAGGTTTGAATCGACAATATTCGTATAATGGCGTGCTTATAATATTTAAAAAATGCATAATGTCAGTAATGAAAAAGGATTGACATATTGGTTGTCAAATATTCATGCGTACGTTCAGAAATTTATTTTCTGTAGACGATGGAAAATATACAACATTTATTATTTCTTTTTGTGTTATTATTTCAATAAACTATTTGTCAAGGTAATTACAGATAAGTAATTTAGTTTGTTATTTGTGGTGTTTTTTTTTCATCTCTGTTTTCTATTGGAGGGTGAAACCTAAGATCACCGATACGCACATGCCTTACAGCTGAAATGGAAATGGGTAGACGGATAAAAGATGGACCGCCGAAGTCACTTGCTGGTCCAGAAAAAAGAAACGTGGGAAGACCACAAAAGCGATGTGCTGACGACATAGTAATGGTTTCTGGGTATAAATGGACGGAGGAAGCAAAGAACAGATACAAATGGAAAATTCCAAAAATCCAAAAGGAGGAGGCCTATACCCCAAAGGGGTCCGTACAGCAGAACTCGAACGGAAATAACAGTCACTAAAATCATAAATTAAATTCAGCTAATTAACACTACATCTGTTAGGCGGGACGAAGTATTTCCGAACCAATTCAACTTAGGGTCCTTCAAGAAAAGAGCGTACCAATTCTTAAAAGGCAGGCAACGCACCAGCCTTCTGGCAATGTGTCCATATATCACTTAACATCAGTCTCCTGCCTATGAATTATTATGAATATGAATCGACCGAACTTTTTTTTTAAATCCGAGTTTTTGTGAGAGGCCTATGTCCCGTAGTGGAAGGCTGTTTCCTTACAGTGAAAGGACAATATAAAAATGTACCGAATCAGTAATTTTACTACACAAACTTTTTTTTAATGTAATAGGATGCAAGCGGGCAGGGGATCAACGGCCCATGGACACACATTGCCAGAAGGCTCGCAAGTGCGTTGCCGGCCTTTTAGGAATTGGTACAAAAGGTACTTACCAGTGCGTCCCTATTCACAAAAACTTAACTTAAGTAAGTACGGTTCTTCGCCTCTTTAATGGCTCGCTTTTGGATCCTGTTCACGGAATTTCTCTTGAATAATTAATATTTACAATGACTGTTTTAAAGTTCCTTTGTTTCGAAAAAGATCGAGACACAAAAGACACGGTAAGTGAAATGACAAAAAAATATGTATCTTGAAAATCAATTGTTAGCGTGTTCTAATTTCAAAACGTTCTGGCGCCAAAATTTACTTTTTAAATGGCGACATTCCATTTTCAAATAACGCCATAGCGTAAAAATTAGTTCTTAAAAGGACGTCCGTAAACATTTGAGATGGGACGGTTATATTAGCTGTACTATACCTAATACAAAATACTAAAACGGCTAAACAAGATAAATGTCCGTACAAAAGCTAACAAATTAAGTACTTCATTTCTCAATAATGTTAAAGTCATTTAACTTAAATTAATTCGAGGTCCAAACATTCCAACCAAACAAAGGGCAGCGATCGACGTTGAATTCTTTTGATTTTTTTGTGCGCGTGCGCTGTTCAATTCGCCTCTGTTTCTATCGAAGTTTCTTTTCATTTTGTCTGAAGTTAAAAGGCCATTAATTCACGTTTACTGTATGCAATCACTTTTTTATTTATTATTATTACTAACCCCTGCCCGCGGCTTCGGCTACGTGAGTTTTGTGACATCTTCAACAATAGTTTTTCCTAAAAGTTCGGTAGTTACTGCGCTTATCGCCTTTATACAGACAGACGCGGGTGACTTAATTTTGTAATATTAATGAAATGATCTGTATACATCAACTACTATAGCTTATATCATTTTTACAGTTAAGAATCATGTCATCCTACTTCCTAGTTATCCATCAACAATAGAAAACTGAAGTACGAAAAAAGTTTAGAACAATTGCTATCTTAAAACTTGTTTTTATTAATTCAAATGGCGCCAGACAAGTTTCCCTTATAATAAATACTTCTAATCGTTAAAAATGAAAGATAAAGAAAGGGTTTATAACGAAATCCCAACAAAACAAAACAAAAATCCACTCCACAATCCACATGGATGCCGCATAGTGCGCTTAAATAAAAAAAATTGTATCCGTTTATACATTCAGTGCTTTATTTCAATGTAATAAAGTTTAATTTACAATGACTGTAAAGATAGAGAACTGCATTGTTTGGTTTATTGGAAGTGTTGCTAGTCTTTTATCGATAATAATGTTTGTTTTAAAAGCAACACAGCAAAGCAAGCATTGTATTTTTATAACTGTACAGTTAAATGTACGTGTTTCCTTATGTATATATTACAAACATGAATAGATTTTTATATCTAAAGATTTGTTCTATAAAACACAAATATTAATCTATACCCGAAAGAGTAAAAACTAAAGTGTATGTTACTTCGCTAATTAATACGTAAAAAGAACGTAATTAGTATGTACTAATTAATTGTAATATTTACTTAAGATTTAAAATTGTATTGTCGATAGGCCATAGAGCATCACTCGGACGTATCGCACACGCCGATAGGCCGGTGGCAAGTTGCTTCTCACTCTAACTACACTTCCCGCTCCCGCGTAAACGTCAGTCAGTGACTTTTAGCAGTTGCACAGAGAGCACGTGTCGCTGTGTTAAAAAATATTATGAGCGCGTGGTGAATTATTATTTTGAAAAACTATTATTATATTAGACTAAATCATTTTTAACTGTGATACTATTATAGGTGTTGTGTGTGTAAACAATGGATTAATTTGGTGTAATCACACAATGTTATAGTGATTTTAATGTGTGTTTGTTGGTAATAGATTGTAATTGAGCTATGACCATGGCTAATTTTAGCGTGTGTTTAGTACTGGTACTATATCAACTCTCGGTTGCTTTTAGTAACGAGGCATCTTCGGAATTGTCGGATCTTGGATTGACAGGTATGTTGTTTATATAACTAGTTAGTATCAACATCCAGTAGTATTTAGCGACGACAACTTCTACAATCTTGGCACTAATTTATGTAGAAATTTGCAAAACAGCATAACAACGGTGTTTTAAACCAATAAAAGTCTAAGAAAGCGTTTAGTCGTATTTGGAAGTAGTCGTTAAATAAGTGATTAGCTAATTATCTAAAGTACTAATATTTCTATAGTAATTAGATGATTTTCACATAAAAGCTCCAATATCTTTTTAAATTATTGGGACAAACAATTATATAAAAAAATAGTTTGATTTTTTATCTTCTTACTTACATTTATAACAATAATAGTAGGTTATGTACCAGGATCCTAGTCTCAGAGGAGTCCTTAAAGCAATTTGTTTTAAATTCAAACATACAATATTTATAGGAACATTAAAGTCATGGCTTCCCGATTCCTTTAACCATTGTTTTCTATATATTCATATTGAATTGTAAACATGCCCACAAAAACCAGTTGATATTGTTTTAATTGCAAATATTAAATTTATTATTTAAATTTCTAGATATTTAAGAACTCTGAATCTATTTCTCTCTTAAGCTTGAATAATACTGAGAAGTTATCAACTTTAATTAAACTATTAAAAATAACAAGTTAATGATAATATTGTGATAAAGATTACAGTTCATTTGGTCAGAGTTTATCAGAGTTATGGAAATCTGTGTGATGTTAGCATAATTTTAACATTTATTACTTGTTATGACTTCATTTGTTAATCTTAGCTTTGTTTGTGACAAATTAAATAGTATTAAAAGTTACTATATTTTACTTTGATGAAGGGCAAGAATATACCAATAATTTATGTCTTTTTACTACTTTTTGAAATATTGTCATAATTCTCTAAAAAAAAAGTCTGGAAATTATTCCATGTGTAGCGTATTGGGTACTTGGCCAAATTTCGGCTAGCAGACAGATGAAGTTGTTTAAATATTATTTATTAGAGACTTTCACAGGAAAACTAATTTTTCGTAATGTTTCAACAGTACTCCGTCTCTTCTATTTACGAGGCGATAAAACGACTGATGTTAAAATGGTGTAATTAAACTGTTTTTGTTTAGTTTAGCATAGACAAACACTAGAAGTTATGGCTAAGATCTTCAGGGGCCTTTTGTAAAAAAAAATGATTTTTGATTTTCGAAACGGTACATGGGTAGAAGATAATACTGCGGTGAGGACCAGGTGGTTAGTAATCTTCTAATACCTTCTATAGATGAAATGGACCTAGGAAACTTAGGTCTTTTAAAGTCTATACTAGAACCACAAGCTCCTGTTCTTACAATATCAATTACATCAATTAGTAACAGTCTCGTTGTATCGACTTTACATGCATGTATCGATTGGTGACGTCATAATATCCGATATCCTATCAATAAGATCAGATAAACCGCAGACTTGGCGCCGTGACATCGTCGGTAAACAAACATATGTAATAAATGATTAATTTAAATATAATAATTGATAAAAGAGAGTATGAAAGTTTACAACTACTGGTGGTCGTTGAATTAGCTGTATATTTGTGGAAGCTTCTAGAGAATATACTTAAAATGAGTTTAGCCTGGTCGGAGTACATTAAAGATTTCTTCATGAAACGTGCAAATAGCCCGATTAGTACTTCATTTGTTTTCGTAGAATAATCTCTAATTCAATGTTTTGTCTTCATGCCTCACGCATTACTGCAAATATAAAAACGTGATAATATTTTAAACCGATTAAGATATATTGCATTTATTTGATTAATTAAACGTAGCTTTTGACTGCTGTAAAGTAGAAAGACTTTAGACTGTTAAGCGAAACCTTTAAAAAATTTATTTGAATTTTTTAATGCATATTCAGTAAGTTTGAGAATCGGCTACTATCTTTCAATCCCTTAAGTTATAAGGCCCAAAAAAAATAAAAAAATTTAGATTAATTTTCACCCCTCTACGATCAACCCCTATTTTTTATTATAGCAGATAGTTATTTTTATTGAACTAAAACAATGTTTCTTAGAAATATACATGGCAAAACAACGTTTGCCGGGTCAGCTAGTAGGTACTTAATATATAGTATTAAAATGTGATGTATACAGGAAAGAGATTATGAAAAAACTACTTAAAATGGCGCTACATCCTTTTTAGGTCTGAACCTTTAATTTCTGTATCTGTTTCATGAAAATTTGTTAATCTAATAGGCAAGTAGGGGATCAGATTCCTGTGCCTGACACGCGCCGTCGACATTTTGAGACTAAGGCAAGCTGGTTTCCTTACGATGTTTTCCTTCAGCGTTCGAGTATGTTATATATATAAAAATAATATAATATAATGCGCACATAGAAAAAAGTCCATTGGTAGAACGAGGGATCAAACCTACGACCTCAGGAATGAGAGTCGCACACTGTAACCACTAGGCCAACACTGCTCTAAAAAATCTACTTACCAAAAAAAATACATTGGATTATATAAGTCGTCTATTATCTGTTGCATCTATAATCTCTGGTATATAATAAAGTACTGACGAATATCTTAAAGTATTCGTGCGTATCTAGGGAGCTTAGTTACAACATGTGTGCGACACGCGCCGGGTTTTGGCGCCAGTGACGTCACGGGATTTACATTATACAAAAAAATGTGATATACATTTTAGATCGTTTATATATTGCCCCGATAAACAAAAGCAAAAACTATTTTTTTTCAGGAAAGATTAAGAAAGGTAATCTTACTGGGATACCTACTCAGTACATTACATACACATATATATGTATATAAAATCAAAGCTATTTTTAGGCAAATTTTAAGCTGTCGTTTTTTTACTGTCATACTACCTTTTATGATTATTTGGTAGAATTACAATCAAAACTAAAACTATGTTTATGGTTGTTTCTATCTATTTCATGAAAGTTATTTAGGTAAACGAGTATTACTAACATTGTGCACAAAATAATTTCCATAGAATAAAGACATCCATGTTTTTTTATAATAAAATGTTTTACAAAAAATCGGAAAATGAAGTTATGGAAGGAAGAAAGTCAAAATGACTAGATTTTGTTCCCCGTGGCAAGCGATGTCTGCGTTTTTGTATGTCACCTCTATTTAAGAGAAAGGCGGAGAGTTTATTGCCAGTTCTTCTCTTCTACGCCCTTGATTTGAGAACTGGCAGTAAATGTAAAATTATATATTTAATATATATTTCTTTTTTGACGTTCATAAGTGTACATTGTGTTACCTATATGAATAAATGACTTTGACTTTTTAACTTTTTAAATTCATAGTTGCTCATGATTAGTGGACGGTCTACTCGTTCAGATTCGACCAAGGATTTCGTCACGAGTCCGTGATTAGTCTAATAAATCAATCAAATCATTTCGTTTCGTCTTTTGTTTTATATTCGTACAGGACGAATACAGCAAAATATGTTAATCAATTACGTACGTATCGTTAAATAATTATGTTTTATCCTTAAATAAATTTATATGTGGAATTTAGTTGTAATATAAAAACCGTAAGTTAAAATTAATTCAAGATTAAATTTTTTGCGGATCAATTAAATGTATAACTCGTCTATCCAGTTTATTCAAAGTACGTATAATTTGATTGGAATTCAAGATGGTTGTTTTATTTATTAGATATTTCTTGGTATACTATAAATTTAGAAATAATTTATATTCTTCATATATTAAATATTAATCAATTAAAATAAATGGTGGGGGAAGTCTTCCACGGTTCGCTTCAATATTTCTTTTACGAACTGTGGAATCACTCCCGGTGGGTTTCCCTAGGAGATTAGAGCAAAAACAGCACACTCAAAGGCCGGCAACGCCACTAAAATGTGCCCATGGGCTGCAATGACTGCCGTATTTAGTTAGTTCGTTTTATACTACATACTTTTTAAAATCCTTGGTTTTTTAATTATTGTATTCTGTGACCATATGCTACTGGAGTTGTGAGTAATTGTGTGGCGCCTAAATTCATTAAACGCGGCGCCTCGCACTCGAATTATGAAGTACATACCAAAATGCTTTTTATTCAATTGTATTAAGGGTCATAATCGCTCAAGAGTGGATGGACAGTGCCAAGTGGCAGTGGCGTCAATGGGTCGCAAATTGTTTAGGGGCGAGTTTATGAGCACCTGCCTATTTTTTACGGTGACATATACAATCTCCACATATTATGTTTAATTATTAGTTTCAACCTAAGTAATGTTTAATGATACTAAATAGAATTTTAACCTAAGTGACCGTTCGAGTCTTGTCAGCAAAAGTAAGCAAAGCTCCGAAAAAAATAAAAGTATGTACATAAACGTATTAATTTTTTGTCGGAACCCTGAAAAATGCAATCGTTTTCAAGCAAAGACAATGTGTGGGTAATATGTGTAAGAAAGTAAATAATGACTGTTGACGTAATCACCAAATAAGAAAATTAAAGAACGACGAAAAAATGTACATGAAACCCGTCAAAACTAAAACAGTGGAACTATCTACACTATCAACTGATTTAATCTTTATATTACCACAAATAACAAATGCTGATAAGCAATAAATAATTTAACTTTAGAATACAGCCGGTAACAGTTGCATCTAACTTCCTGTTGAAGCGGAAGTGTGGCGCCTGCGGTCGGCGTAATATTAGCAAATAGAAATATAACGGACGTAACGCTTCGGTAACCTTTTTAGTTAACAATTACCAAAATAATGGACTGCATGGTACGGTAGTTTCTAAAATAAAGTTATAATTCGTCGTAGGTTTTTTATTAAATTATTGCTTAATATATAAACTAAAATCAAATTACCCTTAAGGGGTTTAATCTCGGTGCCTAAAGGGCTACACCACAGTACAAATTTTAAATTCCTTTATTGCGATTATAACGGATTAAACAGTACTTATCCGGAGCGGGATATACGTAGTGGGCTGATCAATTTTAAAGAAAGCATTGTTAGGTGCCTATCTGATACCTAATCCCCTGTTTTGCTGGTAATTTTTTTAGTGTTTTTAATTGATTTTTTTGTAACATTTATGTTGACCAAAATTGTCATATGTATTTTAGATAAGATTGTAAGCTTGTAACTTATACCGTAGATATATATATATATATATATATATGTGTTGGCGAGCACTGGTTGTGTGAGCAGTGTTGGCCTAGTGGCTTCAGAGTGCGACTATCATCCCTGAGGGTGTAGGTTCGATCCCCGGCTGTGCATCAATGGACTTTCTTTCTATGTACACATTCAACATTCACTCGAACGGTGAAGGAAAACATCGCGAGGAAACCGGCTTGGCTTACCTTAGACACAAAAAGTCGACGGCGTGCGTCAGACACAGGAGTCTGATCACCTGCTAGTCAATTAACAAATGATCATGAAACAGATACAGAAATCTGAGGGCCAGACCTAAAAAGGTTTTAGCGCCACTGATTTATTTTTATATACTTAGATAAATAATATGCATTTGAATATGGATTAAATTTTGTAAATTACTTAACGCAAGTTACAAACAATACAATTCCATATTGATTAAGTTTTAATCTAGATCCAGAACTCTCGTATAGAGTATCTATAGACCTTTTTAACGCTAGACTTATCGCATAAAGACATAAGGCGATTGTTCTTCCAACAATAGTAATAACTTAATAAACAATGCGACAGCCAGGCGCCGTTTAGCCTTTGAAGCCTTACCTTGCGCAGTATTTTTACTAAGCCATCCTATTAGCTGGTCCAAAATGAAACTTAAATATAATCTATTCATATAGGTATACACTTATGCAGATCAAATCAAAAACGGACGAAAAGAACTGGCAATTAACTCTCTTTTACCCTTTTTGGTCGCTAAGTTTGACCGTAAGTGACACTCATGTTATCCAACCAGCCATAAATTTATATTTTCATTAATGTATGTCTATAGATTTCACTAATTATATGATATTTCGGACATGGTTAGGGTAAGGGTTGTAGGACTCCTTTTTCCGCAATTAGACTCCTGATTGGTCCGTTGTGCAATATTTCGATATTTCGGACATATAATGCTCAAAGGCGATGAGAACTTGGAGACACTCATAGTAGTTGGTAACGCAGAAGGCAAAAGACCACGTGGCTGTTCAACCAGATACCTAGTTAACCAACCAGTAACCTGTTATAAGAGAGGCGCTGGCCAGAAACCGGTGGAAACATTGTCCGCTCCAGTTGTTTCCTTGCTGACCACGACGTTCAGACATGAGCTACCGACTGAAGAGAGAGAGAGAGATTTCACAAGTGATCGCCTAGGGGATTGACTGTACAGTGTACACTCTCTTTTTTATTATGATTTAGACCACAAAATTAGGGCAAACAAATGACGTATATGAAAAATCAAAACGTAAATACATCCAAACCGTGCGTCATGTGGACACGACCAGCGAAGTCTCGGTGACGGAAGAAATCGTGAGGCACCAGCGTGCCTTAGACCAATAATTAACAGTGTGTGTCAGAAGGCTGAACTAGAACATTAGGTTACACTGTGTGTGTATTTTTCGTTTTTATTTATTTATTTACACTTTATCACCTTATACAAAAACATACATATATAAAAAAAAATGTGCGTGTACTAGGTGTACACACGTAAGAAGTAAAACTTCTTTATGATCTTATTTTTCGAAAAATGATCTACTATATGCAACTTTACAGAAATTCGTTAAATTAGATAAAGTTTAACAAAAGGCTTTTAATATCATAGACATGAATACAAATATTTCATTTTACCTTATTACTACGAAGATTATTATAGAATTTCATTAATTGTAATATAATTATTACTATCATTGAAAAACGTGACGATTTGCTACAAAATTTCTCCCATACGTCGATAAAGAAGTTTCATTCCAACGCCGATAAAGAAGTTTGAATTCAAAAAGCAACATGGCGCGTAACCGAAAAATGTGACGCGTAACGAAAAAATGTTACACTAAATTTTTTTCCAACCTCGATAAAGAAGTTTCACTTCAAAAAAGCAGGTTACATAAGTTATAAGGCAACGGGCGGCCTTATCGCTAACAAGCGATTCCAGGCAACCCTAATATGGAACAATAAAATAAAAATAAACACAAAATAACATGTAACTATAGCTAAAATAATGCTAAATAAAAATATAAACAAAAATTTAAATGCCAATCAAAAGGTTAACTGAGTGACAATAATTAATTATATATATATATAAGTAGTAGCTAATTATGAGTAGTTTTCGTTATACCTTCAATAGGAGTTGAGGAAAATTAATATAAAACATTGTCTCATACATTTGGTTTATGGCTTTGTGTAAACCAGACATTTAAATCTACACTATATCGATATTTCTAGGAACGAGTGGCTTTGCCTTGCAAATCGATCAATCCGAGTCATGTCGCAATGCACTTAATAATCATTATGTATGCAAGATGCGACTCCGAAGGCGACTGGGTACTTGCCAAGCGTTTATATGAATCCGTCTATGCCAGGATGTGTACAAGCTATAGCTTATATATTAGTAGGATAAGTAATTAATATATGTCCTGTTAGAAGCAGTAATAATTTTAGATTGGCTCAATATATTACCTGCAATTGATCAACAATTTGATTTGTAAGTAAATTTTCTGTACTCTTTCCCAGAATCTTATCTAAGGAATCCAGAGTTTAACCCATTTATAAAATGCAACGCAGTCGTCGGCTGTGTGTATGGGTCGCAGGCGCACCTTATGCCTTTTTTAAAAGATACATGATTTTTGTTATGACTTATTTTATGTTATCTAAAGATATACGCAAAAATTTCCCTGAATGATTATATCTATAAAAGGCCAGCAACGCACTGCGAGCCTTCTGGCAATGTGAGTGTCCATGGGCGGACATCACTTAACATCAGGTACCTACGCCTCCTGCCCCTTAAATCTATGAAGACATCATTGAAATTAGTTGTTTTATTTATCTAAGCGTACAGTAAAGTTGCTTTATTTGGGATAACAATAGTTATAATTTGTTACCTTTATATTTCTATACATAACCACATTTACCAACTGACATTTAGAACATGATTTGCCCTGTAAGACACAAGTAAAAGACAGAAGTTCCTGGTTTTATTCAACATGATCACGATCCGATAGACACGTAGAACATAAGGTTGTGTCAACTTTAACTGTCAGCGCATTCGAATTTTGAATATCAATTGACAGATAATCGATATTCATCGCGGACATCGAATAGATAATTGAGTATATAGTAAAACTCTTCATTGTTGTCTTTGTTTTTTCCTGATGCTACATATTGTTATGATATTCAATATGTCTAGTCTAGGGATTAGGGCTTAATAAATCAAAAACTAGGCGATTAATAAAAAATAACATAAATAAGTGGTAACGTTTTAGTCTGGGCCTCAGATTTCTGTATCTGTTTCATTATCATTTGTCAATCTATATCATTTGGCAAGTAGGTGATCTGTGCCTGACACACGTCGTCGACTTTTTAGGTCTAAGGCAAGCCGGTTTCTTCACGATGTTTTCCTTCAACGTTTGAGCGATTGTTAAATGCGTACATAGAAAGAAAGTCCATTGGTGAACCGGGGATCGAACTCAGGTATGAGAGTCGCACGCTGAAGCCACTAGGCCAACACTGCGTTATTTGTATAGCTTAGTTTAATCAGTCGAAAGTGCTGCAATTGCTTTCTCGATAAAAAGGAAGTAATACTTGTAAGTATCATGTAGCAGTGGCAATGAAGATTACAGGTAAAGCCAGGTGGCATTGTTTAAAAATTTGTTTTTATAGTTGCTAGTAAGGAGGGGCGATAATTTTCGTATTAAATCCGATTCGTTTTTGACCTTGTCACACAGAATCTTATCCTGAGATGTGGATTGGAGCCTATATTAGCCTGTTTAATAATTAAATGTGTGTATTAAAACTAGATAAACACATGTTACCTGTATTCAAAATATTATCACGCTTGTTTTATTCAATAATAGCCGTGATAAATTAGATTGAATTTGTTTTAATCAATGTTCGGATATAAACAGTGCTTTCAAAGTATGTAAGTTTTATCGGAATCTTAAATTAATAAGTATAATATGAATGTGAATTTTATAAGACAATATATCACCTTTAAAATTATTTTATAATATACTTTATTATGGCTATCATAAATTTATTAGAATTCGTCAATGGCCACGTGTGCGTGGGCGCAGTTAATTCCGTTGTTTCTGGTTTGTCTACATTTCACTGTGTCAATTTCACACCTACAGTTCATAAATTCGTAATCCTGTTAGTGTCGTGGGAACTTTTAAAAAATTTACATAAAACCATAAAAATAGAATATCTTTTTTTTAATATATTTTTCGTATACACTGTCGAAGTATTAAAATCTTCTTCTGGTACTTTATTGCTAAAGGTTGGCTGTTAACAATTTGAATTGCCGGGTATTTTGCGCTGGGCTAAACAGCTCCTTGGCGGATATGATGCCAGTCCACTCCCGTACGTCCGCAACCACGACTTCTTCCTTCTCTTGCTTCTTCTTTTTTCTCACCATTGTCAGCTGCAACAAGTCGTATAGATGAAGACGCAAAACGAGTCCGAGATATGAGAGTTTCCGTATTTTAACACTCCCCATAAACTTTCGTGTCATCCAGATTCGTTGAAGGACTCTTTTGTGACGACGATGCGACGCTAACACCATATCTCAAAGGCTTCGAGGCGTCTTTTTGTGTCTTCTTTAAAAATGTTTAAATAAAAAAAACTAAATTTTTAAATTTGGAACACTTAGAATTGTCGAATAATAAAGGATATTCTATGGTCGGACATTCTTTGTTATTAGAACCTCTTTTAATTCAAAAATGGAATACAGATTAAACATAGCTACATAGAAGTCATATCAAACGAACAAGTATTCGATAACGGCTCATTATATTTGATTTGTGTCAATGTTTAATACTTTTTATAATCTGTTGAACCAGTCAAGTGATATGATGCCTTATTTATAGGCTTGCTACTGAAATGTAATCGAAACCAGTTTTAATTTTAAAGGGAAAGTTACTTTAAGGGCTACATCGATCGAAAAGCAAATAGGAATTTAAGCTGTAAGCTCCAGGACCTCAACACTAACCTTTTATGGTGCAAATTTTGTATGCGTCCAACTGAGTCAGATAATGTTTTGACATGGTTTGACCTGTTAGCAGTAAATTGGGTCACTTTCACTCACTCACACCTCTAGATCTGCTATCCAAAGTGGGACTTGGGCTCCGAAATGAGAAATTTCCGCTTGGTGTCCAATATTATTTCCCGCTAGTAGTTTTGAGTTGTAGCATGTCCAAGAAACGATTCACTGGCTTAGAGCCACTGTAACTTTGATATAATATGCTATTGTTATAACGCAAACCCTTTTAGCAAATTTCAATATTATTTAAATACGTTTTGAAAAACTTTGATTATATGAGCGATACTTTTATATGAAGGAAAGCATCGATAACTCTATGTTTATTTATTTACAATAGCCAACGCTCGGCACACTGATACAATGGCACTCAAGAAAAACAAAATACAAGATTGAATGTGACAGACTCTTATAGGCATAACAAACACAAACATATGAAACTAAAGGAAAATTTATTACAAAGTGTGAGGGCAGCAACTATATATTATATCCAGACATATTTTTTTTAAAACCTGAGGTGAATATTTGCGCATCGCCTGCCCCCGAAAGTTGCAGTGGGTTCCATACACCCACACGAGAATCTCTGCTATTCAGAGACAGAGTGAGCAATACCCACTAAAACCACCTCGAAAAGATCCTACAAAGCCGCGTTACAGTCGCTCTCGCATTCTACTGAAAAGCATCTACTACTACTTGAGGCATAATTGTTACGCTATGCTACATAAAAGGTAGGAGATGGCCATATTTTCTCCTATTTATTTCGCGTCTTCTAACCCTAGGATTCGTCCTAGAGCGCGCCCTCTCTCGTTCTGTTGTCTCCTGTAGAATTTCTTGCTCACCACTGCATTCCATACATCGTCACTGCCGACCATTATAATAATAATAATTCTTTACTTTCTCCCACATAACATTTGAAAAAAACAGTACGATGACAATTAAGAAGGTATTGGGAGACTGGTTTCCAAGCTAGGTAAGAACCTGTGATATGGATAACCAGGCTTCCATTCCACAGCAAAGTCATACTGAGTCATGACAAACAAAAAGTACATATATGAGTAGGCAACACAATTTAAAGTAGTATTTGGAATGTATATCCAAAACTACTATGGATATTCTAGAACCAAACACGTAAGTCTTCTGATCTACTAGTCCGAAATAAGGCCAACTATATGGTATGGATAGCATAGAAAATTTCACGCACAAATTGGATGATAGCTTAGCTGCGTACCCGTTATTAATAACTTGAAAGGCGCCACCACAATTATCGCAGTCTGCAATCTGCATTCGTTATAATTAAATTATAATTATTGCACTGAAAAACTGACAAGTACGGACGAGCTGATTAATGTAATGACTTTATTATTAAAATATTCATATACAAGTGTAGAAGAATGCGTGTAATAAGTAAAAAATATATAAAGTTTGACGCATAATTAAAATAAAAAAACTTGTGTGTACTTATGTACACGCGTTAGAATATACTTCTTTAGCGTGACAAGATAAAAAAGCTTTTACAAAATTTTTATTCTACGCTTCACTAACAATAGAAAAAACTAAAATGTTGACTATAGCTAACTTCAGGGTGTCGGTTATTTGTGACGGTGTGCGCTCGCATCGAAAAAATTTACTCTCATCATTTTTCCCTAACGCGCCAAAAGTATAACTCCAAAAAATTCATCCGTGGCGCTACAAGCTTTTTAGGTCTGGGCCTCAGATTTCTGTTTGTCTGTCTGTTTCAAGATCATTTGTCAATCTAATAGTAAGTGATAAGCCGCATGTGTGTCACACGCCGTCGAATTATTTCACCGTTTGAGCGAATATTAAATGCGCACTTAGAAAGAAAGTCCATTGGTACACAGCCGGGGATCAATCCTACGACCCCAGGGATGAGAATCGCACGCATACCTACATAAATAATATTATGACAAAACACGTTTGCCGGGTTAGCTAGTATGAGTTACATATATTATTTGGGCTAATGTTAACTTAAAAACTCGTTACCTCAGATCTCGATAATTAAACTCGATAGATCACTTTAGCCGTCCAAGTTTAGTACTAATTTATCATGTTTTATTCATGCAACAAGAGCTATAATTGCATGCGTCATCCTGTAGTCGCCCACGAAGCTGCGCCGGCGCCGTGTTTGTCAATAACAGCCGGTATGCAAATATTACCAGTTTATTAATTAAAATTACGCTCTGACACTTTCTCTACCCTCTGAATAATCAGTGGCAGACAAAGGGCCGTAAAACTTGTCACTATTAAAAACAAAATGCTGCTGTGGTGTGTTATTAAAAAAAAATACCAGCAAAACAGCGGATGAGGTATGAGATAGGCACTTAACAATGCTTTCTTTAAAATTGATCAGCCCACTACCGAATATATCCATCTCCGGATAAGAACAGTTTAATCCGTTATAATCGCGAAGAATTCGAAAGAGAGGTGCCTGAACTCCTAGACTATATGACTCCTACAAGAACGTAACACCGGCTAAAGATCTCCGATGGTACAGTGATATTAAATTTCTGATGCTACGCTGGTGGTACGGGTGTCTATGAGAAAATCCTGTAACTTTTTTCAAAGCGTTCATATAATGCTACCGTATTAACACGGCGCACCAGAGCGTTATACAAAATTGTTTTAGTCTTACGACGAAAACAATTTTACATTCCGTTTAAGAAACCCGAGAATTCGTGCGGTTGTGGTGACTTTATTAACTTGAGATATAAACGTTAATTTTCTGATTTCAGATTACCGTACTTGTAATTCTCTACATTGTTCTATTGTGTTGTTACTTTCACGAATTATTTTTAATTTATTCGTATCACAAGCGGTGGTTTTGTGATAAATTTAATGACAATTCGCACGCAACTGTAACAGACATCTATCAAATTTCATATTGTTTTATTAATTACGCATTGCTGTTTCATTATTTAGTAGATATGAGTTTATATTTTCAGCGAAATAATTAAATCATTCGTTAATCATTACAAATTGTTTTAGAATTCTAATTTTAATTTAACTCATTTTTCAAAAAACATTTAAATCATTATCATGGTTATTTTATAACAGTAACTGAAAATAAAGAGAATATTTTTTTATGTTATTAAAAACTAGCATGTTCCGGTCAGCATGTCATAGCGCTGATGGACAGCTGTAATATTTTTCAAAATAAATTTAGCGAATATCTTTCTGTTATAATACAAATATGTATGTCCTTTTATTAATATAAGCAAAGAAATTAATATAAAGTAATTAAATCCAGCCAATCCATCCATACAAAGCTACAACTGTAGTTAGGGAAGAAAAGAATACATCATTAAGAAGAACTAAGGTAGCAGATGTTACAATAAAAAAAAAACTTAGGTGCAACTGGGCGGGCACATGGCAAGAGGAACAGAAGAACTTAGAAGGTCTATCCAACCAAATTAATGAAACAGCAGGTACATGGCTGAGAGTGGCATCGTGCAGACAGGAATGGCGGGATTTGGAGGCCTTTGCCTGAAAAGCTTTGCTTTACCAAAAAAAGTCACACAGATCTAGACACTATCTGAAATAATAATAATTATTATTAATAATTTAATCCAATTAAATAAATAATTAGTTATTATTTATTATATTATTAAGTAATTTCTTTATTTTTATTCAAGGCATTTTTTACATTAATCAAAGTACGGAATCGAACCTAAACCGAAATGGATTAAGATCATATAATCCTGAAGGGTGTTATTTCTATATTTATATAATATTAATAAATCACAAGCCACTCAATCCATCAACATAAAACAAACATGTAATATAAAAACATACGCAAATACTTAAGGTGTAATAAATTTCAGCTTGGGTCAAAAGCCAGCCACCTGACATCCCATCTGATTGCCTCTACAATGCGGCTATACATTACTGGACTTAATTATCGCTTTACCGGTTATGTATCTGGCTTTTAAATTATCCAATAAACTATAGAGTTTCCCTATTGTGTTGTTTGTTTATTATGTAACGGTATTAATGTGCGTCAATAGGCTTTTTGTTTTTGGTTGTTTCAAAGCCGTAAATTATTCAAATTGCCGCATAATGCGTACACAAGATATAATTAAGTTAGAAGCTACAATACTAGTTATGGAAAGTACATTTACCCTGTAAACAGCAAATCGCGAAGCAAAATATACTTATTTATTAAAGTTCACCGCATCATACATAATGCTGTATCTACAGTATATGTTACAACTTACAAGCTATCTTTTCTACAATTATGGTAAACATGAATGTTACAAAAAACTAAAATACAATAAAAACTATCACTATGCATACAATTTGATCGGCCCACTACCGAATATGTCAAGCTCTGCATAAGTAGTGTTAATTTCATTATATTCGCGAAGCAAAATAATTATTATATAAATAGAAACTAGAACGGAAATGCAAAAAAGGTCAATTAAATTAAGCGTGTCTATTAGAATGACCTACTCTTAGACATGCTATGAAAAGTAGACATCCTTGGCTTTATTAAAAGACAAAAAAAATATTCGAAATAATCGAGTATTAAATATACGATTAGTTTTAAACACTGGCAGAAAAGGAATCGTTATTGAGTGAGTAAATGATTCAACAAAACATTTCACTCAAAAAGAAAACGGAAATATCAACTGAAAACAACATCACAATTTTAAGGATGTGATTCAGTCAAAACACTTTGTGATTCACAATAACGCTCTCCCACTTTTACGGCTTGCACACGTTCCTCAAAAGTAATAATTTTAAAATACACATATTTTAGTGTAATCAAAGGCAGCGGATGTTGCTGGAGATAGCGGTATCAATATAACAGCTCTCTGCACCTAATTCCCACTTTCACAATGTTCACCAAGTGTGAAACAATCCACACGCTGTTTTTGTATTTGATTTTACCCTGAATTTATTGCCGCTACACAAGTCAGTCGATTAGTCATCGCCAGAGTATTATTTTAATTCTGCTAACAAGAAAACGCTCAACATCACAAAGCCAATGCACTGTCTACGAGATTAACGCAAGTTAATTGCCCACGATAAAATGGGCTCGAAGTGGCATCTCAAATGCATTTTGGCGATAAACAATCGTCAAACAGTGAAACTCAATTAAGCGGGCGTCCCGTTATCGGACACAGCGAAGGTAAAGGACAAAAAGGACGAAGAGACAATCTTGCCTTATGCTCTTATCGTATCCACTCATTTGTCGGCGACATTCCGGGAATTGTGTCGGCGGATGGCCTAATTGACTTGGTCGCCTACACTTCATCATACAACCATTAGGCTAGACCCTTTTGTTCTCGACAAGTCCCAACAGGTACAACTACCTGTACTAAAATTTGCAAAAAAAACATTTACCTGGACTCTTGAAATGCCTTTCGAGTGATCGTGTATTTTGTTTATCTAAGTAATGTATTGTTCCGAGGGCCTGGTGGCCAATTAAGGTAACGCCATTAAATTGTCATAGAATGATTAATCTCTTATAGATATTGGATTTGTATTAAAGTGGCTATCAAATCTACACCATAATAATTGCTGTCGTCATCTCTATAAAACAAATGTCGTTCATTAATATATCGTGAACAAAAAATCTATGTTCTACTATAATGTTTGTCTATTGTTTATTTTCTTCTATTGTTGAACGATCAATATTTGCTGTTCTGCTTATGACTCATCTACCTGTTAGTGACATTTTTAATGGCACTCCATCACGTTGTCACGACATTACTTGAAATACCAAGATGCTCATTATTTTAAATGGATTTCAAGTGCTTACTATCTTCGGCTTGAGTGCTTGAGACTCAACAATAAGAACAAATATTTCCGATATTTCTAATCTATGCTTGGGTTTTATTAGGACTGTTTTAGCGTTATCAAAAAAGTGTTTCATAAACTAAATCTACTTTGTTCCTTTGATGTCACTTATAATCTTAAATTACTTAAGCACATAAGTTTCCGTTACCTAAAGACATCCGGCGACCTGTAAATTGATCCATGCATTATAAATCTCACGGGACTTCGATATGGCTAAAAGCATCACCGGAGGAGTAAAAATAGGTACCGGCTAAGTTGAAGTTCGTGTCACTTGATAAGATTGTAGTTTTTGTAACGAAGGGACAACTTCTAAAGATAGCGGTGTGGAGAGATAATAAAATACGAAAGGTACCGGGATTGGGGCGTAGCCTCTATTTAGATAAGTACGGGTTTGTTTGTCTGGACTGCAGCTTTGAGATTTTTGCCGCTATATTTGATTTTTTAACTCAACAACGCTGATTACCGGTATTACATAATACATTGTAACACTCCGTTCGTATACAAGTACTGACGGCTGGATCACATCTGTTATCAAATCGATGTTTATGTTTCTTTCGAACGCACCTGTTGTGTTCTAAATTCAAATTACAAGTTTCATCACAAATTGGAGAAATTTATTCGTTAGTTTTACATTTATAAGCTAATGACTAAAGCATTTGCATTTGTGTTTTAATTGCTTCGAGTTATTTAAGCTTAAATTCCTTTTAATTTTCGACGTGCTAGTTGCAATGGCAACAATAAATCACTTCAAGTTTCTCATATGCATTGTCGCAATCACAACACTATTACCACCCAATAGAGTTTCGTTTTATTTGAATTTACAATACTTTCTAAGTATCGTAATGAATCGCTACGGTTGCTTGAGCGCATTCAGACCCCGTGTTTTCCAAAGCGTTGTATTTATTTAAATGTATCTATGAAATTAGCTTTTAGCGGCTTGTAATAAGATTCATAATCCGTTGTAGACGATCATCCTCAATCTAGAAGTGCACGAGTATCCTTACCGCCTCTGGCGCCGGCGCCGCACTTATAGCGCTATTTTTTTCCCGCGGCTTACCACGTTGAACTCATAATTTATTCATTAAATCGGTAATTTATTCGTCTTTTATACAGACGGTGTATTCTAGTTTGCGACTATTATAGACATTTTTATTGTTTTCGTGTCACGATTGGCAGTCGGCGCGGCGTGGGTGCGCCCTATCATTTTATTGGGCTGTTGCGTGTTTAGAAGTATGGGAATCTTTGTAATTCCCTTCATAGTATTAGTCACGAGGGCGCGACCTTTTGGTCATTTGAATTCGATATTTGAATAAACATAATCATTGATTATAATCTTGTCTTGGTATCTCTCTCTCTTCGTTAGCTCGTGTCTGCGCGTCGTGGTCAACTAGGAAACATCTGGAGCGGATAATCTGTTTTCACCGGTTTCTGCCCAGCGCCTCTCTTATAACAGTATATAGTTTTGAGAACGATGAGTCTTTCACTTGAACGGCCCATGTGGTTGGTGAACGGCCACGTGATCTTTTGCCTTCTTCTGTGTTACCAATCTGTTTCTCCAAGTTCTCATCGCCTCTGCGCATTGTATGGCATATGGTAGACAGACGATTCCGTATGCGGAGTAGGATTAAAGATGTATTGGTGCGCTTCGCAGTCCACGGTATTCTTAACTTTCGCCTCCAGCAGCATATCTCAAAGGCATCATTTGCCTTTCTTGTCTTGGTATAATAAAGTTTTTATCTTGTGTTTAATGTTAGGTTGTGGTAAAGTGTTCATAAATAGACTTTGTGGTTTAAGTGTTTGCTGTGAATACGCAATAGCATAAACCATTACGAGTTGTCCTCGACCTTGCCTTATTTTGCTTGTAACTATAACTAAGCACTACATAATTATAGTTAAAAGTGGACTATATGGATGATATTTTGAATTTTCGAAACTGATACACAATATTTGTGTTACATCTTATTGCTGTTAAAAAAATTTTTTGTCCCGAATTAAGTTTGGTGGCGGGTCTTGTATGGATATGTTCAAAAAAACACTTTGTTTGAAGCTGGGTAACAATTGGCTTTAATTGTTTAAAATCATCTATAAGTTAGTAATATTAGAGGAAGAAACTAACTTGACTTATTGAAGAGTTCGTAAATCTAAGTTACACATGTTATTGGACATTATCGGAATCGAGAATGTTAAGTAACAATTATTTATAAGAGTGGTAAAAACTAAAGGGCTCATATTGGCTTCAAGTGTGCGATGATTGTTTACATTTTGTTTACGCTTCAATTAACTAAAATATATATATTTAACTTAACTAAGGTTACATAACTCCCGTCTTTAATGAAAATATCTTAGACTATTTGACTAATGGAAAGATAAATTTATGTTTTTAACTATTTGGATATGTCAAAACCACGCGTAGAACCAAATATGTTCATATTTCATACTATTTATAACTGGTAGATCAATAATAGAACGTTCTACTGTTTGAGGGGTTCAACAGGTCGCCATTTTATGAAGACCCCTCGTTTATAAACATGTGTTCGTTAATGTGGATTCTTTGAAAGTCTGGGGAAGGAAAGGGAGGTCTTCAAGAGTGGCTTTCAAAACAGTGGCGACAGATGTGAATGTAAACGACAACTGGAGTGACAGCAAAAAAGTGATACAAAAGCTGAGTTTTTGTGTTTTTTTCTTTGTTTTCATGTGTTAGATGTATCACGGATCTACTGAAATTTAAAAAAATACGTTTATAATAAAAAAATAGGTTATTAATTTCTTTTAATGTTAAAAAAATTAAACAACACCGGCTTGCCTATAATAATAATGATACCTAAAAAAGGTTGTAACTTAAGTCTACGTTAAATTGAAAAGTACTAGTCTAAAGTACAGAGAGCAACACAAATATTTTCCAGCATTTTCCTTTACCTCATTTTGCTGACCGTCTAACATCTGCTTATTTATAACGGCGAGTGGGTTGTAAATCAGAAGGCTGTTTATACGTTATAATAAAATAAACTAAAGCAATAATAGCACTCGCTGCTATGGGGAGGTATTTTTTATAGTGTAAGAGCTAATTATCTCAGTGACTGACGCCATTCAAGCTGGAGACTGTCGGGGATGAATAAACTGGTGTTGTAATGGCGTAGGGAGCATCACGATGCTCAGAAGTGAGCAACCGAAGGAGAATAGATAATTAGAAATATTGGTCTCATAACAAGGACTCTCCATGGTCACGTTATTCCGCGCACCACTACTATGTGGAACCAGCTGCCCACAGAAGTATTTCCGAACCAAGAAAAGAGCCGGCAACACACTTGCGATTCTTTTGGCATGTGAGTGTCCATCGGAAGCGGTATCACTTAACATTAGATGAGCCTCCTGCCCGTTTGGCTCCTATTACATAAAAAAAAAATATTCCAAAGAGGTTTAGGACCGACCAGGGAAATATATATTTGAGTACTTTACGAAAAATATATAATTTTAAGACATAATAGAGAGAGCAATATTAGAATAGAGTTTCAGTACGTGCGGAATAAAGACAAAAAGACGAATGACAGCTGTCACTCGGCTAAATATCAAGATTTCACAGAACTTCAATGTATCAATATGCTTATTTTTAAATATAAAACAACATTTTAGTAATTACTAATTCAAAATCAGTTATTAAACAAATCTTTATAAGTGATTAGCTCTCATACTATATCTATAAATATATAGTAGTTATAGAAAAACTGATTTCTAAACATCCTGTGCTTGAAAGGATATTTTTATAATCAGCTAGACATATACCGTAATGTCAATTAATATTAAATAGCCATTATTATTATTATTTTAACCCTGAATACCCAGTAAAATATATATATATATATATATATATATATCTAATATATAAAATTCTCGTGTCACAGTTTTCGTTGCCATACTCCTCCGAAACGGCTTGACCGATTCTCATGAAATTTTGTGTGCATATTGGGTATGTCTGAGAATCGGACAACATTTTTCATCCCCCTAAATGTTAAGGGTAGTCCACCCCTAACTTTTTTTTTTTAATTTTTAGATTATTTTTTAATTTTTTTTATGATACAGCATTAAAAATACATATAACCCCTAATTTTCACCCCTCTACGATCAACCCCTATTTTTTTATTATAAATGATATACATGGCAAAACGACGTTTGCCCGGTATATATATATACATATACATATATATTATAATTCTTCTGTTATAACATTTGTTTTAGTTACATAACCTAACTTAATCTAATACATCAGATGTGCCGGTTTTGGTGATCAGCTTTTCCTGTCAGACATAGGCCTCTTCCAGCCGCTTCCATTCTTTTCTAATGCTAGCTGTTGTCCAAGTTGTGTCTCCAATTCTCTTTATATCGTCTGCCCATATCTTTCTCTGTCTTCCTCTTTTCCTCTATCCACCTCGTGGTTGCTATTCTGTAATATTTTTTGTCTATTTCAACCTGCTATCTCTCGTCATTTGCCTGGTCCAGCGCCATTTCAATTGCATTATTTTCTTTATAATGTCCTCTACTTTGGTCGTAATTTGTTATTTAAACAAATATAAGACAGGCACTCTTAAGCACCGTTAAAATAATAATTTTAATATGTATGTAATAGATTTCATTCGACTTAGGGTCTTTCAAGTAAAGAGCGTACCAATACTTAAAAGGCTGGCGACGCAGTTGCGAGCCTTCTAGCAATCTGGTATAAAATACGGGAGGCCTATGTCAGAAGAAAAGTTAAACATAAAAGTGGTCGCAAAAAAATTAAAATTCTTTCTTATGAATTTTATTATAAAGGCTGAATTTATTGATAAAAAATACAATTTCGAAGCTTTTAGCAAGCCCTCTTTTTAAAAGCTATGATTTAGCTTTTAATAAGTGAGCATAGTGTGTCTAAATCCCGCAGGCAGCTCGGGAGGCTCTCTCTTTCAACTGCTATGCTCAATTCTTTTCAATGCTATCAAATCCTATGTTATGTTTATTTCCCTAACAAGGGTTGCTTGGAAGAGATCGCTTGTTAGCGAATAAAGCCGCCCATTGCATCCGTAATAATTTATGTTATTTTTCTTAATTTTAAATTAAAATTTGTTTTAATTTTAATGTAACGAAGTTTAAATAAATAAATATTATCATACTATTTTGAATTATATGCAGCATTTGTAATCAGTCATTTCTTTACAGGTAAGCGAGTTGGCAACATATATCGTTATTGGCACGTTGGTATTGACAAATGAAAACAAATAGCATATATAGAAGAGTGAGTATGAAAAATAAGCACATATTTAATTTGTAGGCCTAGTGGCCTATGGTATTTAAAGGCTTTTAAAAGAAACATGTATTAATTGGACATAATTTGTTCTGTCAAAGCTTTTTAGCTGTCCCTGACAGGGGTTATTTATAAAAAACTGAAATCAAATGCATTTAAATATTCGACATATGAATAAATCTGGGACTGTTAGATATACGGCCTATTGCAAAATGTTCGTTGATGTCAGTAATGCCCCGGTAGAATGTGAGAGTGACCCCGGAGCCTCTAAAGTGGCCTTGTAGGAACTACTCAAGGTGATTTAAGGGGGTTTTGTTTCACCCCGTGTTTGAATTTGACAGATGTGGGTCGGGTCCAACATATCCCTGCTACTTCGGTGGTAGGGGATGCGCAATTTACACCTCGAATAAAGAAAAGAAGAAGATACAAGTACAGTGCCACATACTTTTCTTGGCCACTTGGCGTCACTGTCATGGATATTAGTATTGCCAGTAAATAAAAATTTATTATTTACGAATAATTTGAAGTCATGCAGGCTAACTTAATAATTGATTGTAATGTCTTAATAAAACAATGTATACTAGTATCTAGAAAATACAGTTCTAGGCTTAAATAAATGCGCCACAAACAGGAACAACTGATATGATAGATTTTGTACTATTCATATAATATCTTTTAGATGCCTAGCAATCAGAACCGATCGATAATTAAAATTTTGCCATTAATATATAAACGAGGAATAAAAATAAATACGTTTTAGTTGAATTTTTATTAGATGTTGGTAGATACAATTATTTATTGTACGCACTAAAATTATTACTTTTATTAGTTTAGTTTGTTTTTTGTTCCTGTTTAGTTTTTTTTTCTTCTTAATAACTATATGTATTTTTGCACTTCTTGCCTACCTTATCTAATTTAATACATTTTTTTTTCTTTTCTGACAGTGGTTGCCTGGAAGAGATCGCTCGAAAGCGATAAATAAGGTCGCCAGTTGCCCTCCTTTACATTTAATTTTTTTTACATTTACATTTAAATTATGTTAAATTTTTATATTGTAATGCAACGAAGTGTAAATAAATAAAATGGCGACTGTAGTACCAATTTAGAAAAGTATGTGGCACTGTACAATATATTCAAAAAACCTTTGATATGAGTCAATATTTATGTTAGTGCCGTTCACACAATGCGAATTCGATAGAGATCTCATATTAGCATAACAATTAACAAAGTTTTCAAAGCGTTTCGTAAAGGACATGCATTGTTTGTGTGAGGCGCCGACTGTGGCGCCGTGCATCCGCTAGTGTCGGACAATACTCGATAAACGATGGTAGCACTGTTATAATAATAATATTTAGGTAAGAACACAAAGCAGGGTCAAGAGAGTAATTAAAACATATACTTAGGACTTTTGGTCGATCAGTGTTGGCCTAGTGGCTTCAGCGTGCGACTCTCATATCTGAGGTCGTAGGTTCGATCCCCGGTTGTGCACCAATGGACTTTCTTTCTATGTGCGCATTTAACATTCGCTCGAGCGGTGAAGGAAAACATCGTAAGGAAACCGACATGTCTTAGACCCAAAATGTCGACGGCGTGTGTCAGGCACGGAGGCTGGTCACCTACAGTAGCCTATTAGATTTAAACAAAATGATCATGAAACAGATTCAGAAATCTGAGGCTAGGACCTAAAGAGGTTGTAGCGCCACTGATTTTTTTTAGGACTTATGGTTTACGACCCTTTTTACCCACCCATGTATTCTCTTCATATACCCCAGGTATCCCATTCCATTTGTCCCTCCTTTCCGAAGAACGCGTTTTGGTCAAAGCTCACCGATGTCCAGATTGAGCATTCTGATATCCATAGTTGCTCTCCTCACACTTTACAATCGATTTTCGTTTAATTTTTATAACTTTGATTGTTTTGTTTATTAATATTTGTATTATCTCTTCCTGTATGATTTGTTTGCCTTTAAGTGCTTGTCAGATTAAAAATTTATTGTATATTGTAGTTCTTTTACCAATGTATCAGTGTACTGAGCAAAGCTTTTATCATTAAAAAAATATCCTACCTTAGTTATTGTTGGTTCGAGCGAGCTAATAGTACGCCGAGAATTCGCGCTTGTTATGTACTTCAAAAAATAGTTACATGGCAAGGATAGTAATTCGGCAGTACTTCAGTACCTTAGCTTCAATCATCAGGTACTGATGGGTTCATTGGTGTATGCCCACAGCTAGGATTAACCTACTGAAAAGGGCACATATGATTCGCTGTATTACTATAGTTAACGAATATTTTTAACTGTCCGTTGAACTGAAACAGTTCTATTATATGTTAGTACCTATTTAATTAATTTTATGTATTTTTTATTGAATTTTGTATGTAAATTTTTTTTCATTGGTTATGCATTCTTGTCTATTTGTCCTGTTAGGAAAGAATTGTGTTTTTTTATAAATAAATACAAAATTATCTAACGGAACAGATAAAACAAGTGCTGTAAAAGCGTCAGAGAATTCAATGGCCTTGCTATTTTGTGGTTCTTGGTATGAAGTGAAAATAGGAATAAATTATGATAACGAGGCTTGCGAAGGGAAATTGCGACATGTGTTAGTGGAAGTTAATAGAGACTTATCGATACCATGTTTTTCACTTGGCTTGTCGCATGACGACCTCATTCCATCGGGCGCCAGTCTCGATTAGCAATAACATCTTTCAGGTAACGCTAATTGTAAGTGAATTGTTCTCACTTAGCGACTTACACGTAAAAATGAATTCGACGGAAGTTCCCGTAAGACACGGTTCTGAAACTCATCTATTAATTTTATTATTAACAGCTAGTTTTGATAAAAGCTATATTCAATCTAAAAGACACAAATAAATATTATATTTTTTAAGTTTCACTAGTAATTTTATTTTGTTTATTTGGTTATGCACTTCTTGCACATTACCAGTTAAATAAAGTTTATTTAAATATCATAAACAAATTATTTCTACATAATTAAAGAAATGGACATTTTTATTTTAAATGTTGACTATGCTAACTTCAGGGTGTCGGTTTTTTGTGACGGTGCGCGCGCGCATCGTAAAAATTTACTCATAATTTTTCCCTAACGCGCCAAAAGAAGTATAACTTCAAAAAAAAATAACGTGTTTAGCAGATTAATAGAGTATAGTGCTCATGTTTCTGAGTACCTACCACTAACACAATGCTAAATAAAACCGCTATTAAGTGAAAAATGCTAATTATTTCATTGTTGCCAATTCAGAATTAACTATTAACGGTCTGGGAATGAGTACAGTGTTTAATAGTTGTTTTTATTTCACGTCTCGCGTTACATTACGCGTTGGCGCCACCGGGCGTTGGCTGTCTGCCACTGCAATAACGCACTGTCAAGCGATTAATTTCGAAATCTTTATTGACATTACGTGCTATGTCTAAACTAAAACGTGTAGAAAATTGTTTAGTGCCACTCATTTCTATACTATATTTTGTTTATATATAAAAAATCAGTGGCGCTACATCCTTTTTAGGTCTGGACCTCAGATTTCTGTATCTGTTTCATGATAATTTCGTCATAGTCGTAAAATAGTGACGGATCTGACAAATAGTATAATCATGTTAGTTTTTTGTCATTACTTATTTAATTCATATTCTGTTATTATGAAAATTGGCATACAAGCAAACAAAAGGGTTTGTTTTGAAACAAAATAAAAACAATAACATTAAATTACACAGTTTTCTAGAAAAATCACATGCTTCTATCAGCGTCTATCAAATCCGTCACTTTACCGACTGATTAATTTGAAATTTAAAACACATGGATTTTTTTAAATGTAGCCGTAATATTTACTCAATGTAGTATGCAAATATGATAAAATTGGGATTTTGTTTTTTTTTTAAATCCGACATTGTTCTACGATCATTACGATTTGTCAATTTGTCAATATCAGCGGTGATCAGCCTCCTGTGCCTGACGTACGCCGTCGACTTTGTGGGTCTAAGGCAAGCCGGTTTCCTCACGATGTTTTCCTTCACCGTTCGAGCGAATATTAAATACACACATACAAAGAAAGTCCATTGGATGCGCCGCGGATGAACCTACGTCCCCAGGGATGAAAGTCGCACGCTGCAGCCACTAGGCCAATACTGATCTATGTTGTTTATATATTCACTCTATTTTCTCGAAGGGTTTGATAGAGGATTTCGCTTGCTATGGCACTTAAAATAGTTCACAAGAACAGAGTGTCTTCCCCTTATTAGAGACTGTAGGTAGTGTTATTGGTCACTGTATGTTAAATATATGTATTTTAGTAAAAAAACTATGATATTTTAAATTACTTAAAGTCTTAAGTTAGGCTAGATCGTTATGTTAAATGATGTCTTTGTGCAGAGAGAATTTATAAAAAAAAATCTTGTTTTAAATTCGGTCGTGTATTTTCAATCGAAAGATATTAATATTTTGATTGTATGTTAAATTATTCAATTTCTGTTCTGAATTATTGAATACATCAATAATTTAATATACAACCCTAAAACTCTCCCTTTTAAACTTAAATTTGATTTGTCAGAAAGAGACGAAAAAATGTTTATTTGATTAGATTAGATTATTTATACAAAGTAATGACTGATTTTAATTTGAGTTAAAAATATTCATTGCATTTAGATTAGTATGTGGACAGTCATGAATGCATTTGGCTTGTCGCCACGGGTGACCTCGTTGCCCCGTTTTTGGCGCCACCGCCTCGGCCATATTTAATAAAAATTACACGATTGATGCGTCATTATTATACACTGTACCTTACTGTACAAACGATTAATGAGCTTTTAAGGCATTTTTTCTATATAAAATATAACGTTGGGGGTCGTTCAACGTTACGTAATACGTAAGGAGATTTACTGCAATTTATCCCCCCTCACCCCTTCACAAAAGTAAGCAAAGCTCTTAAAAATAATAGTACATAAACGTATTAATTTTATGTAGGAATCCTCCTGGGTAATAATTGTATAAAAGTAAATAATTACTGTACACGTAATCACCAATAGTCGTCACATACTGTTATCTGATGAGTTGGCGAGCTAGTTCGTTCGGGTGACAGATTAACCGCTCTTTGTATTTAGCTGCCAGTCTCCAGATTTCCTCTTTGGTGAACACCTTGAAATCAGACATCATTTCGTGAACTTCGTCGTTGGTGTACTCGTACTATTGCAATTGCTCTTAGGATCTTGTTCTGTGAATAACACTAAATAATAATGATTGGATTCAAAGAATGAGTCATTGTGCGCATTACTTGATGTAAATACAAATGCGGGGTCGAAGGGCAGTTGTCATGCGAATAAATCTGTCTATCACTTGTATAGTAAATTCTAGATATCTTGAAGGAACATTTTCACGTTGTATTTTCTATTCATAGCTAATTTGAAATAGTTAACGAAACGAATTGATTGACGTAAAAAGGAATGTGTACCCGCAAAGGTTTTCATACAAATACTAGTTTACTTGAAAACGTTGTTTTGTAAGTAAATTATAGATTATGTGTGTTTTTTAATCTCAAATCATAAAAATTAAAAAAAACAATTCAAATAAAATCTTAACTGTGGAGTATTAAAATAGTTTACGACCTATTATTACACTCATATAAACATATTTTATCATAATCGCTCAAGTAGTTTCCGAGGAGTTTGGTTACAATAGTGACACGAGATTTTTATATTGAGTTTAACAACTTGTGTTTCACATAATACAATGGATAGATTAAAAAATAAATTTAAACTAATAAAACCAGCAACTCCTGTGAGCCTAGCCGAAGCACCAGAGTACAAATAAATGCGTCTACCCGCTATACACATAAGCTACCCGCAGTTATTTATACAAAACGTAAAACTAACGTTTAATATTTGGTCAAGATGGACTCACTGATCTTGCAATATTATGTCGCAACAAAATCAAAGCGGGCCACACAAATAAATTACTGTCCATTAGCTCTCAATGGCAGTGCGTGTTCACGTCGACGGGCCAAGATGAAATCGTTCATCAAATGACTTATTGGGTTTATCTATAGAAATAAAATCGAATATTGCTAAGCTCAAAACTTGAAGACGGCTGCTCCAATTCGAGTATTGTTATTGGTTCCTTGAACTCTGAGGAAGGATTTTTAGAAAGAGAAATTGAAAAATAAAAAAAAATAAAAACGTAGTTTTATTTAGCACATAGCTTTTCTATGGGGTAGCATGGCATAATAATCTATATGTAAGTATGTAAACACTGTAAGAACTACATGTACTCATCTGCGTTTTTGAATCACTTGAAGTGTTTTGAGTGGTAGACCAACGGCATTGATCTGCGTCCATCATTTCTTAGAGTGGGGAGTGAGTCCTGCCTGATTGGGGCTCATAAATTGTCCTCCGTCAGCAGTCACCATTCCGTTGCTTAACTGCTGTATCCACAGAACGGACCAGAACCAGAACTGTCCACTGAAAGTCCACTAGACCAACACTGCTTCTTCTTTCTTTACACTCCATTTTAACACAAATAGAATCTTTTTAGGTATTTATTTAGCGAGATAAAATGTTGATTTACATAACCGATATCATTATATCGAGAATCGAATCTGATACCACAGAATGGGAACGCCAAATTAAAACATGCCGAAGGATTTACGATGACACAGTGCACACGATCGAGCGGGACACGATTTAGGTTTTATATATACGGGCGTTTTAATCTTATTTATAGTTAAGTATCATTTCATTTTTCATAATAGGTATTTAAAATACTCATATTTAAAAAAAAAACATCAATCAAATGATCCCCGAGTAGGCTTTTTCATAGGATTTATTTCCGAAATTAATGCCCAGCAGTGACAAGCCGGGTTAGATATCTATAATTAAATATTAAAACTCAACTGTTTTTTCGTCTGTCATCTCTCAATTTCAAATGTCAACTGTCACCAACTGTCACCTGTGTTCAAATGATTTTTTTACTTTTTACTTTTAAGATATATTGACCAACGCTAAAAGGAACATCCACTTGTGCGGGAGTTTAAACGCTAAAATAAGAAAACATAACATAACGCTTATGTTTATAGAATACCTGTTAGTATATAAGCATCCTTTGACTTTTCCCTTTAATTAATCTAAAATGGCCGCCAAGCCACGAACGAAACGTACACAATTTAACGTCAATTAGTGGCTCTTACGGAATCACCTGTATTAAGTTAATTTCAACGCAAAATAACACTTACGACCTTAAGATAAAGGTGAAAATTCTGTGTCCGTATGACATATCAGATTTAAGCAATTGAATAAGGTAAGCTTTTAGACGGGTTTTATTTAATTAAATCTATGATCGGGAATTATCTATTAAAACATGCCTTAATTATGTGAGTACAACAGTTATATTAAACACGGCGAAGTGAAAATTATATTAATTCTTTGGCGCCACAATCATAAGCAACAGGAGTAGGCGCCTCGTATCACCTCGAAGTCCGTTGGTCCACAACTGAGCCTTTTATTTAAGACAGTTTTTGCCGCACCACCTGTATGAACCACCAGTTGCACATTGAAGTATTTCTGAACCAATTCGACTTAGGGACCTTTAAGAAGCGTACCAATTCTTTAAAGGCCGGCGACGCACTCACGGGCTCTGAGAGTGTCCAGCGTGTATCACTTAACTTGAGGTGAGCTGCTGGTAACATCAAATACGTCTTGCGATCCAATCAAAAAATTTAAAAAATAGTAAATCCATTTTATTTCCCTCAGTGATTAAAGATTGTTGTGAAAATACTGATTTCGATAGGTAAAAATACTTTATATTTATTTTTTATTGTATACATGACACATGTATATAAAAAAGTGTGTGTGTGTCAGCTACGACGCACGATTGGAGTTTACTCCTTACGAACGATAAAATGGCGATAATGTTCTGTGGCTGTCGACCATATTTTCATACTAAAGGTGGTAAGAATATAAATATATATAATAATAATAATAATAATTAAACGTACCTACATCATCTATGCCCAAATAGGATTTTCTTTCTGTGACCAAAGTTACCTTTATAGTAAGAGAAGAATAAGAATGAACAATCTTTTTAGTTTTAATTTCACTGACCATTACTATTGACAAAACTCTATGGCACGCTAGACAATCTACTTTTATTTTTTACACCTGTCAACACTGACAATGTTGTAACGTGGCTGTCAAAATGTTAATTCAAAATAGAACAGTCTGTGTAATGTATTCCATCTCATTCTTTTACAAGTTCAATCCTACAGATATATATGTTTGTCTCTTTCTACATAACGCCTCAACTTTTCGTGTTACACTTGATTTTACTCCTCATAAAATTTCCGTACCGGCCCTTTTTAATTCAATCGTACCTTAGGAGTAACCAATTTTGTCTCTTCTACATAACGCCAACTTTTCGGTTAACTTGATTTTACTCCTCATAAAATTTCCGTACCGGACCTTATAACTCAAATCGTTTCTTAAGGAGTTAACTCCAAAAAAAACTAAAACTGGGCACAGTTAAAAAGTGTAAAAAAATCCCACTCCACAGCAGTATCTCGTAAAATTTCGCGTAAAGATGTTATCACTAGCACCGGGGTGGGGTTCTAACGCACGGTTAATAATAATGTTAACACTTACAGCTCGTTACTAAATAATAAACTTAACGTCTAGACATTGCAGCAATAAATGGTCGCGATCTCGGCTCGTTAACCATATGTCGTTTTGACATCTGTCAACGTTGGTTTTGTGAAATGTTTTTTCAATTGCATTTGTAATGAGGTAGTTATAACTTTTCTTTGATAAACATTGCTTTACATTTAAATACATTATGTCAAGTCTGTGTGCCCTTTTTTGATAAATGCCTCCTACAAATTCAATATTAAATTCTATTTAAGTAAATAAATACATAAGAACGACGTGAGAGATTGAGAACTTGGAGAAACTGATCGTGGTTGGTAAGAACGAAGGTAAAAGATCACGTGGTCGTTCACCAACCAGATGGACCGATCAAGTGAAAGACTCATCGTCCTCAAAACTACACTGTCATAAGAGAGACAGAAACCGGTGGAAACAGATAGTCCGCTCTAGATGCTTCTTTGCTACGACGCTCAGACATAAGCTGCCGATTAAAGAGAGAGAGAGAGATGACGTGATGAATGCAAAATTTTAGTTTTGTGTCTACTTGTATATAAAAAAAAAACATGTGTGTGTACTTATGTACGCGTTAGAAGTTATACTTCTTTGGCGTAAAACATAATAATCTTTTTAAATTTTTATCTTGCGCCTTATTCTACGGTTGTAGAAAAAACGACACTAACAATAGAAAAAAGGTATATTTAATACATTGAAAGTTTTATTATAAAGCATTATTTAGTTAAAGAAATTGATAATTTTTTTAAATGTTGACTGCTAACTTCAGGGTGTCGGTTTTTTGTGACGGTGTGCGCGCGCATCGTAAAAATTTACTCTCATCATTTTTCCCTAACGCGCCAAAAGTACTTAAGTTCAAAAATAGAAATGCAATCCTTACACTAAACCAGAAATAATCGCACACACTATTTAATATAACAATGCCAATGTTCTATAGTTATTAAAGAATATAAAAGGTCCATAAACTCGGTCGAACTGGGCGGTTACCCTATAATCACCCCGCGGTGGAATCATTATAGGGTCTTCGTTAGTCAGTCAAATCATAGACCGGCGTTATTCCATAAAACGATTTTGTGTCATTTTCAAAATTACAAGAGTTAATTGTGTGTGAAAAAACTATGGTATTTTTCTAAGTATAAGTCGAGTTGTTTCCTTTATTGGTATGGAGTGTTCGTTTTTGACGTTAACAAGCGTACAATAACTAAAAGGAATACTGTCTCCCACATTGACCTTTATTATGTTTGCAGAGTGACTTTACAGGAGTGATATTGTATCGTATGTATTTAATATATTTTTGATTTCGACAATATCGTATTGGCTTATATGTAATAGTGTATATATTTTTATTAATACATTAATGAAACAGTTACATACATTAACAAATTATGGTATAAAGCTATCTTATAATAATAATAATTTATTTGCAAGAATATGGTACAAAAATCGGTACCAAGCGGAAGCGTGGCCGTCCCAGGAAAACTATAAAGCTAATATCTTAATATATATATTTCTTCTGTGCGTGTGTATGTGACTGAACTCCTCTCAAACGACTGGACCGATTTTGATGAAATTTTTTGTGTGTGTTCAAGGGGATCTGGGAATGGTTTAGATTCACAAATCAGCCCGGCAGATGGCACTGCAGTCGGTACTTTCATACTTTGCTTAATATCCTAATCGCTTTAAATATCATGCAGGACAACGTCTGTGGGGTCCACTAGTATATATATATAAATATACTTATTACTCATAGTATTTTACTTATTTAAAAACATACAGAATTTTATGTGATGAAACTCAAATCGGTCACATTTCCATCCACCGAAGCCGTCATTACAATATTTTAAAACGAAATTAATTACTTTAATAAATTACTTTTTTTTTTCAATGAAAAAAATCAAATAAGCCTATTTTAATTGGTTTACAATCTTTGTGTTAAGTACAAAGTGCGAACGTAAGAACCTGTTATGCCCGTGCGAAGTGACAAGATACAGGTCTTTAAAAGTTGACGTAAAAAAAAAAAAGAACAAAAGTTATTTATAAAAAAATCTATGGAGGGATGTTGGTTAGTCTTTCTGCAGTTCTTGCCTCATGTCCGCCTCTTCTACCAGGCCGTCGATTTTAGGGTCTAAGGCATTGTTTCTCAACGTGGGGCCTACGCCCAACAGGGGGGCAATTTGATTGTTTGGAGTTTGGACCTATTTTTAAAATCATTTGTAATTTTAATTTCCGTTTTTCATTAATTTACTTACTGCGTTTCGTTAACAATTACCTAGAAAATTCTTCCTAAAACCTATCATTTAAGTTCCTTAAGTGAACAATTAAATTTATTCATATTAAACATTATATATGGGGCGGGGCATAAGAAATTTAGAACGGCTAAGCTTGGAAAATACTGGTCAGGTAGGTTTACGACGGTAGCGTTACATACTCAAAGATGTTTAGGCATTAATGATACGATGCGTTTATTAGCTAAATAATTGAAGAAAACAGGTGCCAAGTCACCTGCAATTGTTTTTATCAGATACATTTAACATTTCTAGTTTTTCATAGTTAATATTGCACCTGCGCAAGGCATTGGCCGTATCAACTTTCTAATGCCATACATGTATTTTATGTAATTTATTAATTTAAAATTTATCCCCTTATAGCAACGTATTATTTAACATTTAATTAAGATATCTAGTCTTTTATGTATACTTTTCAAACTATATATGTTTGAAGAAAAGTTTTTTGATATACCTAAATTATGTAATATAGCAGTGATACACTAGTGGCTTCAGCGTGCGACTCTCATCCCTGAGGTCGTAGGTTCGATCGCCGGCTGTGCACCAATGGCCTTTCTATGAGCATTTAACATTCGTTCTAACAACATCGTGAGGAAACCGGCTTGCCTTAGACCCAGATTGACAAATTATCATGAAACAGATTCAGAAATCTGAGACCTTAATAAAATTTGTAGCGGTACTGATTTGTTAATATGATATTAATTATTTTACACTCGAAAACGAAGTTTAAAGTTTCCAATTAGTTGTATGGTTTTTCTCCTTGACCGATTTTTGTGATATGAATTTATATGGCTATTAAATTATCATATATCGCTAGAAATTTAAACAGTAAATTAAATTCAAGTAAAAAATTAAGCATCTTAATCAGATAAAATATTAGACATTATATTGCATTAATGTAACAAAAAATATAAAGCTTTCATTTCTAGCGATTTAACAAAAACCTGTATTACGAGGAAGAAATGTTATCGTATCCGCACTGAAACAATTTATATGTAACGGTATGTGAACATATTAATGCCAAGCAATTGTGACTCTTAAATCATTTGTGATTTAGAATTACGTAGATTTTTGAAAGGCACTTTGTTGCCCAAGCTATAAGGCGGCTTTGGACTTTAGGTTTTTAGTATTAAGTGAAATATAACCTCGCCGATCATTGTAACTTAGATTGTAAACTATATATGAAACACGTTACACGTTATCCCCTTTGTACCTCCGTCGGACAAGTAGAGACTTTGGAGCAGACGTTCAAGTGCACAGGCGCTAATAAAGATTTAAATTGGCACCTGGTAGATAGTACCGGTGATCCCAGAGCAATACAGAGACGAAATGCTGCCAGCGTTAAATGTACACTGGCTATGGGACCAAATTTTTAAATTTGATTTTTTTTTATTTATCAATTTTCAATGATTATTACTATGTAGGCTAAGAATTATAAATACTATTTGTATATAATACTGTATAATGTTGGAATTGAAAAAAACATCACAGCTTTATCTATTAATTAGTACTTATTTTTGACACAAAGTAACACAGCTCCAAAGACTTTTGAAACGCTCAGTGTACCACCCAAAGTTAATTTCGAATGCCAATTCCAACTATTTAATTCCCTCGAATTAAATAAACAAGGGAACCGCTCGAGGCAAGGAATCGATTGTCGGCGATCCGTCGGCCATTTGACGGCGAATAATTGCCGATTTCGCCGACACGCGAATGCTAACCCGTAATTGCATAAGATTGCATCCAATTTGCAACAAACAAACATTGTCTCGGTTATTTTAGGCTCGTTAATTTAGTGATTTTAATGCATTGACTAAACGCTGAGCTCAGCGGTTTTTAAGTGATTTTCAATTGTTCAACCGCGGTCAAACTTTTTACTATCGATTCAAACTATACATTCACTAACAAACTATAGCTGAAACAATAAAAAAACGTGTGTTTATGTACACGCGTTAGAAGTTATACTTCTTTGGAGTAACAAGATAAAAATCTATTCAAAAATGTTATTACGTTTGTAGAAAACACGACACTAACAGTAGAAAATCTAAAATGTCGACTATAGCTAACTTCAGGGTGTCGGTTTTTTGTGACGGTGTGCGCGCGCATTTTAAAAATTTACTCTCATCATTTTTCCCTAACGCGCCAAAATTTAAACTTCAAAAAGTATTATTTTTGTGCAAAAGTGGTTTAATTATAAGTGTTTTGTTGAATTTATTAAGTCAAATAGCTAAAATTAATACGTGAAATCGAAAAGACTAACTGCCCACGACGCAGGGAGTCCTAGTGTGGGGACTAGTGCAATTTCTTTTTTAAGTGTACATCCCTTTTTAATATGTGTTCGTTCAACCTAGACTGTTTGTATTTCTGTGCGCAATTAACACTTGTTAAGGATAACGGCATGTTTCATAGCCGTAAATCGACCTGTCAGAATCTGATTACAACTCTTCTGAACACTTTATAGAAGATGCATAAAGATGCAATGACTGTGTAGATTGAGAGAATCAAGCTTTGTAGGGGCTGCGTTGGTTCTCAGTAAATTTTACCTACACAAACAAAACACCCTTGTTTGTTTTTTTTGATTTCAATATTTAGCGAAGTCAGGCATAGCGCCTTTGATTGAAAATTTTATATGCTTTTTCTTCCTTTAAAGTATACTAGCAACGTTCGTTATACGAAAGTACTTTGACTCTATGGATTTTTTATTAACATGAAAGTTCAATATTATCTATTAAGGGAATGATACTTTGTTCTTCTGTAATATGTTTTCACAATTAAAACTAACATAACAGTAATTCGATAATTCAAATGGTTTTGTCCTTCTCAATCTTGTCAGTAGGCCCGTGGTCAAGAATAGCCTCGACATTCTCGTGATGGAGCTTTGGACTCTTGAGATGCGATCTCTTACGTATAACTTGGCATTTGAATGCATGTCATCATGTCTAATGAGTGTAACCAAAACAAGATCTTACAACCTGCCGGCACCCTGCAGCGATGGCCACACGTGGTTCAAAGTATTATATCTTGTATGGTGTATTACATAGGTCGAAGCGATTATTTTTTTAAAAACCTATGCCACAAATGCTATATATAAAAAATATACCATATTTTAAACATATAAAGATCAGATCCACCCAAAAAGTGCGTTCGCGTAGACACAAGAGCCGTGTTTTTGTTTGAAATTAACAAGCTTTTAGGATCTCTTTAGCTATAAAACTTTCAGTATTAAATTTTCGTATCACGTAATTCCTAATCTTCCTAATCTATTTATACACTGTACTACACTGATGGGTTTCGCTCTCAAATACCTAAAAGACGTTACAAGGTACCAATAACAGCATATTATTAACGAATTAATCATTTAATTATGTACTGGTTTTACAGTACATAAGGTAACACATAATATGTTATATTCATAGTATACCAACAATAAATTATTCACGCTATTAAAGCAATTATGTAGTTGAAATTTAAATAAGGAATTGAATATTAATACAACAAGTGCATAATATTCGTATCAATTCTAATTCCTTTGCATAATCGATTATTGGACTGTATACAATCTTTAATTATTGGATGCATGATTCAGTCTGGACTATATTTAGCAGTACATGCGAAACAGACGCTCTAACTCTTGAGGCATTATGACTCTCAATTGCGTCTATAAATAGCAAATCGTGTCATATTGATGTCAGGGAACATACATGCTTTGATTAACTGGATGGAAATATTGTCGAATTATTATAGTTTCATTCTATAATTAACTAGTAAAGACTATTTAAATTCATAATTTTGACTTATTTCTGTTCTGAATAATATTTACGTTAACAGTACGAACTGAATATGTCAACTAAAGAACAATAATATTGTCGTAAAATATGATAGCTGATATAATGTTTAATCAAAAACGCTAATCAAAAGTACTTATTTAAACAAAACAATAGCATATTCGTAATTATGTATTCCGGAAGCTCATCCCCTTCCTCTCTGAATCATGGCAGCGTTATTACAACATTTTTACCCCAGGAGGGTACCTTCACTTCTGGTATTAGATAATCCGTCCCTGGGTGTGCTCACTCAGGCTGTCGAGCGTATTCTGGTAGGGAAAAATACCGCTCAACTGCAGAGGCAAAACAAGTCAAAATTTCATGAACATCACCTTGATGGCTAGAAGTCTTCCACAGTACGTTTCACAATGCACTTTCCTTTGCGAACTAGCGAACTGTGGAAGTCGACTCCCGGTGGACCTTCTCTGAGAGATATGACCTCCAACTATTCAAAGTTAGAGTATACTCCTCCCTCAAAGGCCGGCAACGCACACACTAAAAATGGGTGTCCATGGGCGCGATGACTGCCTATTTTGGTTGTCCGTTAGGCTCGTTTTTTATTAAAAAATACATTTATATTTTTGTATTTAAGAAATTGAAACTAAAAAATGTATATATTTATATTAGATTATAATGTTTTGATATGATATTTAAAATGTATATTATATTATAACTAGTCTCATGTAAGTGATAAACAATTTCTAAACGTAAAAACTTTGTGCGTATGGATACGTATACGTTAATGTCAAGATGAGAATCGCCCCCGCTTGTGTTTTGACACGTAAAACAAATATTTGTTGTAAATGAACGAGAGAGTGGTTTGTTTTAACGTATGCGCCGACGTTGGGAGCTGTTTACATTACTACTTACGTAAATGTACACTTAAATATTTAGTTTTCACTGTTTAATAGACCTGGTTTTTCTATGAAAACCTTGGATGCGTCAATAATGAATTTAAAATGAAAGAATTGATTTTGGTACAAATAAGTAACATTGGCATGGAATTTGAGGGCGCTTCACTGTTTTTATGATGTGTGTGAAAAATATTATAAAACTATTATACAATTACTCGAGAAGTGTTGGCCTAGTATAGGTAGGTTCTATCCCCGGCTGTGCACCAATGGACTTTGTTTCTACGTGCGCATTTTACATTCGCTCAAAGGGTGAAGGAAAACATCGTGAGGAAACCTTAGATCCAAAAAATCGACGGCGTGCGTCAGTCACAGGAGATCAAACGATCATGAAACAGATACAGAAATCTGAGACCCAGACCTAACAAGGTTGTAGCGAGAATGATTTTTTATTGTATTTTATTATACAATTAAGTTATTTTAATCTTTTCTAAGTACATTTTTATATCATAGTATTTTAACCCTATACGCTTCACATGATGATAACAATTACGTCATTATAGCTGGATCTTGATACAAAAAGTCTATAATTTTTGTGCTTAATGAAACGACACGGCCGCACTGATCTTTCACTCTTCACATCTTATAAGCTTTAGAGTATTCTAGTGGGAACTTTTTGTATACATCGTACAACTAATACTGGGTCATCGGATTTTTTTACTTTATATTAACCACACCCGTACAACATTAGAAAATAAGCAAAATAATGAAATGTTAATTGCTTTGTAACGAATGAATGCAAGGAAACAGTTGAAGAGAGTGCCTACTCTCGAGGCGTAACTCCTTACTCCGACGATTTAGGTAATCGCCACGCTTTTAAAACTAAGAAAGCCTGAGTGAGCTAAATGTACAGCCTTGTACACATACAATAAACAAAAGCTAATGTGCACGCTCTTCTCTTAAAGGACCCTTAGTTGAATTGGTTCGGAAATACTTCAGTGGGCAGCTGGTTCCACATAGGGGTGGAGCGCAGCAAAAACTGCCTTAAAACGCTCAGTTGTGGAACGACGGACGTCGGGTGGAATTTCGTAGACTTAGAGGTCTTCGTAATTTAGTAGAAGACTTCGTAAATTAGGTTATACTTAAATAACCTACTAGAGTTAGGCTTGATCGTAATTTCCAGTGAAGAGACTTTTATAAAAAATACTAGCTGACCCGGCAAACGTTTGTTTTGCCATGTATATTATTTCTAGGAAACATTTGTTTAGGTTAATAAAAATAACTATCTACAATAATAAAAAATATGGGTTCATCGTAGAGGGGTGAAAATTAGGGGTTGTATGTATTTTTGTATGCTGTATCATAAAAAAAAACAAAAAAAAAATTCTAAAAAATTAAAATACAGATTTGGGATGGACACACCTTATTACTTGAAATAAATAGTAGCCGATTCTCAGACTTACTAAATATGCATAAAAATATCATAACAATCGGTCGAGCCGTTTCGGAGGAGGATGTGAACGAACATTGTGACACGAGAATTTTATATATATAATAGAGATTTCTCAAAACCATATTCTCAAGTCTAAGAAATGAACCGAGCTAATAGCGTAAGCGGTAGTTTAATTGCAGTCAGAAACAAATCGTGCATATTTTTTCAATAAGCCACCGTTCACAAATGCTAATGATATGTTATGTTAATCATTAATTATCATTACACATTCCTAGAAAGTAATGATTTTTAATGAGGCAATGCAATCATGCGATAAATTGGTTGCAATGCGAGACTACTTTTTACACATTTGTCATTAGACAGTAATTAACATGTTATTTATTATTTAACTGTATTTTTTAATTCTGTGAGAGGTTTCAAATTAAAAAAAGCGAGGAACCTTACTAAGAAGTAACGTTTATACTTTATTACTTAGAAAGCGATGGCTTAGTGGTTGAACAACTATACTGATATCTTGAGTTCAAATCATAGTCGTGAACTTTTCTTGTATATATATGTCGCAGCCACAGCTAGCTTAATTAGCCATTCAATTAACAGCCTAGCCGTTTAACTAGCGGCCTGGCAGATGTTCAGCCAGTTGATTAAACAGCTAGGCAAATGACTTCGATCGATGACGTTTCATTACTTGCCTAGCCTGTTGACTGTTAATTTAAATTTAATTCCACTTTCTTCAAACTTGAAACCAAACTACTGTCAATATGGCGTCGGCAATACGAAATTTTCATGAACGACAAGTAGAATGGAAGAGTATAGTGACAATTATAAATGTGAATTTCACTCAAGCTATTTAATTTTAAAAGAAATATTTTTTAAGTGATATGTTTCATCTCTATCATACGAATGGCTTAAGCATTAGCCAGCCAGTTTATTAAATTTAACAAACGCTACAGCTGAATATCTTTCAGGCCGCTAGTTAAACGGCGCTGTTTAGTTAAAAGGCTAGCCTGTTAATTAAACGGTTAATTAAGGCCGCGACATATATTCTACTAGTATGGTGCTACATCGTAAGAAAACCGCCTGTCTTAATTCAAAGACGCATGTCACCAGGCTTTCTTAAAACGACAACGCACTCGCGATCCACGTTATGTCCACGTTATCACTTCACATCAGATGAGCCACTTGCCCGTTTGCCTATAAAAAAAGGCTGATCACTTGCCTGCCAAGAATGTACTTATATTAACCAAAGTCAAATGTAAAAAATCATTTATTCATGTAGGTAACATTGTGTTACCCACGTATGAACGTCAAAAAAAGAAATATACATTAAATGCTTCTAATTTTACATTTACTGCCAGTTCTCAAATCAAGGGTGTAGAACGGAACAGAAGAACTGGCAATAAACTCTCTGCCACTCTTTTTGATCGCCAAGTTTTTGTTTTACAAAATGTTTGTAAGGAGCTGCAACCAAAACACCATGTTCCACATGACATCTTAAGTAATACTATTGTGCGATCATATGTAATCCTTAGATTTATAAATTTCTTAAAGAATTCTCATATCAAAGTCCTTGTTGAAATCTTTTCTATTCAATTCACATGAATTAGCTGATCGATTAACGAATTTGTATGTACACCTTATGTTGACGAGATAAGACTTTTTTTATCTAAGTAAGGTCATTGACTGCAAATGTGAATATCATTACTTTACTTTGTTTGCTTCAAAAACCTATTTAAAATTTAATTTATTTCGTAATCCTACAGATAACATAAATTATATATATCAAAAAACAATTATACTCAGGATATATTCAAAATGGAATATGTACATAATATTCAAGAAGGTTCACAACATTTACAAAAGGAAAAAATCTATAAAAATATTTGATAAATTTAACTAAGTACTCCTGTGTTGGCTAATTCGCCTGTGTCGTGTGGTGGTGTGTACGTGAGGGTTTGCTCATGATGCATTTTTAGAGATATGGATATTCTTACTACTAAAAACTAAAAAAATTGTATAAAAAATAAAAAAAGATGGCCACCCTTTATCATTTAGGGGTTTGAAAGATAGAAGCCGAATCTCAGACTTACTGAATATGCATTAAAAATTTCATAAGAATCGGTCGAGCCGTTTCGGAGGAGTATGGGAACGAACATTGTGACACGAGAATTTTATATATTAGATAGTATTACCACGCTCAGAGCTCACATACCTCTGGCGAAAGTAGTGTTAAGAATTCTTTGAAGCGTTGGATCCGCAAGCCAAGGAATGTTAATCCGTACAGCGTTCAACGGTGAAACGCATGGACCATTAATCTACACATTAAATCATTTGATACGGGGTTTTAATTTAAGAATCCCCCAATAGACAGATAGTGTCTCACTGGCTGAACTTCTTGAGAATCCAAGATTGTGATTTTGAATCCTACTGAAGACAAAAAAACCTAATATATAATATTTGCTAACGCGGCTAATAAATGGTCTACCCAATCAGATATTATATTGCCTAACGCAAACTAAACAGTAAATTAAAAAACTATTTTTATATGCATTTGTTGCGCTCCTAAACAAGACTGCTATGGTTACATTAATACAACCACAGTGGTTTTCTAATGTATGTTACATTGTGATTATGTATATTATATTATTTTGTAAAATAAATAAATTAAAAAGGAAAAAAAAAATCTGTTTGAAAAATATATAATCGACAGTATGCGTGACAGGTTGTTTGGCAATATGCAGTATTCATATGTTTTGTGAGTGTTAATTCATTCTAAAACTTTTAGAATGATTTCTGGGTTCAGAATCGCGATTTATAGCATACTAAAAGACCGGCAACGCACTTGCGAGCCTAATAAAAATGTGAGTCCATTGGAAATGTAAGTTATAAAAATGTGTGGGTAATAATTATGGTTAATAGATTGGAATTCCTCTTGACGACGACACCGAAATTTTAATATATAGTAAAATTTCGGTGAATTATTTAAATTTTATTCAATTTTATTGCGACCCGTGCGAAAACTGTATGTAATTATAGTTATTTTATTTGGCATAAATTATATACAACAAAAAAACAATTATACTTAATATATAGCCAAAGATGGAGTACAAAAAGGTTCAAACTTTTACGAAAGGAAAAAAATTATAAATACGTTATACCTAATTTGGCAGTGCTGTGTGATGGAAAGTGAGGGTATGGTGGTTTAGCGCTATGGATATTCTTAATACATGGAGTATTAGGCATATTCCACGATAGCTTGTTGAATAAATATCTTATTTATATATCTGTAGCTTAGTTAAAGCATAAGTTTGGATATTCCCTTCTATAATTGGTTTGGATAAGCCCTCGTTAAACGAAAATTAATCAATAAAGCTTTTTATAAATATGAGAAATACTTCAATAATCCTAATCCTTGGGATTGATTTGCTCCAGTTCAAACAATTTGTATAACAATACTTGGCGATTAAAAAGAGTGGCGGAAAGTTTCTTGCCAGTTCTTCTTACCCGCTCTACGCCCTTGACTTGCGAACTGGTAGTAAATGTAAATTTACAATTAATTTAACTTCTTTCTGACAATTCATAAGTGTACTTGTTTACCTACATGAATAAAGATATTTTGAGTTTTTAAGTTTTTATACCTGTGAAAACACTTAATTGTCTAAGTTCATGGCTTAAAACATATAACGGAAGACGCCTTGCAAATATAAATATTTTAACAATCAAAAGTAAATGTAAAAAGTTCTATTAGGGATAAACCGCCGCTTCAAACGTTTGCATCGGTATACGATATGTCCTAATGCATGTCCAATACTTTTTAGTAAAATCCTTGTAACATTTTTAGCTTGACAGCTCTATACTCTATACTCGTACTAAGTGTTCGCATCGCATATTGATATAGACGTCTATAAACGGATGCTTGGTAACAAGTGGTGGATAAACTGTACGAGGGATATGACACCAGCGGGAACGGAAGCGATTTCCACAGCGTTTAATGCATTAGGTACAAAACATATAACATATCTTCTTCTTAATATATACTTATACTTTATGTGTACTCATATTAAACGGCTGGACCGATTTGATTGAATATTTTTGTATGCGTTTGGGTGGCGCCCTGAATGGATTAGATTCAAAAATCAGCCCAGCAGATGGCGCTGCAGTCGGTCTCTACGTTATTTATCTGTACAGCAAATCAACAGCTGGAATATATTTAAATCTTCTGCGCATTTGTTCGTAATTAAACTCCTAAACGGATGGACAGATTTTGATGACATTTTTTGTGGAGTCGATGATTTCATGATAAGATATTATTTTTTGTATGTAAGACGTGGACAGAACAACGTCTGTCGGGTCCGCTAGTTCTTTATATCACTGAAGTATCCGTAGTATTCCGAACGCATTCTTCAAGAATTGAGCGTATCTATTCTTAAAAGGCCGGCAACGCACTCGCGAACCCTCTCCGGCATTGATGTCTATATGGAATATCACTTAACATCAGTAGTCTCAAGCCCTATAAAAAAATATGTTCTATAAAAAAAATATTTACGGTGTGAATTTTTTTGAAGCTAAATTAATGTCTCTTAATTGGCTTATGATTAATAAATACGACATTATGTATCTAAAATTTAAACTAGTACTTTTTTGTCTACAATAAAGTTCACAATTCACAAAGTTAAATGAATGCGACTTTACGCGAATTACAATCTAGCATACAATCATTATTATGGCTAACAAGTCATATTATGTTGACTTCATTTTCTACAATACAAGTGAATAGCTACTAAGGTAATGTTCATTAACAGTCTTAGTGTTGTATAATATTTTGACACTATGTTCTAAGTGATACTGCACTTGCACTTATATTCATTCACTACAATAGGTTTATTAACTCAAAAGGTGTCGTATGCAATTCTCATAGAAAATTAAAGTCCTATACGAAAAAGAACGTAAACAGAATTCTTGCTTGTGAAAATCGCTACCGCGCCCTTTCGCGTACATCTTTAAACATTCCTTTTGAAGTCACCGCGAACTAAATGCATTGGACCTTTGTTCACGCTCGATGGAGCTTAGAAATCGCTTAGAATAATTAAAGGCACTGTTTGACGTGTGTATTTTAATGAGTGCTATCTAGGTACATGATAAGAATGCTTGATTATTTGTGTAAATAATATTTTATTGGATGAAACTAACAAATTTTGCTATTTGTCATCTACGAAGCTTTAAGCTTACACTACCATACTTTGATTAGTTCATATAAATGAGTATGGAGTTTCTTTTAGACTTTTGAACATCAAAAATAACATACAATTTATCGCTTCCTTTTGCTTTTTTGGAGTTGGTTAGTGGTTTGATAGCTTTTGAAACTAGATTTAAGTTTCTGTGACGTTTTGGAATATGCTTAATATCACTTCTTTGTTTTTGACAAATGAAAGTCACACTTAGCACTAAGACTTGGTTTTATTATGATTTTTATTTATACGTATATTATTAGAAAATGTCGTTGTTCTAACGTGAGAAATGTATATTGTTGGGATGATATCAGACGTTAATGTACCTATTTTTTTAAATAAAACAAACGGGTGGGAGGCTCACCTGTTGTTTGCCCATGGACACTCTCAATGCCTGAAGTCTAACGAATGTGTCGTTGGCCTTTTCAGAATAGGTACACTCTCTTCTTGTCCCCTAAGTTGAATCAATTCAGAAATACTTTAGTGGAACTGGTTCCACAGTAGTGCGGCAAAAACTGCATTAAAAAGCGCTATAACTGCGGGTCTTTTTCGATTCCCGGCCACATTATGTATTTCGAATAGCATACGTGTATATGTATATAACGGACACCCAGCTTACAAGTATACAAATATTTTGTTATCTTAGCGAGCCGATAGCGGAAATGTTTTCGTTTCTAGCGCATGGCAACTCAATCATCGACCGCATTCCTCTACACTTCTTTCTGCGCCAGCGGCCATAGACATTTAAGTGCATTCCACGTGAGCACAAGTGTCTAAGATGAAATGAGTGACTTAGACTGAGCATTGGTATATGAACAAACGATTGTAAAATTTTCTTAATACAAAAAACCTAATTACTTAAAAGCAAATAAAAATAGCCTTTTTTTTGTTTTTCAAAGAAAACTCTTTTAATAAATCTTTTAATGGATATGAATGCGATTTTTTTGTCTTTGAGATCTTCATCAAATCGAAAGATATATTTCACTTTACTGGCTCAACGAATTAGTGTCGCACTACAGCGAGGAAATATTGCCAGCGGTCCACAGGGACCAAACTTTTTAAATTTGTTTTGATTTTTTTTTAAATTATTTTTGTTATTACTTTGTAGGTTAAGAAAATTGTAAATACTGTGTACTTGATTGTAAATAAATAAAATATAATATTTTAGAGAGAATGTTATATATGTTGGTAACGCCATCTATTGCCGCGAAACTTATATGTTGAGTAATTTGTTTCCTTCTCTATTAACGCACATTAAAAGCGAATTCTTTGACTAAACGTAGATTATGTAGGTAGTTATTTATGTCCAATGAAACTCAATAAAAACTTAATCAACAGCGTAGTATCTAACCGGCGAATCTCCAAAAAAAATTCGCTAAGACAAATTAAAAATCAATGAAAAGAAGACTGCCCCGGCGATGGGGCTGCAATTATTTAATAATAAAATTAATACAAATATTTTTTACATTGTAATATTTTACAATCTAATTTAAGATTGAGAATCGATAAAGAATGCGGCCGAAATTGAATTGACTTTTTGGTCCACATTAACTTTGCCAAACACTTTTTCGTGTATCTATACGTATTGTCACTGTTTACATAGTGTCAGAAGTGTGCTTCTGGGCCCTAAGGTCGAATGAAATTTTGTAACTCGTTACAGTAACTAAGCTACATAGTAAATGAATACATAATTACATGATTCTTAGTAAGATTCAAAGTCTAAGCTAAGTATGGCTTCCGTATGTCAAAACCAGAAGTTCACTGACACTTAAATCAAAAGCTGACACTTAAATCTTTAACCGAAAAAAAACAGTAGTACATTCATCGGGCGTGCTTTGTGTGCTAGCAACCCAGCCTAAAAGAAACAGAATTAACTTTATAATACTTACAACGCCAATCAAGTACTGTATATGGGTATTACGTAAACACTATAGGGGGTTGGGGGTTCTTTGTTTTTCTTATTTGGTGATTACGTCAATAGTAATTATTTACTTTTTTTACACATATTACCCCCACACTGTCTATGCTTGAAAACGAAATGCATTTTCGAGGATTCCTATAAAAAATTAATACGCTTATATATACTATTATTTTTGAGAGCTTTGCTTTTCTGACAGGGGGGAAATAAAATTGCAGTAATTAAATCTGCTTACGTAATACTTGAACGGTCTCTATGTAAATGACCAGTGGAGATTGACTTTTGGACGGACCCGTATGTATGTTTAAGTAATTTTTTGAACGGTAAAAAAGGTTTCTGGCACGCGCGGTAACTCAGTGAATAGGAGATATTGTATAGACATCATGCCCACAAAGGGTTTGTTGATCGGCTTCGATAGGGAAGGCAGGTAGGCAATGGATCTATTGTATCTTAACGAGGCGTTGAATGCTACAGAAGGCCTGTTCTGTAAATTCGATAGAGATTATTGCGTTATCGTAATTTTTAGTCATATCACCGCTATGCAGGTATATTGTAAAGAGTTTAATGCTATAGTATTATATGATATCTAATAATTTATTTACAAGAATAAGGTACAAAAATATTATGTTGGTACAATCTAAACTTCGCATATTCTGCCACATATAATGGCGTGCAAAATTGTCTTAAAATTTAGTTTACATAGAAGTTATTACTTTATGATTACATTATCATTTATCACATTTTTAAAATATATTATTACGTTATCAAATTAATATTAACTATAATGTTTCAACTCAAATTAATAGAATATTTTTTTCCAAAGGAAAAATATTAAGTCGATTTAAAAAAAACTGCAGTAAGATATTTGAATGTTTTTGGTAAATTATTATAAACCTTGATTATGTAATACTATATATATTTTACATAAAACAGGAACCAAATGGGCAGGAGGCTCATCTGATGTTAAGGGATAAAGCCTTTTTGGAATTGGTACGCTGCTTTCTTCTGCCGTAAGTCGAGTTTTTTTCGGAAAAGTATTATGTAACTTCCATAGCAATTTCAGTTGAAACACACAATTGAAACTACATAAAAAGAGTCATCATGACGTCATAAAAGTAGAGTCACAGAGTAGACCTGGACTTGCGGTTTTAGAAGTTCGATGAACGCATTTATTCAAATGTTATTCGTGTGGCGTGAAAGCTTGATAAACACGACGTGGACGGATTACTGATAAATGCCGTATTCTGACGTCTTTATTACGATGTGGTAAGGGCGAAATTGTGTCATACGAACTTTATATACTAGAGTTTTAAATTGCAATGCCTTATGTAAATATGTGTTGGCTTAGTGGCATAAGCGTGCGACTCTCATCTCTAAGGTCGTAGGTTCGATCCCCGGCTGTGTGCGCATTTAACGTGAAAGAAAACGTCGTGAGAAAAGCGGCTTGCTTTGCGTATTAGATTGACAAATGATCATGAAACAGATACAGAAATCCGAGGCCCAGACCTCTAAGACTAGACCAGACTAAAAAGGTTGTAGCGCCATTGATATATTTTCAAGATAATATCTAGTTGGAGAAAAGAACAGTTAGTTTCGTTAGTTTAAATTACTTTCCAGCATCAGATAGGTACTAAACGTTATATTGCTTTGATGATTTATAACAATTGCTACTTGGATTTATAGTTTCTAAGATACAGTTGGCCGACTGAATAAAAAATATTAAATTTCTAGTTTAAATAATTTCTGTTATCCTTAATTTGAATTTAAATATTATTGTGTTACAATTTATTATGGTTTTAATATTTCGGTTATAAGCTATTAAAAGTTATGTCATCGGAAAAGAAATAATAATAATTTATTTGCAAGAATATGGTTAAAATGTTTGGGACTTGGGTGGTAAGCAATCTAAAGTTCGCATATTTTTCCACACATAATGGCGTGCAAATTAGTTTTAAAAGGAATTTCACATAGAATGTAATGACTAATGTATCATTATAGTCAATTTAAAAAAAACATTATAATATATTATATACATTAAGTCGATTTTTAAAAACATTATTATAAACCTTGATTGCCATATAAAAGGTGTTTTTCCTATACAATTACAGATTATTTTTTGGCACTGCCAATTTCTCCCCATTTTTACTTCGACAGATGTCTATTCCCGTTGACTTAGAAATATTTTATGTTTTTGTGAATAAAACCTACCTTCCTTAAAATAAATAAACAGTTTTTTTACAGTTTTTTATACACATATCTGCCTAATAAAATAGTCTGCTTTTAATTTTTTTCTGCAAAATAAAAAGCAAAAAAATTGCAGAAAACTAGTCTTTAAACAAATTGCTGGCGCCTTTTAATTATAGTGACAGCCACGAAGATAACTCTAGCGCAATTAGATGAGTGTAATTAATGAGCGAAGGCCTAGTGAAGTGTGTTATAGAAAACCTTACCAAAAAAAAACGGAAAAATCACAACGAAACACAGAATAAACGTCAGGTACAGAAAAGACTTCTTATAAGGCATATAAGGAATAGTCTAACAGACACATCTGTCTGCCTGCCCTATGTCTTATAGGGGTGTTATGATTCTTATATTAAATACTAATATTTTTTATTTTTTTATTAATTAATTTATTTTTATATTAAAATTTGAATTCTAAATAACTGTTTTAATATGACAATTATCAACGTTAAATAAAACTAGTTAAGCTATTATAGAGCCGAAATAGCGTTAAATAGTGTTGCAATAGCTTTCTCTCGTTCACACGCTGTCCCACCTTGTACTTTATTACGATAATAACGCGTGGAAGCCGGTTTGGACATAGGTGCCGGTCTAACTCGCTACATAGTTAGTACACACAGTGATATCACGTAAGTTAGAAAAAAAATGTATTTTTTTGCCTTAAATGTTTTTTTATTTATATTCATAGTCTGAATGTTTATTATCTAACACACATATATACAGTGTTTACTACCTATAGTAATAATGAGAATTAAAAATGGAGGAATAAATAAATGGAAAAGTGAAACAAATTTAAAAAGTTGGTTCTCTGGGGAATTGTACCTTTAAATGAATGTGTCTGAAGGTGTGTTTTTGACTTAAAAAATGACGTATTTTTATAAATTTTTTTTTCGTAATAGAATTGTTTTAATTATTTAAACTATTTTTAACGGATATTAAAACATGATTATTAACATGACATTTACGTGTGCAGCAATTGTCGTTGTTAAAAATTCTATTTAAATTTGTATTCGCGTAAACCAGTTATTATTGGCAGAAAAAAAGTTCTTTTGTTAAAAAAATCTGTAAATCTACTGTAATTACAGTATTTACTGCTTCTTCATCGGACGCGGAAAAGCAAGGCTGTGCTACGGCCTTGTTGGCATTCCGCTAATGTAATTAACATAAAGATTGCTTGACCGAAAGTTTTGACTTTTATTAAGCTTGTTTGATACGAAACAGGTCGTAAATAATCAGAATAATCGTCTGGTATGCAAAATTATTAAAGTTTTTACATAGATTTTAAATCAACGATTCTCTCGTCCATTCCACGTATATTTTTGCCGTATTTAAAATATCTACATTATATTGCCATACTTGGGTGTTCACAGCAAAGGTTACTTCTTCATCTATACTAAACAAGATACACAAAGTCTAATGTGAATATATTAGACAAAAAACTAAAGAAATTAAATTGCGCATGGGCTGGTCATGTAACAAGATACACTATGTAAGGGACCATCCGAAACGAAGAAGGCCAAAAAGAAGGTGGGCCGATGACTTGATAGAAATAGCAGAAAAACTAGAACTAAAACTAAAAGAGATAATCTACCCTCTTTCTTTAAGTCCGAAAACTATTCCTTACGTTTTTCATAGTACCTACGAAAAATGTAACGAAAAATTTCGCCAAAGTACTAACCCAGGTTCGCAAATCAAACGCTACTTGCTACGTATACTATCTAAACTTACATCTTCGTTACATTATATAGTCTTAAATACTTATTTACTTAACAAAATACTATTATATAATAAATAATAAAATAAAAAGCTTTCAAAATTTCGAATTCGAAATTATTCGTTCAACACTTTCTTAACTTATATTTATTTGTTTTAAAGATAACATTAAGTTCTATGTATATTATTGGTCCCATCACTCGTATAGAATCATAATTAAATTCGCAATGTGAAATGCTGCAAAGAAATGACCGCTTGATATCCTGGTAGCTTTAAATTGAAAAGACAGCAAACGATGCAATTTATCAGTTTCTTGTGATCTCATTTCTTGCGGACGATTCAATCTCGATTGATACGAAGTCCGAATCGGCTCCTTTGTATAATAAACACGTCTTTGTTTAACGATTTTTATTGGAGAGTTTTAGTATTATTGACTAATCGAATACTTATTTGACAAAGCTCATTCTAATCAAGTCTATGATACTTTTGTAAAGCTCTTAGAAATTATGAAATACTCATTTGTAATATATTTTAACAAAAGTACTCTTTCGTCTTTTTTTATGTAATAGTAAGCAAACGGGCAGGAGGCTCACCTGCTGTTAAGTGATACCGCCGCCCACGGACACTCGCAACGCACTTGCGAGCCTTCTGGCAATGTGAGGGCCCACAGGCGGAGGTATAACATATAACATAACATCAGATGAGCATCCTGCCCGTTTGCTTCCTATGACATGACATAAAAAAATAACTTTACCAGATTCAACCGGACGTTATGTAAATAAATATCAGAGGTTCATTAAAACAATCAATCGAAATACAAAATCATTAGAACTAAAATTAGCGTTATCGGAGCCTACATTAGACGAACATCATTAAGTCGGCTTTACAATCAATTTCGTGTAAAAAACAATCATGGCGCACCGAAGGATACAAAAACAAAACCCCGACATGTTATTTGGAATTGATAAATAGCCCGAGTGAGACCAAGCGAGACGGGACAGAGAGGGAGCAACTAATGAGTTCGGTTTGGGATAAAACATGAGATACAGTAAGTGCTCCTTATCCGAGCTTCGTTTTTTATTGACATAGTTGTTTATGGTCCTTATATTTGTGGCTTCACGCCGCATTTGCATCGCTTCACGGATAAATTCTGGGACGGCACGTGGCTTTGACATTTTAGGTATTCTAACTTTGATTTTGTTCCCTTTTTACCGTGGGATTCAAGTGCACATCTAATTAAAGAGTTAAGTTGGTGTCGGTTGATAGCACCGGTGACCCCAGAGCTGGAGCTTTCCTCGCTCAACGGATAACTATCGCAAAACAGCGAAGAAATGCCAGCAGTTTCTCGCAATGGTACATTGTTAGAAGGACCATACTTTTTGAATCTGTTTTAATTCTATTTATTTATTTGTAATTATTATTACTATGTAGGTTAAGAATATTGTAAATACTGTATATTTGTGTGGTGGAAAGAAATACTTTCTAACTAAATAGATTTAAAACGAGATAAACGATGTCAAACGAAGAAAGATTATAATTCGTTAAATTTTAAAGGAATATTCAAATTTCTAGTGTGAATATCGCATGGTCACTTACCAGACTATTCGTACCTTAATATAAGTTAGATATAAGTTTTCTAAGTCTTGTTTAATTTCAGCGTTACACCTAATACTAATCAACCAGTATCTTCGTACGATTGGATTAAATATTTTAATAATAAATAAATACTCAGGCATTATATATTTTTTTAATACAATAGGGGACAAATGTGCAGGAGGCTCGTCTGATGTTAAGTGATACACCATAGACACTCTAATGCTAGAGGGCTCGCGAGTACATTGCCGGCCTTTTAAGATTTGGTAGGCTCTTTTATTGGAAGACCCTAAGTTGAGATTGGACAACAATTTTGAGTTTATATCTTAAATCTTTGTTCTGTCTTATATCAGATTATCAGAAATTATTATAGTAACAGAAATCTTAGGCCAAGTATTTGAAGGATTTATTACATAGCTTTGAAACCGTATACATTATTTATTAGTAAAAAATAGGCCGTCTGAACCTCAGTTATTGACCATATAACTCGATTAATTAAAGATAGACAACACTTTTTCAGCGTTTCCAATAAACTTGAACAAGTTCGCTTTGATTATTTATTTGTGGCACGTCCTAACAGACTATCAGAAGAAATTCTTAACTTCTTGTTTCTTAGTTAAGGATCACCATGAGATTTGAGCGATTTCGGATATCTATACGAAATATACCTATATATATAATTATGGCTTATACCATAATTAACTGTAAACTTCCAAGCTTTTTAGTTGTGTTTTTTTTTAATTATTATTATATACAACTAGCTGACCCGGCAAACGTTGTTTTGCAATGTATATTATTTCTAGGAAACAATTTTTTTAGTTTAATAAAAATCACTATCTACAATAATAAAAAATAGGGGTTGGAGTAAATATTTTTTTTCTAAAGACTCAGACTTCGAATATGCATAAAAAAAATCATAAGAATCGGTCGACCCGTTTCGGAGGAGTATGGGAACGAACATTGTGACACGAGAATTATATATAGTAGATAGTTAAAGATTCTATTGATTAAATAAATGTTTTATTTTTTAAATAATATGTTGGCGTAATACAGAGTGCGCTTGAGACATCCTGTTTATAAATTAAAGTTTTTAATTTATTAGTGAGCGATTACTTCCAAAGCCCGTTCGGAGAAATTTCTATGGAAATTGTACTTCTGTAGAAAGAATACGGTTAGGTCAACGACCGCAAAGACTAGACGGTCGCGAGCCTGGGTCTTGAAATGACAAAAGCTTTTAAAAGGAACTTCGTGGGGGCCAAAGCACGGTACATATTAATAAAATATAATTTTTAACTACCTATATGTATATTAATTATCCGATGATTCGATAAGATTCCAATGAGGGATCTCGTCAGGGGGGGTCCGGTTGCCTAAGACCCAAAGCAAATAAAGCGGCGTCCATCTAAAATTAATTTTGTTTTGTTTCACCGTCTGGAGTCGAAGCATTTACATTGAATGCTCGGGGCCCGTTCTCAGGATATTTATGTTGGGACTCTCGGTGTATGACGTTCGCATTATTCATATATGGAATACATTTGCTGGTTCATCGCCTTGAAGGTTCACTTTTTCACAATTTTTATATTAAATCACTCGTGTTGCATTTGTGTCTATATATTTTCCTTTTTAAATTGTATTGTTCTTGAGGTCGTAGGTTCGTACCCCCGCTGTGTACCAATAGACTAAACTCGCCTGGTGAAAATCGTAAGGAAACTAGGATGCCTGAATGCTAATTACCTACTTGACAATTAGAAAAAAGTATCACGAAACAGATTCAGAAATCCGAGGTTAAAGCCTAGAGGTTGTAGCGCCACTTGTTTATATGTAAATAAAGATAAATAAATATAAAACAAAAATGTAGAATTATTACATACATTGATTAAAATACGTAGAGAAATCTTAGTACTATTTATAAATTAAACCTAATTCATATTAATCGTACATATTATAAAATAAAGTGCCCCCAACCCGCCTATAAAGAAGTACTTGAAACCAGCTAAACGGTGTTTGAAAATGGAATTTTATTGAAATTCACACGCGTACTAAAATAGTTGATGGTGAATCATAGCCATCAAAGTTTACGAGCCACGGGCGCCGCACCGTCGACAAACTTGATTGGATCACTGTATTTCCTATTGCAACGACAGTTTCCTGCAATGAAATGTTTATAAATGAATAAAATTTTACGACTAACCTAAAATAAGATGGACTAATTCACTTGAGTTTCCTAATTTGAAACTGCCAAAGCTCTAGTTGTATTTAGTAGCTACTCTCGATAATTTGAATTTATTTTCAAGGGAAAATACTCGATAAATTAATGTTAATAAATTTGAAGTAGGGACGGGGCTCTCACCCTATAATTTTAGTTTATCATGTACAGACCTGTCAATTGTTTTTTTTAATTCTTTGGACAGTGATAGACTGAAGACACTCAAAAAAAAATTACAGATATTTCGAAATAAATATTTGTGTATTTAATTGTTGAAATTAAATACACATTGTTGAACATTATATAGAAATAAAAAATCACGCATTTTGATCAAACTCTTATTTACTTAAGTCCCCCTCCCCTCGAGCCCTTGCTATTTTAAATTATTTGTTATTTGAAATTTATCTCTGGAGTTTCTAGTTATTGAGAGTCGATTGACGGAAAAGTAAAATGCCGTAATAACACGCCATGCCAGAGAATTTATAGACTGATGATTTTTAATGTCATATATCACAGTATATAAAAGGTACAGTCATGGCATCTGGTGACGAACCACCAACCAGCCAACTCATTAAATTTTTTTTAAAGAAAATAATTTGTTTTCAGATCCGAAGGTGGATAAAGATGCTGAAGGTGTTAGATGCTACTGCAATACAGCCCAGTGTGTCAGTACAGGCTACATGTGCCGGTCGAGGAAGGGTGGGGGTTGCTATAGTGAACTTCCACCTCGAAGACATCACTCAAAGCATGGTTGTCTTCATCATTTAGCTGAAAGGTATGTTTCAATGGCGCTACTTTCTTTATCATGTTTATTTTATATGCAGTAGATTATCAGCCTGATACACACAAATATATGGATGTTAGCCAGGATTCAGCCAGTTCATTTCCCGACGAATAAAATTGGTTCGTTGGTAGGTTTTAAATGTGGTCCTTCAGTAAAAAGTGTGACATTGTTAATAATACTACTAATAACATTTTTTTTGGTACAATCTAAACTTCGCGTATTCTGCGACACAATGGCGTGCAAATTTAAAGGTTAAAAAAAAACATTTATTCGCAGCTTCTGGAATTTGATTAAATGATGCGCTTAGATGTTATCATTACTAATTACAGTGAGTGGCAATTAGAACGAATTTTAGCGACACAAAATGAGCTTTCAAACCCCAAACGACTTGTAAGCTTGTAGATTTTAATCAGTAATCACCTGGATTTGTTCGTTTTATTGTTTTCAAAGTAGACACTAAATCTACACTTATCAAACCTTTGTACGCCTATGTTCCTTGCTTATATGCAATTTGTTATTATTATATAATCGAAGTGTGTGAATGTGTGTGTAGTCATATTTTTTTATTTGCATGCATATTAGAACTTATAAATAATTAAATAAAAGTTAAGAAATTTCGAAACAGGTTTAAATTAATTAACATGAATAATTAATTAAGTAACTTAGCCGTTATTACTGTTACTTTAAAGTGTAATTAAGAATGTTTAAACCAGAGTAGCTGAAATTTTATTTCCGCCACCTTGACGTATTTATTTTATTGGTTTACCGCTGATAGATAAATTGCTTCGGAAAAATGTAAATAGAGCCATGTTTTTCTTAAACCAAGGTTGAAATACCAACGCACCACCCACAATAAATGCAGCAGGTGTATTTGGGGCTCGTCTCATTCCAAGTACTCTGATACTCTGAGAACTGGGTGAACTATACCCACTAAAATCACCACGGGTAGTACAACACGACCCCATCAAAGAGCCTCGGGGTTGCTTTCGTATTCCAGTAGGACCTCAGTGGTATGGCAATAGTCCCATACGTATATACGACATATCTATGCCAAATTTAAATTAGTTATAGGTAGTCTAAAAATAATTACAAAATTATAAAAATAAAAGTTTGGTCCCTGTGACAGTGTACCTTTAACGCTGGCAGCATTTCCTCGCTGTATTGCGATACTTATTCATTGAGCGAAGAAAGCACCAGCTCTGGGCTCACCGGTACTATCTACCACGCGCCAACTTAAATCCTTAATTAGCTATTGAACCCCACGGCCCAAGAGTCTCTACTCCAAAGGCTGCTGCGGCCGTCCCAGCTTTTTTTTGAAAAGGTATGTAGGTTAAGAAAATTGTAAATACTGTATATTTGATTGTTATGATTACTAATAATAACATAGGATGTTAGTAAAACTATATTATGAAATGAAACGCAGAAATAACTTCCTAACATTAAGCTTCTCCATGTACATTGTACAAGGATCATGCTTCATGCGCTCTAAAAAGCTCAATAAATTCATATATATAGCGCATTTAAAACATTTTATAATTCTCACAGTAAATGTACATACAGTAAAACCAGTCTCGTGTTTTGTTGACTTTCATCAGAAAATTAATTATTTCTTTGTTGCATACTTGCTTCGTCATCCATCAATATCGCTTATCATCCTTCAGATGTTCATACTAAATATCCCATACTATCTTCAATCAATTTGTCTTCGGTCGTTTCGATTGCTTTATAGAGGTTTCAACATCATAGTTATGAAACGATTAATTAATATTTCTTATTTAGTTTTTAGATAAGGTCGTTGAGGTCGTTTTGTGTGTGTATAGGTACACAGAAGTAATAAAACATAAATTAAATGTTACAAAATTAAGCTGTTCCTTTGGGATTGCGCTCACCAAATTGCAATGATGGGGTAACTATACAGTGCCCCTATTGTACAACCTTATGAAAATCAGTTATTCCAAGAAAAGTTGAAAAAGAAAATACTAAGGCGTAATTTTTTTATATAACAGGGGCAAACTGTTGCCTGAGGTTAAGTGATAACGCGTTCAAAGTCAGTATAGTGTTCATTGTAAAGGTCAAAGTAAAATAATATATATACACTAGCGGATCCGACAGACGTTGTCCTGCTTGATATTTCAAGCGATTAGGATATAAAAGTATGAAAGTACCGACTACAGCGCCATCTATCGAGCTGATTAGCCCTTGAACACACACAAAAAATTTCATCAAAATCGGTCCAGTCGTTTGAGAGAAGTTCAGTGACATACACACTCACAGAAGAATTATATATATTAAGATATATTTATTTAGTGAAGTTATGTTACAAGCTATCTTATTTAAAATTTGTGAACAATTTTTGTAAACTAAATGTTACATAAAAAATACTAATAATAAAGTTTTTGCAAAAAAATACCAGCAAATCAACGGATTACGTATGAGATAAGCTCTTAATGCTTTCTTTAAAACTGATCAGCCCACTACGTTTATCCATCTCCGGATAAGTACTATTTAATCCGTTATAATCGCGAAGGATTCCAATGAGTCATTTAAAATAGGTATATATAGAAACAAAAACAAACAACAAACTCCTATTTAGCGATCTTAAATTGGTCCCAACTATTTTACAATTTCTTTCCATACCTGAGCTGGCCCATTCTTCATTCGTGTTCGCTCATGACCAACTTTTTGCTTGATTATCTTATTCGGATCGGGCCCAAAGAACTGGTTCCATTTGGTTTTATTTGTTTTAAATTTTTGCTCGTTTTTGGCAATCGTCCGCCGTTCATTATCTACATTAACGATCGGTCCGCTTCGTTAAGAATTTGATTACTAAAATTGTTTGTTTTAAATTTATCATGTTTTTTATTTATAATGCATTTAATATGTAAATATATAAGAGACGTGGTAGATTTGCGTAGCATGGTTTGAGAATATCGTTAGTTTAGATTCATAACTTCTTACTTATATATTTTTTTTATATAGGTACGTTATATATATATTTTTTGTAAAATGCATACAAATAAATGTAAATATTTTAGAAACGATACGTTACAACATATACTGTAGATATAGCATTATGTGTGATGTGGTAAACTTCAATAAATAAAATAAAATATATTAGTTGTGATATATATATATTTTAGTTATTGAAGTTTACCCTATTTATTAGCCCTAAAATTGGCTGGGGTTTTTTGTTAATTATTATAACTTTTTAGATTATAGTTTAGTTTAGTTTTAGTTAGTGTTACATTTTATTGTTCCATACGAGGGTTGCCTGGAAGAAATCGCTTGTTATAAGGCCGCCCGTTGCCTAATAACTTATGTATCCTGTTTTTTGTATGTATGTTTAAGTTAACTTGTGTAAATAAATAAATATTCTGATCTAAAACACGCAAAATACATGTTTCATAGTTATTTGGCCTCGGCTAAGAGTAGAGTACCGATAATTAAATTCTTGATTCAAATAGTTAATTTTTTTTTATTGTTGTTTGTATTATCACTATTTTTCGTCGGTACTTGATTTCGCTGGTATGGTCTGCATGTTGTAGGAACGGAACCGCTTTCAATATTTTTGTATGCACGTCAATTTGTTTGCTTGTATCATGTATGGCCTTTGTGGTCCAAATAAAAAAAATTGTACTAATATATTTTTACGTTATATAAATTTAAGAACTACGTTTGATTTCATTTTGTTATTACTCCTATCAAAGAATACCATAAACATTTTTATCCAGCTTTAAATAGCTATTATTCCGTCATTTCTAATCAAATCACTTTAATACTCTTACATATCTAAACATCTATATTATTTAAGAAAGAATTCTATTAAACTGTCTCTTTTCATCACAGTGAATACACAATTTGAGAGAAAGAAACGAATGTCTTTAAAATAGACGCTCGGAATTGTTTTAATGCGCAGTTACTTCTATTTATTAAAATAAACGACTGCATTTTCGTTCATTAAACTTGTAATGCAATTTATTGACGCGGTAACTAGTAAAATGGCCGATTGCATCTTTGTCCTCGTTTCTGAGATAAGGGAGACGGAGAGTCAAAGGCCGGTAGATAGCTCGGCCGCTGAACTGAATAATCTAAACATGTTTGCATATTAGTACATAGAAATATCATTTTAGTACTACTAATAATTCTAAGTATACTAAACGCGTAAACGCATTACCACTTTGGTTTTAAAATCAAGCATTGTAAAAATAGTTGGAGATTAAAAAGAGTTGCGGAGAGTTTCTTGCCAGTTCTCCTTCGTTCTCCGCCAGTTAAGAGATTTCATAAATATTTTTTGCAACCAAAAAAGTTACCTAAATATATTTTGGCTTGTATTAATAATAATAAATCCCGTTTATTTCCAATCTTATAACTCAGTTTTTGATTTATTATATACATTTTTTTCGTGTCACTCGATATGCTAACTTTCTTCAGTACCATTAATCGGAACTTCTTCGCGTGTAAAGGCCTGCTCAAGCTTTTCCAAGCATATCTATCCATGGCTTTCTTTCTCCATTCGCTTCCTGCGCTTTTATATCTTCTATCCACCTTGTAGGGCGCTATCTTCTCCATCTCGATAGTTGTATTTAAAGTACATTAGTTTTAGTTCTTTGGCTTAGAGTAATAAAACCAATTCTCAAAATGTGGAGCACAGATATTATTTGTTGATCATAACTTAGGATTAAACTTGTTTATTTACATAAGAATCGGGGATTATGTTAATTCGATGGAGACGTTTTAAAGTAAGACCAGAAGTTTGTGAGGTTATTGTTATTATAATTCTTTACGGTATAAAGACGGTTGGTAATTTTTGCATTGTATTTTATGTGCCTACTTCGTTATTCATATTAAAATCAACTACAATTTATTTATCACAATTTTTCTCGTGTGTCAGTAGACAGTTATATTGAAACATATGTATATATTATTGATTTATTATTTTAAAAATATCCCTTAAGACTCACTGCTTGTTGGAAGTTAAGCTTGTGGTGTTTGAGGGGGGATTACAGTAACATCCAAAGACTTATTCGTACAAGCTTCAGATTACTTAACGAAGAGCTAAATGGTACATCCTAAAAAAGGAGACATGCAAATCCCTTGTAACGTTTCTGAAGCCTTAGATTTTTGCCGCGCACCACCATGTGGAACCAGCTGCCCACCGAAGAATTTCCGAACCAATCCGACTTAGGGTCCTCCTTCAAGAAAATATTGAGTACCAATTCTTAAAAGGCCGGATCACTTAACATCAGATCAGCCTCCTGCCCGTTTGCAACTTGTTCTTTAAAAAAAATATGTCAAATATTACTAGCTTCTGCCGAGAGTGAATAACATTTTACTGTATTTTCTATTAACTTTATTAGCGATAGCTTTCACATAATATGCTTTTGTATATAAGAGATACATTTCTAACAAAAGGATTCTGAGATAGTCAGACTATCCAGATACAAACTCACAAGTCATAAAAATTACGCTAGCCGAATTGGATTTCAAATCTACTGAAGCCTTACTATGTATCTTGGCATGACTCTGAGGTTCCAAAAACTAACACACAAGAAAATCTCACACTGAGACACAGCGCACGCTTATAACAACGCTACACTATCTAATACATACGCACACATTCGCGCATACCTTATGTCATATGACTTGTGTTTGATTAGTTGTAACACTAAAACTACTTATTCTTAAATACTGTTTTAAACATGTACCATGTACCTGACAAATTGTTATCTAGTTACCTACAACACGGGGATTCCCTAGTGTGGGGACTAGAGATAGATGAATTTTGCCACAACTTATTTCTGTCATGAATAAAGTTTTTATTTATTTATTTTATTTAAAAATTACAGTATTTGCAGCGCTCGCCAGAACGACTCTCAAAAGGGAAAATGTACACAATATCTTTATATCATAGATATGTTATTCTGATGTATAAGCTATATAATTGTGAAAAAAAAAACAGTGGCGCTACAACCTCTTTTAGGTCTGAGCCTCAGATTTCTGAATCTGTTTCATGATCATGAAAATCTCTTATCTATGGATAAGAGGTTGAAGGAATTCGCTAATTATTTCAGTTCAGTATATGTTACGCAAAAGCCCAAGCTTGACGTTGAGAAAGCTATTGCGGAGGCGGATTGTGGAAGTGGGGGAACATTGGTGCACGTAGATAAGTTGCAATTAGAGGAGGTACAGAATGCCTTACAACGTTTAAAACCAAAAAAGTCCGCTGGGCCTGATGGTATACCTACCTCCGTATATCTTTAGAGACTGTCGGGCAGTATTGGCGAAACCCCTTCTCCATATATTCAATCTTAGCCTTAAAGCATCAACATTCCCAGATCGTTGGAAAATTATTGGCGATTCTGTCAACACCAGCGAAGGTAATGGAGTCAGCGCTTGAAAAGTGCATTCTCGATCAGGTAGGATCTCAACTCTCTGACTCCCAACATGGATTTCGAGCAGCAAGAAGTACCATGAGCAACTTATTAAGCTTCTTGACTTGCATAGTACCAGTTGTGGATAGTGGAGGACAAGTTGATGCAGCCTACTTTGATATGCGAAAAGCATTTGACACGGTCGATAATGATGTGCTCTTAAAGAAATTAGCAAAAGTTGGCTTCACTGCGTCATTGATTCGGATTATGGCAAGTCACATGATAGATAGGGAGCAGTATGTGGAATATGATGGCATTAAATCTAGGAACTATTACACTTGGTCTGGCGTGACACAGGGAAGCAATTTAGGACCTCTAGAATTTTTGTTAATGGTAAATGACCAGGGGTAGTAGAAGAGGCAAAATGTTTGATGTTCGCGGATGATCTTAAATTATCACGGCCGATTAATAGCGTGGAAGATTGTCTACGATTACAGCAGGATATTGATCGGGTAGTAAATTGGTGCAGGAAAAATCGACTGCAGCTTAATTCTGCAAAATGTGCTGTTATTTCTTTTTCCAGAGCACGGACACCGATTCTCTATAATTATAACATTGAGAAACAGCCAATTCCAAGAGTAGCCGAAGTAAAAGACCTAGGGGTTCATCTAAACGTGGAATTAAATTTTCGGGATAACATAAAAATAATTTGTAAAAAAGCTTATAGGAATTTAGGGTTTATTTTGCGTATGGCCAAAGGTTTTTCAAATATAAAAGCGGTAATGGCATTGTATAATGCACTTGTTAGGAGCCACTTGGAATGTAACTCTATGATTTGGGCCCCACAAGAAAATAAATATTCTCTAATGGTGGAGCGTATTCAAAATAAATTTATGATACATATACATGAGGTTGTATGGAGTGTACCCATTTTACCCAATAATGTATCCAACTTTGTTTGTCTTGGGCATGGTTGGATACAACAAGTTAGAGGTAAGGAGGGACCTTACTATCACGGTATATTTTTTTAAGATCCTTAGAGGTAAAATCTATAACGATGTTTTCCTTCACCGTTCGAGCTAATTTTAAATGCGCACATAGAAAGAAATTTCATTGGTGCACAGCCGGGGATCGAACCTACGACCTCAGGGATGAGAGTCGCACGCTAAAGCCACTAGGCCAACACTGCTATTATTGTAAAGTTACATTAAAACCCGTTTAGTAGTCGAGTAAGGGAGTAACAAACAAACGCATAATACCACTTAGCGTTAATAATATTCTGACATAGTCTACTTTAATGGTTAATTGAATGGTTCACGGTGATGTGTGTAGAGAAAAAAACTTATCGTTAAAATTATAATATATAATTTCGCGTCTCTAATTGACGCCCACCATATTCTTGAACTAAAAGCATAACGTTAATTTAAATAGTGACATTTCTCGTGGGAACCTCGCGGGACATTTTAATCAAATACTTCGAGAAGTTTGGGACGATTTAGATAAATCGTTTAATAGCTAATCGGTTGCGTGTTTTGAATATTATAGGCTTGTTAGACGAGAGCTTTTAGTCTAAGATTTTGGGGAATTTAAGCTATGGACGAAATTTTACGTTTGCTTGAATTTATTTTATAAAGATAAATTCCTGCTTCCCATGATTTTGCGCGTAATATTTTTTGGAGTATACTCCTTAAGAAACGATTTGAGTTATAAGGCCCGGTACGGAAATTTTATGAGGAGTAAAATCAAGTGTAACACGAAAAGCTGAGGCGTTATGTAGAAAGAGACAAACATATAGAGTTTACTCCTTAAGAAACGATTTGAGATATAAGGCCCGGTACGGAAATTTTATGAGGAGTAAAATCAAGTGTAACACGAAAAGTTGAGGCGTTATGTGTAACACGAAAGGTTGAGGCGTTATGTAGAAAGAGACAAACATATAGAGTTTACTCCTTAAGAAACGATTTGAGTTATAAGGCCCGGTACGGAAATTTTATGAGGAGTAAAATCAAGTGTAACACGAAAAGTTGAGGCGTTATGTAGAAAGAGACAAACATATATATCTGTAGGATTGAACGTGTAAAAGAATGAGATGGAATACATTACACAGACTTTTCTATTTTGAATTCACGTTTTGACAGCCACGTTACAACATTGTCAGTGTTGACAGGTGTAAAAAATAAAAGTAGATTGTCTAGCGTGCCATAGAGTTTTGTCAATAGTAATGGTCAGTGAAATTAAAACTAAAAAGATTGTTCATTCTTATTCTTCTCTTACTATAAAGGTAACTTTAGTCACAGAAAGAAAATCCTATTTGGGCATAGATGATGTAGCTACGTTTTATTACTACTACAAACATTTATATTATAAAAACATATATTCTTACCACCTTTAGTATGAAAATATGGTCGACAGCCACAGAACATTATCGCCATTTTATCGTAGCTGACACTTTTTTTATTAGTATCATTAATCTATCGTTTTTAACTTAAACTAAGTTGATTTAAGTCCGCCCAAATTTATGAAATCGAATTATAATTACAAAAGAAGCTTTTGGATATTTTTAGATTGATTACGTTTCTATTATACGTATAAATAATTAAATGGTTGTTAAATGTTAAAAATGACAAATATAAGATGGCGCACGTTTAAAAATTTTGCATCTATTTTCACTCATAAAAATAGATTAAAAAAACTAACCGAGAGATTTGCAAAGCAAAACACAATTTGTATTCTGTGTGGGCGAACTGAGACTTTGAGTTATTGTTAAAAACGTTTATTATATTTAAAATCCTTATATAGCCATGTTTAAATAACCCGCAAATTGCTTGAGGTTTAAATCAAATCAAAAAACAAAATTTTCAAGTAGGTAACAATAACTGAATTCAAGTTAAATTATTAAATTTACATTTATACCATTCAAGTAAGGGCAAGGGGTAAGAAGAACTGCAAGAAATTTCCCCACTCTTTTTAATCGCAAGTATTGTCATACAAATTGTTTGAATGAGAATTCAATCCCAAGATTAGGATCATTTAAGTAGTCCTCAAATTTATAAAAAGTTTGTTGATTAATTTTCGTTTAAGAGGGCTTTGAATTTATTTAGTGATAATTTCTAATTTCGTTGGGAGTTGTTGTAAAAAAATAAATTTCATATAAGGAGTGGTTTATCTTTTGAGCCTGGTTGGTCGTACACTCAAATTAGTTCTATTTCCGTATTATATGGTGAAAGTCACCATTGTTTTAAAATTTTATATTTTGGATACAAAAGGTTCAAAAATTTACAATAGTGTCATAATATTTAATTCCTTAAATTATTCTAATCCCAGAAAACAAAATCCGAAAGCCTTCTCACACAAATAGATTGAACCTCTGCAGCAACCCACATAAAATCTACAAAACTATGAAAGTAGCTATGGTACACAATTTTACCGTTCCTATCAGTAAACTGTCGGATTTTCTTTATGCATATGCTGCAGAGCTCAGCCTATTCGAAAGAGTCTCTATTGTGGGGTCTAAATCTTAATGCGGCATAGGACGGTTCTGTATATGTTACAATTTACCGTTTTTTTTTGTTAAATATAACATATGGTGCTCTGTCGAATCTTTTATTTTTCGCTTTTTCTCCTTTAGGCCCTTTCTTCTTTAACCACTTCCTTAAAAACAAAATTATCACTAACATTTCAAAAATCACATTACGAGTACATACATATACTAAACATCTCAAACAATATCTCGTTAACTTGTCATATTCTGATACTGAAAACATTCTTATTGACCTAATTAGTTTAAATATAAACGAGTAGAAATCATTAATATAAAATACTGTTTACATGTCAAAAGGAAGAGACTGGCTGCCCACAACACACAGGGAATCCTAGTGTGGGAGCCAGTGCACTTTACTTAATCCAAACATTTTGTATATTGTGTATAATAAAGATTTTTCTTTCTTTCTTTCTTACTTACTTAATTGTTAGTATAAAGTTCTAAGTTATTAAAAGTATATTTAAATCCTTTCAGAGAAGAAGATGCGCTATCACACTGCCAGAATGCTCCCTCTTCGGGAGGTCCACCTCCACGGGAGTACTCCTTGCTTCTCTGCTGTTTTAAGGATCTCTGCAATCACGAAGACAGCCCGCTGGCCAGAGCGCGACTTAATTTAACCGCCACTGATTCAGGTATGGAAAAATAGTTTAGTTATAGAATAAAACATTTCCTCTAAATCCCCTGGGTAGGACTTCGATATGTTTCTGTGACTGATGAAGATGGACTTTAAAGACACTTATATGGAAAGGACCAAGGGGAAGAAGGAGAAGAGGGCCTAGAAAAAGGGTGGATAGAAGATATAGAAACGATAGCAGAAAGCCATGGAAGCCTAAGAGATATTTGTAAAAAATTGCCTTTACCGATGAAGAGAGTACATTGAATATTACTGAAGTTAGGATAACGTGTAACAATAAAAAGATATATTGTTAACATTTGTAAAGTTTAGAAGTAAACAGGCTTTATTATTATTATAAGTAGGTCAGCCTTCTGTGCCTGACACACATAATCGACTCTTTGGGTTAAAGGCATGCCGGTTTTGTCACGTTTTTCTTACTGTCAGACACAGCGGGTTAGTAATCTACTTGTCTATAAGATAAACAACGTAGATCAGAGGCAAGACCCAAGTGGGCTTACGCCGCTGGCTAATTATTGTAAATATAAATTTGAAAGGCCGGCAACGCACTTGCGAGCCTTCTGGCAATGTGAGTGTCTATGGGCGGCGGTATCACTTAACATCAGGTGAGCCTCCTGCGGGTTTGCCTCCTATTACATAAGAAAAAAAATATATATATAGTTATAATAGTAAAAAAAAATATATATAGTTACTATTTTACTTGAGATTAGACTACTCGATCAAACTTTACTTTTATAGCTTTTAACCGACTGCAAAAAAGGTTATCAGTTTGACCTATATATTATATGCTTGGAATTTTGTCTGATTATGCTCTTAGGCCATCCAAGTGCTAGATTTCCACAAACTATAATTCGTGATCATCCTTTTATTTGAACCAGGTTTTACTTAAAGATAAAACTTTATATGACGGTATTAAAGTTTACGTTGGCTGAATTATGTTCCCACATCTTACGCGTATGTTCAATGATATATGTCTGTTTTTCCTCGAACAAAGATATTATTGTAGCGGTTCCCTTATCTAATGTAAACTGTGACTCAGGCGATGTGACATGAATATCTAAGCATTTTACATAATATATAAAATATTTCCGCAACTTCGCTTCCTTTGTGTTATTAATGTAAAATATCACAGTGTTTGTAAGAAAACTCCTCCGAAATGGCGTTACCCATTAGTATGATTTTTTCCATTTGCAATTGATTTGCCATTCAAAAAAATATTATAACTCACTTTATTTTATTTATTTATTCTTATAGCTAACATAAATTCAAATATTTACGAGAGTAAAAAATAATTAAATAAATTTAACTAATACCTTACAGCTGTGTTGTGTGACGGTGTGAAAGTGAGTGTATGTACGTGGGGATGTGTATGTGGGGTGTGCTCATGGTGCAGGTGATTTAGCGCTTTAGATATTCTTAATACTCCTTTTAAGCATATTTCGCGATAGCTCAAGGCTTAAATGTCCGTGCTTATAAACTAAATTAAAATAAATTCCCTACGGAATAATATTATTAGTAAGTTCTACTAGTAAACATACAGAGGACGAAACGATTTTGTTATAGTAATTTCAAATTCAAATCACGGACTAGATTTATTACTCAGGTCGAATTATGTGCTAGTAATACACTTATGTTGATATTTATAAAGTCGGATTATTTAACCACAAGCCACGATACTTTATAATGTAATTAAACAAGAAGTTTGCACCCCACATGCTGTTAAATTACTGGCTCATAAATGTCCGTTTGCTTTTGCGACACCAACATTATACAATATTAGATATAACCTGAAATTGTTAAATTTCTTGTTACCTTGATATTTAAAGACACGAAAGGAACGAGCCATGTAAAGGATTAGCAGAAATTAATTTGAATAGTGCAATTATTATGCGAATGATAGCTTATTAAGAATGCAATTCTTGCATTCGATATAATAATTTTGTTCCGGCTAACGCACTCATGATAGCGATACTTTCTTGGAACCTTATTGTGTCTACATAGTAACAGTGTCCTATTTCCGATTTCTATTGTATTATGATTTCCTGTACCTTGAAATCCTGCGCAATACCATCTCTGCAATTTTTTTATTCATATTTAGAGGAAAAATTGTATTTCTGTTATCTATTTCAAAAATTGGCATCAGGCTTCTACTTCCCTTCAAAGGCTTTATTGATTTCCAACATATCTGGGACAGGCCCGCTCTATTTGTATGTATTGAACCTATTTCAAAAATCATACAGTTACATCCGTTTCAAAGGCTTCATTAATTTGCAAAATAGTCGGCACATATATTTCTACTTATATATTTCTCTGTTTTTCAAATGAATGTTTTCATTTCATCCGTTTTATATACATTCAAAATAAAGAAATGATTTTGTCAAGAATTTTGTATTTATCGTTCTCATATCGCTTCCGTGTTGATAACATTGTTAAAAATAACAACCTTTGTGTGATATTTGTTAACGTTCTTGACTTTTGACTTTATATCAGTGCAAAATTGGGTTCGAAGTTCATTCTGATTGTGTATCAAGAAAAAGTCACTGCGTCTCAGTTATACATTTCTCGAATATTTTTAAATAGTTCGATTTGTCATCTGAATGAATACATCCCATTTCTATTGTGAAAATATAATTGGGATGTATTAATGCTTATATTTATTATTAAAATAATAATAAATCGTTTATTTGCAAAGAAAGTACATTCAGTTTGACTAATTAAAAAAACACACAGTTATCCATATAAAAATAGGCATGCAAATGTCATGTTAATTATCATAATAATAAGAACATTTAAATTATTTATACACGTAATTTTTGTCAAAACGTATGGTCTAAATACTCTCCCACATTTTCTCTCTGAAGCAGGTTTGTGAAAGGAAATGTCCACTACACTCTTAATTCGTAATCATTATTTAATTGTTATCCAATGGGTTAACGAAGGTACTAATCAAATCAATTTTCAGAAGGTAACGCGGTTGCGAGCGAAAGAGGCGCCAGTTACAACGGTGAGGTGTGGTTCAAAGCAGCGACCATAGCGGTGCCTGTTTGTGGGGCTCTCATACTATTCCTTCTGGTGGCTGTAGCCGTCAGGTTACTGAGGGCTGACGCGCTTCTACACGCTGATAGAAAACTTAGGTATGTTTTGAATGATACATATATCCAGATCAAAGAATCTCCATTTAAAGGTCTCTCCGTAAAAAATATAAAAATTTGAGAGGTGAGAATGTGAAGCAAAAGCCAGGACGAATCCTTTTGTTTCCTATAGACAAATGAATATCATTATGACGCATTATATATCGGGTCAACGGGTGTTGTTTTTTGTGTTGCATTGTCACCCCCCTGGTTCGTAAGATAGATGTATACACGTATACATTATTCCTACTATATTAGTTTGACAGTCGTCAGTTTGTTAGCTAATAATGATTTTACTTTTAACTTTATTAATTATTTTAAGGCTTACAAATAAAAAATATATAATTCTCAAAGCACATTGATTGTGAATATAAATATAATGAGCAAATACTTTTGGAAAGTTGGCAGATCACTTACTGAATGAATTGCGTTACAGAACTTTCAGCTTCATAAAAGTTTATTATAACAAACCAGGCTTACTACACCGTTTAACTAAACTCATCTGTCCCTTTTCACCAAAGCGTAAACACAATATGCAAGAAAAGCGTACATATCTAATCATATCAAATATTTTTCCAGAGGTGGGTACATAACACCACCGCAGCACAGCACAGAAGACGTCAAGAAAGTGTGGGTGGGGAACTCCGCGCCGCTCCTAGTCGCTCCCGGGGGATGCTTGGTCGCCGTTGAGCGGGCACAACTAGTCGACGTGCCACAACTCTGTGATATTCAACGATAGACTGTAATGAAATCTCTCTGCCGGTGGAAATGACGCTGAGAAGTTTGACAAAGCTAATTAATCTCTAGATTCCGACCCTCAGTTTATAGATAGTGGAACCCTTCATAAAAATAATTGTCGTTGCATAAAATTGTCAAGGCTCGTGCATAGTCACGTGACCGTTTCCTTAAACGTTCATCGATAATGGGGGACTCTTGACTAAAATAATTGTCGTTGCATAAAATTGTGAAATCACGTGTATAGGCACGTGACCATTTCCATAAAAGGAGATCGATAATGGGGGACTCTTGACTAAAATAATTGTCGTTGCATAAAATTGTCAAGGCTTATGCATGGACACGTGACCGTTTCCATAAAAGTTTATTGATAAGGGGGGACTCTTGTCAAAAATAATTGTCGTTGCATAAAATTGTAAAGGCTCATGCTTGGTCACATGATCAACTCTATACAGATTGGCCAATGTGACTATAAGTATTAATCAATGCTTTAATCCCTGCTAAAAAAATAGAAAAATCTTGTATTCAAATATTGTCCATATATGTTCCAAATATGCTGCCCTCAGAGCGCTACTCAAGTTTTGCATACAATAATCTGTTTACTCTTCTATTACGTCAAAAACCGACAATCACGTGACGAAGCGTGAGACAATACAAATTCGTTAATGGGTCGCCTTTTACTTAACGTTCAAAAATTACCCGTCTGTATTAATTTTGGATCTAATTAAATTGATCTCATAGTGACGTCATTTCACACCGGCTCGTATACCAAATCTACCAATGTATATTTTGTTATTTTAAGCTATTTGTTCCTTGTAAATGTAAAGTAGTTTTAAGAAATTTTGATGGATTTACATTATCGAATTTTACTGTCCATTGCGAGGTTACTATGACATTGACATTTGACCATTTGTGAAGTCCAAACAAGTAATAAAAAAAGGGTGCGTGTACTTATGTACGCGCGTAAGAAGTTATACTTCTTTGGCATTATTAAAAATAGTTTTTGATTGCATGCAAATAATTAATTACAATTAAATAATCAGAGACTGGAAAAGGAGTCATTAAATCGTCAATAAAGTCAGTCAGTAAATAAAATTCAGTTTACATTTGAAAAATTAAATAAATAAATATTTATTACTATTCTCTTACATTACGTGTAACTTAACATCATGTTTTTAAATTATGTCCAATGCCGTAGCATCTTCCGTGGGCAACTTCATTCTGTTATTTTTGTGTCACGGTGCGCGCGCATCGTAAAATTTCACTCTCATCAATTTTTCATAACGCGCCTAAAGAAGTATAACTTCAAAAACTCTCTTTGACTTTCATGAATCTTATATTAACCTCGATTTGAAAATCATTAAATAACGTCCAATTGATTTGACACAAAAATTATGAATTATTGCGTTTCTTGTGCTGTATTTAAAACATTTAACATTTATTTAATGGTTAGAAACAATATTACTTGATAGAGCCACAATTCAAAATAATAAATCTTTTAAAACATCCAGTTATTGAAAGGATTGCTTATACTTTATTCTATAACTTCTTACTAAAATCTAGTTCTAAACTGTTAGACCAATTTTTTCTGTTTTAAGTTAAACAAATCTTAACGCGGTTTCAAAAAACTTAACACGTATTAGCAATTCATAATCAAGGAAATCATTTTATTTGTAATCAGAGACTTGATCGCTTAAAAGTCAAAGTCAAATCATTTATTTTAATAAGGCCTATTAAAAAGGCACTTTTGAAAGTCAAAATTACCAGTTAATAATATTTTAAAAATTGACTCTAGCTGTCCCATACTTACTCTTTTAAAATAGTTTTTACAATATTTTATATATATTGACTTGATAATTATATATAAAGACTAGAAGCTTTACCTTTCAAAAACTGGACTATAGATATTATATCTGACATATAACTAGTCGTAATATACGGTTTATCACAAAGTACCGTCAGAATATGTAAATAAATAATACTTTAAATAGAGATCAAATTATATATTTCTGTAAAAATATGTTTAAGTGAGATTAACGCTAAAATAATTCTGCAATTAAATATACAAGCAAGCGCGTATATAAAATAAATGTATGTTTAATTATGTAGCTTATGCTAAAGCAGAGTTGGCCGTACTGGCTTCAGCGTGCGACTCTCATACCTGAGGTCGTAGGTTCGATACCCTACTGTGCACCAATGGACATTTTGTTTCTGTGCGCATTTAACACACGGTGAAGGAGAACATCGTGCAGAATACATAAAGACGGCGTGTGTCAGGCACAGTAGATTGACAAATGATTATCAAACAGATTATGTGGGAAAAATCTTAACCGACCCAGAAATATTAATAATCAAAAGTGGAAGAAAACTAAAATTAAAAAGTTTGGTCCCTGAGGCTGTGAAACGCTGGCAGCATTTCCTCGCTGTATTGCGATACAAATTAGTTGAGTGAGGAAAACACCAGCTCTGGGGTCACCGGTACTATCTACCAACTTAAATCTTTAATTAGCGCCTGTGCACTTGAACCCCAAGACGCAAAAGTACAGAATCAAAGTTCAAGGAAAGAAGTTATTGCTGTGGATTATTCTTTGTCAGCTTTGGCAGCTTTTAAGTGACATCAAATACATTCGGTATGAAATATAATATAATGTATTAATTATATATTGTAGTGTAAGTGTATATATAATTGTATAATGTATTAATCTCACTTATACATAGTTAAGCTCGATTTAGATGGAGAGAGTTTTGTTTTATTCTTAATCAATTTGTTTTAAAAGTAACATGTCATGCGGCATTAATAGAAATATATATTTGAATGTAAACTTTTAAACTTGACAATATCATTATATTTTTTAAACTTTCTCTATATAAATAGCGCTTTAATGTCATTTTAGACTGCGTCGGTATTCTGTTACTTCCAAATGCGATTTTGAGTGCAATATCGATTCAATTCTATAAAGCAGTGGCTTGGGATCGCGTGGTAACTTACCTCGATTTAAGTCGGGATTGCTTTATTGGGAGTTATAGAGTACCAATGCTGAATGTGGTAAAGATAAGCACTTGTGTAAGTCGTTTGTATATTCGTTAACCAGTTGTAATGAACACTAAGCTTCCCTGAGGTGCCTTATAATATAGGTGCAAAATACTCTTGTAAATATGATGTATAAATATTGAAAATAAATCGAAATTATTTTATTAATATGTGTTTTTTTGCGTTACCTTTAAAATTAATATTTAAGGTTTATAGATAATCCCCGTCTCCATTGAAGTACTCATTTGTCCCTTTTTATCACAGCGTAATAACAATTTGACAGAAAGAAACGAAAGAATACTTCAGTTAAGAAGTGTTGGTCACTAGGCTTTATCGTGAAAATCTCATCCCTGAGTTCGAATCGATCCCTGGCCGTCCACCAATGGTTGTTCTACTCTACTCACTCGTAGAGTGAAGGAAAACGTGAAGAAACCGGCATGTCTCAAATCCAACACCCAAATACTTGTCAGACAGCTGATCACCTACTTGTATATTAAATAAAAATGATCAAAGAAACGGATGCAATCTGAAAACCCATTTGTGGTTGTAGCCATTTGATCATTATTTTTACTTCAGTTATTATAGTGCAATTAGACTAATTTAGTGCATAGGGAGTATTCTATAACTACAATTACATGAGCAAGGAATTTTGATTCGTTTACACTTCGTTACTTTATACAACAACATACCTACATAAAAAAATTTTTACACTATGTCAAGGTCTGTGTATCACCTCGACGTCCGCCGTTCCACAACTGAGCGTTTTTCACTTTTGCCGCGCACCACCACTATGTGGAATCAGCTGCCCACTGAAGTATTTCCGAACCAATTCGACTTAGGGTCCTTCAAGAAAAGAGCGTACCAATTCTTAAAAGGCCGGCAACGCACTCGCGAGCCCTCTGGCATTGAGAGTGTCTATGGGCGGCGGTATCACTTAACATCAGGTGAGCCTCCTGCCCGTTTGCCCCCCGTTCTATAAAAAAAAAAACCTGAAAGTTAACGAACAACCAAAAACATACTAATTTTATTAATTATGTAGTATGAAAAGGATATCCTGTTATTAGTATTACAAATAAAACCATTTCATTATTGAGTCATTGATGGCTTTGATTGAATCGAAATGTGATACTTATAAAACAACTTTCCCCAGACGCAAAATATTGAAACTATACACGTATATAATTAAGTAATGTATCGTTTGCATATTTAACAACCAGGTTGATTGCCCCAAGCTTTTATTAAAAATTTAAATTTCGATAGATACCCCAGGCATACCCCAACATTCCATTTGTCCCTTTCCGAAGAACGCGTCTTGAGCGGGAGTGGTTTGTTCAGTAGGATTGTATAATCTATTAAAATAATAATTTTATTTATTTAAACACTTCGTTGCATGTACAGAAATGGGGTTGGGGTTAAATAAATGAATATAATTATCTAGGATGTCGGGGATTCATTGGAAATCAAGTGAGTTTTGCTCCGAAACGCGTCTAAATATTTTTATAAAAATTTAAAGTTTTGTGTAATGTATTAAAATTTGTAAACAATCGCCATTTTCTACTTTTCTTTGGTTATAAGTGATGTGACGTTCACTTAAAAAATCGTGTTTTTAATTTATCGATTGTTAATAATCGTTTTATATTTATCGATTATTTCTCATTGAAATTTAAAGTTATAGAATAATCAAATTGAAATTAACCTAATTTCGTGTTGATAGATTATAGGGTTCCGAAATTTTTGAAATTATCGATATACTCGTCTGTATTTTCTAATTAGTACTGTATTTCATTGTTTGCAACTTTCTAATTATTAATTTTACAGAATAAAGTGTTTACTTTAATATCCAAAAAGTACCCAAACCGAATCAGAGCACCCCACTATCCACTGGTCTTGTCTGTCTTACCCCTAGAGTGTATATAAATAATCGGAGGCGCGAGGAAGAGCAGCCCCCACCCCTAAAAAGCCAGGCATTATGAAAGCTGTAGCGGCTGAGGCTGGTCCCGAAGGCGACCAAAAGCCAGGTTCGGAGGTGAATAAATGCCTGTGCTTTGGTACGCAAGGGTGGAGGGGCTGCATTTCCCTAGGCCGGAGTGTCCACAAAAACAAATATTATTAGATTGGTTAGGTTAGAGTTAGTATATGAATATTTGGTCGCAAGGGACAGGACAGAAGCGAGGTGAATAAAAATTATATTTAGATCGGAGTGTCCACAAAAAAATATTATTTAGATTGGTTAGGTTAGAGTTAGTATATGAATATTTGTCGCCGAAGGCACCAGGAAGAAAGGCTTGAATAAAAATTATATTTAGATCGGAGTGTCAAAAAAAAATATTATTTAGATTGGTTAGGTTAGAGTTAGTATATGAATATTTGGTGCAAGGCACAGGACCAGAAGCGAGGCTTGAATAATATATAGATCGGAGTGTCAAAAAAAAATATTATTTAGATTGGTTAGGTTAGAGTTAGTATATGAATATTTTCGCGAAGGCAGGACCAGAAGCAGGCTGAATAAAAATATATTTAGATCGAGTGTCACAAAAAAAATATTATTTAGATTGGTTAGGTTAGAGTTAGTATATGAATATTTGGTCGCCGAATTTTCAATTATTTTAATATAAATAAAAAAATGATTTTCATTTTAAAAATCATTATTTTTATCTATAATTATAAAAATGGCATTTGAATTGGTTTATGTAGACTAGCGGTAATTAGTTTTACAGTGCAAAGTTTACTTATAAATCTTATAAAATTTTGAGCGTTTGAAAAATACTTGGAGGTGTTCAATGAAGGTCCTCAGACAAAAATTAGTATCTCAAAAAAGTGCGATGGTATTCAAAACTGTTACCCAGAAATGTAATACAATTGACATAATTATATGACAAGGCGGGCAAATGGCGGCCCTATCGAACGATCTCTTTCAGGCTGTAGGAAAAAAAATTAGATAACGTAAACAAGAAGCTCGTAATTAGCTCTGCTTATATATTTATTATTATTGTTATTTTTTCTTTAGATTTTACTTTATTTTATTTTAGTTATAGTAACGTGTTTTTTTTTTTTAATATTTTTGCATTTCTTTTATTCTACCCTCTGTAGGTGTTTCTTTTTCACTGTCCCACGTTAGGGTTGCCTGGGTTGCCTTATAACTTTTGTAACCTGCTTTTTTATTTTTGTTATCTGTATGTTTATGAATAAGGTAATAAAGTATAAATAAATAAATAAGAAGTGCAAAAATACATAAGACAACACTAATAGAACAAAGCAATTAAAACATGTAACTAGTGATCAGAGTGAGGACAATATTCAAAAAGGGACACATGAAAAAAAAAGCGTTAAAGTACATACAAAAAGTACTTTAACACTTTTTTATCGTAGGTATCCCTAACTGATGTATGTAGGTACGATAATTTTATACAGCTAAAGAGTTTGTTGGATGCGTCCGCATTTACAAGTGAAACCGCGTGGTTCAACTATTAAATCTAGTTTATGAGATCTTTATCACAGTTTCCTCAAACAAATCGCGTTGACAACTTTTATAATTACCAATAATATTTTTATTGGATTATTAAAATTATTTTTAGTATAAGATCATATATTTGATAAGAATTTGAAAACATATAAATATGATAAATACTAAGCAGCTTCAGTTTCGTTTTAAGTGTATATGAATAAAGAGGTAAGCATTCTATTTATCAACGTACTATAAACCTAAATTAGTTAATCTTTTGTCACGTTATTTTCATAGTGAAAGCTGATGGACTTCCATAGCTATAGTTCATGAATTAAAATAAAATTTTAACTTCACTATTTCTCAAAAAATATAAAGTTAACTTTGTGTTTATAATAATAATTTATTTAAAAGAATATGGTACAAAAATATTATAGTGGTACAGTGTAAACTTTGCAAATTCTGCCACATATATGGTGCATTTTTGTCTTAAATGGTAGAATTTTACATAGAACTTACATAAAACATTACATTATGACTCATTATTAGTTTAAAATAACAATAAAATATGTTATGGAATATTAGAAGTAGCCTGTCTAGCACTAGTCCCAGGCCCTTTTATCAACTACATAATCGTTAACTTTATAGTAAGACTTTTTACACAGCTTTTTTTAACACATTTCTTAAATTTATTAAATGGCAGAGATAAAATAGCCTCTCGGATTTTATTAAAGAAGAGATCCCTTTTCCCACAAAAGAATTAGGTACTTACTCTAGATAGTCTAGTACGGGGAAATTGCAGCCTGTGTTTGTTCCGACTAACATTGTGCGTATGTTCTATTCTAGTAAACTTCTTAATATTTTTGTATACATACATAATATTTTTATAAATATATTGCAAGGGTAATATAATGTAAGTATATTAATTTCCTTGAATTTATCTCTCAGAGATTCCCTACATTTTAAATTTAAAGTTAATTCTTATTTTTTTATGACATCATCATATTATTAAAAAATATCAAATTAATATTCCATTATAAAAACCAACAGCAATGATTGTCGATGAAAAACAAAACAATCTAAATTTTCTTTTGTTTATATTGCATTTATCATCAGAGTTCCTAAAATTATTAAACATGAATCAATACTAAACATTCCATTGATGTCGTAATAACAGCAATATTTACAATTACTACCCATTGGAAGTAAACAAACTATATATTTCCATAATTACCACAGGGTGGCCTTGTTCAAATCAATAATATTTCTAGAGCAATAAATAATTATACATTTATTAGAACTAATGTCAGACTGCGTAATTAAGTCTAACAAAAATTATTACGAATAATTATGGACTGGACTTTTTGGCTAAAATTGGGTGTCGTATATTTTAATAGTTACACAATTAAAAAGAGCCTACTTGCTAAGAAGTTTTTGAGGAGTTGTTCGGTTGAATACCCGCAGCTAAGTTTCATCATCGGTCGTTGAAGCAGAACACGAAATTCCACCTGTATCACCACGAGGTGCGCTGTTACAAAACTGAGTATTTTTCAGGCAATTTCTGCCTCGTACCACCACTATATGGGACCTGCCTGCCACTGAAGTACAAATTTCCGAACCAATTCGATGTAGGGTCCTTTAGGAAAAGAGCCTACCAATTCTTAAAATGCCGGCAACACACTCCCGATCACTTTGGCATCGAGTGCGATAGGCGGCCCGTTTGCATCCTGTTGCATTACAAAAAAGAAACGATAAAATCGTTGAAATGGAATAGTAACAATACATTTTGTATGAATGACTTTTAAATTGTTACCGTAAGCAAAAAGACAAATAATTGAAATATCGAGCTTAGAAGCTCATAGTCTATATATACGGACTATAGTCCATTGTTTAATTAAAATTATCGCAAGAATATTATACCTTACCCGTTGTGGTATTTATTTAATAAAGTTCACAACATCATATATAATATCTACGGTATATGTGTAACATCTATCTTTTCTACAATATATTACAACTATGGTAAACATAAATGTTATCAGAAATTTAAAAGTAACGGATTAGGTATCGGATAGGCACTTAACAATGCTTTATTTTTATTTGATCAGCCCACTTCTGAATGTATTTAGCTCTGGATAAGTAGAGTTTAATCGTGAAGAATTCTGCTAATATGGTAACGAAATTCAAATGTACACGCGTTTTTTAATTATTTTATATACAAATTTTATAATTTCCTATCTATGGCACAGATTATAAGTAAATTTAATAAGTATTTATTATTTCTAACCTCGCGATTGATTAATACTGTAATAATTGTTACACACACTATCAAGAACTCAATGTTTTGTCTCGTTTATTTATTTTGAATGTGATACGAGAGTAAGAAGGAGAAAAATAGCAATTTTCAGTACGTTTCTGAATGAGGGTAAGAATATAAAACCGACGCCACGCAATGAACGTTGCTTGTAAAGTCTGCAGTGATCCTAGATGCCCATTTTCACGGCTTAGTTAATTTCTACTGATCAAATAATTCTTGGACTAGGTAACTTTTGGCTTCTTCAGCCTTATTGGTTCTCTTTTCTAATTTAGTATATGTGTACACGTTTGTGAAACAACAAAATGAACATCCTTATTCAAAATACTGTAACTATAAGTCGACATTTTTATGTCAGTTTTTAAACCCTCCTAAAAAAGAGACAATTCGAGTATATATTTTTTCCATTAAAACCCAAAATTAGTTTAAGTTTAGGAAAAACTACATAGATTTCCACAAGAAAACATTTCGTTTAGATTCGTTAGATATATAAATATATGCATTTTTTTGCAGCCAAAATGACCAACGCAACTAATGAAACAAGTGGAAAGGTTTTGAATTTCGATCACCTCACATTTTGGGTGGCAAATGCTAAAACGGTAAAAAGTTATATATTTTCTATGCTATCTCAAAAGCTTCGGTCAGGCATTGGTAGTAAATTTTTGTGACTGTGCCTGCCAATGTTAATTGCGCAAATAATAATCTATACATATTTGCTATAAAATTGTTGCAGGCGTCAACTTATTTTGTAACGCGCTTCGGTTTCAAACCTTTCGCTGTTCGAGAGGCCTCTGAAGATAATCCCATTCAGTCCTATGTGGTTCAATTAAATAAGGTAATGTTACATCAACCTTATTTATATAATTATATAAAAGCTTTCTGGTTTGATAAGAGAACAGTCTAGTTCGGCCTTCAAAATTGGCAAAATATGTTATTACAATGATCTATCTTTGAATGAACGTACTTTTGGAGCTGCTATATCGCAATTTCGTTATTTTTTAAATCAGTTTTCGCAGTTATCATGATGTATAATAATTTGTTAATTTAATTTAAATTGTTTAAATCCACACTTATATGTTTATTTTTTGGTGATTTTTGAGACTTTGTTAGGATAATGCAAGGTGCATAAGTACATTTAAATCACAATAGATCACGCTTCATCTATAGGTCACTTTCCAGCGAAGAGTCGAAAGAACCATAAAGCTGTGAGCAAGCGGGGAATGGGAGCGTTTGAAGCTGGACGGTGCGAGCCGAATACTCGAATAATATAAATTTAATCCATAAAACTTTGTGTTAGATATTATAAGCTAGTATAATATAATGATTATATTATTTCAATTCCAGATAACAATAATATTTCAATCACCGACATCAACTGAAGGTGTGATCACATTGGACCTCACCGCTCATGGCGATTTTGTTAAGGATGTCGCATTCAAAGTTAATAATCTAGAGGAAATTATAAAAAGAGCAGCCAAAGAAGGCGCTATTATTGTTAAAGGCGTGACCGAAGAATGCGATGAAAATGGTGTCGTTAAGTTCGCTGTTCTAAAAACGGTATAATATGTTTGCTAATTAATTAGTATGCCCTACAACCTTTTTAGTTCATACAATAATTTGATAATCTAATAAGCAAGTAGGTGATCAGCCTCCTGTGCCTGACACACGCCGTAGACTTTTTGAATCTAAGGCAAGCCGGTTTCCTCACGATGTTTTCCTTCACCGTTTGAGCGAATGTTAAATGTGCACATAGACACAAAGCCCATTGGTACCCCGGGGCACGAACCTTTGACCTCATGAGAGTCGAACTCTGAAGCCACTAGGCAAATACTGCACATTAATAAATAGACTACAATTTTTTGTTTGTTTGTGCTTTTTCTTGAGAGTCTTGAGGAGGTTTTCATTTAGTATACTAATGTTTAAGAGCAGTGAATTTTATTCAAAGAGACATAAAAAAATACTCTACATTGGCAACATATCATTCTATTTTATGTATGTCATCATTATTTTTCAGTACGGTGACAATACACACACTTTGATAGATAAGTCGCAGTACAAAGGAAGATTTCTGCCGGGATACACGATTATCGAAGACGTTGATATTGTCAATAAGCTTTTGTAAGTAAAACACTTCGTTACATAATAATACCAGTGATTTTGTTCCCTTTGGTGTAGAGACTCTTGGGCCGTGGGGTTCAAGTGCACAGATTACAGATTTAGTTGGCGCCTGGTAGATACTACCGGTGACCTTAGAGCTTTCCTCGCTCAACGAATACGAACACTACGACAGGGACGAAACTTTTGAAATTTACTTACCAAATTACTATATACGTTAAGAATATAGTAAATACTGTATATTTGTGTGTTGGAAATAAACATCATAAATAAATTTATACAAGTGATTTGGTATCACATATACATGTAAAGGAAACTGGTAATTTCATCGGAAATAATCTCCAAGATAATGAAGACTATAGAAATGTGCAAATCTGAATACAAAATACAGTTCTAACAACATTGTTCGTTAACAACCACCACGCAAAAAAATATAAGTTATTAAAATTTGTTTAAAAATTTTCATCTCCAAATATTTTCTATAGGATTCAATTGATTAATATTTCCATAAGATATATACATTTTTTATATGTCAATATGTATTTAGGCCGGACACTCATCTTGAATTCATAGACCACGTGGAAGGAAACATGGAAGATGGGACTCTAGAAGATTCTATCACGTGGTATGAAAAGAACCTCAATATGCACAGGTATATATATATTTTGTACCTTCCACTAATATGAATAATACTTACATAATGAATCTACCTTTAGTGGCCTTGTCAGTTATAGAATTTTTAATAGACACCAAATTCAGTAAGGCTAGGCTTTGTACAAACTGCCGACCATGGACTCCCAGCGCCGATTAACAAACATAATAATTCCAATAATTAACATTATAATTGCTAAATTTCATATATTCAATCTTGGATTGGTCTTATAGTACGATTAGTTGTTTTTATTTGTCTATTCATATTTTTGTATTTATTTTTTAAATTTTATGTAAATTAATACGTATTTCAGTATGGCCCTCTAAAAAACTCGGGTAAAACTCCATAGGTTTTTTGCTGCCAAATATTAAAGTTTTTTTTCTTATGTTACCTTATATTATATACAATAAATGTGGTAGGGAAGATACAGTACATTAGAATTCAACGCGCCACAAACGTAAGATATTATAAAAATTTACATGTTTTTTTTATGTTCTAGATTGTAACAAAAATGCGTTATGTATATATTATACTCGTATAACGCAACGCACAACTATATTTCTGTCATTTATTATTATAACTAAGTATGTTATTTTATGAAAAAGTAATATTGTTTTTTTATTTTCAACTTAAACATTCATGTTCCTGTTTCCATACATATTTTATTATTATCTACTAATTATTTTAGATTCTGGTGTGTTGATTATACCCATGACTTGGTTCCCTACTCATGTATCAACTCGGCATCTGTTATCAACGAGTCAGAGACTGTGCTTGTAAGTAAAATATAATACAATAAAAAAATTAAAACCACCTTCGTATGCAAATCTACTAAAACTATTTAGGAACAAATTATTTAAATATTCTCCAAAAATGCGTAATACCATCTCATACATTGTTCTATAAGTTATAAACTACCTCTTGTAACCAAAAAGATTCTGATGTGAATTTTAGTTTCCGAAATGATGTGGACAAAAATACGAAATCACACATATATATCACACGTGTTTGGAAACTCAAACACAAAATAACATTATTCATATAGGTAAGCAAGTACACAAACGTCAACAGAAAAGAAGTTAAATTGATTCTAAATTTACATTTACTACCAATTCGCAAGTCAAGTATGTAGAGTGGGCAAGTAGAACTGGCAATAAACTCTCCGCCACTCTTTTATAATCGCCAAGTTTTGAGTCATACAAATTGTTTATAAGGCAGCAACCATAAATATTAAAACTGGAACAAATAAATCCCTAGGATTAGGATCATTTAAATAATCGTCAAATTTAAAAAAAGCTTTATTATTGATTGATTAACAAGGGAGTTTGTTTGTTGTAAAAACGAATACAATTTCCATATACGGAAAGGTTTATCTTCTGGAGAAAGTCACCATTTGTTTTAAAATCTTTTATATTTTTGTGTACATACTAAAAGGCTTTAAGAATAATTTGACCTGATAGTGTCACAATAAAAGGAATGGATAAATGGATGCCTTTATTCAATAGTCAAAAATTTCCGTTGCGTAATTTGGAAATACTCGCTGCCAATTTTTCTCAAATATAATGTTGCTATTACTAATAAAAAAATTCCTTAAACCTGTTTAATGGCTGACTACTGAGATATTCACTTTTATAATAAAATATTTGTATACAGCTATCTATGAATGAAGCGGCAAAGGGACTTCGTCCAATAAGCAAAGCCAGAGAATTCGTCAAAGCACACGGTACGTCCGGCGTTGAACACGTCGCTTTGTATACAGATGATATAATTACTACTGTGAGTATACCGGTATAAATTAATCTAGTATTCACATTAAACGACTTAATAGCAACCAATGAAATTTATACAATTCAAAAAAATATTGCTGAGCTGACTCTTAATAGATTTATTTAGAAAAACACATGCTAACAAACGTTGACGATTACTCGCTCTTACGAGTGATATTTTGAATATTATAAAGCCGGAATGACATTAAGAAATTAGTGGCATGAAATTAATTAATTCAGTTTAGTTTAATTACACGTAAAACTGTTAGTAAAACTAATGTCACGAAATTAATTTCATGCCACTAATTTCGTTATGTAATTCCGGCTTAATGAATCCATACAAAAATTGGTTAGTTAACATTTCTTAATATAAGTATTCGTTTTGTTGTAAGTTGTAAAAAAAAAATTTTTTTAGTATTGTACGGCTCCTTTTAGGGTAAAAGCCTCCTCCATATTTTTCAATTTTTCTTTCCTTCTCTCTGAATTTCCTGATTGCATTGTTCAGATCTAATTGTCTTGTTATGGATGACCATACGTTGAAAGTGCATAGTTTTAATTGTTGTGACATGGAGTGCCTTTTTTATTTTTATTATGGTCGTGATTGTTGTTTATTTTGATTATTACCAGAGATATCTATCTGACTTGCAAATAAGCCAAAAAAAGTCTTTTAATTGTCTTTGCTTTAGCTGTGGTCCTTCAACTGCGATGACTTCATAAGCTCTGTATCATTCTATCATTAACATCACTAGAGGAAATCGTACGTAATAATTGTTATCATACAATCAACGATTTCAGATGCGTAACCTCAAGGAGCGAGGTGCAGAAATAATAACATGGCCAGCGACTTATTATGACATGATCAAGGAGAAACTGAACAAGAGCTCTCTCAAAGTACAAGAAACAATTGACGATCTAAAAGAACAGAATGTTTTGATAGACTTCGACGAGCGCGGTTACATGCTGCAGGCGTTTACTAAACATGTTCAGGCGAGGCCTACTTTATTCTTGGAAATTATACAACGTAGAAACCATAGGGTAAGTAATACGCGGGTCAATAGATTGCTGTGAAGAGCAGTGACCGAAAATTTGATATATAAATTCATATTTATGTATCGAATTGCTTCATATCCATTTTTAATTTAGTTTACACTAGCTTTGGTTGTCCGCTAGGACGAACCTTAAAAACACAAATTAAAAACATTATGTTTTTTTCGTTTTTCTTTCTGCCATTGGGTCCAGATACTTTTTCCGCCACTTATATTGTTACTAAAAAGATACGTAAACAATAAAATCATGCTATTGCGAGAACCCTTCTTTCACCCGCCCTATTTAAAACAATATTTTTTTATACAATTTTACTGTTTTTTTTAAATATAATATATTTTCTAGCTAATCTCCCGACTATGTTGTCTTAGAAGGTATTAAATTAATTTTTAAAAATACGTTTATGTACAATTGGTAACCTGAATGATTAAACACTACTACCTATTTCTTTTAACAACTTTTTGTATAACTTCTACAGAAAATTCCAGAAAGATTAACTTAACCTATTGTTGATCATTATTTCTTTGGAGTTCGTCTCTGTTACTTTTATTCCCATTGCTTGTTTAGTGTTATATACATCGGACAGTCTAAAAACAGTAATTAAAAACATTGTTTACTTTCTGCATATTATGATCATTTATAAACTGCGTTCTTGCGAACTCAAGTAAACAATGTCTAGACTTATAGATTAATGATTACAATTATAGACTATAAATCAATTGTTAATTTATAAATGACATTTAATTAAGAGCGAGAGACTCGCCGACCACGATTGCTTTCGAGCACAACATTCGTAATATCCATTAGTTCTTTTAACGTTTAATTAGATTACCCAATTGTTAAACTGACTACGTATATAGTACAGAGACTACATCTTGGGTAACTAATCTTTAATAAGAGCGTCGCAGAGGGTAGGGGAAGCTTGGTTTATCATGCTTTATATTTTTTCTCACCTCGGAGTTGGCCCCCTGTATCCCATCGACAATTGAGTAGTCACAGCCATGCTTCTATTTTACGAGATGATTTTAGAGATTACGTTATGAGTAAGTAAAGTACCACTGATTTATTTTTATTTTTATGTTTCAGGGATTTGGTTCCATGAACTACAAATGGGTCTTTGAAGCAATTGAACAGATGAACGAAATGAAAACGGAGAGTTGAACTGTGACTTACAATGAGTTACGGCTTTTATTTTATTATTAATAGTTTATGCGATAAATTTTGAGTAAATTTTATCTAATAAAGTATTGACATAAAAATTATTGTTTTAATTAATCTTATGTAATAATCGCGTTATATTCTCGTATGTAAAATAATATTGTATGTTTACTATATTTATGCCTAGCAATAAGCAAAAATGACTAATTTTTTTAGAACAGGGGGCACACAGGCAGGAGGCTCACCTGATGTTAAGTTCCGCCCATGGACACTATCAATGTCAGAGGGCTCGCTAGTACGTTGTCGGCCTTTTAAGAACTGATACGCTTTTTTGATGGACTCCTTTTTTAATTTTTTTGTAACATTTATGTTTACCAAAATTGGCCTAGTGGCTTCAGCTTGCGACTCTCATCCCTGAGGTCGTAGGTTCGATCCCCTGCTGTGTACCTGTGTATTTCTATGTGCGCGTTTAACATTCGCTCGAACGGTGAAGGAAAACATCGTGAGAAAAACGGGTTGCATCTAATGCAAAAAAGTCGACGGCGTGCGTCAGCTGATCGGCTGATCACCTACTTGCCTATAAGTATTTTATTTTTTTAATTTAGTAATTTTTGTTTTTAGAAAAGATAGTTTGTTACATATACCATACATATAGTATGTACGTATACGATGTGTAAAGTTCAATAAATAAATAAATACCTTACAACACTTTATGGGTTGACAGCCTCAATATGAAGTAATATTAAATGTTTGTTAATGGTGAAGCTTTTGCTATTATATTTTAATATAAATTCTAAAACTTTTTATATTATAACGCCTGTCCCATGGTCATCATATTGCTTCATATACTTTTAAACTTAAACGTCAAAAACGTTTACGACGACATCGTTTAGAACAACATACCGGTTATATTGACCAAAATCAAAGCTCCCGGCTGGATTCTATTGTATTAATTAGGTTCTTAATAACAACGTCATCGGCTGTTAGGATTTTCGGTTTTTATGACCAAATATGAGTAGGCCCTTCGATTTCGTTATAACAGATTTTGACTATAGAAACTTCGTATGTTTGAAACGAATTAACTCAAAAATTACCAGAATGATTATGAACATTATTTTACCATTCTAAATCAAAGTCAAATCATTTATTTCAATTAGGCCTATTTAAGGCACTTTCGAAAGTCAATGTTACAAATTAAAAATATTAAAAATAATGACTCTAGTTTCCCTTCCAAAAGGTAGTTTCATATGGTAAAGAAGAAACTCAATACTACCTTAACCTTAATAATACCTTTCAAATAGTTTTTACAATATTTTGTATACATTGATTTGATAATTAAATCTGAAGACCATGTACCTAGAATAAAAAAACTACTATACTAAAATATATTTAAAGAAGAGGACAGGATAAGTATGGTCTCATGTCACATTATTATTATTATTTTTTTATTATTTATATTATTACTAAAATAAAATAGACGCATGGTGTTATAAAAAACAATGCAGCAGATAATTAAATTATTATGTAAATACATGGTGCTCACATATTTATTACAATGCTACATTATCCTTGTAACATCTATCTATATCCAAAATTTAAAAAAAAATTGCTTATCCAACCACTACAATGGAATTCGATTCGATATACAATTATTACCATTTAACTCTGGAACAGGACTTTTGTGCCGTGGTTCAAAATTGTACTAATCAATCGAAATTAAATATTTTATTCATAACTAAGCAAAAATAAACCTAAGGGAAGCGCTGGAAAATGTTAGAATTATAAAAAAAATCATTTTTGTATTGCAAAATGTTGTGCAATAGTAAAAATTAATAATACAAGCTAAACTGGCTGAATTATAAATACCCCGAAGCTGAATTTCAACGTGGGGTAGAGACGTCATTAAATTTATTGAAAATTTTATTTAACTTTAAACAAATACCCTTATTTGTGTATACTTTTAACAAATTTTTAAAATTCTTTATAATAATTACGACTACTCTATTAAGACTCGCCTGCTTGTCTATGTGAATTGTTCTCTAGTGTGTTCTCAGACAGAGACATGAATATCCTAGCGCAATAAACATAGTAATTATCATGGAGCAGTCTTGATGATGATATTACATAAATTTCATCAAATCAATAATATTAGCAGCTCTCCAAAATCACTATATATAAAAATGATTATATATATATAGTGGTAACAGTCTGCAATATCGAAAACTGTTTAAACTCCATCCATCCGTCGTTCCACAACTGAGCGTTTTCTAAGGCAGTTGCCGCGCACCACTACTATGTGGAACCAGCTTTCCACTGAAGTATTTCCGAATCAATTCGACTTAGGATCCTTCAAGAAAAAAGCGTAGCAATTCTTAAAAGGCCAGCAACGCACTTGCAAGCCGTCTGAGTGAGTGAGGCAGTGTGAGTGTCCATGGGCGGCGGTATCACTTTACATCAGGAGAGCGTCCTGCTCGTTTGCCTCCTATTACATAAAAAAATAACAGAAGAATTATTGGTACTAGATGATTTAAACAAAAACATTAATTTAATCTAGTGTTTTGCGAGCTATTCTTTAAACTTTGAATTTTGTGTTATCATTACCATTATCTTCACGACTAGATTCTAGATGTCTAGATTATCAATACATATAGTCTATATATATTCAATAACAAAATTCTTATGTATTGAATATCTTATATATAGGTCATGTTGAATCGGTGACGCTACGCTTCCCCGCTTCTGTTCCAAGCTGGTTTGTGAATACTAGTTTTAACGACGTAGCTCATTTGCATACTGTTTACCAGAATAGACCGTGGTACGACTTACAAATACCTTAACCTTATAACGATATCTAATACGAAACAAGAGAGGAATCTTTTTTGTTCCTTAAAGATAAAAAAGTTTTTCATACAGTAGTGACAATTGACATCATTGTAAAATGTCAAAACAGGTTGCTGACATTGATAAGACTAGAACTTTTTGTCAGGAATTGAAATCTTTTATTAGATTCAATAAATCATTAATATTTAATTTTGGCATTCGACACATTAAACCCATTCCTTTGTCAAATTGTGTCAAATACTCAGATCAGTTTTTAAACTCAATATTCGTAAAGTAATTGTAAAAGTGCAAGGATTATAAAATGTTGTTATCTATATTTAAAAAAAATTTGGGGGCTCCTAAGGGTTCCCCCCTAAACCCCTGGTTTTTTCGCCCGGAACCCCCTTTTGTTTGAATTTTTCAATTATTATCTCCTTATTAAAATCAAAACATGGGACCTTATTTTAATGATTTTCGAAATATTCAATTTTCTTAGCGGGAAGTTAAAAAAAAGGATAGATAAAAATAAATAAAATAAATAATAAAATAAAATTTATTTATTATTAGTAAAAAGTAAAAAATAGTAAAATTAAGTGTAATTTATTTGTTAAAAAAAAAGGCTCTTTTATTTTTATTTATTTTATAATATAGTAAGGTTAATCAATTTATTAATCTCGTTAGATGCGTTTATAAAATTAAAAAAAACTTCATTAAAGCCAATAAAAGTAACTTCTCAATTTAAAATAAATGTTATATTTGAGACAGCTGTTAGGCAACTCCATACTTGTTTATCCTTAAGTACACCTCTTCACATATCTCTTTCATCAGTTTTTTATAGAAAAGTTTAAAATTAAATGGCTAATTTCGTAGTCGTACATATTAAGTCAATAGTATTATCGGTACTCTGCGATAGGGGCTTGGCTTAAGGAACCGGAATAATGTATGCTTGGTGTTGTTCTAAACCTGTATTCACGCTTCACTTCTGTACTAAGCTGTATATGATAATATATTTGTTCTTAAGAGTCATTAGGAAATAAATAAGGTTGCAATGTCGAATTGATGATAAAACTCTCTAAAATTTAACTTGACTATATTTTCTTTATTATTTCTTCATTGAGAGATTATGTGGGAATTACAGATTACTGGCAGATCTAAATCTAGCATGATTTATAGTTGAAGCCAAAATTTGATACGTTTTTGACATAAGGAAGTCACACTTAGTGTTAAGTCTCATTATTCATACTCTTAAGGCCGCTTTCTATACTCGATCTATAATATAAAATTATTTCCAATCCAGATTGTCGCAAATTTAGATTGATAAATATTAAAATTCGATCTGTCGCACTGAAAGATATTTTACAAGATGAGAAATGGATTGAAGTATCAATATCTGGTAGTAACAATTGGATTGGGATTGAGTATAGAGAGCGGCCGTAAGTCACCTCATTATCATCACTATTAGCATTTACTATTTTTAATAGTTTTATGAACGATACTACCCAACTATATTATATATCCCTTTGAAATTAAATTTCCTTTAGTTTTTATAATTTTATTTTTTTTCTCTCTTCGTGTATTGTATGTTTGCCAATAAGTCGCTTGTTGTATTTTATTTTTCTTGTTTAAATTTATCAGTGTCGCACGCGTTGGCAATTTTTTATATATAAATTAAAAAACTGCAAATGAGCGAGCCGTTATCATGTAGCAGGGATAATTAGTAGTGTGTCTACGCCTTTATGTCGTGTTTTGTTAATAAAATCAACGTAATTTATATGCATAAATACCTGATTTCTGTATCTAATATAAAATCTTATTCTGAATATTTTAAGATTAGTTCTACCTCGACACACGATCGATATATACGTAATATAGTGAATAAATAATATATATTTAATTAGATATGGTGAGTTTTATGGTGCATACATAGCTTATTTTAGTTAAAGACTTTTTACAATAAATTCGTTTAAATTTTCAAAATAACTTAGGTTCTTCTTCATCAAGATTAATAAAGGCATTTAAATAATCATATTTATTTATACATATAATTGAAGTAACATACGGTTCGAAAAAACTAGTTTGAGTTTGTATATTTATTAGAAGTTCTATATTATGTTTTTGTTTACTTTCATTTCTGTCTCTTCGTATCTGTCTGATAAAGAATTAATTTGGGAGATATTTTTTTCACAAAAACTTCGTCATTGTGATTTAACTAAACTGTAGTTTTATTGCTCTTTTGTCCCTTTCGTCAAATTGTATATACGCTATGATGAAATGGGGCAGATTAGCTTTTGCTCAAACAGTGTATTATTTGTTTATTCTTTTGTGAATTTAATTCAATCATACAATAAAATTGTTATCTACGTATGAATGACGGAAGTTTTGAACATTGCTTTAAAAAAATATGTTAACAAACTGGATTAGTTTTTTAACTTTAAAAATAATTGAAATATTTTCAGACATCATACACGGACAAGGGTAAAAAGCCTGAAAACGGTCGATTCATTGCATTTCATCACATCACATACTGGGTATCCAATGCCAAGCAAGTATGTAAAACCTACTTATTATTAATGAATTAGAGAATACTCCTCCTTCAAAGGTTGGCAATGCCACACTAAAATGGGTACCCATGGCCTGCTATTACTCCCCTTTTAAGCCGTCCCGTAGGATCGTTTGCCCCCCTATCCAATAAACAAAAATTCCTCTCTCTTCAGTCGGTAGCTTATGCGTGCAAGCGCAAGGAAACATTTGGAGATGACAATCTGTTTCCATCGGTTTCTGTCCAGTGTCTCTCTTATAACAGTGTATAGTTTTGAGAACGATGAGTCTTTCACTTGATCGGTCCATCTCGTTGGTAAACGGCCACGAGATCTTTTGCCTTCTGTGTTACCACGTCCATTGTCCACGATCAGTTTCTTCAAGTAAAAATAAAATACATTATTATTAATTCTTTTGTAGCGTACTTTTGTAACGTCAACTTTTCCAAGGTAGTGCTGAGTCAAACGTTCCTTATGAATTGGTTTCTTAAAATCTGTGTACCATTACCTAGGCTGCGAGCTACTACATCACCCGATTTGGCTTTGAACCCTTGGGATATCAGGGCCTTGAGACTGGCTCCAGGAAAATCACGGCACACGCCGTCAGACTGAACAAGGTTAGTGCAAATCAAATCATAATTATAACAAATCAAAATACGTTTATTCAATTTAGATGCTTCTTAGAGCATGCTTATGAATGTCAACAACGTTTACAAAATTCACGAAAGAGCAAGACTACGCCATCCGTTCGCAAAACTACCAGGAGGCCTTGTTCTGAGAAGAACGGGCAAGAAACTCAGCAAGTTCTACCCTCCCTCTACATTACAATTATTCAAAGGAAAATGTCATAAACCACAACGTCATTAAAGTTACATAAGTAAAAAAATAAAAATCTGTTCTGTGATTTACCACATTCACCATTACACACATATTCATAACACTTCAAAGATAGATAATTTTTATTGAGATTAACGAAAACCGATTGCGAGAGAGTGAGAAGGGCGAATCACCTTATAGAAATTGTATTTTTTAAAATTAAGATCTCGTAAAGATAATTTATGAAATATTAGTATTTTATATTTTATGCAAAATAATTTATTGAAATCTCCAATGACGAATTGTAAATTAAAATGCCACGTGTTTTTATTATCAAAGAAATAAATTAAAAAAAGTTTATTGTTTGTATTAATTTTCGACACTTAATATTTTATTGACAATTAAATTCATTAAATTCCTAACATATCTTCCTTTTTCCCTCCCTCTAAGTGTCGGAAATCTAAAGTTTCAGATTTGTATAAATATGAACAAGACTTAAAAATTAGTTTGCTAAAGACGTTTCATTTCTGACATGTGTACTTTGTACGCCCCTTTTTTTTAATTGAATTATTGCTTATTTACAGATTGTGTTCGTTTTCCAAGCCCAATATGAGCCAGAAGAATCGAAACTCGTCAACGAGGTGGCTTATCATGGGGACTTCGTAAAGGATGTGGCGTTTGAGGTGGAGAATTTGGACTACATAGTGGAGTACGCGCGGAAACAGGGCGCGGTTGTAGTCAGGGACTTGTGGGAGGAAAGTGACGAACATGGTATAGTCAGAATGGCTAAATTGAAGACGGTGAGGACCAATATTTGTATATAATTTCTTGTGATGGGGGCTGCATCACAGCACGGGCTGAGTCCGCGTGTCTATAGTATTATAATGCGAAAAAGATTGACTCGATATTGTAAAATTTATCTAAGTAAAAAATAATAAAAATTCATTTGCTGTCCTGGTTGAAATGAAATTTGCGTTCCACCCGTTTCTTGATCTTATATTTTATAGGGCAAGTAGTTCGCCGGAAACATTTAATTGGCCAATAATTGAACCAGGAACCTCTGAAGTAGACGAGTAGCTTCAAACGAAAAATATACTAATGTAAATATGTCAATTTATGAAGTAATGAAGATTTAATTTACGATGTACCTACTCAGTTGTTTAATTTCTAGTACGGAGACAATACGCACACCCTAATAGATAGATCGAAATATAAAGGTCCATTCCTGCCTGGATATCAAACGCTTAATAATGACCCCATACAAAAATTTTTGTAAGTATAGCATTTTTTAATTTATATCACTGGATGTTTAAAATAATCCTCACTATTTAAATTAATATCAATTCCATTAAACAAACGAAATATGCTACATATGTGGCTGTTTATACACAACTTAGTTTCAGCCTCCGATGTTTTCACGATGTTTTCCTTCACCGTTCGAGCGAATATTAAATCCGCACATAGAAATAACCTAATGGACTTTCCATTGGTTAACCCTCCGACCTCAAGGATGAGAGTCGCACACTGAAGCCACTTGGCAAATACTGATTTTAATAATAAATGTAATTAATATTGGAAAATTTATGAACAATTACAAGTGAGGTTAACCCACCAACAACCATTACAATACTAACCATGCATTACCCTTAACCAAATTTATAAAAGTCTCACGAAGACTAAACAATTATTAATATCATTACAGGCCAAAAATTGGAATTAACTTCATTGATCACGTTGTCGGTAACCAGCCTGATAATGAGATGGAGCCTGCAGCTTCATGGTACGAACGGTGTCTTCAATTCCACAGGTATGTTTTGCTGTATTTATTAGAGTGTTATTATAATAAAATATAATACTGTATATTGTCTTTGGATTCCGTACCACACTTTAAACAATAGAATTGAATTGAAGAACCACGACTGCTAATACGTTAGTGAAGTAAAGTTTTCCCGAAAGGGGTCCATACTGCAGGACACGAAGGAATTGTAAAGTAAAATACAACCATCTGATTTGTAATTTTGCACTTTTTTTTAACGTGGCATTTTAAACTGTAATAAATGTTCATTAGTCCTTTACTGAAGGAGCAAAATTTAATTGTGCAGAAAGATAGAAAAGTCGATTAGTGCACAGCCACGATAGCAACGTAATAATGATCTCAGGGTTGAGAGGTTGGGGAGGTCACAGAAATATTATGTTCTTGCTTAAGCATAAGTTACTTGTGCTGTTTTAAGTAACAATAGCTCTTTGTCTTTAGATTCTGGTCAGTAGACGACAAGCAAATATGTACAGAATACTCAGCTCTCCGATCTATTGTTATGGCCAACTGGGAGGAGACAGTGAAGATGCCAATCAACGAACCAGCTGTTGGGAAGAAGAAGAGTCAGATCCAGGAGTATGTCGAGTACCATGGAGGCGCTGGTGTTCAACATATTGCTTTAAATACCGAGGATATAATCACTGCAGTAAGGATAATAATTATATCTATTTTCTGATGGTCTCTTATAAAAGAAGATGATCAGCCATCCAATCCTAAACAACAACAGTTTAAAACTCTATTTTGTATTCCTAATAGCATTTTTATAATAGGATTTGAGTGGTTATAGAAAACTGAATGTTACATATGTATGTATGAGATGTTTATTTGGGAAGGTTTTTACATTTGGCGGTCCATATTTGATCAGATTTTATCGTTCGTTGACATTTTCCGATTCCTAAAACAGTTGCCTATATTATCCAGTAATCAATTATTTTAAGAACTTGCGCGTGAGTCTAAAAACAACTTTGGACTCATCGGAAACTATTAAACAAAAATATTTTACAGATAGAAAATCTCCGTGCACGCGGCGTAGAGTTCTTATCCATTCCTTCAGTGTACTACAAAATTATCAGAGAAAGTTTGCAAAGCAGTAAAGTGAAGGTGGCGGAAAGTATCGACGCACTGGAACGTCTTAACATACTCATAGACTACGACGATGATGGCTATCTGCTCCAAATCTTCACTAAAAATACCCAAGATAGACCCACATTGTTCTTAGAAGTTATACAGAGAAGAAACCATAATGTAAGTATATGGATGTAAATGTGACATACATTCAAACACAAATAATATGCCTTGAGTGGCGAAAAAACCTTTGGGTTTTTAATGGATTAAATTCACGGAGTAGAAAAGATGGATGGAAAGTTATACAATAGTTGATAAATGACGGGCGTCATATCGCTTTTTATTAAAATCTTCAACCAAAATCCCATCCAATTAAATTTTTTACTAAGAAATAAGAAAATTTGAATATTAACGTCAATTTTGTTTCAGGGATTCGGCGCCGGCAACTTCAAAACACTATTCGAATCTATTGAGCTAGAACAAGAAAAACGTGGGAATCTTTAATACCAATGCAATGTCTTCGTATTAATTAAATAAATATGATAAATGTGATACGATTAATAAAACAATATCAATGCTCGCACTTTTTTTTTAAATGCCTTTAACAAAATTAGAGAGGTTACAACGTCCGAATCACACATCGCCTAGAAACGCCTAGGATCTAGATAACAATATATTAGGTCCTTACATATGAAATTGGCGTTTTGTATTGGAGGAACAAAAAAGTCGAATATTTTTAAATATAATATATTTAATTAATCAAAGTATGAACCATTGTTTTCTATGCACTTTTGCCATCTCATAGGTAGTTTATTGATCCCTTTACTAAAAAAAGCAGTCGGACGGGAATCAATAAAATCTATGAAGGCGATTTAGACTGCCCCATCAGAGTTAAATTTTTTCCCTTGCAAGAAGTTGTCCAAATTTCGAAAAAAATGGTAATCTGTTGGAGCAAGGTCCGGGGAGTACGGAGGATGTCTTAGACATTCCAATTGAAGCTCTTCTAATTTGGTAGCCGTCTGTTGTGCAGTGTGTGGTCTAGCGTTGTCGTGAAGTAGCAGTGGCGTGGAGCGATTGACCAGCCTAGGTTGTTTAGCCGCTAGCTTTTCAATCATGGTTTGCAATTGCTGACAATAGACATCAGCTGTAATAGTCTGGCCAGATTTGAGAAAACTGCAATGAACAATACCGGCACTAGTCCACCAAACGCTTACAAGTAACTTTTTTGGGGTTAATTTTCGCTTGGGGCAGGATTTGGCTGGCTGGCCAGGATCCAACCATTGTGCTGAGCGCTTCCGATTATCGTAAAGAATCCATTTTTTATCACAGGTAATGATTCGGTTTAAAATACCTTCATTATTGTGCCGGTTCAGTAATGTAACGCAGCAGTCGACGCGCGTTCGCCGGTTTGCTTCAGTCAATTCGTGAGGTACCCATCTTTCAAGCTTTTTAATCTTCCCAATTTGCTTCAAGTGAATTAAAGCAGTTTTATCACTAACACCGCAGCCTGCAGCTAACTCGGACGTGGTTTGCGATGGATCCGCTTCCACAATAGCCTTCAATACTTCCTTATCAACTTGGGTCTCAGGCCGTCCACGGGGCTTGTTCTACAGGTTGAAATTTCCAGAACGAAAACGTTGGAACCAAAAACGAACTGTGTTTTCTTTTGCAACATGACCGCCATACACATCATTCACCCTTCGAGTCGTTTCCGCAGCACTAGTGCCACGGCGGAACTCGTACTCGTAAATAATGCGATACTTTAAGTTTTCCATTTTGTAAAATGAGTGACGCAAACAGAAAAAAACAGAAGAAGAAAACAAATGAATGACGGTCATCGAAGCACAAATACATGAGTAAATAGCTGTACAAATTTGAATTTGGAATTCCTTACCAAAGAGGAGAACATCGTGATTAAAGTGGCCAGTACGAAATACGCCAATTTCATATGTAATGACCTAATATTTAGAGCAAATTCTTTACTAAACTTTGTGCGCTGTGCTGAGCAAATTGTCTTGTCAAATGTAAAAGTGAAACAGTATTAAGAAAATCTGTAGCCAATTGATAATAAATTACACTCGCTAAGTCAAACTGCTATATTGATCTTACCTATACTAGATTTACAGGGTTCCTAGGGAGACTAGGAATTCCTACACTCTCTATTCTCTCTTATCTCTAATTCCTACGTACGTCGAGATGACGAAGGACCACCGACGATACACGCCTTAAAAATTATAAATGTATTCTTTCCCAAGCTCTGTTGCGGATGGTTTGGATATGTATCAATGCCATCATAAAAATAACCTGTTAAAAAACCTCGCAACGCAAAAAGTTTCGTAAAAATTTGTGATACCCATGTAATATCAAGTCGGTCAATTTATTCAGTCCCTACTTAAGGGCCTTCGGTTATTACGTAATCAGGTAACTTAACAGCATCTTATAGTGACCATATCAATACAAATGTTTTATGGTCGAAATGGCCTGAACTGAAGTAGTCAAACAAAACATGTTAGCACGGTCAGTTTAAGACTCCCTCCTCATTGCCCATTGAATCCCATAGAAATGATTATATTGTGATGAAAAATGGAAATATACCTACAAGTGATACACAATTATTAATAGAAGAAGCTTTCACGCCAATTGGTGCAGAGGATTGGCGAAAATGTTGTGAATTGAAAACGATTTCATCAAGCAAGATAAGAATTGAAATGCTGGAAGAGCGATTTACAATAAACACCTCTTTATATTCATCATCTGATGAAGAACAAGAAATGCAAGTGGAGTTCTTGGAATATATATTTTCCTATATTAAGAACCCAATGTATAACAACATTATTTGTACAAATAAGTAATATAAATCATGTCCATAATACTGAATACATAAATAAAAATTAATGAGTATCAAAATCATTTAATCCCATAAATTTCCCCAGTATTGCCCGCAACAAATTTTTATTTGATATTTCCCCATTTGCCATGAGATTCTGGTAGAACTATAACCCCTCTCTAAGCGTACAACATTTTACAATTTTACATATATATTTTAATCTCATCTCACGTCATGTTGATTCAGTACTTTTGTTCCAAGCTGGTTTGATAATAATAATTTTTACGACGTAGCTCATTTGCATAATGTTTACCTGACGAGACTGTCGCACGATTTACAAATAACTTAACCTAATATATCTAATACTGAACAAGAGAAGTTTTAGTTCCTTAAAGAATAAAGAATGTTTATCACCCAGTAAGTAGTGACAATTAACATCACGGTAAAATGTCGGTACGGGTTGCTCACATTGATTAGACTATTTACGGATGATAGTCGAAAGAATGGAGTGCCCCTATCTACGACACTGCTCCGACATCTCCGCAGGGCTTTGTACCTGATAGTTTTTATTTAACTACTTTTTCCTTATTTTTACTAATTCTCTAACATAGATCTTAAGAAACTATTGTTACTAACTCACTAATCAATCAATGGACTGTATTTGTCTGATTAATAAAAAGTATTATTATTATTATTATTATATTTAGTTTTTTTGTTAAGAATTTAATTCCAGTTATTCAAATCTTTCAATAGATCCCATTATTCGTTACAATTAAATTGTGGCATTAAAAACTTTTGTCAAACTGTGTCAAATAGTCAGATCAGTTTTTAAACTAATTTAATTTTTATGTAAAAGCGGATTTATCAAATGTTATGGTGATACTTAAGTAAATATAAAAAAAATTAAAATTATAATTATAATAGGATTTTACTGTTTTTTGTAAGAAATAAAAAACTTTTTTATTTTTAATTATTTTATGATATAGTTTGTAGTAGGGTTAAGTAATTTATTAAACTCGTTAGATGCGTTAATAAAATTAAAAAAAAGCTTTATTAATGCCAATAAAAGTAACTTCTCAATTTAAAATAACTGTTATATTTGAAACAGCTATTAGGCAACTTCGCACTTGATAGTCTTAAGTTCGCAGTAAGATAGACGAAACATAGCGAAAGATAAGGGTGGCTTAAGTCAAAACCGTAATGGATTTTGACAAACGCGAATTTTCGAGCAAAGCTTCGTAAGTCTCCACACCTTTCTTTCATCCCGTTTTTTATAGAAAAGTTCATAGTTCAATCTGGGCTAATTTCCTAGTCGAAAATATAAATTCAATCGGTATCGGTACTATAAGGAGCTCTAAGGAACCGGAATCATGGATGGTGTTCCAAGCTTAGTATTCACGCTTCATTTTTCTGTACTAAGCTGTATCTATATAATAAAATGTTATGTTGGTTTGTATACGCTTCAAAACCTCAAAAAGTTCAGCACCGATCGAGCTGAAATTTTAGCATGATATATAATCCGCATCAAGGATTGTTTATTTTGTTTTTTTTATTTTTTCATTTTTTTTCCTCAAGTATTGAAAAATTAAACTTATATGAAATGTTTTCTTTGTTTTGTTCCTCATTTCTAAACCATTCAATCATAATGTGCCACAGCGAAGAGTGGCAGGGAACAGCTAGTATAATAATATAATATATTTGTACTTTAATGTGGGGCCGAATTGGCGCTTTATAGAGTTGCAAGCGGTGGCCCGGGGTGAAGTACCGTCTCGCCTTGCTGAGCACACCAAGCTTCTTAGAGGCCAACTTAGCCTTTCCTACCTTCCTTTCCAAAACTGAACGTTATTTGATATGTCAACGTCCAGTATCCCGATGCTAGCTGCGGCTTTAAGGACCGTGTCATCGAAGAATTTTTTTTGCGACAAAGGGATGTTTTTTTTTTGCGGAAATCACGCAAACTTGTATCTGCTTTGGGTAATATTGGACTGGATTTAGTGAACTCCAGTCCGAAACCCCAAGTAGCAGAGTTTTGATTTCAGACACAAGTTTGTTCCGGTACTCATCTACAACACTACTTCCCGAGAAATACCTGCCCGGCCAGTGTAAAGATTATCCCAAGTGATGTCGTCCGCATAGCAATGAATGTTGCTAAATTGCAACATATCATTAATATGCAAATTAAACAGGATTGGAGATAGGACACAGCCTTGTGGGACACCAGCATTTAGGGGCTTAAAGTCGGAACATGCTCCGTCGATGACGTCCTTGAAAATAGACCTTTTATTTTTTCAATGGCAAGCTTTTATAAACAACTGCAAATGTGCGAGCTGTTATCATAATATGGTAGAGAAAAATATTATTAGCAGTGTGATCTTTATATCGTGTTTTGTTTATAAAATCAACGTAATTTATATGCATAAATACCTGATTGCTGCATCTAATATAAAATCTTTTCCAAAACATTTTGACATTAGTTCAACCTCGACACACGATCGATATATAGTGAATAATTAATATTTATTTAATTAGATATGGTGAGTTTTATGGTTTTTGAATACGAGGCTTATTTTAGCTTTAGACTTTCTTTATATTAAATGTACAAAAAAATATTTAATTTAGGTTCTTTCTTGTATGAATTTATATGATTTAACAAAGTTCAAAAAACCTACTTTTAAATTTTCATATTTACCTAATAATCTATATGTTGAACAAATACAATGCTTTAAAAAACTGTTAACAAACAAAGAATCTGAAACTTAAGTACCATTTTATTTTACTTTTATCTCTATAAAAATTCTCGTGTCACAATGTTCGTTCCCATACTCCTCCAAAACGATTTGGCCGATTCTTATGAAATTTTACATGCATATTCAGTAAATCTGAGCTACTATCTATCTTTCAAACCCCTAAATGTTAAGGGTGGAACCCTAAATTTTAATTTTTTAGATAAAAATTTTTGTTTTTATTTTTATATGATACAGCATATAAAAATACATACAAGCCGTAATTGTTACCCCTCTACGATCAACCCCTATTTTTTATTATAGTAGATAGTTATTTTTATTGAAATAAGAAATGTTTCCTAGAAATAATGTACATGGCAAATTGCCGGGTCAGCTAGTAATAATATAAATATTTTTAGAGGTCATATAAGGGTAAGAAGCCTGAAAACGGTAGATTCATTGCATTTCACCACATCACATACTGGGTATCCAATGCCAAGCAAGTAAGTAAAACCTTCTTATTATTAATAAAACATACTCCTCTCTCATCCTATCTCTTCCCACACATAAACACTCTTCGGGATGAGAGTCGTACGCGACATATTTCTAAGTTATATAATACGACATTGGTTACAACTAAAGTGATAAGGTACACTAATCTGTGCAAACTGCACTGAACAACTGCTTCTCTTAACTTCGCTACTATACGTTTCAGGCTGCGAGCTACTACATCACCCGATTTGGCTTTGAACCCCTGGGATATCAGGGCCTTGAGACTGGCTCCAGGAAAATCACGGCACACGCTGTCAGACTGAACAAGGTTAGTGCCATGGATAATTTTAATTGAATTTAAGTGAAATCATGCGTGAATATTTAAATATTAGTTTTTTTTCACTTTTTCACGGATTACAATCGAAACCCTAAATACAAGGACCGGGCAATCGGGCATTAAATTTTGTAGCTGAATTGCACCTTTACTGTACATAAATATGATTTTGAAATTTCGGTAACATTTATCGCAGTTTTAAAGATGGACAATGTAATTCCTATTCTTACTTCCTTATTCCGAGGCCATAAATTCAACTCGAACCTAGTTAAAAAATTGTAATTGCACCGTTCTCTAGAGAATGACTCATATCGAATTAAAATAATAAAACAGCACTCAAAAGGGCACAAGACAAAAGATTGCCAAGACAAAGAAAGAGAGGACATCGATGAAAAAGATGGGCAAATTGTCGAAGAGATGGAGCAGGCTAGCCCAGGAAAGAGCAGAATGGGCTAAAATAGGGGAAATGAAATGAAACGTTTATTTGCTAAGATAGTGGTACAATTAGATAGATTTATCCGCATACAATTTTTTATAATGTCGTATAATAAGAACATTAACATAATGTCATAATAATAAGTTAAGTTATTTAAAATTGGTGTCAAACTTATGGTCTAAATACTCGCCCATACTATAAAGGCACCTTGCCTTTTTAATCACCTTCCCCTTGAAAGCATTACACGGCAGTGATCTATAACTTCTAGGAAGGTGATTAAATAGTTTTATAGCCATGGCGTAACAATTTTTTGCATACATCGTGGGGCAGCATGCATGTACCCACAGCCGTGTTGGATCCCTCGGTATATACAGGCTAGTTTCTTTGAATGTTTTGGATGCTTTTTTGATGCATGGGAGGCCTATGTCAGAAGAAAACCTGACCATAAAACTGGTTGCCAAAAAAATATAATTGTGTTTCTTACCAATTTATTTCTTTGTAATCAAACTGTCAGAGAATAAAAGCTTTATTTATTAATTTATTTACAGATTGTGTTCGTTTTCCAAGCCCAATATGAGCCAGAAGAATCGCAACTCGTCAACGAGGTGGCTTATCATGGGGACTTCGTAAAGGATGTGGCGTTTGAGGTGGAGAATTTGGACTACATAGTGGAGTACGCGCGGAAACAGGGCGCGGTTGTAGTCAGGGACTTGTGGGAGGAAAGTGACGAACATGGTGTAGTCAGAATGGCTAAATTGAAGACGGTGAGAACCAATACTCTCACTATAGCTCTCTCCAACCTCTCGCTCCATGGCACTGTGCGTGATGCGACTTTCGCTCTATCTCATTCTCTCTCTCGATCTTTGCGCTCATTTGCTTGCTCTCTCGCTCCATGTCTATATGCTTCATGCTATGTTCGCCCTTTCTCACTCGCTCTCAATCGGTCTCAATCGCTCTATCCCTGCGCTGCACATCTTCGTGACGCTAATATTTTTTGAAGTGAAACTTCTTTAGGGGCACCTTCAAAAATACAAAAGAAAAGGCGGTTAATAATAATATGTCTGCTATTTTGGCTTAATAATTAAATTTTATAGAAATTATTGATCTTACAATTAATTTCGATTTATGAACGACTTAAGCGCGACAGATAGTCCGCTCCAGATGCTTCCTTGCTGACCACAACGCTCAGACATGAGCTGCCGATTAAAGAGAGAGAGAAGCGCGACACCTGTTTCTTGATCTTGCTTTATGTCGGGCAAGTGGTCCATTCTACGCCGGAACATTAAATCAAACGAAAAGTATACGATGTTAGATCTATGTCAATTTAAGAAATAATAAAGATTTAATTTTCGATATACCTATTGTTTAATTTCTAGTATGGAGACAATACGCACACCCTAATAGATAGATCGAAATATAAAGGTCCATTCCTGCCAGGATATCAAACGCTTAAAAATGACCCCATACAATTTTTTTTGTGAGTATAGCATTTTTTTATTTTTACATCACTCCATGTTTGAAAATGAAATGTTAAATAAATTAAAATAAATAAATAATAATAAATTTAATGTTACACTACATTATTTATTCATTTATTTCGTATATTCATATATTTAATGTAGGATTACTACTAACAAAAACTGTATAATAATAAACAATTACACTAAAAGTATAGCCAGAGATGTAATACATAATATTTATAAAGTTATGCATTCACCTTATAAAAAATAAAGTTCCTCTCACGAAAAATATACTAGAAAGATGCATTTATTTATTTTTATATATTTTATTTTTTCCTAGAATAAACTTCACAAAAGGAGTGCGACTTTACATGAATTACAATCTAGCCTAAGCAATAATGGCTAATATTATGTTGACTTAAGTTTCTACAATACCACTAATAGATTAAACTAAGGTAATGTTCATTAACAGTCTGAATGTTCTATAATGTTTTGACACTATGTTCGTGAGTGATACCCACTTATATTCACTATACCTACTAGGTTTATTTACTTAAAAGCTTTACGGCTTTTAGAGCCCTAAGTTCTCTTTAGGCGTCTTGTTCCTGTTGTGTCAAGAAGTTGTATTGTCTCAGCATTCACATGGCTATGATTAATTGAGCTAAGGCAAGCCGTTTCGCCGTATTTAGGACTGTAGCCACATTAAGATCCTTGTGGATACTTTAATTTTTAATGTACCATGGTGCATTGACGATGTCCCGAAGAACCGTGTTCTGATGCAATCATATTTTATTAATACCATTATATTACAGGCCAAAAATTGGAATTAATTTCATTGATCACATTGTCGGTAACCAGCCTGATAATCAGATGGAGATTGCAGCATCATGGTACGAACGATGTCTTCAATTCCACAGGTATGTTTTGCTCTATGAATTTATTTTCTGGTTTTATTATAACATAACATCATCAAACAAAATACACCATTTTAGGTCTGGGCCTCAAATTTCTGTATCTTTTTCATGATCATTTGACAATGTTATAGACAAGTAGGTGATTAGCCTTCAGTGCCTGACACACGCCGTCGACTTTTTGGTTCTAAGGCAAGCCGATTTCCTCACGATGTTTTCTTTCACCGTTCGAGCGAATGTTAAATGCGCACATAGAAAGTCCATTGGTACACAGCCGGGGATCGAACCTACGACCTCAGGATTTAGAATCGCACGCTGGTGCCACTAGGCCAACACTGGTTTTATTATATTTAAATAAAATATTCGGTTTAAGGGCGTACTACACATTAAACAAGAGAATCTTGACACGATTTCTGAAGATTAGTTAATAATAATTAAGTTAAATAGGCGTTTACCCAAAAGGGTCCATACTGCATAACACGAAGTAATGGTTAATAATAACTAACGTAGACTATAATAATAACAAAATGAATATAATGTATATAATAACAAATCTAACACCCATCTGATTTGTAATTTTTATAGTATGGAATTAAAGTTGCTTTATTCATATTATTATTATAAGTTTAGTAAATGATGCAATAAACTCGCATATATATCTGTTATAGTACTATAATATTAGGTCCTTACATATGAACTTGGCGTATTTCGTACTGGCCACTTTAATCACGATGTTCTCCTCTTTGGTAAGGAATTTCAAATTCCAATTTGTACAGCTATTTACTCATGTATTTGTGCTTCGATGACCGTCATTCATTTGTTTTTTTCTGTTTGCGTCACTCATTTTACAAAATGGAAAACTTAAAGAATCGCATTATTTACGAGTACGAGTTCCGCCGTGGCACTAGTGCTGCGGAAACGACTCGAAGGGTGAATGAAATGAAATTTAACTCTGATGGGGCAGTCCAAATCGCCTTCACAGATTTTATTGTTTCCCGTCCGACTGGATTTTTTAGTAAAGGGATCAATGAACTACCTATGAGATGGCAAAAGTGCATAGAAAACAATGGTTCATACTTTGATTAATTAAATATACCTATTATATTTAAAAATATTCGACTTTTTGTTCCTCCCATACAAAACGCCAATTTCATATGTAAGGACCTAATATTTAACAGGCGCCAGTTATGATTAAGCTATGTACCTATCAAGCCGAATCTCGAGGCATTTTAAACTGTAGTAAATGTTTATGAAAAAATACAAATTTATCATTATTAAATTATCAACATTGGATTCTGTTTTTATACAATCGCCGTGGCGTAGATGTTAGCGCATATAGAGATTCTATAATACCCGCGGAAACAATAACTACTTTTACAATTACGGCCGAAATCTTACCTAACAAAATTATCAATAATATCTTAGAAGTCAGTCCCAGACCCAGTGACGCGGCGACCTTGTACTAAGAGGTACCTATAGGCTTAGACTCTGATTTCTGCATCTATTTGGTGATCATATTTTTGATCTATCTATTTGATGCACAAAGATAGTAAAGTCCGGTGATGATGATTGGTTGGAAATCACTCTTTCTTTGTATTTAGATTCTGGTCAGTAGAGGACAAGAAAATATGTACAGAATACTCAGCTCTCCGATCTATTGCTATGGCCAACTGGGAGGAGACAGTGAAGATGCCAATCAACGAACCAGCTGTTGGGAAGAAGAAGAGTCAGATCCAGGAGTATGTCGAGTACCACGGAGGCGCTGGTGTTCAACATATTGCCTTAGGCACCGAGGACATTATTACTGCAGTAGGGATAAGAATTACATCTTTTTCAGATGGTGTTTTTTGAAAAAAGGTGATCAGCCTTCCAATTCGAAACTATATATAAAAGTTTAAAACTCTGTTTTGTTATCTTAATAGCATTTTTATAATTAGTCCATTGAAATGTTACAATCTGAGGGCCAAACAGAACATTTGTTAGAGGACGCAATTTTATTTATGGGACATGTAGGGGGGGTCAATACAAGTTCAAGTTTGTGGGGCGGCGTGCTTGTCCCCCGGCCGCCATCTTGGAAAAAGCGATGCAAAAAACACGTTTTTGGCTATATCTCCTAAACTAACCATCGTACATAAAATTTGTGAAGACACATTTTGTAGCAAATCGCTGTGCCTACAATTATGTCTATGTAACTTTGTATCATAAATCCAAAATTTATGATAAAAAGAGAAAAAGTTCCATAAATAAAATTGCGTCCTCTAACAAATGTTCAGCAAATGTAACATTTCAATGGACTAAATAGGATTTGGGTGGTTTTAGAAAACTGAATATGTATTTAATATGTATGTTTAAGATGTCTATTTGGGAAGTTGGTTTTTACACTAATCTGTCTATATCTCAGAGGTTATCAGGTATCTCAGGTTAGATTAAGTTGTCCGTTTTCTAAAACAGTTGCCTATATTATCCAGTAATCAATTATTTTCGCGCGTGAGTCTAAAAACAACTTTGGACTCACCGGAAACTATTAAACAATAATATTTTACAGATAGAAAATCTCCGTGCACGCGGCGTAGAGTTCTTGTCCATTCCTTCAGTGTACTACAAAATTATCAGAGAAAGCTTGCAGAGCAGTAAAGTGAAGGTGGCGGAAAGTATCGACGCACTAGAACGTCTAAACATTCTCATAGACTACGACGATGATGGCTATCTGCTTCAAATCTTCACTAAAAATACCCAAGATAGACCCACATTGTTCTTAGAAGTTATACAGAGAAGAAACCATAATGTAAGTATATGGACGTAAATGTGACAAACATATATTCATACACAAATAGATAATATATGGGTTTTAAAAGGAATAAATTCACGGAGTTGAAAAGAAGGATGGAACTTTGTAACGAAAGGATGGCAAGTTATACAATAGTTCATTAATGACGGGCGTCATATCGCTTTATATTAAAAACTTCAATCAAAATCCCATTCAATTCAATTTTTCCCTAAGAAAATTAGGCCGATAGTTATTTACTCAAGAAACGGTATATTTTAAGGTTTGAAGACTAACGTTCATTTTCTTTCAGGGATTCGGCGCCGGCAACTTCAAAACACTATTCGAATCTATTGAGTTAGCACAAGAAAAACGTGGGAATCTTTAATACCAATGCAATGTCCTCGTTTGAATTTGTTTAATATTAAATAGATACGAAAAATGTGATACGTTTCATAAAATAATAGCAATGCACTGCGAAATTAGAGAGGTTACCACATCCGGGCCACAGATAAGGATGCTATATGAATTCTTTTGGTCGCTTAGAATCTAGATTATTGACAAAATAGCACTAATAACTCTCTGTACTAAACTTTGTGCGCTGTACTGCGCAAATTGTCTTGTCAAATGTTAAAGTGAAACAGTATACCTTGATCTTACCTCTACTAGATTTACATAGTTAAGTAAGTTATATAGGAATTCCTAGGGATACTGCTCATTGAAATGACGGAGGACCACCGACGATAGACGTCTTAAAAATTATCAACGCTGGGGATGGCACGGATATTTATGCCATCAAAAACATAACTTCAAAAAAAACCTCGTAACGCAAATTGCTCCGTAAAAAGTTGTGAAATCCATGTCGACTTATTAAGGGACTTTCGGTCTTAAGTTATTACGTGATTATTATAGTGACCATATCAATATTACAAATCTTTCACGGTCGAAAATGGCCTGAACTGCTTCGAGAAAAGAATGGTACGACTTGGCGGGCGCACTTCCCTTTTAGATGTACAAAATACTCCTCCCTCAGATGTATAACTGCGAGGAACTGAAACTAGTGTCGACTACAATACCAAGATACCAATAACGGGTCAAAGGCATTGACGCAATAGCGATACAGACATCTGTACATTTTAGAATATTTGCCTTAAAGTGATAAATTATGTCTTCTACCAGTGCCAAGCGAGTTGGAGACCAGTGATCCTACAATCTCTAGGTTTTGGCCAGAGATTTCTGTATGTCTCTTGATCATTCTTTATTTCGGTAAAGGAAATATGACATAGACTAAAGATATTTTAAAGTTTAAGGCTTGGCGGTTTTCTCACGATGTTTTTCTTACAAATCTCAATACAGAAATAAAATTGCAAATACTATTAAATGTCATTTTATTGGATCAAACTTGCTGATACATTGTAACACCTAGAATTATTTACAAATAGATGTGCTGTGCAATTTCAAACTGAAATTTGAAAATGTGAAAAAAATTCAGACCATGATATAAAATATACATTGCATTTCATATTTTACGTAAATTTTCGAATTTTCTAGATATGTCTTCCATTTTGTGCAGTGAGTCCCAATGTAGGGTCCACAGGGCTTTTCTAAAATAAACTTACTGTGTTTCGTTAACAATTTCCTAGTAATTAATTCGTTCAAGTATTAGTAAGCACTGTTGTTGTTGTTGTTACTTTTCTTATTTGGTGATTACGTCATCAGTAATTATTTACCTTTTTACACATATTACCCACACATTGTCTATGCTTGAAAACGAAATGCATATTCGAGGATCGCCCAATGGCACAAATGGGAAACACTGATCTAGTGGAATTACCACGAGTTGGAAAAAGTATAATGTATTTATTACCTTACTCATAAAAACTAAATCAGCTCAATTGCACTCTTTCGTCTCTTTCTGTTACATTGTGTTTACGTTACGATAAAAAGAGATAAATGGATACTTAAGTTACAAACGATGCAAGTGACGGAGTTATATTTTTATGAAGCGGCAAATTCTTTAATAAGTTACTTAAACGAACGTAATCCGAAAGTTTAATAATCTCCCTCTAATAGATACTTGTGTCTAAGTTCTTTAACAAATCGAGAGAGCTAAAAGCGTATGAAACAAAGCTCGTTGCAAGAACAAGAGTTCTTATTAATAAATAAAAAAATAACTCAATGGGATTTTATTAATTTGGTTTTATTTTGATTTATACTTGTTGATTTATTTAAAGACAAACGTAAATATGTGTCAGATTCAGGTGAGGCTTCAGCCCATTTGCCAGCTGTTCTATAAAAAAAAACCCCAATTTGTCAAGCATTTGACAACACATTATATACTTTGTCAAACTCGTGGAATAGAATTCTTCTTTGTTAACAATTAAGAAAACACAAATTTTATTCAAAAGATAAAATGCTCGATCATAAATTATACAAAACCTGCATAAAACAGCACCAAAAATCACAAACAAAAATTTATTCCATGTCGATATTTTAATAAATTTAATTTTTAATGTGTCAACGAATGTTTCGTCGAGTTGCAAATGCATTTTAATATTACTATCGTAAAATCGGTCATAAGTCATAACCCGGTTTGTAAAACCGCTTAAGAACAGATATACAGACCGAAACGCCAAAATATAATTTTGTTGCAAAACTTTTAACATAATTTATTTAAGCAATAAATGTCGTTTGGGAGCATTCAAGTATTACGTCACGCAATTTTACATCTATATAAGTATACCTTATAAGTATGTACCTTTATGTGGTGTAAAGTACTGGAAAGTCGAAAATAATATTAACAATAACACGTAATTCAATCCCCGCATCGTAACGTTTCACAAAAGGACCCCCTCCCCCCAAAACTTGTAACGTAATACTTGAACGCTCCCTTTACACAGTATAAAAAAAAATCGAAATTGCCTCAAATATTTTACAATATTTTTAGAAATCAAGATGGCGATAAAATCCGACGAAAAACTATGCTATTTTTAATAGTATTTAATCTAAGTGCGTACTTCCGGTTCAAGGTCGTCCGAGTTGACGATCTCGAAGTCCCTATCTGTGGACGACCGTTGGCTATTATCCGTGTCCGATTCTGAATGTTTCTCCGCGTGTTCTGTGGCCGTGCTTTCCGGTGGTTCCTCTCTGTAAAGATTGGAAAAATATTTTAGAAATAAAATATATATAATAGAAATTGTATTGACCAAAACATCGATTTATTTGAAGATGATTTAAAGTTAAATAAATAAATGCTAATTTAAAAGTAATCTATGCTCTTATTTTTAATTCCATAGAATTATGACATTTCATAAATGTTGCTACTAAAAAAGTTCTCCACCGAAAAATGGACAAATTTAACCCATTGGAGGGCAATAATTTTTTTTTTAATTTTGTTAAAATTTACTTTCAAGTGACCTAATACAAAAATAACAAATATTTCAATATCACGAACAATATATCGAATTAATTTATTTTATTCTTTAGCTGGCATCATTGCCTACTTATTCCAGGTTTCCACTATTTTAACAGATTTAATTTTGATTTACGAAAAAATCTTTAGTTTTGGCTATTACAAATGGCGATTTATTTTTTAAATGTCCTGTAAATTAGACATAAATTTAGTAAAAAATGGAAAACCTCAATTTAAAGTCGGTTAAAATCTTACTTCAAATCCCCAGTATCCGTATTATCAGTGGCGGGTGCAACTTCTTGCTGCGTCTCTGCTTGCACCAATGGAGTCTTTTCTTCCTCGTCATCAGACTGCTTGTCTTTCTTTTTCTTCTTCTTACTCTTCTTGTCAGTCTCTGAACCGGGGCCGCGGTATTCGTACTGAAAATATCAGTTACATAATTACAATTATGATTGCAAGCACTTATTTTTAAGGGATGCCCCCAAGAACTACTGAACTAATTTTGATGAAAGTTAAACTGTTCGTTAGACTTTTATCGTTAAATTTGTGGACACGTTAACAATTTAACCGCTGTTTAGACAGATTATGAAAATGTAATATATTTTTACTTACTTGATTATTAAATAAATCAGTGGCGCCTTTTAAAAGGTCTAGGTATCGGTTTCATGATCATTTGTCAATCAAATAGGCAAATAGACTTGTTAGGTCTAAGGTAACCCGGTTTCCTCACGATGTTTTCCTTCACCGTTCGAGCAAATGTTAAATTCGCACATAGAAAGAACGTCCATTGGTGCACAGTCGGGGATCGAACCTAAGACCTCAGGGATGAGAATCGCCCGCTGAAGCTATTAGGCCACCACGGCTAATTACTTGCTTGACCTCTACTATATTGCTTATAAGTTTAGGTTTAAGAATAACTTTATTTCTCATAAGAATTGCATACATAATTCACTTAATTAGAGCGCAAAAAATGTACCAAGCAAAACAGATGTTCGAATTAGATTTTTTACTAGATTTGGCATTGATGGCATAGTCTGATATAGCAAGATTATATTTATTTTATTATTTTTATAAGACTATTTTATTTTTAGTTTATTGTTCTATTTATACATTTTGGGTATATACATGGTTTATAACACATTTTAAGTATTGGGTTTTATTGTTTTTTATTTGTTTTATTTGTTATTAGTCTTACGTTAGGCTAGATCGTAATTTTCTTTGACATCTCAGTGAAGAGACAATTTATAATAAAAAATACGTGTGGCACTCAGGGACTGCCGCGGTAAAGTCATTGCAAGGCATTGCATGTTTTATAAACTTATGCAATATAATTATTTATTTATTTTTTGCAGTATTTTCTCTTATATTATTTCAAACTACCACTCTACCAGACTCAGACTAACACGCCTATCCGATGACGCTAAACCGATGTGAGACGCAGTATGCGTTCTGTCCCGCTCTAACGGGTATTGCCCGCACCTATAATACGTCATCGTGTGTTAGGTTTTTATTTCTGTTACGGAATTTCTTGATTTGGTCGCCGCGGAAATTTCTTGCATAGATTTTCTAAAATCTTATTGATAAAATATTATCTATTCTTACTTAAAACTTACTTTATACAAAGGCCAGAAAGACGCTAAGAATCCCACATCCTCGGTCAGATTGGGAAGCAGCCAGAGATGGTGTCTTGTGAGGGTCAAAACCCAGACCAAACAGAATACGACCACTCTGAGCACCGCTAACACTATTATCAGGACGAGAAAAGCTGCTGCCGCGATACTTAAGTAGTACACGCCTTTTCTGAAAATTAAATTTAAGTATACAGTGGATTTCATTTATTACGATATTGGTGAATTCCAGGTTAAGTAAACCATTTAAAAAACTTTACAACGAGGAACGACGAAAAGGAACGTAATTACCACTCGCCGTTAAACTTTTAATGTGGAGTACCGCACTTAATAAAATATATACATTAACTACTAATAAAATGTATCTATAGACGCAGATGTTCAGACTCGTATTAAAATTGAAAAATGTGCCTGGCCAAAAAGGTTTGTAACCTCTGACATGTCAAAAAATGATAGCTGTCAGAATTCTACGGAATTTAATTTTAATTTTTTTCTCTTTGATTATTGTTATTTTGTGTGTTTATGTGTGTGTGTTTTTGTTTGTAATAAATGATATGTCTATGTATTAAAAATCAGAGTACAAATTCATATGGCTATTGCGACTTTGGATGTAACGCCGAGTTCAGGTGTAGCGGCTGTTTTTATTAAATCATTTGTAATATATTCCTAGAAATCCTATGCTATATTACGCCCGGAGTCAGCCAAACACACAAAGATTTCCCTTTTGTTCATAGATATCAGCTAAGAAGGTAGGTAAGCGTTAACGTTTCTGAGTTAAATTTATGGGTCAGTTTCAATGTGATATTCTGAGTTGTTTTGTAAATGTACCAGTGAATGTGTGAAAATGTTTTCAATTATAATAAATATTAACTATCGTCGTCTTACGCGAAATCCAAAATAAATAAGTCGAAAATTTGTATGTTATACTACTAATCGAAGTAGACACGCGGAGAAATTGGCTATGCCAAAAATTTATATAGAATACTATAGGAAAAACACTTTTTGTATGGCAATCAAGGTTTTAAATAATTTACCAAATCATTCAAATATCTTCCTACTATTAACTTCATACTTAGAGTTAAGAAATGTCACTTATAATAATAGTCATCTATTATATCTCACAATCTAATGTTTTTGACATATGAGAGACAAATCCTAAGAAGTCAAAACAAATACGTATAATATACATAATTTTAAAACGCAAATAAAAGTTTAAAAATATCAAACCTGACGGTAGCAGGCCACAGCGGGAACATGCATATTCCGATAGTTCCGAAGACAACGAGTGCCCCACACAGCCAGTAGTACCAGGGTATTGGGTCGTAGATCCAGACGTACGCGTCCAGACTGTCCAAAAACACTTGCTCCAAATGCATCTCGAGACGTATCTTGCGTTTCTTCTTCTCTTTCTCTTTGTCCTTGTCCTAAAATTACATGTATTATTTCTATTATCTATACAAAACAAATAGTTTCTAGGTTTCAAGTAAAATTTGGTGATACTCGCGACTCAAAAAGAGGCTTTGGTGGTTATAACAAAAAAGTATTATTATATGTATTTTTAATGCCAAATCATAAAAGAAATATAACAATTTTCTTGTATAATTACGACCTATTGTCAAACCTACTGAATATCGTTGGCTAAAACGGGCTAACAGAAAAAAATCCTTTTTTCCGATAGAATTTGATTTGTTATGATCTTTCAATATAAGCTTTCGAGAGCGATACAACGTAATCGTTCATACAGTTTTTCGATACAATTTTTATAGCAGTACTTACTCCTCTTATAAATTATTTATAAGTTGTATTAGCAATACTTTTTGACACTTTCCTTTTTCAAGCACCAGTCTCTCACAATAATAGATAGCATTAAGTTTATTATCAAAAAAGAAACAATGCAATATTAGATTAGATCAAAATAATTATAAATGTTTACTAACCGCACTTTGTACGTAACACTAAATTGTAGACCAATTCTATTTCTAAAATTAAAAATTTCAAATTTAAAAAAAATCTAAAAATAATGGTATACTTAATTAATAATTGTCTTCATTTGTTATTTAAATAATGATTTTTCACTTTCAGTTTTTGTAATGTGTATTAAAAATAAATTAATGAACGACTCACAGTAAGAGGATCACTTAATGATAACTTACTTTGCCTTCTGAAGCGCTTGCCTTATCTCCATCCTTTTCATCACCACTTTTGCTCGACTTCTCCACATCCTTCTTCTTGGATTTGCCTCTCAACTCTTGTTCACTCACTGGTACCTATAAAGTAACATTTTGACATTAAATGAAGATGGCATTTAATAATATATTATCATTTTTTTTTTCGTATTTATTAAGTTATAGACTGACTTTTATATTATTTATACACGATAATAATTTTGTAAAACGTTACGATGCGGGGCGGGGATTGAATTACGCGTTATTGTAATTTCCGACTTTCCAGTACTTTACAACACATAATGGTAACTTTTAGGTATAAAGAGTCACTTAGCTGGTCACGAAACGTTTTACTATTGGGTACAGATAAACGTTACGGCGCGTTACATGGGGGGTGGTAATAATCTCCAAAAATTGCGTGACGTAATACTTGAACGCTCCCTCCTTCAAGAAAAGAGCGTACTAATTCGCGAGACATTGAGTGTCCAGGGGCGGCGGGTATCACTAAAGATCATATGAAGGCTACCTGCCCGTTTGCCCCTTGTTCTATTAAAAAAAACCTACTCAACTTGCTTTAACGGAAAGTTAATGATGCCCAACAATGTTTATAGCAAAGAACCACTCAATTTATGTAAAGATACTCCTTCCATTATAAAAGCTATTTTTAAAATTAAAGAAACTTGTAAAGGTTCCATTTTAATTTAATTTACTATATCCACATACCTTTTTAGCCCTGTGGAATAACTTGTGTAGTAACATCTGGTGGAGGAAATCCGTAACATCGAGTCGAGTTGTGAACAGTGGGTTCTTGGCCGTCGCCCATTTCGATGTCAGGAGAGCGTCTACTGCCTTTGCACCTGAAATTTTGTAAATGTCTACCTATAAATAATTGTGTAAGAATGTCAAATCGATTTAATGAAACACAATGTGAAATCTCTAGAAGCCCTATTTGTTTGTACACTGGCTGAGTACTATATATATACAGTGTATACTCTATATATTATATATAACGAATCAAGGGAACGAGCATATTTTTCGTTATAGAGAGTTTTCGTTATAGGGACAGAAGTGAAAAAAAAAACAAATTTAACCAATTACAATAATTTCTAATGTTTTTACTATCAATAGATAAATTATTCTATAAACATATTAGGTCCTTACATATGAAATTGGCGTTTTACGTTTTGGCCACTTTGACCTCAAATATCTCCTCTTTGGTTAAGAATTCCAAATTAAAATTTGTACAGCTATTTACTCATGTATTTGTGCTTCGATGACCGTCATTCATTTGTTTTTTTCTTCTGTTTTTTTTTTGTTTGCGTCACTCATTTTACAAAATGGAAAACTTAAAGTATCGCATTATTTACGAGTACGAGTTCCGCCGTGGCACTAGTGCTGCGGAAACGACTCGAAGGGTGAATGATGTGTATGGCGGTCATGTTGCAAAAGAAAACACAGTTCGTTTTTGGTTCCAACGTTTTCGTTCTGGAAATTTCGACCTGCAGAACAAGCCCCGTGGACAGCCTGAGACCCAAGTTGATAATGAAGTATTGAAGGCTATTGTGGAAGCGGATCCACCGCAAACCACGTCCGTATTAGCTGCAGGCTGCGGTGTTAGTGATAAAACTGTTTTAATTCACTTGAAGCAAATTGGGAAGATTAAAAAGCTTGAAAGATAGGGTACCTCACGAATTGACTGAAGCAAACCGGCAAACGCGCGTCGACTGCTGCGTTACTGAACCGGCACAATAATGAAGGTATTTTAAACCGAATCATTACCTGTGATGAAAAATGGATTCTTTACGATAATCGGAAGCGCTCAGCGCAATGGTTGGATCCTGGCCAGCCAGCCAAATCCTGCCCCAAGCGAAAATTAACCCCAAAAAAGTTACTTGTAAGCGTTTGGTGGACTAGTGCCGGTATTGTTCATTGCAGTTTTCTCAAATCTGGCCAGACTATTACGGCTGATGTCTATTGTCAGCAATTGCAAATCATGATGGAAAAGCTAGCGGCTAAACAACCTAGGCTGGTCAATTGCTCCACGCCACTGCTACTTCACGACAACGCTAGACCACACACTACACAACAGCCGGCTACCAAATTAGAAGAGCTTCAATTGGAATGTCTAAGACATCCTCCGTACTCCCCGGACCTTGCTCCAACAGATTACCATTTTTTTCGAAATTTGGACAACTTCTTGCAAGGGAAAAAATTTAACTCTGATGGGGCAGTCCAAATCGCCTTCACAGATTTTATTGATTCCCGTCCGACTGGTTTTTTAGTAAAGGGATCAATGAACTACCTATGAGATGGCAAAAGTGCATAGAAAACAATGGTTCATACTTTGATTAATTAAATATATTATATTTAAAATTATTCGACTTTTTGTTCCTCCCATACAAAACGCCAATTTCATATGTAAGGACCTAATATAAAGCATAACGCTTTTCTTTTACTGGCCATCTTGACATTTTCAAAGTTTGTTTACGACTGATAATACACGATACGTGACGGTGGTGCGTTTAGTAACTGAGACCAAAATTTCCCAAAGGCAATGTTATCTAGGACTAATGTCACACGTGTTAATGCAATTAATAATAACAAAACATACACTTAAGTATGTTGTTGATGTCAATATATTAAAGTATTTCTTCGTTATATAGAATGGCTGTTGCGTTAAAAAGAGTCAATAAATGTATGGGTTTTCAGTTAGACCAAACAAATGTAACAAATGTGTACGTTTTAGACTGTTTATCGTTATAACGAATAACGTTATAAGGAGTTTAAACGGTATTTTTATTTGTAGAATTATCGTATACTACCGGTGCCCGCGACTTCGTCTGGGCGGGATTAAAACAATATAGCGTGAAAGACATATTTTATCTACTTTAAATACCAGAAGTGATAAAAGTATTTATTTTCATTTCAAACAATTTATTACTACCAAATGTGCTTTTGAAATAAATGATCAATTTTTAATGTTATGGGTGCGTTCACTATTTTGGCTATAATGGTTTACACATTAGATATAGATATATACTCTGGCGGGCTTTTTGTAAGACTATTTAAGATTTATATCATACATTAGATATGTGTAACTCTAGTGGTTTTGGCAGCGCACGCCAGAATAGCTTGCAGACGGTAGATTTTTTCCTATTTTGGGCAATACACCTGTAGTTGTAGCCTATGTGTTATTTTGATGTATAAGCTATATTATTGTAAAGTTTCATTAAAATCCATTCAGTAGTTTTTACGTGAGCGTAACAAAATCCATCCATACTCACGAACATTCGCGTTTATAATATTAGTAGTGAATGTTATGATTGAATAATTACGTGGGAAATAAATTAGTCGCGTACATATGCCGGTTAAAACTAAACGATGTATTTCTTAACCGACCTCTATGATTTTGGTTTCTTTTATTTGTTTATTATTGTTATATAATATGTCACCGGAAGATAACAAAATTCGCAAGTTTATACATTTCTCAGGAAATTTATAAACATCGATTCTAAACGAGATATAAATTGTATTAATTAACGCCCATATTTTCGCAAATTGATAAACTTACCGAACTCACGCGTAACATACTATGTATGCGATAGCGGCACGTGCGCTCTGATTGGTTGAATATGTCACTAACTTAACCTAACCGTTTAGAATCTTACGAATGGATATCCGTTAGTTTATATATTTAAAAAGAGACGTCGCAAATTTATCAATTTCAAGTCTCGTGTGTCAAAATGTGAGCGTAAAATAAGTAATACAATTTATCTCTCGTTTAGAATCTCGTTTAGTTTATAAATTTCCTAGGTAATTTATAAACTTGCGTATTCCATTATATTCCGTTGTCATAGACATATTTTACATTGTAATCCGTATTAGATATCAAAACTTTGCATCAATTTAATTATCGCACTAACCATACAAGTATTAGCTGAACGAAACCTCGCATAACATTGATAACCTACTAAAACATATAAACAATACAATAAAAATGTTGAACCCTATTCTAATATCGTAAGGGCTTATATTGAATACGTTTTCTGTATCGAATAGAATAATTCGGCGTGAACTTAGTGTTAATACAATTCTTTGTTAATATTATATGTAGTAGCTGATAACGCTTTGGTTGATTCGTTTAGCTTAGGTTCACGCGATTCCCGGCTTTTAATAGTCTAAACAAGATTCCTTATCACAATCCGGTCACTGCACAAGAAACTTGACAAAACATAAGCCCAAGAGCTTTTAAACTGCAAGATTAAAAACTCTGTTTTCGCTGTTAGCGAAGCGTTTTCTTGAATATAACATTATACCGGCCGGCAACGCACTCGCAAGCCCTCTTCCATTGAGAGTGTCCATGGGCGGCGTAAAAAGGTATCACTTAACATCAGATGAGCCTTCTGCCCGTTTGCCCCTGTTCTATATAAAAACAAACCACATGCGTTTGTTACGACTTTTCCATATTTTGTCAGCAACGCTGGGGGTAAGGTGCAGAGTCGAGTAGGTACAGTTATATATATGTATATACCTTCCTATACCACAGTAGATAGGTTCCGCGTTATAGGAAACGCGTTGTAGTTGTATTCTCGCATAACGCGTTATGTACAAATGATTCACGTTTAACTTTTCTCGTTAAAGGGGATTTAAATCGATATTAAGCAAAAACTATGTTATAAACGAAATAAAGTAGAAATAATTGTCACAGAACAGAAATATGGGGAAATACCTTATACGAGGGACTCAAATCGCGTAATATGACAATGCGTTATAAGAGTACCGTGTTATAAGGGGATATTTTGCATCAAATAATTTCGAAGAAATTCGAATACGAATGAATTATTTATGGAGATCTCTTACTTAACTTGCATTTATTTTTGGATGAGTCGACGACCCACAAATCGTTTTATTTTTATGTTCGCGCTGAATTCATCTTTACATATTTAAGGTAATATATTTGGAAATTCTAACGAAACGAGAGCATATATTAACTCATCATTATATGTTGTGGTAACAATATGTTACTATGTTCGCAAAGTGAGTTAACAGTAGCGATATTGTGTATATTATGTATTTAATATTACATTTTTCAACGTTATAAATAAATAAATTTATTAAAAAATCACAGTAACGAAACGATTCAACATTTAAGTTCCTTAATCCAAGGTGTGGAAAAGAGAAGAAGAACTAGCAATAAACGCTCTCTTTTTAATATAAAAATAATTACATATATTAAAAAATATTAAATTTCTTGTTGCATTCTTCAAAATTTGACTTATTTGAACAATATTTTCACCATTATAATCCTAAATTATCCCTTAACACTATAGAATATTTTCTTTAAATTTTAAACCATTTTAAAGCGTTTAAAAGTCTACTAGCAAATAAAAGTAAATTTTAAGTAATTAAATCAAAGCATTTAAAAAGTCTACCTGTAAAATACTCGACGTGGTGGTTTAAAAATTTCGTTTTCTTCGTCGGAACATTCGCTTTTAGCCACTTAGCGACCGCATACTCTTCACTAGTCGCCTTTTCAGATTCGGGGGGTTCACCGAACTCCTGTAATTATTACATTTAAATTTTTTATTATACATAGCTAACGTTTGAATTTGTCAATCTCAGTATTGGTCAGATAAAAAATCACTTTAAGGGTAAAAGGTGTAACACGCGTTAACAGAATTAACACTGGCGAAATGGACGGCGGGTGTAAAATATAGTACACCCGCCGTGCATTAGTCGTTACATAGTACTAGCTGACCCGGCAAACGTTGTATTGCCATGTAAGTATATTATTTCTTGGAAACACTTTTTTTAGTTCAAAAAAAAATAACTACCTATCTACTATAATAAAAAATTGGGGTTGATCGTAGAGGGGTGAAAATTAGGGGTTGTATGTATTTTTGTATAATAATAATTTATATGCAATGTATGTATAATGTATGTAATATTTTATACAATAAAATTTTGGGATGGACACCCCCTTATCACTTAGGGATTTGAAAGATAGATAGTAGCCGATTCTCAGACTTACTGAATATGCATAAAATATTCATAACAATCGGTCGAGCCGTTTTGGAGGAGTATCTTAACAAACATTGTGACACGAGAATTTTATATATATTAGATTATAATTTTAGCAAACTTATGTTTTATAAGTATTTCTCAAATATTATAAGTCACAAATTGATTAAAATTTGACACCAAATAAAAAATACATAATAACTGTTTCGTGAACATTTGTTTTCTCTAATATACCAAGTTGGTGATCAGCCTTTTGTGCCTGACACACCTGACAGTCGTATACTGAAACCATGAGGCTGACGAAAGTTCAAGTTCAAATGTACATGGTTTTTACTAGCCTGACGCACTTAAACCGGAGATTCTAGGTTTGACTGCACAAAATCACTTCAAGCGTCAGATCTATGTATATTTTTATTAGATAAAGCGAGAACTAAAACTCCATTGGTGCACGGACGAGGTTCGAACCTACGACCTCAGTGTACCTACTATTGATACTAGAGTAAAAGCAAAGTAAATTTTCCCCGGAGTTTTTACACAAACATTGACGCGGTAGCCTTGAACCTTTAGTTTCTTACATAAATCTACTGCATTTGTTTAGATATACGGTACTTTTAGTACTACTTAAATAAATCTACGCCAAATATTTTCTAAAATCCCTATAGCGTCTAACCTAATCTTTCAGTTGAAGTTTCACTAAATATTCAACTAAAAGACTATCACAATCTTCACTGTTTACATGTTTTAATTGCTTAATTTTTCCATTAGTTATCTAGTATGTCTCATGTATTTTTGCACTACTTGCTTATTTTTTTGGTGGCCTGGAAGAGATCACTACAAAGCGATAAGACCGCCAGTTCATTTAATGTCAGTTTTATTATATTTCTGCAACGAAGTGTTAATAAATAAATAAATCGTTCGTCATGAATCAATCCAAGTTGTCGACCTCAAAAGCCCGAATCTCCCGTTAGGAGCGATCACATAAAACCTTTCCGCTTTTATACCATTGGTTTTGGATCTTAAAATATTTGTATACTCCTATTTTTACACTAATATTAAACAATAAGGAATTTTAGAATAACAGACGTAGTATTTCAACTATTTACCGCGCTATTAAAATTATATTGAAACAAATGTCAAACACATTAATTCCGTATACCTAGCAAGATTTGAACAGCTGTAGTCACATTCTAAATTTAAAAATCACATATAAAACCTATTTACTAAGAACAAAAAAAAACACGTTTTAATTTAAAAATCGAACATTACTCACGAATTCTTCACCCATGATACACGTACTACTGTGCTCGGGTTCTAACAGTGACTACAGGCGGTGAAAGTATTAAGTAGGACATTTTCTACCTACAAGCAACACAAAACGGACCGATATTACGGTTTATTAAAAAGTAAGGCTTTATACCATTTCCTAACAAGTTAATCTGACCTCACAAATATTCAAATGCACAAGAAAATCTTACGTTACTCTATAATCTAACTTTTTAGTCATATTGCGTGCGTTACTTTCAAAATTTTAGCAATATTGAACTAAATTAGAACGCGGTAGACCCAGACCGCACTATAGAAAATCGCGTTGTAGTTCTCGTAAAATCATTTTTTTTAAGAATTCAAAAACTAGGACACGAATTTAATAAAGTTTTTTAGTTTAATTTTATAATACAATTAAAACAGGTTCAAAGTGACGCAAACCTAATTATGGACAAATCATTATAAATTTCACTCTAAAGAAATACAACTTGATAAATCTCCGCGTTATAGGGGATAAATACCGTGTTATATGAGGTGCGGTAATAGCGTTTATATACAAAAACGCATTTTAGGGGGTTTATTGTTACTTGCAACTATAGCGATTAGGCTTGCGAGGAAAAAGAACAAAGGTATTTTGTCTTAGAGTCCTGGAAAAAGATTTTACTATTTTGAAAATAGTAATATTTACCTGGAGCTGTTATTCTCCGTAGATTATAGTAAAAATATTGGATCAAGATCGGTAACAATAGCTCTTAAAATTTAGTTACAATATGATACATTTTTAAGTATGGAAGTTAGAAGCATTAGATATATTGATCTCCAAAAAATAATTAATTTTTAGGATTAGTGTGTCCACTGTCTTTGTTTAAAATGAAGATGTCACAAAATACTGTCATAGTTTAATGTTACTTGGTAGTAGGGATTGAGATGGACAACCAAGATTAATAGCTGGTTCAGACTAACCTAAAAGGGTATATTATAAGTTCACCCCTAATTATTGTACATGATTAAAACACCTTAAAATAAATATAGAATTCAACATATTTTCAAGAAATTGTCAATAAATAAATATTAATAGTGTAAGAAACCACTGTATTTATATGACAGATTATGATTAGAATTTAAGCTGTCCTTTGCTAAGCTTCTTATAGTTGCTAAGGATTAAAAAATATTTAAAACAAATTGATGTATGAACGAAATATCAACACACCAGGCTTTAAGAAGATTAAATTATTGATAAATGTCTTACAAAGATGCTCCTATTGTATTTACCCTAAGTATATATAGAAGGAAGCAAAGTAATATTCTGAAAGGATAATCAATAGAGAAAGCAAAAAAAATTTTTCAATTGTCAAATCCTCAAATCCTGCTTGAATATTTGAAAATAGAAACAATGCATAAATAATGGTTGATTATTTTCACTTAATTTATGTATAAACAGTATATGTATCTTTCATATTAACATTAATAAGCATTATTTAAATAATATATTATCTGTGATACAAGCAACATAACCCATCTACCTGTAACTACAAGTTAAAGTAGTATATATGTTAATATTATATAAACAATATAAAAAATGAGTCAACAAAGCAAGTGCACAACAATTTTTATTATATTAAAGTATTAAAATATATTGTCTTCATAGTATGATGTTGACTAAGAGAAACCCTTATTCTTTATAAATGCTTGTTATTCGAGATTAACCAAATAGTGTCACTAAATTTAGTAAGCTGAGAATTAAATTATAGATTTTTTTATAATAGGATATTAACAGTAACTAATTATTGGGTTATATTAGCTAGAGCTAAGCTACAAGTAATGGTAATGCTTAAAACTAAATTAATCTATATTCACAAACCTTTTTCCGCTGAAAACATACTTTAATAAATATTAGCTTGGCAGAGATCAAACAAAGAAGCAGCAGGAAGGATCGAAGTTATTTATAAAATTTGAAAGACCACGCCGCTTTTGTACAACTGCGCATTTTGTGGCTATAATGTTTTTACATTTTTAATCTCTTTGTCCTAATAGTTTAATAACTGAATCCTTATATTAAATTGTAAAGTGTAAACGCCACGCGTAAAATAGAAAAACTGCCGACGAAGTACCTTCTAAGTAGTCTCACAAATCACAATACAGAATACATAATAACGATATATTTAAAAAGATGTTGCGTTCTCTTTGAAAACAATTTATTACTGAAATACTGAACAGAAGCAAAGCGCAGAAAACATAGTATGTAATATAAAGTTGGTTTGCAGTGATATCTCAAATCTCGACCGATTAAACATATTATAAAACGATACGTAATTTTGTACAATAAAGCCATTATGGTTTTTTAAAACAAGTCTGTTTAGATACATACCTCTTTGCGTTTCTTAGTTTTTCTTTTTTCTGCCATCGCAATTTTGTATACGTAGCTATTCCTATTGGTTTTTCCTTACAAGTCACAACTTAATTCTCACAACGCTGAAATATTGACAACAAAACCAAGAGATGAACTGAAAATCATAATAAAATATGAATGTCAGAAGTCACCATCTTTTTTAGATGTCATGAGCTGACATGTATGACAATTACAGTTCATATATAATTAAGTCAGTATTTTCGAAAGACAATTTACAACCAAGAACACTTAAGTCAAGTCATCGGAGTGCTTGTCGCTTGAGGCAGTTGACAGCTCACAGCTGTGAGCTGTGCAGTTAACAGTGTACAGCGAGAAGACAGTCAGTGTGGCAGTGCCGTTATTCGGTAATAAGTTGATAATTTATGAATATTACTACTTTTTAGTTTTTATTTCATAATATTTGTCGTGTCAAGTGATATATGGATCTGCTTAAACGATTAAACACCAATTAATAAACGGTGTTTTGTTCCATATTCTCGACTTGGGAATTGTAGTGGTTGTGTAAAAGTCGGGCGATTAGTCTATCGCTCAACTCTGTTAATAATTGGAGTGCATAAAGCTTTATTAAGGGATAAAAATGAACGGACGTGAAACCAAAGAAGGTATATATATATATGTTTTTTGAAGCTTAATTATTTCATCTCACTTAATTGCCTGCATGTCCCTTTAGGTGGCTATTGGTGTATTAATCGCATGTATGTAACTTTTATATTGTAAGACATGTTAATACCTTTAAACAGTACTTTTTTTACATTATATTCTTAGTTTAAATTTCTATTCATTTTATTTATTCCATTTCAAATTACTAAACATTAAAGGTTTAAAAAATTGATAGATACAGCCTTATAACTCTAGCTTATTGAACTGTTGCATTTAGATTGATTATTTTTTTAGACTGGCTTGTGGTTATATAAGATAAATCAGTAGGTATAAAACATTATATTAACTTTGACCATGATAAATGTTATCTAATTTAAATGTTTTCTTTATAATATTCTTACCTTGATATATAATCAAGATTGGGGACGAAGGTTGGCTTTATTATATTGAAATCTAATTTTATAGCCTTTCTTAAAACAATAGAATAAAAAAACACATAATTTATTGATATGTTTAATTTAAAAATGAATTCATAATATGTACCATATTATTAAATATGAATTTATTGCAGAGTTACCAGCAGGAGTGTCTGTAGAAGAAATTGTAATTCCTGTACCATGGGGGCATGTGGCTGGCAGGTGGTGGGGCCCTCGGAACAAACAACCTTTAATTGCTATTCATGGATGGCAAGACAATGCTGGCACGTGGGATAATCTAATACCACAACTTCCAGGCAACACCTCTGTATTAGCAATTGATTTGCCTGGCCATGGATTATCTTCTCACTATCCTTCAGGAATGCTCTATTATGTTTTCTGGGATGGGATAGTTCTCCTACGAAGGATTGTTAGGCATTTCAGGTGGGAGAAAATAAGTCTTATTGGCCACTCTCTTGGAGGAGCATTAAGTTTCATGTATGCTGCATCTTATCCAGATGAAGTTGATAGAATCATATGCATTGACATAGCAAGCCCCGCAGTGCGACCTCCAGACAACATGGTTTTAGCTACAGGCTGGTCAATAAATAAATTATTAGACTATGAAAAATTGACCGAAGATAAGATTCCATGCTATGAATATGAAGAAATGATTGATATAGTTGTTGATGCTTACAAAGGATCAGTATCTAGGGAGAATTGTAAGGTGTTAATGAAACGTGGAATGTCTCCAGCACCATCAAATGCAAAGAAACAAGGCTTTTATTTTAAAAGGGACCCAAGACTCAAAGTGTCTGGCTTGGCCATGATGTCAATTGAAACAGCTCTAGAATATGCTAGTCAAATTCGGTGCAAGGTGTTAAATATTCGAGCCATTCCAGGACAAAACTGGGAAAGACTAGATTACTATACTAAGATAATAGACAAATTGAAAGAAACAACTGATGTTACATACATGGAAGTAGAAGGAACTCATCATGTCCAATTGAATGCTCCTGAAAATATATGTAACATAATTGAAGATTTCTTAGAAGAATATTAAGTTTAGCTCAATTTTTAGTGATAATTGTGATAAAAATCATTAAATGTACAAACATTAAGCCTAAAAGGCCTTTACGAAGTATTTAGTTCAATATTGGATAAAAACATGTTATTTATTACAACAATACACGCATTAAAGTTTATGTAACGGGTAAATTGCCTTAATTTACATTGTTAACCAGGTTTTGCATATGAATGTAGGTAATTTATTGTAAATATTTTATTATTTTGCTACAAATTGATTAGTATGAGGGGAGGTCCAAAAGTTCGTGGAATGAAAGGGTTTTAGTAAAAATGAAACAGTAAATTTATTTTTCCTTTTCAATATAATCACCCTTAAGCTGAATACATTTATTAGATCTATGAATTAATTTTTCTAAACCATCGTAAAAATATTTTTTATCTTTTCCCTCAAAATGAGCCAAAATTGCCTCCTTTACCTCATTGTCGTCGGAAAATTTTCTTCCCCTTAAGTCTTTTTTTAAATTGGGGAACAAATAAAAATCACTTGGGGCCAGATCTGGACTATAGGGTGGGTGGACTAGTGATTCGAAGCCATGCGTGTGTAGAGCAGCCATTGCAACTTTGCTCTTGTGAACCGGCGCGTTGTCTTGCAAGAGCAACACACCCTTGGTCAATTTTCCCCGACGTTTTTCTTTGATGGCATCCTTTAATTTTTCTAGTATTGTTGCGTAGTATTCTCCGGTTATGGTCCTGCCCTTTTCTTTATAATCAATCAGTATTATCCCCTCACAATCCCAAAAAACAGTAGCCATCAACTTTCCAGCCGACTCCGACACTTTGAATTTCTTTGGCGGTGGTGTCCCCTTTTTATGCCATTGCATGGACTCTTGTTTGGACTCAGGCTCGAAGTGATGAACCCATGTTTCATCGCCGGTTACAATTCGCTCCAAAATCGATCCAGGATCGTCGCTACACAACTCCAAAAAAAGGTTTTGACGCTTCGACGCGCTGCTGTTTTTGAAGCGGCGTGAGCATTCTCGGTACCCATCTTGCACTGACTTTTGTCATACCCAGGTGGTCATGTAGGATTCGCAAAATTGTGGTATCTGATACTCCAACTAATGCAGATAACTGTTTTTTTCTTCAAACGGGTGTCCTCCAGTACAATTTTTCAACTTTTTCGACGATGTCCGATGTGGTGGCCTCAACTGGCCTTCCTGAGCGGGGGTCGTCTTCAATCGACTCCCGACCATGTTTAAAAAGACCATGCCATTTGTAAATCATTGATTTACTAGGGCACTGTTCCCCGTAAACAGTTTCCATTTCATTCAAAATGGTCTGAGCGTTCTTTCCTTGCTTGGTAAGGAATTTAATGATAGCACGGTGTTCAATTTTCTCCATAGTTTCAGTTTTCTTCCGGATTGACGTGTTTAGCAGGCGAGTGTTCGTAAACGAATGACGCAATAGGGCTGAAACTCCATTTATATACTAATTATGAGTCCCCAATTAGTATGACACTAAGCGAGCGCCCCTATCCCCACTCCATCCCCTCCATTCCACGAACTTTTGGACCTCCCCTCGTATGTATTGCTTAACTTCAAAAAATTTAAATAAAATATTTAAAATAGCACTATCCAATCAACATAATGATTACCATACTACAATGATCTTTGTATATTTCAAATTAAATACAACCTTCATAGCTATTTTATATACTAAAAAAAAAGGGTGCGTGTGCTTATGTACGCGCGTAAGAAGTTTTACTTCTTTGGCATTATTAAAAATAGTTTTTTTAATTGTAATTAATTATTTGCATGCAATCGCAAATCATTAATTACAATTAAATAATCAAAGACTGGAAAAGGAGTCATTATAGTCAATAAACTTCAGTTTACATTTGAAAAATTAAATAAATAAATATTTATTATTATTCTCTTACATTAAATGTAACATAAATTCTATTCTTATTCATATTTATTTTTTAAATTATGTCCAATGCCGTAGCATCTTCCGCGGGCAACTTCATTCTGTTAATTTTGTGTCACGGTGCGCGCGCATCGTAAAATTTCACTCTCATCAATTTTTCATAACGCGCCTAAAGTATAACTTCAAAAATTTAGTTTAATTGTAATTTTCAATATGCACAATACTTATTTATTACAATTAGAATAAGTGTAGTTTAATGTATGACTACTGCATGACCGTCCAGCTTGAAAGTGCCTATAATGGGTTTTTAAAATAGGCTTTTCACATAGTGACACTCTTTTTCTGCCTCCTCAAAATATGATTGCTACGCGACATTCCTAAAACGTTTCTTATTTTTAAAAACAGTATATGCACTATAAGCCTAATAGATTAATGTTTCGTCCCCAACACTATCGCAGTTTGAAATCAACTATATGATAAGTCTTTAGTGGAAATAAAATGACTCTAATCACTTAGTAATCAAGTGTTTGTGACATCATTGCTTACTAATTTGACCTTTGAATAGTTTTCACAGTAAAAGCGCGTGTTCGGTTCAAAGGGGTCATTAATTACGTTAATGTTCCGACTAGAACAAAAGTAAAATGTGAAAGAACTTTTGTGTTTAGATTGTAAGCTTTGGGATTTTAGATGAATAGTAGGAAAAATAATTATGCAAACAATAGTTGCATAATTATTTAATGGCTGGACATTTAATTGGATATTTAATGGACAAATAATAATAAATGCTTTTGTTCGGCTATTCGAGCAGTTACGCTTCGTTGAATAATTGGCGCGCCGTATTAAGTATTAAACGCTATCCTAAAATGCGTAAAGTATATTTCGTATGTTACAGCGCCCCTGGTGGGTACACGCAACAAACAGTTTCTAGCTGAGATACTAATATAAAAATTGTGGTACAGCTATTATTCTGGGCTTCTCTCAAGGACTTAGTTTTGATGAACCTACTACAATATCTTGATTAAAACTGACATTTTAAAACAAAAACCGCGTGCGTCTTTTGTTTTCCATTTTCGATATATGAATTAAAAAATTCTAATTTTAGTGCCGTTATGTTGGTAATACATACATATACCGTTTTAGTTTCGACTTTAGTTGAAGAATTATTAATGTACTATTTTTTATACCAGTTAAATAATATTTAAAATAAATTTTTGCATGAAAAACTTGGCAGCGTTCTACATATTGGGAATAATTTAAATGAATACAAATGTATAAAATTTATGTGGTGTCACAAGATAGTTAAACAATTATTTAGTTTCTGCTATATTTTCCAACTTTTATAGTTAAATATAACGAATTATATTGAAACAATATATTATGTTCTTGATTCCGTACCAGCCACGGAATGCTGCTCAAGTTTTACTTATAAATATTTAATTCTGTATTATATTAAGGATTGTTTATGTGATATTAGTTTATATGTATCAAAAAACGGTGATTTTTATAACACGACTAATTAAAAGCTGTAATAGTATCCGTTGCATAACGTATGTCAAACGCAAATATTTGTGGAATATTAATTAGAACAATTTACCTGAACGTAATTAATGTTACGCAATTCTTTATATTTAAAGCACGATTAAATTATTGAAACACGTCACTGCGTAATTTATTTTAACCTTTGTACGTCAACCTGGTTTACCAACTAAATTATACATTCTCAAGACTGCTGGTATTTTCTATTAGGTGGGCTAAAAAGTTCGAAGGATTATTCAATATGCCTTCGAGAGCGATACGATTATAGCGGTCATACAATTTTTCAATACCATTTTAATAGTACGATTTTCATCTCAAAATAGGCTTCAGTTTCGGCGCAAAATTTCTGTCCATTGCAGTCTCTTGAGGTTTGAGAACAGGAAAGCGTCGGTAGGGAAACATTTCGAAGCCCAATTTATGGAATTTTGCCATAGTTTTATTTGTGACCGTGCATTGCCTGAAAATTAAACAGCACAACAGCTTTCTTCTAAGAGCGATACCGGTCCTTTTGTATATATTTCCTGAAGATTGTAGAGCTGATAAGTGATATTGCAATATTGGGAATTACTTACTGATTTGGCCAAAGTGGGTAGTAGGTATACTATGACTGGTATAAGTTACGTAACAAAAATGGTCCACTGCGGCACGGGGTTAGGTGCACTATATTGCATAAGACTTGGGCTTTATTAATACATTTTAGACACACGAGTTATAATTAAGACTCGACCCTGAAGAAAGGATGTCGTGCTGGCAGAGAATTATTATTTGGTCGCAGCAATGCAAGTTAGCTAATTGAGCCTTAATAAGCCTTTATAGGTTAAATTCGGCGGATTTAATGCGCAGTAAGATAAATTGTAAATTAGGCTTTTGTATAATATTGACGTTCATAAGTGTACATAGTAGTACGCTTTCCGTCTCCAACTCTCCAGTTCCAATTCTCTAAATATTCATTCTTTGGAAGAGTTGCCTTGATTTTTCATACATTTTAATTATTCCTAATGATCGATTTGGTTTTAAAAAACCATGGTTATATGATATCGTTGTATAAAAGTACAACCATATCATATAATTTATTTCGTAATCCTACAGCTAACATAAATTATAACAAAAAACAATTATTATACTAAAGATATATCCAAAGATTGACGACTCATTGGTCTAGTGGTTAGTACCCCTGACTGCGAATCCATGGGTCCCGGGTTCGATCCCCGGGTGAGACGAACATCGATGTGATGAGCATTTGGTGTTGTGCTTAGGTCTTGGGTGTTTAAATATGTATTTATATGTCTATCTATCTATAATATGTATATCCGTTGCCTAGTACCCATAACACAAGCTTCACCAGCTTAGCATGGGACTAGGTCAATTGGTGTGAATTGTATTTAAAAAAAAAAAGATGGAATACATAATATATAAAAGGTCCAAACATTTACGAAGGAAAAAATCTATAAAAAATAAAAATATTAAAGTAATACCTAATTCGGCTGTCTTGTATGACGGTGTGAAAGTGATATAAATGTATGTCACGATAAGTCGTGATAAAATAAAACACTCATTATCTTAACTTCAATATATTTATTTAGGGACAATGTTTTAAACAAGCTCCTTTAAGACAATCGTTGAATGCTTGCGGACTTTCAATCTGAAACAAATTTATAAGTTTTATCCAAAAATTCATCACGAGTAATAAAAAATAGGTAAAAAAATAACGCAACCGGAAATATTTCCTTAATTACTTCTTGCTTGCGTCACCATGAGTTCACGTTAACGATCTATAGTGAGCGTTCCAGTATTACGTAACGCCACCTCCCCAATAAAACGTTACGTGACCACCAAATGACCATTGTTTAAAAAATAAGTTCATTCAATCAATCAATCAAATCAAAATACGTTTATTCAGTTTAGATGCGTCTTAGGGCATGCTTATGAATGTCAAAAACGTTTACAAAATTCGCGAAAGAGTGACTACGGCATCCGTTCACAAAACTACCAGGAGGCCTTGTTCTGAGAAGAACGGGCAAGAAACTCAGCAAGATTTACCCTCCCTCTACATTACAATTATTCAAAGGAAAATGTCATAAACTAAAAAAAAATCTGTTCTGCGATTTTAACCACATTCTGATAAACAATAAACTACAAGCACTTTCCTTATTAGAATGCCAAATCGTAAAATGACTGCTTAACGACTGATTTGAGCGCGTCCGCCGCTGTGTGAGTTCGAAAAGTGAGTTACAGAATCGCAAGGCTGTTCTGCGATTTTAACCACATTCACCATTACACACATATTCACAACACTTCAAATATAACAAAACAAATTGCCACGCGTTTTTGTCTTCAAGGTAGTCATTAACTGTGTAGTAACCTTTACACATTAATGTTTTTTTTATGTGTTTTGAAACCGCATAACCGCAATTTAAGAAAACTACATTCATACAAAAATATCGTTACATTATCGTTTACAATGGTTGTAGCCGCGGCAACGCTTTAATTCCTCTCTGACAGGGCTGAAGATAGAAGTGTTAAACAAAGGACTAGACTTCATACTTGTTGGACTTGGGATAGAGATATTCCTGTAAAAAAATCGCTAAATGAGGAAGTTACTGAATGTTACTTACTTTACAAATTTGGCCATGTCTTGAGCATTGCACCACAAAAGCTTCTCCAATAGCATTCAGAGAAACCAATTTCTTATGAATTCCTTGCCATATTGACGACGCTGTGCTAAGTACGTTTATGTTACCGAATAGGTAAAAACCTAAAACAAATATGTGTCTACTGGTTAACGAGTGGTGTATAATTCGGTAGATTTTTCGGCGAAACGATGCTTTGACTGGGACAGAAGACCAATCACTTTCTATCTAAATAGTAACTTTTTTGAAGTTATACTTCTTTAGGCGCGTTATGAAAAATTTATGAGAGTGAAATTTTACGATGCGCGCGCACCTGTGACACAAAATTGGGAGTGTGATTATAGCGTGCGCGAGCGAGATAGGAATAAGACAATCTACAAGTAAAAAGAAATAGAATATGCGTGAAGTTCGTATGCCAAGAATTTTGAATGACCATAATGACATTTGTCATTTACCTTTTAAACAAATAAAGGAGTTTTGATTAATTTTTCAAAGAAATTTATTAATTTTATATTGTGCAATACTGCCAAAGCTACAACATACTTCTTAGTGTTTGGTAGAGATGTTCTAAATATATAATTATATATACTTTTAACTAAATAGAATTTATGTTACACTTAATGTAAGAGAATAATAATAAATAATTACATATTTATTTAATTTTTCAAATGTAAACTGAACTTAATTGACTATAATGACTCCTTTTCCAGTCTTTGATTATTTAATTGTAATTAATTATTTGCATGCAATCAAAAACTATTTTTAATAATGCCAAAGAAGTATAACTTCTTACGCGCGTACATAAGTACACGCACCCTTTTTTATATACAGAACTGGACATCCCACCTGATGTTAAATGAGATGCGACTTATTGGAGATGCCGCTTAAATGAACTCATATCATTCTGTCTAGAGAAGATGGAAGGGACAAGGAGTACCACTCCTTTGCTGTTTTGACGAACCGAATCTATAAATTTATGTTTAGTTCTTGCTGACAATTAATTATAATGATCAACTTACAAACGTTTCAGACAGGTCCATAGACACTAGTTTAATTTTCTTTATTAATTTACATTGTTAAAAAAACTATAAAATAAATGACACACAATAATAACAGAGTTTTAATATTAACAATATATTTTATTTATTACCTTCTTTAGCTCTAGACAAGGCTACACATATCCTATTTGCCGCCGAAAGAAAACCTATATTGCCATCTCTGTTGCTCCTAACTAAAGACAATATCACTATCCTGCTCTCTTCTCCTTGGTAGTTGTCCACTACTGTGATCCTTACATCGCGTAGGAGCTGATGCTTTTTGCTTAGCTACAAAATAATTTATCGTAAGTAAATTGTCAAAAAACATAGGCATTCATGGCAACGTGTTAAGGAATGGTGAATGTTGGGCGTGGCAGAACAAATTACAGTAGAATAAATGGCGTTGGAATGAGAGCGTTAAGTATGTGTGGTATAACATTGCGTGATAGGATAAGTAATAGTGAGATACGGGAGCAGTGTGGGCTAAAAGAAGATGTGTGGAGAAGTAACAAGGATACGAAAGTAAATGCTAAGGTCATGGCCATGTAGAATGAATGAGAAGCAGGATACGCAAGGCAACCGTGGATGGTGAGGTCAGATCAGGTAGGCCTTGTTCAAGCCTGAACCAAATCCAGGACGTACTAGAGAAGGGACAGGACAAAAGTACCCATAACCAATTATGCATAATGAATGCTATGAAAGTGGATGAAGCGAGAGAGGACCGTAGCAAGTAGAGATTCATGGTCTCTGCTTACCCCTTGGGGAACAAGGCGTATATATACGTTTATACACATTTTTAACTGTACATCACCACTATTACATTTGATCTGTGTTTCATAGACACTAGTTGTTCGTTTGGAAGAATTCTATAAAAGCAACGTCATGTCGTGATTGATAGTTTCATTTATTTATTAAATACAGATTCAGATTTTTACTTAGCCTACCTTTTTAGTACCAACATATGGAACATTTTGCTACGCTATCTCATAGACTGTTCGCTTTTATGGAATAAACACCTCAGTACTAAATAAAACTAAAAGTTTTATACGTTTCCAATTTTTCTCTCCATCTCTCTCTTTCTCTCAATCTCCTTCCTCAGAGTTTAAGGAATAAATTTAAAAAAAACTACTTTTGTTTGTCCAGCCGTCTTAGAGTTTTCCGCTTAGCTTTATTTTGTGATTATTTTTATATATATAGATAAATAGGATTAACGTTGACATATCCTACCTCTTTTATAAGGGCAGCTTGACCAGTATATGTGCTTAAAATTGTAATATCTTCAGCTGAATAATCCATTTTTCTTAAATAATTTGCAAGTGCTACACTCCATTGGGCTTCAAATGTATTTCTGTGGCTCCAAGTGTCTTCTAAGCCCTAATTTATAGAATAAGATTGTTTTATCAGTACCATTAATACGATAAACCAAAAACATTCGCAAAAAATTGTGGTTAAAACACTTAGATTTCGCAAAAAAAATAACAGGTCGCCTGTGTGCAAAAAAATCCACACCGGATCTCTTTAGTTATGTGAACTGTTATTTGCTACGCGTCGTTAGATTTATTCACAAAAAATATATACATCTCGATAATTTGAAAAATTTCCGGTGTCTTGAAACATACTCGATAAATTGAATAAAATCAATGTTAATTGGACCCCTCGGTAATTTGAATTAGAAGTCCGGGCACTTTTTATAATTTGAAGTGATTATCATGCACAGATACGGCAATTGCATGTACATAAATTTCGCATTCCAGTCTTCTTTTATTCGTTGTCTGATGACATCATGAATAAAATCGCTCACTCAAAAAATAATTACGGACTTTTCGAAATAATTTTTTTGTAAATACTTTAATTGAGTAATTACTCCCCTCATGGTTATTAAACGCTTGTTTTTTTGAACTCTTGGTAATTTGAATTTTAGTCTCTTGAGTTTCAAATGATCGAGAGTCGACTGTACTTTATTTTTTTTTATTTAAAGTATTAAGATTACTCGAACAGTAACAGTAGTCATTATAACAAAAAAAGTTAAAAGCATTGCAGCGACCTGAAACCCCACGATTTTTCTCTTTAAGAGTACACCTGACCGCTCTTTTAGACTCTTTTTTATCTGATCTACCTGTCTATGAAGACAGGTAGATCAGCCTTCTGACTGCCATGCCGGTTTCATTATGTTTTCCGGGAATCGAACCTTGAAGCCACTAGGCCAGCACTGCTTGACCACTAGGTAAAGGTCAAAATCAGCTTTATGGCCAGACGAAATTGAGAAGGTGACAAATACAGAAGAGTCTTTGGAAGAAAAATAGTAATACAGTGGCGACACATTCATCATTTAAACAGACAAAATATGATTTATTCCTGTTAATATACTTAAGAACAAAAAAAAAAAAAAATTGCACTTAATATATAGGCAGCTCTTAAATCAAGAGCGTAAAAAGGCATTTCATCACTGCGTAAACACAATTTGCCAGAAAGAGACGAAAGAGTTACAGATTGTATATCTGTGGTTTAACATACCTCGGAATCCTCATATACACTATGGCTAAAGAAGTGTAGATTATCCTTCATTCCACGTACATTGTTGTAACCATAAACACTAGAGTGACTATCAAGCTTGTCATAAATCGTCGGTACCAATAGCTCCACAAATTTTGGACACATTCGACGTTGAGTGATCAACGTTTTGGAGTGTATTGTGTTCTTTATCATTCTTTCAAAGAGTGAGATTTCTAGGTTATAAAATTTAGCTAACTTGTAGTGCGCAGCGGATGGGCGAAGTTGTTTGTGATCACCTACAATAATAAATCAATTCTTGATTAAACATACTTGCATCACTTTGCCCTTAAAAATTCACCATTTATTTCCCAATTGCAAGTCGCTATGTTAGTATTCGTTATTAACAATATTATCATTAAATATAATTATATACCTACGTAACAATGGCGCAATTAAAATTAAATAAAGTCATTTAAATATATTGTCGCAATAAAATTTCGCAATTTAACGCATAAAACTGAAATATACTAAATATATATTCCTACACGATAAAGCAGTGTGTGTGTGATGTTACCAATCTTACGTGGGAATATAATATATATATTTAAAGAATTATTTTAGAGGAAATTTAAATGACTTGACATGCTTCGGTTATTCATTTTATACACAAATTAATTTAATATCAAATACTATTTTTATAACTTCATTTGTGGAAAATTTTCATTATTTTACTCAACACTATGCCACATACATACATCGGAAAGGGAAGTGGATAACTCAATCTCAAAATAACTTTATTCATATAGGTAACCAAGAACAGTGTTATGAACGTCAACAGAAAACATGTTAAATTGATGCTAAATTTACATTTACTACCAGTTCGCAAGTCAAGGGCGTAGAGCGGGCTAGAAACTCTCTGCCACTCTTTTTACTCGCCAAGTTTTGAGTCATACAAATTGTTTGAACTGGAGCAAATCAATCCCAAGGATTACGATCATTTAAATAATCGTCAAATTTATAAAAAAGCTTTATTAATTAACTAGCTGGCCTGGCGAACATCGTACCGCCTAACAGTCGATTCTTTATTTTTTTTTAATATTTATTCTGCTATTCGGGACACCGGTCTAGCTAAGATAAAAAAAAAACAAAGTTGATAAGACAACAAATACATTATGTCAAAAAATAAAAATTTACCTTCCCGGAACCCCTCCACTAACACTTGAACTTTATGATATGGTATTAAAGTTCAAATTGACTTTTAAGTATTATTACGAAACTTTTGTATGGGAATATAGAAAAGTGTTGTTTTTAGACGTTTTCAGTCAATTTTTTTTATTTTTCTCTCCGTAAGAACCATCCTCGTACTTCAAGGAATATTATAAAAAAAAATCAGACAAATCGGTCAAGCCGTTTTCATGTTATGTCGTGACAACGGAAAACGGGTTTCATTTTTATACATATAGATTTAAGTTTAACGAGAGCTTCGAATTTATTCAGTGATAATTCTCTAATTTCGCTTGGGAGTTTGTTGTAAAAACGAATACAATTTCCATATAAGGACTGGTTTATCTTCTGGAGCCTGGTTGGTCGCACGCTTAGATAAATTATGTTTCGATGCTCACGCTACCACTGCTCATGCCACATGCTCATTGTAGCGAATCGTTCGATAAGAGTTAGAATTGAGTGTGAAAAAAAGGCAATATTTCCGGCACTCGGCAGTAGCAGGACCAAGGGCAAACAGAATATATATTAGCCGAAAAGCATTTAAACTGTCCCAGATTTATTTTTATTGATAACGCTTGTAACAATGGAACAATTAGTTAATTAAATCTGTTGCGTAATATTTAAACCGTTTAAATGGGTACTTATTTCAAAACTATTAACACAAACTGAATATAGTTGATTTTATAAAAGAAATTACAGTCAAAATCTGTTATAACGACATCGAAGGGACTACTCATATTTGGTCGTAAAAACCGATAGCCGTAACAGCCGATGACGTTTTTATTAAACCTAATACAATAGAATTCAGCCGGGACCTTTGATTTTGGTCAATATAACCGGTATGTTGTGTTCTAAACGATGTCGTCGTAAACAACGGTTTTGGCTGTTAATTAAAAACGGTTTAAAAATAAATTCAAAGTACCAGGGCCGCATAATTATTTAGGAGATCTTACCAATAAGTATGAGATGTTGGCATCTCGTAGTCAATGAAGCAACAATGTGAGCTTCCAACACTTCGGCTGCCTCTTCAACGATTACTAAAATCAAAGTCATCATTTTACAACATTTATTCATAGATATTTATTATATATAAATTACCTAATATAACATCATTATGTATATAACTTTAATGTACAAGTAGTACATTAAAGAATAGTATATTAACTACTGATTTGATTTTCACGAAACTTGGACTACTCCCATAATAGAATTTTAATCAGGTTCATCTCGATATTATGAATTATACGATAATAAAAACTACCAGCCGTCATTGCACTCGCGATCCTTCTGGCATTTAGTGTCCATGGGCGGCAGCATCTAACGTCAGGAAAGCCTGTTTGTACAGGGGGGTTTAAAAAAGTGTACAGGGGTACTGTACAATTAAATATATATTTCATATGAATAGAAGGAAATGTTTACCAATTGGCGAAAATAACTTCCGCATTAGATCATGTCGTCTAGCCGCAAATGTCGTGGTGACTCCTACCACGCGAACCGTCTTCATAACGTCACTGTCGATAAGTGTCGATACTTCTTCCAATTCAGTCGCTAGACCGTTGTGCTTGTCCTGTTAATTGTTACGTGGTGGAGGTCAAGTCAATTATACTTAATTGTGAAGTGAAACTTCTTTAGGCGGGCGCATGAGAGTAAATTTTTTAAGGATGAAACGCAATAATAATAATATAAATGTCACGAAGATGTGCAGCGTTTTTGTCGAAGAAAAGATAGAGAGTGAGAAGGGCTAATTACTTTATAGAAATTCAATTAAAATTTCGAAAAGAGAATTTATGAAATATTAGTATTTTACGAAGACGGGTCGACTGCAATGTTTTTAGATTTTTCCACTACTTAAAGAACTTTTCAGCAGGCTGAAATGTGATTTCTGACCGTTTCAGGAGAGGGTCGATCACATATTAGAAAATCGCAATTTACATAATGTTACCCTAGTTTTCAGGAGCCTGAAACATTTTTTCAGGCCGTTTCAGAACACGTGTAGTCGAATGGTACACTTTTCAGGAAACCCGTTTTCAGGCGTTTTCAGGCCTGGTTATACCCCTTTGACGAAGGAATGTTCTAGAACGAATTTACTAGGTGTGGGACAAGGACGGAACGATACGCGAGAGAGAGGGAAGATCGGAACCTTCTCGAAGCTAGACCGAGCACTCTAGAACGCCGTACGACAAGGACGGAGCAATGTGCGAAAGAGATAGCTAGTACGGACGTTCTAGAATTGTGCGATCGCTACTCAGTTGCGCTGCCGCCTAGAGAGTTCTCGAACATCGCTCCCAGGGATATATAAGCGAGCCGAAACGCGACCGATTAGTTCAGTTTTGAATGCGATACCAAGCGATAAACACCGGAGTGACAAAGTGCGAATATAGTGAAGAAAAGTGAATACAAGTACTGTGTGAAGTGCGTGATATTAGAGTAATTAGTGACAGTATTTTGTGTGTGTATTTAGTGAATTTTTGTGCGTAATTTCAAGTTTATAGTGTTAACAAATTCCTCGTAGATTTAATTGAAAATAAACCCTTGAAGAGATTTACGGCGTTTCTATCCGATCCCCTAGCTCGTAACATTTTGGTGTCAGAAGTGGGATAGAAAAATGCCAATTACTCCGAGGGAGAATCAAGAGGAGTTTGTGGCCGAGTCTCCAGCTGCGGAGGGAGTGCAGACAAGGGCACAATCAGCACGCGACGCCGCCCGGCGACAAAGTTTCGATGCAAACCGCGGGATGGGCGAAAGCAACGATAGCAACATCCTCCTTGCCCTGCGCCAAATGATGGAAGAACAGGCTCAGACACGTCGTATGATGGATGAACAGGCACGTCGTCAAGAGGAACAGGCACGACAAATGATGGAAGAACAGGCACGACGTCAAGAGGAACAGGCACGACGTCAAGAGGAACAGGCACGACGTCAAGAGGAACAGGCACGACGTCAAGAGGAACAGGCCCGTCATCAGGAGGAACAGGTTCGGCGATTGATGGAGGAACAGGCTCGCCGTCAAGAGGAACAGGCACGCCAAATCGTGGAAGAGCAGGCTCAGACACGTCGTTTGATGGAGGAACAGGCTTGCCGTATCGGAGAAAGATTAGGAGATCTAAAACAAGAAGTAGATAAAAAAATCGAGAACTTGGAATCTGATATGGACTGCAAATTTTCGAAACAGGACAAACGTATTCTCGGATTAGAACAAGAGATGCAGTGCCTGAAGACTAAAGGTGTCATAACGACTGTAGCACCATCTGGAAATCTGAAAGTACCTCCCTTTGACGGTACATCTTCCTGGGGCGCCTACAAAATACAGTTTGAGACTGTGGCAGAGTCAAACGGGTGGAATGACGATCAGGCTGTCACCGCCCTTATTATGGGACTGCGAGATGAAGCCCTCACCATATTAGATACCAAGACAGGTAAAGTGACGTTGAAGCAACTGCTGGATGCCCTAGAATCACGGTACGGAGACGCACATTTAGAGCACGTCTATAGGGCTCAATTAAAGGATAGAATACAGCAGACAAATGAAAGTTTGCAAAAATGGGGATGTGAAATAGAGAAGCTGGTTAGGAAAGCCTATGCATCCTCACCAGACGTTGCAGACAAGATGTTGGTTCAAGCCTTCGTCGACGGTATTCGAGACCGTGAAATTCGAATGGCTGTGAACCTAGGTCACCATAAGGACCTCAAGAATGCTCTTGCTCATGCGTTGGAAGTGGAAGCATTTTGCAAGGATTCTCGACCTAACCGCATTAGGGCTGTCTCGGAAAAACGTAGTTCCCAACGTGGACCCACCTGTTACCTCTGCGGGGAAGTAGGGCATATGAGGTTTTCATGCCCTAAGAGAGATCTCCGAGGTGAAATGAAGACAAGACGTGGGGAGCCCGATGACGTGGATGTGACTGCCGCTGAACAGCGGCAGGGAAACGAATAGAAGCCAGGACCACGGGGCGGGTGCTGGCCGGTTCTGTAAGGAAGGCCCCAAAAGTTATGATCTCTCAAACTCAGGATGGGAATACCATTGTCATCGACGGAGAAGTTAACGGCACTAGGTGTGAGTTAACCCTTGATACTGGAGCTTCCCGGACAGTAATCAGATACCAACTTCTGAAGTCATTTTACAAGAGCCTTTCTGGTGGAAATCTACAGCTCCTTACAGCCACTGGTCAGCACATAACCGTTCGAGGAGAAGGTATCGCTACCTTCAAGATTGGTGGAAGAACATACAGACATGAGGTGGTTATTGCTGACATCGTGGATGACTGTATTATCGGTTTAGACTTCATGAAGCATTACAACTGTAAGATTGACCTGAAGAACGGCACATTCAAGTGTAGAGATGAAGTAGTTTCCCTAAAAGATAACACATTGAAGAACGGGTACGACGTGTATAGAGCTATCATTGAAGATGGTACAGTTAGTAAACAACGAGATATAGTTAAAGCAATACTTGAGGACTGTAAGGAAACCTTGACGAGAGAAGAAATGTCGAAAGCAAAGGGACTATTAAAAACATTTTCTGACATGTTTGCTACACACGATGGAGATCTAGGAAGGACAGGTGTAGTTAAACATCGAATTGAGACTGGAACCGAAGCACCTATACGTTTAAGACCGCGACGAGTACCTGTCGCATATGAAAAGAATATAGACAAGATGATTGCAGAAATGTCAAACCATAATGTTATTGAAGCATCTTCCAGCCCTTGGTGCTCTCCAGTAGTTTTAGTCAAGAAAAAGGATAACAGTTTAAGGTTCTGCGTCGACTACCGTCGTCTTAACGATATCACGAAGAAGGACAGTTATCCGTTACCTAGAATAGATGACACCTTGGATACCTTAAGTGGGGCAAAATGGTTTACAACTTTAGACTTGAAAAGTGGGTACTGGCAAGTGGAAATAGACTCAAGTCATAAAGAGAAAACAGCGTTCTCAACTGGTAAAGGACTATGGCAGTTTAAAGTTATGCCGTTTGGGCTTTGCAATGCACCTGCCACCTTTGAAAGACTAATGGAAAAAGTACTGTCAGGACTGATAGGAGAAGCCTGCTTAGTGTACTTGGATGATGTAGTCATCATTGGGAAGGATTTTGATGATCACATACGAAATCTGCAACGGGTGCTCTCCAGACTGCATAAAGCCAACCTGAAACTAAGTGCAAAGAAATGTTTATTTTTCAAGAGAGCAGTGAGCTACTTGGGGCACATTATATCAGAGGATGGAGTTCGAACAGACCCTGAGAAGATAGTTGCGGTGAAGGATTGGCCAGTACCTAAAGATAAAACTGAAGTCCGCGCTTTCTTAGGCTTATGTTCTTACTACCGAAGATTTGTGAGAAATTTCGCGGATATTGCAAAACCACTTCACAGACTCACCGAACAGAAGAGGAAATTCACATGGGATGGAGAGTGTGAAGATGCGTTTAATGAGCTCAAGAACCGACTGTGTGAGACTCCAATACTAGGCTACCCGGATCAAGATGGTGAATATGTGGTAGATACAGATGCCAGTGGAATTGGCATTGGAGGTGTACTATCACAAGTAAAAGGTGAGCACGAGCAAGTAATAGCCTACTTCAGCAAGTCATTGTCGAAACCAGAACGGAACTACTGTGTCACTCGGAGGGAACTACTGGCTGTTGTGAAGACGCTGCAGCACTTCAGTAAATACTTGCTAGGTCGCAAGTTCCGTCTTAGGACAGATCATGCTGCATTAAAATGGCTACTTCAGTTCAAGAATCCGGAAGGACAAGTGGCTCGATGGATCGAACAACTGCAAGAGTATGACTTTGCTACTGAACATCGCAAGGGCAGAGCCCACGGGAACGCAGATGCGTTGTCTCGAAGGCCATGTGAGGAGGATTGCAAACATTGTACAAGACACGAAGGTAGAGAGGTAGCCCATGTAAGGATACTAAGGACAGACACCATTAGTCCAGATTGGTGTGGGAAATTAATTCAGGAAGAGCAACAACAAGATTCTGACATTAAACCAATTCTGGACTGGATGAAATCTTCAGCTATCAAGCCGCGGTGGAATGATGTTGCATCTACTAGCACCACGACCAAGAGTTACTGGGCTCAATGGGATAGCTTAGTTCTTCATAATGGAGTGTTATGTCGCAAATGGGAAAACACTCGAGGGGATGCTTCTCATCTACAGTTAGTTGTGCCAAGATCCAAGGTTCGCAACATCTTGGAGATGTTTCATGATGGCTCATCGGGCGGACACTTAGGAGTAAAAAGGACTCTTCTGAAAATTAAAGAGAGATTTTATTGGATACATTGCCGTGAAGATGTGGAAGACTGGATTCGGAAATGTAAGGCTTGTGCAGCAGTCAAAGGCCCACAGACGAGAACTAGAGCTGGTATGAAGCAATACAATGTCGGAGCTCCATGGGAGAGGATAGCCGTTGACATAGCTGGACCATTTCCGTTAACAGAAAAAGGAAATAAGTACATCATGGTTGTTATGGATTACTTTACGAAGTGGCCCGAAGTGTTCGCTATTCCCAATCAAGAGGCAGTTACAGTAGCTGAGATACTTGTAAATGACGTATTCTCTAGATTCGGAGTACCCTTGGAGATTCACAGTGATCAGGGGAGAAATTTTGAGTCTTTATTGTTTCAAGAAGTATGCCGACTAATGGGAATTCATAAGACGCGGACTACTCCATATCACCCACAGTCAGATGGAATGGTGGAACGCTTTAATCAAACCTTGGAAAGGCACTTGGCAAAACTGGTGGACAGCCATCAAAAAGACTGGGACAAGTATATTCCATTATTTTTAATGTCATACCGGTCTGCGGTTCATGAAACCACGAATGTTACACCAGCTTTAGCCATGTTTGGGAGACAACTTAGATTACCAGCAGACATTGTAACGGGACGACCACCTGACACCCCGGAGAGTGTTACAGAATATGCTGCGGATTTGCGTAATAAACTGCATGAAATCCATGAACACGTACGAGCATCACAAAGCAAAATAAGTGAGACTACGAAGATTAGGTATGACAGAAAAACGAATCACATAGAATTTAAAGAAGGCTCGCAAGTATGGCTCCATAATCCAACAAAACGCAAAGGCAAATCACCAAAGCTTCAAGCTGACTGGGATGGTCCATACACGATAATCACGAAGATTAATGACGTTACTTACCGGATAAAGAAAATGAGTGGTTTAAGGAGCAAACCGAAAGTCGTTCACATAAATCGATTGGCTCCCTATAAAGGAAGTAATGATGCTCGGGACGAGCATGTCTAAGGAGGGGGTAGTGTTACGAAGACGGGTCGACTGCAATGTTTTTAGATTTTTCCACTACTTAAAGAACTTTTCAGCAGGCTGAAATGTGATTTCTGACCGTTTCAGGAGAGGGTCGATCACATATTAGAAAATCGCAATTTACATAATGTTACCCTAGTTTTCAGGAGCCTGAAACATTTTTTCAGGCCGTTTCAGAACACGTGTAGTCGAATGGTACACTTTTCAGGAAACCCGTTTTCAGGCGTTTTCAGGCCTGGTTATACCCCTTTGACGAAGGAATGTTCTAGAACGAATTTACTAGGTGTGGGACAAGGACGGAACGATACGCGAGAGAGAGGGAAGATCGGAACCTTCTCGAAGCTAGACCGAGCACTCTAGAACGCCGTACGACAAGGACGGAGCAATGTGCGAAAGAGATAGCTAGTACGGACGTTCTAGAATTGTGCGATCGCTACTCAGTTGCGCTGCCGCCTAGAGAGTTCTCGAACATCGCTCCCAGGGATATATAAGCGAGCCGAAACGCGACCGATTAGTTCAGTTTTGAATGCGATACCAAGCGATAAACACCGGAGTGACAAAGTGCGAATATAGTGAAGAAAAGTGAATACAAGTACTGTGTGAAGTGCGTGATATTAGAGTAATTAGTGACAGTATTTTGTGTGTGTATTTAGTGAATTTTTGTGCGTAATTTCAAGTTTATAGTGTTAACAAATTCCTCGTAGATTTAATTGAAAATAAACCCTTGAAGAGATTTACGGCGTTTCTATCCGATCCCCTAGCTCGTAACAGTATTTTATATTTTATGCAAAATAATTTATTGAAATCGTTTTAATTGTTTTCGACACTTTTAATATTGTAATGACAATTAAATTCATTCCTTATTCCCTCCCTCTATGACTCGGAAATCTAAAATTTTAGATTTGTATAAATATGAACAACACTTAAATTAGCCAAAGAACTTTGTACGCAAGCACTTAATTTTTTTTTTCTTTAATTAATATTATGAAAGTTTGTTTTAATCTCTTCAAAACAATTTGTCAGAGAAGTAAAAAGTGTATAATATTTTAATCTCTAAGTAGTTTTTTTCATAAAATTACGTACGTAGAAACTTGATTGATTTAAACACGTTTATCACCCCGAGTTCGTGTATAGAGATTGTTTTCAATAAATCCTTTGAAACATTATTCTATCCTTACAGATATTGCGACCGGAGTTGTCCGCGAAATACATATCCTCATACAATCACATAGACCGTGAATGTAGAGACCTTTTGTTTATAGATATTGGCTATGGTAGGTAAGAGTGTTTTGGAGTTAAATGTATGGTTTAGTAACAAAATAAACTCAGTTTCTACTTAAAAATACGTGCAGGTATTTATTTATTTAAAAATAATATAATTTCGGACATACATCGTCATTATATTCAAAATCCACTGTAATTCTGTGAGTAACATTATTAGTTTGGCAATAACGCCATCTCGTGACCACGTTCAATATTACAAAAAATTCCAACGGAATCATTTAAATGTTTACATGACATACTTCACTAATACGAAATTTTTTAAGTAAAAAGCAGAAATGTGCAGGGTTTCGGGACTTCAGAATACAATAACGTAATTTTAAAATTAATTTAAAAAAAACTTACCAATAACTCTTCCATTTTCTTCGTTAATTTGTTTTTAAGAAGGTCCACTACGTAGAAATAGACATCCCATCTCTCATCAATTGACAAACTATATAAATCCTTTATTAATTCAAATTTGATTTTCCTACCCTCATTTTGTCGTTCCATAAATTTCTGTAAATATTTAAAAAAAATTAGAACATTGGGCAAACGGGCAGGATACTCTCAAGTACTCTCCGCCGCCTACACTCAATACCAAAGGGCTCGCAAATGCATTTTTAAAAGGTTAAGAATTGGTACGCTCTTTTCTTGAAGTACCCTAAGTCGAATTGGTTCGGAAATACTTCAGTGAGTAGCTGGTTCCACATAGTGGTGAAATAACGGACGTCGAGGTGATACAGTTGAAATTTCGTATTCTGCCTCAACATCCGATGATGAAACTCAGCTGCAGGTATTCAGGTATTTATAATTATATACGAACATCATTACTTTACACAACGTCATAGTCGTAGAATAGTGACAGATCTGACAAATAGAAACTTTACCAGGCAGCCATTTCAAAATAATATAATCATGATAGTTTTTGTCATTACTTCATATTCTGTTATTATGAAAATTGGCATACAAGCTTTTATTTTGAAACAAAAGGGTTTGTTTGAAACAAAATAAAAATGTAAAAGGCCGGCAACGCACTCGCGAGCCCTCTGGGATTGAGAGTGTCCATGGGCGGCGGTATCACTTAACATCAGGTGAGCCTCCTGCCCGTTTGCCCCCTGTTATATAAAAAAAAAAAAATAAAATAACAACATTAAATTACACAGATTTCTAGAAAAATCACATGTTTCTATCAAATCACTTTACAGACTGATTAATTTGAAATTTAAAACACGGGTTTTTTTTAATGTAGCCGAAATATTTAGTCAATGTAGTAATCCAAATATGATAAAAAGTGGATTTTGGATTTTTTTCAAATCCGACATTGTTCTATGATCATGACGAATAGTTCAATGTGAGGTTAATCCAACCAATCCCAATTTCTCGATTCGTTAGCTGTGTATAAACAAAACAGATAAAACAAAATTAAAAAAAAAAATATGAAATTTATACCTCAAAACAATCCAGCCGCTGATGTATCTTTTCAATCTGGAGTTGAAATTTTTCTATCATTTTCTGTCTGTCCATGCTCTCATCTGTAATATCTTCGACATATTTAATACTATTTTTCATAGAATCTATTTCTTTCAAAGCCCAATGTTCTGAAAAGCACGTTTCAACTGTCTCCGTTCCTGAAACTTCACACTCTTTTTCCCAATCATTAACTTCGTCCACTGCAAGTTTTTCATTTCCGAAGAGCCACGCTAGTGTTGGGTCTTCATCACAACTTTTCAGTTCCAAATTCAAAAATGGCTTAATCGTCTCATAGCACAGTAGTTCCTTTCCGCACTTGTCAATGTCAGTTTGAATTTCCATCATTTCATTAAATACTTTTTCCATTTCAGACCGTTTACTGGCATATAAATATCCATATTTCGACTTTCTCTTCGATCTCAAATTGTGTAAAGTATACGATTCAAGTAATTTGCTCTTACTTTGACTGCCAAGTCTAACTATATTATCTGTTATGTTCAAAATTCCTTCCAAAAACTGATCTAAGGCGTGGTTCGTGTAACAAATTATAAGCATTGGTGTACCGTCTAGGGACAAGTTCTTTAGAATAGTGGAAGCGATTTTGACTCCTAGGAACGTTTTGCCTGTACCAGGAGGGCCTTGTATTACTACGAATTCTTTTGTTAGGGCGAAATTGTATGCCTCCATTTGGGACTGGTCTAAATCAAATAAATCTGAAGTGGGCCATTGTGAGTTATCTAACACGGGAAAGTATATTTCGCCATTTTTACTTTGAATACTGTATATCGTGTCTGGGGTTAGGTAAGAGGGAGGGTTTGTGTTTGGCTGTAAACAAATTAATTTGTCTCTATTATAGAGATTTTATTTCCAATAAATATATTTAAAATGCACCATATAATTATGACGGCAGAATGTAGCCAGGGAAGTGAAGAAATTTTGATTTTTTTTTTCAGGAGACTCACTTAATTTTAAGAGATATGGACTCTCACACTACGAGAAGGGTCGCGAGTGCGTTGCTGGCCTTTTAAAAATTGGTTCGCTATTTTTTGAAGGACGGTAACTCAAATTGAGTGATAAGCTTATTTTATCCGTGAATTATGAATTACACATGTTTTCTATATTATCTACCATTACGTACCTGAACATCCACAATATAATTCTTCATAGGCAATTCATCTGGTTTGCAGTTTTGCAAGACTTTAAGGACTCTGTGGTATGGCTCAAAAAACACCTCACTTTCAACCATTAGGAGCTTCTGAGAGAATATATTTTTCGAAAGTGGACTATCAAATGCAACTGCAATCTGAAAATGTATATATATGAATTCTAAACTAAAATCTGTAACCTGCACAGAAAAACTCACACAAATAAAACATCCACTGTTTACACAATTATTTTGAATCCTAATCCTATATAGGTACTATTACCTAAACCTAATTAGGTAATAGTATCTATATACTTAAGAACTTCAACTTAAAAAAATTTTTGTCTCATTCACTAACAATACTAATAATAGAGACATCAACAATTAAGAGCTTGTTTTTATTTAATGTACAAATGCCAACAACTTCTATCGATGAATAAGAAGTTGTGTGAAGTTGAGTGATTTATACCATCAGCCCTGAATAAGATTTGACCCTCATGAGCATGTAAACCATTAAACAAATATAATACTTACATAACCTTGACGTAATAAGCCAGGATTAACATCCAAAACAGATGCACATAATATATTATTGAAATTGTCACTTGTAAAGAGTAACAATGATCCAAACATAAGTTGCTTATTGAATCCATATTTTGTACAATCAACAGATTTCTGACTATTCCGTTCACTCCAAGCAATATCTACTAAGTAGCCCACTTTGTTTGCACTTAGATATGTGGATATTATTCTTACTTTTGGATACACTCTTAAAAAGAAATTTAGTAGTTAGTATAAATAGTATAAGTGTGTTGCTTTGTTACATAGTAACGATTATTTGTACATAAATGTAGACATCTGATTCTGAGACTGGGTTGAACACTCTAAGGAAATGCACTAATCTATTTTATTTAAAGTATTTATCTTAATATTATGTTGTAAATATGTCAATTAGCTTGACTTAGTAAAAATAAACAATGAAAAATGTGTCCATGTCCCATTGGAATGTATACATAATTATTTAAGTTTAAGAAAAGTTCCATTATGAGCTGTTTTAAATTTTATACATAGAAGTAAATTATTATTTTGTTAAATACTACACTTACCGTATGTTTTCATGTCTTCTTTTGTTTGGATTTTGTAAATATTTTGCTGAAATTGTTTACACTTATATTTAGTCATACTGAAATTATATAGCTAAAAAAATAATTCCAATCCGTTTTTCTGTTCAGAAAAATACATATGAAATATTACATTTAAATTTATTTAGCAGACACAGAAAAATCTAATTCAAACAACGATATATTCTAGCACCCACTAGTTATTATACACCTAGTATAAAATTAATAACATGCAAGACATGTCATTAAAAAAATGTTTACCAACATATTCCATCTCTGAGTGGCCCAAAGCAATCTTCTCTCAACAGCCTGAACTGAACATCTAAATAGTGTTCCACATTTGAATAAGCACCATGAATTATATTTGGCTGAATATTCACTAAAGGATCACCAAGTAGATCCTCTTTTGTAGGAAAGATTGAGATGTTTCTAAAACTATTTATGTCAAGCTTTTTATTTTGTGTGATAATTGTTTCATCACCCTGCAAGCAAAAATGTTAAAAATTATATTATAATGTTCTTGTAATTTTTATTGTTCAAATTCTAACCCATTATTTGTAAGAACTAAATAAATCTTGTTACACTGTTGTATTTAAAAGCTTCAATTGTCTCATACTGTGAATTTTCAAATTTATGAATAGTTAGGAGATTGTGTTTATGGGCTCATGAATTGATAATTTTTAAAAATTATTCCCGTTAAAAATTACAGAATAAGTACCTGAGATATTGATAGTAGAATTTGTTCTTTCAATTCTAATATCTTTGTATAATAGTGTTCACCAATTCTTTCACTGTGTTCTTCTTGGACTCCTATAGCACTTGATACTGCAGTTTCAATTAAATCATTCAATAGACTTAAAAACTCATTTGAATAATCTCTGTAGTTAAAGATACCTTGAAATAACTCATAAACATTATTGTAAAATGATTCAACATCATCCCAAAACTGCATATTTAACCGTTTTTCAACTATTCTCACTAAAGGTAATTTAGCTAAGTAATCCTGAAGCTGTGCTAAGAATGTTGACTCAAGAAACTTAGTTTTTAGCAAAAAGCTAACTTTAGCTTTTTCACCGCGGTCCAATGATTTGTATAAAGCTGCTAATATTTTGACAATCAAAACAATGTAATCGTCCTTTAATTCGCTACTGAACAAAAGCCAAAACCCAGGCCTATTGGCTAATTCTATATTTAGAGAAGGCGGTTTCATAAAGGAAATGTCAAGAAGCCGTTTGAACCCAATAGGTTTCCTTTCAATATCCAAAGCTTTCTGAGGTTTGGAAATGGCAACTTCTTCATCAGCGAATTGCGAGGAACTTGGTCTCGTCTCTTCTATAACGGTTCCATCAAACCAGTCAATTCTTAGAGATTTATTTCCATCAGTCATAATTTTGAATTTTTTATACTGTTTGTTTATAATTAGTTTCGTAGTTGAAATGTATACGTAAATTACTTTTAACTTTTTTTAAAGTCTTCTTAACTCTGACAAGACAATATGATAAACTGATTGTTTATGTGTCAATTATTGTGTCATCTGCGTTTATCTCGGTTGACGATTTGTACTTTTTTTGTAATATTTTGACAACTGATAAGCTGACTGCTTACAGCTGAGGGTTGACACTTGGCACTTGACACGTATTGGATAACACTCGTAGATAATGCCCACTTCCCATAACTAGTATAGAATATAGATAATAAACCACCTAGTAGTACATCGGATCTTTTCAAACTAGAAATATGTTCTTCTGCATAAACTAGTATATAGTCTGGCTAATGAAAGTTGATACTGAAAAAGCGCAGCAAATTTAAAAAATATCAGCATGGCAGCCCTAAAGTAAAAAGGAAAGTTGGAACAACTTACTTTGATACTTTGACATTCATTTTTATTTTACTAGTGGATGCTTGCAATTTTGTCCGCGTTATGAGGAGCTTTAAAGTAGCTTATATCACATGTTAACTCTTTATTAACTCTATACCAAACATCACACGGATACGTCACTCCATTGTGGAACAAACAGGCTATCAAACACTATCATGAGTATCAATATTATCATGAGAATTAAGTGAGGGCCAGCGGTGAATCCCAAAAAAAACCAAAATGGGTTTGAATTACTTTAATTAATGATTACTTTTACAATAATGACTTAACTAAATACAACTATTTAATCGGCCCGATATTAGGTGCACGACAAATAATCTATATTATAAACTTAACTAGTTGAGAATTGACCGGTCCGATGGGTGGTATGAGGTATCCGATCAAAAAGCTGCTGGTCTCTGTTGTCCGTTTCCGTATATAACGTAGTTGCGTAAGAGGGGTACTGGTATTGGGTATGCGGGGCAAAGGGAGTGCAATGAATATGTAACATGAGTTTAAATATTTGTAAATCGATGTGAGTATGTATCAAAGAAAACAACACCATATATTTTTATACTGTTTTTTAATCACTATAATCAAAATCTGAATCTAAAAATTCAACATTGTTTTACTTCAGCAGTTCGTGCATTATCCTCAAGACTATCTGTAAAAGAACAATAACATTATCTAAAGTAACTAAAACTAATATGTACTTATTTAAAATTTAAAAAAAGTGTGTGTGTGTCAGCTACGACGCACGATTGGAGTTTACTCCTTACGAACGATAAAATGGCGATAATGTTCTGTGGCTGTCGACCATATTTTCATACTAAAGGTGGTAAGAATATATGTTTTTATAATATAAATGTTTGTAGTAGTAATAAAACGTACCTACATCATCTATGCCCAAATAGGATTTTCTTTCTGTGACCAAAGTTACTGTATAGTAAGAGAAGAATAAGAATGAACAATCTTTTTAGTTTTAATTTCTCAAATTTAAACTCTATGGCACGCTAGACAATCTACTTTTATTTTTTACACCTGTCAACACTGACAATGTTGTAACGTGGCTGTCAAATCGTAAATTCAAAATAGAAAAGTCTGTGTAATGTATTCCATCTCTTTCTTTTACACGTTCAATCCATTTGTCTCTTTCTACATAACGCCTCAACTTTTCGTGTTACACTTGATTTTACTCCTCATAAAATATCGTTTCTTAAGGAGTAAACTCCAATAATATCAAGACATTTTGACCGTACTAACTTTAGTGTTGCCATATAAAAAGTTTCAAAAAAATCCAGTATCTACTTTCGTTAGCCAGACTCTAATAAATAATAATACTAGTGATTGATAGCGTGATAATATGTTTATCTAATAACACTACACGTATTATTAAAAAAACATATGGGTCAAAGTTTAAATTTTTAAAAATATAAGACCGTACTGTTATATATTTAAAACCTTAGAGACAACCCTATGTCAGCCTCTATTTTAGCAAGCTTGCATTCTCCTATTCAACTGCCATGAGCATTATCTTTCAGCTTAAAGTCAGTCCCATTTTACGATTCAAACCGAGCAGTTGCCTTTCTAAATCTATATTTCTAATTAAATCCTTTGTGTAAAATAAAATCTTTTTTAAAACTCTAAATCCGGGACGTCGTATAACATTGGTGGCAGCTCAAGGGATTTTTAAAAAATCCTCGGTACGCCTCAGTTTGGCAGTCGCGACTAACGAGTGATTACAAAAGTGAATATTTCTGTGAATAACTAGATTTTCCTATTCGCTGTGAATTCTAAAATTGTTTTGTGAAGAAACATCCGCCGTCTCCGCCCCATACATCAAAGATGTTCATGGGTAAAACTGCAGCATTCCTGGGGGTCTAGCCAAGATGGCTTAACAGTAGTGTATGTAGAAAGTCGAAAACTAAATTTGTATGGAAATGACAGTTCGTGTCGAAAAGTTTTCATACAAATTTAGTTTTTGACGTTCTACATACACTACTGTTAAGGCATCTTGACTAAGGCCCCTGTAAGTCTTCAAAAAAATTCTATATATATTTTTTTTTTTTTAATTTATTTATTAGCCGGATACAAAGTCCATTGGCACTATTCTATATATTCGTATTTCAGTGTGTTGTGCGAAAACAATTAGTGAAGTTCAAAGTGCTAAAAATAGAAAGGTTTTATAAAATTACAATCTCATAATTGGTTATAATACCAATTAGAAATCAGTGCATCGCCTAATCAGTTCTCAGTAACGCTAGCCGTCGTCGCGTCGTTATCAGTATTGTTTTGTCTAAGCCATATCCTACGTGAAGATGCCTAAGGAAGATGTAATTGTACGCGAGTCTAAGAATAGGCCATCTACAGACGTTGATTTAAATATATTAATTAAATTCATAAACAAATTTGATGGTGACCGTGAAAAGTTAAGTGCCTTTTTAAACAATTGTAAAAATGCAGTAGAACTTGCTACTCAAAATCAACAGGACATTTTATTAAAATTTATTATAAGTCAATTAGAAGGTCGCGCAGAAACGGCTTGTTGTGTTAAAGAATTCGAGAATTGGCACCAGCTCGAAGATTTCTTAAAATCTCAATTTGGGGATAAAAAACACTATGCTGCGCTGCTTTCTGATTTACAGGAATGTCGTCAATTAGGCAACGAAACGGTCAACCAGTTTGCATTACGAATAGAGTCTTGCTTGTCAAAATTATTATGCGAAATTAATATAACTATCCCTACTAAGAAAAAAGACGAACTGGCAGGCCGCGTCGCAGCTATGAAAGACTTAGCGTTACACACGTTTGTAGTCGGCCTAAATCCAAGATTGTCTACAGTAGTTCGATGCCGTGACCCTGAATCTTTGAACGACGCCATTAATTTCGCTACTTCGGAGGAAAAAATTATGAATGCTTTGACACGACGAAATACTAATTACTCGCAAACTCCCAATACTCAGAATCAGGCACGATTCCGCCCATCTCACTCATCATATCCACAAAATCGATCAGCCTTACAACATGGCACTAATAATAATACATCTGCCGCGTTTAGGCCCTCTAATCCTATAGTGTGCCGATATTGCAAGGCCCCAGGGCATACTATTGAAGGTTGTCGCAAACGAGAATACAATAATAGGAAATTTGGAAACAATCAAAATTCAAACTACCGCACAAACCCTACTACTTCCTTTCAAAATCGGAACCAACCGATTCATGCAATAGCTTCTTATGAAGATTATGGTGTCGATGAGACAGATAATCCTTTAAACGAATAAAGGACTCCCGACGGTGTCTCCCGAGTCCGAAATTTCAACGTCCTCTATTGCTATATCCAAATGACACCGCAAATTCTATATCCTATTACAATTCCAGGGTCACACAACAGGGTAACCAGCCCCAAAATGAAGGCCACCCTCTACGTAGAATAAATTCTATTTCCAATTACAATTCCAAGGTCACACAACAGGGTAACCAGCCCCAAAATGAAGGCCACCCTCTACGTAGAATAAATTCTATTTCCAATTACAATTCCAAGGTCACACAACAGGGTAACCAGCCCCAAAACGAAGACCATATTCTCATTTCTAAATCCAAGGTCACACAGCAGGGTAACCAGCCCCAAAACGAAGACCATATTCCTATTTCTAAATCCAAGGTCACACAGCAGGGTAACCAGCCCCAAAACGAAGACCATGCTCCTATTTCTAAATCCAAGGTCACACAGCAGGGTAACCAGCCCCAAAACGAAGACCATGCTCCTATTTCTAAATCCAAGGTCACACAGCAGGGTAACCAGCCCCAAAACGAAGACCATGCTCCTATTTCAAAGTCCAAAGTTACACAGCAGGGTAGTCAAACTCATAGTGGTAGCAACGTTAATAAATCAATTACAAAATCCTCTGTACCACATAGCCCTAATTCCAATAATGGTGCAATAAATTCCAAACGAAGGACATATGCATCTATGGTATCCGGCACTCCGAAATACATGCCCGCCATATCTCCTCTTACAACGTCCATGGTTGATACCCCAAACACCACACCTGAAACAAAAAACAATATATATAACAAAATACATAACGTTACTTCAAATCCATCCGAAAAATACTTACCCTTTGTGGAAGTTCAAACCTCTGTATCTACCAAACGACTTAAGCTCCTTGTTGACAGTGGTGCATCTATTAGCCTTATAAAGAAATCATCTATTCAAAACATGCCTGAAATAGACGAACATACTATAACATTTTCAGGAATTGGAACTGCAGATAAACCAATGAAGTCATTTGGACGTATACCTATCGAATTCAACTCTCTGAAGTATCGATTTCATATTATTGATAACATAAATTTTCCTTACGATGGTATAATTGGAAACGATTTCCTATCAGACAACTACTCAAACATTGATTTCAGGAATGAATTGCTTACGATTAGTCAAGTTGAACTTGCTTTAAAATTTAATGAACCAATATATACTATTGCTCCCCGAATTGAAACCATCATAGAATGCTCGGTACTTAATCCAGAAATAGGTGAAGGCTTGATGGTAGATCAAAATCCCGTCGACTCAATTCTAATTGCTAACTGCATTGTCAAGGTTAAACCTAATTCTAGGATAAACATTTCTGTTGTAAATATCTCTGAGTCTCCAATTACGTTAAACTCAAATTTAAAATTAAAACTTACGCCCTTGGAAAACAAAGAAAATCACCAAATATTCAATATATCTCATACAATCCCCAACAATGCTGTTAACAGAACTGAGCAGGTCTTAGACCTTTTAAGAGTCACTCACCTTAATAACGAAGAACGAGACTCATTATTCAATCTCTGCGCTGAATTTTCGGATATATTCCACCTCCCTGAAGATTCTCTGACTTGTACTAATGCTCTTGAGCACCAGATACCAACCTCTTCCTCTGTACCCATTAATACAAAATCATATCGATTTCCTGAAGTTAAACAAGAGGTAAACAATCAGATTAATAAAATGCTTAATGAAGGAATAATCAAACCGTCAACTTCTCCATGGTCATCTCCGATCTGGATAGTTCCAAAAAAGCTCGATGCTTCTGGTCAGCGTAAATGGCGCATTGTTATCGACTATCGCCGATTAAATGATATCACTATTGGAGATTCTTACCCTATTCCTAATATTTCAGAGATTTTAGACCAATTGGGTAAATGTAAATACTTTAGTACACTCGACTTAGCTTCTGGCTTTCATCAAATTAAAATGTCTGAAGCCGACGCTCCCAAAACTGCTTTTTCCATCCCACAAGGACACTTTGAATTTGCGCGGATGCCATTTGGGCTCAAAAATGCCCCTTCCACGTTTCAGAGGTTGATGAATTCCGCTCTATCAGGCCTGCAAGGGCTACAATGCTTTGTTTATTTAGATGACATCGTAATCTACTCATTTGATCTCCAAAAACATATGAAAAACCTCTCAAATGTCTTTGACAGACTCCGACAGTTTAACCTCAAACTTCAGCCAGACAAATGCGAATTTCTGCGCAAGGAAGTGTCTTATCTCGGTCACATAATAACTGACGAAGGCGTCAAGCCAAATCCCGAAAAAACCAGAGCAGTCCAAGATTTTCCCCAACCCAAATGTCCTAAAGACATTAAATCCTTCATGGGATTAGTGTCCTACTATCGTCGTTTTATACCTAACCTATCTAAAATTGCTAAACCCCTTACAAACCTCTTAAAGAAGGATGTTCCGTTCATTTGGCAACATGAACAACAGTTAGCCTTTGAAACTCTAAAAAATAGCTTGATATCCGCACCTATACTTGCTTACCCTGACTTTAACCAACCATTCAACCTCACATGCGACGCATCTAACTATGCAATCTCCGCTATCTTATCACAAGGGCCTATAGGAAAAGACCGCCCTATCGCTTTTGCGTCTAGAACACTATCTAAAGCCGAAAGTAACTACAGCGTTACCGAAAAGGAATGCTTGGCTATCATATGGGGAACTAAAACCTTTAGACCATACCTGTATGGTAATAAATTTACAATTTTGACAGACCATAAACCACTCAAATGGTTATTTAATTGTAAGGATCCTGGATCCAAGCTTGTAAGATGGCGTTTAAAACTCGAGGAGTTCGACTACAACATTGAATATAAAAAAGGAAAAATTAATAGTAACGCCGACGCTCTGTCTCGATTTCCCGTCAATCCAATTATCAAAGATCAGACTGATTCTCAACGGGTAATACCGTCTTCAAGTGAGAATGATCCACTTCCCTTTAGTCCTCTAACAATAGATGATCTAGGTATCCAACTCCCTTCGACATCCAATGCTGATAGTGACAGCCTACCCAATATCGATCTTTTAGAAAACGATGAAATGCTGATTCCTGCTACTAGCCCTGAGAATGAGACCAACTCACCTGCGCAAAATCCTTCACGCTTTTCACCTCTTCAAGGCGCTTCAAATTCTAACACTGACTACAACGACTTCCTGAAAACTTTCTCAAACAAAAATGAAAACTTCAACACTCATATAAAGGAACACAATGAAAGTCTCCTTAAGAGTAATTCTAAAGCCATCTTAATCCCTGTATCAATCGACTTCGATGAATCAAATCCATATCTCCAAGACATTCTGTCCACACTACCCGACACTACCAATATCCTGAATTCAGAAAGAGAACTACATTCGTTTCAAAAAATCGAAATTAAAAACAAGATATACTATCTTTTATTTACTAAAGTCTACTATTTCGACGACTGTACATATCCAGATATATTCAAAACTCTCAAAACAGCCCGAGACCGATATCTTGCTTTCCGCGAACATTGGAGAAATAGCCATATCTGACTTTAAAAGTCTCTTCGAACAACATTCCTTTGTTAAAATATATGGCATGCTTATGTACTTATTTAATAATACTAACATAACAGTAAATATACACCATAATACCATCCTATATCCTGTTCCTTCCGAGATCACTAAAATCCTTAAAGAAAACCATGATATCCCGATTGCAGGACATCTGGGCTCAAATAGAATGTATAATAGAATCAAAGAACGATATTACTGGAAGAATATGCGTACAGATATAGAAAATTATGTACAAAACTGTAAACTATGTCAATCAAACAAAGCACTGAGGAAGATCAACCAATCACCCATGCAAATCACGACTACCGCTACACGCCCATTTGAAAGAATTAGCCTCGACATAGTTGGCCCTTTGCCTGAAGCTGGATTTCAAAAACTTAAATTCATACTTACTCTTCAGGATGATTTGACCAAGTTTTCCATTTCATACCCAATATCAAACGCTACAGCAGAAGAAACCTGCGAAGGTTTAGTTCACTTTATTTCCCTATTTGGTATCCCTAAAACCATATTAACAGACCAAGGAACTAATTTCACTGCCGAATTATTTAAACGCACATGCGAGTTCTTAAAGATTAAACAAATTTGGTCATCACCTTACCACCCTCAAACGCAAGGCGCTTTAGAAAGAAGCCATTCAACTTTAAAGGAATATTTGAAATCTTACGTAAATGAAAATCAGACAAACTGGCATAAGTTCGTATATACCGCCATGTTAACCTATAATAGTAGTGTCCACACAACGACTAAATTTACTCCATACGAACTTGTTTTCGGCCACAAGCCATATATCCCTGACTCAATATTTGAATCACGCCCTGACGTTACATATCCAGAGTATATTAAAATGCTCCATCACCGATTACAAATTTCTCGAGAAAAGGCTTTGGAAAATATCAAAACTTCCAAAGAAAGATCAAAAACCTACTATGATAAACACACGCGGTCTATACAGTATAAAGTAGGTGACTATGTTTATTTAAAAAATCACGTCAGGCTGCGCAAGGCTCTTTCACCAATTTGGAAAGGTCCCTATAAAATCGTTAAAGTCCACGATAATAATACTTTACACCTTTTAATAAATCGACGTCATGTTAAACATCATTTTGATGAAGTAAAACCAGCTCACGAGATCTAATTTAAATTTTATTTTATAAATGTTTTTATTTTTATTATACACATATACTTTGTATAGTTATTTAAGTCGCCAGTTTTATAAGATAAGTTTATATCAAATTTTACTTTTCTTATAAGTAACATTATTTTAATCCTTTTAATAGTATTATAACACGCTCCCATATTTTCCAGGGTCATCGCAATTCTCTGCAATGTCACCCTATCTGAATCTGAAAATCAGTATGTCAAAAATATAGTGAAAGGTCCTGGGATCTTCTTCGACCCTGTTGGCACACTAAAGATAATAAACGACCAATTTCATATTGTAATTCCCGTAGAGATCATTCCCATACAAAATCATATAATGGACATAAATAAAGTGTTCAATAACGTTCAGTCTTATTGTCAGAGAAGCGAAGTAATTGGTGTTTCGCAATGTCATAACTTATTGCAACCTTTAGAAGCAATCCTTAAAGATCTCCAACGTGACTTTAATGCCGTTTCACATCTAGTATCCGATAATTACATTTCGAAAAGATCCGCATGGTTTTCCGGAATAGGCACTGTATTTAAACACATATTCGGTACCTTGACCGAGGATGATGCGAAAACCTATGAAGACGCTATTAAAACTCTTTATGAAAATGATAAAAAGATTTCAGGAACATTGAAGAAAACCGTAATTGCTTCCCAATCTGCCATTTCCAATATAAATCAATCCTTACATGAAATGAACCTTAATCAAGCAAAATTGAATGGTGTCGTCAAACAATTAGCGTCTTCGGTATCCAATATAACAGATGCTTTTAATGAGGTTAACTATAGGAATAATTTTTATAACATTTTAAATATTTTACAATCAAGCTTACTGACTTTATCATTTAAGGTGGAAGACTTACTTAACTCCATTTTACTCATTAAAAGTAACACATTGCATCCTTCAGTTCTTACCCCTGAACCAAATGTACAATGATATTGTAAATAATTTTAAGTTACTACCTAAGTACAGAGATTTTCCTGTAATCATAGATATAAGCAATATTCATATTCTAATTAATATAGCCGATCTAACTTGTTACTATTTCAATGAAAAATTAATGTTTATTGTAAAGATTCCACTCGTAACCTTAGAACATTTTAATATCTATAAAACTGTACCATTGCCGATTCCACATACGGAGGGTAATTTAAATTCTTTCGCTATGATCCTCCCTTCGGAACAATTTTTAGCCTTGAGCACAGATAAACTATCTTATATCTATCTCAAAGATTTAAATGATTGTAAAAGCATACTTACTGATACTTACCTTTGTGAAATAACTGATGTCTACGCAGTACTTAATAATCCTTCATGTGAAATCGAAATAATTACTAAAGCCTTAACTACCCTTCCGGAAAATTGTCCTGTTAAGGTTATGTTTGGTGATTTAGATATTTGGCATAAGTTAAATAATAACAAATGGATATTTGTACAATCAAAATCCACTAAATTGTCTATTGAATGTAATCAAAATGTATCTGAGTTAGTTATATCCGGTACAGGTGTACTAAGTCTACCAATAGATTGTGTAGGTTTTCATAAAAACCTTAAGTTGGTGACTAAAGTGTATCCTAAAACATATGTACCCGCTGTATCCTCGAATTTTGATATTATTAACGATGATTGTTGTAAAAGTGTAAGCAAATTAAGTAATAACATTTCTATTCCAAAAATCAAGATTATTAACCTTGATAATTTAAAATCAATTAAAGCTATTTCAGACATGTCAATGGAGGATCTAAATGAGATCAAGAATCCTAATAATTTTAATAATCATGTTAGCTTTCCTATTTTAAGTATTTTCTCTGTAATCTTAGTTATTAGTTTTGTTTTTGTATATTTTTATAAGAAAGGCAAATGTTCAAGAAAACTCCAAGTTTCCAATAATATCCCGGTTGAGCAAGATAATAATCTGGCAAACCAGAGTAATCCTTCAGTAGCCCGCTTGCGAGTTTGTTAAATATTAAGTAAACTTACAAGTAAACCGTAAGTTTCCTCATAACGAGGGGGTTGTTATATATTTAAAACCTTAGAGACAACCCTATGTCAGCCTCTATTTTAGCAAGCTTGCATTCTCCTATTCAACTGCCATGAGCATTATCTTTCAGCTTAAAGTCAGTCCCATTTTACGATTCAAACCGAGCAGTTGCCTTTCTAAATCTATATTTCTAATTAAATCCTTTGTGTAAAATAAAATCTTTTTTTAAAACTCTAAATCCGGGACGTCGTATAACCGTACGCAAGTTAGTGTTCTTGTATTTTTTTTATTTGGCTAAATATGGATCGTTTTTATACTGAATTTGAAAAAAAATTTATTGTGTAACAATATCAACAAAATATATTTTGTAATACAGCGAGACCCTGTCCAGGCCCACTTTTTGAATTGAGTCTTTACTTCAAGTTTTAGATAGGCCGGGCACCTTTGTAAAAAAGTTTTAGGCAAATAATATGTTATAAGTACTATAACATAGTGATTTTTTTCTACGTTCAATACGGTCAAGTGGAAGGAGTTTTGCACTGGGAAGCGGGACCCAATGACCGCAAAACTTACCTAATTGATGAATAAAAATTATTTCACAGGTAATTTACTGAAAAATGTAACAAATATATATTTTTTGCAAAATAAATGTAGCAAGACCAAACTACGAATGAATTAATGGTATTTTACATAACAACGTTTGAGACAAATTCGTTTCAGAAGAACCCTCGATTGCAAAGAAAGGTTCATTAATATCGAAATGGACAATTTCCTTATTCATCGATGTTTGAATCATAGAAAGGAACCCTTAAACTCTTTTCGTAAATTCGTTGGCAATGTGCCATCGGAAAGTGTCCATTTGGCGCTTTATAATTCACTTTTGGTAATGAAAATACGTTTCTCTCCACATGTTGTTTTATAAACCAAAATTGTTTTATTTGTATGAACATCTTATATTATTATATTACATTAATATAATTTCATTAGAACTATTTTCCAATTCTTTTTAGAAACACGACAAGTTTGGAGTCTTTAGAATAATTCTACTTATTGAATAAATGTGTGAGAAATGAATATAATTTTGTGTAGATTTTTATAAGAAAACATGTAGGGGACCCTTCGTACGGTTTTCACATTTTATTTTTTTTATTTTTCCATGAATCAATCACCTGATAGCTTAAATTTATAGTCTAACTATCTGAGATTCATATAAAAAAATGACAAATGATTTCATGTTATGGTTCAACCATAATTATGATTTAAACTAAATCTGGAATACGTACGAATCTGCCCCATCAACAGGTACCTTCGTACAGTGTTGGGGGTACCTTCGTACGCTGTGGGGTAGTTCCGTACGTGCGATTAAAACGACACATATAAATCAAAATTCATTTATTAGCAATGAAATTAAACACAAAAATAAAGATTTAATTTCTATTAAACAAAAATAAAATACTTTTCTTAGAGTGAACAAAAATTACATAGCTTATTAGCATAAGAAATATGTAAAACAAAATTTAATTAGTTAGGTATCTTAAATTTAGAATCACATTTCTTTATCTTTGGTGCGGATTAGCACTTCTTATTTTCGGGTGTGGCAGTATAAATTCGTGGTTTTCCTGGCCGTCGTCGTCATTTTGTTTGTTTTATTACATCTTACAACATGCGGATAGGGTCGAAATGCCTCTGGTGTCAAAACTGACTTCGAAGGAACTACTATTTGATGGATTGGTAAATTATTCAAAGCATCTGGTTCACAAGCATCAAAATCAACCTTAATAAAGATAATAAGAAATAGGTATCAATATATATTTACATCGACGATAGCAAAAATAGCAACACAGGACAAAGTTAATGCAAAAATTAGCAATTAGCACACTAACACAATCGTACCTACCTACCAGAGGGTTTAGTCAAGATGCCTTAACAGTAGTGTATGTAAAAAGTCAAAAACTTAATTTGTATGAAAATGACAGTTCGTGTCGACACGTGTTATTTGTACAATTCGGTCAAATGTGCCCATCTAGTGCTGTCCAAAAGTACCCCACTAACTGAATAACAACAAAATATAACTTATTTAAATATTAATAGGAAAACGTCATAAATTAAGTACCTATTGGAGACGTATCTTAAGTATATTTTGCTAGTTACTGATAGAATACTCTACACGAAAACTTATTTTATCTACGGTAACAAGAGACAAAAACATTTATTAAAAAATTACTTACCGAGCGCGAAAACAGTCCATGCCTGTAACTTCACTCTCATCGGTGCGAATTTCGCGAAACTTCGTTGATATAAATATTGGTATCTCGACTCATGCACACATACAATAGCAAGACTGTACTTTGTTTCGTTCAAGTTTTAATTTTAATTGTATGAATGTGCCCCGCGTACGAAGGGTAACGATCTTCCCCTACCTATTCAAGTAGGGTCAAAATACTCCAGGTGTTTTTTATACTTAGTTTCGTAAGAAGTTTTCGGATTATATTTTTCGCTATAAAATTAGCTAATATTTAATTTCGACAATGTCTAATATGGCCTTCGTAAATGTCGAGACAAAATTTGGCGCGAAGTTCATCTAAGAGAGTTCATAGTTTAATTAATTGGCGACTAAAATATGATTACAGTTGCCCGCCATTCCCTGAATCCTTTAATCAAGTTTCCTTTAGGGTTTAATGACGAATTAATACAAGCAAAGAGGTGATGTACAATTTTATAACATGAATCTAGGTTCAAATTTTAATCTACTTAAATCAATTTAGGATATTGAGAACAGTGTCCTTGTTAAAATTTATCTTTTAGTATATTCTGTGGAAGTTTTAATACTTAACGAATACGTATTTCAAGCTGTGACGTTGATTTAGTGTTTAACAAAAGGTCCGATCCCCAATGATTTGATTCTAGGCCCTTACTTTTCCCTTGTGAGTTGTTTTCAAGTTACATGTGTACGAAGCGGAAAATCTATCAACAAACCTTTTTTATAGGTTTACTGCCGCCGCGGCCATTTTGTGGAGTTACAATGTAATTTATTTTTTTGTATAAATGTATAGGCACTAAAACCACCTAAAGAAACTAACACATATAAAACCTCATTACAAATTGCCCTTGTAAAGGATTTTCTTTGATTTGACTACACCGCTAATTTCTCAGGATATTCTGGCAAATTTGTTGGATTATATTTACTGAATACTTTAAGATTTTCGTAAATTAAGCTGGGTTAGGTTACTTCATGGTATCTGTGGCACTTTGGTGAAAGTGTCATAGATACTAGAAAAAAAATGAGACTCGTATTTTCTGGTCTTGTGCATATTTATTGAAGTGTACGATGTAAAAAGGTTTGTGTAATGAATAAACTTAAAACTACTAGACCGATTTCAAAAGTTCTTCCACTATTAAAATGCTATTATTTTAAATTTCTGTCAGTTCAGACTAACTGTGCAAAGCTGGGAAAGGCCGCTAGTTTTTTATTAAATTTTAGTAATTCATAAATACAGGTAATTTATAATTATCACAAAAAATTATATATATATATATGTATAGATAATATCTATACTAATATTATAAAGAGGAAAGGTTTGATTTTTTGTTTGTTTGAAATGAATAGGCTCTGAACCTACTGGACCGATTTAAAAATTCTTTCACCGTTGGCAAGCTACACTATTCCCGAGTGACATCTAGGCTATGCTTCATTTTCAAAAAATTACCAATACCACCGCTAGAAAAGGCTCTTTATTCGTACCTAGGTATTGATCCTTGTCAAAATAATTACCAACGTTTCACATAAGCTACAATTTAATGGCATAACCACCAAAAAAGCATGGTGAATTAGTGTTCTCCTGCCTTTTCTCTTGAATAGTTTACTACTATGTAATATAACAAAAATCTTAGCCACAGCAACGCTTGGCCGAGTCTACTAGTATTATATAAAACCAAAGAGTTAAAGGCAATCTACCAATATCTCTACGCAATATTTATTACATTATATTTAAACTTAGCAGAGATGCTGACAGATATTGATGCGAAAGTGGTGACCAAAAAAGAAACACGATTTTTATGGAAGTTAACTTGACAAATTTGCAAGGGATTCGATATGAATGCTATAAATCTTTGTCGACATCTTGACAGGAACTGATAAGGAATTCAATTTAATTTGTATTTCACTTTGATGGATCTACTTCGAGGCGTTTAGCACTTAGTTAAAAGATGGCCCTACATAATGTTAGTTTATAAATGTATGTATTGTTATTGTTTATACAAAAGTTTTATTATATATTTAAGTAAAATTTAAACTTAGGTTAAATGTTACTTAATTTTATTATTATTATTATTTTTTATATATTTTAATAAATATATTTATTTAATATAATATATAAGAAATAAAAAAAAATTATATAAGTTTATTACGTTATAACCGAACTAAATAAACTTTTTCTAGAAAGTTCCCTCGTTGCTTCAGATTCGCTGGAAGAGATTATTGACGTAATAATTTCCGATTATTTTATATTATATACAACACCAACATCGTCCAATTTATAAAATGCAACAGGTGGTTGGGACATGTGCGCCGAATGGCGGACGGCAGAACCCCAAGGTCCTTACTAAACTCACAACCTGGTGGCAAGAAAAATCCCGGTAGACCGAGGCTGCGTTGGTGGGAAGGAGTTGACAAGGATTTGGAAACAATAGGGGTTCAAAATATACTTACTTGAGTAGGCTAAGGTACACAAGGGGCTGTATAGCCATTGATGATGATCATGATAGGCACGAATACATATAAACGAATTACGAAAAAGCACAAACAATGTAATACATATTTTATATCTGTACTATATTGTTTTTGGATTTGCATAGTGTAATTGTCAGTTGTCACAACTTAGTTTTATCGGTTTTGAGTTTTATACTCGGCCATGTTAATTTGGTTTTGCGATTTGATTTTTATAGACAAAATCGGACTTTATACAGCTTTGTATCGGCCGAATGCTTCATCCAAGAATTAGCGTGTTAATTTCTCACGTCTATTAGTAATTGCACACAAAGATTATACTCGTACATGTATATTCACTTAGTATTGTCTTTTATTGACATAACTTTTACACATAGAAAAACACTTTTTTACCGGATTGAAGTTATGTATTTTTTTATAAATTTACAATTATTATTTTACATAATTTTAAATTTAACCGAAGTTTCGCGTGCTTACGCGTACAGCGTGCGTGGTCACGGTGGTCGGTTAAATTTAAAATTATGTAAAGAAAAGCGTATGGCTCTCATATATCAAAAACGTATGTGTTTGACATACTACATAGGTATACATATTATATTATATATGATATTATATAGTCAGCAAAAGTAAGTAGAATAAAATACAGAGGCGTGTAAATTACCTTTGCTTCGATAAAATAGGTCATCTAAGAAGTCGTTGAATCCCAAAGGTTATAAATTCCGCCAAATTGATCCCAAACCTTCAGTTTGTATTAAAATGCAGATTCCAGCTGCGAATTTGTTCTGAATAAATTACTTAAAGGCTTTTTATATCACAAACATCACATGGGTAAAAAGTTTACATGGTGTAATGTTTGCAGCTTACAAACATGGTGTAAAACAAAAAACTTGGCGATTGAAAAGAGTGGCGAAGAGTTTAGTGCCAGTTCTTCTCTGCCGTTCTACGCCCTTGATTTGAGAACTGCCAGTAAATGTTTAATTAGAAGCATTTAATGTATATTTCTTTTTTGACGTTCATAAGGGTATATTGTGTTACCTATATGAATAAATGATTTTGATTTATTGCGCTTAAACTGAACTATGTTTCCTCTTTCGGGTTCTAAGTCCGACTGATTTTGATGGAATACAATGAAGTAATAGATGAAAATATTCCAGTTTCTATATATAAATGCTAAATAAAATAGTGTTGTTACGCGATTACTAGCCACTTAAATAAAGCTTATTTAACGAATATAAACGCTTATTTATTACGTTATTCTCTGTGGCAAAACTATTGGAATTCGTGTTAGCGCAAGTTTGTCTTAAGTGTAAACAGTGGTAACTGAAAAAATCGTCTTCCCCTTAATAGAGACTGTTGTTTTATTGAACACATTCTTATGTTAAGTATTCTTATAAAATAAGGTTAGACTTAAATTACTTATTAGTCTTAAGTTAGGCTAGATCGTAATGTTCCATGATGTCTCAGTAACGACACATGTATTAAAAAAAGCTAGCATATTAAAATAATCTCTTATTTCCAAAATATTAAAACCCCATGTTTTTTTGTGAAGTAAATTGATTTTAGTAGAATGTTCGTTTTCGTCTATTGTAAGTTTTATAAAACAGGAGTTCACTAATTGTTTAAACAAATAAATAATAATAGATAAATTAATTAGTACCTAGTATTAATGTTAAAATATTCTCTACGAAATCAAGTTTATTAGATTTTAGTTTGTAACATGCTGAATTTTCCATCTCGTACAGCGTTATCGTAGTACAATGTAAGCGAACTAGTCCATTTATCTTTCCACTAAAATGGCTTCAAACGTTCAACCTTGAATAAAAATGATTTCTAGCTCATATTCACACGAATATGTTAGTAAAAGCTGTGGAAGGATAACTATACAGAATATTTTAAGGGCTGCGAATATAATATAAGTGTTATTGGTTACTATAATTCGATCTAGATTCGGAAAAGAGAATTAGCACGAACTAAGATTCCAGTATGTCTAAATGCAATACATTTTTGACGTTTCATACTTAGAGTAATATAATAAAATTTTCAGCCAGCATCATTAAAGAAACCAAGTCTATCCATAAATTCTGCTTCAGTTTAAAAATATTCATATTTGAATTTGGAATCTGTCATCTTATTGTGTCTCATTTCGGCGCCAATTTATGAATTTATAAATAGTTATATTATGTCAAATATTATTTATGTGATAAAATGAAATAGGGTAACTCACTATTAAAGCGTATTTACATTACATTATGCAATAAATAAAAGTGTGAAAATGTTTCACTGTGATCGCATTATTAAACAATTTTCCAATCCATTTATCAGATTGAAGTTTTACTATCAATATACGAACGTCCATTTTATCATTTAATGACCCGTATATTTATTGTTAATGTATGAACGTTGGAACTTTTTCGTATGAAACAAGATCTCTAGAGAATTTTTTAGTGAAAGGGAATTGAAACTTAAAGAATTTCGGGATAGTTTAGTTCATTCACTGAAATATCAATTTGATAATCCACGAATAATTTATATTGTTCAGCGTTGTTATATTAGTAACTGATATAAAAACCAAGTAATCTATATTTATATTACCACATCGGAAGTCAAGGCACAATGTGAAATACTATCCGTATCACTTTGACGTCCGTTTTTCCACAACTGACCGTTTATTAAGTTTTTCCGAGCACCACCACTATGCTGAACTGCTGCCCACTGAAGCATTTTCAAACCAATTGGTTTTAGGGTCCTTCAAGAAAAGAGCGTACCAATTCTCAAAAATTATTTTATTATATTCAAAAAATATATAATATAATAAAATATGTATAATACTCGGTCAAAATTTAAATTCAAAATACGCTTAGAAATGGCAGTAATAGTGTGTCTGTGTATTTACCAATGAGCCTTGTCCCTTTTTTATCTTATAGTACCAGTTCAGTAGTGAATGTGCCATTTTCTTTCCAAGTTTTACAAATAAATATTGGCTATTTTGCATAGCGACTCAGTATTGTGTATAAAAATGGTATTTTCATGTAAATGTTACCATTTTTTCAGTGGACTTTCATTTATTTTCAGGGTAACAAACTTTATTAGTGAAATGCTCTTAAAGCTTTAGCTGACGCCGCTAGAGCGATATGAGCCAGTTTGTTAAGGGACACACTGCCGTCTAAAATCCGATTTTTTTTAACTATTGACGTTAAACGAAATGCAGACACGAAGACCAACCTTGATCATTCACCCCTTGGGTGACCGCAGTGACCAGATACTGAGTGTATGCAGAAATTTAATTTATTAAAATCCTTATCCAAATCACGCTGCTAACATCCGGATATCAAAAAATAACCTTAGGTACTAAGTGAATAAGGTTCCATGGTAGTTTACTATTAAAGATATGAATATTTAAGCCGAGAGGTCTATATCCAGCAGTGATCGTCAGCTGGCTGAACCCACAACGACCATACAGAATACGCCTTAATAAATAAAAAGATAGGGTATGTTTTTATATGCAATAGACGGGCACATGTAAAGGTTAGTAGTAGGCTAGGAATAACGATTTTAACACCTGTAGTTAAAGTGACTTGTGCACTATTAACGGGCGTTCTTAAGATAAAAATTGTATTTATTTATTTATTTCGTATATATATATTTATTGATTTAATCCTACTGCTAACAAAAATGATATAATAATAACAAGCAATTACACTAAAAATGTAGCCAGAGATGGAATACATAATATTTACTCGTACCTACAAAATGTTTAAAAATTTACAAAAGTGAACAAACAATAAAAATATTCAATACATTTAACTAAGTGATACTTAATTTGCCTGTGTTGTGTGATGGTGTAAAAGTTAGGGTAAGTAATAATAATTTATTTATTAAAGCAGACGATCATAAGTCCATATGGTTCTTATTGTGTTCTAATATTGTCTTAAATATTATATTAATAACTAAGGTTTAAAATTCATTATGCAGTCCATTGCAATAACCCATGTAAGGGCAATCCAGCCTTCCCGCTATTGCCACCAGCATGCTGTTAGGGCTTCTCGTTTATAAAAATTAAAGACGTAATATATTTTGCCAGCTATTGTTTCCGACCGTATATCACCCGAGTGTTGGCCGGTCAGACGCTGCAACATAAGCACTCTCCACTGCAAACAAAGAGGCGTTCGCGTTGTTACTTTGAACATCACAGACATTTCAAAACCCGCTTGGATTTTGGTCGCCATTGTTGCTTGGACGTTAACACTTTGTTTGTCCTTGGAACCCATTATGTACCCGACAGTGAGTGATTATATAAACGTAACAAAGATCAATTGTTTTGGATCCATCAACATTTATTATTGAAAGCTCTACATCCAAAGGTAGAGGATCTTATTGCGCAAATGAAATAGTATGTGCCCAGTAACGCAGGACCAAAGGGTTATGAGTTAGTGAAAAGTAGGTTGTTAAATTTATTATTAAACATCGTTTATTGGCAGTTTTTGTTGGCCTTGTGGCTTCAGAGTGCGACTCTCATTCTTGAGGACGGAAGTTCGATACCCGACTGTGCAACAATGAACTTTATTTCTATATCCGCATTTAACATTGGCTCAAACTGTGAAGGAAAACATTGTGAGGAAACCGGCTTGGATTAGACCCAAAAAGTCGAAAGTCTGTGTCAGACCCAGGCTGATCACCTACTTACCAATTAGATTGACAAATACAGAAATCTGAGGCCTATACCTAAAAAGGTTGTAGAGCCACTGATTTAATTATTTTTATATACGTCACCTAAAAACGCCTAAATGGCTTATTATCCACAGTTATGACAGTAAAAGATGAATATTTTGATAATTTAATAACTATAGTACCCTTATACGTAGAATCCATAGTTTAATCTAGGTTATTGGTATATTTTAGTTAATCTAAGGGTTTTTTAAACTCAACGGAGTGCGTGATGCGTTTAACACACAGTGGACAAATCTACTGGGCCAGAAAACCTATCCAAATATATAATTTCATACCTAAATAAATAAAAGCGGAATTACAAGTTAGAAATTTAGTGAGAAAGGTTATTTCTTTATTTATTAAAATAAGATGAGTAACCATTAGACATAGACGTGATGCTCTCGTTCTCCATCTCTTATATTCAACCTGTTCAATCCTAAAACTCCTTCGTATCTCAAAAACGATTTCAAATTCTTGTGAGCCCATAACTAGTCTACGCTCTTCCGAAAACTATATCCTTGAAATCCCACCTGAAAATCCTTTCTTGGTGAATCCTTTAAAGTCTCTGCAGTGAAGCTATGGAATTCACTTCCCGTTCCTATCTGCTTAGCTCCTCCATCTTCCTTTAAATCTCTACTGTATAAGCAGTATAGTCCATATCGTATCCCTACCTTTCGAACTAACTCAAAATCAATCAAAATTAAAATACGTTTATTCAATTTAGATGCGTCTTAAGCCGGGTCCACATTTGTAGCATGTTGACGTATCACGATCAGTCGTATCGTATCTAGTATCTGTATCATAAATATGGACGCTCATTTTGTCCATGTCGTATATTTAAGGCGTATCTTGTAAAAAACGCGTCCATACTTATCAAATGCTGTATCATGTCAGTGTATCGGCTTTAACTTTACAAATATAGACGCTTCACTTTTCTTCCGATGTATCATGACGCGTGTCTTTCAGTGCACCTTTCCCTTCTCGTAATGTTCAGTCATGTCTTCGTTCCCAAACGGTTTAGCCATGTCAGCTCACAGTTTGGCGGTGACTAGCGCCTGTTATATTATCATTAATAGTATTTCAAAAAAAGTTAAATCTAGACGTAGATGGCGCTGGAAGTGTTTAGAAACCGAAACAAACATGGTGGAAAACCATTGATGCGAGATTTAAAATTTCAGCATACCAGCGGAAAATACAAAAAATTCACTCGCATGTCACCCATTGATGTTGTGTATTCCCTTTGATGATCGCGAAAAAACCGACACAGGATGGTTCGCGGTGTATCAAGTATCGTATCGCGATACAGTATCGTGATACAGTATCAAAATACGTCCATACCACCGATCGTGATACGCGTATCTGATACGAGGTGTATCAAGATACGCGCTTAGTGCGGATCGGGCCGTATCCGATACGGCATGTATCATAAACGGGTATCATTTTGCGTCCAAACTAACGATCATGATACGCGCCGAAGCCACGCAACGGAGATACGATACACCGAAATGCTACAAATGTGGACCCGGCTTTAGGGCATGCCCATGAATGTCAAAAACGTTTACAAAATTCGCGAAAGAGCAAGACTACGCCATCCGTTCGCAAAACTACCAGGAAGCCTTGTTCTGAGAAGAACGGGCAAGAAACTCAGCAAGTTTTACCCTCCCTCTACATTACAATTATTCAAAGGAAAATGTCATAAACCACAACGTCATTAAAGTTACATTAGTAAAAAAAATAAAAATCTATTCTGTGATTTACCACATTCACCATTACATGAAAATCAAATTATAAGAATATAATAAGAATTATTGCCAAACGTTTATATCTTCTAGGTAGTCATTGACTGTGTAAGTAACCTTTACACATTAAGGTTTTTTTGTGTTTTGAATCTGTTTAAAGACAGTTCCAATATTTCACTAGGAATCATGTTATAGCAGCGTATACTTAGGCCCATAAATGAAGTACTGATCTGAAATTATCGCGATTTATGTGTCGTTTTTTTCACATATGATTACATAATACGAGTATGTTTTAATTGCTTTGCGTTGTTCCATCACCTTGCCTAATTAATAAGTCATGTGTAGTTTTGCACTTCTTGCGCTCACCTTATCTAATTTCTTTTCTCATAGTCGTTGCCTGGAAGAGATCGCTTGAAAGCGGTAAGGCCGCCAGTTGCCCTCGTTTTTTTAATGTAACGAAGTAATAATAAATAAGAGTAGTCCCACAAATTTAGTTTCAATATAATTTTTGAAAAGGCACTTCGTTATACATACTATACAATATAAACGATAAATACGTGTTTATTAAATTACTATTTCAACAAAACGTGCGAACATAACTAAGTTTTCAAAAGTTTGTGCCTTTTAACGATGCCGTATAAACTCTATGAATACATTGAAGATATCCAATTTTCTTCTTAGACTTACACGATATTGTGAAATATATTTTAGAAGATTTTTCGTACTACGCTAGTTTGTTGAATTCTTTGAGAATGTTAATGCGAAACGTTAAATCGACCATCCACTACCATAATGGGACATTAGCATGATATGTTCGATGCTTGATTAAAAGGACATTAGGTCATTTTCTGGTCTCTGATAATAATATGTTTTCTGAATTAAGGTCAAAGCTCTCTACATAATTAACAACGACTGGAAGCCATTTTTTGTATAACGTATCAGTAAAGTATTTCCAAACCAATCCGACTTGTGCAGCAGCGGTTGCAAGCAGTGTTGGCCTAGTGGCTTCAGCGTGCGACTCTCATCCCTGAGGTCGTAGGTTCGATCCCCGGCTGTGCACCAACGGACTTTCTTTCTATGTGCGCATTTAACATTCGCTCGAACGGTGAAGGGAAACATCGTGAGGAAACCGGCTTGCCTTAGACCCATAAAGTCGATGACGTGCGTCAAGCACCGAAGGCTGAACACCTACTTGCCTATTAGATTACCAAATGATCATGAAACAGATACAGAAATCTGAGGCCGAGACCTAAAAAGGTTGTAGCGCTATTGATTTATTTTATTTTAATATGAAGGTTACGAGTATTGTAAAACTGTATTTTATTGCATAATTTTGATTGATTATATATAGGTTTATTTATATTATAGGTCAAATTTAAAAGATATACGTTATTCAGTGTCATTTTTCTTTTATAGATGTATCGGTTTTACAAAAGATCGCAAGGCCACGAGTCGAGGCGATCTATTAGGACGGTGTCGACTTGCAGCCAACAATAGATTTGGCCGAAAGCCTCCATTACCGAGAAATACTATATTTCACAGCTACACAAGACGATGTACAAAATGTTTTAAAGTTTACTCTATATAGATAAAGAAAAGCTATGTCGATTATAGAAATGTGTGCACTTTGATTGGATAAACAACATGGCGGATGCAGCAATGTTTATGGTGTGTAATACACTTATGGACACATCTATTGGCCCACCTTGCATTTTCAGTTTCTTTTGGTCCTACCTAAAAATTTATATTAGGTCGAGTAAAAGTTTTTATGCAGTTTTGAACCTGGCACATTCATAATTGCATTCAAAAATTTTTTTTTAATTTCGAACACAGAATTTAAAGAAACAAAAGACAATTTGGAGCCTGCTCATTGATATCAAACAATCGAATACTAAAAAAACTTGATTTTATTGGTTTAGTTGGATTTAATTCTTGAAAGTGTGAATTTTCTCTTTGGTTTTGCAACAAACATTACTTATTCTTAACATTAAGATGAGGTTCTATCAATAATCTATGGATACTTCGCCTAAAGTCGCCGCCCAAGCTGTGGCACTTATCCGGGCCGGACACAGCCAAAGAAATGTGAGTGATCAACTTAATTTAAGTCGATCTGCGGTCCGAAACGTTTATCGGAGATACCTAGATACTGGCGACTTTGTTCGTCGCCAAGGAAGGCCACGATTTCGGGTCACAACTGAAAGGCAGGATCGATTCATCGTGACGACCAGCTTGAGAAATCGTCACCTTACCTCCATTGAGATACAAAACCAACTTCGCGACTTCCATGGAGTAAATGTGAGCGCTCGAACTGTTCGGAGAAGATTAAAAGAACGCGATATGGTACCACACAAGCCAGCTAATGGCCCAAAACTAACGCGAGCCCACCGAATAGCGCGCCTTCATTTCGCGCGCTACACGTAAATTGGACTCAGCAGCATTGGAACGGTGTACTCTTTTCTGATGAGTCTAAAATTGCATTACATGGCAATGATGGAAGGAAGAAGGTCTACCGACGTAAGGGAGAGCGTTTTGCACAATGCTGCTTTGAAGAGAGGGTTGCTTATGGCGGTGGCTCATGGACTGTCTGGGGCGGTATATCCGCGAGCGGCAAAACTCAACTTGAGCTTGTTACGGGACCACGGCTGCCAACATTAAATGCTGAAAGGTACATTTTTGAGTGCTTAGAACCTCACGTGATGCCATACGCGGACTATGTGGGCCCAAATTTCCTTTTTATGCATGATAATGCAAGAGCCCATACGGCCGGCATCGTCAGAGAATATCTTCGGGATGTGAACATCGCAGTTATGGACTGGCCAGCCAGAAGCCCAGATATGAACCCCATTGAGCACATGTGGGACGAGCTAAAAAGACGTGTTAGGGCTCGTCAGCCAGTTGCCCAGACGATGCAGGAATTGAAAACTGCCATAGAAGAGGAATGGGAGATGATCCCTCAAAATTTCATAGAGCGGTTGATAAACTCTATGCCTAATCGTATGAGAGCTGTCGTAGATGCCCATGGAGGCAACACGCGTTATTAAATTAAACCTTTATTTGATAAAACACGTTTTTTATTCAAAAATCAACTGACTTCATCAAGGCGCATACCCGACTTGTAAGGCGTATCTCCATGTGGTGTGGTATTCTAAATTCAAATTTAAAACAATACGATCGAAAAAGATGGTAAAATGTATCAGGTTCAAAACTGCATAAAAAATTTTTACTCGACCTAATATAAATTTTTTTGTTAGGACCAAAAGAAACTGAAAATGCAAGGTGGGCCAATAGATGTGTCCAGAAGTGTAGTATAATCTGTGATTTATATTTTTCAGATTTTTAGTGACTCAACAAAAATCCTTACCCTATTAGAGGAAGATCTTTTGTTGGTAACCAATTTCATTATTAATGTAATTAAATTATAATGTTGATTCAGATCTGCGTCAAATAGCTAACGAAGGTGTTTTCAATCCCGTAAATTTATACATTACAGAAACACACGTGCGATTTTTAAAATGGGTGGATGAGTAATTGTCTACTTTTTTACAATTCTCTGGTCTATGGTACATTTTAATGCAATAAAGTAAGATTTACTAATTGACAAGATTTACTAATAAGGTTTTGTGAAAGATCAGGGGCAAACGGGTGTAAGGCTAATCTGATGTTAAGTGTTACATGGACCCACACATGGACACTCAATGCCAGCGAACCCGCGATTGCGTCGCCGGCGCTTTTAGAATTGGAACGCTCTTGAAGGACCCTAAGTCGAATTGGTTCGGAATGGGCAGCTGATTCCACATAGTGGTGGTGCGCGGCAAAAACTGCCAGAAAAACGCTCAGCCTTGCGATTCTGTTACTCACTTTTCGAACTCACACAGCGGTTTTCGCATCGGCGGTCGCTCTCAAATCAGTCGTGAAGCAGTCATTTTATGATTTGGCATTCTGATAAACAATAAACTACAAGCTCCCACCTTTTCAGAATGCCAAATCATAAAATGACTGCTTCACGACTGATTTGAGAGCGACCGCCGATGCGAAGACCGCTGTGTGAGTTCGAAAAGTGAGTAACAGAATCGCAGGGCTGTTGTGGAACGACGGACGGAGGTGATACGGGTGGAATTTCGTATTCTGCCTCGATGTCCGATTATGAAACTCTGCAGTTTCCGAACAACTCCTCTGAGAACTCTCCATTTCCTTATCAATTTATTTCTACTAAAACAATAAATAAAAAGTAATGTTTTATAACTCTCTTACCATGACAATTGTAGGTGTAGGTGCTACGCTGTAGCCACCTACGTAGCGTATATCTTAATATATATAAATTACGCGTCACGTTGTTTGTCCGCTATGGACTCCTAAACTACTGAACCGATATCAATCCAATTTGCACACCGTGTGTAGTTTGATCCAACTTAAAAGATAGAATAGCTTACATCTCAATTTATACCCGCAATATTATTTTATTGCAAAATATTTGTTTATTATTTGATAGTCAATTCTAACAAATGGCGCTGTGTTGAAAGTACCAACGTTTCACAAAAGCTGCAAATGGCATAACCAGCAAAAAAGCATGGTGGTCTCCATGACGTATTCTCCTGCCGTTTCACTTGAATAGTTTACAACTATATAATATAAGAAAAACCTTAGTCACAGCAACGCTTGACTGGTCTGCTAGTTATAGTATAAGGAAAAACGGCTCATATGTTAAAGGTAGCTGGTTAAATTTATGGGCCTATAATTTCAGGTAAATACACAAAATGGTGCTTAATCAAACATATTGGGTTAATTGCTGCGAGTCGTAAAAGTGATTCTGTTTTTATTGCTTGTAGGAAAGTATTCTAAATTTGGAATTGATTAATTGTTGGTACATATTTCGAATGATCAAGTTAGGTTAGGGTATACTTAAAAATCAGTTAACTGGTGATGAATAAATATAATATAATGATAATAATAATAATAGTATAGCCTTAATATATCACCCAGAATACGGTGAGGACAGCGGTTGACGAATACTTGGAGTCGGTGCGAGGAAATTGCATTGCTGGTTAGCGTGATCACTTGAATCAAGCACACTTATCTAATAAGTGGGTTCTACTGCGGTCTGTGAGCTGGAAAGATGTTTCGTAGTTACTATTTTTCTTAACCTAAATTGTTCCTCTTTTTTTAGAATGGCCTCCACTTTTGCATGTCCTTAAAATTTCCATTAAAACAAAAGATCCCCAAATAGACTCTTCTTCTAGTAGTAGTAATATGTTTTCCTCATAATAAAATATAGGATTTAGTACCTTATTAAATTCCAATAGCGAGATTTATACCATAAAGTTCATTCACACGGCCGATATTTTTATCGCGCGAATTAATCTCCCATTAAAACTGAAGTAGGGCGCTGTGAAAAATAAAATATTCGCAACTAGAAAAACCGCTTGGTTCTCACGAAACTACACGTTCGTGATGATCGAATAAAATTGTTTTTGCCATTGTAATCGGTGAAAACACTTGTAATATCTGAGGCAAATTCTCAACAAAATTTTTTAAAGCGACAATTTCAGTTTTCAAATGCTCAAAAGTAATTTCTATACAATTTGATTCATATAGTACAAATAATATTCTATTCGATTCATGTTCGTTCATTCGTTTAGCTTCAGATACGCTCACAGTGCCCTCCGTAACTTCTCCATACAAAAGACTATATCTCTATTTCCATAGCGACAAGATTTTACGTACTGTTAGTGTGTAGCCTCATGTGGATGTGAGATTAGACTTACACTTCTCAAACACCCAAAAACGTTAACATTTTTTCATATTTATTAAAACTTTAATTAATGTAGTTTTTGTAATACAAGTCACTCATGTAATTTAGAAAGAAAGTCCATTGGTGCACAGCCGGGGATCGAACCTACGACCTCAGGGATGAGAGTCGCACGCCGAAGCCACTAGGCCAACACTGCAAAAATTTTTAAAACTTAGTCAAATATAATTTGTTTTTTGCTCAGGATTTTATTTAATTTTTGTGTCAATTAAATAATATACTTAATACACCTTTATCCGTTTAAGGAGATTTATTTTTAACCGGACAATATTTATTGAAGTTCACACACACACATACACATCATGTCTACTACGTTATTTACGTTACAAGCTTTTTTATCTAAAGCAATTTTGCTAAACATAAAAGTTACAAAAAATACCTTTGTCAAGTAGAAAAAAATCTTTATTATATATATACATGTAAAAGCAATACGTCTCGATTAGGATTCTACTCATACAATAGAGGCTTAATCTACATTAATAGTGTTCCAATAAAATCGTCACGGAAGCAGTAATTTCGTAAGTTAGCCACATCTGTCACTGGGCCAAGTTAATTTGGGCCAATCTCGTTAACTGATCTCTCAGAGGTTTATGGCAAATGATTTAGTTCCAGAATCTGTGTGTGTTATATACACAGGAATATAACTGAATATTCATATACTGGTGAACATCGTCCAATTCATAAAGTGCAACAGGCTGGGACATGTGCACCGAATGGCGAACGACAGAACTCGAATGTCCTTGGACTCACAACCCGGTGGCAAGAGAAAACCCGGTAGACTGAGGCTGCGTTGGTGGGATGGAGTTGTCAAGGACCTCGAAACAATAGGTGTTCGAAATTGAACGCGGGAAGCACTGGATAGATTGCGATGGCGAAGTGTTAAGGAGGCTAAGACCCACAAGGGGCATGACATGATTCATATACTGGTGTTTTTTAAAGGTAAAAGGTCAAGTTTGTATGTAAAATATTTCGTTAACGCAGTTACCGATTAAGACACTGAACGGGGATTTCGTTTTTATTTGAATAGAACACGGGTCAATCGGATAAAAAATAAAATAAAAATATGTTTATTATGGAACATAAGATACATGTATCACTTATTCCACGTCATTAAATTTGAAGGCATCCCTACTCATCGGCAAAGAAGACAGAGGGTGTAGGCCGAGCGAAAAAGCCGGCGTAAAAAACTCTCGGTACTCTTTTAAAACAGCAAATCATCAAACAACACTTATTTAAAACAAATATCGCAAATTAATTAGAAGTAGCCTGTCTAGCACTAGTCCCAGGCCCTTTTATCAACTAGATAATCGTTGACTTTATAGTAAGCCTTTTTACACAGCTTTTCTTTAATACATTTCTTAAATTATTGAAAGGCACTGATAAAAGAGCCTCTGGGATTTTATTAAAGAAGAGTATCCCTTTCCCCAAAAAAGAATTACTAACTTTAGATAGTCTAGTACGGGGAAATTGCAGTCTGCGTTTGTTCCGTGTATTAACATTGTGCGTATGTTCTATTCTAGTAAACTTATCACTATTTTTGTATACATACATAATATTTTCATAAATATATTGCGAGGGAAAGGTAAGTATATTAATTTCCTTGATATTAAGTGATAGTGCCAATGAACAGAATGAAATGTCGCGTTTTTGTATAGTCGCCTTTTGTATATTATGAAGTAATAATCAAAAACAAAATATTAGAAGTGGTTGAGTAAACTTTCTTACTTTGAACAAGGCGATAGATAGTATTGTCTTTTATTAACATAACCTTTACACATTCAAAGAAAACACTTTTAACCGGATTAAAGTTGTATTTTTATAAATTTACAATTATTTTACATAATTTTAAATTTAACCGACGTTTCGCGTGCTTTACAGAGTGCGTGGTCATGGTGACTGATCACTGAAGATCTGTATTTATTTCCCCGGAGTTGGTATCGACTAAAAGATGGAGGGTTTTGCCAGAAATGGCTCACGCTGTTATCCAAAAATATCCAAATTAAAATCTCAAAATAAACAATCCGTGAAAATAGAGGACAAATACAGATAATGCAACTTTTTCTCTGTGATACTTTTTTGACATTCAACACCTTTTGTCTTCAGTCACCGTAAAAATACATAACTTTAATCCGGTTAAAAGGTGTTTTCTTTAAAGGCGACAGATGCTTTATAAAGCTTTGATTATGAATGGCAAAAGTTATATATTTGTTAATACTAGTAAGATTATTTAACTATGTATATCAGATATTATATGCAGAGTTGGCCTTGTGGTTAAGCGTGTAATTAACCCGAAAGTCGTGAGTTCGAATCCAGAGTGCTATGTAGAAAATTGTTTTCGTTCTGCATTACTAAAAAGGCAAATATGAGTGTTAATTATAAGCTTAGGTCATATTATAAACCATATATATTAAAATTTTACAGTACAATCCAACATGGTAATGTAGAAAAAAAACTTAAAAAAATAGGTGTCAAGGGACACCCGGATGGAATGAAATTCCTTTCGGTTAATTAGTTTAAAAAGAGGTTATAATGCGTATTTGCTAAAAATACATAAGCATTTATTATTGTCTGTATGAAATCTCAACTTACCTACCTCCATCAGCAATATCCGGAACTTGTGCAGAAACACGGTCAGGATTCATTATTGTTATTATTTTTTATTATTTATTATGTACAAAAAACCTGGATACACTCAACAAAAATAATCGTCGCGACACCACACTGTTCAATGCGAAATAGAAAGACGAAACGAAAATAACTGGCTTGCTTTCTATAGAGAGAGAGAGAGAGACAGACAGACAGAGAAACACGCGCCCGCCGCACGGCTTATGACTATAGCAAAACGTGTCGTTACAACTTTTGGTCTTAATTTTTTCCGTCTAGCCCCCTTCTGCAACGATAAGGAACTTCATTCCAATATAATACAATTTATAATATAAATAAGTAAATAATGGTACTCAATATCGCTAACTCACTCTGTGAACATATAAAGATGTCGATATATGTTTTATTATAAGAAACAACGTGTTACTTGTACAAGAATTCTTGAATGTCACGTTCTAAAAATAGCTCACGAAAAACACAAGATTTTCCACAGGCTAAAGTACTTTCGGGATTAAGGTGACAAAGGGAAGAATCGAGGTTTAGTAAATCTTCATCACTATATAGATCTTATTTCTTCGTATTTTAATGCGTTTTGCGTAATTATAGGGAACAGTAATACTTACTTTCGGTGATGGAAATTAATTTCTTATTGGAAACCTTATATTAACATTATAGTAATAAAAAAGTTTTGTAAAAATAATAAAGAAAAGTTAAAGCAGTGTTGGCCTAGTTGCTTCAGCGTGCGACTCTCATACCTGAGGTTCGATCCCCGGCTGTGCACCGATGGACTTTCTTTCTATAAGCGCATTTAACATTCGCTCGAACGGTGAAGGAAAACATCGTGAGGAAACCGGCTTGCCTTAGACCCAAAAAGTCGACGGCGTGCGTCAGGCACAGGAGGCTGATCACCTACTTGCCTATTAGATTTACAAATTATCATGAAACTGATACAGAAATCTGAGGCCCAGACCTAAAAAGGTTGTAGCGCCACTGATTATTACTAATCATTGTATATATTTGGTATATAATTATCGTTCATTTGGTAGTAGTAAGCTCCAGAAGATACGCCATGTGCATGATTTTACATTTAAAATGCATGATCCTAAAATTGGTACTAAAGGCGTATTTTAAAGTAATAATAATTATTACTCAATTTTATATTAGCGATAACCTTATCCATTCTCGCCTTTCCTATGCCTTAATTAATAACTTATTGGAAGTAACAGTGCATATTAATAAGCATGAGTTAATTGTACTAATTACAATTATTAATTTAGACATGGATTACATCAATTAATTATAGGCTACGTTGGATTTCACAACGGTAAGCTATTGACTATGTATAAATACAAATAGATCTTAAATTTTATCAAAACAATAATATTTTTATGACTGTAAAGGGTAAGTAAAGGCACATGCCTTTACTTTATTTTTCCTTTCATTTTGATCATATTCCCCTGCTTTTCTAATGGGTTTCATCCTACTGTAATTTTTTTCACTTTTTATTTATTTTAAAGGCTATCTGCACTGGTCTACAATGGTTGTGACATTTTGAACAGAATGAAGATTTGTTATTTGAAATAAATACATAATCATTTTATAGTTCTCTTTTTTTTCTAATATAAACAAACTAGCTGCCCCCGCGAACTTCGTTTCTCCTTAATGTGATTTTACTTAGTTTACCTTTTTAGTACATACCATGGAACATTTTGCTATGCTACCCCAGTAAAACCTAACATTTCAGTTTCTTAAGTGAACAATTAGATGTTTTAGTATTGAAGATTATGTTTTTACATAGTGGCTTACCTTTTTAGAAAGGGGCATGACACAAAAAAGGTTAGGGAAACACTGAACTAGAGAAAGAAAAATATATAAAAAATTTGTCTGTATGTTTTTATACAAAATTTATTTAGGTTTAAAGAAGTTTCTTCTCATTAAAAACATACGAGTGACTTGTATGTTTTTAATGAGAAAAGAATAATAATATTAAAAAGTTAAATATATCACGCCAACGTCGTACACTGTTATTGCATTAGAGTCCATCTACAAAAATTTGCGATTAAGTTTATATATTGAGAAGAGACAACTGAGAAATATTTTGTACATTAAGGATGGGGAAAAGGATGGTAATATTTTTTTGTATTCAAATCTTAAATCGTAGTTCTATTCACGCTCTTATATCCCACCATTTACTTTCTTTGTTATTTTACGAGCTACAGAAAACGTTTTCTTAATCAGATTAATGATTCGGTAAGTACCTTTATGATAAATTACATATAAAGAAAGCGTAATTAATGGTCCGATCATTAGGATCCGTTAATGTGTATATAAGTGTATATTAATAAACTGACATGATAGCCTGTGACTTGTATGCCCTTCATACATACATTGATTTATATTTTGTGTTCGAGTTTAAATATATTGGACAAACACTTAAATTGTTAACAAAACCTTTGAAATATCTAATATGGTTTGACCGATTCTTGTAAAATTTTATGCATATTCAGTAAGTCTGAGAATCACCTACTATCTATCTTTCTAACCACAAAAGATATTTCTTTTATGAAAAATAAAACATTTATGATACAGCATACAAAAATATATACAACCCCTAATTTTCACCCCTCTAAGATCAACCCCTATTTTTTATTATTGTAGATAGTTATTTTTATTGAACTAAAAACATGTTTTCTAGAAATAATATACATAAAACAATTTTTTTTACGTTTTTCGGGTCAGTTAGTATTCAGTATATATTCCTGTCTCAATAACTAACACTTTTAAGGTTTTTATGGATCAGGAGGCAAATGAGCAGGCACAAATACAACACTTAACATTATGAAGTGCTAACCACCGACCATATTTTTATGGTGCCACTGGCGGTATTGCTGTGTACCGGGTTGTGCAGCTCCCTCAAAAATGGTTGAGCTGCATGAGCTATTCGGGGCATGCTTGCCGTCTGCTGGCACAGGCTTGCTCAGATCGATCTGGTTCTTTCTTCCAAAGACCAGTCCAGTAAATACTCTGCATTTGTTTACACCAATTTATTAATTTATTATTGTATTATCTGGACTAAAAAAGAGACTAAGACCCCCGAGTTTGTTTCGACATTTCTTCTCAGGGCAGTCAGTTAGGAAATGTCGACTTCATCTAGTTTAGAAAGACATTGTAAAAGTGATTTATATAGTCCTACTTGCAAGAATAAACTATTTCATTTCATTTCATTTCATATACAACTGCTACGACGTGCAGTGTTCCCATAATCGTCGGTTATAATTCAAATATGAAGTCATTTCATACACAAAACATTATGTTATTCTTATATTTCTGTACAGGCAGGCAAGGCAGGTATCAATAATCCTAGAATACAGGAAAACGTTGATAACCTCATACAATCGAAATCTACGTTATATCCTTAGATATCTTTACGCGAGGTTTCACCGCTACTATAAAATATTTCATCTGTCGAATCCTTAAACAAAATAAATAATACGATTCCCTCCTATCTGGATGAAGATGTCAGAGTGAAATATTTGTTGTGGTGTGAACTTGGGTATTTTTTATTTGATTTATGACTGATTTTCGACTGTGTGTCTGATATTTTAGAAACCAGATCAGTTTGATGAACGACTTTTGTTTCTACAGGATCGAATCGAACACCTTGCTTTGATTTGAAGACACGTAAGCAGTATCTTGGGTACAAATAGGCCCGATTAATTAATAAAGTTATTAGTGGTTAAAAAAATTTAAACTAAAACTAATTTACTACGTCAATGAACTTTGTATAGGTTCAACATCGAATTGGTATCAACATGGTATTAATCGAATCAAAATTCTGTCTAATTCAAAATTGTAACTAACTTTATTAAAAATTACTTTTAAGAAATAAATTGAGATTGAAAAGTATTAAACATAAACATCCCTCACACACTTACTCATATGCTTACATGCACCCGCACACTCACTCATGCATACAGGATGTTGAAAACGGTTGAAAAAACAAAAATAATTAATGAAAAATATTTTAATAGAATTTACTATTAAGTTTGTAAGTTGGGAACCCTGACTGGTATTTTTTTACTTAAAAGGGTTCCCAAATCTTACACATTGTAATGAATTATTGTCAAATGAATGAACACTTGTTTTTTTTTAAATTATAACAGTTCATGAATGAGGTCCATTTGTCCGGTTTTCATTCAACTCCAGATGACTGTGATGATTTATGGAGGCATTAAAGCAAGTGTGCTACACTTCGTAAGTGTAGCTTTGTCCAGAAATTTATCGGATAAGATAAGGACCAAGATAGCGTTTTGATGTGTTTCCGGAGGGGATTTGCTAAATTAGTGCATCTATGTAAATAAGAAGATCTAATGTTATAATATTTTCCCCTTTTTCGTTTGAAATTTGTTTATTTTCTGATTTTTTGCGATGGAAAGTATCGTGAAACTTCTTTCTAAGTCAACGATAAGAAATTTACTTTATATATTTACAGGTTATGTATTCATCTTTGTCTTGGGTTTGGTGGGATACAGTTAGAAGGAGGGAGCAAGAGCAAGAGGAAATGTTAGAGAGACCGGGACTGCGTCTGCCATATCCGGTCTCATACTGCGTTTTGTATTTATAATTTTACTGATTAATTGAAGCGGTGCCAATAAGTAGTAACCAATAGGGATAGAGATAGAGAAATGAGCCTGGCGTTTTGTATGCAATATTTGAGCAGTATTCGTCTACGGGCTGTGAACTAATTGACTTGCTCGCTCGCATGGTGGGGAAACCATCATATCAGCTCAGATCCAAAACTCGACCGAAAAAATACCACGAAACAGATACAGAAATCTGCGGCCAAGACTCAAGGGTTGTAGCGCCACTTCTTTTTTCTCGATATCTTTTGATATTTTGATATAATGTTGAAATATCAAGGATATTTCAACATTAAGTTGTAAGATCGCAAACGACATTATTGAAGTTAAAATTTAAGTGTTAAATGGTTTCTAGAGTGTATTTAATTAATTAATTCAAACAACTTTGAAGCATATTATAATAACAAAATACACGTAACAATGTTAACAAAACTATGGCGAGCCACGGACCGACTTTACAATTGATATTCATGTTAGTAACGAGTTGAGTTGAATTTGCTTGAATATTATTTTGGACCGAACATTAAGTCAGAAGTTATTTATGGTAAGTTAACTACGAGCCTAAATAAATAACGGTTCGTAATTAGAGTTCAAAAAATCTATGACATTCATATAATAATATTAATCCAATATTTACCAATGTACTGTTTAAATTTGACATATACATTGTTTTTTCTTGTTATCCTAATATGCAATTTTTTTATGTAAGAGTCAAGCGGGCAGAAGGCTTTAACCTGATGTTGAGTGATACCGCCCGCCCATTGACACTTACATTGCCAGAAGGCTCGCAAGTGCGTGGCCGGTCGGAGGCCTTGGTACGCTTTTTTCTTGTAGGACCCTAAGTCAAATTGGCTCGGAAATACTTCTGTGGACAGCTGGTTAAGAAACGCTTAGGTGTGGAACGACGGACGTCGAGGTGATACGGATTGTATTTTAACATTTATTTACATATATTCATATATTCAACCCCTTCATGGGTAAAGGCCTCCTCCAGCTTTTCCCAACTGACTCTGATCTGATTCTTCATTCGCTTTCTGCTAACGCTTCTCTTCTATCAACATTTTTTATATACAATTGAAAAATTATAAACATAATTAAGATATTGGGAACGGTCAAACATTGTGATGGAACCTGTATAGATTATAACAACAATTTACAAAGTTAAATAATTTTTTTTTATATATTACATAAAAACACAATGTATAAATTAATCGCGTTTGTGACTTTCAAAAAAACATTAAAATTTCGACGCAAAGTTTTCTGTTTACTCAAGTTATGATGAAATTTAACATTCATTTCGAAACAGTTTAAATGGAATTAAAAGCAAACATCCAACAGTTGAATAAACCAATATTAATTGTAGGTCATGAAACATAACTGACTAAATATAGAGTACCTATCTCTATCGTATTAAGAACCTAACAAGCTCCAAAGTTACATATGTTTTTGCGTCTAGTATGTATGTTTGTTGTACACTTAAAGAGCTTATATGCTTACTAACATGAAACAGTTTTGAAATCAAAACTAGCACCGCATACATTTGCTTTAAACACTAAACCAGCGGTTTGTACAAATATGGTAGTGTATATTATATGGTAAGGCTTATCATGAGATCGAAAAAAGAAAAATTGATAAAAGACGTCATAGAATGGTATTCCAGAGATGAGAGAAGGAAAAGAGGTCGTCAAATAAAGAAATGGGAAGACGATCTGCCGGAAGGATGGATATCAGATCGAAAGACATCCTGACTAACTTGCTGCTGATAACTAGTGCAAAAACGCTTTAGTTAAAATTATGTAAATGTATGTATTTGGTTAGTGAATAAACGCTTTTATGATCATTATTATTTTAGTGTGTATGTTAGATAATTTTATCCTATCTTCTTGGTGCATAATTTAGGATTTTTCACAGCCTGATAATAGTTAGGACTTTAAAGGTAGGTTTATAATTCACGCCCGTGTAACAACCAATCAAATTTGGATTTTTTTCAATATTAAATTGGATAGCTCCGTTTTGTATAGAAAAACTAGGATTGGTAGCAACAACTTCTGGTATTTTGGATTAAAAAAAAACAGTTAATATAAAGTTTGTCAAAATCCAACAACAGTACAATACTGCAATAACGCCGTTTGATCAGAATTGTGTTCTAAAATTTGTTTTATTCCATGTGATAACTAATACGAACGGAAGAGCTGTCACATCCGGGGCATAACGATGTGTCAGATACGTCACGCTTGGCACAGACTATAAAATTTTATTCGCCGTGATTCGTGATCATTTATGAATGCTAAGTTTATGTCAATATTTTTATTACCTTTCGCTGCCAAATGGTTCTAACATTCTAGTTCAACTTTATGCAAGATTTTTATTTTTATGATTTTTTTATAGACCGTTTTACAACGGCAACATAGAATTTGTACCAATATATGTCGGAGAAATATCGTCACACCATCCACATTGACATCGTTATTAGCGGGTTTATTGGGTAAACTGCGAGCAAAAAAGACACGAATAAATATCGTACAATATTTAATTTAGATTGATTCCTTTCAATAAAATAAAAAAAAACACTTTGGGTTAATTTAGAAAATGGGAGTTCAGGGCACTGATCTTATTTTACTAGACCCAACTCGGTCGAACCCCTCATCACCACAATGCTCCACTGGATACTCAATCAGTACTGCACTGTCCAAAGTCAAGATGGCGCCTCGACCCCTCTCGAGGCATTGGTTCTGCCGTAATTGTTTGTTAAAGTATTCGTACTTTTATTAGTTAAGTACTGATTCCAAACAATGAAACGATTAAATAATAATAAAATAAATTAAATTATGGTTCTTAAAGTAGAAGGAATAAGGATCTTACCCGCTCTACGCCCTTGACTTGCGAAGGTAATGTAAATTTACAATTAATTTAACTTTCTTTCTGACAATTCATAAGTGTAGATGAATAAAGATATTTTGAGTTTGAGTTTGATCAACCAAAGCAACAATAAAAATCAAAGGTCAATTGACACGATCATTACATTTCCTAATAATCCTAGTCTGACATATGAGAATATAACGAGGAAAGATATGTACAGAAATACGTATAATTATATTTCGTAGATAAGATTCTTTAGATTATTAATTATTTATTGTTTTAATGTATGTTTAATTTAATTTGTTTGTTAGTCTGTGCAAAATACGCTAGTTTTGGTATGTCATTTAAATTTTAGTTCGACGATGTTTTGTTATAACATTTTCGGTTATAAAAGAAATACGATTGTTGATTGTTTTCAAGTAAAATAACAAAATCTAAATGTTGTTTCTTAAAATACACATTTCAGCAACACATTTGAGTTTCATTTATCAGATAATATATTAATTTACTAAATTTTGAACAAATACAAGTCCAGTCATGCGAGACCGGCCACCGGATTTGATAATTAAATACTAACGAAAATTAATTATACAAAAGTAACTTTAAATTATGTTTGAATTTGAATATTGATATTGAATATCTTTATCAAACTTGCGTCACCTAGGAAATAAACATGACAAAACATTTTTAACTGAGCCTTTAATTAATTATGCAAAAGAATTTCGTTTATTAATGGTAATTGGGACTTACTCGCTATACTCACGAGGTTATATCAATTATAGATTATAATTAAAATTAGTATGTTAGTTAGTCATATTCATGAATATTACTTTATTATACATTAAAATAATAGCCTGCGTGGGCTCCTAAGGAACAACACTTTTGGTGAAAACCGTTTAGAAACTATTACTTAGTTCGAAAATAATGATGGGTAAGATTGATTATAATCAATGACACGATGGCAAGCGGCCGGATGGAATGTCGTTGATCCCTTGGAAAATGCTTTAGTATGGGATGCTGCTTGTGTGGACACAAGTAAGAAAATAAGTTTTATTATTAAGTTGGCGTAGTAGATAGTACTGGTGACACCAGAGCTGGTACTTTCCTGGCTCAACGAATAAGTATCGCAATACAGCGAGGAAATGCTGCCAGCGTTAAAGGTACACTGCCACAGGGACCAAACTTTTAACATTTGTTTTGATTTTCTTTTTCTTTTTTTTTAACTATTACTTTGTAGGTTAAGAAAATTGTAAATACATTAAAACTAATTAAAGCATTATCATGCCTTTATATAATCGTTTTATCTATTTACATTTATTGTCCCTAGATAAGAAGTAGTATTCAAAAGTTATAATGATGTCCTTATGTTGTGGAGAAATAAAAGGGATCGTTTATTCGTGTTTCTCTTCAAGACCCCATCGGCTGCGCGCAGCGAGTTGAGGCCAACGTCTCCTCGCGCGCTGCAGCCCCTACCTAGGATTAGATGTCCGACCCCGTACCGCCCTGTATTAGCAGGGCGCGAACCATCACACCACCCGAAGGGGGCACATGCCCCGAACGGGCCAATACACACCCCTCTAGAGGGAGTGTGTAACATGAACCAAACGAAGCGTGTTTCTCTTAAAATAACAAGTCTCCATGGAGTACTGAAAATATATACACAATCTTATGTTATCACTTGTAATTATAGCTCTTTAAGGAATGCGTAATGAGTAGCCAACACATGTATAATACATAAAATTGGCTAATTAGCATTTGTCTATTATATATTACACAAGAACTTGTGAGAGAGAAAAGTAATTATTACATTACGAGTTTAATAGATTTCCTTTGGAAACCTTGAAGTTGACACAACTCTATAAGGGACATAAAAATTCTAAATTTTGAATATTTGGACATCAGTGCCTATTGACAATGTATTTAATGTCCAGATAACTATAAAAAGAAACAAGTGGCGGTATAACCTTTTAGGTCTGGGCCTCAAACTTACGTATCTGTTTCGTGATCATTTTATTAAGGCCTTCTGTGCCTGTGCCGATTTTTGAGTCTAAGGCTTGCCGGTTTCCTCACGATGTTCTTCTTCGTACGAGAGTGACACTCCAGCTACTAGGCCAACACTGCTCTTAAATCGAACTTTAAATCCTAGAATATTTCTGTAAAACTATGTCACGGCCGAGAGTGGTCAATTGACATCACAATCACGCCGATCCAATAGATGGGCCATAGGTACTTGAACATAAAAAATTCAAATCAAATTGTAAACTTTCTATACTGATGGCGCGTTAGGGAAAAAAATATACGGAACGTCACGAAGATGTGCAGCGTTTTTGTCGTTAAATAAAAAGGGAGAGAGCGGTTGAGACCGATTGAGAGAGAGTGAGAAGGGCGAATAGAAATTCTATCATAGAAATTCTATTTTTAAAATAAAATTACGAAAATACTAATATTTATAAAATATTATGCTTAGTTCACACGCGCGCGTTCAACTGTAGAGTTGAATGTAGATTCAACGTGCACATTCACATTCACGAGCGTGTAAACGGTACGCCCGAGCCCGTGAACGCGCCTGTGAACGTGAATGCCGCGAATCGGGCAAGTGTCGGTTTTTTGGCAAAGTTCAAAGGATGAATGTGCGCGCGCCCGGTGACTGTTCACACGCGCGCAGGCAGTCAGTCGCTCCCGCACTTTCGCGACGAGTGGATCTTCATTCAACGTTGCTAAGAAAGTCGCTACGATCGGAGATTACAACATGGCGGAATATAATAATTTTGTTTCTTTTTCCAATAAAAATAAGTTAAGCCAAAGGATATGGCAGCAACAACACCGAGATCCTCGCTGCTCGCCATTCTGGCACTGACTGGCACGACGGCGTGCGTGTGAACAGCTTGAATGTCCGCCGGCCCGGTACGGGCTGCATGCCGCGCAGCCCGCCAGGCAGCCCGCCTGGCTGCACGGCGCGCTTGTGACCGTAGCATTAGTATTTTATATTCTATGCAATTAAATTTATTGAAATCTCAAATGGCGAATTGTAAATTAAAATGCCACGTGTTATTATTATCGCAAAAATAATTTTATTATTTGTATTAAGTAATTATCGACACTTTTAATGTTTAAATGACAATTAAATTCATTAAATTCCTAACATATCTTCCTTTTTCCCTCCCTTTAAGTCTAAGTCGGAAATCTGATGTAAACGCACGCACTTTTTTTTAAGACAGAAATTCCAGAAGCATGCATCAAGTACGTGTGACATTTATATACCTTCATATGAATTTTAATGATCTGTGACGTTATCTGAATTACAGGACGAGCGATTAAATGAAACCCATTATGTATGACAAGAGCATGAATCTTCGCAATTACACATTCAGTTCATAGCACTTCCAATTTGTGGGCTTATCTCTGACGGCCCGGAATTTACATGACACGTGCTCACGAGGCATTGTAATGAAATTTTCATATAATAAAAATAATTTAGATTATACTAAATTTATCATTATTAAATATAGTATTGTCTTCAATTTACATAACTTTTACACATCCGTTAAAAAGTGTTTTCTTTAAACATAATATACCTACTGTGAATTCACACTGCGAACATATCAATATGTCGATAGTGTCGGAGATAGCATTCAGTAGGCGCAACGTCTTTGCCATACCCTTACATTATAAAAAGAGTGGCGAAGAGTTTATTGCCAGTTCTTCTCTTACGTTCTATTCCCTTGATTTGGGAACTGGCAATAAATGTAAAATTAGAAGTATTTAATGTATATTGCTTTTTTGACGTTCATAAGTGTACATTGTGTTACCTACATGAATAAATGATTTTTGACTTTGGCTTTGGATCATCCGAACCCGTTAGAATATGTCAGGACCTTTCTGAGCCTTTTTGTCGGTACTTTATTTGTACATCTAGTAATATAGACAAATCAATAGACTAGTATTTACTATTTTAAACTGATTAGACTTTGGTGTTATTAAATTAATAATTTTTGACATAATGACAGTGGTAGATGACAGTTATAATAAATTACTTTCGACTTTACTATCGACTATCAAGTAATGGTTTACTTGTAAATATAGTAATATTGACAAAACAAATAAACCAAACAACCAAACAATATTAACGGTTAAAACTGACTAGACTTCGACATTGTTAATTTACGAGCTCTGTAACATATAATTACAATGACACCTGACAGTAGCGCTATTGCTTCGACATATATTATTCACAATTTAATTGTCGCGATGTCATACTTGTTTTAATACTGATATTAACAACACGTTTAAAAATAAACTAACTACCGGTTGATAAAAAGTCAAAGTCAAACCATTTATTAGCAATGGGCCTATTTAAAAGGCACTTTTGAAAGTCAAAATTGTAAGTTAAAAATATTAACATAAAAAGTTGTCTCTTCCAAGAAGTAGTTTCATATGGAGAAGAATGGACCAGAAACACAATACTATATAGTTATAGTATATAGTATTGTGTTTCATGTGTATTAGTATATTAGCTTTAATAGTTTTTCAATATTTAATATAATAATACTACTACTATTACGATAATACTACAAACCTACTTTTATATACTTCTTCTATAATTATAAAACAGTTATTATTTTTTACTTACTCTTTCTGCTGGCACGGCGACCGATAAAGTGTCTTCTTGGCCTTTGAAACGAGAAACTTAGAATTACTGGCTTTCAGCGGGAGCAGTTTCTGCTCTACTCTGTCGATGTAGCGAATTATTATTAAGTATAAACTTACGTTAATATTTGTTGAATATAATAAAATGTTGTAAAGAGGTTTTAGAATTGAAATAAAATATTGTAAGATGACATAGTGAGCTTTTAACCAAGGAATAAAGCTGGATCTTTAATAGAACACCAAAAAACATGTCTTATGATATTAAAGACTTCAGATATTTGTTATCGCAATAACTTTATATTTCGGTCGAACTTTATATTTTTTATATTTTTAATTAGACATCCAATATAAAGTATTGGGTTTTTCGGAATGAAACGGATATTTCCTAGTGGTTTTCAGTTCGTTTTCCACAATAGTAAACAAAACTGTAGGTACTCTTGCTTGCGCTGTTTTTTCATTTTCAATAGCGGAAAATAAAAGTCACAGATGTCACTCTAACGAATATTTGTTCAAATGGATGCAAGCCTTTATTGTACATATACAATCAATGTTAAAAATATAATATATACAGTCTATATGCAGTAGTGTGTACGGTGTGTGTATTTCGAAGTTACTGATTAAACGAATAAAGTAGTCACGATTTGAAATAAATTCGTAATTTTTTGTATTGAATGAAAATAAATGTTTATTCAATAAATAGTCATCGTTATCTGGAAAAACACCGTAATATTTTATTTTATCATTATGACATATTTAGTTCCTATCATAATCTGTTCTTTTCTGCATATTACTTTTACAAAATAATGTCGATGTTTCACATCTGCCAGGCGTCCCGTGACGGCTCACATTTTTTGAATTTGTTTTAATTTTCTTTTTATTAATTTTTAATTATTTTTATTATTACTATGTTGGTTCAGGAAATTGTAAATACTGTTTAATTGATTGTTATAAATATAACTATAATAGTCTTGAAAAATATATGCCCGGTACATTTTCTTCGTGTTTAACGTAGGAATACAAATGATTACACACAGTTACGACTCGTAGCAATTAACCCAATATGTTACATTAAATAAAGCCATTTTGTGTACCTGAAATTATAGGCCCTTCAATTTTACCGGCTACCTCAAACACCTGAACCATACTTGAACATAAAATTCTTGCGTATAAAAAGGAATACGATTTTGTTGGTAGCTACGGCGTAGATGTACTACGCATTTTATTTTATTAATTCATGTCTTTAGACGTACCTTCTTATTCAAGATCTTATCTACATACACAACAAAATTTGACAGTAAAACTGCTGTCTCTGATTAGTGCGTTGTAAAGTTATCACTTTTATTAAATTAGTAATTGTTTCTCAACCCACGTGAGAGCAGTGTTGGCCTAGTGGCTTCAGCGTGCGACTCTCATCCCTGAGGTCGTAGGTTCGATCCCCGGCTGTGCACCAATCGACTTTCTTTCTATGTGCGCATATAATATTTGCAAAAACATCGTGAGGAAACCGACATGTCTTAGACCCAAAAAGTCGACTGCGTGTGTCAGGCACTGGAGGCTGATCACCTACTTGCCTATTAGATTGAAAAATGATCATGAAACCGATTCAGAAACCAGAGGCCCAGACCTAAAGAGGTTGTAGCGCCACTGATTATATTCTCAACCAACTAGATACATGATTTTGCGCTGATGAAGAGGAATCGTCGAAACTGAAGCCTATTTTGAGGCTGAAGACAAACCATATGTTACAAATGGTATCGGAAAATTGTATAACCGCTTTAATCGTTGCGTCGCTCTCGAAGGCATTTATTGAATAATCAAATCAAATTCTATATTTTTTTTTAGGATTTGAATTTTTCTATGTTACCTAGTCTACGAACGTTTCAGCCCACCTGTTATATCTTTGTTTCTTATCCAGCGAGGTACATATGTTTCCTTGTCTGTTTCATTGATATTTTTCAAAGGCTTTATCCTTATCCAATATAAATATTTTTGGACTCCAACTTGAATGGTTTACTTTTCATTTAGGTTCTCGTCAAAATTTTTTTTTTTTTTTTTATAGAACGGGGGGCAAACGGGCAGGAGGCTCACCTGATGTTAAGTGATACCGCCGCCCATGGACACTCTCAATGCCAGGAGGCTCGCGAGTGCGTTGCCGGCCTTTTAAGAATTGGTACGCTCTTTTCTTGAAGGACCCTAAGTCGAATTGGTTCGGAAATACTTCAGTGGGCAGCTGATTCCACATAGTGGTGGTGCGCGGCAAAAACTGCCTTGAAAAACGCTCAGTTGTGGAACGGCGGACGTCGAGGTGATACGGGTGGAATTTCGTATTCTGTCTCGACGTCCGATGATGAAACTCAGCTGCAGGTATTAATCCGAACAACTCCTCTGAACACTCTCCATGGTAAATGCGGTAGAAGATGCAGAGTGACCCCACATCTCTACGCAACGCCAAAGGATCAAGCCGCTCGGAGAAGGATTGGTCGTCGACGATTCGAACCGCTCTGCGTTGTATACGGTCAAGTGGAAGGAGCTGGTACTGGGGAGCCCCCGCCCAGAGGTGAGAGCAGTACTCCATGTGGGGCCGAATTTGCGCTTTATATAGTTGCATGCGGTGGCCCGGAGTGAAGTCGGTACTTCACTGCTGCTTCAAAGCTGGAGATCCAATCGCATAATTTCTCGGGAAGCCCATAGGCTGGAAGCTTCGAGAGCAGTGCTCTGTGCCACACCCGATCGAAGGCTTTCGCTATGTCCAAACTTACCGCCAGCGCCTCCCCCTTGGACTCAATTGCCTCTGCCCACCTATGGGTAAGGTATACAAGGAGGTCACCAGCTGAGCGACCACGACGAAAGCCGTACTGAGAATCGCTAATCAACTGGTGGCCCTCTAGATACCACAAGAGCTGGCAATTAATAATGGTTTCCATTATTTTGGAGAACAAGGAGGTTATAGCTATTGGGCGATAGTTGGACGGATCAGAGTGATCGCCTTTTTTAGGGATCGGATGTATCGAAGCGGTCTTCCAGCACTTCGGGACAGTGCCGAGCGAGTACAGGTACCGGAAAAAGCGCGTTAAGACCGGAGCCAACTCAGGAGCACAAGTACGCAGCACAATTGGGGCCGTGAAGGGCGCGTAGATGGCACAGTACTCCGGACCACACAATGATCCGATGAACCCAATGGCGGGTCAACAGAGACTTGATAGTTCTCCGGATGTGAAGTCAGCAGAAGGTCCAACAAAGAGGGTTTATGATCATCCACATCTGGTATTCGCGTAATCGCAGGGACCATTTGTGTCAGGTCGTAGGCTAAAGCAAAGTCGTGAAAGGATCTTCCCGCGTGATCGGTGGTTTCAGAGCCGAGCCAATCGGCATGGTGGGCGTTAAAATCGCCAAGTATCACGATTTCAGCGGTAGGAACCCTTTCGAGCAGGGAATCTGTAGCCATTTGGATGTGCTCAATGAGTCGGTCAGTTTCGGTATTTCCGCTATGGGACCTATACAGGCATGCGTAGAATCGCGGATGGTCATCGCAGTCAACGCGCAGCCAGAGGTTAGATAGGTCCCTTCCTTCAAGCGTCCCGAGGCGACGAGAACAGATATCCACTCTGACGTACACGCAAACTCCCGCCCGCGGCACAAATGAATGTTCCAATTTGTACCCCGGGTAGGAGAGGTAGGAAGTATCAGCCGGGGAGGAAATCTGAGTCTCGGTAAGAAAGAGCAAGGCCGGCTTCGCAGTCTCTAAATGGTAGTGGACTGCGTTGATATTGGAATTGAGCCCCCTAACATTTGTGAAGTCCACGGCGAGCGTGGAAGGGGGTGCCTTTGTTGAATTGCTCCGTTTGCCCCGAGAACGATAATTGTTTTTGTTGAGCGCAGAGTTGCCCCCCCAGAATACGAAGGGCAGCCTGTGCGTCCACCACCGGGTGCTGAGTGTCCCGGTGTTGGACGCTCAGAGGGGATTCTCCACCGCGAGCGCGTGTGGTACCCCCTGGGGTAGATTCTGTTTGTTCTGCACCTTCATATTTCAAATGGGGGGGATGGGCTCCGGGAGTCTCCCTCACCGTACGAAACGCGAGTACAATAAGGCGAACCTATTGCCTCACTTCACGCCGGAAGTGAGGCAAAATACAAAGTACCTGCCGACTATAGTTGCTTTTTAATTAAAGACTTATTTTATTTTTCTTAAGCAATACAAGCAGTTCTTAAGATACTATTTCTCTATAGTCCCTAGAAGGAATAAGACATTTTAATTTTAATAAGGTAACCTAAAAAGGACTTAGTTTCATCTCAATAATTGTAATACTGACAAAGTTTAATTAGGGTTTCAGTAAATTTGGGTTAAAACAGTTGGTTTACATAGTAAACTTGTTAAAACTTAGTAATTTTATTTAACCCGTATTGCATACATATGTTTATGTCTGGTGAGAAGATTTATTTGAATATTTTTATATATATATATAATTCTATTATACGTGTGTATGTCACTAAAGGCAAGTGGCTTCTGTTTTTTCCTTCACCGTTCGAGCGTGATAAATGCACACATAGTCAGAAAGTTCATTGGTAAACAGCCGGGGATCGAGCCTACGACCTGAGGGATGAGAGTCATACGCTCAAGCCAGTATGCATCGATTTATACATTTTATAATAAGATGTTTTTTAAAGAAAATGTGCAAATCGTGATAAAAAATGCAAGTAGCCCGGCTTCATACGTAACTAGAACGAATTAATCACAATCAAATATATCAACAGGGGTTTATTGAAGCGGTACTATTTAACAAAATGTAGGTCGGATAACTTTAGTTAGCTAAAATAAATGAACAATTTTCCCTCATACACGGCCGCAGCTGTGAACGTAAAGTTGACGTCCGACAGTATTAACTTTCTGCCACGATTTTTCAAATTAGGCAATTTCTCTGTCCGTATAGGAAGGCATAATATAATACCATGTACCTCATCACTTAAAGATTATGATTTCCTGCGTCTAGCCTTGTCTATATAGGCAAGTAAGTATCTCACAGCTGACAAAGGCCGTCGATTTTAGGACATAATAATAATAAAATCACTTTAATTCCATACTGTTAAAAAAAAGATTTAGAAAATCGAACCCAGTCTAAAGACATATTATACTGACAGTTATTCACAAAAACTAAGTCAGTCTATGATGGTAAATTAATCTACAGTACAATCACTGTATTGTCTCTTTTCCATCTCATCCAATTGTGTTTCCAATTTAATAGAGAGAGAGACAAATGATTTGTTGTTGAAGTAGAATATGACTGTGTGTGATTTTAGATTGAATGAAAAACTTTTTCGTTATACAGTAATTTATAATATATAAAGTATAAGTATAAAGCTTTAACTTTAAGTTAAAGATGATTGCCCTGCTAAAGCTGCGTATAAATTAAGCGCGGCAGCCGCGCGAGCCAATGTTCGACCAGAGTTGACCTTCATTTGCCGCGCGAGCCAATATGAAGATGTAAATTTAGTTGGACGTGACTGCCGCGCGCGGCAGGCGATCGATCACAAACAGACCGCGGCAGATAGTCAGACCAGTTCACTCTTGTAAACCTGCGAGTATGGACGCGCGTGGTCGGGCGGCTGCCGCTTTCATTGTGATTCACCATCTTATTTGTAAAAAAAATAAAAGAAAAATAAATATAATTATTTATTTAATTTTTCAAATGTAAACTGAACTTTATTGACTATAATGACTCCTTTTCCAGTCTTTGATTATTTAATTGTAATTAATTATTTGCATGCAATCAAAAACTATTTTTAATAATGCCAGAGAAGTATAACTTCTTACGCGCGTGCATAAGTACACGCACCCTTATTTACGTATTCGCCGCGCGAGCCAAATCACCATAACTATAACCGTCCCAACTGCGCGCGAGCCAACGACTGAAGCTCCTTTGATGCGGTCTCAAAAACCGACAGCGAGCGGATCGACCCGCGGCACGTTCGAGCGCGGCAATGTTCGAGTCGCCGCGCGCGGCGACCCCGTCTACATAGAGCGCGGCCGCCGCGCGCGCCAATGTTCGATGGTTTGCCGCGCTTAGGGCCGAAACACATAACGCAAACTGCTTATTTTTGCGGCGCCGCAACGCCAAAATCGGCAGTTGCGTTGCCGCGTTGCGGCGTCGCGAAACAGGGCATTATGGTAGGGCAACCATTTTCTCGTGATTTTTGAGTGTGGATAGACGTCTCTCTGCGATGGATCGTAATAAACTTATTGCTTATTTGTTATTAAGAAGACATTATTCTATCTTAAAAATACGGCAAAGAAGATACTGGATACATCCATTAAGTAAGGGTATGAATCCAAATGGCGAGTTCTTTTCTAAAAAATACGAAGCATTAAAGATAGACGAAAAAAAATTTGTTGCCTACTTTAGAATGAGTATATCATCATTTGAAGAGCTATTAAGCGAGTTATCAAAATATATACAGAAGAAAAAAAATAAAGGAAGAAAACCAGTTACTGCTTTGGAAATGCTGGGCTTAACTTTAAGGTAAAACAAATAGGTTTCTTATTTTTTTTTATTGATGTTTATGGCACTCGGAATCAAATGTTTAGTTTTATTTGTACCCCTGGCTTTATACACCTGTGGTACTAGCGGGGTGTCGATAAAAATTTTGCATCACTAGTGTTCATGGTTTGGGGGTACCTAGTGGTACAAAGCCAGGTTCAAATGAAACAAGACAGAATCAAATTAAGCTTTTTGCATTATACAATTTTCCTACTTTAAGAATACTTTAATAGGCCTTAAAAAATGTAATGATCAATTTAAGAAAAATCAAACTCCTCATCTTGTGAAACATAGGAAGTAGCTGACCAGGTTCTCAAAATGAAACTCCATTTGTTTTTGTAGGAGATGAAGCATTCTCAATTTCGAATAACGTCATGCGCCCTTACTCAGGAAAACATTTGTCGGTACAACAAAGAGTTTACAATTATCGACTGAGTCGTGCCCGAAGATATGTCGAGTGCGCTTTTGGCATCCTAGCCAATAAATGGCGCATATTTCATCGATCTATGAATGTGCAATACGAATTTGCGACAGACATTATCAAGGCATGTTGTGTAATGCACAACTTTGTTTTGAATCGAGATGGAGTACAAGCGACCGATGACATTATCTTTGATGATTCTGATCTGCAAATGTTGCATTTGCCCACAGCAAATGAAAATAATTTAAGCCCACATCTAATACGGAATGATTTTTGTAATTACTTTTCCAGTGATGTTGGCGCCCTAAGTTGGCAATTAAACAAAATATGAATATAGTTTTGAATCAAGTGTCCACTCTACGACTATAAATGTTACTCTATGCACAAGAAACGTTTGAAGTGCAACCATTAAAATTATAGCTATCTCTTTCAATTGCGTTTTATTTCATATCTTTTGGTTTGCTTATCAGTAAAACTTGCAAATGTGTGCAGTTTTGGATTGCTGGGAGGTAATGATTTAAACACAGGAACAGATTTAAAACGTAAATTACTATGAACATAACTTATCTTTAGTTTAAAATATCATTGCCTAAGACTATATGTTACTACTTACCCAGTTTTGATTTTTCGGTTGAGTTTTTTTCCTTGTAATCAACATAAACGATCTCACAAATGCTTTTCCATGCTTCTTGTTTTATAAATTTGTCTTTATAGGTTTCGTCACTAGTATCCCACAAACAACGGTGTTCCTGAACCGAAGATATAAACAGATCGACGTCAACGTCAGACATTTTAATTTTAAAACTGCTTCTCGGTTGACACGTGTTGTTTGCAAGAGTGTTAGAAACAAACTGCATCATTGTCAACAAGTATGACGTCATAACGCTGGAATTCACGTCGTGCGTTGCGGCGCCGCACCGCTATAGCGCACTGCCGATTTCAGCGGCGCGGCGCCGCAACGCGCTTATGTGTTTCGGCCCTTAATGTATACGCAGCTTAAGGTGTATTTTAATAAATAAATACGTAATGTAACAGTAATTTTATACTGTTTTCGACCTCCCAAGGAACATGGTAAAAATCAAACTACGGTATTTCTAAATTATTTTATTACTATGACAATACAATAGTATTTACAATGTTATTTTTGGCAATAACAATACTTATCTATTAGGCAAGAATGGTCACCCTTTATACTAAATATTATAATAAAAGGACAAGGACAAGACTACAGTGCATACAATTTTGTTTATATTTAAGTTATTCCTGGCTGGTTGTAAATTATATATTCAAAAAAATGAGCAACATTTCAACTGTCAAATAAGTTAGCCTTTTGAAAGAAATTAATATTGAGCAATACTTGTTTGTTCCACTTAAATATAAACAAAACAGTGTGACATCGAAGAATAAGATAAGGACGATTTTGATAGGGCTAAAGAGTTTTAAATTATTAAATATTAAGGTATAGGCCTCACAGATTAAAGTAAATAAAATATGGCGGAGTCCGTCGTTCAATCCGTCATCTTTCAATTTGACAGCGTCATATTGCTTTGAAAGAAAAAATGGCGGGCTGTTCATTGCGTAAGCATTTTGCACTTTTTGTCACGAGATTCGTATAAGACAAGGTAAATTGGTCCAAATACTTCATAACTAATATTAATAATAACAAATCAATCATAGTGATTTCTTTGTTCATTAAATTGACGCATATGTTCGTTGTAACACATGAAATTCATTCAATTAATCACTAAAGTCTCCTATAGTTCATTATGACGTCATACATCTTGATTTTAAAGTAAAACACGCGAATGTCGAACCAATTGCTTTAATGTTTTAACTAATGGAATTATCCATCCATTATTTACACTATCATACGTGACCATGCTGTCAAATTGCCCGATTTCATTTGTACATCTCAAGGGAATTTCTCTATATTGATGTAATGTGTAAGATCGAGAGTGGAAGCGTAAAAGGCGTATTTTATGGAGGCCATATAAAGGGAATTGGTACTGAATCGTTACAAGCTTAGTTACGTTAACCTAAGTATAATCAATGAAGGAATAACTATGCGTGTCTCTTATATGTATCAAGAGGACGATTAAAGGTACTAATGATAATTATGATATATAATAAATTTAGAATAGGGATGATCGATGTTAGAAAAACATCGATATTGACATCGATGTCAAAATCTAAAGCCCAACATCGATGTTCGATATTTATCGAAAACCGAAACCGATGCAAAAAGTTTGCATTAATTATTTACAAAGAAATAAAATAAAGGTAAATGGTTCGAAATTTATTAAGAAACCTTTGACTCTATTACTTTGTTGATAAAGAGTAGTCAGTAGTGAGATAAAGAGCGAACGAGACATCGAAGAACGAATGAAGGGAACGACCTGGGTGCAAAGAATGAATACGCGTTCAAAATTTGAATAAACCTGATTTGTGGTTGCGTTCACAGAAGACATAATTTGTTTCGTACGTTGCATTGGTCGTGCGGGAGGCCGTGAGCTAACATCGATGTTCGATTCAGTTAACATCGATGATCATCGAGCATCCCTAGTTTAGAATAAAATAAAGTTCTGATCCTTAGAATAATTATATAGTATATATAATTGGATATGGAGAAAGATATAAGGACGCTACTCTACTTGAAAGACTTAATAATCTTAAATTTAGAATTTGTTTTATAGAAAAATAAAGCTTCATTTCCACAGTGCATACATAAATGAATTGGTCCGTTACATTATAATACAATTCTAGACATTAGTAATGGTTAGTCGTCTAGGACTCCTAGGTCTATTGATATTAGTACTAGAGCCTCTAACGTGTACTTGTACAGTTGGAATGTCTGCTGAATGCAGACTGCCAGCTCTTGAAGCGCGAGGTGAGGGTACACGCACTCTTAGGTCAACAGTGTGAAGGCTGGCGGCCCTAGATGACCTGGACGTGGTAGGAACGTGGTCTGAGGGTGTGGTTAAGGCTGGAAGATCCGCAGCGGACCGCGATCTGCGTGGTGGACTTTCTGGTATGAGAGCCATACCGCCCATGCTGCCGACGAAGACGGAGTTCTGGAAAGATGATGGCATGTAAGTTGCCTTATAATAGACAAGAGTTAGACACATGCTATCGTGGGACATTTTTTGTATATGTTCTTTAATATTGTGGAACATTTTTTTGTTCTATCATCAATAGTTTTCGCAGCGCATGCGATGGCAGATATGTTATACGCATATTTTTTACACCTTTGCTAACATTAATGTAGTTTTGTATCATTTTTTTGCAATTAAAGCATATTATCTATATTAATCAGTGATAATGTAGCATTCGAATGGTGTAAGAATTTTTAAAATCGGTCCAGCCTTGCGATTCTGTAACTCACTTTTATGACTGCTTTACGATTGATTTGAGCGCGACATCCGCTGTGAAAACCGCCGTGTGAGTTCGAAAAGTGAGTTACAGAATCGTAAGGCAGTACTTTTTGAGCCAATTCGTTACAAACATACTTACATACAAATCTTTCCTCTTTATAATATTAGTATAGATATAGATGACCATATAATTGCCCTATCCAGAATTATTCTCCACAGTACTTTTTCAGTATGGGTTCTTCTTACATAATTCAGTTTGCAGTTTGTCATTGTTCAAATTACTACCATATTTTGTTCCGACAGCTTGTGTTGGTCCTTTGAAATTTTGTCGGCAAATAAATACTTAACAATATTTTAATAATTTAAGACAGCTTTGTCCTTAATTTTTTAGCGTATATTAGAACTATTTTGTAATAATCGGTTAACATACCTGTCTAGGCCGATGGGAAAGGTAACCACAGGGCTGATAAGCGGAAAAGGCTCCACCGCAGTCGTATGAAACACAGCCTCTCGACAGTGATGCTCTATGCTGTTAATTAAGAGAAAATCACGTTATGTACTATGCAATATCACAAAAGGGTTGTAAAGAATAAGAGGTTACGTAGAACCGCAAGCCCTAAGTGAAGGTAACGCGTGATTAAAGACTGAGTCCTTACACTAGAAGAATTTTGTTTTTAGTAAGAAAATCGTATCCTCTAACTATAATAATAATAATTAAATTATTTTTATATAAGTTATATATAAAGAGGAAACGATTGCACTTCCTCCGACTTGGAAAAGGGAGGATTCTCGCCCACTCTATCCACTTAAGGATTCTAATGTATAGTCCCAACATATAATTTATAAAAATAAAATAAAATATAAATATCTACTATAGCGACCATAAGTAGCGACCCCTCTGTAGATGTCGCTACTTATTATATTTTTTATTTAATCTCGCCAGTTTAAAGACGGTTTAGTAGTACAACTTACAAGTGGTGGTACGGTGATAGTGTTTTCGGCGAGAACACAGCTTTGCCGATGTTGTTGTTGAAACTTAGGTTGATATGGTTCTAGCATTCTGAAAAAATTTTGTGTATTAAAATATGTATTATCTCTTTAAAGCTGACATGCCAATAATTATATTTATGTGCAAAAGAATTCAGGCAAATCATATTTTTGCTACTGTGGCTGATGCACTTTGAGCGTATGTGCCAAAATCGTGCAGTGAAGGAAGCACACTTCGTTGAATAGGACTGTGGATGGACAGAGTAGGATTTGCTATAATAGCTGAAAGCTAGCTACTGGCAGGACATGGTACAGGACAGGGACCGGTGGAAGTTTCTTGTTTCGTAGGTAGGCCAAACCAGCGGAGCAAGTATGAGTGTGCGCTAATATATTCATATTGAAGTAAAAACTTGTTTAGCATCGTTGTGATTTGAAAGTCGATGAAACGAATAAGCGACAGTAAAAAGAGACTGACATATAAATTCATAAGATTTAAGGAAAATGAGATAGGAATCATTATACAGTGTATAAACTTCAAATTAGTGTGTATTTGATCATTTTCTGAATTAAAAAAACATAGATGTGCAAAAAAATTAAATAAGAGATCAATTTTAAAATTATATGAAATTCATCAATTTTAATTTTTATATACATTTATAAGTAATAAATGGCATTTAGTAAAAGGTGATAATAGAACATTATGTATACACTTTCGTGGAATAGATAATAATTAGAAGTTACAAAGATGAAATACAACTACAAACACTTTTAAGAGAACTTATCAATTGCCAAAAGAAATTGTACGAATTTAACCTATATTATAATTTTGCTCAATTTCACAGAATGTTCATTTCAAGCGGTGATCAAAGAGAAACTTTATAAAGCATAGTTTGAATATATTATAATATTTATTATTCATAAAAGAACGGCAAACAAGTTAGCACATTTTTTTAAATAGATTCTTCGGTCTAGGCTGTGTCTAAAAACATATCAAAGAGTTTCGCGCTATGATATTAATAGATTTCAGCAGAATTAAATGCATTGCTGAATTTCTTTTGATTATCCGAAATGACCATCCAAATGCATGCATGCATAATTAGCCATACCAGTATTAGCCGAATTTCGCTTTAAATTAAATTCTAAATGCTCATGGCGTCATTGATTGTATAGAAAATACAATCAAAAATATTTAACAAAGAATAATGTTGTTTGGACTGTTCTTAAAATTGTATAAAATACTTTACAATAAAACTGTGGACTGCATTGTCCATTTTTCTTTGACGAATAGTGGAATTAAAATTTTTGTTTGTTGTGTTAGTCCAGTGTCAGTCACAGTGATATATCAAAGCGCAAATATAATAAAAGCGAAGCATACTAAAGCGTTTTTTAACAAAAGATAAAATATGAATGAGTGTCTTATCTTCGTAATTTTATGTATCTACCATGTAGGGTGGCATATTTTAACTTTAGTGGTATTTTTGTTAGCGTTATCTGAACCTTTAAAATAAAGCGAACAAATACGTTCTTTGATCTTATAAAAAGGTTAGACTTCGCTTAAGAATTCGCTGGAATTATACATACGATAATTAAACTATTAATGTTTCTAGCTATCTATGTAAAGGCAAAGAGTTTAAACTCTAAATTTGCTGAAAAGTCTGGATATTACCTATTGTGTTTTAATTGCAGCAAATATTGACGTCGCGTTAAGTGCTGTACAATTATATATATACATTAACAGAACTAAGAAAATCGAGAACTACGTACAGCTTATAGACGCACCTGATCTTGCCCCAGCGGTTAAAGAAGAGAGCGATAGCTGCCACCCATAGTAGAAGAACGAATGCTACTATTAACGCTTCTTCTGCGCGAACTACTATCGCGCTGCCGTCTGTAATCAGTCAATCTTTTTTTATGCTAAAAACTATGGAACATAAAACAAAAACATTTTCATTAACTGACAAATTGTTTTGTATCAAACAACACAAATTCCCTTCTTTCTATTGCTAAACAGAAAATGGCAGGAGGCACATATGTAGTAAAGCTCCTTCCACTTGACCGTATTCAACGAAGAGCGATCGTTGACGACCAGTCTATACGATTTGATCCCTGGGCGTTGAGATGTGGGTCTCTCAGCATCTTCTACCGCATTTATCATGGAGAGTGTTCGGAGGATTTCGGATTTATACCGGCAGCTGAGTTTCATCATCGTCAAGGCAGATAACGAATTTCCACCCGTATCACCTCGACGTCTGTCATTTCATTTTTAAGGCACTTTCTGCTAACCACCACAACTATGTGGAAGCAGCTGCCCACTGGAGTATTTCCGAACCTATTCGACTGAGGGTCCTTTAAGAAAAGAGCGTACCAATTCCTAAAAGGCGGGCAACACACTCGCGAGCCCTCTGGCATTGAGAGTGTGCATGGGCGGCGGTATCACTTAACATCAGGTGAGCTACTAACAAAGTGGTGGTGCGCGGCGAAAACTGCCTTGTAAAACGCTCAGTTTTGGAACGGCGGACATCGAGGTGATACGGATGGAATTTCTCTTTAAGTATTAATAATTCCATTTTTATTCATGAATAATTTGAACAGAAATCATGTATTGAAATCGCCCGCGGGATAAATTCTGTGAAACAATCATTTACTGTACTCACAGCCGTAATGGACATGAAACTTTACACAACTTATTACTAAGACTTACCCAATTCCGTAATGGATAAGTTGCCAGTGATTTGCGGCGCTGGATATGTTGTGACTGGCGTGGGATGAAGCCGCAAGATTACCTCCGCCGGGGGCCCACCGGTGGCCCCACTCCATTCTGAAACTTGGGATACATTAGTGACATTCAGTATTTATACCGGCAAATGTGAACTTTGTACAACAAATTAATTAGTTAGTTAACAAGTTAATAAGCTAAGGATCTTACTATGTATGTGTATAGCTGTTCGCAGCTGATGGGAGAACGTCCTATAACTGTACACAGGTCCAACGCAAATGTTCTGATTATTATTTATTTATTTACAATTCGCTAACTTAAACATATATATTAGAAACAGGTTAGTTATTAGGCAACGAGCGGCATGGCTAACAAGCGAGCTTCCAGGCAATCCTAGTATGGAGGTATAGAAAAAAAGAAACACAGGGTAAAGTATTGTATAAAAATAAACAAAAAAAACTTTCATGTAATGGTAACACTAGTAAAACTAACTAAAACTCAACTAAAATCTAAAAAAAATTTAATTGATTGGGCTGATGAGTCATAATTAATATATGTAAGTAGCTAATTACGAGGCAGAAGAGAAATGCTTAAAAGGATGATTTTTAAAAAGAAAGGAAAAAAAATCAAAAGGTAAGGAGTTCCAAAACACAGTAAAGGAGGAGTGACAGAATTCAGTTTTATGATTAGGAGTTCCAAGGATATGATTGTCAAGGGAACTCAAATCTAAACTACCCCCAGAACAGAACATAAAATTTTGCTTTAAGTACGGTCAAAAGGAACATTATAGAGAAGTTGTATGTGCATTTTTCGCCGCAAACGAATGGGTATTAATTTCAGTTTACGAAAAGTGAAACATAACGAACATTCATTCAATCCAATATGTTTCTAAATGTCGAGGCAATATGAATAATGATGTTATGATGTCGGCCATATTGGTAATTTAGTTAATTATACTAAACAAAGGACGCATCAATCAAAAATGTATGCTTTAGCTAAAAGCTGTTTTATAACAATACCCAGTTTTACAATACCAAGCGTGGTATTTTCGACTCTGAGGTCGAGGTTCGATACACGCCGTCGACTTCTTTGGGTCTAAGGCAAGCCGGTTTCTTCACGACGTTCTTCACCGTACGAGCGAGTCTTAAATGCGCACATAAAAAAAGTCCATTGCTACACAGTCGGGGATCGAACCTACGACCTCATGGATGAAAATTGCATGCAGCCACAAGGTTAATGGTGCTTTACTATTATGAGGAAACTATCTATCCAAAAATCAACGAAACACGTCAACTGTACGAGGCCTTCCTGTCTATAAAATATCATAGATACGGATGCTATCGGAGAATATAATTATTATTGTGTTATGCTATGTTTTTATTACTAATATAAATAAATAAAATTGTCCTAATGACAGTATAAATAAATAAAAAATCTGCGTTTACTGCATAAGACGTTATGCGACAGAATTGCCATCTAAAGTTCTAATATGTAACTACTAAACGAATCCATCAACCAATAGCGTGTATTTTTTCTCGATCTCAATCTTTCTCGCTATATCTCCTCCCACCTCTCGCTGCATGGCACTGTGCATGATGCGACGTTCGCTCTCACTCTCTCTCAGTATTTTTCACTTGCTTGCTCCCTACTCTCGCTCCATGGCTATTTGCTTCATGCTACGTTCGCCCTCTCTCACTCTCTCTCAATCGGTCTCAATCTCTCTCTCCCTTTTCTTCGACAAAAACACTGCACATCTTCGTGACAGTAATTTGCGTTTCATCCGTAAAAAAATTACCCTCATGCGCCTAAAGAATTTGAACTACAAAAATTTATCTTTAAATATTTTACATTAAATAATAGTAAGCCATTTACCTACTATTCAAAATTAAGGCGCTTTATCGGTTTTCTAGTTACTGTCCATTATCTAAAGAGCAAAGTTTTAGCGATCCCGGTATATACGAAGTAATAAAATGTAAATGAAGGGATTGCCAATATAATCAATCACAAAGTTTTAAACTTTGTCTCTCAATATCGACAGTTGACAAACATGCATCAATCTTCTAGATATTCGGAATTTACATGACGCCTATGTGATAATTTCAAATTCCAGCTGTGAAACAATTGATCGGATCATCAACTTTTTCTTGTGGTGAATAAAAACATCGTAAGAAAATTCCTGCCGAAAGCCGACGGCGTCTGTTCTGTAAAGAAAAGTAATAGTAACATACAAATATCTGTGGTCTAATATGTATATATATGTACATAAATTTACGAGCCTTGCGGTATACCATTACTTATTTGCACATTTGTCTCTGAAAATGTTTTAAAGCTGTGGACCAGAACTTTTAGTCATTGGCTCGGCTGAATGTGACCTTTCCTTTGAAGTCATTATTAGTATAAGCAATCAGAAAATGGACCGAAATTACATTATAATGTAATTACTGATTTATGATTCTCAGAACACCTCTTTACTTATTCTGTATTCAACTTTTCACTAAAATATGCCTTAAGTAACCGTTTACATTTCAATGTGTTTCAGTACAGCTGAAATATATATCGATTTGCTGTTACACTCTTGTTCATATTTATACAAATCTAAAACTTTAGATTTCCGAGACTTAGAGGGTGGGAAAAAGGAAGATAATATGTTAGGAATTTAATGAATTTAATTGTCATTAAAATATTAAAATTAATACAAGTTATAAATAAAAAAAATTAAATTTATTTCTACGGTAATAAAAACACGTGAAATTTTAATTTACAATTCGTCATTTGAGATTTCAATTAATTATTTTGCATAAAATATAAAATACTAATATTTCATAAATTCTCTTTACGAAATTTTTATTTTAAAAATAGAATTTCTAAAAGGTAATTCGCCCTTCGCACTCTCTCTCAATCGGTCTCAATCGCTCTCTCCATTTTCTTCAACAAAAACGCTGCACATCTTCGTGACGTTTTCGTAAAAATTTACCCACAGACGCCTAAAGAAATCAAATTACCTTTGTCAATATTAAAACCTTCCTTACCTGCTGATATCCGAGACGAAAGGGGTTGTGGACGGCGCGTCGTGTCTGTGACGTCTCTTGAAGTATCTAAAAAATTATAACTAAGATGAGAATCTACTAAATGATATTGTTTTATATTATACACTATGTTATATAAGGAGAAAGAAAGCCATGGATAGACACTTTTAGAAAACGTTGTAGGAGGCCTTTACCCATGAAGGGGTTGCGATAAATGGTACTGAAGGAAGAAAATGTTAGGATAACAGTAAAAAATGTATAGAACAAATCTAAGTTGTATATTCTACTTTTGTAATGATTGGAAATTCAACCGGCTTTTATTACTATATTATTATGTTATTTAATTGAAGTGATAAGTGTGTGTTAAGAAATATTCGGTTATTGATATCCATTAGGAATTGAATAAAACTATAAATTCAAATATTTATTTCACTATGGTAAGGAGTGCTACTAAGTGATTACTTATCTGAGCGAACAATTTTTTTGCAGCTTGCCTAATACTGTAGCGCTATCGCTCAACCATTTTTATGTTGCGACCCACGAAAAAGCCAAAAAGTTAAGTAGAACAGTCTTGCGACCCCGTCACTGTAAAATTATAATATGTACATAGCGCGCTATTTTTAACGTATCTTTTTAACCTTGTATGTTTGTATTTATTAATTTTCAACAGACTGCGACCCCCTTTTAAAACAAACTCGACACCCCGCTTGAGTAAGGATGCTGTAATGAGTCGAATATCGTCTCCTGCCCTTTTGCCTCTTGTTACATTAAAAAAAAAAATCTTGGCTTGAGTGTGCGACCTTCAACTCTCTGGTGGTGCATTCAAATCCCAATAGTGCACCAATTGGGACTGGGCTTCAAGAAAAGAGCGTGGCTATTCTTAAAATACCGGCAACGCACTTGCGAGCCTTCTGGCTATGTCCATGAGGTATCATTTAACATGAAGTGAGCCTCATGCCCGTTCTATCTATGTGCTTAATTAACTTATACGGTGAAGGTTGGCCTTCGTAAGGAAACCGGCGTGCCTAAGACCCAAATCAATGCCATGTGTCAGGCACAGAAGGCTGACCTACATCTATAAAATAAAATTATCAATGAAACTGATGAAGTCTGAGGCAAAACTCATATAGGATTATTTTTATTATTATTTAAATTTAGGTTTTAGTCAAAGCTAAACTTACTGACCTTGAGTTTAACTAGAGATAAAGTCATAGTGCAAAATAGGCCTAACAGATACGCATCCATTATGGTGATTTTCGGAGAAACTTATTAAAATAATTATTTTGACCTGGTAAGACCAGCCTTAAAAATATTATATTTTCATGCGCTATATGATAACACTTTGTATTTAATGTTTTAGTATAATTATCTATAAAGACATTTTGAATTCCATATAAAAACCACAGATCAGAGGAGAAATATATTTCACAAGACACAATCGCGTCTTTTGTTGTCTCAAGAATTTGACACTCAAATATATTTTTCCACCCATTGTCTTCATACGAAATACAAAGTTTTCGCTACATTTCCTTAGATTATCCATCGTTTTTCCTTTCTATACAGCGTTATCAAGTTACCAAGTCTAATATAATTGGGGTCTTTGACACCGTAGTTTTTCTTTCGGACCGCCTAATTGTATATAGATGAGTTAATATATTAAACTTAATGTTGTTTAAACAGCAAGGGAAAACGTGAGGAAACCGACATGACTTAGACCCAAATAATACAGCCTGTCTGATAGGAAAACTCCAGCCGAATATTGCAAATATTAACTTCGCGGTAATTCCCCTAATCCCCTAATAAAAGACCCCAATTATATTATTAAATTACTAGCTAACCCGGCAAACGTTGTTTTGCCATGTATATTATTTCTAGGAAACATTTTTTTAGTTCAATAAAAATTACTATATTAAAAAATAGGGGTATAATCCTAGAGGGGTGAAAATTAAGGGTTTGAAATATAGATAGTAGCCGATTCTCAGATTTACTGAATATGCATAAAAAAATCATAATCGGTCTTATTAATAATAAATAATTTCATAATTTCGGAATCGGTCGAGCCGTTTCGTAGGAGTATGGGAACGGACATTGTGACACGAGAATTTTATATATTTAGAGATTACTTTTATGTGGTAGTCTGGCTGACTAGGATTCTTGTAAAGCAAGGGAATCGTCTATTTTTTGTATTAAAGTTTACCACATCATTCATAACACTATATCTATAGTATATGTTACAAGCAGAAGTTAGCACTTTTTGTTAAGCAGAAACAAAATTACCAGAAAAACAGCGGATTAGGTATGAGATAGGTACTCATCAATGCTTTCTTTAAAAATAATCAGCCCACTACCGAATATCCAGCTCCGGATAAGTACTGTTTAATCCGTTATAATCGAGAAGAATTTGAAAGATGCCTGAATTCCTAGGTTGGGTTTTGCAGACGGAATTTGGAAAGTTTTGATCGAATTATCTGATTAACTCTTATATACAGATAAATAAGTTTTTTTAAAGGATAGAAACCTACGAGGGGCCCATAAAGGGCAGTCATCGCAGCCCATGGGCACCCATTTTAGTGCGTGCACTGTCTGAAACAAATGAAGGTCGTATCTCCCAGGAAAGGTTCCCACCGGGAAACGATTCCACAGTTCGCTAGTTCGCTAGTTCTGTAGTTCTGTTATTTAAAAGACACAAAAGTGGATTTCAACCAGGAACAATTTTTGTTTACCTGGAACCGAGTCTAGGACCTCCGCGGTGTGCATATTGAGCCACAAAGGCGTTTAATATAATATCATTATTATTAAGTTTGAAATAGTTCAATGGAATTTATTTTCATATGTAGGTACTACTAAGGTTTCATACTAACGATTCAGTGAAAATTTTCAAAATGATTACAGCGAATTATAATGTAAACACAATTCAATTTATCCCTTTGCTGTGTAATCGAATTTAGCATTACGAAAATTTGATTTGATTTTGAGAGGCTGTTAAGGAAATTGAACGATCTATTAGATTATATATTATCTCCTGATTACAAAATGTATGACATATATTTATTATTAAAAGTAATTCATGCCGTCTTAAACATTATTCTCAGATTCAGAGGTAACGCTTTGTCCCGTATGTCATAATTATATTAAAATTCATATACAGAAGTTGTACTGAGTGCTCAATCTTACTCTAAGTTTGACGGTTTTTCCTTCGACACAACATGTTTTGACTTGACTCTGAGCTTATAACAACTCTCATCCACACTCTCAAATACAAAGTGTATTATACGCACACCGACCCTTTCATATACTCATACTTAAGGTCTTAGAGGACTTTTGATTGATTAGATGTACCACTAAGGCTCCTATTACTTAAAAAAAACGTGTATGTACCTATGTACACGCGTTAGAAGTTATACTTCTTTGACCTAACAAGATGAAATCTTTTTAAAACTTTTATCTTTCGCCTTACTCTACGTTTGTAGAAAAAACAACACTAGCAATAGAAAAAAGGTATATATAATACATTCAAAGTTTTATGATAACGCATTATCTAGTTAAATAAGGTTTTTTAATTATCACAAAAAAAAAATTCAAGGTGTCGGTTTTTTGTGACGGTGTACGGGTGTCGGTTTTTTGTGACGGTGTACGGGTGTCGGTTTTTTGTGACGGTGTACGGGTGTCGGTTTTTTGTTACAGGTGTGCTCGCGCATCGTAAAAATTTACTCTCATCATTTTTCCCTAACGCGCCAAAAGAAGTATTGCTTCAAAAATGGTTTTAAACATTCACCATGTATCACGGAATAATTGTAATCTATAATATAATATAATCTTGTTACACAGGGGGTCCCCTGTGTGGACACTAGCGTTAGAACAATTTGGTCACAACAATATTTCTGTCATGAATAAAGTTTATGACATACCTATTATTATATTTTATTTAGAACAAAGTTTATTATTATTGATTAAAAATAAAACATTTTATTAAGTTGAACCTCTGCAATGCACCCCCTTTCTATTGGAGCATAGTCGAGATTTAAACTAACAACCTCAAAGTTCAGCCCTACGCTGGGCCATCACGTTTTTATGTATATCTTATTAAGACTGATAAATTTACTAGGCATTATTACTTAAGAAAAATGTAAGTAAATATTGAATGAGAAGCATCCAGTCCATTATAAGTTTAAAAGTTTATAACGAAAAAGCCTTAGAGCAAAGTTTTCCATCATATTACGAGAAAATTAATTTTGTTACCGTTGACAATCGAGTAAAATAATGGAGCAAAAACCAGTTTTCTTTATAATTTAACACATTTAAATAGATTTAATTTATAAATATTTTGTGAAGAATTAAAAGCTTACCTTTATAGAAAATAAATGTTTTCTATGTGGGAGGTGAGGTATTTTTGGTTAGTTTATTAAATTGAATTAAAAATAGTTGTTGCTATATATTTTAAAGTATTTTATTAATTGTTATCCTAGAATTAAGGTATTATTCATTATATAATTATATTTTACAGTTATATCCGAAAACACTCAAATACTGTATTAATTTTTTTTTTATAGAACAGAGGACAAACGGGCAGAACGCTGTCGAGTGCGTGGCCGGCCTTTTTAGAATTGGTACGCTGATTTCTTGAAGAACCCTAAGTCGAATAGGTTCGGAAATACTGAAATGGGCAGCTGGTTCCACATAGCGGTGGTGCGCGGCAAAAACTGCCTTGAAAAATGCTCAGTTGTGGAACGGCGGACTTCGAGGTGATACGGGTGGAATTTCGTATTCTGCCTCGACGTCCGATGATGAAACTCAGCTGCAGGTATTAATCCGAACCTCTGAACACTATCCATGGTAAATGCGGTAGAAGATGCAGATGACAAAAATGACGCAACGCCAAATTTTCTTAACCTTCATAATAAATCTTACATTTAATTAAATTAATACTTACATAATTTCACAAAATTTGTGAGAAAGTACAAATTCACAATAGTCCAATTTTACGTTGACATATTACAAAATAAAATAAATAAACAATTCATCGAATATTACTGGGAAGTATGAAATTAAATATGAAAATTTATTGATTTGAACTCGTGATGGATTTTATTTTGGAGGTCAAGGTTGTTAAAAATTAATGGTTTATTTAAAATTGTAAACGATTTAACCTTTGCCTTTCTAGCGATTTCATTTCAACAGCTTAAATTAGGACAATTTTTTCGGCTACATCACTTACCCAAAATCAAATTTTAAAATGTTAAATACTTTGCTTTTATCTCTTATTCTCTCTTACGGTGCGTACAGACTATATAACATAACATGTTATATAACATTGCTATACAACATATTTCAGATAATGTGGACACTGAATGTTATAAAACATGTTATAATAACATGTTATTGATATGTACCACAATGTTATATTGTTATGTTATTGATATGAACCCAGCATCTAGGTTTTTTTGTTTTTCTTTTGTTATTTAAAATTACAACAGTCGCTGCCGCAGCCAGCAAAACGTCCTCTCGTGTCGACATTGTGGATAGCACTGGAGAATAGGGATGTGAAAAAATAATCGATTATTAAAAAAATCTATTAAAATCGATTTTTTTACGCGATTTTTATATTTAAAATAATCGATTATTTTTATAATTGAAAATAAATCATAGTCGATTTTTCCACTGCCACCTCCCGACATTATGTTTGGTCTTTTATAACCCGGACCTCGAACTATTACGAATATTTGATATACATCGATGTTTAGAATGCGATACTTTGAATACGATTCTTTGAAGATGTATTGATATACTCGATGCATTGATGTTTTTTTTTGTAAAACATCGAAAGGATGATAAAACTAGTTAATTTTAGGTACAAAGACTCAAGTTTGAATGGAACACTATAATTTAAAAGTAAAATAAATTTATTCAGCAGCACAAGAAAACATACAATTAAAAAGACATCAAAAATACTGCAATTTGCTACTGAAAAGGCATAACTAAGCATTTATCAAATTTCACCTAAAATCTATCAAAACGAGATTAAGTTAATTTCGATTTTGATTATTCTTAAACGTTAATTTGTGTTTATAATTTCTATTGTTTATTTTTCAGTAAAAGAAACCATGAAAATAAGATATTTAGGGTGATTATTTTGAAATTAATTCAAAAATTAGGAAAAAATCGATTATTTATTATTTATTTACAGCCTTATATCAGAAATACTAAATATATACATTATAACTGTTATTTTTCTTAATCTACGATAACTGATTCTGTGTGCCTACGGGCAAAGGCCTCCCCCATTGTCCTCCATTTTTCCTTATTGTATACCAATCTCGTCCAGGTCTTAGTCTTTCCTGCCATTTCCATGATTTCATCGGCCCACCTTTTAAATTGCCTACCTCTGTTTCTTTTATGGCCTCTTGGTTGCCATATTTATAAATCGATTAATAAAAAATCTATTTTTTATGCAGAATGTCACATCCCTACTGGAGAACGACAAACGACAACGGTTATATAACATTGTTATATTGCATTGTTATTCTAATGTGTACAGTATTGTTTTATGTTATAATGTTGAATAACAAGGTTACATACTGTGGACGTGTTATAAAACACAAGTTATATAACATGTTTAATAGTCTGTACGCACCCTTAGAAACAACACAGCGTCGTGTTAGAATAAGTCAATGCCAGTATGTGTAAATTGTGAAAAGAGAATTCCTTTATACAGCCGGCATTCAAACCCACGCTCTCAACATCAAAAGCCAAACAACTGTTATAATAATAAAATATGGAATAATAAAACACTTTTATTAATTTTATTTTACGATCATATAAGTTGTTCATAGTTTAATACGCCAAAGAAATTGCATGCCTAAGTTCAAGGTTTATTACAAATCAATGATATTTGCAAATATTAGGGTGGCTTTGTAATAAAATTGTTTGTTCCGAGTTGAATCACTTTCTTGTGCCGTTTTTATTGTATTTTTATCACTTTGCTATATCATAGTTTGTGAGACGAATTGAAAGAGGTTCGCGGGTGTTCAAATATCGGCCTTCTTTGCCAGCCACGTCTTCGATACCAACTATATTATAATGTCTGTACCAATGTCTGTCTGTGGATGTCTGTGTATAATTTAGCCTTCGAATTATTTTTAATTCTCTTAAGAAAGAGTCTACACACAAATATACAGTATTTACAATATTCTTAACCTAAATACTAATAATAATAATTAATGATTGAAAATTTAAACAAATTTAAAAAGTTTGGTCTCTGTGGCAGTGTACCATTAAAACTGGGAGTATTTCCTCGCTGTATTACGATACTTATTCGTTGAGCGAGGAAAGCACCAGCCTTGTGGTCACCGGTACTATTTACCAGGCGCCAACTTAACTTCTTCACAAGCATACAAACATACTAAAGAAACTATAGAAAACACAATTTTTAAAGCCCTTCAGAGTTGAGGTCTGGATTGAGACAAATCTCGCCTGGCCACAATTAATTTGTCCGTTTCTCAGACTTTGCACTACTAATATTTTCTCATTTTTATTCAGGTTGTTTATTGCCACGCATACATTTCTTTACTTTGTAAATAAAAAAAATATAAATACCAATTAGTACTTCACCAGCAATCAAACCCAAAACCTCCAGGCTATATGCGTAAGCCTTTGGGCGTGGTTCATTCATTTAAAACCCAGTAATTTAACAGTATTTGCGTAATTGCCCTTCTTCATTTTAATTTCAAAGCCAGAGGGGAATTTCAGTATTATTACGAATTGGAATCAAAAAACAAAACAAAACAAAACAAAAATTTCTTTATTAAGTAAATAGTCTTAAATCTATATTTTTGTACATCCCTTTTAGGTTCAAGAACCTGTGTTAGGGATGAACGCTCTTTCCTATATGTTAATACTTAATCTACTTAATAAAGCAAAACAGTAAAGGTACTTAAATGGTTAATTAATTATATTACATACTTGAAAAACCAAATTACTGGCGATTGTTGATATTAAATCGTAATAACTAAACAAGTGAGGTAGATTGAAATCAATCACACCATCGTCTTTCTTTTAATTGTGTGAGTGAGACATGAGTGTAACTGTAGTGCAAACTCAGACGAGTGTAGCCCGTATGTCGTGACCAGTGCAGGTTAGTACAGCGTAGCATGTCTCTTATCAGCAGGATGATGCGACCACATAAAGTATGGAATACTTTAAATAATTATAATATAATATAATATTATAATATTTTATGCGGGAAGTAACCTAACTGAATCGAATGGCTACGATATTATAATACTACATAAGATCGAATTAATATTGAACAATATACCTAATAAAATAAGGTATGAACAATATACACAATAATATGTAATAACGAATAATTAGCACACGCTTTTTTTTTTTTTTTTTTTTTAAATCATCTTGTAATTTGGATTGATTTTTGATATATATCTATTTATTCAACTTCTACAAATAGATCTTCAGTTTGTTGATAATTTAATGTTTTTAGCCACGTAGTTACTGTTTTTTTACACTCTTTAAACGTCATAGGGTATATATTTAGGGTTTTGTTTATTTTGTTGTACATTCTTGTAGATTGGGTCGCAAATTGTTTCGAGGCAAAAGTTGTACACACAGTTTGAGATTTTATTATATATGAGCGATTTCTTTTGCTTAATATAGATATGTCAAACGGGGTATTTTTGTGGACTTTAAGTATGCATTGAAGTATGTATAGTTGCCTAACTGTTAGGAGATCTGAATCTTTATAGAGTTTTTCTGTGGAATATAGTTTACTCTTGCAAAGCATTATTTTCAAGATACTTCTCTGCGCACGTTCAATGCTCACAAATTTTGATTTAAATGTGCCGCCCCATATACTTATGCAATATAGAAGAACAGACTGTACTAAGGTTTTGTAGATATACATAATAAGCTGTAAATCACAAATGTTACGAAGGCGTTTAAAAATCCAGATCAGCTTCCTAGCACGTTTAGCTACTACATCGATTTGAGGGTACCAGTTTAAATTTCTATCTATAATAACTCCTAGATATTTTGTGGTTTTAACTCTCTCGATCTCGGGACAAGTACAATCTTGAGGTACATCGCATACATGAGCCTTTATTTTTAAATCAATATTTGGTTGCAACGAATTTCGTATAGAAAACGGGACATAATTTGTTTTACTTAAATTGAGTGACAGCAAGTTAATTTTTAGCCATTCGATAACAGTGTTCAATCCCGATTCAGCGCAACTGAAAGTTTCAGCCCAGTTTTTTCCGTAAAAGAGCAAGGCAGTGTCGTCGGCATAGCAAAATACTTGTCCATTGAAAAGATGGAGATTTGTAAGGTCGTTTATGTAAACTAAAAATAATGTTGGGCCGAGGACACTGCCCTGTGGAATGCCAAAATTTGTAGTGAACTCGTCAGAGCTGAGGACATCATCACAAATTCTAACTCGTTGGGTACGGTTTTGAAGATAGTCGGTAAGAAGTTTTAGGAATGAACCTCGGATACCTATTATTTCCAACTTTCGTAACAAGATAGGTACAGAAACAGTATCAAAGGCCTTTTTAAGATCCAAGAAGATACATAATGCCTTTTGTTTACTGTCGATCGTTTTTGTAATTTTACCAGTTAGATCTCGAATAGCGTCCTCAGCACTAATACCCGCACGAAAACCATACTGTGATTCGGACAATATGCCATAGTTGTTAAGATAGTTAAGTAAACGGTTATTTATAAGTTTTTCAAGGATTTTGGAAATTACTGGAAGGACTGAAATGGGTCGATAGTTATTTATATCTTCTTTATTACCACCTTTATGCACCGGGTGTATTATTGAGCATTTCAGTGTTTGAGGGAATAGACCACATGATAGTGATAGAATACAAATTTTAGTAATTACGGGAATAATAATATTTTTTGCCATTTTTATAAATCTTGTAGGGATGTTATCATAACCTGATGCTGAATTGGATTTAAGATTATTTATAATAACTTCTATCTCTACTGAGTCCGGTTCTATAACTCCGATTGTGTTGAACTGGATAGGGAGCTTGTTAAGATAATTCCTTAGAGATTGAGGATCACTTGAGATACCCTGTGCCAAGGATTTGCCTACGTTGTTGAAATAATTATTTATATAGTTCGCAGATTCAATGCCTGTAGACTTTAAATTAGTAAGTTCAATATTTTTCTGTTTGTGTTTATTTAGGTTTGCAATATTTTTGATACATTTCCATAATGATTTATTACTATTCTTTGAATTATTCAGTAACTGCCTTTCATATTCATTTTTTAACTTTTTTATTAAATTATTACAGTAATTACGATACCGTCGGTATGTAATCTTCAGTACGTCATTATGTTCATCGAGTTTCAGTTTTTTTTGTAGATTATTTCTATGTTTTATACATCTAAGAATACCAGGTGTTATCCAGGGTTTTATTAGTCTTTTGCTACTAGGAATTTTTATAATGATTGTATTTGTTTTTATGGAATTAGTTATTAATGTTATAAGTCGGTTTGTTAGAATATTAGGATCATCAGTGTTTAGGATAGTTGGATCATAGTTTGATTCAAGGGTTTTTAGTGCTTTATCGTAATTAGTCATTAATTTAGTTTTAGGTGCTGAATGATGGTTTTTTAAATAATAAACATAAATAACTGTCATTTTATGATCTGTGATTGTAGTATCTAGCACTGCTATTGATGCAGAATAGTGACTAGAATCCAAGTTAGTCATAATGTGATCTAGACAGCTATTTATCCTCGTGTCGAAGTTATGGCCGGGTAGGAGACTATGAGTTGCTAACATGTCAAGGTATGTACCTGAAAATTTGTCATTATTACCGTCGATTGTATTTATGTTGATATCCCCAGTAAGTATCACATTTGTTTTTAAATGAGGTAACATGAGGTATTTATCCAATGAATCAATAAATTTTTCGATGTTTTTATCCCCTGATGGGCGATAGATACAAATCAATGTTTGTCTTTCAGCACATGTCGGGAAAGTTATTTCAAGACATGATGCTCCTAGTAGATGTATTTCTTTAACTCTGTGCTCGATTGATTCTCTCACGAAGACTACAACACCATCATTTTGGTTAACCTTTCTCGTGCTATTGTATGTCACATAATTATGTTTTTGAGGGAGTGGTTTGTCAGGGTTTATTCTACATTCAGTTAGAACTATTGCGTCGATATTTATGTTAAATGTTGATATATTTATGTCCAAGTCGTCAATATTTGATGTTTTATGGATGCTTCTTATATTTTGAGTAACCACTGAGAGAAAGGGAACAATTTGAAGTGCACTATGATTAAATGTATCGATAGTGCACTGTTGGGCAGTGATGTTTGAGACGGTGTCCAATTCTTGCAAAATATTAGTATCATCCTTGTCCATTTCCGTTTATGAAGAGACAGATGACACACGTTACTAGTTGAATATTTTGTATTTGTGTATGTATATATAAGTATAGGCATGTGTTAATATTATAGTATTTTAAAAGTACTCGAAAAACAGTAAAAACTGAGATAATTATCTTAAAACTACTTACTATATATGTTATCCTGGTAATAAAATGTAAAATAAATGTTTCGTTTTTGGTGACTTTTAGCAATTGCAAACTAACCACAAATTTTGGAAAAGAGTAAACTACTTCTAGTCACATCTCTGCTTTCAGCGAGATGAGTTGATTTTCATCCTTAATCTCAATGTGGGATGAGTCGGGAGTCTTGCGAAGAAACACCTTTCCGTTGCTGGTCCAGCAGAACTTGTAATTACGGCTCTTTGCCAGATCTCTGGCCAGGAAGAAGAGTCTACGTCCTTTACTGGTAAGTGCTTCAGAGACGTAGATTGGTGTCGGTGGGCTTTTAAAACCCAAGGCGGCGGAGTTTAGTCGTTGTGCAGGGTGTTGTTTATTGTAGGCCTTACAGCCATTGATCACATCGTTTTTTGTTATCACCGATGTAAATTCGGCAATAATGGTACCCTTCCCAGCTCTACCATTTAGACGGAACACATCTCTGATTGCGGCTTTATCGACTTTCACCTGAAGAGCTTTCACTGTGTTTTGAACAATTGGAATATTCTTAATGAAATGAATAAACACTATTTGCAATGTAAAAGGGAAATGCTCGCATAAAGCTTTGGCTGTTTCGCATTCAATGTGAGAATACTAATCTGTATAATACGAAAAGAGTATGTGGAGAAAAATAATTTATGGTTTTGTATGCATAGTTTACGTCTCTTCGTATTCTACAAAGTGTACTATGGAGAGTGTTCTGAATAGTTAATCCCTCCTGCCTCGTTTCAATACCATACGAGCCGTATTAAGCCAAAATTTATTCAGCACCTTGATGGCTGTAAGTCTTCCACTGTCCGCTTTACAAGTGACTTGTGTGCGAACTAGCGAACTGTGGAATCGACTCCCGGTCGGGGTCTTCCCTGGGAGATACGATCTCCAATTGTTTAAAGAAAGAGAGAAGAGAAAAACGGGTGTCTGTGATGGCTGGCCTTTTTGGGCATCTCGTAGGCTAGTTAGGGGCAAATAAGGGAGTAAAAATATAAATAATGAAGCCAGGAATAACGCGGTCTATAAAACTGAAATATACTAAAAACAACAGAAAATAATTTAATTTAAACACTGTATAACTAAAACACGATAAAAATAGTTTTATTTAAACATAAAAATCTTTTTTTTTAACAAAAACATGATTGAACACATAAATACACAAAATTTCGCAAATAAACGCATGTTTTTTCCATTTGAGTTTTATGGTACAAGTACAATTTTAGTAGAAAGCCCTTAATCCTTCCACCATCTAAAATATTAAGAGATGCGGATGTCTATAAATCCTACTGTCTGAAGTGACCCAGTTTCAACATTTTTGTGTTTCTTGTTTACTTTTTGTCGGTAAAATATTTTGAATGCAGTATTATACCCAAAAACTAACTTATAAATATACACACATTCCAACTTATATTGTGACTTAGACGAATCATCGTAAAAGTGTTTATTTTATGACTATATCACACTACATCTATAATAATAATTAAGCCTCATATATTCCTTGAAACATTCATCCATCTATACAAATTATACACACATTTAAAATTTTATTTTTTCCAAGGACCTCTTATGGAGCCTGCTCCAATTGTTTCCATGTCTCTCTATCTCGAGCACTTTCAATCAAAAAAAAAAAAAAAAGTAGTGGGTTTTATGTGTAAAATGAAAAGCAAACCGACTAGAAAATATAATATACAAATGTTTTCATGTTAAAATTCTTACGTTTTAATAAAATTAATTTATTTTAAAAACTCGTTGCACATTCAAGTTGGTTTTCACACTTTTCTACATTTTTAAGTGGTCTCTCAGCTGGAACTAAAAAGATATGTCGCATTTAAAACATTGCAAAGATTCATAATTTTAAATGTATCTTATATTTTTATAAACGTTGTCTCCGGACGTTTAAGAAAGGGAGTGGAGGGCGAATGAATCATAATTATCCTAATCATAAAATTGTATAAACCAAAATTTAAATTAATTAAGATATAACTGTATATTACCGATTAACGCATCTTAACTTAACCCATCAAGAAGTGTTTAACATATTTATCTATAAATAAAATACAGAATTTATCGATAAAACAAATGTCATATTATATGTACAGAGTGGTCAAAAAGTCGTGGATCAAACGCAACTAGGGGATAGATGAGGTCATCTGCTGCAAAAAATTGTTCTACGGGAGGTCCCTAAGCTCAACCCCTGCAGAGTTATAATTTATTTTGCGTTTTTATAAATTTTCTAATATATATACTTTTTTTACTAATCCTTATTAAAATTCGAAAAAATCTACATCATGTATCTTTTTCATAATATCCACGAGATTGATACTGATGAGTCCTTGGGTTAGACATACTATTTATAGTAGTTGTTTATTGAGTGTATTGAAGATTATATAAGTTATACGATATCAATTTTTTTCAAATCATAACTTATTTGTTTACTTCGGACAGCATACGAACGTTTCAAGATAATCATGTTCTTTGTGATTAACACATTTAGGATACCATTGGTGCTATGCCTACTACGATGCATCAAGGATGATTTTCCGAATGATGGCGTTATAAACCTCGGGTCTCTTCAAACATACCTGACGCACTGCAGAACCTAGACAAGCCCAATAGCAACCTAAGCGTGTTGTTATACTGAATTCTAGAGAAAGTCTGACTTAAATATTATATGAGAAGCTCACGAAACCATTATATCGGTAAGAAAAGTTTATACATCGTTTATAGGTAATGAGCTGTTTAGTTTCACCTCACAGTTTTTTTTAAGAGCAGCATCATGCAATCAGTTATAACTATGTGCAGATGAGTTGTAGGATAATTTGCAGGCGGAGATATTCCTCCTTAGAAATATCTACCATAATTATATTAGCTCAGTCAATGCTGCTGAGCTACAGGGTTCTTCGTCTTTTGAGACGGTTCATATACTCCGGTAGGGTGAGTTGAACAGCTAGGTGGTTAGGATGACTTTCCAGCCTAGTCTTGTACTTCTGAGCGTAAACTTTTAGAACTAAGACCTTACTTCATAGGATCATTTCTATATTGCTCTTCACGCAACTTCTTACAATGTAAATAGTTAGGTATTATTTAAGGAAAAGAGATAATAACTTGATAATGCTTCGGTCAGACTCCCACACAATACGTTAAAATCACAGAAATCGCCCACTCGATCATTCGTCCATTATCAACCGCGTCCTGACTTTATACGGCGCTGAGCCTTTGTCCACAATAGTAATCTTTTGAAACCATAACCTGTAAGTAAAAGCATTGTAGTTACTCAATCAAGCCCATAAGGTATTTAGGGCAATATAGTCTCCCTGATACTGGCTTAATAAAAAAATCAAACAAAAACCCTTCGTGACCCCGTAATTTATAAATCGACAATCTCAGAGTAGTGCTCTCAAATAGTGTTAATTTTGCTAATTTATAACGCCTATAGACCTAAACTAAATTCATCAATTATACTATAAAAATATTTAAGGACTATGAAAAAAGGTCTATGATTCTTTTGATTATATTGGTAAATATTTATAAAACTAGATTTAGAACGTATTTATTAATTTCCATATTTAATAAAAAAACTTAGATTTTTTCTTTATTTCCATAACTAGAAATAATTTAAAAAAAATACTTAAAAATTCAAAAGTTACTGAATTTTTACCCTTACACAATTGTTTGAATTTCTGACTTTGCTTAAAACTGCTTTGTTGTCAAATAAATCACTTTTTCGACGTTCATAACCCATGACAAGATATTATGTAAATTAGATGGCTTTTATAAAGAACGACAACCTTCTTGAACATTCCTAACGACTTAAGAAATGATGTGAACTGGATGTTGTATGCTGGACTATTTGCTATAATGTCCTTTGGTTTATTTTTATAAACTGACGACAGTACAGACAAGTTTTTTATTTTTAAACACAATGTGTAATAACGTATTGTTATCGTTTAAGATTGTTAGTGAGTGTATAAAGTTTTCAATCGTGTGTGTATATTCCTACGTATACAAATATATTCATTCTCGCGCGACCTAAAAAAAAAAAAAAAAATCCTAAAATATGTTATTATTTCCAAGCCTTGTTTCATTCAACATGTAGTAGTGTAGTTTAAATGAATTGATTGATATTGTTTCGATGGTAAAACCTTTGAAGGCTGCAACTGATTTTTTGTATGTCTAGTAGAATAAATATAATTAAAAATATCTATCTTGACACACATATTCTTCTTTCAGAAGTGCTATCAACCGTACTAAAGACGTTTATGCATATTCCAAAGTTCTAAATTTTAATAGAATTAATCAAATTATATATAGAACGAACTAAAATATTAAACACTGAAAAAGAAAACGTAAAGCCTTACAATTCGTATATAATAACATCCAATTGAATAAAGTACAAGTTATTCATAAAAAAACACTAAATTATACACCTTATAAAAAATGTCTTCCAAAGCTTTTGGTAATACATTAAACGCCTACGTGAGGCGCGGAGTCTACGTGTAGGCGTGGTTGTACGAGTATAATATAAAACAGTTGAAATTCTAAGCTTTTTCTAAACTTTTACACTAAACCCATTCAGATACGTACTATAAGTCTCAAATAGTTATAAACGTGTATTACATATCTATTTATTTATTAAAGTACACCATCAAATATAATGCATTTCAAATATAAGTTACAATCTATTTATTATAAAACACGTGACAATTACGGTAAACATAAATTTTAGAAAAAAATCATGCACATCCAAATGAATAGTAAGCGTAATAGGTAATGTAACAAAGAAGAAATCATTCGATGTGTCTTATCCGATATCCACAAATAACTATAAATTAACTATATAATAACTATAAATAATAATGAATAATGTCACTGGCGACCAAAGTATAAGGCAACCAATGTGTAATTGAAAGTATTATTTAAATAAAATTATGTTTGATATCCACGTCTGGCCTTCACACATTATTATGGAAAGTCTTCGCGCTGGAGATTTAATAAACTATTACTTTGTTAACAGTGTATATAATATTAAAGTACTGGACAACAATCATGTAGAATTTATTCTAAATCTACTTCATTAGTTAAGGACTTGAAGAAAAATAATAATCATTCAACATTAAAATCGTGCAAACAGTAAACGTATGTATAATATCGAAAATGTGAATGCGATCTTTTTATATATTATATGTATAGGCTAAGTAAAGTGATAGCCCATAGACACTCACATTGCCAGAAGGCTCGCAAGAACGTTGCTAGCCTTTTAAGAATTGGTTGCTCTTTTCTTATATTAACGTTATTTAGTGTAAAATTATCTTATATATTTTTTAAACTAATTTACGAGATCTAAAATGAATTCAAAAAAGATTCTGTGTGGAGATGTGGTGACGTTAGTTATTCCGACTATGTATTTGCGTGTTGTTTCCACGAAAATGTAAGTGTCTGTTCCTATTTCACCATGCCTCCTGCTGATCAAAGAAATCTTTGTTTTTTATTTATTTTATTATAATTTTTTACTTAAGATGTCATGTGGAACATGGTGTAATGGTTGCAGCTCCTAACAAACGTTGTGTAAAACAAAAAATATGCCATTAAAAAGAGTATCGGAGGGATTGCCAGTTCTTCTCTTGTAAAATTAGAAGCGTGCATACGTGTACATTGTGTTACCTATATGAATAAATGATTTGAGTTTGAATTCTTTTTTTTCATCAAGAATCAAAACCCCGCCGTTGTTGGCCAATTTTATTTAATTATTTTATTTAGTATAAACTTTTAACAATTTTATTTTATTTAATTAAAAACATCCATGAAACAAAATATGTTTACCCCAAACCGCTAATTATAAAGATACTTTAATAGATTCTTATTTCTCCCTATAATCCATCAATTGTCCAAGAAATCAATCAATTAGTAATAATATATACGCACCACTAATTTCTATGAGATCGACGTGGGCGTGGCTTACAATTGATGTCGCATGTTAATTATTACTGTTTCTATTCAAGTATATAGAAGTATAACATATATACGTCCCGTGGGGCTATTATCTTTTTACATTTTTGCATATGTTTTTATTGTATTGAGATTTTTTCTTTCCTTCTGTGCCTGACATGGCGTAGAAGTTTGAGAAAGAATGAATGAGAGAGAGTAAGAAATGCGAATTACCTTATAGAAATTCTATTTTTAAAATAAAAATTTCGTAAAGAGAATTTATGAAATATTAGTATTTTATATTTTATGCAAAATAATTTATTGAAATCTCAAATGACGAATTGTAAATGCCACGTGTTTTTTATCGAAGAATATACATATTATTTGTATTAATTTTCGACACTTTTAACATTTTAATGACAATTAAATTCCTAACATATCTTCCTTCTTCCCTCCCTCTATGTCTCGGAAATCTATAGTTTAGATTCGTATATATATGAACAATACTTAAAAAATTGTTTTGACATGTGTATTGTGTACGTTGTACGCACGCACTTTTTTTGTTGTAATTTAGTAATATTTTTTGCTGCACATATTATAAACTGATAACTTAATATAAAGGAATTATGATTAAAGGTTTTTTCGTTAAATTTACACGGGTTTCATTTAATATTTACTAAGCACAATAAATATTTCTAAGTCAAACAGCTAATAACATGTAAATCATATATCCCGACAATCACATCTGAATCAAGTTAAATATTTTAAATTCGATAAAAACATCGCTTTATTATTCTGTCACCAAAGGTTTCGCTGTCAGTTATTTATCAGCGTCAGAAGGGGAGGCAAATTGATATACATCAATCATTATATGCTTAGTCATAATCTTTAAGTACCTACTATAAGGTTGTCATAAATATTTATCAAAGTTTTGTCATGTAGACTGCGCCTTTAAGACGCAAACTACTGGAATAGTTTTCTTTGAAATAAAATTGATGGTGGACAAGTTAAATATATTATATACAACTACTACATATTCTGTTTGGTGTTCTCAGATATAGCAGTGGTTGCGCTACAACCTTTTTAGGTCTGGGCCTCAAATTATTGTATCTCGTTCATGATCATTTGTCAATCTAATAGGCAAGTAGGTGATCCGACTCCTGTGACTTTTGGATCAACTTTTGGTCTAAGGCAAGCCGGTTTCCTCACGATGTTTCCTTTTAATGCTAATGTTAAATGCGCACAAAGAAAGAAAGAAATAAAAAGAAAGCCCATTGGTGCACAGCCGGGGATCGAACCTACGATCTCAGGAATGAGAGGCGCACGCTGAAGGCACTAGGCCAACACTGGTCTTAAGATTGACGGAGGATTGACGGATTTATAGCAGGTAAATCACTCGAACCGTAGTTATGTTAATAATGTAAATATTTCAGCTTATATTAAGATTATTTGTGTAAATTATTGAATTAAGGCTTAAATTCTTTTAAAATATAAAATAAACACTAGAATAATAATAAAAAGTATATCATTATATACACTTGGTTCACTATTTATTGTTGTATTCCATTTTCAAGGTAAAGTTTCTTAATTTATTTACATAAGTTGGCAATTGTAACGATAGTCCAAAGGCTGGTAAGGCGTTTATTTGCCTAAAGCCTGTTCATTTGCCCGTGTTTTATAAAATAAAATATACCTGTTTGACGTTTCGCACGAGCTTTTCGTGAATCAAATCGTTTGGAGCGATGAGATTTTCTCGTTTTCATCCATTGGTTTTCATCTGAAAATAATATATTATGTTTTAAATTACAACGAAATGAAAATTTATCGCATTGTGCAACTTTTAATTTTAAAATACATCGTTTTGTGTTTTGTTATTCAAATATGTATTACATTTTTTTTAAATTAAATATTAGTTTTAAAGGAATGGTTTACTTAAAAATATTTTGTTCAGCCCTGCGATTCTGTAACTCACACAGCGGTGAGCTTTCATTTGAACATACACCAACTGCTGACACGGGCTACTTGGTTATTATTAATGTTATCAGCTGAAGGTGCGTGATAGCAGCTCACAAGAATAATATTATGTATGTGTGAATAGGTGTAAAAAGAATATAAGATTTGAATATTTTCTGTCTTATACATTTCTCCTTTCCTATCAAAGCGGCAAAGACTCTTTCAAGCCCTTAATTATCGTGGTGAGCCAGCTTTGACATAATCTCACCACCTAGAACCTTTGATCCTACCCGTATGGCTCCGTCTGTTGCCTTAGGTCTCTTGGTGCAGATACCCGAACTTATTTATATGTTCACTATTTACGTCTTAAGGTACATCTGTAGGGCTTAGGGATCCGTAAGGTTGTTAGATTCTTAGATCTTACTCATATATTTAGTTATCTAGTGCAGCTTGCTAATACATAGATACTCCTCACATTTATAACATAAAAATTAAAACACAGATTTCACAGTCCACCAGATTGCAAGCTGTACAATAATAATTATTATAAATATTATGTATAATAATAATTATTAATAGTAGGTAGATTTTTTTGTTACTTTGAATGTTTTTGGTAAATTTTTATAAACCTTGATTCCCATACAAAAGGTGTATTTCCTATACAATTCCAGATTCATTTTTAGCATAGCCAATTTCCCCCCATGTCTACTTCGACAGTCGTCCATTCCCGTTGACTTAAAAATATTTTTGTTTTTGTGAACGAATAAGGAAATTTCTAAAATATACATACAGGGAAGAGATAAAATTTTGATCTTCTTAAACAAAGGTACGCAACCATCAAGATATTTGCTCCACAAATTGTTCTCATACATTTTTTAGCCTTAAATACCCTATTTACTTCAACTGAAGATGTACAGAATACAAACTTAAGGTAAATATTTCTCAACAACGCGATGCTACGCTAGAGCGTTAAGTTCTAAGTAACAAATTAACCTGTTTATGCAAGCACATTCTAACTAACTAAGGTTCCTTGATAAGTCGACTAAGCCAGTTTATAAACAGTAATTATTACTCGTGTACTATGGTCGTTGGAAGCGTTCTAATTGCGTTGTGTCGCTAGCATTATCCACAGATTATAGCGGAATTAATGTTGTTTGTTGCAAGTAAAACTAATAAAGAATGATGTGACAGAACAATTTTGTACTTCTTTATATTCTGAGGATTTTTAAATATTTAAAAGTATGTAGAACCATGATTGATGAGTAAAGTTAAATAATCTTTCATTCAATATATACATTATGTTGTACACAAGTAAGCAATTTTACAAATGTTCATGGTACGTATGTAACTAAGAGCGTAAAGCCGCGTATCGACTACGCGCTCCAGCCGCGCGCAATGGATACCACTTTGGAACGCGCGCCAATGTGTTCGTTGGAGCGCCCGAACGCGGAGCGGTCCGTTCCGACGGGTGTCGGTTTTTTACCACGCATCAATCGTGGCGCGCGCGCCAGTTGGGACGGACATATCGTATTTTTTTGTGTTTGTTGCGCTCCCAATTATGGATAACCAAAGTTGCCGTAAATTAATACAACTGTATGGTACAAAAGAACTACTGTGGAATAGCAAAAGTTCTTCGTATCATAATAAATCGCTTAGAGAAGATGCTTGGAGAGAAATCAGTAGTGAAATGGGAGTCCCTATGCCGGAATTAAAGAAAAAAACGACTGTGCTCCTATCATCGTACAGAAGAGAAAAATTGAGAGTATCTAAAAGCCAAATCACTGGCTCTGGCTTTTCTTGTTTATAATACTGAGAATAATTACAAAAGCTGCTGCTGACTGGCTTCCATGATGAAGGGTCGAACACTGGAACAGTTGCCACGCGCGCCAGGCGCGCTTAGTTGATATACTTCAAATATTTGGAACGCGTTTCACGGAACGCACTCTCGGTGCGGTCATTCATGGCACGCGCGCCAGGAGCGCGTAATCGATACCCAGCGTAATACTTCTTGAAAGGCCGGCAACGCATTTGCGAGACCACTGGCATTGACAGTGCCTATGAACCTATCACGTAACATCAGGTGAGCCTCCCGCCCGTTTGCCCCCTGTTCTATAAAAATAATGTGCTGTAAGTTGGTTTTGTTAATCGATTTCACATATCGATAATCGACTGTCAACTTTCTTTAGACAATTTACATGTCAAAAGTCAAACAATTTGTGAGACTCTAGTTCATTGACCTCAATAGAAACGAGTGCCCATTGACATAAGGATTGGTACTTTCGGGGTATTTAAATATTTTCATTTATTTTCCCGAATTCACGTGCATTTATCTTATAAACTAAAATCTTTACGCTACAACCATTTTAGGTCTGGGCCTCAGATTTCTGTATCTGTTTCATTATCATTTGTCAATTCCAAAGCCTCCTGTGCCTGACACACGCCGTCAACTTTGTGAGTCTAAGGCAAGCCGGTTTCCTCACGATGTTTTCCTTTACCGTTCGAGCGAATGTTAAATGCGCAATTAGAAAGAAAATCCATTGGTGCACAGCTGCGTATCGAACCTACGACCTCAGGATTGAAAGTTGCACGCTAAAGCCATGTAAATCATTTATGGTAATTATTGTGATAAATATCTTAAGGTTAGCTATTAAATGCATCGAATAATTTATTATGAGATAAATTTTGCTTGTGTTGCAAGATGTGCTTCTAATGATTCAACTATGCGAACACTAAACATACATAATTGCGGTATTAAGAGGTTTAGTGCAGTAACGATGTTCATAAATTAATTAGTGCCTTGCAAATTCGTTACAGGTAAATGTAAATAAGATATACAGTTCGACACAACGTCGTTATACTCATTATGATATCATCATCGTGGCTTTGTTTCAAGATTTATTCTGGGTTTGATTTTGAAATGAATGTGTCACATTTGAAGGCAGTGTTAAGGTTTTTGTTATGCGCGTTATAAATGAAGCGCGTCTTTGCTGCAATTTAAATGATCTAACTTAAACATACAGTACTGCACATCGTTTATTCAATTATGAGAAAGATCTTCCAAACGCAGAAAGAGTATAATAAAAAGTCCTGTCATTTACACTTTTATCTTTCTTATTGCTACATAAAAAAATATTACAAATGTATAAAACCAGTGAAGTCATAACTTTTTATGATATACTTACGCTTTTCATTCCAAAATAGAGGTTAATTACAAGAAAATCAATTGAAGTTCGTGATGTGGCCCAAAGACAAAGGATATGTTATCTTTATGTATTCACTTTGAAAGAAGTAGTAACCATTAAATATGTCGCCATAAGTAGATGATTATTTAATGCTTGCTTTGTTGTAAGTATATGGCCTGTTAAACCGCCGTTTAAATACAGAACTCTTTATAACGAATTCCAAGGGTCTGAGCGTTTTTCGTTGTAGAGAAATACAATAATTTAAATATATATCTATATATATATATATATATATATATATATATATAATAAATATTTGTTAATTTCTTATATTATGTAAATTTCTATATATATATATATATAAGAAATTAACAAATAAAATTACTAAAAAAACAAATTAGATTACACGAAATTTACCACACAACTACTATTAATTAATTAAGAACACATAACCACAAATTCAACAACAATAACTGTAAGTGACGTCTATAATATTATCTAGTGCGAGCGGCGAAGAAATGTGTACGGCCATATCGCGCGCCGTGCTTTTATAGCCTCAAAACCAGTTCAGTCCAGTATACCCCACTCGTACGCTTTTTTGTGAAATAATAATAATAATATTTTTTTTATTTTTTACCTCGGTTCCATATATTCTTAACATGAAGAAGGGCACACAATTCTCAGTCAAAAGGAGTAAATTGGTATGGAAACTATCAGAGGTTACTGTTATACAAATACTTGGCCTTGAAATAGTTCAAAATACGCACAAACACTCTCTAAGAAATGATAAAATTGAGGGCGTAACTAAAAAATATAATTGGCAAAAATATAATTAAATTCAAAATGCGTCTAGCATAACCCAAGCGTAACAAAAAGTCAACTGCCTCAAATGTGACGATCACCCTCATCAAATTTATGAAATAAAAAATATTTGTTTCAAAACTATAAATAAACGTTTATATTATAAAGGTGTGTTTTTTTTGTATTATGACAACGGTAAATAATTGCAGTGCTTGATTAATCAAAATTTAAATTGACTACGAAAAAGTTTTGTACCAACGGAGAGACGTACACTGGCCAAATGAATTAATGAAGAGAACCTTCCTGAAAAAAATCCAACGTGTTTGTCTATACTAAACAGAACTACAACTTAAAACCACATTGTGGTAGGGATCTGTTGGATGCTATGTTTCTTTCTAACCGAGGGTTTAACGGTCCACTAATCAGAATGGGCTATAATCTGCAATCTGCAGGGCTCTAACGATCTTGATCATTTCGGACCGCCCATCTGATTAAGGAAGACACGAGCTGATTAAGATTGATTAAGATCTCATTTAGACGGACACAAGCAAGGACAATGAATTTACTAAATGTATGAAAAGGTTCGCGCGTATAACTATTCGCTGAAATAATTTAAAAGTTGAATTAAAAGAACTTGGACATACATTGCGCCACACATGACGGTGAATAAATTTTATAGCCCAAGAACGCATTTTGGTCTGAGTAATCAAACAGCGAAGCTTATAGAATGGAAATGTTGAATTGCAATTTTCATCTTTCAACAGAATGTTGTATTGAAAAGAAAATATTACTTAGAACATTTTCGAACATTACTGTCAAACTGCGCTGTTTAAATTTTTCAACTTCTTCATTTAAGCTAAGATAAATGTACTCAATTGTTTTTACAGCGAAAAAGCTCACATGTTTAAATAATTACTGAGTTTAAGTAACTTTTAAAGTCTGTGTTTCGAATACTTTGAAATTAATTATACAGTTGTTAAATTAACAATACAATTGTGTCGCACTTTCAGTGGCGCTACAACGTTTAATTTTGTTCTCTTTGGGGTCTGATACATGACGTTGATTTTTATATCTAGGTGCCGACTCTTTTCGTCACTGTACGTGAAACGACACCACTTCGTGGTGAAGTGCGTTACGCGACGCGACTGTCTTGCCTGGAAGGGCAGGATTATTTCGAACTCGCTACTGTGCATAGCCACTAAAACCCCACGGCGCCACCAGCAATCGGCCGAGGCAGGACACGGTATCAGCGTAACCCTATCTGCAATCGACCGCCAAACCATGGCCCTATGGCCCTGAAAGATGTGTAATGGACCTTGGCACAGCAAGTGAATACTTACATCGGCCAATTCGCCATCGTTTGTACAACTGGGGGAGTTGTTTGCAAGGATGCGAAAGCATCCCATGAAAACGTCTGCGTGCCCAGGATTACACAACGCGTTGCACGGTGGAACGGCGACGCTGTGGTCTCTTACGGCGATGCGGATAGCCTTCGGGATCGACCTGCCTGCCCCCTCTCCGCTTCTTCTTTGATGGCCCTGCAGAATCTCTTTCCACGTTCCGTCACTGTCTGTTCTTGTAACTACTACGCTCACGTAACGTCCTCGCCATGTAGCACGCCCAGTAGGGGCCTTCATTGCACCTCCCATGCTGGACAAACCTTTAGAGTGTTAAGCACATCATCGACAGTGCCGGCGTCACTAAGTTAAACGAATAAGCCAACAATAGATTACGCATAATGTGTTTATAATTTTTTTTAAAGAACTAGACAAATAAGTATTTTCGACATTAAACTTAAATGTAACGTTGTAATATATCAAGTTAACTTGAAACCGCAGTGTGCCCGAACTAGATTCGTGACTTGAATCGGTGTCTAGGCATTTAAGTTTTTTGGCAGGAATTTGTTTAAGGCCGTGCCAGCTAACTTTGTAAAGCATTTTGCAGATAGACCTTAATCATAGAAAGCTTCCGAACACATACAATGCTATATAAATTATATCGACTTTGCGCTGTATTATGTTTTAAGTTTAGTTAAGACTACGTTTCAATTTGATTTAATTGTGACTCGGTTAAACCAAAGAATAAGCTTGGTTTTTTTTTAAATATCTTTTATGACCAGTTCGATGTATAGTAAATAAAATACATGTTTTGTTGTGTCGGGTGGAGTTTTTTTCCTTAGAAGGAGGCTCCAATCAACTTTAGAGTTTGTATATTTATAAGCTCCTTCGCGAACCCTATTTCTCAAGTGATATTAGACAGAGGTTGGGGGAGTTTAACAGCCGTGATATATAATAAGGCGTTTGATATGAAAAGCTGCTATAAAAATATACAACTGACATACATTTAAAGACTTTTAAAATAAGGATAGAACAGAAATTATTGATGTTTTAAAAATTTTATTAAGGTGGATCGACACAGTCAATAAAAGCAAAAGTAACAAACCAGATTTAAATATTCTTTTTTAGAAAACTTAGGCAACGTGAACTATGAACTATCATTTCGTTCACAACATTGCCTTTAATATAATATCGTGTTGCACACATACGAATAGCTTAGCCTAGCCATATACTCAACATTAGGATCTCCGCCATTATGGCGATTAAAAAGAGTGGCGGAGAGCTTATTGCCAGTTCTTCTCTTCCGTTCTACGCCCTTGATTTGAGAACTGGCGGTAAATGTAAAATTAGAAGCATTTAATGTACATTTCTTTTTTGACGTTCATAAGTGTACATTGTGTTACCTATATGAATAAATGATTTTTGACTTTGACTTTGCTTGTGAAATACGCTGCGCGACCCCATACGATTGGCTATTGGCATAACCTAACCTCTTTTAAAACTCTTCTACATTAACATTCCTTAACCATGTGTTATCCTGCTCAATTATGAAATTGGAATTCTTGTATTTCTTATTATTTTTATTTTGTATTGTATTGTAATTCATGAATCCGTGAGTTTAGCTTTTACTGTTTTGTTTATTTTTCTTGTATTATTTCAGATTAAGTTGTTGTTATTCTATAATTTTTCAGAGTTACTTGTAATTTTGTTTTTGTTGATTTGGTTATGCATTTCTTGCACTTTACCCTTAATATTTATTTTTTAGATTTTTCCTTACTACAGTTGCCTCGAAGAGGTTTGAGATAAGGCCGTCCGTTGCATCCGTTATAATTTTCATGTTATTCGTTTTTCTTTTAATGTAAAGAAGTATAAATGAATAAATATGTATCTATCTTAATCAATTTTTCACAAGAGTAGATTAGTCTAATTATATAGATATTGAATAAATCTGTATGTTTCCATAGCATGTTCATAAAAAGTATGTTTCCAACTACCTATAATCTATATGTTTCTCACATAGTGGGACGTGGGACGTTCTTGTTTACGTCTTTATTGCCAAAGCCACATCTTTTATTCCTGGACACACGTTTTAACAAAACAATATCTAATTGTAAATCTCATCCATTCTCCAATCCACTTAAACACACACAAACATAAATGTATTACAAACACATGCAAATAAGATGTATATATTTCTCTCTCTATTTATGTTTGCAATTTGAAACAAATGACGAATGAATTCTTGTTGAAAGAGTGTATATTTATAGTTAAAATACTGTTATAGTATGTCTGATTTAGTTTTAATGAAGATTGTGTATACGTCCAAGTTTTATTAAAAAGTGAAGTATTTAAACAAATATGTTTTAATTAGCTTTATTCATCTAAATAAATGTAATAATAGTAATACGCTCACAGATTACAAAGCGTATGAGATATTTTATTTATAATACCACGTACGTACCAATAAAAGTCCTAATATTTTAGGAAGCTTTTTTACCTCAATCTTCAACCCTTGGAAAGTTGAGCAAATGTTATCTAATCTCAGAGCTTAAATAAGAGAAAATATCATGAATATTTTTTTTAATTTGGTGGATGTTCATGTGACAAGGAACATCATGCATATCTCGTATCCTTTTAGATGGAATTAGAACTTACAGTACAGTAGATATAAGTAGTATTTTTAAACACAACAAATCTGAGCTACGAATTTTAATACCCTATAAATGATGGGTTTAAGGAAACATCGGTCAAGACTATTGTTTGGTTCTGGTTAAATCTATGGTTGTGTTAGCCTAGTGGTTGCATCGTGCGATTCTCATACTTTAGCCGTAGGTTCGATCCCCGGCGCAACAATGGACTTTATGTCTATGTGCGCATTTAACATTCGTTCGAAAAGTAAAGGAAAACATCCCAAAAAGTTGACTGCGAGTGTCAGGCACTGGTGGCTGATCACAAAAACATAAATAATAAATAAAATAAATAAAAATCACTTTATTTGATGGAAAAACAATCACATTTTGTACTTACATTCTAAAGGTTATAAACTTACACATCGTTGAGTTACACTATTCATTTTGGTTAACCTCGTACATAAAATAATTCGGGTTGTTTGTTGTCGAAGATGTTTATTCGGGTTATATGTTTATTAAACTAAATGAGGGTAGAATCTAAATAAGTTGTTGTAATTGGTTAGACCGTAGTAAATGTGAACTTCGACAAAGATTTTAAGTCTTTTGGATAAGAAACTTGAATTTGAGATATGAATTTAGTGTCGTTATAATTTATATAATTATGGAAACTAATATTTAGTACTAAGATTTTATATTTAAATTAAATTTTTGTACACTCTTAGGAAACAAGATTTCTATTTAATTATATTTATGAGTTTTTAGCCATTCAACCAGTTTTATTTTACATTCATAGATAATAAGGGGATAAATATTTAATCCCCTATAATCTATGAATTTTATTTTATTCAGCCTATTGTAGAACATAGGGCCTGTATAACATTGAAATTTTTGTAAATAACTTGATTTAGTTTGAATGGTGGGACAGACTCTATGTGTTCGTCTATTTACAATGGCATCATCATAAATAAATTTTTGATGTTGATAGATAATTATATTTTTTATGTATACTTGTCTGACTGTTAAGACGTCGCAATCTGAACAAAGATCGACTGTAGGGTACCTGAATGGTTTAAATTTAATAAATTTAAGTAAGGTACGTTGTGCTCCATCAAGTTTTATAAGATGGGTCTTTCGGGCACCAACCCAAGAAGAGATACAATAAGTCATGATACTATAACAGTTAAAGAAATCTGAGGCCCAGACCTAAAAAGCCATTGGTTTATTTTTTTAAATCTATGGTGAATAATTTTACCAATGCCTTAAGTAATCATTAGAGTTCGGTACTCTTAATGACTACATTCTCTCTGACTGTAACTTCAAATAGATGGGAAAAGCTTTAGAAACCCCTATTTCAACTTTTCAGTAATTAATCGTAGTAAATGTCTAATTGTAGACATTTTTGTTTTACAAAGCTCAAAGGCTTTCGGGGTTTCAAAGCTTTGGGCTAATTTGGTCACAGACGTTGAAAATTTATAAATTTGAAATGTAGGCGAATGCATTATAATAAAAGATTTTATATTCAAATTATAAGAATATAAAATTCACACATTATCATAACTATATTTGTAATTTTAGTGTATTATATTTTTTTATATATTGAACGAAATATATATGTACCAATGTCTTAATGACTCAGGTGATGCCTATATTTATCTAGCGAGCATATGCGGGATATGCACGAGAGTACGCGGCTCAACTCCGACCAGAGAAAAACGATTACAGATGAAAAACGTACATTTTTAAGTAGTCCTGGAGTCACTTTAAAATTCTTCCGAGGCCTCTAAACAATGCCTATTAATGCATGTAATTTAAATATAAGAGCACTTCTTGCTTTTGTCTCATTCGCACCGGACTCAACCGCGCATACTCTGTCGCATATAACTGACCAAATCATTTAAACCTAATTTTCTAACAAAATGGCCAGCTTTTGTAATATAAAGTTATGTAGTGCAACACTTTAAGTCCAAAGGCAGTAATTACGGCAACAATAGCACAGTCGTAACGAGCACAGTTGCCTGCATAACTTTGTAATGAGTGTAATGGCATTGCAATTGGAATTATTCAAAGTTTTTCCTACACGTCTTGTCGAAATTTTCTTTTACTATTCGAAAAATATACCTACTATCCATTATCAGATAGTATATTTTTATAATTTATTACCAGCTAACTGCCTACTACTTAGGGAGCGTTCAAGTATTACGTAACGTTTTTTGGGAGGGGGGGGATCCTTTTATAAAACGTTACGATGCGGGGCGGGAATTAAATTACGCGTTATTTTTTTCGACTTACACCACATAATAGTAACTAAAGAGTCATTAGGTGGTCACGAAACGTTTTACTATACTTGGGTACAGTACTATACTTGGGTACTGAAAAACGTAACGGCGAGTAACAGGGGGGTCAATAATCTCCAAAAATTGCGTTACGTATTACTTAAACGCTCCCTTACACGCGCATAAAAATATTAAAATGAAATAAAAAAAGAGTTGTCAGTGATCAATATTCATTAAGAAATAATGATCAATTATGTTCAATACCACCAAGGACCAATTGCGGGAAACTTAATATAGTGTATCAAGGCGCACAAATATTTAATAAATTGTCATCCTGTTTAAAAGTAATAAAACCTTTTTACAAATTAAAAACCTTTTAAAAGAACAAATAATTACCAACATACCTATAAAATAACAAAAAAGCACACACATATATGTCTATATAAATCGTAAAGTTCAATATAAATTAATAGAATAAATATGTATTTAGAAAACATCAAAAATGTCACTTCTTTGTGAACATCAATCTGTGAACGAGCGTCTAAGAAATTATTACTATTAGTCACACAATGCCTGTTGTCACATCGATGCGACCTACCTGCGTTTTTGTGAAAAAAAATGAATGTAATTCTTTGAGAAATAAAGTATCATTGAGCCGAACGTACGTAAAATTTACATAAAGACACCTATAATCATCTTTCTAAGTGAAATTGTTTAACTTTTCAAGTTGAGTACTTATAGAATTATAGATAATGTGTATTAAAACGCTCCTCAGTTAAGATTAATATTTAAGCATGCATAACGTACACAAACAGTTTATTATAATATAATGTTTTGTTAATACATTCCTTGACAGCCTTTGTAATAACCATAAACAGCTCATTATGTGTGAGCTTAGAAGAGTTTAAACGGAATAATCTAACATTGTTACAAACAGAATTGCTTCAAGTTAATAGTTGGAGCTGACTATTTAATTATGTATATTCTGGAACTATTTTTAATATCTTACATTTTTTTTTCTTTAAGATGTGATGGGTAATAGCAGCTCCTTACAAACATTTAGACTATGATTTGAGTGATATATTATATTAATATAGCAGCCCACTTAAGTATTTCCAACCAACCAACCAATTCGACTTAAGGTCCTTCAAGATAAGAGCGTACTAATTCTTAAAAGGCCAGCAACGCACTTGCGAGCCTTTTGGCAAATTGAGTGTCCACGGGCAGCGGTATAACGTCAGGTGAGCCTTCTGGCCGTTTGTCTCCTATTTATTGTTAGTACTAGTTAGTAAACAAAGCAAAAAACCGCTATAGTAGGGGCATGGACAGCGTACCAACGTTTTAAGATAATCGTGTTCTTGTGCACGAAGCATCTAGGATTCCACTTTCCGAATGATGGCATTAAGACCGTCAGTTTAGGTGAAGTAGGTTTTGGCAAACATTTCTGACACACTGCAGAAACTCGGCAAGTCCATTAGCAACCTAAACGCGTTGTCATAAATACGGAGGTTTAGAGGTATTTCTTTTCCGTTCGACGCCCTTGATTTGAGAACTGGAGTTAATATAAATATAGAATTAACTTTTTAAATGAATTTACTTCTTTTTGTCTCGAACATCAAAAGCGTACATTGTCTTACCTATACGAATGAAATATACTTAAATTTTTTGATAACATCTTTGTGGTATTAATTAATATAAATACAATTTTATCAATATTTATTGCCTCATGTCCATGATGTACTGGGTTTAATTTTTTTTATAGTCTCTATCTATATTTAGTCTCTAAGATATCGATTTCAAGGTTTAGTACATGCCGATTTTCTTACGGGAAAACCTTCCTAGTTAATTATGATCAGTTAGAATCGTCATAATTTAGTTTATAGGTCCAGAAGAAGAATTAAAAATAATTGTATCACGAAGACAAAAATCATTCCACTTTCAAATATTAAACCGAATACAGTAAGAACTAATAAACAACGAAATAGATATTGTTCATTCGCTAAAATTAGCTCAGATCAAACGTACATAACACCAGATAACACTGTGGTTGATTCCATTCCATTAACTGCATGTCTGGAAGTGATCTTTGTTTTGCATTGGGATTTCGAGAACAGACATCCATTGATTTCAGATATAGCGGCGTGGGAAAATACAATACTATTTTCGTAAAGTGCGCTCACGTGGGATTGAAGGGATTGAAGCTATGATTTTAGTAATGATTAGTCTTAATTTAGAATGTTATATATTTATTAGATTAATTGATAAATTAATTGCTTGTCGAAGCAATCTTGATGAAGCGCGAGTCTGGATTGATTTGGCTTATTTTAATCTTGAAATATATTTGAATGTTTAAGGAAGGTGCGGTAGAAACATACGACAACGATAATTTAATTTTCCAATAAAAACTAGCTGTGAAATCTTATTATAAAAAAATCCCTTGGTTGTCAAAGATGAATCGCGTTCAAAAATTAATTTGTTTCATGTCTGTCGCAGTAGGTCCCATGTCTTTGTTTGTTTTAAAAATAAACTTCAAAGATTTCAAATTTGTTTCAAATCTCTGGCCATGATGTGATTTCATAAATTAAGTGTATAACTGTGTTCTGTGTGCGCATTCAATATAATAAAAAATGGTTTCAAGTTTTGACATTTTACACATATGGCGGTGAACCGAAGTCCACCGGGTCACCGATGACATCTATTTATAAAGAGAGTTATATAGATAGATATTACATGTTAATCTCTTATTTTTTTTATTTTTTCGATTTTGAGCACCGTGTATCTACATAACAATTTACTTATCTGCTGCATTGTTTTTTATAACACCATGCATCTATTTTATTTTAGTTTAGTAGTTTTATTATTCTAGGTACATGATCTTCACATATAATTATCAAATCAATGTATACAAAATATTTTAAAAACTATTTTAAAACAGTAAGTATTAAGTTTATTGCATATGAAACTACCAACTAAGGGGCAACTAATGTTTTTTTATATATTTTTAATTTGTAATTTTGACTTTCAAATGTGCCTTTTTAGTAGAACTAATTGAAATAAATGATTTGACTTTGAATAAGAATAGTATTAGGCATATATTACAGATGCCCAATTACATATATAATATCTCAGATTTTTTTTAATATATAATTATTTAGGCCCATTTTGGGATCTTAACCACTTAAACCTACATGACCCAAGGAGAATATATTACTTTCAAGTTTTGCCAGTTTACTTTAACAACCAGTTAATTCCATTTGACGAGGGTTTTCATTATAAGATTCCGCGGTCGGCCGAGAATCCTCGGTATTCCAGACTGTGTGTAAATGACCTCGCTAACAGGCTTTCACTAATAGACCACTACGATACATCAGTGCAAAATGAATTGATGAAATGTTCCATATTTGCGCTCGTCGTTTAATGGTCCTGTTAACAGATTTACAATAAAACTGTGATAAAAATGATTCGGTGGACATTTCAGCAGCACCATGGAGTCTGTGTTGTTAATTATTTGCTATTATTTATTCCTACATAATTATACTGGGTGGCGCAAAAGTAAAGACCCTATTTGGTTTAGCTATAACATTTTTTCTAAATTAGAAAACTAGATTTAGGTTTTTTTAAATGTATATTTGTGCCATTAAATTTATCCCTATCGCATTTAGCCCTATCGCAGGAAGTAAACTTGCCGTAATACTTCCTGCGATATGTTCCTTATTTCTTGATGAATGTTTTTTTTAGAGCTGCGAGAGTCGATGGCTTGTTCACATACACCCGAGATTTCAAAAAACCCCAAAGAAAGAAGTCTGGACTCATCAGATCGGGTGATCTTGCAGGCTAAGGCAAATCGCCAAAACGAGAGATAACTAGGCCTGGAAAAGCGTCCCTCACTAAGTCGCGCGCTGTGTGTGCCGTAGCGCCGTCTTGTTGAAACGTAAAATTTAGGAGATTTAAATTAATGTGAAAGTTATATGATATTATATTCATAGATGTATTAAAATCGCAGTCAAATTAGACTGACCCCTATGTCTTATAACTTTTATACATTATGACTTAGAAGCAACTCATCTACGTTTAAAAGAAATATTCTTTCTTACTCCTACTATTTCAACTGCTTGTTAACCAGTAATATCATAAATAAACTGATACCGTGCAAGAGTGTTATTATATGCCAACGTTATCGCTCATATAATTTAGTTAACACGGAACAATAGCAGTTAATTTTAACTTTACATATAACTAAACATTCAGTTAGTAATACCGATAATTGGATATTCTTAAGAATATACTGATAACAATATACACTCATATAGTACTGTCTCCACGGCTTTGTGGTGAACACAAAAGTGTTCAACTACGTTATATTATATTTTTAAGCCCACAATCTAATACGATTGATTTTTTTGTAACTAATATAATTCGTAAATAGATTTCCGTTAAAAACGGATAGAATATTTTACACGGTATATGATCAATTCTAAAATTAAGGTACTAAATGTATCAATAATGGCAGCAATCATATTATAAGTATCACGTGGCATCAAATAAGACACTAAAATCAATGAGTTGAAGGCTTATCGATTTATATGAATAAAACATTTCTTTGTGGATCAATGAAGACAGTCATAATATGTATGAAACTTGACGATTTAATAACCGGAAAAAATCCTTGTATCTAAGTTTAACCATAAAAATAATAATCGGTTTTGTTGGATTGTTTTTAGATTAATGCAAGAACAGACAATTGAAGAATATTGTATTTTATGTTTTCAGAAACAAATATTTTAATAAAATTGAGAAGTTGTTTTAGTATTTTATTGTAATAATATAATATTTCGAAAATAAGTATAGCCTATGCTGAGAGATGCTGCAGCGTTCTAATTGAGAATGAATTTCTCAAATCGGTCCAGTAGTTTCTGAGTATGATTGTAATCACAAACTGTTCTCTTTATAAAATAATATTTTTATTAATTAATATTTATTTTTATGTTATATTATTATGTTATGTTATATTATTATATTATAATTAGTTGTTTTAAATTAATTCAACGAAATGTTTTTAAATAAGAACTGAGACATACTTTTTTAGGAGTTGCTAAGCTCAATTCTTGTCATAACAGATTTATTTGGATAGGCACTCAAAACTGATCGCCTTGTCTATAAACAGAATTACCAATGACACAAACGTACAAATGTTGCCTTGCCTCTATACCCTTGACATAAACTTTTCGATTGTTTTATCAAGGATTTATAGATACATATTACTCGATGCTTCATGAAACATACACGTGAAATATTCAAATGCTATATCGTATCTATACCAAAATAAGTTTAACGCACTCAGATAATAATTGTTAATAGTATGTTGTAGGAAGGTAGGAGGTTCATATTGATAGGAAATTGATAGTCTACTTATAATAGATGTATACGTCTCATTTGGGAAGTATACTCAACAAAATATTGACTAGATCTGAATATTATATACACGACAAAGGTCACCGCTGACCTCGCGTGACTACAAATATCATTTCAGTCAATACTTGGACATATTTGTAATTAAGCTCGAAGTTTCATAATAGTATTTATTACAATAAATTAAAACCATTAAATATGTTTCAGATTATTTAGGCTTACTGTTGTATTTAATCGATAATAAATCACCGGATAAACGTAATCTATTTTTTCTAAAGTTTTACAAATGCTACGTTATAAATGCATTTATGAGCATTTTAATATAATAAAAAACTTGGTTTTTCAGGTGGTAGTACAAATCTAATTTTATTCTAACGATTAAATATATATATATTTCTCAAAAAAGTACTTCAAAATTACCTTGATTTCGTTCATGTTCAGTTTCTTTTTTCAAAAACTTCATAAACTCAACACTCATCTTAAAAATTCTACGGAAAGTTTCAAAACATTCCAAAATTTAAAAAAACAACAAACGAAATCGTAGACACTGAAAAGTTGGAGGAGAGTTTTTCTGTCTCCGTGCTATTTAGTTCTCCGCGCCGAGCAAACGCGACGTGCGTCTACGCGCGCCTACGACGTAGCACTGAAGTTACTAGTGAAGCCTGCAGTCGGCGTAAAACAGCAAGAATTATTTCCCTAAGACGCGATTTACTATTCACATTTGTACTAAGTACATGGATCATCATGGCGTAGAGTCATTGTAATAGTAACAAGTCTGAAAAAATAGATGAATAATAAAAATGAATATATTTTTTATAAGATTCCATTTAAATTTTAATAGCAAAACCAACATTAACTACGATTGTTTTGATTAAATCGTGAATTAATAAATCTTTATATAACAGTAGGCAAACGCGCAAAATGCTCACCTGATGATAATTGATGGACCGCCACCCATGGAGACTCACATTGCTAGAAGGTTATTATCATATTTTATCGGGTCAATCTTTAACCGACTAAAAGACACCTTTGAAGAAATTGTTTTTAAGACCTTAGCTGAATAGGTTCTTTATATATAAACTATTTTCTCTTTGACTAGTTTTCCTTGAAATCGTAGAAATCTTTGCTTAAAAAGCAATAAGCCTAAGGTATTTTTTTTTATTAATTTGTATGGAAAAAAAATTTAAAAAAAAATCCACAAGGTACAATATGTCCTAAGAGTATAGATAGTACTGCGTGATTAAACAACCAGATTTTTAAAATACGATTTTTCACGTGTGTCAAATGAATTGCCATATACAACAAAATTCAACATTTCACCCAGATTTTCTGAAATCCTCCTAATGAAAGATCTTCATATGCCGCTATCCCTAACAGAAGTACTTATTACATTCTCTATCCTTGATAATCTTTTTTATATTTTATGCGATCTTTCGTATTAAGACAACTAATATTTCATTTATATACCAAACCGTTTTCTATAAATAATAATTGTAATTTAATTCAATTAAATAACTAAGATCCATAATAGTTAGTAAGTACAACTTACAGACTAATTTTAGTAACAATATCAACAACAAATAATAATAAATAAATAAAAAACGTAGGTACAGAATAAATCGTAACATATAAACGCTAATAACATTCGTGTGGTACAAATGGGCAGAGTGTATCTTATATCCTCTTGCCCTCATATAATTAAATGAAGCCACTTCCAAACATCTGTACATTTAGATATGGAAAACTATCAGATAACAATGCGGTTTTCATCAAGAGATTGAGTGGTATAAAGAAAACATTATATTTAGTATACGTATATGTTCGTATTTAAAAACGAGTGGCGCTACAACCTTTTTAGTTCTGGGCCTCAGATTCCTGTAGATATATGGTCCATGATTTGTCAATCTAATAGGCTACTTGCCTAGTAAGCCTTTTCTTCACCGTTCGAGCTAATGTTAAATGCACACATGGACAGAAAGTCAATTGGTGCACAGGCGGGGGTCGAACTGACGACCTCAGGGGTGAGAGTCGCACGCTGAAGCCACTAGGCCAACACTACTCGTGTCAATTTATATTTTCATACATGTCATTTGAAGTCCCTGCGTTTTCATAATTTCTTTAAAGGCACTTAGGGGCTTTAATAGTCTTTACAGTTTGTATTAAATTAAAATGTTTTGTGCCGTCTGTAAGCTTAGATCTCTTATCCTGATTCTACGCGAACGCAGCCGCGCGTGCTGTAGCCAGTAAAACCATAAAAAGTTTATAGTATCTTTATTTAATCCACTTATAATTATACTGTTATGGGAACGCGGTGAATGTAGTGTTTCAGTATTATAGTATCCAATGTAGCTTGCTTAAATATAATACAAAATAATTTTAAAATCTAATATTAAACACGTTCTCGTGTAACTTTATCTGTTAATTAAGTTATATAGTATGTTATGTTATGTATATGCTATGACTTTTTAAATAAATTATATATATATATATATATATATATACACTAAGCAAGTAGCAACTTTCTTGGAAGCTTGTCGATAGCATCTTCTGCATTTTCTACCGCATTTACCATGGAAGTGTTCAGAGGAGTTGTTCGGACTAATACCTGCAGCTGACTTTCATCATCGGACGTCAAGGCAGAATACAAAATACCATTCGTGTCACCTCGACGTCCGTCGTTTCACAACTCAGCGATTCTTAAGGCAATTTCTGCCGCGCACCACCGATAATGTGGAACCAGCTGCCCACTGAAGTATTTCCGAACCAATTCGACTTAGGGCCCTTCAAGAAAAGAGCGTACCAATTCTTAAAAGGCCGGCAGCGCGCTTGTGTCCATGGGCGGCGGTATCACTTAACATCAGATGAGCCTCCTGCCCGTCTGCCTCCTGTAACATTAAAAAAAAAGATAGATATAAAAAAAATATTTCTATAGTAAGTCTCGTTTCTGAAATTCACCAATAGTCTACATAAGTTCAAGGTGTTATTTTTAATATCTTGTAAAGTAAATAAAAGAAAAATTGAATGTAAAATACCAGTAGCGCTACAACCTGTTAGGTCTAGGCTTCATTCTGTATCTGTTTCGTAATCATTTGTTTTTTCTGGAGTCACGAGGCCACCACAGTTTTAAAAATTTGAAAAATCTGTGTCATGAAAACAGTAAATTATACAACTATGATAATTAATTAATTTCATTTGAGTAAAACAAATAAGGTATGCTGTGTCTGTATTAAAATCAAGATGTATTATTTAACCTTGAAGTCAAAACATTGTCATCTCATAACTTTAAAACATCTACAAGAAAACAGGGTTGCAACATGCGATAAATTTCTTTCATGTCACCGTTAAGAATATCCAAGCAATTATGGAATGCAATCTTTTTGCTCTCCGTCGTTTTGTGACAGACCTAATCGCTTACTTGAAGTTTTGTTTTTCTTGGCTTTTGCCGAGTAATGTAACCTAACATTAGTTAAGTTACATATATATATATATATATGTATATATTTATATATATTAGTTAAAAATTAGAAGCGTACGAAACGTAAGCGTAAGCAATCATCGCACGCTTGAAGCCAAAATGAGCCCTTTAGTTTTTTACACACTCATAAATTATTGTAATACAACATTCTTGTTCTGACCCTCCAAACTCCTCTTCCTTTTAGTAATTTCATTTCGGCTACCAATACCTTCTCTTCTTTAATTTTCCCCTATATCAGGAATAGCCTATTATAGATAGACTTCTTGTTAACAGTTTGGACAATAATAATACTCAATATATGAATTGTAATATTAAATCTTATTTTTAATTATATATTTTAGTCTTCCCCGAGGCTCGAACCTTAATCAAAATAATCAAACAATAAAAAAATTAATCACTAGTTACCTATATGAAGGCATCTAAATAAAAATAATTTAATAATATAGAAAAAGAAAATTACAATAACGAAAAATGCAAGCTAGTAAAGCGAACGAAATTACATTGAAAATACAATTTGCATAAATTAAGATCCGAAATTGCACAATGTACACTTTAAATTTATCGTAGCAGTATTAAATATATTTAGAAGAACAGGGGGCCTACCATGAACTCTTATTGCGAGCCTATTGACAACCTACAACTGAGACGCATCGCTAATTCGTACCATGACATCGAAAAAACGAGACAGTTTAGGTTCCCACGTGACCTTAGCGGTTATCAGATTTCGTTCGTTCAATTTGTATGAAAATCCGTACCATGACCGCTCGGCTGAACCGAAATTTGACAGTTGCGCCTTCCAACTATGACAGAATAAGCGATTCTAAAAAGTTACTTTTTGTCCAACTTTTTTGTATCGAAATGTCCAAATAATAGTTAAGAACCTATAGATATATATAGTATACTGTATAGTATGTATCTACTATGTCTGTTTCGGATAATTTGAGGTATTTTGAGTTTAGAAAGTGTCATTATAAATTAATTATTAAAATATCGACGGAGATGAGAAACAAGACGGCAATGCCCTTCTACCTACTTCGTAGATATCGAGTTTATATTTTGCTATAGATTAACGACTTTGATTCGTTGAGGATTTTAGTGTACCTAAAAATAATTGCACAAGCTGTTCAATAATATTCAATTAATTATTTAGGCATGTCTAACACAAACATAATTCCCCAATATATCAGATTTTATAATAAATAAGCTTGCCATATCAATAGTAGATATTTATTATAATTAAATTTTTCCTCATTATGTTCATGATTTGATTGATTATCCTCTGCTTTTTGTTGTCTAAAAAACATAGGTATTTTTATAACGTGTAAATAATAAGCCATTTGAAAATAATATAATAACAGTATTTATTTAGTAGATGACTCCATCAAGACAGAAAAAGGTGTCTTCAGGCAATGTTCAATTGGATATAACCATATATTCATATATTTCATTCTCTCAATTCAGCGAGTTTGTCAGGTTTAAGCTGTAAAGAAAATATAATTACATATTTATATTATATGAATTAGTTAACGTATAAACTAAATTTGTACAATTTGAAGGAAATAATTTTTATTATGATTTTCGAATATTAAGTTGATTTGTAATATCTTTTGCAAAGAGTTTTATCAGGAATTAACTTCGATATAGGTATTTATTTTTAATCAACAAATTTGTGAACAATACTTACCCCCTCATATTATTTAATAAGTGAAACAATTTGTAAAACTATATTTATAAAACTGAAATTTTGTAAACACCAAAATATTGAAAGCTCCTATCAAAATTTGACGGAAACGTTTAAAAATAATAAGTGTCCACTGTCATAGCACCAGAAAACTGTTGAAAATATATCAAAAGAGTAGTTTTATATATTAAATAAATAAATATATTAAGACATAATAGCTTATTATGATTGATGAATTATTGAAAACAATTTTATATTTTATTTATTTTTATAGAAACATCTGTCAAAGAAAGTTTGACAGTTAAATTTCAAAACTTACATAGAAACCTCAAATAAAATTATCGTTCTTTCATTCGGTCTTGCGATGCAAATACGTTTCAGCTTATAGGCGGTCATGGTACGAAAAATGCTATTGACTTTAGGTACCTAAACTCAACTGCATCTCAACTGGATTGTTTTAAGAAAGTTCATGGTAGGCCCCCAGTAATAAAAAATAAATAAATGACAAGCGTATAATTTGATAGAAATTGATGAAGAAAGCGCTACTGTCTTTAAGTATTTAATAATAATTCCAATGCTAGGCTGTTGAATACAACTTGGTCAGCCTATACTTTAAACAATGTGCTAATTATATGTTATTGTGTGTTGTGTCCTGCTTTTTTTTTTTAAGACAATTCAGACCAATTAACCTAGCCCCATGCTAAGCTGGTGAAGCTTGTGTTATGGGTACTAGGCAACGGATATACATACATATTATAGATAGATAGACATATTTAAACACCCAAGACCTAAGCACAACACCAAATGCTCATCACATCGAGGTTCGTCTCAGCCGGGGATCGAACCCGGGACCCATGGATTCGCAGTCAGGGGTACTAACCACTAGACCAATGAGTCGTCACTAGAGTTGTTTAGAGTCGTTTTTCTTTCTATCTTATTACGAGGCGTGTATTTAAAGTAAGGTCTCCAAGGCCACCGTATCGCCGCAAGTAGCTCTAGGTGAAATCCGGCAACACTGTTGTATACGTGTGGCCCCCTCCACAAGTCGACATCTGGGTGTCCTAACCATTAGGACGCTCATTCTCGACGTAGCAGCCCTTTGCGATGGAGTTACCGGTTGTCGCTCCCGCTAGGTGCGAGTTACGTTATATAAATACACTTAATTTCATAAAAAAACTTCTCGTTATTACATACCCAAACCCGAAGCGGGATGATACATATACAAAAATTAACCCTGCCCGCAGGCAAATGAAACAAAAGAAAATACAATTTCGTCTGGTTAATGAAAACTAAACAGTACCAAATTACTGAGTAATTTCTCGTTTCAGAATCGATAAAAAGTAGCTTCATTGGGTCATGGAGCGTTTTTAATCCATTTTCTTGTGCACTATGTCAGTCCAAGGGTGGATTCAAGAGATGATCTCTTGATTGCCCCACGACTCTTAGGAAAAAAAATCTGACTGTGTGACTACGCGAATTCTAGATGTACTTTTTTCCCTTAGTCGTATTTGGGAAACGATGCGATTTAGAGATCTCATGAAAATAGAACATTTCACTATAATTTTAAGGAATTTCAAGGTTAAATTAGAGCAGTACAAGATAGACAACTGATTGATTGATAGAATTTATGTAAACTTGCTAGAATAAGACTCTTGATAGCACGTGAAGTCAAAGAGCACGGACAATTCAAATTCAATAAAATTCCAGTTGGACGTTGACAGACAGACAGACATAACAGTTATTACACACTCAGAAACACACAAAATAATAATCAAAGAAGAAAAATTATGGATAAAAAGGTATTAGGTACATTTTAAGTGTGTAATATGTGTGTTGTTGTTGTAATTGGCCCTGGCTCAGCATTATGCTGTGAAGCAGACGTGTTCCACAGCGCTGGTCATTCTGCCCAACACTTAGTTTGCGCCTCCGACGCAAAAAATGAAAAATAATAATAATAGTAGAAAATATAATAATAGTTATTTTTTCTACTATAAAATTAGTTCAGATATTTACTAAATTCTATGAAATACAGTGGGTTTTTGGATACATACAAAAGAAGCCAAATTGCAAAGATAAGTTTGCCAAGTAGATAGTTCACTGCATTCAGGCTTTTGTTATTAATTCTTGACCCACTTAACTTAAAAGTTCATGAAAATATATTTAAGTGAGAAATATTAAAATGACTTGCGACTTCTTTATAGAAAAAATAGTATTTTTTTACGTATAAATGTGGTTTTTCTACATAAATGCCGCAGGAATTTCAATAAATTTCAATTACTATTTTTAACGTGATGAAATGCGCTATGCATAGCCGTTGTGCAGTGGATTCTCCGCACAACGTACTTCCGGAATTATTGTAAAACTGTAAGATTGTGGCTTATTTTATTCTGTTACGGGTTATTCTTGTAAAGTAAAGTAATTCTTAACTTAAATAATAAAGGTCGGCGCCAGGAGGACTTTTGGCGATCTGATTTTTAAGTGATAATGTTTTCCTCATAAACAAATTGTTATTTTATTATCTATAATTACTTAAAAAAGGTAGCGTTAAGAAAGGCCTTAAGGAACTAAATACTCTTAAAACCTGGATACCAAGCCTGAAAGGAGACGAAATTGACAAAAAAGAGTTTTCTAGAAACAAGATAGTTGATATTGCTACAAAGTACTTCCAAAAACTATATGAAGAACGAAATACATGTGATCATTATGCAAATATTCACAGTTTTCCTACTTCACCAGAAATAGTTAAAAAATTTGATACCCTTGAAATCCTAAGAAAGATAAACAAGCTAAAAACAGAAAAGTCTTGTGGTCCAGATGGAATATCTAACAAAGCCATAATCCAAGGTAAATTGTTATTAACGCCAATTATAACAACACTCTTTAATAAAATACTTGAGGTAAAAGCTATACCTAATGCATGGGCAGAGTCAGATATAATCCTTTTATATAAAAAAGGTGATCCTACAGACATTGGTAACTATAGACCGATAAGCTTACAACCAAATCTCTACAAATTATTTGCTTCATGCATAGAGAGCAGAATCTCCACGCATATACAGGATTTTCAGCCCACAGAACAAGCTGGTTTCAGACGAGGATTTTCAACAATTGATCATATTTATGTTGTGGATCAAATTATTGAGAAGTATAAAGAAAAAAAGAGACCGCTATATCTGGCATTTATAGATTACGCAAAAGCTTTCGATTCCATCTCACACAACAGTAAGTGGAATGCCTTCCACGAATGTAAGGTACCATCAGGAGTGATTGAAGTAGTTAAGGATATACTCAAAAAGTGTAAGCCGAATCAAACTAGAAAAAAGGGGACCCAAAATAGCCATTAAAACAGGGGTTAGACAAAGTGACCCACTTTCTCCTGCCATATTTATAACAGTACTTCAAAGCATAATGCAAAAGCTTAATTGGACGCATAAAGGTATAATTATTGATGGTAATTACTTAAACAACTTAAGATTTGCTGATGACATCGTTTTATTCTCAGAAACATCACTACAATTAGAGGAAATGATAAACGAACTCTGTTCTATTAGCCGAGAAATAGGATTAGAATTAAACAAAAACGAAACAAAAATAATGACAAATCACGTACAAGATCCTGTCCAAATTAATGGATACCCCTTAGAAAACGTGCAACAATACATTTATTTGGGTAAGGAAATATCTTTTAAAAATTCACGGCATCATGACGAGTTGATAGGAGAACTAGGATGTCATGGAACAAATTCTGGGAATACAAAGAAGTACTGAAGGCAGAGATACCAATATACTTAAAAAAAGAAAGTCTCAGACACGTGTATATTGCCATGTCTTTCTTACGGTTGCCAATCATGGATATATGACTCGAACACAAATAGAAACTTGAACAACTTGTCAACGAGGAATGGAACGCAGTATACTCAATTTAAAACTGAAGGACAAGATCAGAAGTACACAAATAAGAAACAAAACAAAGGTAATTGATGCACTGTCCTATTGCAAAAAACTTAATTGGAAATGGGCGGGCCATACCGCTCGAATGAATAATGGCAGATGGACAAAAAGGGTAACAAAGTGGAAAGGGCCACCAGGAAAAAGAAAGCGTGGTCGCCCTCTTGCACGGTGGCCCGACGAGCTTAAGAAAGTTGGTGGAGAGAATTGGCAGAAAAATGCTCAAAACAGAGAGAGATGAAGTCAATTGGAGGAGGCCTATACTCAATAAGAGGTCCTTGGAAAAATAAATATATATATATACATGTGTGTATATATGGTGTGTGTATATCTATTTATGTATTTTGTGTGTTTGTATATTTTGTAACTTTTTGTAAATTTTAAATTTATTTAAAAAATAAACCCTAAATTAATACTTAAAGAAAACCCATCACAAAGTTATAACAAAATAAAAAATTTCAAATAACACAAGGAACCATTTATAACACAAAAGCATCCAATACACGGTAATCACCGTCCGTGTCTATCGTTTCCCTCAACATATTATAAATCAAGACAAAAGATGATCGTTTGTAAAAATAAAAATATTATTCTATTATTTTCCTACATACCAATATCCCAAATCAAACACTAACTCAATTAAAGTGCCAACTATCCTAAGCAAACGACGCTGTTCAAATTGACAACTGAATTGAACCAACGTTATGATCTTTGATATTCATCTCCATTTCAACTAAAATTAATTCATTAGTAAATTTTCAATAATTTGTCTGTCTGCCGCCAATATTTCTCCGCGTATGCTTAAATATACCCTTATAGTTACGTTTTTTATTTTTAATAGAACCCGCAAGGAACGCAGAAGCGTGGCCGTCCCAAGCAAATCTGTCGTCGTACATTAGCAGATGAGAGGAATGAAGAGAAACGTCTCAGCAACTATTATTGATTAATTATAGTAAAAAAAACGTGTGCGTTCTTATGTACACTTCTATGGCGTAATAATTTTCTTTGAGAACTTTAGAGGTTTCCCTCTTCGAATTGCATTTTTCTTGTCCATTTTAATGGTCACTTCCAATCGAAACGATATAATATGTACTAATCATGATATTTTACAATAAACACTATGTTTTTTTATCATATTGGAACGGGTTTTATAGAAATCATTATTTTGGCTTAAATAATCACGACTGAAAAACACTACGCCATGATGACAGACAATGCAACTTGTCGATAAAACAGAGCAAGCGCCAACTACAGACTGTTTTACCGACGTTTGAAATGATATTCAAGGTGTCGTTTTTTTGTGACGGTGTGCGGGTGTCGGTTTTTTGTGACGGTGTGCGCGCGCATCGTAAAAATTTACTCTCATCATTTTTCCCTAACGCGCCAAAAGAAGTATAACTCGAAAATGGTTTTTAGATGAATCAGAATGCTCTGAAAGCTGTTCTTGGAATTCTGAATAGCCATACCAAAATAAAATATAATTTTTATATAATGTACTCATTGAACCCCAATCGATAAGCAATTCCAAGGCTATATTAGTTGGTCAATATAAATTTTACTGCATTTTGAGTGTCGTTAAATACGCGGCCATAAACTGTATTCTACTTAAACCAACTCAATAAAATGAGCAGTTTTAACCAACTTCAAAAAACTGGAAGTAATTATTCCAAGTTTATTTAGGAGCTTTCAGGGTCTAACATTATTTTGGTCAATATTTACAGTTGACTTAATGGCCGAGGGCGTCCACAGTGAATCTCCATCGCGTTCGATCTTGAGTTTCGCCTCGCTCCAAGTCTTTCCGGCTCTCTTTGCCTCATCTGCAACTGTACGTCGCCTGGTTTGCCTGGGACGGCCACACTTCCGCTTTCCTTGCGGGTTCCAATCAAGCGCCTGCTTGGCAATATGATTGGGATTCCTTCAGAGTGTATGGCCTATCCATTTCCATTTGCGTCGCTTGATCTGCTGGCCAATCGGGGTTTCTTGACAGCGCTCCTAAAGTTGCTCGTTGGAGATCTTCTCGGGCCAGTAGATGCCCAGAATACGGCGAAGACAGCGAACGACTTGGAGTTGGTACGAGATGTGTTTGGTGACCTTCCACGTTTCACACCCATAGATCAGGACTAAAGTAATTTACTGAACGCTAATTATTGATCTAATTTAGTAATCGTAAATACGGTAGCATTATATGCGATCCATTCATAATACATTTAAAGTATTCAAAGATCATTTACTCGACACCATGCATTCATAAGTACAGGATTTTCTCATAGGCACCCGTACCAAGGAGTTCCGGTACTTCTCATTCAAATTCTACGCTTAACAATACGCAAAAATTATTAGGCAAATCTAAAATTGGAAGAGTTATATTTTTATTATTTTATTTTTAAATTTTTTGAAACATTCAAGTTCGCTATAATTGTCATGTATTTTGGAAAAGATAGCTTCTAACATATACTGTAGATGTATCATTACGAGTATATATGATGTGGTGAAGTTTAATAAATAAATCGTAAAATATTAAATGCTATAAGGTATCAAAACGTTTCGTTCAAGCAATCCTCGCAGTTATCATAAAACTTCGATTCATATGAGGCCAATTTACGACCAGTGAAAAATATTGAACAACGATCGTTTAAAGAAATTAAAATTGGATCATATTACTTTATATGTTGAGGGTTTAATAAATGTGAGACATTTATGTTTTAAGTTTCTCTAATAACAATTTTATAAAATTTAAAATTTGACGAAGTTGTATTATTTGATTTAAAACAAGTAAATGTTTTTTATTTACTCGCAAATACAAACAATATTTTTATGTAGTATTGTCTTTTATTGACATAACCTCAACATTTAAAGAAAAAAATTTTAACCGGATGAAAGTTATGTATTATTATAAATTTACAATTATTTAACATAATTTTAAATTTAACCGACGTTTCGCGTGCTTTACAGCGTGCGTGGTCACGGTGACTGAAGACAAAAGGTGTTGACATCCAATCAAATAATACATAACTTTAATCCGGTTAAAAAGTTTTTTCTTTAAATATTTTTTGTGTATAAGCTGAATATGAAACCGCATATATGTAAATTATAACTAAACGTTTAATGACCAAGCTACAGTCGCAGTTATATTCCAACTTAACTGCAGTAGTACGACCGCGACAGTAGGCACGTAGCACGTAGCTTAGAGCAGGCATTATCATAATCTTTAGTTAATTTTAAGCTTTTTATTAGACTGGTATAGATACTATAAAATTTAATATTTGGTTAAACATTATTTAATTTCAGTTTGGCTATAAAAACTAAGCTTCAGTTAATATCCGATTTTATCATCGAATGGTGTTAAAAGCGTTGAATAGTAATGAAATGTTGTGGTTCCATTTTAATATTAGATGCGGGCTGTGAATACTGTATTGAGAAATAAATGCTATCTCTAAATCTTCCTATTTTTCAATATGCAACCAATTTATACGAGATTAAAATAAATAAATCAATGGCGCTACAACCTTTTTCTGTATCTGTTTTATGATCACTTGTAAATCTAATGGGCAGGTAGGTGATCGACCTCCTGTGTTTAAAACACGCCGTAGAAGTTTTGGGTCTAAGGCAAGCCGGATTCCTCACGATTTATCCTTCACCGCATTCGCAATGCGCAGTTCATTGGTCCACAGCTGAGGGTCGAACCTGCGACCTCAGGGATGAGAGTCGCACGCTGAAGCCACTAGGCCAACACTGCTCGTGTCAATTTATACAAGATTACCTATTTATGTCTTTATATTTGTCATTGGGGCCTTAATAGCCTTTTTAATATTGCTAACCGACTACAAAAAAGGAGGTTATATGATTGGATATTTGTATATGATGATCTATTATTTTTTTAAGGAAAGGTGCAAAATTTCGTAAGTAAATAATATTCCACAATGAGTGGAAACGTGACTTGGACGAGCGAAAATTATAGCTTTTTTGCATTATGTTAAAAAGGGAACCTAAGCTTAACAACCGTAAAATAACGGCCGTTAGGTAACTATTCTAGGGAACCTAAGCTTTAGCAAACAGACAAAAACAAATCGTCAAATATGAACTTCATGCAGAGAAATTGATTGACAGCTCTTGAAACTAGATTAAAGTTTGACTGTTGATTGACGTTCTGAGGCCTAGATATGATCACTGCTATCAAATTTAAGAAAGTCCGCACAGCTCTTTGAGCCGTCATCTCGCCAATCTCATCACTTGGCGCGCCAATATCGCCTAGTTTATTTCATATTTCATATTCGACTTCTAAAAGGCTAGTAGTTACTTACTTAAGTTATAATTACTGTTATAGCGTCTATAGCCGATAAAGGACAACGCAGGTTTTAATAAATCTTTAAAAAAATAAGTTTGTCAGAGTATTTTCTTTTATAATGTCGAGCAGTGTTGGCCTAGTGGCTTATATGGAAATTGTATTCGTTTTTACAACAAACTCCCAAGCGAAATTAGAGATTATCGCTAAATAAATTCAAAGTCTTCGTTAACGTAAATTAATCCATAAAGCTTTTTATAAATTTCACGAGTACTTAAATGATCCTAATCCTTAGGATTGATTTGCTCCAGTTCAAACAATTTGTATGACTCAAAACTTAGCGATTAAAAAGAGTGGCGGAAAGTTTCTTGCCAGTTCTTCTTGCCCGCTCTACGCCCTTGACTTGCGAACTGGTAGTAAATGTACCTTTACAATTAATTTAACTTCTTTTTTGAAGTCCGAGTATATTTATGTCAATAGATAAACATTTGATTTTTAGTTAAACCCAAATAATTTTTTTCTACATCTAAAAAAAACTTAAAACGCAGAAACTAAATTAAACCGAACAAAAGTAAGTTAATAAATTATAGGAAATAAAACTAATAATTCATATTTTAAATTTTTAGAAATATCTGGTGCTTTCTTCAAAGAAGAAATGTTACAGAAATACCTTAAATTATAGTTATCCAAGAAAACACATCATCTAATAATACTATATCTAGCCAATAGCTCCGTCTATATGACCGAGAAACTATTTCAAAACTATAAAGTTTGAATACATTTATGTAAATTAAATTTGATATGTTCATTTCAATTTTGTACATCTTTGTCTTCAGTCTGTATAAAATAATCTAATAAGAGTAGTGGTTTATATATAGAAACGCAGTGGTTTATATTTGATAAGAAAATATGTATATAAAATATAAATTCCTTTAAAAACGTTGTAAACTACTATTAAAACGTAGGAGAAACGGGGAGAAATGGATGGAGGAAGCTAAGAACAGATTCAAATGTAAAATTCAGGAGGAGGCCTTTACCCAAAAGGGGTCCATTACCACAGGTGACTAACATTTAGCTAACAGTAAATACTAACATAACTACTAACATTTCAAAGGGTAATTAAAAATATGAAAATAGACAAGGCTTTTTTTATTAACATAAATATACCTGTCTACCATATGCTAACAACGAAATACCATATTTCGGCCCTACAATGCGCAGAGGCGATGAGAGCTTTTAGAAAGTGATCTTGGTTGGTTACTATAGGCAAGAGATCAAGCCTTTCACCAACCAGATGGACCGATCATGTGCAGGTTTAGAGAGGCACTGTAAAGAAACTGGTTGAAACAGATTGTCGGCTCCAGATGTATCCTGACCATGACGCACAGTCATGAGCTACCGTCTGAAGAGAGATTTTATAAACATTTTAAACGTTACGCATACTTTATAATGCAGAAAAAACATAGCTTTACTGGCCCAGAAATTTTAATAATAGAAATATTAGTCGCCCATTGTTTGTTTAGGCTTATGTCAACGATGTCTTATGTAGGTTAAGGGTCATTGTAGTTTGAACTTTCAAGCATCAAATTCTTGAAGGTTAAATTGACACGATCGAAGTGATCTATATTCCACACTCAAACGATTATCGTATGTAATATGAATAATTAAGGGACCTTAGTTGTCGCACGTATAAGTGTTTACATATAACAATAATGAATAATGTTCTTTTTCGAATTAAAAAAAGTGCGTGCGTACAAAGTACACATGTCAGAAGTGAAACTTCTTTGGCAAATTAATTTTTAAGTCTTGTTTATGTTTATACAAATCTAAAACTTTAGATTTCAGAGACTTAGAGAGAGGGAAAAAGGAAGATACGTTAGGAATTTAATGAATTTAATTGTCATTAAAATTTCAAAAGCGCCGAAAATTAATACAAATTAAAAAATGAAATTTATAATTTGTTTTAATTTATTACTTCCATAATTAAAACACGAGCCGTTTCAATTTACAATTTCGTCATTTGAGATTTCAATAAATTATTTTGCATAAAATATAAAATACCTACAAATATTTCATAAATTCTCTTTACAAAATTTTAATTCTTCCTTTAACACTTCTTCTGACTCTCTCTCAATCGGTCTCAATCGCTCTTTCCTTTTTTTCCAAAACGCTGCACATCTTCGTGACGTTCCATAAAAAATTTACCCTCATGCGCCTAAAGAAGTTTCACTTTAAAAACAAATGCTATAAAAAGAATGTGACGACGTCAGCGATCCGTTAACCCTTAGCCACAGGGCACTCCCTTAATCACCAATTATTAAATTAATAAATGTAATGTTGATAATTGTACATTGTATTATTTAAATACCTAAATATAAGACAGATAAAATTCTTCATTAAGGAATCCTCAAACTTTACAAAGCTGAAAAGTTTTGAAGTCTCCAATCTCGGTCTAAATGAATGTAATTTACTTCTTATGAACTTACCAAAAAGCGGGCGAAAGCAGTTTTTAGCTTCAGAGAAGTTAATTTCGTAAATCCTTTTAATAGAACAACTAAACTGAGAAACGAAGTAAATAATAAACAATAATTATTTTTAATTTATAGATTATTGATCACACAAAGAATTAATTCATCTTATTCCCAAAAAAAACTTTTTTTTAAATTAACAACATTAAATGTTGCCAACACATCATTTGGAGACACACAAGAGACGTTTGGTGTGCTTTGACTGACAATAATTTATAGAATTGTGTTGTTAAATTAACTTCTATTTCTTATTCACTGTTGTTGTTTCTTTGTATGTATTCTTTTATTTTCTTTTCTTTTTTGTGTTGTGTAACTGTTAACAAAATGTAATAGCTGTATTATTATCTAATAAGTATTCTGTTGACTTTTTTTTTCGTTGTTCTGTACAATTAATTCAAAAGCGTAATATATTATAGATACAGAAATCTGACACCTAACGGCCTGGCCACGGGGATCGGCGGTGCGAACGGCGAAGCGGGAGGCGAGGCGACCATTCACGCGGCGCCGTTTGCAGGCCACGCACAGTCACGTTCGCCCCCGCGAACAGTAAGGAAGTTCGACAGCGAAATGTCTTTATCGAAATTATCTCGATATTGCTTGGAAAGTAATAGCTTTTGGTTACACACAAGAAGTACGAGAAATACAGAATATACCCAGAAATTTTTTTTGAGTATACCAGAATGAGTATTGAAACCTTCGATTATATTATTATGAATATTCAACCAGAATTGGAAAAAAGATAATGCAAATAGAATTTTAAGTGCCGCTGAAAAATTGTTTTTGACATTAAGGTATATTAAGTTTATGCTGTGGATGGCCAGACTTCCAAATAGCTGGTCTTGCCAGTATTTCAGTAATAAAAAAACTCTGTATTCATTTTTCGCCGCGTAAACGACTAAACTTATTTAATCCCTGCTCTATTCGCCGCGACTGCCGCTCGACTCCGTGGCTTGCGCCGTACTGATTCATGCATTTGTTTCACTCGCCCGCCGCGACGCCAGTCGCCCGCGGGATTCGCTCGGTACATTTCGCCGGTCGCATCGCCGGTCGCCGATGCTTGTGGCTTGATTAGTACATTGCTATGAGTTTATTTCAGTCGCATGACGCTTCGCCGATCGCATCGCGCGAATATTCGCATCGGCGAATGTCCCGTGGCCAGGCTGTAAAAAGGTTGTAGCGCCACTGATTTCTTATGTTTTTATTTTTAAGTTAATGTTGTGTTCTTAGTGATAAATAAATATATTAAACCGCCTTTGTGGTAAAAGGGCGGAGATAAGTATACAAAATCGTATAATAAACTACATAAAGAGTATATTTTTACAACGTTAACCTTTGAGTTTAAAGCTACTATTTTATAATGAAATACGCACAAATAACATGTGGTTAGTTATAGTTATGTGTGAACGGAAGGGATTCGAACTCATAAATGGAAAGCACAGGGTTACGAGCAAACATCTTGGCACACTGTTACACCGATTGTGTGCTTTTGAATACATGAATGTAATTAAAATGTGTAATTTTAAATATTATAATGCTCTAAACAGATCACTATCTGCGTTAAACGACGCTCTGAGTACATTCAAAGCAGATCCGGGGGGCCGATGGCTGGCCATGCGTCATACTCGTGAACGGGTGCTACTTGTAGTGACTGGTCGTACTCGAATTCGAATTCGTGTGTGCGGTGATGTTAGTTATTTCGACTATGATTTGAATGATTTTTTTTTCTTACCAGGGTTGCGTGGAAGACATCGTTTGTTAGCGATAAGGCCGCCCGTTGCCCCCCGAATAATTTATGTTATTTATTTTTCTTTTAATGTAAAAAGATAAAATTAAAAAAATATATATTCGATGAGCAACAACGTTTACTAACATTATTAAGGCAATCTCAAGCTTGTACAAGGCATTTGTTAGAAGTATGTTAGCGTGTAAATCGTCTGTTTGGGCTCCGCATGAATCTGTTGGAGCGCATACAGAATATGTTTACACGTTTTCTTTAAAACAGACTGTATGGCATTTTTTTTAATGTAATGTAATCTCGCTGTTGGTCTTAAGGGCCTTTACAGCTTAGCTCGGCCTGAATGGGCGTTTTTCCCGCGACTAGGGCAAGGGCGTCTCCTGTGCGACTCGGAACTCGGCTTGGGCCGTCGCGGGGTGGTCAATCGCCTGAAGGTCAGGATGGAAGCTCACTGGAGTGAGCGAAGTAAGTATGGCATCTATTCCTGCTATCCCTTAATGTACCCAACAAATGTTTATCTTAGGGATGGTAGGGTACAATAAACTATAAATAAGACGGGACTTCCAGTTGGCCTACTTAAGTGCTGGGAGTGGTGAGCAACCCAAATGTTCTTCAAGAAATCGGTTTCTTTGTACCCAGGGAATATATGCGGCGGCGAAGGCCATGGTTATTTACGATCAGCTGTTTGCACAGATCCCGATAACAAAAAACGTTGCAAAGTCGGAGACTGCATTCAGTAGGCGCAACTCCAGAAATAGCGCGGCTCTAAATCAGTAATTTTTGCAAATGTCATAGGCTACAAAATGGCGTGCTTTTAAGCACACAGTAATAATGAAAACTCTTTGGTGACAAAGTTCGTGGAAATGGAACCATTATATCTTTTTACATGTGACCAGTTACGATTTAAAACTTTGTTCATTTAGATAAACTCAAACTCAAACTCAAACTCAAAATATCTTTATTCAAGTAGGTAACCAAGTACACTTTTGAATCGTCAAGTTAAATTAATCGTAAATTTACATTTACTACCAGTTCGCAAGTCAAGGGCGTAGAGCGGGTAAGAAGAACTGGCAAGAAACTTTCCGCCACTCTTTTTAATCGCCAAGTATTGTCATACAAATTGTTTGAACTGGAGCAATTCAATCCCAAGGATTAGGATCATTTAAGTAGTCCTCAAATTTATAAAAAGCTTTGTTGATTAATTTTCGTTTAACGAGGGCTTTGAATTTATTTAGTGATAATTCTCTAATTTCGCTTGGGAGCTTGTTGTAAAAACGAATACAATTTCCATATAAGGAGTGGTTTATCTTTTGGAGCCTGGTTGGTCGTACACTCAAATTAGTTCTATTTCGCGTATTATACTGGTGAAAGTCACCATTTGTTTTAAAATCGTTTATATTTTTTTGGACATACAACAAGGCTTCAAGAATATATTGACCAGATAGTGTCATAATATTTAATTCCTTAAACTTATTCCGTACCGACTCCCTCGGAGAAACACAACAAATACCCCGAACAGCCCGCTTCTGCAGCACAAATATGGATTGAACCTCTGCAGCAGCACCCCACAGTAAAATGCCGTACGACATAACGCTATGAAAGTAGCTATGGTACACAATTTTAGCCGTGTCCTCATCAGTAAACTGTCGGATTTTCTTTACTGCATATGCTGCAGAGCTCAGCCTATTCGAAAGAGTCTCTAAGGGTGAGAGTTGGAGTTTACTATCTATTGTTATGCCTAGAAAAACAGTTTTGTCAACAAAGTTTAGTTCACTGTCCTTAATTTTCAGGTTTTTTTTTTTTTTTTTTTATAATATATCACTTTTCTACTCCCCTGCCATTGTGTCCAGGGACCTTTGCACATCACACGTCTCGAGAAAGACGCCCCGGCTACATCTGTAATATTTTTGTTTACAATATTCATGGGCGAGCCGGGACGCAATTCCTCGCGAGACCCGTTCTTGGGGTTTTGTTTGCCGCCTTTACATATTCCACAATTTTTTCGCAGAACCGTTCCAGGCACGATCTGTGCTTTATTAACATGTCCTGTAGGCCGTTACGGTCTACAGTCATCTGCATTTGTTGCTCCAGGTCGTGCCTGGACGATGCAAATATAGGGCAATGTAGGAGCACATGTTCTACTGTTTGTTCTTCATCGCCGCAGTCACATGCTGGGCTTGTCCTAATTTTAAACCTATGAAGGTAATGTGCAAAGGCTCCGTGCCCTGTAAGAATTTGCGCCATCTGGGGTGTGAAACGCTTCTCTTTTATTAATTTGTACGCAGTTCTAACATTTGCGATAAATAATTTTGTAGTTCCAGCTGTTTCACCCCCCAGGTAGCGTTCATTCCATACATCTAGAGTCTTTTGCCTTATCTGATGTTTTACATATGACAGGGGGTATGCGGCGTATTCAGGTTTTGACCTTAGTCTTTCCGCCGCTTCTTTTGCTAACGTGTCCGCCCTCTCGTTCCCTGGCGTACCAACGTGCGCCTTTACCCAGAAGAGGCTTATATGAGTTCCTCTTTTGCGGCACTCTTCCAGGCTCCGGCGGATCTCGGCTACCTGGGGATCGAGAGATCGTCCACTCACAATAGCATCTAATGCTGACCTAGAATCACTGTATATTTTAGCGTCACGCTTATTGTTATTTATGTGGCTAGTCGCGTTTCGTAGTGCCGTCAATTCAGCTTGAAAAACTGTGCAGTGGGGCGCCATCTTAATCATCTTGCTATTTATTTCCATTCCATCTTTCCATTCCGTCCAAGCGGCACCCACTCCTATACTTGTTTTGCTGCCGTCCGTATAGATTTGTGTGCCGCCGTGTCCTTCGATTTCTTCCGGATTGGTGAGCATCTTGTAGTCCAGTTTTGTTTGTTTCGCCGGGTGTGGGAGATCTACGTATTTCACTCTCCTCTCTAATTCTTCGCCCTCCAGTATTTCCGTGCTGACCCCCTTCTTATCTCGTATAAGGCAGCGGCTTCTTGAATACGGAGGTCTAGTGGAAGTATCCCGGCCAGTAGGGTTGCTGCGTGTAATGATGTCGTCCTATAAGTTTTTGCTACTTTTTGGGCAAAGCCCCTTTGAAGATGATTTAGTTTTCTGCGTACACAGATTTTATTTGTCGCGGGAGCCCACACCGCGGCCGCATACATTACGATTGGTTCAATAACGGCAGTGTACGCGGTCGCGATAACTTGCTGGTTTAGTCCCCATTCGATCTTCGCGGCTTTGGCCAGCTGCTTATATATCTGGATGGCCTTCCGGCATACCCTCTCCACATGTCTGTTAAACGTGAGTCTAGCATCCACATCAACTCCGAGAATTCGAATGTGGTTATCCATCTGTATCGGTACATTATTCATATTTAGCCGTGGGGTATCATACTTCAGTTTGCGCGTCACCACCATGGCTTTGGTCTTGTGTGGCGCAAACTTCAGTTTGTTTAGGATACCCCATCTATGTATCCGGTTCAATGTTAGGTTGAGGTTCTGCTGGATCTCACTACCGGTCTCTCCTTCCGCTATCAAAACGACGTCATCCGCAAAAGCCTGGACGTACTCACCACCATTTCGCAAGTCCTGTAGGAGCGGGTCCAATATTAGATTCCACATTGTTGGTCCCCCCTATTGAACCCTGAACGCAGCCTTTGTTAGTTACTTTTTCAACCGTTTGTCCAGCGTAGGTTAATTTTATTTGTCTTTCGTGTAAGTAACTATCCATTACTTTCCTTAGTTTTAATGGGCATTGTTCTTCTGCCAGTCGGACTCTAATTTGCGGCCACCAAGCGCTGTCAAATGCGCCCTCTATATCGAGTGATACGATTGTTAGTATCTTCTTTTGTTTCAGCTTTGCGCGTATATGTGTGACTGCGTCATATAGGGCGTCTTCAGTGCTCCGCTGGGGCATGAATCCGTATTGGATTTTCGAGGTTTTTGGGACTAGATGCCACTTTAGCCGAGCGATTATCATTTTTCGTATACTTTGCCTAGAAGAGGTAGTAAGCCTATGGGTCTGTAAGACTTCGGGTTTGTATAATCTGTCTTACCAGGTTTGCGCAATACAATTATTGTAGCCTTTTTCCACAATTTGGGGAAGTACCCTAGCTCCAGGCATTTATTTAGGACGGTGAGGAATAAGTTAGGCGCCGCGTTTATCGCGTGCCAACTTATGTCCGCCGTTATGCCATCTTCTCCGGGGGCCTTCCTCGGGTTGAAACTGAGAGCGGCGGTTTCGAGTTCAGTCATTGTAAAAGGGGATCATAGACTAAGTTATGTCCCTCTTTATTTACTGTGTTTGCTCTTCTTCTTATCAATTTGTGGTCTTCAGTTTCATCCTCACTAGTGTCTTCCGGGAAGAAAGTTCTTGCCAAGGTCTCCGCTGACTCCCTTTCGCTAATGTATCTACCGTCCCTACGAAGTGGTAAATCCTGGACTCTGGTCTCTGTCCCTCTTATCACTCTATATATACCTTCCCACATTGTCTCTCTTTCCTGTTTCTCGCAGAACTTTTTCCAACTCTCAGTTTGGGCTTGTTTGATCCGGTTTTCATACTCTTGTTTTAATGCAAGGTATTCACCTACGACCTCTTGCCTTCTGCGTGCTGCGGCACATCTTATCCTTCTCTTTCTAGTCTCAACCTGTTTCTTGAGCACCTGTAGTTCTTCGGTCCACCAAACCATTTTTGTTTTCTTCCCGGTTTTAATTTTTGGAATTGCTATTTCACTTGATTTAATTACTACATCTGTGAACTTTTCTACAATTTGTTCCAAGTCTTCAATTTTATCTATCTTTGTTACGACGTCCTCTGTTAACTGAGAATTTTCTATATTTCCTAACATTTCTTCCTTGAATTTTACCCAATCAGCTTTTTTACTGTTGTAAATTTTTGTTTTACTCTTTCTCTGGATTCCTTGATGCATTTTTGCATTAATTTTGAATAATATGGCATTGTGATCCGATGAAACCATTCCTATGTCTACTCTCCAATCTTCAATCTTTCCCAGTAGGTCACTCGTGCACACTGTTACGTCTAAGTGGCTGACTATTCTGGTTCCTCTCCTTATAACCTCAAATGTTGGTTGCTTCCCATCATTCAGTATGTGCAGGCCAAGCTCTGTTACCAGACTTCCGAAGGCTTGTCCTCTATTGTCTATTTTTGGGCTTCCCCACCACGGACTTTTGGCGTTTGCATCACCCCCTAGCACTATTCTACTATTGAGCTCATTCACCGTCGTTTCCAGGTGCTTTAGATAGGGTTCTATACAGACTGGGTCTGGTTCCATGTAGAATGAGATTAGTGCAATGCCAGTTTGTGCCGTGGTCTTCAGTTTGATAGGCACTACATTAGTTGTTGTTAGTGCGGGGTATTGGGTAATACCAATATCCTCGTCAAAAATTAACACTGCTGCCTTTATTACTTTACCCGCCGGAGGATTCTGGCACTGCACCACTCTCACTCCCCTATAGTCTTTCACCCTACCCAGGGCTCCAATGTATGGCTCCTGTACTAGAGCGACTGTTATTTTCCTCGATTGTGCTTCACAAATAAGTTCACTCATTGCGAGTCTTTTCCTTTGCAGGTTAATCTGCACTATTTTTATCGATTTTACCGTTGGCTGGCCCTTAGCAATAAGCTACTCTGCTTCTGGCCAGGCTATCCCACCTCTTCCTTACTGGACAATGAACGTCAAAGGCTCCGTGGTCTTGTCTCTCGAAACCCATCCTTTTGCAGTTTATACAGGTGGGTTTTTCAGCTGCTTTATATTTGAGGCACTTCTCCCGCATGTGGGTTCCTCCACAGTGGGCACAGGAACAGACCAGATCGTCCTCTTCTTTGCAGTGCTTTCGCCCATGGCCATAGCCCAGACATTTCATACACTGCACCAGAGGGGACTGATCTCCAACCCACACCCTTTGAAGGTCCACATGCACTTTTCCTGCGCTAGTCAACGCTTGCCATAATTTTGGTGAGACCTGAAGAATGACGTGACCCTCATGTGGGTTCCTCGCTCTGCGACGGTATTTTTCTGTTATCCTCCAGTCTTCTTCTCTTATGTGTTCTACTATTTTCCTGTTTTGTATTCGTATTGCCTGCTTTATATCCTCTTCTGTATTGTAATTCAGCAAATTCTTTAGGATGATTAGTGGGTCTTTGTTTTCGACTTCTTTTACTTCCAGGTGCTCATTTTCACACACTAAGTTTTGCTTGAGTCTCTCCTTTTCTTCTAGATCTCTACATCCAATTATTACTTTTCCGTTTTTGATCTTTCTAATCCTATCCACTCTAATGCCTCCCTCTTTAACATTTGCGGCTTCCCTAATTCTATTTATTACTTGGTCTCCCGTTTCCTTTTCATTTCGTGGTGCTATTATCATGGAGTGCAGCTCTACACGTCTGTTTTCCATGATAACACCGTGTTTTGGGTTGGGTGGCCTATCTGTTCTTTGGCCGCTCGTTACCTTGGCATAGGTGCGTCTCCCCTCCAACACTTGTCTCATCACTGTTGTCTGTTCTTCTATTTTTTCTTCTAGTCTCTTTTCCTTTCCATTTTGCTCACTAATATTTTCTTGGAGTAGCTTGGTAATTTCTTCTAACTTTTTAGTCTCCTTCCCTAGTCTTATCAGCTGCTCCTCCATCACGTTTGATTTCACCTGTCGTGTGTTATCTATTTTATCATTGTCTTTTCCTGTTTCTTCCTCGTTTCCTTTGTCATTCTTTTTCTCGTTTCCCTCCCTTGTCTGGGCCTCTGCTTCTTTAACTAGCTCACAAAGTCGCTTGATAGCAGTGGTCACAGCTATTTTAATTTCACCCTTTAAAGTACGGGCAGCGTCTAGTTGAAGGAGGGCACTTTGTTGAACGGCTGTTGCCTCAGCAGCTTTGCTTCTATATGTTTTTGCGTTTGTGTAGGTTCTGACCTTCTTTTCCTCATTTGTTACCCCCTCCCACTGGTCAATGCTCTTCCTGACACCGGCGGCCACTACGGATGTCTGCACACTAAGCTTATCTTGTTTATTAGCCTCCACAGTGGTCGCGGAGTGTGGTTTTGTCGGTGTGCGCAACCCAAACATTTTTCAATATTACTACAGTTTCTCTGGTCCGACACGCAGTGTACTGTGAAATCTGGCGAGCAATGTACGCCAAAGCGTCAGTATGTCATTGTTGGTACCCTTGGGCCTTGAGTAGTCTATTCTCAGAGCGCGCAATGTACCGCGAATATCTAACGAGCAATGTATGTTAACGTAATATGTCACTGTTGGTGCACTTGATTTCTGTTGTCTTTGAAATGACTTTCTATAACCTCAGGATTAGTTTCGTTTATTTACATTTAGTACTATCTAATTTCACTTTATTTTCCACTTTTCGTGTAGATTTTTTTTTTTTTTTTTAGCGACTAATTCCTGCAAATGTTTTTACAATACAATTGTTGTGTTTTTTAGCACTGATGCACTTATTTTTATCACTTTTATTATATAAAAATCCAGGAGTGATTGACAGCACGTCTTCACGAGTACTCGCTCCGCTCTTGACTTTAATTTTCAGGTTACCAATATCTCGCTTTACGCTAGTAGTTGTAAATCTAATACATTTTGTTTTATTCTCATTAAGCAATAAGTTATTTACATTAAACCAGTTAACTATACGAGAGATAGAATTGTTTACATCGTCCAATAATACGTTATTCCTATTCACTTTAAATAGAAGTGAAGTGTCATCAGCAAACAATACCATCTCATGAACTTCGTTGACAAAGAATGGGAGGTCATTTATGTAAATCAGAAATAAGAAAGGCCTGAGAATCGATCCTTGGGGACGCCCATTGATACCTGCGAACCCGGAGAGATGACTCCATTGACATGAACTCTTTGGATCCTTCCCTTTAAATATGAATTCATCAGGCTGGAAGCTTTGCCATCAACGCCATAGTGTTGAAGCTTTCCAACGAGTATATCAGGATGAACACAGTCAAAGGCCTTTGACAGGTCACAAAAGACGCCGACTCCATCATATGATTCTTCCCAGGCGTTAAATATGTCCGAAATCAACTTCACACCGGCATCGATTGTGGAGCGACCCTTAGTGAAACCATACTGTTTATTATGTAAGAGTTTATTTTTATTAAAATGTAAAGAAAGCTGGTCTAGCATTATCTTTTCAAAAACTTTGCTCAACGCAGGGAGCACGGAAACAGGTCTGAAGTTTGACGGATCAGACTCACTACCGGCCTTGAACAACGGTGTAATCTTACTTAATTTCATTTCGTCCGGAAAGACTCCACAATCGATACATCTGTTAAAAATTATAGACAATTCAGAGCTTATTACATTAATAACGGAATTTAAAATGACTGTTGACATACCCCATATATCTTTACTTTTTTTTAAATTAATAAGCTTAAAAGTTTTAACGATATCATTACAAGTTATATGTTTAAACTGAAATTTAATATTACATTCAGGTACACATTTTTCTAGCAATGAGATCGCAGCAGCAGGTGAAGAATCTAGGGACTTGGTCGTATTTATAGATTAGATATATTGTGATCAAAGGTCATTAAGAAATCTCTTTGGCGTACATAATTCGAATATTACTATACGAAATTACATTTATTTCTTTATTAAAAAAAGCTTGCCAACGCTTGGCCCACTGATACCTTGGTACAATAAAAATAAAATACAATGTTTTAATGTAACAAGCACTTACAGGCAAACATAACATACACAAAGAGATAATAAAAAGAAATTAAACAAATAATTAATTTATAAAAACTAGGCTAAAATCAATATAAAGTGTGAGGGGAGCAACTATGGTTATGACCCAGCTCGTTTCCCAGAGTTTTCATGAAAGTGAATGTTTTTAATGATACATAATAAGCCTTTGAAGTCTTTTATCATTCTTTCAATATTTATCTATTTTAAAGTTCTGCGGTTCCACCTGCATTAATTCGGTCGTTCCACAATTTTCTATAGAATATCTCGGTTAATAGACTTTTAAATGCAACAATAATATTTGTTTGCTCTAATGTCGATAGTTTCCGCGAATGCGATTTAGAAATCTGTATTGGTATTTTTTATACCTTGGGTACGATAGTGTACTATCGTTATGTCATGTAGAACCCTGACTTTTTTGTAAATATTTTGTAGCTACATTCATCAGGGATAACGTAAGTAACTAATGAAATAATTATTCAAATCAGTCCTATAGGTATGGAGCTGTTCAGTACAAACCAATCAATCTTCTTTATAATTATTTATTTATTAACACTTCTAATAAAAATTGAACATATTGAAATGATAAGGAGGGCGGCCCTATCGCTTTCGAGCAATCTCTTCCAGGCTGTAAACAAAATGTATTAAATAAGCAAGAAGTGAAAAAATACGTAATACTATAGTTATTTAGACAAAACTAAACCGGATCAAAAAATACTAAACTAAAAAAGGATACATGAAAAATAAAAAGTGCACATGAATCACGATAATTTTTAATCAGTCTCACATCAGGTAGTAGTTAGTACAAATGTTAGGGATACGATATGGACAGGTAATAATATACTAGCTTTGCTTTTCACTTCTTTGATACACTTCCGTGTAACTGAGGAATACCATTAGGGACCTCAGGATAGCGTTGCGAGAAGACACCGAAACGAATTTGTTCATTTACCCAGCACTTAGTTTTGAAAAGGGTAAGGATATCTGCGGAAAGGTTTTCTCGATGATGTTTGAATTGCCATGAAAAATTCTTGCATACATATATTACTCGTTAACCATGCAATTCTAAAGTAGTTTTTTCGTATTAAATGCGGAAATTAATGTCTTAATGTCGAAATTAAAGTTGACGATAGTCGAAGAAATCTGTAGCTCTAAAAATAAATTTATAAAAAATTACATAAATCAGTGGCGCTACAGCCTTTTTAGGTCTGGGCCTTTATGATCATTCGTCGATCTGATAGGCTGAAACTGATAATCAGTGCAGTCAGACGCACACGTTTCCGCGTCAGTAATCATTAAATGAGATAACAGTTAGATAGCCCTTTCAACCAAAACAATGAAGGAATAACCCATCTAAACCTAGTACTTTATTCTACAGCGGAATTATGAGACTGCTCTGAATATTATTGACTTTATTTTATTTGCAAATTTTCATACTTCAGGCTGGTTCTCCACTACACATTTTCCAAAGGCTTTTTTTTATTTAACCAACATCGTTACTCTGAAATTGCACTAGCGATATCTCGACGTCTTTGTATTGAATGACGAAGTAAACGTTTTATTGACTCAACCTATCAGAAGTCGGGATAATTCACTATTGGGGGTTATAATACAAATTTATGACAAATTAATTTGACGCAAACAGATGGCTCGCTAAACCGGTTGCCCGAGTGACACGCACTCCCCGGAGAGTGAGTTATTGAGTACCAGCCTTGCGATTCTGTAATTCACTTTTCGAACTCGCATAGCGGTTTTCGCAACGGCGGTCGCGCTCAAATCAGTCGTAAAGCAGTCATTTTATGATTTGGCATTCTGATAAGGATGGAAGCTTGTAGTTTACTGTTTATATAATTATAAATTGTAAAATAATATAGTAATTAATTAATCTAATTTATATAATATATAGAAATTTGTCTGATTTGAGCGCGACCACCGCTGTGAGAGTTCGAAAAGCGAGTTACAGAATCGCAAGGCAGAACTGAGTAACCTCTTCTTTTAGAAACCTTTTTCACGACAATCTGCGTACCCTTTTTAAGAAAACAACCCATAAACTGCTGAACGAGATACACAACAATAAAATTGTGTAAAAAGCAACACCTAACTTACATTGTATGATTGTGTTTGAAACAAAATTGTCGTACTTTTACAGCCAATACTCAATTCAACCAAATTTTCAGCTTATTTTCTTTTACAGTCAAGATTTTCGAAATATCTAACATTTTGTTATTGTAATCTAAGTTGACTTTGCTAGATAATAGCAAAATTTTTACTCAAGTTTTGTTTTGTTAATGAAATGATTATTCGATTATATATTTGTACTTTACACTACAACATGAATAAATATATGTAAATAAGCGAGTTTTAAAAATATACAATAAATGTGTAAATATACAAATAAGTGATGATATTTTATTTCCAAACCAATATGTCTTAGGGTCTTTTAAGAAAAGAGCGTAACAATTCCTGAAAAGCCGGCAATGCACTCGCAAGCCCTCTGGCATTGAGTGACCATAGGCCTCCTTCGCGTTTGCTCCCTGTTCTTTATATATAAAGATAATCGACTATTTGATAAAAGCCTACCACCTTGTTTATAAAAATTACCTGTTTTATGGCACCGTTTTAACGAAAATACGCATATGTCTCTTTTTATCAACACAATTTGACAGAAAGGGACGGGAGAGTAGAAAGAGATTTAGTTTTTATGAAGGCCTAGTCTCCCGTAAGATGCAGTCTTGCTTGTACCAAATATGATTGAATTTTATGATTTAAGAGTACCTAATCAGTAGGTAATGGCAGAGAGTAGCTCAATGCAGACAGAGGCGGGATTTGGAAGAAGGCCTTTGCCAAAAAAAGGGGTCACAGATACCAAGGAACGAACGAGATGATAGAAATAAATATATTTAAATGAACTTGGAAGTTAATAATAAGTATACAGTATAGTTTTTATACTAGCTGGTGCCCACGGCTTTGTCTGGGCTATTTTGGCTACAATGGTTTACACATAAGATATAGATATATTGTGACAGGCTTTTTTTGGAGGACTATTATATAAACATTTCCATCTTACATTACATATGTGTAACTCTAGCGGTTTTGGCAGGGTACGCCAGAATAGCTCGCAGATGGTTTACATTTGGACATTTCAGACAATATCTTATCTATCAATAAATTGTAGCGTAAGTGTTATTCTGATGTATAAGCTATATTATTGTAACGTTTCATTAAAATCCATTCAGTAGTTTTTAAAGAAAGAGTGAAAAACATCCATCCATACTTACACACTTTCGCGTTTATAATATTAGTAGGCTAAAATAAAAAAATATTCAGTATGTTTTTTTTCGAGAAATCCCGAAAATATATTTCAACAGGATTTCGTTCATGTATAAATACAGCCAGTGCAACCTTTTATAAGCATTTAATATTGGATCGTGTAGCGCCATTTTTTCCGTTGGCTTATGAATTCTATATCGATTCAATAAACTTGAGATATAAAGCGAACACCGAAAAGTATTTCAGCCTTAAACTTAGCCTATATTAGTAAATTTACTTCGTGTAGGTACGCCAAAAAATACTCAGAACTATTTGAGGGTTGCTGTATTTAGTACCTGTTTTCTGCAGTTTTATCTTATATTTCAGTAAAGCGTATTCTTTTAGCCTATTTCGATAAATTGACTATCTAACACAAGAAATTATAATTTAAATCATTGAGCGAGTGAAATAAAACTAACAAACTCTTCAGCATAATCATATTAACATAGATAACTTAAAGATATTTATTTATTTATGTACAGTGCATATTCGCGTTTTTTTGTCTAGGACTAGGGTATGCCAGTTTCTCAACAATGCTATCATTTACCGTGCGAGTACAACATGCGCACATAAAATAGACAGCCGTGATTCGAACGCATGAACTCAGGGTTAAGTCGGTCTCTGAAGCCATCACTGCTCCATTTATAAGCATTTAAAAACTTACCTTCCTAATTATACAAAAATTAGCAGACATTAGCTGGTTTTGTTTAATTACGAGCGCAGTGTAGGGAAATTTATAGGCTAATTGGCAATCAATTAGAGTCACTGGGGACCTCCGATCGGAAATTTAACAACGCTTTGTGAGTCTAAACTTATAATAAATAACTAGTTCATGACTTCGTTTACGTGATAGTCGTTGTTGAACGAAAACTAAAAGCTTTTGCCGTATTTCATTTACGTTGACATGGAAAAAGAGAAATATTAATCGCAATTTAATGTGTCACGCTCATGTTACAGTGACACGAGCTACATATTCCGTTTGCCCCCTGCTTTATATGAAAAAAAGTTACACGCCCATGGACACTCTCAATGCCGCGGAAAGCTCACAAGTGGGTTTCCGGCCGTTTAGGAATTGGTACGCTCTTTTATTGAAGGACCCTAAGTCGAATTGGTTACAAATACTTCGCTCGAAAATAAACGCTCAGTTGTGGAACAATGGACGTCGAGGTGAGATCTTTTTCCCCGTTGTATAAAAAAAGTGAAAGAATATACAAAATCAGTTAAAAAGTACCTTAGTGTGTTGGTACTTTTAAACCGACTTTAGAAAAGAAGAAAATCAATTCGACGTGTAATTTTTTTAATAACTTTTAAATGAACCATAATGCAAATGTACTTAAAATTAATAAACTGATTTTTTATTTTCTTAACCTGAAAATAATTCGTTAATGTTTGGACGTGTATTTATTAAACTTATGACCAATAAACGTGTTAACTTAAGAAGATCAACACAATATGTATTATATCTAAACGCAACATTACATACTTATTACTTAATACTCAGCTTATTTCCTATTTAATAAATAAGTTTTAACTTTTTATAGTACTTTGCTTTTCATAAACATTTTATTGTAAGGAAATATCGCCGCCTACATTTCATACATTTCAAAATCCTTCATAAATTAAAACAATGGCTGATATACGAACGCTGTCCAAAACAAACAGCAAAAACTATGAACATTTCAAATGCAAAGCAGTGCGCGGAATTCAGTAACAGGGATTTCATTGTTTCTACAATTTCTCGTTATTAAATTATGTTATAATTTATATACAATAGTTGTTAATGTCACGTTTAGGAGACGATGTGGTTTTGCAAATACGTAAGATTCTTTTACGATACACAATTGTAATTAAGAAATTCTCGCCTTCCTTTTTCCTATAAAAAAACTAATTGCACCGTTTTAGTTAAGCTAAAGTACTCAACTGTCTCTTTTCATTACAACGATAATAAAATTTGACAGAAAGGGACCAAAGAGTAGTTAAAGAATGCAATTAGACAGACAGTTTTTGTAAATATGGGGTCGGTTTCAATTAATGAAATCTTTTAAAAATCTCCTGCTAATCTTATGTTTTTCGTAATTTCTGAAATTCGTGTTAATATTGGAATATGTTTTAACCTATATAGACTAGGAGATCGCTTCGCGGTTTTTAAGCGGTTGTGAAGAGTAAAATCAATCCAATATCAGTCTACTGCCCTGCGATTCTGTAACTATAAACAATAAATTACAAGCTCCCACCTTTTCAGAATGCCAAATCATAAAATGACTGGTTCACGACTAATTTGAGAGCGACCGCCGATGCGAAAACCGCTGTGTGAGTTCGAAAAGTGAGTTACAGAATCGCAGGGCAGGTATGTATATCTTGTATATATATATATTTGCTGGAATAGTCCGCGTTATTAAAATAACAACATGTTAGCTTATGAGTGGGTAACACTTTCAACATTCATTTGTGACCATACAAAATACCAAAAATACTTTTGTTGTCCAGTGTAGCCGTGGACTCGTTAACTTCACTTCAGAAATATTACACAGAAAAGATTAAAAAGATCTTTTTATTTTTTTAAACTAGCATTTGTAAGCTATAATGATTTTTAAAATTTCCTTTACTCGCAAACTAAAAGTACGGCAGTTTATTCTCTTCTAATTCTTTAAATGTGTCATTTGAAAGTTAGGGTCAGCCTACGAACTTTTCAGCCCTCCTAATATTTTGATTCTTTGTTTAGTACACCTCCTTCCTAGCATATCACAATGTAACACACCACGGAGATAAAGATAATAAATTAGCATTTAATATTATTGACATACCTATCTAATATATAAAATTCTCGTGTCACAATGTTCGTTCCCATACTCCTCCGAAACGGCTCGACCGATTTTTATGAAATCTTTTATGCATATTCAGTAAGTCTGAGAATCGGACAACATCTATTTTTCATCTCTCTAAATGTTAAAGTTCCACCCTTAAACTTTTATTTTAATTTTTTAGACAGAATTTTTTGTTTTTATTTTTTATGATACAGCATACAAAAATACATACAAACCTTAATTGTCATCCTTCTACGATCAACCCCTATTTTTTATTATTGTAGATAGTTATTTTTATTGAACTAAAAAAATGTTTCCTAGAAATAATATACATGGCAAAACGAAGTTTGCCGGGTCCAGCTAGTATACCTATATAAAAATGTGTCTTAATTTCTTTTTCTCTTCATCAATTTCTCTTTATTCTAAACAATATAAATATATATTAATTTTTCACTGTGGAGTTTGCAACTCCACTCAAAGGTCACGAAGATTTTCCCAGTTATATTCTTTCACAATTCTGTGAGTTACCAAAACACGAAAAAAATTTCGGCCTTCACTTCACAAAGATGTTAGAATATTTTGCGAGAGATTTTGCGGCTTCGTGATATCTCGTTTTGCTCCGAATTTTAAATAGAATTTCTTTTTGTCATTCACCTTTGCGGTTGAACAGATGGTACCCTTTCTACGCAAAATGTATTGCTAAATTCTGGGATATAAAAAGTAATGTTACTAATGTTATAAAAAACTTTTGTTTGTATTAATATAATAATTCAGGGCCGCTACAATTTTCTATAAGCCGCTTCCTCAGATTGCATATGTTTATTGGATCTTTTTTCTTAAGTAGGCAGTCTTCTGAGCCTATAGCAGTGCGAGATTTTTGGACGATTTCAGACGTCATGAGTATGAATTAATTGCGCACTTAGAAATAAAATTCCATTGGTGCATAGCCGTGCTTAAACTTATGACCCTATCAAGCACTAGGTCATCACCAATATCATTTATCTTAATAACAAATACCTCATCATCAACCACGTTTAGAGTCCATCTTTGGACGTAGGCCTCCTTCATTCTTCTCCGAATCGGCCTGCATTTCGCCTTTTGATTGCGGACGTTCCATCTTTTCTCGAATGGCTTCATTTTAAAACACGCTCGTTGCTCACTCCAATACGGTGTTTTAAAGTATCTGTCCCTTTCTATCACAGCAAGAGCAAAAAGAACGAGACGAAAAAGTGATAAGTTAAAGGAGTACAATGAAACTAAATTAGTTTTTATGAATAAGGTTAGTCTCTAGCTGAAATCTTTTAACAAACCGCTTATGTTTTGTCACATTTATTGATATAGATCCACTGAATAATGGCACTAAGACAAAACATTAGAGAATTTAGTAGTAATGCAGTATATTGACATGATTCACAATTTTTGTACCACAGCTGCAAGAAGAGGATACAAGTCAGGTGTAAGGTTTCAGCAAGATAGCCACAGCCCACACATCTAAGGTCTCCATGGACACACGAAAAGCGTTGTTTCTGGGAAAATCATAAGCTGCTTTGGAAACATATTGTGGCCACCCAGATCTCCCGAATTAACCCCAGCTGACTTTTTATTGGGTTATCTTAAAACTAGAGTTTATGATAGCCCTCTTACGAAAAAAAATAAAAGTAACGACAGAAGTGAGAGCCATATCAGGTGACCTTCTGCGGCGTGTCTCTGCAAATTCGCTAGTCCGCTTTGAAGAGTGAATTCACCGTGATGGAAGACATCTTAAGGATGTAATATTCCGTACATAAAATCCGCACGAATCAGTATTCAATTCATTTTTTTTAATGATATTTAAAGTTTAAAATCTGCGCTGAGACACATTAGTATATACGTTCAAATTCAAATTCAAAAATCATTTATTCACGTAGGTAACACAATGTACACTTGTGATTCGTCATTAAAGAAATACATATTAATGCTTCTAATTTTACATTTACTGCCAGTTCTCAAATCAAGGGCGTAGAACGGAAGAGAAGAACTGGCAATAAACTCTCCGCCATTCTTTTTTAATCGCCATGTTTTTTTACACAACGTTTGTAAGGAGCTGCAACCATTACACCATGTTCCACATGACATCTTAAGTAATTAATAATAATAACATAAATTAAAAACAAAGACTTGTCCTCTATCAGCAGGAGGCATGGTGAAATAGGAGCACGCACTTACATTCTCGTGGGAACAACACGCAAACACATAGTCGAAATAATTAACATCACCGCATACACGAATTCAAGTACGACCAGTCACCACAAGTAGCACCCGTTCACGAGTATGACGCATGGCCAGCCATCGGCCCCCTCGCCATATTTTAGGGAGAGAGACAACCCGACGCGTGGACGCCGCCACGTATAGAGTTAATAGACACTTTACTTTTGTAATAGTCACTTTTGGTGTGAGTTAAAAACATTGTTATTACCATAAATTATTCTCATAGGCAACGCATTTGAACTCCCATTCGTCATTTCTACCGAATCCTAGCGATTTAAATAAAACGTCAGAAACAAAGATCTATCTGACCACTTTGTCACTATCATTTGCCGTCTTTGTCAAGGTACCACCCTTTTCTAGTTACGCGCCCTTTTTCCGCACGAAAGCGATTTAACGAAATTTCTCACTGTAATCTGTATTCAGCAAAGATATACATTGATATTTTCAAGATTTACCTAAAAGACTCTTGTCAGACCTGCAGACATTTTAGGGTCTAAGGCATGCTGATTTCTGACGATGATTTCCTTCACCGTATCAGTGAGTGTTAAATGCTTGTAATAATAAATATCCATTGGTTCGTATCTGAAACCAGAGATACAAGAGCCGCACGCTCAGACATTACCGGTCTATTATTTTTTTAACATTATTTAATTACCCTAATATCGACATACATCGTGTTTCCCCAAGGAAGTCGTCAAGGTATTGACCAGATAGTGTTATGACACTATCTGGTCAATATATTGAAGCCTTGTTGTATGTACAAAAAAATACGCCCTTGACTTGCGAACTGGTAGTAAATGTAAATTTTGAATCAATTTAACATCTTTTCTGTTGACGTTCACAAGTGTACTTGGTTACCTATTTGAATAACGTTATTTTGAATTTGAGTTAGAATTCGATCGGGGTGAAACATTAACTGTAAATTAAGTTTGTAAATTAATTCACTCCTTTGAAACGAAACCCACAAAAGCCGTTGGACAGCTAAACTAATTTTCTTATTTACTGAACTGTATTTAAATTTGGAGTAAGCTTATTTGACGGAATAACTGGTATTTGCTAAAGCTGTGCAATCCTTTTTCGTACCACTTATTCAGATTGGCTATTATTTTTAAGACAACTTCTTTCGACCATATTACTTTTTATAGGATTTTTAAGTGGTTTATCCAAATTCGTCAGGATTGTTTTAGTTTGACGAAATTTAAATTTTATTTTTATTCATGAACTTACCTACTAATATGAATGAAACCCGAGATGGCTGGGTGTACTGAGAGCATACTTTTTAAATAACAATATTGAATTTGTCTCATGGATCACGGGACAAACTTATGCGTGATTGTCAATAGGAAATAAAAATGGTTTTATCGGGAATCGAAGTTCAGACATATACCACTGAACCAAGGAGGCAGTTTAAAACGAGTAAAAAGAAACGTTTTTGTCATTTGTTTTTAAGTAATTTTTACATACTTGTTATGCACTAATATTGATTACTAATTAGTGTTTATATTATCTCTTCGAAATATTTAATCACGTCTGTAATTAGATAATCATCTTTCGTATCAAACGGAAAGATCAAGTTGTTGAAAGTTAAATTAAATATTCGGGAGTTTGAAACATTTTGAGATTAGAAGACTTTATGGGTAAGTACATTAATGACAGACCTTGTTTTTATTTTATAATAATAATAATGATGATGATTTATAAACACACATAATATAATATGTAACTTCTATGTAATTTACATTACAGCACAACATTACATTATGAATCATATTATTAATAGTCAATTCTTTTATTTCTACATTATCACATTATTAAAATGTATTATTACGTTATCGAATTAATATTAAGTATAACGTTCAAATCAAATAATTATTTTTGAGCCTTAATTAACATATTTACTTCGACTGAATTTCCCCAAACTATAATTACCATATCTAAGTATAGATGAGACATAATATGTAGCTAATACCATATCATAGTTAACAGTTTCCCTTAGTCGTTTTAACGCATAAACGAAGCTGTCGAAATATATATATTATAATATCATATGTGAATATGGCATAATGACATTAATCTATATTAATAATATATTTAAGTAATGGTGAACAATTTAAAAGTACTTAAAGAAATAATAAATTTTATAAAAGTTCAAGTTAAAGTGAAAAATCTTTCTAAAGGCATTCGACAAGTAGCAGCGATTATAAAACTTTCAAAGTCAAGTCTGATTTACGTTAGTTTATAACGATCGTAATAAATTGAAAGCATTCATGAAAATTGCTGAAATTTTTCCACATTTCAAAAACAGATACCAGCAGGTGGTTAAGAATTAATGGCCAGTTAAATCGTTTTTAAATTTCTTCAGGTTTTATTTCCTTAGATAGATTTATATATAGATAATAATGGTATTAATAAAAGTCCGTTATTTTCCAAACATTACTAAAGTAATTAATAAAAAAAAGCTTAGAATTGTTTTTTTTTTGGGAAATCCACCAATGGCAATGGGCGGGGGGGGCATATAGCAAGATGCTCAGACCAAAGTAGAATTTAAAGACATATTGAAAGGACCAAGGAGTAAAAGTAGAAAAGGGCGATATATTGATATTAAGATATATTCCCTAGATGTATTTGCTTACATAGGCATAAAAAAATTTAAAGTGGTTTATAATAATAATAATTATTATTCATTGCAAGTATATGATAACAAAAATGTGTGAGGTGATACAATCGTTACTTCGCATATTCTGCCACACACAAGTCGCTTTTTAATTACTCTAGTCGGAAGATCTTTTAATTATTTTGGTAAATTATTGTAAACCTTAATTGGCATACAAAAGGTGTTTTTCCTAAACAATTTTTGGCACAGCCAATTTCTTTAGTTCTTTCGTTTAGTTTATACATATTATATTAATCTAAAAAAAATTTATTAGAAAAACGTACGATGCTTATTTTTTTATGACAGTAGAGTGTAGGTATGTATAGATTTAATAAATAAATATGTGTATAACGCTTGGTTGGAACGAAACAACGGAACAAGATCGGTGTATCAATATTTATATCGCCTGTTAAAAAATACATAGCAAAATAACATTCTTATAGTATCCTTCAATTTGTGAAAGAATAATTGAATTAAATTTTACAGCAACGACAAGTTATTGTTTTTCTATCGTCATTAAAACAAATTCAGTATATCTAAGCCTCTTATATCAAATTAAATGTAATTCGGCCGAATATTATAAACATATACGCCAAATATCAAATAGTTGCAAAATATTCGTTGTAAGTCTATATAACGTAGTATTGGATGGTACAATTTCCCCCGGTGCTAAGTAAGCCGTTTCCGTTCCCTTACTGCCTTCACGATATCATCAATTGTAGTAGATGAATTGGCTACGGTCAGGCTAAAGGAGTTTTATAGGTACGCTATTTGGTGAAACTGCGTAATTACAAAACACAATGTATAATATATTATTACTAACTTATGATCTAAGGTAAGTAGAATATACTTTTGTACTTGTTATAATAATATAGATGGGAAATGATTTAGACGGCGTTATTTAGAGATTTTATAAGTGAAGGTATCCTATGAAAAGTGCAGGTTTTAGGGGAGGTACCCCGGCCTCCACAAAAGAAGGACCTTCATAATAGAGACTTCGGAAAAAAATGTTTTAAATTCCGACTAGTAAATACTAGTCAACAACTTTTCTTTTGATATATTTTTAAATTCTAAAAGAATCTACTTGGGGTCACAATAAATTATTTATTAAAAAAACTCGACAGAAATTGTTTCATTTTATTTGGAAAATTATGTAGGGCCGTTTGTTGCCTCGAGGCCTCCATACCTCTAAATCCAGCCCATATTCATATTTTGCTACTATACTACTATGGTTGTTAAGTATAAAAAACTGAAACAACACTTATCCAGAGCTTGATATATTCTGTAGTGTGCTGATCAATTTAAAAAAAAACATTGTTAAGGACCTGTCTGATACCTATTCCGCTATTCTGCTAGTATTTTGTTTTTCTGTTATAATTGGGAGTGTAATTTATTGTATTTTTAATTTTTAATCATTTGCTGTAACATATACTGTAGATATATCATTAAATATAATGTGGAGTACTTTAAGAAATAAATAAATAAGTATTTAAGTTACGTAGACTCTAGTATAACCTAAGTAAGTTTATTATTAATAAATCCTCGACACATGTCGTATTTGATATTTGATATATTTTATTTCTTTCTTTCATTTATTAATTATAATAATATATTATCTTCTATAAGGTACCACTGAAAGACTTAGAAAACAAATTAGCATAACTCAGATTTTTACATTTTATTATGCATAAATTTAAAGTTTCACAAAAAAGTACCAATTGTAACAAAACTTTTAACAATAATAAAACGTGAATACTATTGTGATTCATCCTATTATACAAATGTTCAGTGTGATGTGCCGGATATAATCATAAAAGCTTTATCGTGTAACTTATCCATACCAAATCTGCTAAGCTTGCAAGATCCTCTTGGGTGCTTCAATTTTTACAATTTCCAATACTACATATATTTGTCAAGGCTTTCGCGAGCTGCGTAATATCTATGGATGAAATATTGTCATCTGTATATAAAAAATCAGTGGCACTACAATATTTTTAGGACCTCAGATTTCTGTATCTGTTTCATGATCATTTGTCAATCTAATAGGCAAGTAGGTGATCAGCCTACTGTGCTAGACACACGCCGACGTCTTTTTTGATCTAAGGCAAGCCGGTTTCCTCACGATGTTTTCCTTCGTCGTTCGAGCGAATGTTAAATGCGCACATAGAATGAATGTCCATTGGTACTCAGTCCGGGGATCTAAGTTACGACCTCAGGTATGAGAGTCACACGCTGAAGCCACTAGGCCAACACTGCGATCTGTATATAAAGTAAAGAATTAATTCGAAAAGCTTTTAAACAAAAATAATGATAGGCTTTTGTATCGAAAACTTAAGCTGAGCTTGATAGGCGTAATTAAAACATGAATGCAAATAGAATACTTGTAAAGTAGACATGGGGAGAAATTGGCTGTGCCAAAAATCAATCTGGAACTGTTTAAGAAAAACACGGAGTATGGAATCAAAATAATTTACCAAAAGAATTAAAACTTCTTCCGACTAGAGTCTTTAAAAAGCGACTTGGTGTATTACTTTTGGAAAAAAATTACTATTCAATAAATAATTATTTGCGTGAGACTGTAATTGATATAAATTTAATAACGTATGATATGATATGTACGATACAAATAATATAAGAATTGACCAATTCATATGACTAATAATGTAGAATGTAAAAAAATTTAAAGACAAATTTGCGCGCCATTGTGTGTGGCAGAATATGTGACCTTACGATTGTACCACCTTACACATTTTTGTACTATGTACGACTTCTCTATTTCATTTAAACTGAAGGACTGCACTCTTTTTCTTATTTCGTAACTCTGTACCAGAACATCTCCCTCGTCAAGGGGTTGCCCCTAAACTTTAGTGAATATACTTATAAATTATACATACATATGTTTACATACGTCCCTGTGGAATAAAATATTTGTGTTTCGTTTTATACGATCTTCGCTGTTAAATCTTATCAGAGAAACAGATCAAGTATTCCTCAGGCCTTTGGAGAGTTTTCACACAACTTTAAAGTTTTCTTAGAAACCTTTAATGAGCAGAAGCAAGTGGTAAACTCGTAACAAGTGTTTCCCACACGTATTATACGATTTATAGTTTTACAATTCTGCGATACTCAAGGGAAATTATCGTTACAGTTATTTGCACAGACGTTTTATTTTCTCACTGTGATATTAAAATCATCTATCAGAACCAAGAAACTACCCAAATTTATAAGTGCCTATATCAATAGTGATATCGACTCCGGCTTTGCCTCTCAATCAACCACCCTTGGGATCGCTGGGTACAACAATCAGGTTCTTCTTTTTTAATGCCCCCTACTTTCGAAGGTTGGCGCTCATCATTGATCTTTTACCAGGATGGACGTCGAGATAGAATACGAAATTTCACCACCACAGTCTTTCTGCGCACCTCCACTATGTGGAACCAGCTGCCCACTGAAGTATTTCCAACCTAATTCGACTTAGGGTCCTTTAAGAAAAGAGCGAACCATTTCTTAAAAGGCCGGCAACGCACTTACAAACCTCCTGGCAATTTGAGCCTTGTCACTTAACAGCCGAGCCTACTGTCGTTTTCCGCCTTTTATATAAAAAAATGATTTTGGATGCCAGATTATATGACTATTCTTCCACCAAAATGTGTGTCCGTTGGTCAGTTGGTAAAGTGGGGCTCGCTATTTAGAGTTAATAATAATAATAATGATAATAATAATCTGTATTTCTTTAGAGTGATTATCACTTGAAAATATTTCATTTTCTGTGTTTATAATAGTCTTAAACTCAAATGAAATAAATGTAATTAAAGGCTTGGACGTAGATTATAAATAGCAATATTTTATAACATAATTACAAACTAAATTTTTGCTTATCTTCAACCCCCAAGAGCCTATTCGCTTAAACAAATTAATTTACATTTTGCTTACCCATTGGTTATCTTAAGATAACAGCCTACAAAGTTTTAACTTTAAGCTTGTACTAAACAACAGCTTAGCTTCTACTTTGCAAGTGTGAAGTTAAAGGCCAATACTACCTCCATATGCTTTATTAATTAAGGCTCGATCAAGTGACCTTTTAATATCGAAATTATTAATATTTCTTGTAATTGAACTTGGGTTCTTCGTGTTGAATATTAGTTGCGTGTTGTATTGATGGCGTTATTTTTTACTATATTCAACTGGCGTAAACAAGAAAGACAATTTTGTTCATGTCCTTCCTTATAATTTGTAATTCTGTATCCTCGGGATGTTGTTACAGGACCATATTGACACAGTTTTAAGAACTTTTATAGAGAGAGGTCTTTTGACATAACATCCTATGAACCTTGAATGGTGGGGAAGAAAGCGTCCAAAGTAAGTCCTCGGCGAGTTTGGTCTTGAGCTTCATATTTCACTTCGATTCAAGTCTTTTTGGCTCTCTTTTCCTCATCTGCAACTGTACGCCAGGTTTGCTTGAACCGCTACGTTTCCACTTTCCTTGCGGGTTCGAATCAAGTGCCTGCTTGGGGATTCAATTGGAATTTGTTCGGAGCTGCCTATCCAGTTCCACTTGCGTCACTTGATATGGGAATCGGAGTTTCTCGGCAGCGTTCCCAGAGTTGCTAGTTGGAGATCTTCTCGGGCATGTAGATACCCAGAATACGGCGGAGACAGTGGTTGACGTAGACTTGGCGCCGGTGCGAGAAGTCGTTTGTGACCTTCCACGTTTAACATCCATTGAAGCACAGACTTTTATTATATAAATTTATAATAAAACATGACTTCAATCCGTTAAAAAAGTGATTTTCAATCCAATTCAAGCAAAATTAGTATTACATACAACACATATCAGTTTTATTGAATTTTACTAGTACTAAACTACCTTTTGTTATTGCAACAATGATTAGATAAAATAAAAAGTAATATATTCAAAAGTATTTAGCAATGAATTGACATGTGTGTACACACGTACGCGCCAGACGTTGCATGCGCCTGCGCACGTTGGCTTCGTTGACCCCGAATTAAAACAAAGAATAAGATCGAGGAACTTTAATCATATCAGATTTAATGTTTTTCAAAATCGTTAAGGCTTTAATATGTGAGAATAAAATCTTTCTTAAAATAAATATTTCTTATTGAAAATTTTGTAATATTGTTAAAATGTCAACAAACGAAGTTAATGAGAAGAAAATTAAAAAAAAATTTAAAAAGTTTGGTCCCTTTCGGTACCTTTAACGCTGGCGCATTTCCTCGCTGTATTGCGATACTTATTAGTTGAGCGAGGAAAACACCAGCTCTGGGGTCACCGGAACTATCTACTAAGCGCCAACTTAAATCTTTAATTAGCGCCTGTGCACTTGAACACCACGGCACAAGAGTCTACTACAAAGGGAACAAAATCGAAGTTGGAGGAAAAAAACAACGTATGTCTAGACTAAACTCAAATATCGGTAAAACTTAACTGAGAATAAAATATAAAATTTCTATCAAACACTCTCTAAAAAAGTATATTTTAATATGTACTTGGCCTACCTCTTTAGTAGCATATCAACATATGGAACATTTTGCTATGCTACCCTGTGGAAACTACTCACTTTTCCGGAATAAAATTAAGTAGGTACTGAATTTTTCTACATTTTCTAATTTTTCCACAAAAACCTCAGAGTTTAAGGAATAAATACAAAAGTTACTCAGTGGTCCAGGCGTCTTCGAGTTGTGCGCTTAGCAACACATTTTTCCATTCATATTTATTTATAACAATACAATTCACGTACTATTTAATTATTATTTATTAACCCAAATTAATTTTTCAAGCGTTTTTCTTTTATTAAAGTTAAATATTATTTAGGGTAATTTCTGACAAAAATAGGAAGTAAATTTTCTTAAATATAGGGTATATACTATATATCATTCAATCCAGTTTCTTGGTAGAGGGCTTTCGGCCTAGCAGCAACGACCTTGAATTATCAAGGTCGTTGCTGCTATTGTTTCTATTTCATACGTGAGATATTTAATCCTATTGTAGCTATTAAATGGACATATAAAAACTTTAATAGAATTTGATTTGATTATTCTATATAGTTGCCTTCGAGAGTGTTACAACTGTTATAGCGTTTTTTTAGTACAATTTGTCTTCTCAAAATAGGCTTCAGGATCGGTGGTTATCTCTTCATCAATGCAAAATTTCTGTTCAGCGAGCATTCTCTTGAGGTCTGTGAACAGGAAAAAGCTGTTAGAGTGGGTGAGGACATTCCAGTAGCGCTGCACATATATAGAACCAGAAGTGCATAAACAAATTACTCGCGACAGTTGCGAAATAACCCGTTACATACTTTAAGGACCTTGGTCATTTATTGAATCAAAAAACGTAAACAACGCCACAGTCCAAAGTACGACTAGTGATGTGTGCACAATATTTATATCGATATTATAGGGACCACTGAATTTGTATCAATACTAAAATTATTTGTTTCAATATTTAAACATACTTGACTAAATAAAAAAACAATTATTCTAAAGATCGTTCAAACAATTACAAAAGGAAAAAAATAATCAATAGATTTAACTAAATAATACCTAATTCGTCGTGTATTGTGTAATGGTGTCAAAGTGAGGGTGTGTATGTAGAGTGTGCTCGTGATGCAGGTGATTTAGCGATATGAATATTCTTAATACAAAGAGTATTAAGTAGTATTAAGCATAGTCCGCAATAGCTTAAACAAGTCAAGGCTTAAATATTGCTTGTAGTATGTTAAGTATAACTTAACATCAGTTGAGTCTTGCTGTTTGCCCCCAAATATATAAAAAAAAACGTGTGTGTTACGCGTTAGAAGTTATGCTTCTTTGGCGTAACAAAATAAAAATCTTTTCAAAACATTCTACGTTTGTAGAAAAACGACACTAACAATAGAAAAAATTACTCTCATCATTTTTCCCTAACACGCTAAAAGAAGTATAACTTCAAAAAAGCTAAAATGTGGACTATAGCTAACTTCAAGGTGTCGGATTTTGGTGACGGTGTGCGCGCGCATCGTAAAAAATTACTCTCATCATTTTTCCCCAACGCGCCAGAAGAAGTATAACTTTTAAAATAAAACAACATCGATATCCCTGTCCAACACTATTAATTTAAGTCGAATCAGCGAACGCCACTCGCACGCATAACCGGCATAACACGTGAAGCAGTCGGGTCAGGCACTCGCATCACCGTTACTATATTTAATATTATTGTGCAGTGTATTAATGATTGAAGGATGGCTAAGCCGACAGTGTTTATGCGACAATGCATGTGAGTATTTACAAAGTAATTAACAGCTATTTATTTGTTATTAAAGTTCACCACCTCATACATAGTGCTATATCAATAGTATATGTTACAAACTATCTTTTCTTAAATATATTACAATTATGATAATCAAGTTACAAAAAATTAAAAATACTTGAATTATTTTGCTTATTGTTAGCAAAAAATACTATCAAAATTGTCGGTAGTAGTGATAATAATACAAATATGACAAAATGTGGGTACTATAAACAAACATTGTTTTAATTTTTTATTTTTAATATTACTATATAAGTTAAGAATATTGTAAATTCTGTGTATATGTTGGAAATTAATATCATTAACAATACAAATTGATTAAATTATTATGACAACAATTTCAACTCAATGTGTGTATTTTTATTAACTACATTTTGACATTTTAATTATCCTAGTGCTCAAACAATTTATTATAAAAAAATTATATTACTTGGAATATGAGATGATTGCATATATTTATAAATAAGCCATCGCCAAGGTGATGTTTACTAAATCTAAGAACTATTAAATACTGAACATGACATCTCAATCAAATTTTAGAACGATTACAAAAATCTTGCAAAGTTTTTATGAATAATAAATATCCATTGTTTATTAGTGTACAAAAATACTCTATACATTTATGAGGTCAATGTACGGTTCAACAAACTGCAGACTGCATTTGCAATTTTTTGTTTATTTGAAAGTTATGATGAAATACTTTCTAATAGGAGTTGTTAATTAAGTCACTTTCACTTTTAGTTTATTTCGCGTTAGATTAAGCTTCGCTAAAACATTCTTGATTTTTTAGTATCCTTTCATAAATCTGTCTCTATAAACGTGATAACTACTTCAATTACCGAATGGATTTTTGTACAGTGGGATTAAATGTATAATAAGTTTTATGTTAATTGATTCATATTGAAGTACCAAAGAATCTTGCTTAAACAGACGAAAGCAAAAGTACAGTCTTGCGCAGTTTCCGCTGGTATATTAATTTGGAATGTATTCATAAAAGTAATTAATTATAATAGCAGGGTTGGATTAGTGGTTTTAACGACTCTCATCCCTGGGATCGTAGGTTCGATCCCCGACTTTGCACCGATGTTTTCCTTCACCGTTCGTGCGAATTTTAAATGCGCACATAGAAAGAATGTCCATTGGTGCACTGCTCCTCAGGGATGAGAGTCGCACGCTGAACCCACTAGGCCAACACTGCTCTACTAGTTTAGTACTAGTACTAGAACTAATTTATAATAGTACTAAACTGTTAGCATATAAAGACGCAAAAGATTACATCGAACCGGTCCAATGAGTAATTGCAGACCCTTGTTTTTCTTGCCCTTGAACTTGAATTGTGTATTGAATTCCATATCATAGCCAAAGAGCTAATGATCTACTTGTATATTACAGTATAATACTGTTATACAGCGGTACAGCTTACAATATTCTTAACCTACATAGTAATAATAATAATAATATTAAAATGATAAATACATTTTTTTTCTAATTGATACTTATTCGTTGAGCGAGGAAAGCACAAGCTCTGGGGTCACCGGTACTATCTACCAGGTGCCAATTTAAATCTTTGATGCACTTGAACCCCACGGCCCAAGAGTCTACTCCAAAGGGAACAAAATCCAAGAAAAACTCTTATGTTATTATTTATCTAATGAGAATCGAGTATCATGAGAATATCATTTATATTGTTTGGTTAACATGTATAAAACTTCCTAACAAGTTTTTCTTGATAACATAATTGAAATATTCGTCAAAGATCGTTTACGAAAATGGACACTTATAATGTTACCCCGAATCTACTTACTATCTGTGGTAGCAAAAGCCCTTCCCTACAACAGGCTATGGATATTAAAGGTATATTAAAATGCACAGAGCTATAATCCAGTGATATAAAATGTACTACTTACTTACTACGTAAAGAAATTAGTTTTTATAAAAATCGGCAATGGACAATTTAAATAAAGTAAAAAATATAGAATCGCTTAAATTGGATATGGTTACGGACATCATGGCAGAAAACGAAATTCCACCACGTGTCGTTCCACAGCTGAGCGTTTTTTAAGGCACCACCACTTTGTAGAACCAGCTGCCCACTGAAGAATTTCCAAACCAATTCGACTTGAGGTCCTTCAAGAAAAGAGCATACCAAGCCCTCTGGCATTGAGAGTGTCCTTGGGCGGCTGTATCTCTTAACATCAGGTGTCCGATTGCCCACTGTTACATTAAAACAAAAATAGAGTTATGTAGCCAGAGTTATGTAACCTAATTTTAGCCCTTTAGTTTTTACCACACTTATAAATTGTATTTTAACGTTCACGTTTCCGATAACAACTCCAGTCATATATTTTTCAATATTTTTAGTATATTATTTACATAAATTGATCGTTTTAGCTCTTGGTCAAATCCTTTGGCAACTGCATTTTGCGTCTTTACTTCTCAGTACTTTGCAATTAAAACAATGAAGTTCAATTCTTATTACAATGTATTAAAGTTCATTATGCGCAAATAGTACAATGTATATCGTTACTTGGAAATGATATGGTTTATTTACCATTAAACGTATAGTTTTAATCTGTGGTTATGTGGCTGTCTAAAGAGAATTGACAAAATAAATTCAACTAAATGATACTGTTTTAAATAATAAATATATATTTTGTTGTAATTACAAAAGATTTTTTAAAGGGTGTACGATTTACAGAAAAATAATAATTATTTCGGACAGAAAGCGTCTGTTGATAAGGACTTTAGATAGAGGAACTATAAACAAAGTTCACTAAATCTTATGAGATGCTCTATCTAGTTGGTCACGCGTTTATTGCACAGAGTGATGCGATATTTAAGTCCTTAATTAAATCTTTACATAAGCCACTTTATAAATAATAACTTATAAAAACCACTCACGTAAACTAATCAGCTTTATGAAGACATCTCGTGCACGAGGTGCGCGCGTGAGCGATGCCGTAATGTGCGCAGACCAAATCAAGATTATTTTTTTATTTTTAAACAGTAAACTAATGCGATTGAATTTTCAGTACTCTATAGTATTTAGTTTAAATTACAGATTATAAGTTTATCAACAGTTGCTGAATTAAGCTAATAATACGTGTAACATATAAATCCTTTTTGTGAATTCAATCACGTTGTGTTGTCAAACAGGTATGTAGTTTTAAGAGATTTATTTTCTAATCTGAATTAGTACACAGTAACAGATGGGAGATTTACGTGTCTCTCTTTCCTAAGTTATGGACTAATGTGTTTCTGGGGGCTTAGTCAAGATGCCTTAACAGTAGTGTATGTAGAAAGTCGAAAACTAAATTTGTATGAAAATTTGTTGACACAAACTGTCATTTAACTGAAAAGGAAGATATAGTCTTGAGCATCATTGTTAAGTGCCTACCTCATACCTAATCCGCTGTTTTGCGGGGTTTTTTTTTGCTTTACAATAAGCAACAGTTACTATATTAGTATTTTTATTTATTGTAGCATTTATGTTTACCAAAATTGTCATATATTTTAGAAAAGATACCTTAGTACTGTTAATTAATTATGATTAATTAATTATTAAAAAAAAATAATTATGATAAACATCAATAAATAAATATGTGTATACTTGAGAGATATATTTAATACATTTCATAGGATTTCCCGACCTCGTCGTGTATCCACTTCATCATCAGGAAGGACGTCGACATCACCCCAGCGGCACAATGCCGTGGCACCTGCAGTTGCAAAAACATATAAACGCTTCGCGGACATCCCTGGACCAATCGCTCTTCCGATGATGAAGCATCATGAGCACGTATTACCAAGAATAGGTGAGCAAACATTTTGGATCTTTAACATCTGCAAAAGCAAAGCGCTGTGGCTTAGTGGTTCAAATAAAAGTATTAACTTCAAATCATGGCAAGGCAATCATTGTTTATGTTTGGTTGTTGTTCGCTGATGAAACAATATGCCTGCACTGTGCCTTTTGCAAATTTTACGCACTGTCTCTTAATTATACTAAAAACAAAAAATAAAATCACCTTAAACCAGAGATCAATATTTCGATTGGAGTTTTATCTTATTGTATTGACTCGTAATCTTATATGATACCTTATCTATTATAAACACTCTAATTACATAATCAACGCAATTCCTAACTAGAAATATTTTGTTTTCCTACAATAAAGTTAACAAAAGTATGCGACTTTACATGAATTACAATCTAGCCTATACAATAGTTATGGCTAATAAGTAATATTATGTTTCTACAATACTAGTAAATAGCTTAAACTAAGGTAATGCTCATTAACAGTCTTAGTGTTATAATGTTTTGACACTATGTTCGTGTGTCCGAACTAATATTTAAATGTTAAAGCATTTTTCATGAAAAGTACTAAAAATATGTTCTTAAAATATGACATGACCAGTATGTGTAGCCCTACCAGTGGTTCCACGGTGTCAAATTGTGCATACTCGGCGTAATAAAGACCGTGGGACACTTTACAATAAGTTACTTAGAATTTAGATATAATGTAGACAAGTAAGCAATCGTGCGGAGCATCGAGCTGCCATATTTTGTATTTAGATTATAAGTTTTATTTTAATTCAAATAGTTTTTGGATTCCGGCAGCAATAGAAATAGTAGAATTTATTAGTATGGACACATTGTCAAAGCAGAACGCAATAGAAACTGAACTGCAAGCAATAGCTAATCTAATAAATAAGTTATTTTTCCTTATGGTTTAAATAGGAATGTACCTACATCCTTATTATCCTATTGAATGTGATGAAGGATGTGAGCCATTTGCTTACGTTACACAATAAGGTTTAAAGTGGGGTATGTTGAAATACGCTATTTTTAATGTATCTATTAGCAGTATTTTGTTTAATAACTTTTTTATAACCCTAAGGTTCTTCGTTTGAATCTGATACCAAAGGTTTTGGTACGCTGAAATTTCTAGTGCAAGAAAACACGAGTATGAAAACGACCTTCAAAAATTTGTCTGACTAGACCGCTATGCCTTTAATTAATAAAAGATTATATACTTAATAAATTTAATTCTCCTTGTAAAGCAAATTTATATATATATTATTTTTCTTAAATTTAATATTGCATGCGTTTTGGATTAAGAGATATTTTTATTTAAAAACAAGTCGTAAACAATAATAACGGTAGTCTTATTTCGACGCATTGTTTACATTCAAGTTGCCGAGACGTGCTAATAAATGACGCATCAATCAATTTGAATTTCAAATTATATTTTTATCGCTTGCAGCATAAATTATTATAGGTAATCATCATGATTATTATTGTAACATAGTATTGATATTATATATTTCGTGTAATTTAACATCGAACATAAAAACAAATTTGTTTGTATTGTTGTTCTTGAAATTTTCACGTTATCAAGCGTTTCTGGTTTAAACTAAAGTCAGAATTCTCGAATTTGTTTTACGGCATCCCTCTATAATCTATATTCTAATATTAATTTTAATCAAAATGCTTTTTGGTGCAGTTTACGTTTGGCACAGAACACTAAATTGATGTAAGCTCGGACTATGCGATATAAATATAGGTTTTGAAACCATAGATAACCTTTATTATTAGGCAACTGTGAACACTATCAAAATTGGCGGGAAATCATGCTATGGCCGCGTGCTTTCATGAAATGGTGTCAAATTGTGAATTGTTAATACAAGCATTTTACGTCAATGTTTGTATCTACAAATTTTATTTTAGGTGAAATAATATTTGTCCAAATGATGTAGTGTGAAAGACATACTTTTAATACCAGAAGCGATAAAAGTATCTATTTTCATTTAGGAATCAATTTATTGCTACCAAATGTGCATTTAAAACAAATTATAATTTTTTATTGTTGTAATGGTTCACTAATTTGGCTACAATGGATTACACATAAGACATAGATATATACAGTGGCGGGCTTTTATTTAGGACTATTTAAGATAAACATTTCCATCATACATTACATATGTGTAACTCTAGCAGTTTTGGCAGCGCATGCTAGAATAGCTCGCAAATGGTAGATTTTTCCTACTTACTCGATATTTTGGACGATTCACACAATATCTTTATAAATTGTAGCCTATGTGTTATTCTGATGTATAAGCTATATTACTGTAAGGTTTCATTAAAATCCATTCAGTAGTTTTTACGTGAAAGAGTAACAAACATCCATCCTACTTACAAACTTTCGCGTTTATAATATTATAGTAGGATAAATTAAGGAATTCATATGTGTTTCGTTATTTTCCATTAATATTAAATTTTACGTATTGCTCGTTCTAAAAACTGTTTCGGTGACATGGCTTAATTTTATTCTTTCAAACATCACACATGTTAAAACGAGGACAATCAAACACTTTTGAAATGCAAGAAATGAGATATACACCGTACGCGTGTAAGAAGAAGAAGAAAGAGAGAAAAAAAAGAAAAACGCTAATGCCATGCAACTTCCTCAATCAAAGCAGACGCAGCAAATAAGATGTTTTGTATCCAAGAAGTCCCATGGGTCGGCCAAGCGTCTGCGATTTCTGCGAATATACATAAACAAAAGAATAATAATAGTAAATAGTTTATATCTAGTGAGCAGTGTTAGCCTAGTGGCTTCAACGTGCAACTCTCATCCCTCAGGTTGTAGGTTCGATCCCTGGCAGTGCACCACCAACGGTGACGGAATGCGTCGTAAGGCATTCGGTTTGCCTTAGACCCAAAAAGTCGATGGTGTGTGTGACGGTGAAGGAGGTATACCTAAGGCGGCGTAGCGGTTGGAGACTAGATAGTAGATACCGCTGGATCGACAAAGTTGAGCAGGACCTGCTGCAGCAGTTGGCGGGAGTCGGCACAGAATAGAGAGTGCTGCTACTGTTTTGACCGATTTTTCTTTTAATTTAGTTTTCATGATCGTACAGTGCTTCAACATTTTTCATGTTAGAAATTTTGCTTTAAAGGAATATGATCTTAAGACCCCATTCTCGATAATCGAACATGCTAATAATAAACGTGTCTTATCAGTTCAAAGCTTTGATGTCATTGTTTACTGGGATATTGCGTTAATGTGCTATTAATATTAATTATTCGAATACAAGTAACATTATAAATATAGTTACAACATATTTTCTCATGATTGAGACATATCAATAGATAAGCGAATTTTACGTTTATTATTTATTTATTGACACTTCGTTGCAAGTATACAGAAATACACAATTAACATTATTAAATAAAAAGGAGGGAAAATGGCGGCCGTATCGCTCTCGAGCGATTTCTTCCAGGCAACCATAGTGAGAAAAAAAATTAGATTATAATGAATGAGCGCAAGAAGTGCTACAGACACATAGTCATTAAGAGAAGATTAAACTATTAATGGAAACTAAATAGTACAAAGCAAAGAATTAAAAAAATATTTAACCAACATCGGTTGTATTGATCTCTAAACAGATCTCTATCTGCAGTAAACGACGCTTTGAGTACATGCGAAGCTGATCCATTCAATGACAGTCTCCATGTCTTCAGGTGTAAGATGCTGCAGCCACTGTTAATCTGCCACTAATAATAACAATTGCAAAGTAGAAATAATTAAATTTTTTAATTACATATTTGTATTTCTTAATATATAATTTCTTTTCTCTTTTATCATTGTAATGTTTCCTTTAAATGCTGTGCACACTTGTCATTTATACACATGCATGTATTGTGTTCTCTGTAAGTGTTTGTATGTGTTTCGTTAGTGTGCCTTTTTATTTGTTTTAACAAGTAAATATAGTAAAAAGCAAAAGTGACAGTAATAAAATAGGACACATGAAAAAGAAAAATGCGCATTTATTTTCTTGTGTGCAATTGTAAATAGGCTAAATTTATCATATCTTTCTAAATCTTAATTGATACAGATTACTTATTTCATTATGTACATTGTTTCCTGCGCTCTCCGTCACATACACATATATACCAGGGCGCTCACGTAGCACACACACGCATTACACGCATTTCACTATGTCTTAAAATAGCCATGAAGGACAGTCTTTAGTTATAAACCATTATAGTTTTATCCATCCGAAAATAATTAAATTATGATTGCCAAAAACAAAATTCACTTTTAATTAAGACAAAAGTTTAGTTACGCATTATTTGAGTCCCTATCATATATGAAATTCAAATAAGAATACAAATTTCAATTAAACAAAATTAAGTAGCTTAATATTGATATATTAATCATAGATGTCATTTTAATAGGATGCTATCATCACACCGTTGGATTGGGTCTGCTGGACAGCTTAAAGGAAAAATATGGAAGTTTGGTTCGGTTGGGCAAGACTTCCCGTAAGCGACCGGTGCTCTACGTTTTCGATCCCGAGCTAATGAGAGAGGTATGTTTTTCAGCAATGGGACCGCTTTAGGGCACACAGTCATCAATGTTTTTATATATGGAAATAATCATTAACAAAACAGTTTTTGAAGTGAAACTTCTAACGAAACGCAGCAATAAAAATATTAGCGTCACGAACATGTGCAGCGTTTTTGTCAAAGAAAAGGGAGAAAGCGATTGAGAGAGGGCGAATAACCTTATAGAAATTATATTTTTAGAATTAAAATTTCGTAAAGAGAATTTATGAAATATAAGTATTTTATATTTTATGCAAATTAATTTATTGAAATCTCAAATGACGAATTGTGAATTAAAATGCCACGTGTTTTTATTATCGAAGAAATAAATTAAAAAAAAATTATATAATTTGTATTAATTTTCAACACAATTAATATTTAAATAACAATTAAATTCATTAAATTCCTTCCATCCTTTTTCCCTCCCTCTAATTCTCGGAAATCTAAAGATTTAGATTGGTATAAAATAAATAAATAAGACTTAAAAATTAGTTTGCCAAAGAAGTTTCACTTGTGACATGTGTACTTTGTACGTACGTATTTTTTTTATCTAAAATGTATAAAATAAAATAAAATTATAAAACGGGACTCCGCTCAGCCCCAATTGATAGAGTGGCTGACGCTTCTGGACTGGAGCCGTCCTACAGACATTTTAATAGAGTATACGAAACGACGAAATATGTATGAATTTGTATTTTATTTTTGCTCTCAAACAAGTTAGGAATGCGCAGCGCTTACCAGATCCATGCAATCCTCACAATCGAGCTACCTATTTGAATTGGCTAATTGGTCAATTGGGCCTTTCCTAGATACATCATAAACTTTATGTAATCATCGGTTTAGACTTTAGTTTCAAGCAGTCGTATATTGTTAAGAAATTATAACGTAATTTTTGCCTATGATGACTATGTTGTTGTTTTGTGGAACATTCTGCTGCTCAGGGCCAATTACAGCCACAGCACACACGCATTACACACTTGGAACGAACCGAATGGGAAAAGGGAAGTTTTTTAATTGTTTTTGATATTCTCTCATTTTTTTTCTCTTCTGTGTTTATGTGTGTGTGTTTTTATTTGTAATAAATGTTATGTCTATGTCTATGTTAGGTGAGATACATGGAATGCTGATATAAAATTTCAAATGAAAATAACACAAAAGTTTCCAAAGCTTAACAATGTTTGTTTGCAATTTTATGAATCGAACATCAAAGCTTTAACGATAAATAAACAGGTTCTCAGCAGTTTCAGATATCAGCGACAAATTGCAATCCATTTGCGGATTGTCATCTGTTTAAAAATGTTTTATTGGAATAATAAAATTGTCATCTCGTTATAAAAGTTAACTGCTTTTCTTCGGAGTTTCCATTAGAGATATTAGCTAGCTTATATCTGTAACATTAGACTAGCTATCGTTCCACAACTGAGTGTTTCTTAAGGCAATTTTTGCCGCCCCCACCACTATGTGGAACCAGCTGCCCACTGAAGTATTTCCAAACCAATTCGACATAGGGTCCTTCAAGAAAAGAGCGAACCATTTCTTAAAAGGCCGGCAACGCATTTACAAACCTTCTGGCAAGGTGAATGTCCATGGGCCAGTATCACTTAACAGCGTTGAGTCTCCTGTCCACCATTAAATAATTAAATTGTCCTGCCTACCATTAAATTTAAAAAGTATACCGATGTACGTTGTTAAATCTCCAAATGAATGAAATGACTGAACCCCTAAACAATCAAAGGATTCGCCAATCAAAGGATTCGCCAATAAAATGACAACCGGGTGGAGCATTCAAACCGCTGGTTTCCCCGTAACACTACGTATAGTCCGGGAGGTAGCGTTGCATTTTAGGCAGTGATTTTACGCCGACTATTTTCCTTCTTTCACTATTTATCTCGAAATACTTATAACTGAACCAAGGGTCAGCTGGCGCACCTGCGGTGGGTTTGGAATTGGGAGGTTGCGAAAGAAGTAAAAAAAAATAAAAAATTAAGTAATAGTACGCCGCCTGAAACTTTTTCCATAAATAGTTGATGTCATATTGAGTAAAAAAAATCGTCAGCTGCATCGTGAAGGGGGGATTATGCGTCAGCTGCTCGCATGAACTTGTAATAAAATCACGTGAAATAAAGTCATTGTACGCCGGATGAAATTGGACTACGTGATCGTTTAAATAATTCAAAGTACGAAAATAACAATCAGCTGCGTGTATAGCGGTGGAAAGACCGTCAGCTGACGCAGTAAAGGTAAAGGTTATTCTAGAAATGCACAGAATCTTTCTCGATATATTTTTGTCTCGTTTTATTTGTAACAAAATGCACGCTATACAAAATCGAAATATAGAAATAAAAAGATCACAAAAGTTATTCGTTGGTATCGCTATCATCATCGTTGTCTGACGAATCATCGGCCGAACTGTCCTGCAGGACATCGTTCTCTTCGTCTTGATCGAGTTCTTGACCTCGATTCTCTTCACCGTCATCTGTAAATAACCATGTAAATTATCAAAATTAGGCTACTAGAAAGCTCAAATAAAGTGTCACCGACAAAAATTCCATACCGCCAATATTTTCGCTGCTATCCGTTATACTGGTGACTGACAGGGGTACTTGATCTCCTTCGAACCATTTGAAGACATATTTGTCGTCGTTTTCTTCCCATCCCCAGTCCGTGGGAGATAATTGAGATGGATCTTGAAGGTGAGCATGGCTCCAAAGGTGCGCTATGTATGACGTGCGCAGTAAATGCTGGCGTAGCTCGGATTTACATGGCGGGAAGATCGCCCCGTCAATACGGCTTTTCCACTTGAGCACGTCGTTTTTCTCATTAATTTGATAATTTTTCGCGAAGGTAGCAACGCGTGTAGCGTTGACATCGTTTATCGATTTATACCCGTACAAGCGGCAAACAAATTCTTCAATCGTTATGAAGACCTCGTCTAATTCACGACTCGGAATATTCGCGATATCCCCCAACGCTTGCATATACGCCTGTGATTCTCGCAACAATTGTAAAGGCTTTTTTTTCCCTTTCCTATAAAATGCGGGATTAAAATCACAGCCTGTGAGGGCATGAAAACCTGGCAACGCAGAGCACAAATCGGTTCCCAATTTTTCATATAACTTCGTGATATTAACGAATCTTTGGGAATTTCCGGAACCAATGTGCATAGTTATTTTCATATCGTTGGCAATCGCATTCATATTGCCGAGCATTATCACGAAAATATCCGTGTCTGAGCATCTTATCGTAACGTGAGCATCGAAATCTAACGCACAAACGTGAAATACAATTTTCGTATCAGCTTCTTCGTGAGCCGGACAAGATAAATTGTGATCGAGGGTTCGTAGAACTTCATTATTCTGTACTTCATATTTATAACAAAACTCGTAGTTGATATAAATTGTCTTATTGCCTATGTAGCTCGCCATATAATTATTTCCCCAGTGGTCACAAAGAAATTCCACTAGGGCTGCTTTGAAATACATATTTTTCAATTCGTTCGCAAAATTAGCTGGGCGTACTTGATCGGGCCCATTTATACGGTACTGTTGACCTCTAACCCTGCCTCTTAACAAATGCTCGATATCTTTAATCGATGGCGAAAAATAACGATCAAATGCAACTATAATAATGCGCGCATGATTATTCGTGAACATTGGTATTAGTTTCTTTGAAATATTCCCAAATGTAGATGGAACGTCTTGAAATGCATGGAGCATAAAAAAGCCATCATAAATAAGTACGTCGCATCTTTGTGGTGTGTTGCTGTCAGTTTCTTTTTCGAGTATTTTTAATAAAACTGATTTATCCGTTTTACAAATTATCCCATCTGCATGGCACATAGCTAAGGGAACTGGTGTTAGTGGATACGACAGAACTTTATCAATGTTTAACGTTTGCTCCAGAGAAATTAAAAGCAACTGTGCAAATAAGTCGCGTTGCATGCGAACTTCTATTAATTTACCAGAAATGGCTAATTTTTTCTTCGGCACTGCATCCACGAAGGTCAAAATTTTGTTCCTTTTTATCGCCTTTTCAAATCTTTCTGCATCTTCAGAACATTCTTTTATAAATTGTTCTCGCAACTCATTTCCAAGATTCTCTACATTCAGCAAAAATTGTTCAATGTTCGGTTGTATTGCTTGACCTGTTGAAATATTATACAACAAACTTTTGTCTAAATCATTTGAAAAGGGATTGATGTTTTGTTTGATGTTAGAAACAACATTTTCGAGCTGTAGCGAATTTCTTTTTATTCTACTCTTCTCCAGGTCAGCAGTAATGTCTTGAGACTTTTTCAATCCTGTTTGCTCCATAATATGGCTGATAATTGTTGAGCGAATGCTGTGGCTTTTGCACCAACGTTGACGAGCCGAAATTGAATTCGTAGTATGCATTATTCCGGTCAATTTATTTGCAGCATCTGCATTTATGGTTTGCTCTAACGTCAAATCGATAGGCTGTCTCGAGAAGGATTTGTCCGTTCTTCTAATTATGAACGTAATATAACCCGATACCCGATGCGTTGCGTGCGACGCAAGCGGGTTGTATGTTGTGTTCGGGGGGTCGGCGCGGCCCCGAATGCTGCTTTGAAATTTTAGGGGGAGAGGTTTAGGTAGCCCGAAGGTCGTGCTATGGGTTCAAGCAAGGCCAGAATGTATCGCAAAATATGTGTTTGAAAGCGAACAGCCTGACAGCAATGCTCCAAAATTTTAAATCTTGACTGCGTCAGCTGACGGTCTTTCCACCGCTACCTAAACAGCTGATTGTTGTTTTCGTACTCTATATATTTTGTAGAATCACGGAGTTAAATTTCATTCGGCGTATTATAACTTTATTTTACGTTTTTTTTCACAAGTGCATGCGGGCAGCTGACGCATAATCCACCCTCCACGATGCAGCTGATGATTTTTTTTTTGCTCAGTATGTCATCAACTATTCATGGAACAAGTTTCAGCCAGCGTACTATTACTTAATTTTTTTATTTTTTTTACCTCTTTCGCAGCCTCCTACACCCGCACCCACCGCTACTTGAGCAGCTGACGGTCGGTTCACTTATTAGTCATATAAGATCAACTATCTATGTTAATATCAGCCGGCTTACTATGACTTTCTCATTTGCAACGCTACCTCCCGGACTACGTACTGACTGCACTTATAATCGCTGTGTAACGTTACGTTGGTCAATATCCAGCTTTCCACGAACAAAACGCTACAAAGAAACTCCCTCCAGATATACGAGGATACCAGTATCTCAAAAACACATGATATAACAAATTAAGCAAACGTAAGTAGATTCTCAAATATTATCATATCACAAACGTGCTGATAACCTCATATTTTTGGGGTCGTAAAAAGTTTCACTTCGTATTTGTAAAATGTTGCTTGTATTGAGTAGACTGTTAAAATAAATCGTATAACATAGTAGAAATGATTTATTGATAACAATTAGAAGATAGCCTTATCATTGACGTAAGAAAAGGTCATGTTTGTATTGTTAGTAATGAGTAGTCGTAAAAATTATCTTATAATATATTTTTGATATACCGTATTCTTTGATTTTTATGCATAGATAAAAATCATTAGGAAGGATTATTTATTCGTACAACGTAACACACGATCTGTGTTTGGAATGTCTTGACTTGATTTAATATCCTTAAAACCCTAGAGGCAGAAGGCGTCCACAGTGAGTCTCCATCGCGTTCGGTGTTGAGCCTCGTACCTCACTCCAAGTCTTTCCGGCTCTCTTTGCCTCATCTGCAACTGTACGGTGCCAGGTTTGCTTGCTTTCCTTTGTTCCAATCAAGCGCCTGCTTGGGGATATAATTGGAATCTCTTCGGAGGGTATGGCCTATCCATTTCCAATTGCGCCGCTTAATCTGATGATATGGCATGTAGGAGTAACAAATAAATTTGCTATAGACATAGGATAGATACGGCTCACCATAAACACATTTTTTGACGATTTGAATTGTAATAATTGTGTATGTTCGCGAAAGTTTTACTAAAATCGCGTACAAAGAGTTAATATAAATAATAAAAACAAAATTTATATGTTTATTAATATAAATTGCCGTCGTAATAATTGTGATAAAGCTGTGACTTCCATTAGCAACAATTTGGCACAAGTGTACAATTGTTGACACAAGTCATTGACACTGTTCAGCTTATAAGTCAACTGACCTGCTTCCTTAAACATAGTTAATTAACATCTGGTAATGTTTCTGTAAAATAAATGGGTAGTTACGATTTGCTACTCGATAAATTATTTTATTGTATCTTGAATACACGAGCAGTGTTGGCCTCGTGGCTTCAGTGTGCGACTCTCATACCTGAGGTCGTAGGTTCGATCCCCGTCTGTGCACCAATGGACACTCTTTCTATGTGCTCTTTTAACATTTGCTCGAACGGTGAAGGAAAACATCGTGAGGAAACCGACATGTCTTAGACCCAAAAAGTCGATGGCGTGTGTCAGGCACTGGAGGCTTTCGTCATTGTTCGTTTGTTATAACTATTATTAATTTTATACTGAGGCAAATAATGTTTATCAAACATTGCTTTTTCACAGTCACGCCGTTACACACAACGTCTCTTTACCATTAAAAATATAAAACTAAATAAAAAAAAAAAATATCACTTACAATAATACCTTAAAACTGCTCGCAATATTTTATTAAGAGGACGATTTCTCACAAAATAAAATAAAACTATCACTTTGTTACTGGTATTCAAACAATCGCAATAGTTTGATTTTCTGATAAATATTGCATTAAACAACATTGGTCACCGCTAACAAATATTACATGTATCATGTTGCTAAATTTTACTACAAACGTTGTGTTAAAAAAAAAAAACAACATGGCGATTAAAAAGAGTGGCGGAGAGTTTATTGCCAGTTCTTCTCTTAATTTGAGAACTGGCACTAAATGTAAAATTAGAAGCATTAATATGTATTTCTTTACTGACAAGTCATAAGTGTACAATGTGTTACCTATATGATTAAATGATTTTTGAATTTTTGAATTTTACTTAAATATGTTTATATTAACTTCAAAATTATCAAATCTTCGTATGAGGCAGCCCTACCAGGGTAGACTATAGTTTAAGTCTTGGTAAAATTATTCAAATTGTAAAGAGTTAAAAAAATTGTAATTTCTATCAAATTATCCATCTTCGTCGGCGAACAACATAATTAATTATATATTTAAAACTGTTAGAAGAGATAACCAATATTTTTATCTATTTTTACAGACGGAACGAATTTTTATATAATCACCGCATACATAAATTTGACCTCGTAAATTTGAAAGTTAAGACGTCAAGAGCGTCTAAATAATTAGCATGTATTATTCACGCGTCTCATATTCATTGAATAAAAATACAAGAATATGGTACAAAAATCTTACGGTGGTACAATCTAAAGTTCGCATATTCTGCCACACATAATGGAGAGAAAATTTGTGATAAAAGGCAGAATAGAAGTTATAATTACATTATGCGTCATATCATTATAGTCAATTCTTATATTATTTTGTCACTACATCATCGCATTAATAAACTATATTTTACGTTATCAAAAAAAAATTATAATAATTAATATTAATTATACAGTTTCAAGCAAATAATCAATAATATAAAATAATTTTTTTTACATTAAGTCGATTTTAAAAACTCTAGTAGGAAGATCTTTGAATGTTTTTGGTAAAATTTTTTTACCCACAACACAGGGCCTCCCTAGTGTGGGGACTAGCGATTTATGATTTCTGTCACAAACCCTTCTGTCATTAATAAAGTTTTTATTATTATTATTATTAATTATTATTATTATTAATTATTATAAACCTTGATTGCCATAGAAAAGGTGTTTTTCCAATACAATTCCAGATAAATTTTTGACATAGCCAATTTCTCCCCATTTCTCCTTCCACAGTGGCCCATTCCCGTTTACTTAAAAATATTTATATTTTTATTAACGAATGTGTTTCAATTTGGCAGGCATTAGGCATTGTCAAACACGATATCTAAAAAAAATTATTTATTCAAAGAATCCCATAGATCAATCATTTAGTATTTACCCGTATAATAAACAACAAACACGGCTTTTAGTAAAGCAAATAATTCTTTCAATAACGAGGAACACTGCGTTCTTTATTGTATGTATAGCAAAGTCATGTTCATTAAGGACCTATCTGGTCGGCAAACTCCAAAAAAGTACATTGCTTCTTTCCATTTTTCGTTATCGTTTCTTGAAGTAGGGCGAATAGAAAAAATATATGGTGGAGTTGAGTAGTTTGTGTATCCATTTGGAAAGATCGATACACGATTTAAATAACTTCGCTTGATAGAAAAAATATCCAAACATAGCCAATTTGACACTTTGAATTCATTTTATGACGAAAATGTATATAGAACATAATTTTGAAATTCACACGATATATAATATCGCAAGCCAAGTAATCCATTTCAGAAAAAAAATTGATAAAATTACATTAATTTAATATTTTACATAACTAATTGTTATTACGGGCCGGCGCGCCTCAGTGCTCCAGCTCTCCACTGCGCACCGCAGACACTGACACAGCAATTCGTGCTGGGGCCTTAACATAATACAAAATGGAAGCCCATGATAGTATATTTTGGTGACTAACAGTCAATATAAACATATATCATATAAATTACATTTCGGTGTATATGAAAGCGATTTATCTGAGGCCAGTCACGTCCTAATTGGGTAGTTATGAGTGATTTATACTTCATTGTTTCCATAATGCTCTAGTTCCGGGAGTTCCAATTTTTGTAGTAGAGATTCAAGTAATTAAGTCCAGTGGGATTGCGAGTTAACAGAAATCACAATTATTGGTTTTAAAGACATTTTTCATAAAATTTTACATTTGAATCCAGCGTGAACCTGATAGAACTTTCAACTTAAATTTCAACTAGACCCTACTAAGTTTAAATATCAAATGAACTACGCTATCTATACTACTAGACTACAAGCCGATAAAACAAAACATAAAACATACTTCAATGTCTGCGTGACACTGTATAAAATATATGTTCGTATGTTATACTGTATGTGGTAAATAATATACATAATAATTATTTACGTAATTATTTGTAAGGTAGGGAGAACCTATACAAGTACCTTAAGACTATAATATATAAGTCAAAATCCTAACTAGATTACGATTAGATCAAAAATATTTTCATATTAAAATTTTAGCAGGCAGTATTGCAAATTAAATTTTGAATGTCAATACTGTAGATAGTAGGTATTGAACTTCACTTCTTGTGGCAGCGTCTTGGTTGTAATTTATATACAACATAAAAGGCCGGCAACACATCTGCGAACCTTCTGTCAGTGTGAGTCTATCGGTATCAATTAACATTAGGTGAACCTGCTTAGAATAAGAAAAATATAAATTAAAAGCTTTGAGTTTGAGTTGAGATAATGTTATGCTGCTTATGTTTAAACACATTGGAACTTATTAATACAGAAATTATGTATTAAGAAATATTCATATTAAGACACAATTACATAACAATATTTGTTAACAGGTATACAACAGCACAGCTACCGAGCCACCGGTTTGGTTCGGATCGCCTCTAGAAGTACAAAGATATAGGAGAGAAGAATGTCCAATGAATAGGTAATCTCCAATGGAATTATTAAATTAAAAATAATTTTGACTGTAGAAATAAACTTACCTCAATTGTACAATTATTTTTGAAGTTATACTTCTTTAGGCGCGTTATGAAAAATTGATGAGAGTGAAATTTTACGATGCGCGCGCACCGTGACACGAATTTAACAGAATGAAGTTGCCCACGGAAGATGCTACGGCATTGGACATAATTAAACTACATTCGAATAATAATAGAATTTATGTTACACTTAATGTAGGAGAATAATAATAAATATTTATTTATTTAATTTTTCAAATGTAAACTGAATTTTATTGACTATTATGACTTCTTTTCCAGTCTTTGATTATTTAATTGTAATTAATTATTTGCATGCAATCAAAACCTATTTTTAATAATGCCAAGGAAGTATAACTTCTTACGCGCGTACATAAGTACACGCACCCTTTTTTTATAACTTCGATTCGTCCTTCGCAACCTTTTCCTTTCATCTCATTCGAGCTGTGGTAAGAGTAGTTGAAAAGTACGAAGAAAAAATGTACCGATTTCTATATTTAATCAGTTTATGTAAATACTTTTACTATCAGTTGGGACGAAAAATCATCATAATTTCTTAATGATTCTTAGTATTTTTTAGATAGTCTAGTTCTATACTCTGTAACCTTTCTAAAATTCTTGTCTCTTATTATTATTATTATTATTAAAAAATGAATCGTGCCCTTTTAAATCTTAAATAATAGGATTTTAGGAAGGAAGTAATCACTAAGAAATTGTTAACGAAACACAGTAAGTAAATTTGCAAAAAGCTGAAAAACTGAAATTAAAATTAAAATTACAAATAATTTTAATTAATTTTAGAATAGCCCTCTTTAGCAATCAAATTGTCTCCTGTAGGGCGAGAGCCCCAAGTTGGGAAACACTGCTATCTAGACAGTTCGCGTTCCTAATAAATTTTTTGAATATTGTATTTCACTATAATTTTCAGATACTTTCAACCGGACTTTTAGTTTTAAATGATTAGTAATATCTAATCACTAACTCCACGGAGCTACGGTTCGATTAGCCTTTAGTAGATTTGAATAAGCCAACAATAGATAAAAAACGAAATACGGTAAGGTTTTCACAACCTTTTCCGGTCCTACACGCATCCAATTTTGTAGATGAGTTTTTGATTTTGTTAATGATTTACTTAACTATACAGATTAGAGCAGCAGTGTTGGCCTAGTGGCTTCAGCGTACGGCACTCATCCCTGAGGTCGTAGGTTCGATCCCCGGATGTGCCTCAATAGACTTTCTTTTTATGTGCGCATTTAGCATTCGCTCAAAGGATGGAGGAAACTAGCTTGCCTTAGACCGAAAAGTCGAAGGAGTGTGACAGGTACAGGAGGCTGATCACCTACTTGCCTTTTAGATTGACAAATGATCATGAAACACATACAGAAATCTGGGGCCCAGACCTTTAAGGTTGATTTATTTCATAAACTATAATTACAAATATTTGTAATTGTAACAATAAGAAAAAGACTGTCTTGTTCCATTCAAAGCAATAAACATCAGCTTCTACCCAAGACTTGTAATACAAAACGATAAAATGTTTCCAGAGACGAAGTAAAAGCGATTTGGTCGGCGCTGCAAATTATACTACAAGATGGAACACTACAAAAAAGTTACGAAAAGGCCTTCGACGCAATTGCCGAAGATTTCTTGCGAAGGTCAGACCCACGTTTAGTCTTAATTTCTTTTAGAAATACGGTTAATTTAAGTTTGGAATGTTTTCCAGTCGGTTTAAAATTCTGTTCATTTACTCAATAAGTATAAAATGAACTATTTACCGAGCATACACGGATGTTTCTATGTGCGCAAACATTCTTTTAGGAATGAAAAACATTGTGAGGTTTTAAGAGAAATTGCGTTTAAATACACCTAAGTCTCCCATACTAATATTTATCGTTTTTTTATGAGACTTATTCCTGCCTCCGCAGTGAAAAGTTTTTTTTTTGTTTCTATGGAAAATATGGGCAGCGCCCTGTGTATTTCAAACTAAAATTAAGCACCAACGAAATGTGATATACTTGGCGAAACAATGTATAGGTAGATAGGTTTTGTTTCCTTTGGAGTAGACTCTTGGACTGTGGGGTTCAAGTGTATAGGCGCTAATTAAAGATTTTTAGCGCCTGGTAGATAGTACCGGTGATCCCAGAGCTGGTGCTTTCCTCGACGAATAAGTATCGCAATAAAGCGAGGAAATGCAGCCAACATTAAAGGTACACTGCCACAGGGACCAAACTTTTTAAATTTGATTTAATTTATTATTTATTAATTGTTAATTATTATTATGTAGGTTAAGAATATTATAAATACTGTATATTTGTGTGGTGGAAATAAATGAATATACTATTGCATTGATCATGTATTATATTAAGCAAATATTAAAAAGAAAATAACCTTTAGCGTATTTAACATTAATTTATGAAATCATAAATATTTAAACAGCAATCGCTTAAATTAGACTCCCAAAAGATTTCAGTTTAAATATTCCATTTTTTACCACAGGGTTAGCGAGTTACGTCACGCTGAAAACGCACTTAATGAAGAAATAAATACGGAACTTTATCGATGGGCGCTTGAGACTATAGGAGTAATGATGTTTGGCGTACGCCTGGGTTGCTTACAAGGGCCTGTACACATTCCTTCAGATAATAGGTAAGTTTCAACAACTTCAGTGCTCAAAAACCAAATAAAGAGAGAAGAAGATAGAGAGAGTAGAGAACTGTTAAGCTAACTTTAATTAAGTGGCTTTAATCAAGCGGTAACGTACTAAACATCTGCATTGAATTTGTGTGAAACTTTGCAATACTCTAGTATGATACAATACTTTGTCAAACTGCTAGATCTGCCGGGCATGCACGAATGTTTTTATATTCGCAAACACTCTTTTAGGGATGAAAAACATTGAGAGGTTTTTAGAAAAATTGGGTGACAAACACATGAGACTGATCACAATCGAACTATAAAAAGTAATGTATATATACATGGGACTGACATTGGTGTAGCTCCTTCTCACCTCCCTCGGACAAGCACAAAAGCTGGCGTGGACAGAACAGGCGGGAAATAATCGGCTCAAAGTCTTTCCTCCAACTTTGATTTTGTTCTCTGTGAAGTGCACAGATGCTAATTAAAGATTTAAATTGGCACCTGGTAGATAGTACCGGCGACCCCAGAGCTGGTGCTTTCCTCACTCAACGAATAAGTATAATATGTACATATATACTTTTTATAATTTTTAATTCGATTAATGGGTCAAAGGCGCGAATTATATTTTCGCGAGAAAAATGATAGTGTTACTCGTTCCTGATTTGGTTGAAATCCAAAGCCTTTTTTGTGTTGTTAGAGAAATTGCCTGAAAGGTGAAAAATAGAGTTTTCCCTACGTATTACCGACGGCATTTATCAAAATCTCTGAGTCTAGTTGAACGGTCTTGTAACCGACACATGGGTGATTTTGAAGCTTACAATCTAGATCTGAGTAATCTTATTCAGAGTTTTATTTACAAGATACATTGAATATGTAAAGCTAACTTTTAGGCTGTTCTTTATCTAAAATACGAATTGTAATTTCAACGACTTATTTTTTTAAAGATAGCGCGATAGTCAGTTTTTTTTTATATACGAACATTTATACAATATAGTTTTTTTTAGTAGTCTACGATATCCGATTCCGTGTGCCTACGGGCAAAATCCTCGCCCCATTGTCCTGCATTTTTCCTTATTGTATACCAATCTCGTCCAAGTCTTTCCAGCCATTTTCATGATTTCATCGGCCCACCTTTTGAATTGCATACCTCTGTTTCTTTTCTGCTCCTCTTTTGCTTTTAACCGGAGTTTTCAGTTTGACCTGGATATTGTTAGAATTAGATAATATTCAATTATAATGATTTATTTAGGCTTCCGAGCACGTGTGGAAAATTTTGTAAGTTACAATATCCAAAAGTTTCCCAAAAAATCAGCTATTTTCCAATTTAAGAAACAGTTCAGTTTTAAGATACCACTCATTTGAAGGATGCGTAATTTCTATTTAAATATCTATTTAAAGTAGTAATTTTTAATTGCATTTATTTATCGAAAAAACTACTACGAATTAAGGCACATGCATAATCGGGGTATAATTATCAAGGGGTAATTATTACTAGTTCTTTTAGTCAGTACAGGTAACCTTTAGGATTAGAATGTTATAACTGGTTGAGACACAAAAAGCTATCATAAAGGCTAATTATAAATGTATAGTTTTTACATAGAGTTGCCTTGAATATTTCTTATATCCTCGTAATTATTATGAATTATGTTTATGTGAAATAATAAAATATAGTATTATTACGGAATATGTATTAGATATATTCCACGTAGGAGAAATTTATTTTTGTACTTGATAAAAATATATTATATGTAAATTAACTATCCGTATAAAATCGTGGCATTATTCAATACGTATGTTTAAGATCCGTGCTCGATAGGCCCATGGGCCAAAATAACTGACGCTGAAGGTTAGTGGTGGTGGGACTTAATTCTGCCACGAGAACAACTACATATTTTTTAAATTATGTATTTTTAACGAAATAGTAGAAGTTTATACAACCTCAATCAAGTTTATATCATATTTCTAAAACATTTTATTACCATATTTATACAAATATCTTTCGTTATTACTTTTGCGCTATAAAACAAAACAATATCAAACACATTTTACATAAAATCCCATTAATTTCTAGGCGCCCAGAGATGACTTCAATGGATGACGACATCAAGGATCTATGTTCCTTATCCCAACGAAACCTGGATGACTTGACTCCAGCTGAACAGCTGGTGAGGTGTTCCTTGGAAATAGCCGACGAAAATTACTTAGTGAGAAGTGAAAGTACGCTTAAACCAGATTCTGAGCGATTCAAGAATGCTGTCTTGACTTTTGATCGTCATTTCAGGTATTTATTATATCTAATCTTATTGCTTATTAAACGAAATGTTAAACAGCTATGCGTGGGCAAGGAACCCTTATTTTTACATAATTTTTGGCCACCCTAGGATTTGATTGGCTCCATAAATTTAATTTATTTTAAAAGTATATTTTTTTTATCTTTCGTAATATGTTCGTTTCGTTTTTTGTATTGATTGTATTTATTTTAACTTTTTAGTTTATAAAAAGCCCTTCAGGCACCACGGTTGAACCTCTTAGGGAATTTTGGGGTTTTCTGTACTTTTATTTTATTTATAATGTTTATATTTTATTTATAATGTTTAAAAAAATCTCAATAGGTATTGAAAATTCGAAATCATTTATTCATGTAGGTAACACAATGTAGTGTACATGAACGTCAATAAAGAAATACATTAAATTAAATGCTAAATGCTTCTAATTGTACACTTACTGCCAGTTTTCAAATCAATAGCGTAGAACGGACAAGAAGAACGGGCAATAAAAACTGGCAATAAGTTTATTGAATAATAATAAAAAATACATGTCTAGGTTATATGCATTCTTCCTCTAGAGACCTCTGTAGGCCCTTAGAGAGGTTGGTCCGAGCTATTTGGGCCTTGCTTAAATCAGTCATTAACTATTTTAAGTTGAATCTGTTTAGACCATTCTTTTAGTACTCCACAACTACATGATATCATCAGTTAATAAACGTTGGATATTATTGACAACTGTGAAATCGGTATTAATTATTTTGTATTTCTTTTATAGCTTGACACAACAGTTTCTAACGGAAGCGCAAGCGCGTCTCTACAACGGCGATATAAAACCAGAGCAAATACTCTTTGACAAACTAAAACCCCTTGGAGAAAAAATGCTGCCCATAGCCGCTGACGTATTACTCGCTGGAGTTGATCCAGTTAGTATTATGCATTTTTATTATTAGTATAATATACTTTGGGATGCTACTTGTGTGGACACGTTTGCTCTGTCTCACCTCCCTCGGACAAGCAAAAAAGCTGTGGCGGCCGCAGAGCAGGCGGAAAATAAACGGCTCAAATAGTCTTTCCTCCAACTGCGATTTTGTTCCCTTTGGAGTAGAGACTCTTGGGCTGTGGAGTTACATAGATTAAAGATTTATGTTGGCGCCTGATAGATAGTACCGGTGACCTCAGAGCTGGTACTTTCCTCGCTCAACGAATAAGTATCGCAATACAGCTAAAAATTAAGTTAGACAAGCAGCTGGTGATAAGATAAATTTACATATTTCGCTAGTGAACCCAGTACCTGAGTTTGAAACATTGAATAATTCAACTGCTTGATTGAGCAACGGGGCTGGTTAGGGGTGGTGAATTGCCAATACGAATGTTTACTCCATTATACTAATTAAATTATGGTCATTGAGTAAACGATTGGTAAATTTGAAGAGACCAATACAGGAAGGCAAATTTATATTTTAATTGAACTATTCCCGGCAATAATTAGGTTTGCTTACTATTTTTAGCAAAGCATTTTATAGGTTTTGTGTAGCAGATAATGTATTTATTTATATATTTATATCATCACGCCTGTTTCCCGAAGACATACTACGGATCTCCACTTGCTACGGTCCTGACATGCCTCTCCCACTTCATCAACTTTCGTGACATCACCATGCATAAGCACTTCTACCTTGTCCCTTCTCTAGTACCTGCTGGATTTTCCACAATCCACGGCTGCCTTGTATATATCCTACTAGTTAACCGCTTCTCATTCATCCGTTCTACATGTCGCAACCACCTAAGCATTCCCTTTGTTTTCCTTCTCATTACGTCCTCTTTCAACCCATACTGCTCCACGAACAACAAATTGTATATATATATACTTGTTATAATAAACCAGTTCTGTAAGAAAATCTGAATATTATACAATTTAACTATATATCTTTACAGCTTGCCCAAACAGCACTAAGCATGTTCTATCAGCTCTCACTCCACCCAGCACAACAACAGAGAGCCCACGATGAAGTCGTTTGGTCGAAGGCTTCAAAGGACGCGGGCATAGAGACCGGTGACCTGCCCTACATAACTGCTTGTGTCAGAGAGGCGATGCGGCTTAAGCCTGTTACAGGGGGAGTTGTGAGAAGAAGTAAAGAAGAATTGGTCATTGACGGATATGAGATACCTGCTGGGGTAAGTTCTGGCGTAGTTTAGCTTGTAGGTGATTGTATCAAAGAAGATGTTTAAGATGTTATTGCCACAGTGGTATGTATAGATGGTACTGGTAACTGAGATCATAACGAAAGAAACAAACGCAGTTTTGCATGCCTAGTAATCTAATTGCAATTTGGCAAATAGGTCAGGTTGGTAGGCTGTCTTAAATTGATTACACAATTACACTTAGACTGATAGAGGGGTTACGTGACATCACATTTAATTAAAAAAACTATATTCGAGTTCTATAATATAGTTTACATTAAGTTTATGCCCGCTCTACGCCCTTGATTTGCGAACTGGTAGTAAATGTAAATTTAGAATCAATTTATCATCTTTTCTGTTGACGTTCATAAGTGTACTTGTTTACCTATATGTATAAAGTTATTTTGAGTTTGAGTTTAATGTTATTATTATATTTAATAGTACTCCAACGGAGTGAAGGCCTTCTCTTAATTCTTCCATTTGTCTCTCATCTTCGCTACTATTTTCCAATCATTATCTGCTCTTTTACTACCTGTGACATCATATATATAATATAATAACTCTAGCAATGAAATATTTTTAATCCTCTTTGCTTTTGAAAACCTCGTGTAGGAATTAATTATTATAAACTTTAACGACTAAATTTTTTCTATTTTAAGGTGGACATCGTATTGGCACACGGAGTTTCAAGTAAAACAGAAGAAGAATGGGGCAGGGCGAAATCCTTCATTCCGGATCGGTGGATCAGTCAAGGGTGGACGCCAATTCAAGCTTCGAGAGCCCATTCCTTCGCTTCCCTACCATCTGGCCAGTCATGCCCGGCCACTGGTATCATCAGTCCCATGCTGATACCACTCGCAACAAGAATGTTGGATAAGTACAGACTAGAATGGCACGGTCCTAAACCCAAGTTGGTGACCGGCGGGGTTAACAAGCTCCAACCACCATATTACTTTGTGCTCCAAAATGCTTCGTGAAATGTGACAAAATGTTGAGAGAAAAAGTTTATTTGATTAATCTCTAAATAAGGGGATGTCAAAGTTTTACAGTCGTACTCAGAGTTGTCAATATAATGCTTCATGGTATATTAATAATTATATACCTAAAGAACGGTGCAAAGAAACTGTCCGATTACTTAACGACTGTCGGATGTGAAATTAGATTTTGAGTATGCCTATTATTAAGTATTAGGCCTGGTAGATGGCGAATAATTAAGAATATGGAATAATTGTATTTTTTTGTATTAAAGGAATGATATTATATGATTATATTGGAGTTTTTTTTAAATTCCAGAATGTCAGAGTAATTAAAGGTTAGGGGTGGGCCACACATTCAGTGTACAGATACAAAACCGGGATAGGCAGAACAGCTACAACAAAATTGCTTCTTTTTAGTCAAGATTCTTGAACTTTAGTTACTTCCTTATAAGGTGTTAATTAAATTACTGTACTTGTACTGAAACCTTTGACAAGGTTAAGCGTAACGTTGTCATAAATCGTTGAATTAACAGTAGTCTCGATGAGAAGGATCTAAGAGTAATCAGGAACCTGCACGAAGACCGAAAAGCAACCATGAAACTGCATTACTAGGATACCAATGACATCAGTATTTAGTTTAATGAACCCATGGTGTTCGTCAAGGTTGTATATTGTCTCTGTTGCTATTCAGTATATATTCCGAAGCAACTATATGAAAAGCCATTGAGGGGTCAGAGGTTGGATTAAAATTTAACGGAGTTTAATAACCACATCAATGGAGGATCTCCAAATGCCTGTTAATAAAATTCATGAAACTTGCGAAAGAAATGGTCTGATTATTAATGCAGTAAATACAAAGGTGATGGTAATGGGATGGCGAGACATTTCTCAAAACGACACTTTAAGACTTAATCTTCTGTAGCCGACGGAGTGAAAGACGTTGGAACAAGTTCGGCAATACAAGTATTTGGGAAGTTGGGTTACAAACGAATGGAATCCTAGAAATCTTTCATCAAAATGAAGAAAGTTTTGTTGTCACTTGAACATAAAACTCCGATTTGAGTTCTCCTTTATTACATATGTCCAATTGTTCTTTATTTTAATTAATAATAATGGGTAAAATCCAGGGTAGTAATGGGCGCGTTGGAAGAAGAAAGAAATCATGACTTCGTAACGTGGACGGGTATTGCGACTACAGAAGAGTTACTACATCTGGCACAAGACACGCTTCACGAGACTGAAGGTCAGTTTAGTAATGGTGAGGCACCAAAAGAGAAAGAAGAAGAACTGGTACTGACAACAATGGAGACTTTAGAACTTACGCTTTCTTGGTAGTTCTGCCACTAATAAGAGTACTTTACCTCAAAATATAATAGTTAATTATTTATCGCTATTAATTATTTTATATGAATATAAAACATTTTTTGGCAACTAAAACATCAAATATATAATCTTCTACCGCATTTAACATGGAGAGTATTCAGAGGAGTTGTTGAGATTAATACCTGCAGCTGATCATCATCGGACATCAAGGCAGAATACGAAATACCATCCATATCACCTCAACGTCTGTCGTTCCACAACTGAGCATTTCTTAAGGCAGTTTTTGCTGCGCACCACCACTATGTGGAACCAGCTGCCCACTGCTGTATTTCTGAACAGTATTACTTAACATCAGGTGAACCTCCTGCTCGTTTGCCCCGTGTTATATAAAAAAAACACATGTATCTTATATGCTACACGTAAGATTACAACTAATTTTCAATTATTAAAAAAATACCAACTCTCAGTCATAATATAAAAACCACGCTAATAATACCGTACATCAAAATTCTACAAAAAATTAAGAGTTATTTAGACAAAGGGATATATTTAGTAAAACATTTTCAAGAACAACAAATTATAGCAATCTATTTTATAGAATTCCCTTGGGAAATACCTGAACGTGTTTGATCGAACTAATTAATAAGTGTACGTTAGTTCAAAATAAATGAGAGTTATTTCTCACAGTAATTATATTTTTACTTAATCATATCTTTAGAATTAATTACCCAATCAATTATTTCCGTAAGTGGGTGACTTCATCCATCAATAATTAATATGGTAACAATAGTTATTAGGAAAACCCAACTCATTATAATGGTTTTTAATCTGATGGTTGTTCTAGGTCTAGTGGAAAGCTCTGCCCTGCGTTCAAACCCCTGATTTTCATAAATAGATGTTCGGTAAAGGTGATATATGAAGCAAATCGGCTTGTTTTATATGCAAAAATTTGGGACGTGCCGGGCCTAAACTTGTCGTACATACATTCTGAAGCCAAGATTCATTTAAAGTTGTTACGCAAATGTACTATTATTAAATATACTTTTGTTTATATCTGTATAGCCTAGAACATTAAATGATGCTTATATAAATAACTATCACAATAATTTACTCTTGTCGCGTTTGTCAAGGCGTAATGGATGTGTCAAAAGAACCATGACACATTATCTAACATTTATAAACCACAAATTGCTTTCACTCTATGTCTGACACATGACACAAAAACAGGGTTTTGGTGCTTTTATATTTTATTTGAATAACGTATAAGTCGGGGAATACTCCCGATTATCAGGAATGTTCTGATCGAGTCAATTGACCGTTGTATTTTATTCTTACTTTTGCTAATTGAGATTTTGTTTGTATTACTTTTAAGATTTATTATTTTATTTGATTTGATTTGTTTTGTTAATATTAAATTATATCCTAGTTGAATAGACTTTGGACCGAGTTGGGTCTAAGTGATTTGTGCTTGAAAGTAAGATAGGTGCCTTGAACTCATTATAATAAGGCTAAAGTGCCGTTTGAAGTGTTAAAAGGGAAACAAGTTAAAATTAAATATTGTATATATTCGTGCATTTTGTAAAATAAATATAATACAGTAGAACCTCTATAAGTCGAACATCAAGGGAGACGCCAAAAAATTCGAGTTATAGAGTTTTCAACTTATGGAGGATTTCGACTTAGGCGGATTTTGATTCGACATAAAGAGTTTGAGGTTTATTCTTATAAATTGAACACCTGACACAAAGCAAGCAAACACGTGTTTCCATGAGTCATAAATTTATTATTGTAATATACTCCTAAAATGTTTTCTAAGAAACAATAGTGTACTCACATTGGCGGCAAGTTCTTAAAGTCGGTAACTTATTTTTGTTCGATCAATAGATATAATAAATTCCAAATGATCAAGTTGTAAAGGTTGTAAAATAAAACGTTCCTATGTTCGAGATACAGAGGTCAAATTTAATTTTTCGAGTTATAGAGTGAAAATATGTACCAAAATGGCTTGGAGGGACTCGGTGATTATTTCGATTAACAGAGGGTCAAGATTTCAAGTAATGGAGGTTTTGGTGTTTTAAGGGAAGGGAACAAAACATTTTTTCGAGATTTGGAGGTTTTTGACTTATCGAGGTTCGACTTAACGAGGTTCTACCTATTAAATAAAAAATTTATACAGTAGGTAAATCGAAGCTGTATATTCTACTTTTATAAAGATTGGAAATTAAACGGGTTTTATTATTATTATCTACATTATAAAATTTGGAGAACGTTTGATTAATGCTTTAAACCAGAAATTTACACAATTTTTTCGGTTACTTGGCGTGCATGTATGTAACATACATGTTTTTAGTTGTTTTTTTTTTTTTTTTGGTAATCTTACAGCTATCACATATCCATATTACAGAAGAAAACACGTAGATAATACACAAAGCCAAAACAGATTACATCGATAAACAAAATATACGAAACAGGTAACTTAATAAGTATATTAATAGACAAAAAGAAAAATAAAACTGATATTAAACTTTAAACAAATTTTATAAATTTGACGATCATTTAAATGATCATTGGGATTGATTTACTCTAGTTCAAACAATTTGTATGACTCTTGGCGAATTAAAAAGAGTTGCGGAGAGTTTCTTGCCAGTTATTTTTGCCCGTTCTATGCCCTTTACATGCGAACTGGTAGTAAATGTAAATTTAGAATCAATTTAACATCTTTTCTGTTAACGGTCATAAGTGTACTTGGTTACCTATATGTATAAAGTTATTTTGAGTTTGAGAATATCATATCATCATAATCATAACCATATATATACATTTATCAAAATACCACCAACTTTATTTATCTATGGCTATATTAATTTTTAAAAAATATATCTACCAACGATATAACATCTCAGTGTAATGTCAGAGACTTCAATCTCGTTGACAACCCCGAAGCACAAGTTGTAAATTGAGAGATGTGAGCATAAAAACAATTTGTTATTTTGCATTTACGACTCGCTCCAGGACCGTCTTATATCGTACAAAGAACCCTTGAATCTATTCAAAGGATTTAGAAAAGATTTATTATTGAAATTGTTTCAAGATTAGCCTAAAATATTAAAATATATTTCATCTATATGAACTCAGATTAAACAAATTTAATAACATACACACGACATTTATCTGGCTTCAGTCAGGCATGTTAACTGAAGATATAGAGGGCTTAAATCCCGGCTGGGGCCGAAAAAGAAGAAGTTAAGAAGTTGATGAAAAACTAGGTTCTGTAAAGTGGTTGTGACAAGCACAGAGAATTCAAATTCAAAAATTCAAATTTAGGTAACACAATGTACACTTATGAACGTCAATAAAGAAATACATATTAAATGCTAAATGCTTCTAATTTTACATTTACTGCCAGTTCTCAAATCAAGGGCGTAGAACGGACGATCAGAACTGGCAATAAACTCTCCGACACTCTTTTTAATCGCCAAGTTTTTTGTTTTACACAATTTTTGTAAGCTGCAACCATGTTCCACATGACATCTTAAGTAATTAATAATAATAAAAAAATATAATCAAAGATTTGTCCCCTATGAGCAGTAGGCATGGTGAAATAGGAACACTTACATTCTCGTGGAAACATCACCGCATACACGAATTCAAGTTCGATAACTATGTTCATTAAGCTGTACTATAATATAAGTTCTATAGGTCCAAAATGCGGTCCTGGCCTTCCTGAGTGGCCCAAGAAGCTCCACTATCAAGCGATATCTTTTCTTTTTACAGGGGTTAACTGAGATTTCCCCTGAGACCGGGTTCATAGGACGTGTTATTCAAGACTTCTCAAGAGCACACTCAATCAAACACGTCGCAGACTTCTTTTTATACCGAATTCATGCAAGTTATGTCAAAAGTTATTTTTGAGTTTATAAATGAAACTAATCAGGCTAGTTAATGACTGAGTATTTTATTGTAACCATATCGCATAGATAAAATAAACTCTCGATATAATTGCAATTGTGCTGTTACATTGTTATTTTTGAAGTTATACTACTTTTGGCGCGTTAGGGAAAAATTATGAGAGTAAATTTTTACGATGCACATCGTCACAAAACTCGACAACCTGAAGTTAGCATACATTTTTTAATCATTTTAAAATAAAAAATTTCATTTCTTTAATTATGTAGAAATATTTTTTCTGAGATATTGAAATAAACTTTATTTAACTAGATAATGCGTTATAATAAAACTTTCAATGTATTTAAATACGTATTTGTATTGTTAGTGTCGTTTTTTCTACAAACGAAGAATAAGGTGAAAGATAAAATTTTTAAAAAGATTTTTATCTTGTTACGCCAAAGAAGTATAACATGTACACACACGCTTTTTTAGTGGTACCCGCATACATATTTAATTGTTCTTCGGTGTATCGTAGAGAATTTCTCATCGATTTCGATTATTTTCAGTTCGGCAATAAAAAACATTAAACAGACAAAAGCTACTTTTAGCCCATATTTGATAACATCTTAAAATTCTTCTTATTGATATTTTCACTTTGAAATATTCCCTTTAAAAGCAAAATTGTCCGAGAAAGTTTCGATACGAAATCAGGCCACAGTCGTCAAGATTTTATCGACTGTCCGATCAATTGAATCCAGATTTTTATATATGATATGAGGTTTACTGAAAAATTGTATTTTATTTTTTAACTATCATCAATAAAGTGAACGTTTTCATTATACTATCAAGTTAGTCTAAAACTACAAGAAAATTAATAAAACAACTTAGAACGATATTGATTTGAACCTAGATGGCATTTTAGTAGATTTTATTTTAAGTTTACCTATAATTCTAGTACGTAGATTATCTAATATATAAAAAATATAAAAAATCTAATATATAAAATTCTCGTGTCGCGGTATTTGTGGTTAAACTCCTCCGAAACGGCTCGACCGATTCTCATGAAATTTTGTGTGCATATTGGATATGTCTGAGAATCGGACAACATCTATTTTTCATCCCCCTAAATGTTAAGGGGTTATACCCCTAAATATTTTTGTTTATTTTTAGATATATTTTTCTGTTTTTATTTTTTTATGATACAGCATTAAAAAATACATACAACCCCTAACTTTCACGATCCTCTCTACGATCAACCCCTATTTTTTTATTATAAATGCAAAATATACATGGCAAAACGACGTTTGCCCGGTCAGCTAGTGATTAATATAAAGTTCTGCAACAGTTGTTAGTCAAAGTTATTCCGACAAATGACCATCAAAAAAGACGTTATCAACATCCTTTAAGAACCTTTTTAAAAAAAAAACATTCCTGTCTGGTGTTAAGTGCAAGTGTTCTTCTGCGATGGATAGACTCAGCAATCAGCTGTGAGTCTTGCAAAAGCAGAAGAAAAATAAAAGAAAATCATCCTTCTTCTGAAGCAAAAATAACCAAATAAGGACACTGTAGGATGGAATAATATCAACCCTGGTCCCACCATTAAACGAATCCCTCAGGCGCCCAACAGAGACAACGACCCTAAAACAAATACATCTCATCCCGGCACTTCAAATCAGGCTTGACGTATAAAAATCAAGATTAAGTTGAAGCCATAAGCTAAGATTGCGAGATAAAAGCTACGTCCGTTACCCGCGTAGACGGGTATTTTTTCAATTGAATATTTTATGTAGGGAGACCAAAATGTATGGAAGATAATATTTTTATCGGGGCTAGGTAGGTATTTGATTGTTAAATAGCGTACAAATAATTTGAAGAGTCTAATAAGTATGAGGGTGTGCAATTATTTAATCATAACCGTCTAAATTCAATAAGGCATTACAGATGCATATCAGAATGAGCCTAGTAAACTAAAATTAAGACGGCTGATGGCGAAGTGTGTCTCGTTTGTATATATAAAGTTTCTCATGTAAAAAAATACATGTTTTGTAATGAGAATAAAGCTCTTTAAACGTAAAAATTTAAATAGCATTGCAAAAGTCCGGCAGATGACGAAACAACCTCGCATTTGGACAAACGGTTATTTTGTACGAACAACTAATCAACGCGTAAAAGTCAACGTCAGGTTACTTCGCGAATCGCGATACCGGCGAGATCCAGGAGGTTTTGGTAGGGCTGGAAAATAATAGTTTCTGTCATATTGAAAAAATTATTGATTTTAAATATTATTAACTTAGTGTATATATTATTAGTTTCACTTTAAAAAAAAGAGCATACCAATTCTTAAAAGGCCGGCAACGCACTCGCGAAGCCTCTGGCATTGAGTGTGTTCATAGGCGGCGGTATCAGTTAACATCAGGTGAGCCTCCTGCCCCTCTGTTCTATAACAAAAAATCTTACAGTTATATTTAGTACATTTTGGTGCTTATTTATTTTTTATAAGTAGAAATGTTTAAAATATAGTATGATAGATACATGTGTAAATAAAAAAATAATTTTCTCTTTAAACAGTGTCTAATATTAAGTTTTTTTTAATGTATTAGTAAGTTTAAATAAGTTAATGAGCAATGTCATTATTTTTGTATGAATGTAATAATAGTCAAAAAGTTTCATGGCTGCTATTTTGAAACCTTTTTGTCTATAAAACTTAAGTGGCTGGCATAGGTGACATAGTATGTTATTTATTAATAAAATATAATTTTGAGCTAAAATAACCAAAAAGTATAGTCAGACTACTCTACAAACAATTTGGTTAACAATGCCTGCAAAAATTTGCATAATATTCAATATAACAGGACACAGTTTCTCTATATCTATATATTTATACTACAACGTAAAAATATATGCAGTCAATAGAGGTAAATAATCAAAGAGTAATTTAATCATACCTAACAATTCAACTATCACATTGTACATTTTTAAAACCACATATCGAAGAATCCTTTTGGATCCTTAGGTCATGAAATCACTTGGAGTTTACAGCTAGTTATGGGCATTCAGTTTTGGACATAATAAAAAGTTTATACAAAACCCAATTTTACCGATGCAGTCTTGTCTAACCGTTTACAACAAACATTTCAAAAGTTTTCAAGGCAACCAAGTTTTTCTAAATCATCAGGTCCAGGTCCCCTGAGCATCTTAAAATATACCAACAATTTGAAAACCTTTTTGGAGGACGGTTACTCATTATTAATTATGTCCACAGGGTTTTCTCTCCTCTGATGGTCTCCCACGGATTCCCTAATTCGATTGTTAATTATCATTCAAGAAACCAATTAGCGTGCTTATTAATTGGATATTTTGTACATAAATATTGTGTTCGAAGTTAAATTATCATTCGAAACAGCCATCAACCGCAAAATGAAGTGCATTGTGAGTATAAGATTTATTTAAAAGTTCTTTAAATTATTTAAACGCAAATTTATTACATAACCCGTCGATTTTCCAACTGTCAGCGTGTTACACACAAAATTTTATTTAACTTTATTTATTTATTTTGAAGTGATAGCTAATAATCTAGTTTAATATTTTAAGTAAAGCTTGACAAAAGCCGATTAGACTAAAGTATCTAAAATCAGTTTATCATTTTTATTTTGACTTTATAATCCTGTCTTACATTAAGCACCTTATATACTGAGATTGACCGGATAGTCCATATTTTATTAGCATATAATTTAAAGATTGTTTTACATTTTTTATAATAAATTTAATAATTCTTATTAAATATAACTAATAATTGTTCACAGATTCTCGTTGTCCTATCCTGCGCTGCAGTATTAAACGCCCAGCCATTTGGAGGTCTTGGTCTAAGAAGAATGGGTGGGTTAGGCTTAGGGTCTGGATTAGGCCTAGGTGGTCTTGGAATGGGAGGAATGGGCCTAGGTGGTGTCGGCATGGAAGGAATGGGTCTAGGTGGTCTTGGTATGGGAGGAATGGGTCTAGGTGGTCTTGGAATGGGAGGGATGGGGGTAGGTGGTCTTGGAATAGGAGGAATGGGGGGAGGATACACCGGCGGTGGCGGATATGGTGGTGAGGGTTATGGCAGTGGCGCAAGTGGTTTCGGAAGCCAAGGTTACCAGAATGCTGGAGCGGGTGGCTTTCACAACGTTGGTGCTCATCACAATAAAGTTACATCTGTAAGTACGCATTGGTTACCTACGCCTGTCTATTATTTTTGTTTAGTATATTTTTTATATTATTATTATTTCATATATCTTCATTGCATTGCTTTTCTTTCCAGATAAACCAAGCTGAAGATTCTGGCTTCCACAACGTTGGTGGTGGATCAGCGATGGATAACGCTGGTTACGCCGGAAACGGATATAATGGATTTGAAAACGGTGCCTCACAATTTGGAAATGGTTTTGGATCCGGCAGTCAAGGAATGATAATATAATTATCAACATATTTAAGACGCTTTAATTGTAATCTATAGTATTAATAAACTATTTGTATATGAGTACTAAGTTTCATTAAAAGTAAAACGATTTTTTTATGTCTAAAATAATTGAAGATTTTCACATTTAGATTTTACTCACGCATAACACGACGATGACGAACTGACTAATTAGGCAATCGCCACGCTTATAAACAAAAACCTGAGTAAGCAAAATGTACAGCCTTGGCTCGTACAATACATTTTCAAGTCTATTTATTACTGTTTTCTTTTACGAGGGTGGGTTGAAAAAATCGCTTAGAAGTCAGTTCGCCAGTTGTATATAAGTGTGTAATCTGTGTCTTATGTGCAAAAGTATATTATTATTTTTTATTTGTGTTATTTTACAGAATAATATAATAAAGTCATAATACGTTTCATTAGAAAACCGCTGCGCTTTGAATAAATGTAACCATAGCAGTCTTAATAAATAAATAAATTTAAAAAAATGCAATTATGTTGGTTAACATTAGGTCGTTAAATTTAACATATTTTGTTACATATACGCTTTTAAATATTATAAGTGTTTGATGATTTAAAAATGTAGACAAACAATGAATGATTTCTTACTAAAATCGAACAGTTTTTATAATTTAAAAATTAGCTTTAATAAGGTAATTAGAGCTTTTCATATAATTTATCATAATTTCTTAACGAAGCAATTAGGGACACTAGGGTTTGTCACAGGTGTATAATTAATATAATTATTTAATTAAATTAAATAAAGAAATCATTCCAAACCCTATTACATAATACGATTCCAAAGTAGTTAATTTTATATAAATATGCGTTCGAAAATGTTATATCATTAACGAGTCTGAACTCAGCTTTGATGTTGTTCAAAGCTGAGTTGAAGTGTATTGTAAGTATGATTAATTATAAAATTTTAATGAAGTTATAATAATAATAACAGCCTTTTAATTCAGATACTTTTACATTTAAACACGTTTCTATTTCAATCTTCTTTTAGATATCTGTGTGCCCTTTTTTGGCAAAGGCCTCCTCTATAACGCCTAACGCCGCCAGAAAGGCGGGATTCTTCTCTGCACTGTGCCACTCTCTGCCATGTACCACCTTTTTTTTTAATTTGGTCTATCCACCTTCTAAGTCGTCTTCATCTTTTTCGTTCGCTGTACTTTGTGCACCAGTTTAGTACTATATGCTAAACTTTTCTGCATAGGACATGCTATCGTTTTTACGATAACTACCTTAACCCTACAAGTTAGATATGTTAACGTAAAATTGTACAAACCGTTAGATTGTAATCTATCTCGCGTGATTATAAACTGTCGAAAGATTGTGAACTAAGCGTACTGCATACAATTTAACGTATTATTATTCGGTAGATTGTAATCTATCGAAGTGAACCCGTCAAATTGTGAAACGGCCATTTTCTACTTTTCTATTGGTTATAAGAGATGTGACATTCTTGTTTTCTATTGGTTATAAGTGATGTGACATTTTCGGTCAATTAATCCAATCGATTATTTCCTCATTTGTTAATTTTAAAGTTGAACCTAATCGAATCGATTATTTCCTCATTTGTTAATTTTAAAGTTAAACCTAATTTAACCATTACTTGTCAAATGTACATACATTACATTAACTTCATGTTTCAATTAGTGTAGGGTTCCGAAAATTTTGAAATTACATCTCTTATAACCAATAGAAAAGTAGAAAATGGCCGTTTCACAATTTGACGGTTTCACTTCGATAGATTACAATCTACCGAATAATAATACGTTAAATTGTATGCAGTACGCTTAGTTCACAATCTTTCGACAGTTTACAATCTCGCGAGATAAATTACAATCTAGCGGTGTTTACAATTTTACGGTGACAGATACACATAGAAAACAAAAATTCCTGATCAACCATATGAATGACCACTGAGTTGAGAGTTACATATTCAAGCCATTTTATTTATGTATTTTTGTGTGTGTTTCTTGAAAAATAATTTGAACGTCCCGATTTAAAATGACTTGGAATTCTAAAACCTTTCTTATCAGTTAACTAGGTAATATTATGAAACTTCCTTTAGAAATCTTCATATCTTCTGCTATAAAACAAACAGTATTAGGCTATCCCGATGCCCGATGCGATGCTTTCAGTGCGGAGTCGTCGTTAAAGTTCTACGCATAATGTTTCTCTCAAGTTTTGATTTACCAGCTTCTTAGTAAAACATTGTGTGATGCTAATTTTTTTCAGTGTTAAACTTCGTAAAATATATCCATAACAAGCGATTAAATTATTGATATACTTTCCAAAAACTGTATATACTGACTGACGAGTACAGGTACCGGAAAAGGTGCCTTAAGACCGGAGCCAACTCAGGAACACAAGTACGCAGCAGAATTGGGGTGATGCCATCAGGCTCGCTCGACATATGGATGTCCAAGGAAGATAAAGCACGATGCCGGAATATCATTTGAGATTTTTTAAATTGGTTTTGATTTTCTTTTTAATTATTTTTATTATTACTTTGTAGTTTAAGAAAATTGTAAATATGCTGTTTACTTGATTGTAAATAAATAAATTGGAGTTAAAAAAAATTAAGACATCGAACTATCACACAGCAATAATTATTTTATTTATATTATTAAAAAAAGTTCTCTTTCATAAATAATTTATTATCTTTATTGTTTATGTAATTTATATACAAAAATAGAAAATATAAATGTCATTTTTCCTCGTATAAACACTAAACAATTTCTTATATTATCATGCCTTGGCTACCGGATCCAAAACCATTTCCAAATTGTGAACCACCGTTCTGGAACCCGTTGAATCCATTTCCAGCATAACCGCCATTGTTCATTGTTGATCCACCGCCGATGTTATTAAAACCAGAATCTTCAGCTTGGTTTATCTAAAAAAAAAGGAAATTTTATAAGCACCAATAAACTAATTACAAATTAATCGACAAAAACAAATAATTAAATATAATTACTTGACGACTTATTTGAAATCCAAAGTCAGTGAAATATTAACTTAAAGTGATACTTATTTCTACCAATTTTTAAATTTATGAGCCTTTTCAGCTGTTATTAGCATGATAATAAAACTATTCATAATATACTTACGGATGTAACTCTATTGTTGTGAGCACCAACGTTGTGAAAGCCACCCGCTCCGGCATTCTGGTAGCCTTGGCTTCCGACACCACTTGCGCCACTGCCATAACCCGCACCGCCATATCCGCCACCGCTGGCGTAGCCTCCCCCCATTCCACCCATACCGAGACCACCTAGGCCCATCCCTCCCATACCGAGACCACCTAAGCCCATCCCTCCCATACCGAGACCACCTAGACCTATTCCCCCCATGCCTAGACCACCTAGCCTTCCTAGGCCAAGGCCAGACCCTAAGCCTAGTCTTCCCAGACCAAGACCTACGCCAAATGGTTGAGCATTTAGTGCTACAGCACAAGATAGAACGATGATTACCTGAAAGAATAAGATGGCTTGATTTTAGATTTCGGCATTTGTCTCATGTTCTTAGACCTGTGTCTTAGACTGAGACATGACTTCGATTTTTTAAATTCACTTCACCTAAGCCCATCACTCCCATAAGCAGGTTTAAGCTAAAATAAGAGATATTAACCATTGGGCTAACACAACAAATTTAGATTAATAATTTTAATATAAATTTACTTACAATACACTTCATGTTGTTAACTGTTGAATAAATCTGAGTTAATGATAAGAAATTACCTTACATGCATATTTATATTGAACTACACTAATTTGGAAACGCATTATTTAATAATGTATCAATGAAGCTATTTTCAATGACAAATGAATCGTCATTGATGACGTACAAACAAACGAATGCCCTTTTTTCTATAATTACGTCATTAAGAAATTAAAATTTAATTTTAAGCCTAATTGAAGCCGTGGACTTCCCTAATCACTTTTTATGGAGAATTTAAGTAATTTAGGAGTGAAACATTAAATGAGAATATTAAGAATATTCCAATAAATTTTCCGTAAAGATCTGTTCCTTATCAGAAAACTATAGATAAAAATGCTCGAGATTTAAATGATAAATGTCGTAGAATCGTTATCCATCGACAATTATGCTATATTTTATTTTATTTTTATTTGAAGAGCCTATTAGGTCGGTACCAAGACATAATGCGTTAGTCATAATATGTTGTAGGTACTTCCGAATCCGTAGTAATCCGATCATCAAAGCAAGTTTTACTATGTAGAGAAGTTGATGATCGCAATCGTTATACATTGTTTTTAAGCATGCCACGCTGTTTGCCTTTTTGAAACTCTCAATCTCGTTTGCTTCTGCGCGTCAGAAAGCATCTTCCATCTTTTTTTATTTCAGTCTAAATTAAGTCTTTAAAAGTGGTTGGTTACTTGGCATCGATCAGGCTTCAATAGGCATTTCTAATATAACTTTAATTTCCTTATGACGACGTCATTATAAATATTAGGGTTTTCGTATGTTTTAACGTCATCAATGACAAATCAACTATTATTGATAATAGTTCCAGTCGAACGTTATTAGATAATGCGTTTCCAAATTAGTGTAATTTTATATAAATATGCGTTTTGGCAATTGTTTATCATTAAGGTTGAATCATTCAACAGTTAACAACATGAAGTGCATTGTGAGTATATTCAGTTAAAAATTATAAATATAAATTTGTTGATTTAGCCGAATTATTAATTTATTTTAGTATTGAGATTCAATTAATAAACACTCAAAGCAAAACTCAAGAAACTAAGACATATGTCACTCAAATGTCCTATAAGAGATCACCAGACAGATGCTGAAATATGAAATCAAGACTTAAATAATCTTATTTTCTTTCAGGTAATCATCGTTCTATCGTGTGCTGTAGCACTAAATGCTCAACCATTTGGCGTAGGTCTTGGTCTTGGAAGACTAGGGTTAGGATCTGGCCTTGGCCTAGGAAGGCTAGGTGGTCTAGGCATGGGGGGAATAGGTCTAGGAGGTCTCGGAATGGAAGGGATGGGCTTAGGCAGTCTTGGAATGGGTGGAATGGGGGGAGGCTACACCAGCGGTGGCGGATACGGTGGTGCGGGTTATGGCAGTGGTGCAAGTGGTGTCGGTAGCCAGGGTTACCAGAATGCCGGAGCGGGTGGCTTTCACAACGTTGGTGCTCACCACAATAAAGTTACATCCGTAAGTTCCTGTCATTAATACGATATATATATGGAATATTGTCTTTTTAATAAACGCTAAAAAGGCTCATACATGCAGAAAATTGTATAAATTAATATTTTAGAAATTTTATTCATATTGCAGATACCTTGGATTATTTTTTGTTTTTTATAGATTATGTAGTACCAAATGCATCAGTGCTTATAGAGTTCATTTTATTTTTAGATAAACCAAGCTGAAAATTCTGGTTTTAATAACATCGGCGGCGGATCAGCGATGAACAATGGCGGCTATGGTGATAATGGATTCAACGGCTATCAGAACGGCGGTTCACAATATGGAAATGGTTTTGGATCCGGTAGCCAAGGAATGATAATATGAGGAATTATTTAGTATTGTATGTAAGGAATAACGACATTTAGCTTTTCTGTTTTTTTATATATTAAATACATAAATGACAACAAAGAGAATAAATTATTTATGAAAGAGAACTGAATTTTTTTAATACAATAACAACTATTAGACCAGTGCAGATAGCCTTTAGAAAAAATAAAAAGTGAAATAATAATAGTAGGATGAAACCTATTGGAAAGGGAGGATAATATTATAAAAATTAAAGGAAAAATAATATACGGGCGATCTGAGGTCGGGAAGGGGTGGTGGGGGGGGAGTTTTAAGGGTAAAAACGGTTTATCTCGATTTCCGGCAAAACTAAAAGTTCTATCGAAGAAAGTTAAATGGCAAAGTTGTAGGTAATAAAAAGATCTAAAACGTTTGTATTCACACATTTTTCACATAACCTCAAAATTTATGTGAAAAATTAAAAAAAACAAGTTTTTGGTTTTTAATTTTTATCTTTTACAAAAAATTTTGCCTTTCTATGTCCCAAATACGCTGTAATTTATTTGATTAAAAATATTTATATTTTCACCTTATTTTGAATTAATATCGAAAAAACACCCTAATTTTCAATCGAAAATTCACCCGTCAAAATATTAGCTTTTTTCAAAAAGTTGGTGTGCTTTCAGTTCGTTGAAATCTCTACTTTCCTATGGTAAAAAAAATATATATATATTACCATAGTAAATCTTCTCAGAAAACGCAAAAAATCGTATGGAGTAACGCCCAGACCCGTCATCCCCTTCCTTACTTCTCTATGAATCTTATGAAACAGGTTATAAATCTGAGTAGGTACTGGTTCAGATTTCATTAAAATATTTCCGAATCAATTCGACTAAGGGTCCTTCAAGAAAAGAGCGTACCAATTCTTGAAAGGCCGGCAACACACTTGCGAGCCTTCTGTCAATATGAGTGTCCATGGGCGGCGGTATCACTTAACATCAGATGAGCCAACTGCCCATTGGCCTCCTATTACATAACAAAAAAAAAGTGGTTCAGAGTTTTAGCCTTAAGAAAGTAGGGTAGGGCGTGGCTAGTTGAGCATAGGGGCAAGTTGGGCAATCGAAATATCTCGGAAACTATTCACCTTACGCGGGAGGATCAAATAGCGAAAAGAAGGATACGCTTTTCTTGCAATGAGTGACGTGTTTTACAATTATTTATATTTTCGAGTAAGTGCTTGGCAGTTACCTTCATATCGATTTGTTGCTCCAGGTCGCATGTGGAGGCTCCAAATCCTGGACATACTATAATAAGATGCTATTTCTATTCTTTGTATGTCGCATTTGCATGTTGGATCTGATTTCCGGTTGAATATGTGTGCTGTATTAAATAGTTAGTAAGGTCTTAATAAAAGGTAATGATCTCCTCTCCTGTGGTTTCAACCCAAGGTAGGCGGAGCGGTTTTCTGCATTTAGTCCCACATAATTCTCGGGACAAGCAATTGCACAGGATATGCATAAAAACATTTTCCCATGTTAAAAACGCTTATAAGATGCCTATAAGATTATATTATTTATTTCTGACGGTGTTACTTAAAAATGGTTTAAAAAAAGTTATATCCGTCGGTGCTCAGTGTAAAAGTTGCCAATATTCTATTTAGATAACAAGAAGGGGAATGAAAAGCTTAAACGTTAAATTCGCGGTTTTACACAACTGAATTATAAAAGTGGCACTATGATGAAACAGGTTGATATTATTTTTTATCTTTACAAGACCTTAAGCGAAATGCTATTCGATCCCCAGGTGATCATCATCTCCATGACAAATATCGCATCGATGTTCATACACCTCTCGTAACTGAGTAAGCAAGTGTCTATTGCCGAATCTTTTTATTTCTTAAAACCAAATTTCAGCAAAAGTTGGCATTGGTTTTTCTTAGTAAATTTTCGAAGAGTTATATTATTAATGAAATAAAAATGTCCTTTTTAATAATTTATTTGTTTTTAACAAAAATAAAAAAGCTTTGCGTCGTTATTCTTCGCATACAATACTAAATAATTCCTCATATTATCATTCCTTGGCTACCGGATCCAAAACCATTTCCAAATTGTGAACCACCGTTCTGATAGCCGTTGTATCCATTCCCACCATAACCACCATTGTTCATTGCTGATCCACCGCCAATGTTATTAAAACCAGAATCTTCAGCTTGATTTATCTGAAATTAAAAAGTTATCTTTATAAGCACCAATAAACTTGCTACTACTTATCAACAAAAAACAAATAAAAAAATAGAATTATTTTAAGACCTATTTGAAATCCAAAGTGAATAAAATATTAGCTTGATAATTAATTCAAATTGATACTTATTTCTACCAATTTTCAAATTTATGAGCCTTTTCAGCTGCTGTTATGAGCTGTTATTGGCATGATAATAAAACTATTCATAATATACTTACGGATGTAACTCTATTGTTGTGAGCACCGACGTTGTGAAAGCCACCCGCTCCGGCATTCTGGTAACCTTGGCTTCCGACACCACTTGCACCACTGCCATAACCCGCACCGCCGTATCCGCCACCGCTGGCGTAGCCTCCACCCATTCCACCCATACCGAGACCGCCTAAGCCCATCCCTCCCATTCCGAGACCTCCTAGACCTATTCCCCCCATGCCTAGACCACCTAGCCTTCCTAGGCCAAGGCCAGACCCTAAGCCTAGTCTTCCCAGACCAAGACCTACGCCAAATGGTTGAGCATTTAGTGCTACAGCACAAGATAGAACGATGATTACCTGAAAGAAAATAAGTCTTGCTTTAAGATTTCTGCATGTGTCTCATGATGCCTGTGACACATTACTGACTATAAAGAGTTAGACATGCCGGTTTCCTTCCGGTGTTTAGATAAACCGTACAAGCAAGCGGTAGTTAAAAATAATCGATTGGTGCAAAGGATTTCAACGCATGAATAAGAGAAATTGACCGCTGGGCCAACACAGCAAATATAGTTAAATACTCACAATACACTTCATGTTGTTAACTGTTGAATGCTCCAACCTTAATGATAAACAATTGCCAAAACGCATATTTATATAAAATTACACTAATTTGGAAACGCATTATCTAATAACGTTCGACTGGAACTATTATCAATAATAGTTGATTTGTCATTGATGACGTTAAAAACATACGAAACCCCGAATATGGAAATTAAAGTTGTATTTAAAAATTTAAAGCCTAATTGAACTAAATACTTCAAGACGTAATTTAGAAATGAACTTATATTTTATTAAAAAAGCCAATATATTCAGAATCCCGAGAGTTGTTTTCATTTGGAAACCATATCAATAATTTGATCGGTTAGTATGGATAGATTTTGACGAAATAAAACATATTAATGTTATACGAAATTATGAAGATGGTGCACAAAGAACGATCGACATCTTACATTATATCTGAGGGTTGTTCAATATAAGAAGATAATGCGAATGTTTGTTGGAAATAAAAACATTAATACTATCAGGAAGTTTCATATAAAAAAATTAAATATTAAAAATTAAGTTATTTGTTTCCGTAGTGTTGGAACGTCTTCTTAAAAATGGGTAAAATTTAAGTTCACGCGGTAATAGAATATCATGCTCCTCAAGCGAAGAAGGACTTCCATTAACGACGACTCCCTACATTGGAAGACAGATTGGTGACTGAACAAATGATTGTAACAAATAATTTTGGTTTTATAGCATAAGAAATTAGGATTTCTATAGCAAGTGTCAATAATATTACACAAACATTTGGGTGTAAAAAAAGTGTGTAAAGCGCACTGAGGTTTCAGAATACATTCTGACCGATTACTGCCTCGATTCATAACTATGAACGAAACATGGCTTCAACATGACCCGGAAATGAAAAAAAATTGTCCATGACTTGGAAGAGACCGTCATTTTCGACTCCATAAATTTGAGACTTCAAAGCACTATAATACATTGTAATTAGGGATGTGAAAAAATAATCGATTATTAAAAAAATCGATTTTAATAGATTTTTTTAAAAGTAAAAATCGATTTTTTTACGCGATTTTTATATTTAAAATAATCTATTATTTTTATAATTGAAAATCAATCATAATCGATTTTTTATCTGCCACCTCCCGACATTATGTCTGGTCTTTTATAACCCGGACCTTGAACTATTAGGGATATTCGATACACAACGATGTTTACAAAGCGATACATTGAATCGGATTCTTTGAAGATGTATTGATATACTCGATACATTGATGTTTTTTTGTAAAACATCAAAAGGATGATAAAAGCAGTTAATTTTACAAAAACTCAAGTTTGAATGGCACACTATAATTTAAAAGTAAAATAAATTTATTCAGCAGCACAAGACTACATATAAAAATACTGCAATGTGCTACTGAAAAGGCATACACTCAGCATTTATCAAATTTCACCTAAAATCTATCAAAACGAGATAAAGTTAATTTCAATTTTGATTATTCTTAAACGTCAATTTGTGTTTATAATTTCTATTGTTTATTTTTAATTTAAAAAACCATGAAAAATAATATATTTAGGGTGTTTATTTTGAAATTAATTCAAAAATTAGGAAAAAATCGATTAATAAAAAAAATCGATTATTTTTTTAAGAAAAATCGATTATTTATTAATCGATTATTCATGCTAAAAAAATAATCGATTAATAAAAAATCGATTTTTTATGCAGAATGTCACATCCCTAATTGTAATGCATTATAGTGCTTTGAAGAATCTTTGAAACATAGGCATACGGTGGTGAATATAATATGCATTATGTTAAGTTAGTTTGAATGATATTTAATATCTTAGGGAAATTAAAAAAAAAATCTGATCCTTGAAACTATTTTTTTGGACGTCGGTACCAAAAATCATTGTGTAACGATTACGATCATCAACTTCTTTACATAGTTACAACTTGCCTTGATGACAAAATTTCCACAGAAACACAGGATCTTCATATATAAGTGTTTAAAACTTCGAGAAATAAATTATAATATAGCATAATTGTCTATGGACAATGATTCAACGACATTCATCAGTTAGAATCTCTGAGAAGGAACAGAACTCCGAAATCTGGAAATTTATTGGAACATTCTTAATATTCTCATTAAATGTTTCAATCCTAAATTACTTTAAATCTTCATAAAAAAGTCATTAGGAAAGTACACGGCTTCAATTAGACTTTTAAATTAAAATTTAATTACTTAATCACGTAATTATAGAAATAAGGGTTTCCGTAGGTTTGTACGTCATCAATGACGATTCAACTGTCATTTACAATAACTCCATTCAAACATTATTAAATAATGCGTTTCCAAATTAGTATAGTTCAATATAAATATGCGCGTAAAGCAATTTTTTATCATTAACGCAGATTTATTCAACAGTTAACAACATGAAGTGTATTGTAAGTATATTTAATTTGACATTATAAATCAGATTTTTTTTGATTAGCCTTTTTGTTCTTTCATTCTTGAGGTTAAAATCACGCCCAATGCTTAATTAATACCTGCTTGTACGGTGAAGTGGAGCTCAAAAATCGAAGACGTGTATCAGTCAACTGGTCTAAGATCATGAGAAAGAGGCCGAAATCTGAAATCAATAGTTAATAAATATCGTTTTCTTTCAGGTAATCATCGTTCTATCTTGTGCTGTAGCACTAAATGCTCAACCATTTGGCGTAGGTCTAGGAAGACTAGGCTTGGGAGGTGTAGGCTTAGGGTCTGGCCTTGGCCTGGGTAGGCTAGGTGGTCTAGGCATGGGGGGTATAGGTCTAGGTGGTCTCGGCATGGGAGGGATGGGCCTAGGTGGTCTCGGTATGGGTGGAATGGGTGGTGGTTACGCCAGCGGTGGCGGATATGGCGGTGCTGGTTATGGCAGTGGCGCAAGTGGTGTCGGAAGCCAAGGCTACCAGAATGCCGGAGCGGGTGGCTTTCACAACGTTGGTGCTCATCACAATAAAGTTACATCCGTAAGTATATTATGCTTAATTATTTTATCTTGGTAATAACACCTGAAAAGGCTTATAATTTTTACAATTTGTCCAATACTTATCGCTGTTAATAATTTAAACTTCTTAGAAATAATAACTTTGGATTTTATTTTTTGTTTTTTATAGATTAGGAAGAACCAAATTCATTAGTGCTTATTAAGTTTATTTTATTTTTAGATAAACCAAGCTGAAAACTCCGGGTTTCATAACATCGGCGGTGGATCAGCGATGAACAATGGCGGTTATGGTACAAATGGTTTCAACGGATTTCAGAACGGTGGTTCCCAATTCGGAAATGGTTTTGGATCCGGTAGCCAAGGAATGATGATATAAGTAATTATTTTATATTTTATACGAGGAATCTTGACATTTAGCTTTTCTATTTTTGTATAAGTTACACAAAAATAAATTATTTATTAAAATTTACATTTTTATTCCATTCATCATATAAATCTTAGATTATTCATATTAAGAAATAAAATAGCACAATAACAGAGATATGTATTAGTTAGATGCAATATTTATAGTTTGTAATGGGTTTGATTACCTGGTGCTCACCTAGTAAACTAATAAAAAACGTAATAATATTTCAATCATTGTAAATTGGGACGTTCAAATAAGTTCAAAATCTTAAAAAAAATACATAAATACGCACATATCTGGTTGTACACAGAATTCTGAGGCCAAGGCTTTGGTGGCAAGTGGGATTGGAAATCTGAGTTATCAGAATTCTGGTGTATTATGAACTTAATGTTATACAGTCACGACCTGTATAATGCACATTTATAATCATTAAACAGAGAGAGTTTGTGTTTCGTTATAATTGAAAATTGATTTTTTTCTTTGTAAATGTAAAAAAACCATTCATTTATTTAAATAATTAACGGATGCATAATCTCGGAGCTTTGTTTCTGTACGTATATAAAAGCTCTAAACAACTTTAGACACATTATCTTTGCCGTTTCAAGCTGACCTCAAGCAATATATTGTCAGCTTCTATAAAAATCAGATTTTGAAAAGGAAAGTTATTGTATTATATACAAACATTACTACACAATATTATAACCATAAAAGTCAAAGTCAAAATAATTTATTCAATATATAGGTAACACAATGTAATTATGAACTTCAAAAACGAAATACATATTAAATTCTAATTTTACATATACTGCCAGTTTTCAAATCAAAACTATGAAATAAAGGTGAAATATAATAGTATTTTATAATTAGCTTATTTAAAACCTATATTATATTAACAAATACGTTCTACAGATAAATCAGGCAGTCGATTCCGGTTTTACCAACGTCGATGGTGGATCCGCTGACGGAAGTGTAGGCTTCGGTGGAAACGGATACAACGGATATCAGAACGGAGGCTCTCGATTTGGAAATGGATTTGGCTCTCTCAGGGATTATTAATTTAAAATTTTGTAAAGTAATGTAATATAATGTAAATTTGAATTAAACAGATTTAAAGTATTTAATATCATAATAAAGGAAAGCTACTCGATTTTCAGATAGATTTATAATATTTAATTGTTTTATTGTTTAGTGCATTTTGTAGTTTGAATTTTTTGTCCAAAAAGAATTACTTAAAAATTCTATAAAAAACTGCGGCTTTAAATTAATGTCAAATAAGATGGACCCCATTCGCGTTTTTGCTGGGCACGTTGAGGTATGAGTCACTTCACTGCAGAGAGAATAATCTGCAATCTATTTGCAGATAGATTATGTTGTTATGTTAGTTATTTCAACTATGTATTTGCGTGCTCCTATTTCACCATGCCTCCTGCTGATAGAGGACAAATCTTTGTTTTTAATTCATATTATTATCATTTATTACTTAAGATGTCATGTGGAACATGGTGTAATGGTTGCAGTTTGTCAAACTGGTAGTTTCATTAATGGGGCGGCAGAACTTTTACCAGAAAATAGCTTCCAAGTATCAAATTCTGCCGTTACAATCATACCACTGAAAATTTAGGACAATACTTGATTGCTTTCAACATAACAAAGCACTTCCATGTTCCTACCTACCAGACTCGTATTCTTGCTTTGTTTCACGTTCCTCTCATCAACACTATGACAAAAACTCAGTTTTGTATCGCGCAGCTCAGACATACAACGACCAATATTTAAGCCTTGACTTGTTTAAGCTATCGTGGAATATGCTTAAAAGGAGTATTAAAAATATCCATCGCGCTAAATCACCTGCATCATGAGCACACCCCACATACCCTCACCTACATACACTTTCACACAGCAGACCGAATTAGGTATAACGTATTTAATAATTCTTCCGTTAGTAAATGTTTGAACCTCTTTGTATTTAATTATGTATTCCATCTTTGGCTATATCATCAATATATATTGTAATTGTTTTTTGTTATATATATAATTTATGTTAGCTTTCGGAATAAATAATTTTAATGTCATGGTACTTATTATAAGCTGTCCAAGTTAATGACTACTTGCGCTGATTATGAAAAAAATAATCTTTTTTGGATCCCAAAAATTTAATTAAATTTGGGATATGCTGCCAATTTTCGTGCATGTAACAAGCTTTTTATGTTGCATATAATCCGGTCTCTACTAGAACGAACGAAGGAACAGTCTAGTAGTAGTAGACCAACCAGGCTCCAGAAGATAAACCACTCCTTTAATTAAATTCTATTCGTTTTTACAACAAACTCCCAAGCGAAATTAGAGAATTTTCACTAAATAAATTTAAAGCTATCGTTAAACGTAAATTAATCAATAAAGCTTTTATAAAATTGACGAATATTTAAATGATCCTAATCCTTGGGATTGATTTGCTCCAGTTGAAACTTGTGTGACTCAAAACTTAGCGATTAAAAAGAGTGGCGGAGAGTTTCTTGCCCGCTCTACGCCCTTGACTTGCGAATTGGTAGTACATGTAAATTAATAAATCTTTTCTGTTGACGTTCATAAGTGTACTGGTTTACCTATATGAATAGAGTTAGTTGAAGTTTGAGTTAGTTGCTTGGCGTGACTGTCACCCCTAAAGTTATGCGTTCCAGTCCCGGCAGAGGGAAGGTGATACAAAATAAAAGACGATATACCGGTGTATACATATAAACTTAAATTTATTTACACCTTAATTATTTTGTGACATAAATTTGAACAATGTTTGAATGTTACATTCGAATTAACGGAACAGTTTGGCACGGATTCGGAGATTTAAATTAAAAACATTTTTTAAATTATTCCAATTGTTGCGTGTTTAACAGCTTTAATGGATATTTTAAAAATTGTTTTTAATTTAAATATAATGCATTTTCTTCCATTTTCTATCATCCTATACATTTTTACAAATACTTAGAAAACTTAAAAGTTGTGCGTACAAATCAGCAGGCTTACCCCGTAACTTCAATACGATTATTTTCGTATTACGCTAGTTCATGTTGCGAATAATTAATTACTTCAAAATTGATTTTTATTGAGTATACTGAGTACAAACTTTTGCCGATTCAGTTTTACGGACTAACCTGGCAGTCTGAAACTTGCTTCTAGTTTTAATTATTTAATCCAGTTATGGCAGTCCAAAAGAGAATTGCTAAGTTTGTCTCTTTTTATCTCATTGTAAACGCAATTTGAAAGAAAGAGATGACAATATTTAATCTTAAGTTCACGAATAAGCCTATAGTCACAGAAAGTGTTGTGATTTTACTTAGAAAAAAATATTTTTACTTGAAGTTGAAATTTTATAAAAAATTATAAATTTGAGGAATAAATAGAAATTAGAATTTGTGTTCCAGATTAAAGTATTAAGCGCTATTAATGTGTATAATATTTGTATGTGAAATACACAGAATCAAACAAACACACATTTTGATTGGCTAGACAGCAAAATTGTGCCAAATACAATAAATATTGCGCTCAAAGTCACAAAACTCGTTTCGTTTTCGTAAAATATTAAATTTAAACGCTTAATTTAAATCAGTCTAATTCTTAAAGCGATTTAGCTTAAACAAATGCTATAACACTGAAAAATAAGGCCACTAGTTATAGGACACTAGCCGTCTCCCTCACTCTTACTAAGTACGAAAGAGACGGACGTAAATATAGAATTTCGAATCAATTTGTGCTCAGTTCAACGATTTTAAATAAGTCGATTTAACAGTTAACTATAACGTAATAATGCCCGTTAACTTGCCAACGCTTAAACGGTTAGTTAATTTTATATAAACAGGCCGTTAAAGCGCCAGTGAACCCGGGGCTGTATAACAGTAACTTAATCCTTATAAAACGTAGATTAGATACCGCTCGTTGCCATGGTAACAATTTAAAAGACGTTTCCATGGCAACCGACACCAATATTTAGTCAACGTTTTCTAATAAGACCGTAATTAATTTATGTAAAACAGTAAATAATCTATGTTAATATGGCGGTTGCAACGATTTGGATTTAAATATAAGGCGAAATTTTTTAACACCACCCGGGAATCGAACCCATGAAAATTCAAATTAATTTCATTAATCAATACAATTATAAATATTGCAAAAATTTAAAAAAAAAATTACCCATAAACATTCCATAGAAAGATAAAACTAAGCGATTTTCTATTAATTGTTTCTTCCTTCAATGAAGTACCTTTATATATTTTCAGTATTGCCAGATGGTGTTAAAAATCCCCACTTCACTCTCAATAACATTAAATTTAATTGTATACAAAATCAAATTTTGTTAAGACAAATATTCTAAACTTTTCTTAAATCGTGAGAATAGACCCCATGTGATATATCATGTGACCTGTTTACCACAAATAATTAGATTTAAATGATATCGAAAAATAATTTAAAGCTAATCGCAAAGGCGTTTACAAACCTTTTATGAAAATATTTATTCGAGTCATTTCATATATTTCATTACCACAAATGTATGGAAAGACTCAAAATTCGCGGAAACTAATAATTCAGATCCTCTTTTCACTGACTTTTCAACGGTTAATAACTGATTGTGTGTAAGGCCAGCCGTTACAGTCTGTGAAATGCAGTTATTAGCTTATTTACATTTATCTACATGCACCATTTATTTACATATGACACCAATATAGAAGAGACTCTCCATTTGTCACCCAAGTCAATCAAAATATCTTGAAAGGTCTTCTTTGAACACCCTCTATATTCAAACGAGACATCGATTGAAGTTTATAAATGGTGTTCATTATTACAAGCGCATTTCCCACATAATAAGATGGGCGTCTTTGGGATTGGGGTCAGCCGCCGGCACTGGCCGTTCCGCCGCATCAGCGGTTTGCCTCCAGTCGACATACCCTCGCCCGCCCATAATTGTCACTATCGACCTTCTGCTATTCTCCACGATGTAATCCGTTCCACGTAAACTCCTCACAGCGTTTCTTTCCGGTTTCTTCTGTCTCAGCTCAGGCTGATTCGCCGAATCGCTTCTAGAAATTGACCGTTCTGAGGCGCTCGATTTTCCCGAGTCCGGAGTGGACACGGCCAATGGCACTAAGCTAGCTGCCCCGGATGCGCCCGAACTGGTTCGAGACACGCCCCGTAGAGCCATCGATTCCTCACTCCCAGATGACGTGCATAGACTTGAAGCTCGCGAGTCAACGGACCAGCTGGACAAGTCCAAACTCCTCGGTCTACCCGCCCTCATCCGCAGCCGTCTGTCCAAGGTACTGACGCGGAATGGAATCGCCGCTAATTCAGGATCACTCCGTCGCAAGGTCTCCCCTCCAGAACCACTAACGTCAGCTTCACCCACACAGTCCTTCACAAACATTAAATCACCGAAAAGTCCGTACACATCACACGCATTGAGATTCGCGCACTTTGGCAGAGTTTTGCTTAGACGTACGTCGCCCGGTTTCTTCCTTCTTATCACAGCAGATTGGACACGTTGCGGCCTATATGGGCTCATTTCTTCGGAGATACGCCGTTCGAGTTTATTCTTCTCCTCTTCTTCTTTGAACTCGTGAACGGTGTCGGCTAGAGCGCGAGCATTCGACAGGTTGCGTCTGACGACGTTGACGTCGACGTCTTTTGCATCAGGGTTTAGTGCAAGAAGGAATGTAACTGGGCCGGCGTGGGCGTGGTAGGAGACCGCGGTGTGTCCTCCGATTAAGGGTAGACCTTCTAGTTTTGGCAGAGGCACTGTGACGCTGACTCCGGCGGTGGTTCCGACCCATAGGAGACCTTGAACCGCCAAAAGGGAAGACACGTGAGCCGGTTTGCTGCCTTCTCTTGCTCCGATAGTTTTGGCCACATCAGCGGCTATGTCTATATTCTGGAGATGTTCCAGAGTCTCCGTGTGGTATAAGCTGACGTACGTGGAATCTGAGAAAGCTGCCCAAAGACCGACTCCGGAATGTGCCAAATACTTGACCGAACGATCTCCTTCGCCTTTGAGTTCTATGATGCGCATGATTTCAGCGGTCAAGGCGTTGATAGCGAAGACCCGTTTGGCGCAAGTCGCGTAGATGATGCCATCGACTGGTAGAATGCAGTGAACCGGTTGGTCTCCGAGCTCTATTGCGATCGGTTCTTGCAACGCCCAGGAGTCGTCGTGATTCCTTCTGAACACCGATATTCTTCCATTTGAGAGACCCACGAACATTGAATCGCAGTGGTAGCGGATCTGCGTGACTGCCGCTACAGTGGGGACCTCGTTCAGTTTCTCCTGCTTCTCGGGTTCGACGCCCGAGAATATGATGATTTTCTTGTCCTCAGTGCCGAGCCAGACTGTGTCGCCGCACAGTGTGGTCACTTGCCTCACTCCTTTTGCGTATTCTATTGATGATACCTGGAAATTTCAATACATTATTAGTATGACCATTTACTAATTAGTGAGTAGTGTTGACAAATTGAATTAGAAATGCCCTTAAACGTGAACGAAGATCAAGTTGAAAATGTAAATGAGTACACTATTTAGGAAATCTAATAGCTAATAAAGAATGTATGGGTTTTCTGTACCCAATAGTAAAACGTTTCGTGACCACCCAGTGACTCTTTATATACCTAAAAGTTACCATTATGTGGTGGAAACTGGAAAGTCGAAAATAACATTAACAATAACGCGTAATTCAATCCCCGCCCCGCATCGTAACGTTTTACAAAAGAAAAAAATTCGTTACGTAATACTTGAACGCTCCCCTTACTCACTGACAAATAAGATAACAAACAGATAGTATGTCAAAATAGTATCGAAAGGAGTGTTCTCAGTTCTAGATCTGAAACTAAAACATTGAGTAAAATAAAAAACACGACAAAGTTTAGAAATACTGTTACTTCTAGTAAAGAACTGAAATGGAAATGGACACATTATGAATGAAGACAAAGACAAATGGACGAAAAAAGTGACGGAATGGTTTCCTCGCTATGACCAAATATCGTAAAACAAAATAATTTTATACTTTAAAAAATTAATCATTAATTGATGCTAGTTATCATATAGTTTTGTATTTTTCTATTAACAAAGGCATATCAAATATAGTTTCGCGAGATTCGAACACAAAACAGTTTTAATAAACTCACCCTAATATCTGGCAGATCGAGCGTAACAAGCGTTTTGAGCGTAGCAGCCCGATGGGTCAGCACGGAAACGTGACTGTCACTTCCGCCGCCTGCGCAGACCCACAGAAGAGACCTCGCGCGACGACGAGTGCCACCATTACTGCAGCCCGTGCTCGAGTAGAAGCAGCCGCATTTCACCTGCAAATATTTAGCAATTTTTTAAGTTATACTTCTTTAGAGCGCGTTAGGGAAAAATGATGAGAGTAAATTTTTTCTATTGTTAGTGTCGTTTTTTCTACAAACTTAGAATAAGGCGAAAGATAAAATTTTTGAAAAGATTTTTATTTTGTTACGCCAAAGAAGTATAACTTCTAATGCGTGTACATAAGTACACACACTTTTTTTATGTACAAAATTGCTGTTAACATAGGCTTACGATAGCACTATCACCCAAACTTTATTCTATATATATTCAGTTTTAGTCAGGAAATTCACGGATTATCAGGAATGGTTCTGATCGAGTCAATTGAGCGTTCATTTTTATTGTTCCTTTGTTTTAATTATTGAGATTTATTCAATTATTTTAAGAATCATAATTTAATATGATTCGATTTGTTTTGTTATTATTAAATTGCTTCAAAGTATGGAATCATTATTTAACGAATAAAAGTACGAATATTGTTACGACCAATCAGAGCAGAGCAGTACTGATTGAGTATTCAGTGGAGCAATGTGGTGAGTAAAAGTGAGATCGGTTCCTTGAAATATGCTGCTCGTTATAATTTAAGCTAAAGTGTTCTTTGTACTGCTAAAAGGAATAATTCTAAATTAAATACTATAAGATTTCACTTAATTCGAGTCATTCGTGCCCGCACTTTACCCACATCTAAAATTGATATAATTACAAAATCTAAAACTGGAATTATATATCTTTATTAACTTAATTTTTTTTAAATAAATGTTAAAATAGATAGCTTGTAACATATACTGTAGATATAACATTATATATGATATGGTGAATTAATAAATAAATATACTTAGTGTTTCTCTGTAAAAAATAACTTGGAATGTAATAAATATATTAAAATTTACCTCAGTCAGAGAATTCGATGAGTAAACAGGCGCAGCTGTCACATACAATGGCATCTTATGAGGCGGTGTGGTACTGGCCGGTAATCTCCAAGCTGGACCGTTGGCCCGCGCCTGCGCAAGCTGGGCCAACCTTAATTCAGTGGCCCAAGCCCGTCTCGCCCCTGGTTCGTTAGCCCTGAAGGTGATTGGCTCTTCGCGACCTCTGATTGTTAGCTGAAGGCAGCAGGAATCCACCCAGGCCATTTCGTCATCTTTTTTCTGGAATTTTTAATAAGGATTAAAAAAAAACTAATTTATTTACTATTTCTATCAAATCTTTCGTTTGTAATGAAACTTTCTAAAACGGCTGCACCGATTTTGATAACGTGGTTTTTTGTTCGACGTGGGCACGGTTTAACGTCTGTCGGGTGCGCTGGTCTCCTCTAACATTATAAAGGCAAGATTCTATAGTTTGCATTTCATAGGCTTTAAAATTACAGGACGCTTTGAAAAATTATTTCACCAATATAACTCTACGTTATCCCTGATAAACTTAGGCTTTAGAATATTTCCAAAAAAGTTCATCATCAAAGTTAAAATTACGATAGTGTAACCCAGAGTGTGAAAAAGACGAATAAAAATTCCAAAATGGCATACGCTGCGGAAACCATTGACAATAGAGCAAAGTACTGTACTACAGTTACTGTATGTTTGTTTAGCGATGATGATGATACGGTACTGTATGTTAAGCGAAAAAAAAATATTTTTGCATTTGAAAGTATATTAGGTAATAGCCGAGATATATACCATAGTTTTTTTCTTCAGATTTTTTTTAATTCTTTAAATTTTAATTTTACCTGTGAAGCCTGAGAACTATTTCTATTTTGTTTATTCACACTTACTTCATTTCATTTATAGAAAAACAAATAACATAATACTTATGACATAAATACTTAAAACATAAAATTTATTAGGGATGCAACTGGCGGCTTTATCGCTATCAAGCGATCACTTCCAGACAACCCTAGTAAAAACAAAATATGATGGGCCCAAGAACCCTGCAACTATTCTGAACTAACCTGTATACTCTGCTGTATATTCTGCAAGAGAGTCCTAAACATTTCTGGAGCCACTTCAGCATACGGCGTCTTCAGTGAAGCAGCGAGATCTGCCATCCTCGACACGGTCTCGTAGTCGTGCATCAACGCCGACATCTCATTGCAGAGTGAGTCGCCGGCGGTGGTGCCGCTACTAGAGTTGGAACGTAGACTTCCACTACGATTCATACCTGGGAAAAAAATACTTTTTAAGCTATTGCATAGATTTTATCGCGGGCTTTGAGCGCGGCGAGCGAATCAATAAATTCCGTAACGAAAATAAACCTAACACACTATGACGTAATATAGGTGCGGCCAATGCGCGTTAGAGCGGGACAGAACGAATACTGCGTATTCACATCTCTCTGACGAGATCGGTGACGTAACGTAAGCGAGGCCGGTGCAGCCGGTACGCGTGTCCATTTCCTTTTTACAGGTATTGGTTATACCGGGCAAAAGGAGTGCAATGGATATGTGACACACCGTATACGTGCTAATGAAACTCAAGCGAAGTCGTTATATCTACTGTAATTACTGTTGATATAATCACCAAATAAGAAAATCAAAGACTCACCCTATAGTGTTACGTATACGTTACGTAAGTATTACGTAATACTTGAACGACCCCCGGCAACTTGAAGATGATAAAAATTAACTAATATAACTTACCCTGAGCAAGTACTCGACTGAGCGTGGGCGAAGTCCCTGTATCGAGTACTTCGACGTCCTGCACAGGGTGCGCCCATTTGAGGCCAAGTCTTTCCGTCTCCTCTCCCCCAGCACCCACAGACACACAAACAACCAGATCGTTTAGTAATAACAAGCGACGCGGCTTGCATTTTGTTAGTGTGCCTGATTGATTAAATTCCTGTAAACAACATAAATATATACATATATGACCCGGTGAACTACGAATCACCTTACAGAAACATATGTATATGTCGCAGCCAACTAGTTTAATTAACAGCGCCGTTTAACTAGCGGCCTGAGTGATGTTCGACCTAAGGGCTTACTAAGCTTATTGGCTACGACATATAATATATCTGTAAAATATGGTCAAACTTAGTACAAAATCGTCTTGAAATTTATATTTATTTTATTTTCACGACAACCCACCACCTTTTTTACACGAATACTCCTACAACGCGATTTCTTATAACGCAGTCCGGGTCTACCGCGTTATACTGTATAATGAATGAACTGTACTAAAAGTGTATTGCAGTGCCTGCTATATTGCTGCCGGGCTGTTCCTTTATAAATAATGTAACGGACGTGACGTCGCCAGTCACATCAAGCCAAGCCAAAGCCAAGCCAAAGCCAAAGCCAAAGCCAAAGCCAAAGCCATAGCCAAAGCCATAGCCAAAGCCATAGCCAATGCCATAGCCAATGCCATAACCAATGCCAAAGCCAAGCCATGCCATGTTGACCAACCCTCCAACCAACCGCCATGCCTGCCAACCGCAAATGGCAGCCACTTGGAGGGGATGAGCCTATATAAGCCAAAGCCAGCCATATTAAAACCTACTTTTTGGGAGACGTAACAAATAAAGAACAAGTGTGCTGTCACTCTGCCATTTTATTTTCACTGTCAATTATAATAAATTAAAATACAATTATCAAGAAAAGAATAGGTCAATTATAATAAATTAAAATACAATTATCAAGAAAAGAATAGGTCAATTATAATAAATTAAAATACAATTATCAAGAAAAGAATAGGTCAATTATAATAAATTAAAAAAACTTACCAGTTGTAAGAGATCGTCCTGCCGTAGTAAATGCCGCTTATCGGCTCTCGAAGCGAGGAGTCGGGCTGCGCCAAATCTGGCCGCGCCTCCTGCGCCACCTGCGCCTACACCGCCGCGAGTCAAACGACGGAGGGCACCGCGGAACGCCTAAAATTAAGAAAATAATTTAGAGCCTTCGTTTTATATATTTGTAGGCACAAATTGTAAGTAGACTTAGTCCTACACTAAAAAAATTTAAACGGGCGAACCCGAATTTATTTCAGTTCAGTTGAGTGTTTTTAAACGAAAAGTCGAGTAAATATGATAATTAATTCGCATTCAAAAGTTTATTTAAACTATTCAAAAATAAAGACATGGTCGAATTTTGTTATACAGTTTTTCGCCGAAAATCGGATCCAGGATATTCAGTTATATTGTGAAGATAATAAATAAAGTTTAAGTTGCTTTACATTGAACCTAAAATTATTAACTTGATCTACAGATTGAAATATAAACCATACTATTTTCCATATTCATTCAAAAGCTACCCTTTATGTATGGCATAAATCCTTACCTGAGTCCTCTCAGCTTCCCGTTTCCTCTCATTGAGGGCGTCGGCCATCGCTTCAAGCCTCGTCAAAGCACGTTGTAGTGATACACGGTCTATATGACCAGGAGGTGTGTGTTTTAGGAGATCCTGAAATCATTTTGTAGAAAAAATCAATGGTATATGGTCCGAAATTATAAAAACTTATTTCGCTTTAAAAACATGAGTACTTAACCAATATATAAATATTCAATTAAAAAGAATATTATGATTATTAAACTAGATGGCGCTAATTTAAAAACTAACCTGTAAAAACATGATGAACTGCGGAAACCGCTGCACCGGTTTCACCATAAGCCCAAAGAAGGAGAGTCTATCGTGTGCGCTGATCTGCTTCACTTTGAAGAAGTCAGCCAGAGCAGATTTCCTCTTCGACTCCATTTTTGCCAACTCCATTGCGACGGAGAAGTTGTTTATAAAGTCCGAATATACATCAAGCACTACTGCCTTTGAGAACGCGTTTAAGAAGACCTCGCCTGAAATAAGAAAATCAATAATTAAAACCTTGGCCCAATATATCTTCTTTCTTCATATTCTTTGATAGTTTCTCTGGTAATATACGTATGTGCTGGTGTCCTTACAATATTCACTGCATGAGTAAGTATATATTATTAACAACATCATACAAAAATCGATCAACAATATGTTATCTATGTCTGCAATTAACATAACATCGACATATCTAATCTTTGACAGTTGACAATCGTGTCATTCTGACATATTTTATCAAAGGGCAACAATTAAATTTTTATACGTAATGCCAGTACATTTCATTATTCACCTTGATCCAGACAAAAAACAAAATACAATGATAACATATAAACGAAAATGTGGGAAATAATAAGTATACTTAAATTTTGGTTAAAAAAAATCGCTTTTCGACTCAATTTAAAAATCACCTTTATATACAGAATTTAATTTATTAAAAACCACAACCCCCACCTATCTTTTCATCGCGGTCCCATGTCCGCGCGCAGTCGGCAAGTGCGGTGCGAAAGTGTAAATGACATTGCAGGATATCCGGAAGCCGGTGAAAGAGTGTCTGTATTTTGCTCCCATTTAGAATCGCTGGACTGCTCTCCTCTAGGGGTTTCTTGTAGTCCTGAAAGTAAAATTCAAAACTTTATTAATTGATTAAAACACTGCGTTAGACAATGTATAACATAGAAACTGTTTTAAAAATGAATTATACATAACATAAAAAGTTACAATAAACAAAAACGTCTCAATTAGAAAAAAAAGTTTATAAGCTAATATATTTTGTTATGGTCGTAATTAGCTGTTAGCGTAATTTAAAATCAGAAATAAAACATTCACCTAAAATTATTACAATTAATTTCTGAATTAAGATAATAATTAATTGTTAGCTACTCAAGTCCATTTGACAAGAAGGACAAATCCATTTGACCTAGTGAATTACTGTTAGGGCAACGTGCACACAGTTATTGGACACTTTCTTATGTTAAATATCCTTATTAGTAAATTAGGTTAGATTTTAATTACTTATTAGTCTTAAGTGAGGCTAGTAAAGTAAGGACACATTAAAAACAAAACAAAAAATTAGATACATAATCGTAATTTATCATACACAATATAATTCGAGAAAAATATGATTTTAAACAGAAAGATACATTAAAGTGATCCATCATACAGATTGTGATGTTATTTGAATTTTAACATCGTATAACATCGTATAACATTGAGATTTGACACGCAATAAAAACTTGCCAACGCGTCATCTCTGAATATAGCTCTTATTTGATTTATGTAAACATTATTTATACACAAGCAAATTAAATTCAAATATTTTGTCTACACAGTAAATAAAACTATAAAATAAATCAGTGGCTAACATTTTTAGGTCTAGACCTCAGATGTCTGTCTGATCTGTTTCATGATCATTTGTCAATCTAATTGGCCAGTAGTAGCCTCCTGTGCCTGACACACGCCATCGACTTTTTGGTCTAAGGCACGCTGGTTTCCTAACGATGTTTTCCTTCACCGTTCGAGCTAATGTTATATGCGCACTTAGGCAGAATGTCCGTCGGTGCACAGCCGGGCATCAAAGCTACGACCTCAAGTATGAGATTCGCTCCAAGGCCAACACGGACCTACTTATTTACTGTGTGATTTGAAAAATTTAAACGTAAATACAATATAATGAGCAGTGTTGACCTGGCTTTTTGGAGTGTCGTCCCAGAATGGACTTTATAAAGTAACTTTAGTGAAGAAAAAGACGTCGAGAAAACCCAGCCTTAGACCCAAAACGTCGACGGTGTTAGGCACAGAAGGCTGATGGCTTAATTGCCTATTAAAAAAAACAAATAATCACGAAAAAGACATCAATATGAGATCTAAAAGGTCGTAGCGTTATTGGTTTTTTTAATATATTTTTTAAAAAAGCGTTGACTTCAATGATAAATAAAGTTAGAAAAACGCCCTATACTTCGCTCAGCATGTCACTTGATAAAAAAATAGTAAGGTTAAAATATATATACGTAGTTAATTACTGTGTAAACACGTTTTTTTAGTGCATTTTCTTCTTCTTTTAATAAAACTTTAGGCAGCCATTCATATTACAAATCATTATATTTTATATAGCATATATATCATCATCACTTGAGCTATATAAGTTACAAATTTGAACCTAAACTCGAACCGTGACTAGTATACTACAAAAGGGACCTTACATATCTGTCAGTCAAAATTTTATCTAGAGTAAAAATTCGACTAATTTCTCTATATTTCGTTTGCTACATAAAAAACGGTATTACAACTGACAGGACACTGATCGGCGTATCAGTTAGGCATTAATGAATTAATTGCTATTCCCGATACGACTTCAAGAAGTGAACACCAATCCCCCAAACGCTGGAAACACATTCGGAAGTTAATTCTAAGTGCTTGCCTCTAGTGATAAAAATTCCCTGGCACACACAATGTATTCCCTACGACTGTCATCTGAAGCGAAACTAGTATCGAGTTTCATCTAAATATAAGGCAGCTACGTAACGGCCAACTACCATTAATACATTTAATTTGTTGTGCACGGACTTGATTTGCGTAAATCTATTAACTTTATAGTTACAACTTCACAAGTTATTAACCCAATTCTCTTTACACCATTGTGCAAGAAGCAACGCAGTATTTTGACATTTTAAGGTCAAATATAGAACGTCTATTGTCATAGAATTTATCTATGGCTTTTTATGCCTTCACAAGTTACGGACAAATGTCAAAGTGTCACTGTCGCAAAGTTTGAATCGGCATTGCGACTAATATTTTTAAGTGATTAAATATAGTAAAAGAAATAGTTTGAAAGAAAATTGTTTAAATGAGTACAAAATAATCGCATTTTTTTATAAAACAGTGACCATTAATCAATAACGAGTTGCCATGGCAACCAATCCGATTATATAAAAACACGTATACTAAAACCTTTAAAGAATGGGTGTATGCACCGCATAATAACGCATTTATCATCGCAAACAGGACACCAATTAATAAAACGGTGACCTCGCAGTTGCTACTATGTACTTCCTAATATGCAAATCTATGAACAATACAAGTAGGTCATTTGTCTCGTGTTTGTTTTTCGACTCAGCTTTCCCGTAAAACAATAGATTAGAAAACTTAGCTAGACTTGTAATTAGACCTACTGACCTTTCTCAGATTAGGCATACAGTGTAGACTTCATATAACGACAAACCCTCTAAATCGTCGAAATCAGTCGGCTTTGTTTGGTTAGGTTTACTTCCATACAATGATACACTCTACATAGCATTACACCCACCCTCACCACAAATTAATAATAAAAAGTATTTTTTAAGTACGTTCTTTTGTCGCTTTATTGTCCTAGTCCGTATTAAACTCGACTGTCGGCCTCATACGTCCCGAAATTTTAAAGAAATCCGTTCTTTTGTGTACAACCTGGGATTGCTTGCACGTGCTTTAATCAATATGCCTCAATATTGCAAGATATGAATAAAACAAGTAAAAATATACAACATAATTACTGGTGCAGAAAAAAACGTCAGGCGAAAAAACCAGACTATACGCAATAGTTTCAAATAAGAATTGCTTTTAATGTAATTACTAACACTAGTATGAAATAAACTTTTTCTTTTTCTAATACAGATTTTTTGTCTTTCTATTTAACGACAAATCTTTGTAACGTCAAAATATGCACAGTACTTGAGTGCCGTTATATAGAGTTTATACTGTATATTGTATGAAATTTGATTTCAATTTGTTTTTAGTATTCCTTTATCTGGTTATAATAATACAATTACAGATTAGCCATAAACAAGTTTAGTGTTGGTCTAGGGGCTTAAGCGTGCGACCCTCATCCCTAAGTCATGCATTCGAATCACGGCTGTGCATCACTGAAATTTTCTTTCTATGTACGCAATTAGCAGTTGCTCCTACTGTGTAGGCAAACATCGTGAGGAAACATGTCACAACCCCAAATATTGATGACATGTATCAAACAAGGCTGATCACCGACTTGTCTATAAAATAAAAAAATGGTCGAAAGAATGTATGCCATATAAGGCCAAGACTCATGTACGGATAAAGCGCCATTAGATTATTATTATAACAGCCAATATGTGCATTCCGCACATATAAAAAAATAGTTGACAGTTATTAGGAAAAAAATATAAAAATTATTAATAGAAAATATAAAGCAAAATACACAAGACTTTGTTATGTACTATAAATACTTTAATATATATAATAGACATTTGTTTAAAAAAATTATATTATTTTGTAAAGATAAAAGCTTAGCGAACAGGCATACTACATATTTTTAGTGATAACGCAACAAAATTCAGAAGGCCAATCCACCGTGAACTTTTGATATCGGTACTTTAAAACTATCGTAAATCTAAATCATTTTATTATCCTACACAATAATCAGCATGTAACGCATAGTTGTTAAATTAAACATTTTCTTGAATTGGTTTTTTGGTGAAAGATTTCGCAATTTGATCATGCCTTGTCAAAAAATTCTATTTAATTACATAACAATTAAAAAGCATGAATAATTGCCACTGCGCACTTCCGCTGCAAATTCGTTCTGAGTAATTACTAACGGCTCTCGACTTTACATAGGCACAATTTGGTTACTATTAAATTTTTGATATTCATTTAAAGCTTCGTAAACTACAGATTTCAATTTTTTTAATTCCAAATGATTTTACGACTAAAACTGCAACGCTACAAACACGTGAAGACCAGAAATATACTTACAATTATAAGTCTCTGAAGTGTGGCGACATATGAATTCTCGCTGTGTATAATAGCAGCTACCACGTGACGCCGTCGGAGCTGCACTGGTGTCAGGGAATCCGGAGGTGGACCCAGGGTAGGTGGTGGTGTCCGACCGCCGCGGAGTTCGCCCCCGCAGGAGAACATATCCTCCTCGAGCTGGAATAAGAATTATTTATTCGTAAGTTTGACATTCGGGTGACTTCTTAATGTCTCTATGGGTAGAACTGCTTGTTTGGTGAAAGTTAAGACTTAAAGCTTTGCCTAAAATCATCCATATGCTATAAATATAACAGAATTGATAACCTCCGCTAAGTTTTTTTGAAGTCAATTATAAATAACCGTCCATTCAAATAATATTTCTAATATTGGTTTAAGAATATATGAGTAATAAGAGTAGGTATGTATGAAATGTTCATTAGTTATTTATTTATTACTCAAGATGTCATGTGGAACATGGTGTAATGGTTGCAGCTCCTTACAAACGTTGTGTAAAACAAAAACTTGGTGATTAAAAAGAGTGGCGGAGAGTTTATTGCCAGTTCTTCTTTTCCGTTCTACGCCCTTGTATTGAGAACTGGCAGTAAATGTAAATTTAGAAGCATTTAATGTATATTTCTTTTTTTTGACGTTCATAAGACGTGTACATTGTGTTACCAACATTAATAAATGTTTTTTTTTTGTTTTTTGTAATCTTACTAGTTTATAAGTCTACTCATATCCATATTATATAAGAATTAGACAACATACAAAGCCAAAACAGATCACATTGATAAACGAATATGAAATTAAACATTTATTTTATTTTTTTTAACAAACGTAACTTAATATTAAAAAAACTAAATGTTACTACTGCTTAATAAAGTCAGTCTTTCCGTTTATTAAAATATTTCCTCACCTGATCTTTGGTAAGGTGGAAAATGTAATTTTCATAATTTGTGTTATAGTTTATATACAAGGGGTATATCATTTAAGGATCTATTAGGATCTAAAATCATATTTTTTGAGATCCAATTTTGCATAATTAATTCTAGAAATGTAGTTTTTTGGTATTATAATAAAATCAGTGGCGCTACAACCTTTTTAGGTCTGGGCTTAGATTAAAATCTGTTTCACGATCATTTGTCAATCTAATAGGTAGATGATCAGCCATCTGTGCCTGACACACGCCGACTTCTTTGGGTCTAAGACATATCGGTTTCCTCACGATGTTTTCCTTCACTGTTCGAGCGAATATTAAATGCGCGCATAGATATAAAGTCCATTGGTGCACAGCCGGGGTTCGATCCTACGACCTCAGGGATGAGAGTCGCACGCTGAAGCCACTAGGCCCACACTGCTTTTGTCCTGACAATACTATTGTAATGAATGTCGAGGCTTCGGTGGACGGAGAAACTGTGAGTGTGCTCCACCATCACAGAAATGTTATGTATTAATAAAGCTACTAATCTAATAAATAGGAAATATTCTACGATTACTTTCTTTTAATTAATTAAAGATTTAATTACTTTTCGTGTGTAATCATTCCGTCTACATAACATTTTAGTATTAACGAGTAAACGTGTTTGCGTGTTTAATATATGTAACGACTAAATTTAAAAATAAAGATTATATAAACGCTTATAACAATTTTATAATTATCAAAAAAGAAATTCAATCACGCTCCCACGCCCACAGTATTGTAATTTTAATAGTAATCTATACTGATATTCAAAAAGATATCGAACCGAATAACCGCCAATTTTTTCTTTACGTATAAAAGCTTGCCAATGCTCGGCACACTGATACATTAGTACAAGAAAAATACACTAAAATTTTTAATGTGACAAGCACTTAAATAAGAAAAATACACGAAGAGGTAATAAAAGAAAATTGTTGGTTGGTACAAAGGTACGCCGTAAAGTCAACAACTACAGGGATTTTTTAACGATTTCAAAAACTCTATAACAACACTAATGGTAGGGGAGCCCAAGAGGGGATTTCGGGATTTACTAAAGCGCGGCAGATTACTATATAGGGGGATACCTTGTACCCGGTTAAGTACCTCCACAAAATATGAGGCCCATATATAAGGCCGCGCGTGAAGGAGACAGGATCAGATTAGTAAAAAAAAATTGACCATCAGAAATTCCCGAGCGCGTCAGATTAAGGTAGGGTGAGTTAATTACATCCTAAAAAGTGTATATTCCACTAATCTGACAATTTGAGAGTGACGGAAAAAGGGGAGGGCAACAAAGTTGTAAAAAAAAACGTCATCTCGACATTCTCGAGCGTAGCTAATTTTTCTTTTATTTTGAAGGAAATAATTCCAGAATAATGAAAAATATATAATCTGACGATTTCCGCAAGCCGAAATAACAAAAATTCGTCGATAAAGTTAAATGCGTGCAGCTGCGTGATGCCTACATTTCCTTAAACCGATCGGAATCTACTAAACGGCGTTCAAAATATTTCCCTCAAAATTACATTTCCTGTGAATTTGAACCGATTCAGACCGATAGATTTTGAGAAATTTTGAAAAATCTTAAAAAAATAAGAAATATTTTTTTTTAAGTGGTTTCTTTATCGATCAACTTCAAAAACTAATCCGCCTTTGAGCTTGAAAAACCACGTCGATCGCCACCAAGCTGGTCAAAAGCGGTTGATTCGTTCGAGAGATATCGTACATGAAAGAAACCCGAAAAGTGTTTTTTCGGGATTACTCCGAAATTTGTGGTTCGATCAATTAAAATTGCAAAATTACTTATGAGAATGATAAAACTGCGTCGAATGCCGCCAACCGCGTGAAAATTGCTTGATCCATTCAAAAGTTATTGCGGTTTGAAAATTCCAAAAATAGTGTTCTATGAAACTTCTATCAGACTTTCGAGCTGGGAGAGCTCAAATGCATAGAAATGTTATTTCTTTGAACTCAGCGAGCTCAAAATATCAATTTTAAGCGCCCAGGAATGGAATTAGCGGGAAGTTGCAGGGATGGCCCTTTAGGTGAACCGTTTTTCTATTTTTTTTTGTCAGATCAGGCGAATCCCTCTAGATAATCGTCAGATTATGAGACAGTACGTTTAGAACATAAAGATGAACCACATATATCTTAATCTGACGCGCTTGAGTATTTCAAAATTGCGATTTTTTTTGCAAATTAAGAAAATGGCTGTGGGTTTGCGTCCCATCGAAATCGTCAGATTAGTGAATGAGAGAGTTTTTTTTGGTGCACTTAACACTCCCTTAGAAAATCTGACGCGCTCGATAAATTTTTTTTTTTCTTTTCAACCCTTAAATACAACCACCCGCATCATGCAAACGATCAGATTAACATACGTACATTATTAAAAATACGTAGGGCATAGATGCTATCAATATCTGACGCGCTCGAGGATGTCCATGCAACAGTTTTTTTTTACATATTTAACTATCTATAGCCGCTTCCCCCACCGATGAAAAGGAATTTATCATATAACATTTTTTTCTTCTTTTTATCTAAGCTTTGTATCCCAATAGGTCTCTACGACGCTCGAGTAAATCCCCATTTAGCATCGTGGGCTCCCCTACCATAAGTATTTATTTTATATGTGTAACGAAATAATTATATTTCTTAAATTAGATTATAGATTATCTTTTTTTTACAGATGTTGTGTTTGTTAGTCTGTGGAAAAGACGCTAGGTTTGTTTGTCTATGTATGTGTTAGTCATTTTAATTTGAATACGAAGTTTTTCTTGTGATTACATTTTGGATTGATTATAAAAGAAATATGATAAAACTGATTTTCAACTGAAATAACAAACTCTAAATGTTGTTTCTTAAAATAACAATTTTTGCAACACATTTGAGTGTCACTATACCTATTATATACGTATAAGGAAAATAAGTAATTTCGACCGACTGAATTACCATTAATGCCCAAACAGAAAAGTTGAACTTCATTAATTTACTTTCCTAATCTTAATATATATAAATTACGTGTAACGTTGTTTGTCCGCTATGAACTCTTAAACTACCGAACCGATATCAATCAAATTTGCACACCGTGTGCAGTTTGATCTAACTTAAAAGAAATGAAATGAAATGAAATAGTTTATTCTTGCAAGTAGGACTATATAAATCACTTTTACAATGTCATCCTAAACTAGATGAAGTCGACATTTCCTAACTGACTGCCCTGAGAAGAAATGTCGAAACAAACTCGGGGGTCTTAGTCTCTTTTATAGTCCAGATAATACAATAATAAATTAATAAATTGGCGTAAACAAATGCAGAGTATTTACTGGACTGGTCTTTGGAAGAAAGAACCAGATCGATCTGAGCAAGCCTGTGCCAGCAGACGGCAAGCATGCCCCGAATAGCTCATGCAGCTCAACCATTTTTGAGGGAGCTGCACAACCCGGTACACAGCAATACCGCCAGTGGCACCATAAAAATATGTGGGGCAACAACTCACTCAGATCGCCAGCCCAAAATAACTATATACTAGTATGTATATAGGATTACATCTCAATCTATACCCGCAAAATTATTTTATTGCAAATATTTGTTTATTATTTCTAACAGATTGCGCTGTGTTAAAAGTACCACCGTTTCACATAAGTTCTCCTACCGTTTCCCTGGAATAGTTTACTACTATGTAATATAACAAAAACCTTAGCCACAGCAACGCTTGGCCTGTCTGCTGGTTTAACCATATTTCTTACCTAAATCATGTACATATTCTTATCTAACTTACTCATACTTAAATTTATATTTATAGAGTCGCCAACACTAACTTATAATCTATTTATATTTATAAGTCGCCAACATTATCTAAAACAACACTAGTATATTCAAAAACAGCTCAAAAATTACTTACAACCGTCTTAACTACAATATAAAATTGATACATGAAGCACAAATTCACTAATCACAATTAAACGCAATATTGTCACGCAATTCTCACTCAGAAATCACTAATATATAGTCATGCGTTGTGCGTAAAATTTCGGATAACAATGACAATGGAAGCTATTCAAGTTTCCCTATAATTCCTAACCGCATGAATAATAACTGTTGAGTAATTCTCTTGTCTGGCTGAATGTTATAATCAACTAGTCTGTAAAATATAGGGAGACATTGTTTACACACACATCCATCCACAAGTCCAATTGTTTTTTTTATTCACAATAAAAAAAAACAGTTTCTAAATTAAGCAGCACTAAAAATCGGTAAAAATCGCTTCTGGCGCAAATGTTCCTATATCATTTTTCCTAATCACTTATCGAAGTTATATTTTTAATAAGTAAGCTAAGCTAAGAATGTGAAATTGAACGTTATGTGATGTGGCTGAATAAATGTTTGTTTCTCTATACAATATATATATATTATATATAAGTGAAAATAAAAATACAATAAAAATTCCAGAATTTTTAGTTAAGCATATAAGAAATGACCAATGGCTTAGGTTCGAGATAGGCACGTAACAATGCTTTATTTATTGTATGTTCAGTATTTCTTGAGTTTGTATAGAGAAACATATAATAATAAATATATATATATATATATTGCTCGTTTAATATAATTGATGTGTATGTGTGTAAAATTTGTAATGTCATATTCTCTTTTTATTTTATGCATATATGTTTTAGAACTTATAAATAAATAAACAAAGTTATTCTTCTTATAAGATTTTACAATAGATTGAATGCACAATCGTTGAAGGATCATCTCGGCCTTGAACATAATTATAATTACAAACAAGACAAAAGCATGTTAACCGTAAAATACATACTTCCATAATATTTTTCTCAATGTTGGCACGCGGTAACTAATGCATATAAACCGGTCGTAACCACGGCTGACGTCATTCTGTATTATGAAATACCACACTCGCAGTTCGCAGGCAGACTTGAAGTCGGTGGAATTAAACATGCTGCCATTATAAGATATATAAACAACAAAGAAGATTGGGAGAAAAATGATACTCTCAAGATAGATAGAGATGGAGCCAATTGAAGGAGGCCTATCTATGGGCGGTCCTTGGAATTTTATTATTATGATTTATAGTTATTAAGGTGTATAGGCTTAGTTATTATTATATAAACAACGTTATGAATACCAATAATCATAATCTTTATTCATTTTTCTCAAACAAGTGACAGTTATATACTATAATAATTAAATGACTTTCTTCTACTTAGGGAATATGCTTGTGTGAGACTGATGCATTCTAAAGGTAAGAGTACCTGTGTTACAGGTCATCAGGCCTACACTACTTCGGATCGACAGAAGGTCTTAAAAAGTAGAGAAAAATTTAGTGAAATGTTATAGTAACGTTGCAACAGATTATAATAATAGCCATTAATTCAGATACATTTAAACACATTTCAATCCTCTTCTACTGACTGATTATAAGCGTCCAAAAGTCTGCAACTAGCGACACAAAACCCCCACGGTACATTACAATGAGTAAGTATCAGACACTGTGTTGTATGAATATTTGTTATCAAACACATCTCCCAAGTAACTTACGTCAAATAGCATCGAATACTCCGCCTTGTCATGAAGAATTCTAACACAAAACATAGTTCACTCTTTACCACATGCACGTTACACATGACAACTAAAAATATACTGATGTAAAAATTACAATTGTATACTTGTAGCGTGGACGCGGACAGTATCTAGACTCGTCACGCCATCTTATTGACTGCGATCATTCAATGAATCATACTATTTTAATTGAAGAGACGAGTCCCATGTGAACGACCGTTAGGGTTTTAAAATAAATAAAGCCGCTACAACCTCTTGAGGCCTCAGATTTCTGAATCTGTTTCATGATCATTTTTAAAATAGGCAAGTAGGTGATCAGCCACCAGTGCCTGACACACGCCGTCGACTGTTTGTTTCTAATTCATGTCGGTTTCCGCGCGATGTTTTCCTTCAAAAGCAAATGTTAAATGCGCACATAGAAAGAAAGTCCATTGGTGTACAGCCGGGGATCGAACCTACGACCTCAGGTATGCGAGTCGAGGGTTTTACGAATGTTAATAAAATATTGAATTTGTTTTAAATTCATTGCAAAATGTTATGCTATATGCACAACCGTTACCAACCTTATTTCAAATATACCGTTGAAACGCGCTTTGGGGTTTTAACCATAGATCGACATCTCGCTTTAAGTTAGTCTAGATCTTAATGTTAAATAACATCTTTGTGCAGAGACAATTAATGATAAAATTGTAAGATGGGATTGAATTTTTTTTAGGAGGCTCTGATGTTAAGTGATATCACCGCCGCCCATGGACACTCAAATTGCCAGAAGGTTTGTAAGTGCCGGCAATGGCGCAGCTGTTTCCCCTAGCGTTGAATTGTCATCTGTTTTACGCAAAGAATGTGTCACGATGATCTAATAGTTTTTTTCAAGACACAATTTAACATTACGATCGAGCCTAACTAGGGATTAATAAGTAATTAAAAACTAACCTAATTTAAAAAGGATATTTAACAAAAGACAGTGTCCAATAACACTACTAACACGCTCTACTAAAGACACTCTGTTCTCGTGTACATTTTTCACCACTAACCACTGATTAGCACTTAAGATTATTAATTTAAACCCTAAACGGTCAGTTTTACTTTAATGTCAACAGTTAAGGTAAAACAGTCAATATTTTACTACGACTTTTAGTTACAATTTAAATCTCCTAAGTTTTCCTTTCTTTGCAAATCCTTTGAGATCTCTGCAGTGATGCTATGGAATTCACTTCCTGTCTCTATACGCTTAGCTTCTTATTATCTCCCTTTAAATTTCTACCTTTCCTACTAACAGCTGTGAAACTGATCTAAAATTATCGTGATTCATGTTCACTTTTTCTTTTTCATGTGTCCTTATTCTACATTTTCCTGTTAATTGTTTACATATGCTCAATTGCTTTGGTTTGTTACATCGTTTTGTTTATATATATTGCATTTCTTGCTTGCCTTATCTAATTCTTTTTCTCACATTCGTTCGGTTGAGATCGCTCGAAAGCGACAAGGCCCTCTTCTTCATATAACTATGTCAACTGTAATATATGTCTGTATGCAACGAAGTGTTAATAAATAAATAAATTATTATACATCCGTTAAAAATTCACTAAACTTCAGCCTTTACATATAATCTAACAAGATAAACAATCCCATTAGTAACAGTACCGGCATAAACTTCTCACATATAAATCTATTCAAAGAATGCTGATCTTGCCTTATGTGACCCTGTTACCGTCATGCATGAACCGGCTTCGCGATTCTGTGCAATGTTATGAATTTTTATCTGATGATGCATTCGAACCTTTTTCTACCTGATTCTGCATATATAAATATATTATATATCACCTTCGTGGCGTTGTGCGTAAGGGAGCGTTCAAGTATTACACGGTAACGGATTTTGAAGGGGGTGTCCTTTTGTAAATTGAATTACGCGTTATTGTTAATATCATTTACATGGGGGGGGGGTCAATAATCTCCAAAAATTGCGTGACGTAATACTTGATACTTTAATTGGCTAATGAAGTTTTAGGTTCACGTGTAATTATTTGGGAAAATAAAGTATCAAACCGAACCAACTCGACTTAGGGTCCTTCAAGAAAAGGGCGTACCAATTCCTAAAAGGCCGGCAACGCATTTGCGACACCTCTGCGAATGTGAATGAATGGGCGGCGGTATCACTTAACATCAGATGAGCCTCCTACCCGTTTGACCCGTTACATAAAAATCGATTAAAGTATAACAGAACTCTGTAATACAAGGAAACTTGTTGAAATGCATTTTATGTTATTTTGCCTGCCTTGCCTAGCACAATATTTGGTATGCAAGGTTAACTGTGGGATGTACCGACCCAGTTAAATTTAGCGGCGCCGTGTTTCTATAAACTTCTGAAGAATAATATAAATTGCGCCACAACCCTTTATATTGGCTTCATACATATTTTATTAATACAATTTTACAAGTAATTACTACAATTATATCCAATATAGCTAAATGGCATAATCAAAATGAATAAAAAACCAATGTTGCCTTTTTGGTCTGGGCCCCAGATTTCTGTATCTGTTTTGTTTTTTTTTAATAGGCAAATAGGTAACAGCCTTCTAGGCCTGTATAGAAAACAATTATAGAAATTGAAGTGAGTATATTAATATTACATACACATGATGTGATATGTATGTGTATGTTTTTATATTCTAAGTGGCGTTTGTGTTTTGGAAAAGCTTATAAGCTAAACAATTATGTTACACGGAAGGATAAAGACGCAAGGAAGAAGTAACTATTTGATACCTTCTTTGTTCCTTGCATCCTTCCATCTTTGTATGTTTATAGCAGCTTAAAGGTAGCACAGGACAGATACAGCGATGGAAGATTCTCATTTCGGAGACCAAGACATTGGAGAGATCTCTCCGACATGTGATACAGATGTATTACATGTCGTTTTGTCACAAGTCTTTTTTTTTATAGAACTGGGGGCAAACGGGCAGGAGGCTCATCTGATGTTAAGTGATACCGCCGCCCATGGACACTCTCAATGCCAGAGGGCTCGCGAGTGCGTTGCCGGCCTTTCAAGTATTGGTAAATATTCAAATTTCCTTCACAAAATTACACAGCTGGGGTTCAATCTTACGACTGCATGGTTTTGAAAAGTAAACTTACGCGAATTTCTTATAATTCCTATAGAATAAACAACTTATTCTCGGGTTTCTATAAAAAGATTTCACACCTATCTTTATAAATAGCCACGAACTGCTTCCAATAATAAGAAGGTAGTCCAGAACATTGGTTATTTATGATTTATCATCATGAGTAAAATATAAAGAAAATATTATTATATGTTTTTGCGTTAGTACATTTGGTTCATTATTTTTTAATATACCTTAAAGTTAACTACTAATATTATATTTACGACAATATTGTAACTAACACAATAAAAACCACATGGACTTATGATTGTCTGCTTAAATAAATAAATCATGAATATATAAATTATATTATTGTTTTGTCTTACTTCTTTTTATTATCTCTTATATGCTATGTTTGCCTTTAAGTGCTTGTCACATTTGTATTTTATTTTTCTTCTACCGATGTATCAGTGTGCCGAGTGTTGGCAAGCTTTTATATATATAAATAAATTAGGTTACTGGATTCGATTTACGAACAGCAAAGAACGGCAAATCTTCTTAGAAACTAGTACTTTACTCATAATACACAAACATATATTGCTGTGGTCATAGATCAGACAATGATAAGTACATTCATTCATATATCGAGTGTTTCATATTTTAATAGTGCCTTCAAGATTTCTTAATAATATTTAATTGCTTGTCCTGTAAGGTAATGAAATTGCATTTATCATATTTTGACCTATGGCCATTGGCCGCAGATTTAATTTTCATGAAAAACATACCTCTGGCAACTTGGGCATTTTATCCGTCTCATGTGTGTGCATATCATATTGATGTGTAGAACCACGTCGTACGCTGAACCATCGCGCCAGCCGCCCTCCGCCTTCGTCGTCCGGGGCGGGCGTGGGCGGCGAAGGCGCGCTGCTTCCACTGCGCCATCGCTCGCACAACTCACGAGCGCGGCTCAGCGTATTTCGAAGCTGCCCAGTGCTTCTGTAACCACGGAGTGCAAATTAAAAAATATATTATATATACTATAAAACATATACGTTATGTATAATAAAATAGTGTTTTATTAAATGAATAAAATTTATGTTAATCAAAGACAATACTATATACGTTATGGTTACAGCTCCATACAAGCATTCCGTAGAACAAAAAACTTAGCCATCAACACGAGAGTTTTTATCAGTTAGACGCTTTACGCCCTTAATTTAAAGACTTAATGTAACTTTAACATATTTTTTTATTATTCTTGACTTCTCAAAACTTCGGAATAACGGTGCAACACAGCTAAAATATTTGTCAGGTAACGCTTTAAGACATGTCTTCTGCTGCAAAGAACCTGAACAATACCAAATAAACCAACCAACGCTGCCTAAGCTTTAACCCCAGGAACGCTTCGAATTCGGCTGGGGAATACGACATGACATATCTCAAAAAGTTATTCTAATGTACAAGCCAAGGCGGTACATTTTGGTCACTCAGACTTTCTTAGTTTTATCAGCGTGGCGATTTCCTAAATCTTCGGAGTTACGCCTCGAGAGTAAAGCCAGACGTAGGCACGCTCTTCGACTGGTACATTGTATTCATTCGTTACATAGCAATTGACATTTCATTATTTCACATATATTCTATTGTTTTACGCGAGTGGTTAATATAGAGAGTAATACTAAAATTCTCTATTATTTAAAGCACTTCGGAAACCCAGTATTCGTACACTATAGTAACTCTACATGGGTCGTATAAAGAGTGCTCTCGATGGAAGCCTTCAACTCTCTATTTTAGACATAACATAACTTTCCATATCTAACCGTAACGACCTTGATTGAAAGTGGAAAAGAAAATGCGAAAATCTTAAAAGGAATAATAGGACCGCCTATGAAAGCTTTAACCATCAATTGAAGCGAAATATTCCTTACTAATTATGCTACATTATGTATCATTATGGATAGGATATGGACAATTAATGCGGAAGAACATCAATTCAGCGTGGAAATCAAAATAAATGATAGCGGTACAGCTAGAAAGAAACTTGATTGTTAGACTTTCTTGTAATTAAACTATTTTTTATCTGAGATTGTGATTCTGATATTGCTCTGAAAGTAATAATATTTCGCTAAAGCGGGGTTACTACGAAAATAAAAGTACATAATTTCAAAAATCGAAAATAAATGAATCCCCAGAACTGTGGTGGTGGAAACTCATATCTCAAAAAGAACTGAATCTTGAACACTTTGATAAAAGTTGGTACTAAATTGATAGTCTTTTTAAGTCTTTTTAACTTAACGAATTTAAATCTTTAGTAAATTGTTGAGGTAACTTTTTTGATACAACCGCCTATGGACACTCAATGCCAGAGCGCTCGCGAGTGCGTAGCCGGCCTTTTAAGAATTGGTACGCTTTTTTCTTCTCTCTTCAGGACCATCAGAGTGGACAGCTGGTCTATTAACTTTTACCCATACTATTATAAAGAGGTAACGTTCATGTGGTTGTATCGTATAATTACTGGATCCACTATACTGATTTTGAAAAGACTACCATGTCAGTTTGATCTTAGATCTAGATTTTAGATTTGCAAAGTCGAAAATGGTGGTCAAACGAAAAGTTTCTTACGAACGCTGCCTTTTCTGATTTTTTTTAAAGACAGGGGGCGGGCGGACACGAGGCTCATCTGATGTTAAGCGATACCACCGCCCATGGACATAATGCCATAGGGCTCGCAAATGCATTACCGGCCGTTTTTGTTTGAGTTCTAATAAGTTGTCAGCTTTATAAGCTGAGCCTATAAAGTCTAAGAGAGCATATGTCTAACTTTTGTATTATATAAAAAACAAGTTCTATTCCTCCGAATTTATTTCGTTTCTCACAAATATCTAGAAAGATTCAAAGGCCTCCTATTATATACCTAATGTATATATGTAATAGGAGGCCAATGTTAAAAACCACGTTCGTATACATGAGTTTGAATACAGATTCATAAGCTTACAACACCTATAGGTTTATATCTAATTATATTTATTATTATTATTACTATGAATGTTAAGAATATTGTAAAGGTATGTTGTAAATAAATAAATTATAAAACAATATTTATTCTGACTTCAGGTGTGAAGTGACTTTAAACGATGTGATCACTCCGCACTTACCAAGGACGTATTAGCTAATATTTGACAAAAGACAATCAAACAAAATTACACAAAACAAAGACGACACAAACAATTGTCTATGAATATATTCGGTAATGATGAACGATATGCCATTGTATGCAATATGAGTAATATCCTACTATATTTCAGAAATCATTCTTGTCATTTGATCAAATCGTAGAGACACCATTACATCATCCAAGGTTATATTGCTAGCTGCGTAAAGCGAGACTGGAATAAGAATTACGTATTAAAACGATATAAACTTATAGTTCCTAGAAATATTACTTTAACAGTTTTGTGTGTGTGTTATTATGTGCATTTATAAACTTATGTTAAAAGTTAACTTGATAGAAACTTTGATTAACATATGTATTAGTTTATGAAGATTAATAGTGACGGGGAATTCTCGTCTACGCTCTTCATTTGTGATTTTTTTAATGTTAGACTGGACGTATATAAATATTTTTTTGTAAATAACTGAAAGGTAAATTTTAAATGAGTCAGCCATTCTGCAAGTTAATTCACAAAAATCCCTCAAAATCTGTAACTATATATTCCGATTAATTTGTCATCATGAATCGAATCCCGGTGGGGGTCTTCCATGGGAGATACGACCTTCAACTATTCGAAGTAAGAGTATACTCCTCCCTCAAAGGCCGGCAACGCACCCACTAAAAATGGATGCGAAGGGCTGCGATGACTTCCCTTTATGGGCGTCCCTTAGGCTTGTTTTTATCTTAAAAAAACCCTGTCAATCATTGAGCCCATTAAATTCTGTCCCCCAAGTTGAGCTGGTGTGTCATCCATAAATACATTCGCACAGATTGTCTATTATCACGATTTTATTAGTCAATTTGTACATCGTATTGCAATCGAATCATTAAACTATCCAGATACAAATACTTCTAAAGGTTCCCAGAACCATTATCAAACTTAACACAAATGTTAATTAGAGACAGGTTAATAAATTCTATGTCGCAAGTTTCGTGAAACCTTGAGAGAACAGTTACTGTTGAGTGGTGTGAATCGCCCACGCTCTATTGGTATGTCACACGAAATACCAAATACCAACTTCAAATCGAACATAAATTATCTAAAATTATTACCATGTTTCACGCATATATACAGATATACCCAATGGCTTTACAACCTTTTTAGGTCTGGGCCTCAGATTTATGTAACTGTTAGGCAAGTAGATGATCAACCTACTTAACTTAATGCCTGACACACGCCTTCGACTTTTTGGGTCTAAGGGTTAGCTCACGATGTTTTCCTTCACCATAGCGAGTGTTAAATGTGCATAATCAGAAAGTCCATTGAAGCCCAGCCGGGGATCGAACCTACGATCCCAAGGATGAGAGTCACACGCTGACGCCACCAGACCAAAACTGCTTTAAGACTAGTTAAAAATGTTAATATTGGAATCAATAATAACATTTGTATATCTTAATGACTGACATAGCATTGCTAATAGATACAAACAAAATTATGGAAATATAATCAATACAACAAAGAAGCGTAATGCGTTGCCATCGAAACCAAGACTTTAAATACGAGAGATTAATTTACAATGTTGGCGGATTTCCAGAACAAAACAAAAGAGAGGCGAATTCTTCACCATACCTACAAATGTACCCTCTTCTTTATGTTGTCTTACACCGTTTTACTCACTCTATCTCTTTTCATCGCAACGTAAATACACTTTGAGAGAAAAAGACGAAAAGATAAAATTAATAATTTTAAACTTGAAGACGAAACATAATCGAACATTCCGGGACAAATAACGATGTCGACAAGAAACCGACCACAACCACTGCGAAAAGAGTGCACGATTAAGAAGAAAGAAAGGACCCGAAAAGATGGGAGACGGGTTTTAAAATAATTCACGACTGAAGAGTAATAATGAAACTCCGATAAGCCAGCAGATCAAGCGACGCAAATAGAAATGGATAGGCCATACAATCCGAAGGGATCTCAATCATATTCAGATGACATAAAAAGACTTGGAGCTAGGTGAAATACGAGGCTCAAGACCGAACACGATGGAAACACACTGAGGTAATGTAAGAGAATGAGAGAGTGAGATACATTTGAAGTGTTTTGCGGCGTGGTGTAGTGTGAATTGCTGTGGACTTTATCTCTCTATCTAGAAATTATTGATTACATTAGTACATTTAAGTGAAGTAAACAAAACAGTCGTCGTACTGTCTATGAGCGCATCGCTTATCTAAACTGTGTGACCTATAACCACTTCTGATAACAGACAGAACTAAACAACAAACAATAACGTAACAATTGAGGAACAAACATATCTTTAAATCCTGCAATTATTCAATAAATTATGGCATTACAACCCTCAATTTCGATAGCTTTACAAGTATTTTTGCTATCGCACTGTAAACTGTTTGAGATCTGCCGGTTTCTTCACAATATTATCCTTCAGTTTTTAAGTTTTAATTACGCCCACAAATCCAATGATGCTGAGCACAGCACCTCAGGCTTCATAAGTCTAAAATTGCATTATTATTAAGTATATATTTCATATAAAATTACGGAAATAATACTAGTTACTTATAACTATATAATTTGAACGAGTATTTAATAAAGGCGTGTATTTTGTAAAGACAATAATACGAAAGAGAATGCTTAGATGGTTTGATGCAGAACGAAGAGATAGATATAAGGCAGGCGTGGAAGGTAGGGTAGAGTCGGGTCGGATAGGCCTTGTTTATACCTGGAACAAATCCTGGACGTGCTAGAGAAGAGACAGGTCAATAGTCCAAATAACCAACGAATGAATGTCATGAAAGCAAGAGAGGTAAGTCTGGCTAAGGCAACCGTGGATGGTAAGGTCGCGTCGGGGAGGGCCTTGTTCATATCAGGACCGAATCCAGGATGTACTAGAGAAGACAATGGTAAGACAATAGCAAGAGACGATGCCAGGAACGAAGCAAGAAAAGCTCCAAGTAGAACCTATCCCTTCGTTAAAGGCGTGTATTGTAGATTTAATATTCATAAACTATTTTACAATCGTTAAATTCAACATGACCTAGTTCTAATAGAGCATCCATTACAAAACAGCCTTAAAATCTTTAAGAATTTCAGACAAATCTGACATTTTGTACCGAATTATTTCAATTTTATCTGTTTAAAGACGAGGGCCAAACATTTGTTTATCATCCGTTGTTTAATTGGCATTATTATTATTTATAAAATAGTTCATTCGGTCAACTTTACCATCTGTTACAACACAAATGTAATTCATTAGTCATAACGAAATCGGAATTTGGGAATGAAATGTTCAATCTAAATCACTTACGCCTACATATTAAAATTTTAGCTTTTACAAATATTTAGAAAGGCACTTTGTATAGCCGATAGTCCGCGTGCTTTGGTTTATACGGGGCAGTTTCGTGTGCACTAGCAGTAGGAATTTAGTACTAAACCTGCAATGTTAAATATTAGGTTGAAATTTCAACATCAAACTTATACAGGTCTAAAGAACAGCTTGAAGAAATACTATTAATTAGTCAAAAAATAACAATACATATTTATGTTATATTTATTTAGCAAGCTTTATTAATTCTGAATTAAGTTTGTTTAATATATATGTATTATCTCTTCGTGTATGTCATGTTTGTCAAGCTTTTATCAATAACAAAAGTTTATCTTGTAACTTTTCTTTATACTATGCGTACAAATATTAAATATTATCTATGTAACATTAATTTATAGGTAAAACTAAGATTTTTATATATACTTTACGCAATAGTCATAGTTGAAAGCCGAAACGCGTCATTTTGACTTTCGTTATATACATTAGTATATTTATTAAATACGTTAAAAGAAATGTATCAATAAGAACCTTTAACTAAAATATGACAGACTATGATACTGTCTTGTATTATTTAACTTTATAATGTAATTTGATACTACGATCGGACCTCGACTCTCGACTTTTAAACGATATTTAAAATACTTCACAGATAACACCGAATTCAACGTAAAAACAAATTAAATTCAAAGTTTTAACCTCGGAACTAAAAACAAGACGGCCGATATTTAGGCTGTGTAGTATTTTAATTACAATGAATTTAAATAACTTTACTTTGAATATTAGATATTATGAAAATATCATCTATGTAATGTACATGCAATGTACACTTATAAAACTTAATGCTTCTAAGTTTACATTTACTGTTAATTCACAAATCAAGAACGTAGAACTGACTAGGAGAACATTCAATACTCTCCGTCACTTTTAAACCGGCATATAATTAAGGCCCACAATACGACTTTATAGGTAAGAAAAATTTAAGCACAGTTTAAAGGTTGAGAGAGCTAGGCTAAGTTTACATGGCAACGGCACAAATCGGTAGAGGCACCTACATGTACTCAAATCTTTAGTATTATCTCTATCATTTAAATAGGGGTCATCATTCTTGACTTTATATGAAGTGCGTCACTGGAATATTACTTTTAGTAACATTCCGGAAACACGTTGCATATTAGAGATATATTTTTTTTGTTTAATGTTACAGGAGGCAAACGGGCTCAGGCTCATCTGATGTTTAATGATACCGCCGCCCATGGACACTGCCAGAAGAAGAATTGGTTCGGAAACATTGTACTCTTATGACTTGTCAGTAAAGAGATACATATTAATGCTTCTAATTTTACATTTAGTGCCAGTTCTCAAATCAAGGGCGTAGAACGGAAGAGAAGAACTGGCAATAAACTCTTTTTTTTTTACACAACGTTTGTAAGGAGCTGCAACCATTAAACCATGTTCCACATGACATCTTAAGTAATTAATAATAATAACATAAATTAAAAACAAAGAGTTGTCCTCTATCTATTGACGTCCGATGATGAAACAATGAAAACAAAAATCTTATGTTAGTACATCAGATTTTTGTTTTGAATATGAACGAGTGACTTTTCACGAAAAATAAATATTATATGCTAAAAACTCCATTTTCAGACTTCCACGATTCCAACAGCTGTTATAATTTCATAAGGTAAGAAACAATATCGTGTGTCAGACGCATTGCCTACATCTTTAAAATTACAGCCTACATAGTAACAATGGGGGCCCAGTAATTACTCCGCACCTACAAAATTGTCATTATCAGAACGTGCGTACTGCCTTGACATTCTTTTTCATGAATAAATTTACTAAAACCAGTGATAGTAGTTGTTTGCCCTTGTATAAGACCTCCTTACTTAATTTTAGCAATATTTATTTACATTCAATTCAATATGTATTATAGCGGTGCTGCCAAATGTCATCTGAGTGCCTTGAATGCTATTGAGCGACGGGGTAAGCGAATTATAGACCTCAACCATAGATCTCAACAATCGACGTTCAGTTGCCTGCCTTTCAGTCTTCTACAGATTGCTTCCGGAGAATGCTCAATAGAACTACAAAATCTAAACAACGCTGATCTAGAAGCACGCTGGAGTTTCGCCCCTTCGTTGGCCATCCCCAAGTGCCGAAATAACGGAATGCTCGATTTGGATCGTCGGGTCATAATAAAAACAGCTATGCAGTGGAACTTCTTTCCCCCTTTTAACTTCCTTAGACAGTATGATATGGGTTCATTGGAGGGATTACGAAATAAACAAGCTATATATAAAATATTAGTAACTCCTGCAAATAATATGGCGATTACACATGCACATAACAAAATATGTCCATATTAGTTTAATTTACGTAAAAAGTTAAAGCTACTTTCCTTATAATAAAAATCTTTTCCTGTATTACTCATAACTTATCAATTTCACTTTCACTATAGTCAATATTTGACTCACAATTTTACAATACAAAATGACACTCATGGGTCACAGTGGAAAGTGTAAATAATGGAACACCCTTTGTTGAATTACTTTCATTCGATTCATCTTAATCCTTATAAAACGTGGACTACATGGCACCATGTTTGTTGCCTAGAATGGTAACCATGGTTACGCACCGTTAGTCCTCTTATCTATGTCGCTACAATTTTATATGGGCATCAGATTTCTTCTTTTTAATGAATAATTTTTGTAGACCAATGATCAGTCTTCTGTGCCTGACACATTCTGTTGAGTGGACTTAAAGGTGAGAATCAGATACATAGCGCTAAACAATGTTAATAATAAAATACAACAAAAGTATATTACAAGAATGGTATCTCATACAGAATACCAAGCTTGTTCTGTACAAAACTCTGCTGCAACCAGTACTCACTTAAGGTTCTGAAACCTGGCCCCTTATCAAGAAGGACAAGCTTTTAACTTCGAGCGGAAGATTCTCCAAAGCCAAAAATTTTGGCCCTGTTTTCAACGACGGTGTTTCGCGTATTCAATAAAGAACTTTGTATAATCTTTGACGACGCCAACATCATCCAATTCATAAAATACATGCTCAAGTGCTCGGGATATTGTCCTTAACTTGAACTCACAACCTGGTGGCAATAGAAAAACCGGTAGACAGGCTGCGTTGGTGATGGAGTTGTCAAGGATACCGAAATCAACAAAAACCTCGGTGATTGAAGTTCGACTATGGCGAAATATACTTGCGGAGACTAAGGTTCACAAAGGTCAGTATAGCCATTGCTAATGATAATGGTGATGAAGATGATGATTCCGGTAATGATGATGATATATTTCAAGGTAATATTGGTCTATATAAAATCAATTAAAACGCTGATCATAACAGAAATAATAGGGTTATAAATTACAATAAACGTCGTTTCATGTTTGACATTAATTGGAGAAACAAGGGGAATTTTTTATGGCAATCATTGTTGTTCCTAGTGAACGCGAATCTCACCCCTAAGGTTGTTTGTTCAAATCCCAATAAATTTTGTTTTATATATGTATATAATTTACACGTAAGCTGTGCATCGACTTCCATATATATTTCAATACATTTGGCTTACAAAAGTCCCGTTTCAGAACCTAAAAACTCCATTTGGCAAACGCCTCAACACATTCTGTTAATTATAAGGTAAAGTTCTAAGTAAATTAAACGTGCTCGGAAAGCAAAACAATAGCGCGTGTTAACATAGGCTTAGATGTTCCGAGGTGAACGCTCACTTAGGGAGGCATAGTGCTTTTAGACCCACAGCAATTACAGAAGTTTCCTGTATTTTTACAACAAAACAGATTTTTATTACTGTAGATTCACTGTGTCTTTCGCCAAATCGATACTTTAAAAGAACACTAAAGAGTAAAGAGTTACAATCAATACAAAAACGACACGAAAACATAACAAAAAACCGAGATATACCACATACATATACTTAAATTATGGAGCCAAGCAAACAAGTCCCAGGTTGAACAAAAAAATACCTTGCAATTTTTGGGTGTTATTTAGAGTCAAAGGCAAATTTTAACCGCAATATTTTATTGTATATTGAGGTTGTTCGTTCTCTATATACATTATTTGCGCGGACTGTCCGAAATTTTAGGTTGCTTATCGCTCTTGTATGTCTCCTTGAATGGAAACCTCGGCAGACCAAAACTGCGCGGCGACTAGGTGGACGGTGGACTGACGACATCGTCAAGGAGGTTGGCTCCAGAGGAGGCCTACGTCCAGAAATGGACACAATAAAGAGGATGATGATGATGTGTTGAATATTCGACACTGCTTCTCAGGGGAGATTTATGGAGTAGATTTTTTAGCATGGCGTTGATAATAGATATATAGAAATTTTTCTTCACTCCAACATCACAGCCCATTTTAATACAATACACGAGGATTCCTTTACTTAAAACTGAGTCTTTCTAATTACACCCTTTTAACTAAAAATGTCAAAATGTGTTTACACTGTGATATTGAGGCTTTAGCTAAAACGGTGCAAATAGATTTATACTTAATTAATAATACGACAAAAAAAATCTACTGAATTTACTCGGAAAAACTACTGTATTTCTCGGAGTCGTGTCACTGGAAGCCAGTGCCCTCAGTACACAGGAAATTTGTGTTAATTGACTATGCGACGCGACGGCCGCTAATAATTGTCGAGTGCGACAGGACCACACCACAAAGCAGAGGAAGTGTGTTGTGTCACTACTTCAGGGTTACCACTTGTATTTTGTTTTCAAATTAGCAAAGAGCTTTGTTTTTGTGTGTGGGTAATTTTAAACTCAAATTAACC